>CM029666.1:20481372-21764457 GCA_017311315.1 Dendrocalamus latiflorus | reverse complement strand
CACACAGACACACTGAAAAGTGTATGTCCGGTCTCGAGGCAGTGAGGTAAAGAAGGGACCCGATCATACTTCTGTACTCTTTCTGATCAACTGGCTCGCCATCCTCGTCTGGGTCAAGATAGGCCGTAGAGGCCATCGGAGTTGACACAGGCTTACCATCACTCATGTCGAAGCATCTCAGGAGGTCACGAGTGTACTTGCCCTGATGCAGAAAAGTACCCTCCCGAGTCTGCTTGATTTGGAAGCCAAGGAAGAAGGTCAACTCGCCCATCATGCTCATCTCAAACTCGGTGCTCATGACATCCGAGAACTGTGAAACCAGAGCATGGGAAGAGCCGCCAAAGATGATGTCATCGACATAGATCTAGACGAGCAGAAGGTCATCGCTACGCCTACGGATGAACAAGGTCTTGTCTACTTTACCCATTTCGAAACCAGGACTCAACAAGTAGGACTTAAGCCTCTCATACCAAGCACGAGGGGCTTGCTTAAGTCCATACAGAGCTTTGGAAAGCTTGTAGACATGGTTTGGGTATTTGCGGATCTCGAAACCTGGAGGCTGTCTCACATAGACTTCTTCCTCAATGAATCCATTAAGGAAGGCACTCTTGACGTCCATCTGGTAAAGCTTGAAACCCTTAGAAGCTGCAAAGGCAAGCAGAATTCTAATGGCTTCAAGTCTAGCTACAGGGGCAAATGTCGCCTCGAAGTCTAGACCCTCAATCTGAGAAAAGCCCTGAGCTACCAGTCTAGCCTTGTTTCGAATGACGACCCCATCCTCACTCTGCTTGTTCTTGAACACCCACTTAGTCCCAATGATATTGTGACCTCGCGGGGGCTCGACAAGCGACCAGACCTTGTTTCTCTCAAAATTTTCTAGTTCCTCATGCATGGCATTGACCCAAGACTCGTCGGAAAGAGCATAAGAAATATCTTTGGGCTCGAAAGAAGCAATGAAGGCAGAATGGAGACAGAATTGAGATAAGCCAGATTTTGAGCGGGTGACACGCTCGAAAAGGTCTCCGATCATCTGCTCTGAAGGATGAGCTTTCTGGATATGTCGAGGAGGTCCAGGATGAGATGAAGAAGTGGCCTCTACCTCGTGAGCTAACGAGGTAGGAACAGAGCCACTAGCTCCAGAAGAGGCAGAAGGCATGGGCTGATCACCTCGAGGTGCGGTGGAAGAAGGCACCTCAAGGGCACCTCAAGGGGTGGATGAAGGACTGGATCGGGTAGACAACCCTCATCTCCATCGTCCTCATCATCCACAAAGATGGTCTCGGACTGCTCTAAAGAACCTGAGATGTCGGGCCTAGTCCCCGGACTGGCCTCATCAAAGGTCACCTCACAGGTCTCTACCATTTTACTAGACTCGCAGTTCCAGACCCTATAAGCCCGTGAAGAAGCCGAGTAACCTAGAAAGATACCGTCACAAGAACGTGACTCGAACTTGTCTAGGTTCCTGGATTTTAGAATAAAACACTTGCAACCAAACACCCAAAAATGAGAGACACTGGGCTTTCGCCCGTATCTAAGCCCATAGGAAGTGCAATGCAAGTGTGCCCAAAGAAAAACTCGATTGGAAACATGGCACGCGGTGGCTATAGCCTCAGCCCAAAACTTCCGCGGTGTAGAGTACTCATCGAGCATCGTCCTGGCCATCTCGACCAAGGTACGGTTCTTCCTTTCCACTATGCCATTCTGCTGTGGGACGTATGGAGAAGAGAACCGGTGCTCTACACCTGTCTCACCACAGAAACTCTCGAAGTAGGAATTCTTGAACTTCGTGCCATTGTCACTGCGGATCGCTCGTAAGGCACCCGGGAGCTCAACAGAAAGCCTACTAAACAAACCCCGAAAATGGGTAAACGTCGCATCCTTCGAGGCTAAGAAAAACACCCAAGAATACCTCGAGAAGTCATCGACCACGACAAGAACATACCACTTCCCTCCTGCTGACTGTACTCGAGCTGGTCCAACTGTGTCCATGTGGAGCAGCTGTCCCGGTGCATCGGTCATAGTAACTGTGACCGGAGGATGGGAAGCGGCAACCATCTTGCTGTGCCGGCATGGAGCGCAAACAAGATCTTTGACCATCTTGAGTTTTGGCAAACCACGAATGAGATCGTGGCCTCTAACTCGAGTCAAATGATCAAAGCCTATATGGCCAAGTCTCCTATGCCAGAAAGAAAGGTCGCGAGACTCAGAAGCAACTAAACACTTGAGAGGATCGCCAGAAGACTCAACAAAATCAGCACGAAAGATCCTCCCAACACGAGAAATCCCGCAAACCAGACAACCCGAAGAATCAAGAATTTTGCAATTGTTTTTCTTAAAGCTCACCTCAAAACTGTCATCGGTAAGCTGAGAAACCGAAAGCAAATTATACTGCAGCTTACTAACCAAGGCAACATCTTTCAAAATGAAAGAATCATTTACGCGCACAGTACCTTTGGCGATGACGCGCCCAGATGAAGCATCTTCGAAGGTGATCGTCTCATCACCTGGAGCACGGGCATGGGAAGAAAACCAACGTGAATCTCCGGTCATGTGTCGTGAACACCCGGAGTCAATGAGCCAAACCTTTCCCTTCCCTGCCCGGCGAACTTGAGTCAACAAGAGAGTAAAGTCTCAGTACTCGGGTAATCAGAAGTGATTTTGGCACCCAATACTGAACAACACATCGAGTAGAAGAAGTAGCCACACACGACTGACCTCTATCTACCCTACGCTCTCTTTCACTCAACAAGACAGAAGGTCTGTGAACAGACCTGAAGCTGTTGCTGGGTCCGACTGCTACGGAAGAGCGAGTCAGAACACCAGCAACATGCCGATCACGCCGCAGGTAGCTGTCTCGATGGGGGAAACGAGATATACCCTCAGGACGACGGAAATCACGACCGGGAGCAGCACGAGGATGAAAAGCAGAAGACTCAGAAAAATCAAATCCTCGATGCTGCCCAAACCCCTCAACAGGAGAAAACCTAGACCTCGTGTTGGTCTTAGGTGCACTCAAGGTCTGGGGCTGACCCTGAATACGCCTAAGAGACTCAACATGGTCTCTACGCACGATCTTGGCGCGCCGGAAACATCTATCGACTGAATGTCCATCCTTCTGACAGAAGGTGCAGTGATACTTCACCTTCTGAGAGGTAGAAGTAGCACGGGAATGCTTCGCCTTCTGAGAGGCTGAAGCAGCAGGTGGAAGCACCTTGCTGTCAAAAATTCCCTGGACAAAGCCCGCTGACTTAAATTGGACTTTCTCGGTCCTGGGCTCAATCTCGATCACACCTGGTGCTATGGGTCGGAGCACAGCAGGTGGATGCTTCCTCATGTCCTCATAAAAATCGTATCCTAGACCCTGATTAAATCTGCAGATCTTAGATTGGTCTAGAATAAGATGGAGCTTCTTCTTGCCTCCTACAAATCTCTCGAGAGTGTTCATAAGGTACTAACACTCCCGAAAGAGAGAGGTGCAAGAAGAGCAGGGAGAAGAGGGAACAGCAGAGGGTAAGGGAGCAGAAGAAGAACCCACAGTAGAGGAAAGAATGGCTTGTGCACGCACAGCCGACTCCGAAGGGACAGTCCTACTACTAGCCAGTTGGTTCACGTCGCTAGGCGTCTCCACCTTACCCTGGGGCTTCTCCCCCGCACCAGCAATCACATCATAATGAGTTGATGGCTTCTCTAGTAAGTCCTTAGTTAGCTTCACACATTTTTCATTCAAAGCAACGAGTTCAAGTTTTAGTTTATCACAACTAATGCATGGTGAGCTAACAGGGTCCTTAGTCGCAAATTGAGCCATTTTCTTATTAGTGTCAATCATTTCTTGAAACTATTTTGAGACAGATTCAAGTTCAGCAGTTAGCTTAGGACAGTTCAAACATGAAGCAATCGACTCAAGCAAAGAAGCACTCAACTCAGCAATCTTGTGATCTGCCCATTTTAGGTTCATCTTCAGATTATTGCAGTTTTCACATGACTCGGGCAGATCTAGCAACATGGTATAAAGACCTCTAAATGCATTGTCCTTATCCTCACATGAGGTGCATGCACTAGTCTCAATAGTCGTAGATGAAATAGGTGCTACTCTACTCATCTCAAGCTCAGCAAGAAGATTAATGTTCTCCACCTTAACAAGGTCAAGCTCAGAGGACAGACTATTATGCGAGGTCCTTAATTTCTCCATGTCACCCAACAGAGTACAGCATGTATCACAATCATCACTAGGGGGAGCAGATGTAAGAGCAATAATCTCTAGTGACAATCTATCTACTTCTTTCTCTAACTCAGTACACCTAGCCCTAGCTCTAGCATGAAATCCACCTAGCTTAAGAAAAGCATGATTGAGCTGGTCGTAGGTGGGGCATACCTCGTCAGAGTCGGAGTACAGCTCGCTGTCGCTCAGTTCGCCCTCAAGGGCCATGAAGCACATGCCGGAGAAGTCATCGCCGCCATCCTTGGGCTCTTGGTCACCCGTCCTGTCGTCGTCGCTCCATCCCTCCACCTCGCTGAGGTCGAGGTCGTTGCAGGCGGTGAGGACGCGGTGGAAGAGCTTCTTGGCTTTGCCAAAGTTGCGGAACTTCTTCTTGCCTTGTGCAGGAGCTGGAGGCTTCTTGTTGCGGTTCTTGTCGGTGTAGTCGTTCTTGCCCGAACCGCCGTAGTCGTTCTTGCCTTTCTCCAGCTTGGGGCAGTTTGCCCGAATGTGGTTGGGGCCACCACACTCGAAGCAAATCACCGGTCCTCCTCTCTTTCTGTCCCTCCTCCCCTTGTAAGCATGGGAGAATCTTCGAGCAAGGAGGGCCAGCTGCTCATCCGCAAGCTGCTCTAACTGATCATCAGTTATGTCACAGAGAGCAGCAAGGGAGAATCCGCAAAGAGAATCAGAAGAAGAGGAACCAGAAGCCAACGTGGGATCAGTGACCAAAGCCATCGACTGTGACTTCGACCTACGAGAGACAACGTCAATCTCGTGAGTCTTGAGGCGCGAGTACAGCGCGTCAAGAGTCAAGGTCGAGAGGTCTGTCGTGTCCTTGATGGTGGTCACTTTCATCTCCCAAACACGCAAATCAAGTGCCACGAGCATCTGACGAGCGTTGTCCGAGTCGGGGTATGTGAGACCGACCGCTCGGAGGTTGCTCAAGATCTTGTGGAAGCGCGCAAAGCACTCATCGAGGGACTCACCAGCAAGCATCTCGAATTTGTTGTATTCTCGCTTGAACTGGTCCTGTCGAACCGTCTTGATCTGGGTGGTGCCCTCATGGTATGCGTCGAGGGTCACCCAGATATCGTAGGCGGACGACAGGTGGGAGATGCGATCGAACTCGCTACAACTCAGGCCCTGGATAATGATGTTCCTTGCCTTAGCGTTTGCCTCAACATCATGCATATTTCCAGCATTGATGTTCTCATCGGCAGGAACAACAAACCGGACCTTGACCTTGCGCCAGATGGCGTACCCCTGAGCCTGGATGTACGTTTCCATTCGACTCTTCCAGAAGGGGTAGTCAACGCCATCGAAGACAGGCGGCTTGGTCGAGTACTTGTCCGTCGCCATGGCTCTTGAGACCGGTTAAGATCTATTGATTAGAGCTAACCGGCTCTGATACCAATTGTAGGACCGAAATGGCGACAGAGGGGGGTGAATGTCGACTTCTAAAAATTTGTCCCCAAGTACTCACAAGCAAATTTACCTCTCCAAATAGATATGACAAGCTATGAAGAGGAAAGCAAGACTCTCTGAAAACTCAAGCACCTAGGGAAATAACCACTGCAACAGAAAGGAGAACCAACACTGCAAACAACGAAAATTTCAGCAGCAAAAACCCCTGGGACCTGTCTGACCGCTGGGTAAAAGCCGGTTTGACCGCTGGGTAATAGCCGGTCTGACCGCTCCCCTGGTTCCAGGCCACCCGAGGGCAAAGCTGAAAACCTGAAATCTGGGTATAACTTCAGATCTTCGAAAACAGAGAAATGGATGATTTCTTCTTACTCTTTTTGACCCAAAGAAACACATAAACACTCTAAAAAGCAAGGGGAGGCTAGAGACCAAGAGAATCCATCTCAAGACAAGTAATTTCAGATTTGAGCCTAAATCTGAAAATCATAGAGAGCCTGGACAAAAACTCAAATTCTCACCAAGTCTTTGATCCTATGGCCGTGATACTTTGCAGACACATTAGCAATAGCCATAGGACACTTCAGACCAAAACTCAAAGCCTCTCAAGAAGGGAATTCCAAATTGCATCAAAACCCTAGAAAGCAGAAGAAGAACAGGGAAACCTCAAAAAGCCAAAACTGAAATTAAAGATGGGTTCTTGGGATTTTAACTGATCAAATGATCTTGAGGTACTATCCCAACATAGAGCAACCCATTTTGGCACTCCCCAGCAACAACCAACAAGAAAATGAGAAATCAAGAACAGAGGTATCGAAGAACACAGGAGCACGGGAGAAACTTCAGAGATTTCATTCATTGAAACTAAATGAATACAGAGGAGTCCCGATACGCATGGACATTCAAACAAGAGGAATGATTATAAGACTCTCCACTCAATCCTCTCCCTCTCCCACACAAGAACACAAGAAACCCACTCACTACATGTTTCTTGGAGAGGGGATGAACACAGAGAAAGCTACGAGGCAGACAACACCCTCCTGCCCTCAACCACTAAAGAGCAAAGAGAGAAACAACCCTCAAAGCCTCTTTTGACTCAAGAAAACCCTAACTCTCTCTAGAATCCATGAGGAGACATGCAGCCCCCTCCTCCTATTTATAGCCCATGGCTAACGGGTCTCCCCCCGTTACGCCGGTTAAACCCGAACGGAACCACTTGCACCTGTGCAGCCTTGCGAAATTCCCGTTTCGCCCCTTCTGCACCTTCCGGGAAGCTTCCGCGTTCCTTGTCGTCCACGACTCGCGACCACATCGAATCTCCGCCGTCTTCGACACATCCGACCGTTCTGACCTCGACACCGCCTGTGTCTAGTCCGGTCACCTCGTGTCTCACCACGACTCCGCTTCGACATCCTGCAGTCACACAGACAAGCAACCACGTCAAATAGCACCGCTCGATACATGAAAGCATAAATGCATTAATGAACCAACATTAAGCATGATAAAGCCTAAACCTGTCAAAACAACATAATACACATCCTAATCCCTTTGACCAGGTTTGACCAAGTCTGACCGAGCCCGTTGCACCGTGCAACGACATGACCCGACCTCACAAACCAAACTCGACTATCCTAAACCTTTGTCAATTAGTCATCATTCACATGGAGTCACGACCACATGGTCTCTCAGAAGCGCCTCCTCCGGCCTCTCACTAATTTGCTTCTGGTTGTTGATACCTTCTTGATGGCCAGACGGAAGTCCTGGGCGCGTGAAGATCATTCATCCATACGTAAATGAGATACGTATGCATGCATCAGCCCTACACATGCATGCATGGAGTACCCAACCATGCATGATATGAGCTCACATGGGAGCTAGCTCCGCATTCTGCATACACGTGAGTTCAACGACGAGATGGCCGCTGCGGTGGACCAGTGCCGACCATGGCCTTGCCTCAGTACTTGTCAAGGATCCACGTCTTCGACCCAGCACATTGCCTGGAGCGCCTCGCAGCGAGCCTCCAAGCTAAGTCCTCACCTCCGAGTCGCTGAGCGGCCGTGCCACACCTCATCGCCTGGCGCACCTTTTCTGCCTTGCCTTCGCGTCAAGCCTCCATCATGGCTTCTGCGTCGTCGACGAGGTCCATCCGTGTGCTGGCCTCCGCTTCCTCGGAGAAGTCCGGGTGCTGGCCTCCACGCAGTGGTGGCGAAGACCACTTCGGCCGCCGCCTCCGCACAGCCGAAGGTGGGCTCCAGCCCCACTCGTCTCCGCACCACGCTCCACATTGGCGAAGTCCTGGCAAGGTCTCCTCCGAGCAAGCCATGCCTCCGCGCCACACTCCGCGGTTGCAAACTCCCCGTGGGGTCTCCGAAGCAATACATGCACGCACGAGGCTCAGGCGTATGCATGCACTCGAAGTGTTCATCTGTGCATGCATGTGAAGCGTCCAACTCTTACGTAGTGCCTAGCAGCTGCAAGTCCATGCGTAAGTATGCGTGCGGGCATGGATGGAGCGCGTACGTCACGCAAGCGATGTAGAGCCTCCGCGCCGTCCATCGGCTCCGCACCTCGCGATGAGGCCTTCGCTAGCTTCGTGTAGCCAAGGTCTCCACACTGTAAGCACTGTATGTGATTACGTGCGAGGCTTTAATAATCGCCGCTGCATTTCTTGCATGCATGGCAATAAAGAAACGGTTGGTCATCATGTCATTTGTTGCGGCTGCAATACCATTCTAAAGAGCATTTAGTGTGGCCGTGTTAGCTTCCCCGGTGTTGGCCTGCCCTGGGTTACTGCAGCATCTAATGCTTTCCTAGCATAGCATTCTCGAGCATTGTGTTATCGCAATTCTTTGGCCGTTTCTTCAATTGCCTCGGTTTTGGTCCTCTTTTTGATTTAAATCACATGATGGCCTCGCACCTCGGCGTACTCTCCAAAGTATAAATAAGACGCATGGATGTTGTCCCTGCGTGCACTCTACGGAGTATAAATAAGACACAACGATGAGGTCCGCCTCCGCTAGCACTCTACGGAGTATAAATAAGACGTAGCGTCGAGGTCCGCCTCCGCGCGCACTCTACGGAGTATAAATAAGACGCAGCGTCGAGGTCCGCCTCCGCGCGCACTCTACGGAGTATAAATAAGACGCAGCGTCGAGGTCCGCCTCTGCGTGCACTATACGGAGTATAAATAAGACGCAGCGTCCAGGTGCACCTCCGCGTGCACTCTACGGAGTATAAATAAGACGCAGCGTCAATGTCCACATCCGCGCGCACTCTATGGAATATAAATAAGACACGTGGGGGGACGCCCCTGCGTGCACTCTACAGAGTATAAATAAGACGCGGATGCTGTCCCTGCGCACTCTACGGAGTATAAACAAGACGCGGATGTCCCTGCGCACGTGTGGATGTTGTCTCTACACGTACTCTTCGGAGTATAAATAAGACGTGGATGTTGTTCCCATGCACTCTACAGAGTATAAATAAGATGCATAGAGACTTGCCTCCGTGCGCTCTCTGCGGACTATAAAAATCACGCGATGGCCAAGAGACCAGGGAGTGCCTTGCTCCAGCATCATACCACATGGATACCACGCCTTCGCGCGCGTTGCACTAGGGAGTGCCTCGCTTCAGCGGTGCTCCACCTGGATATCGCGCCTTCGCATGCGTTGCACTAGGGAGTGCCTCGCTTTAGCGGCGCACCACCTGAATATCGCGCCTTTGCGCGTGTCCCACCAGGGCATGCATTGCTTTAGCGGCGCACTCGTGTAGCGCCCTCGGCCTGTGCTTCAAGTGCTCGCCCTCCGCGGGCACTCTTTTTGAAGGTAGGGGAACGACAGTCTCGCCTTCCTGCCTCCACGTGCGTAGCGCCCTCGGCATGCACCTCAAGCGTCTGCCCTCAACGAGCACTCTCTCTGAAGGTAGTGGAATGGCAGTCTAGCCCCTGCCTCCGCGTGCGTAGCGCCCTCGGCCTACGCTTTAAGCGCCCGCCCTCCGCGGGCACCCTTTTTGAAGGTAGGGGAACGACGAAACCCTCCCTGCCTCCGCGTGCGTAGCGCCCTCGGCACACGCCGTTCGTGCCCATCCTCCACGGGCATGGCTTTTTGAAGGTAGGGGAACGACAGTCTCACCTCCCTGCCTCCACGTGCGTAGCGCCCCTGGCCTGCACTTCAAGCGCCCGCCCTCCGAGAGCACTCTCTCTAAAGGTAGGGGAATGGCAGTCTCGCCTCCCTGCATCTGCGTGCGTAGCGCCCTCGGCCTACGCTTCAAGCGCCCGCCCTCTGTGGGCACTCTTTTTGAAGGTGGAGGAACGACGAAACCCTCTCTGCCTCCGCGTGCATAGCGCCCTCGGCCTACGCTTCAAGCGCCCGCCTTCCGCGGGCACTCTCTCTGAAGGTAGGGGAATGATAGTCTCGCCTCCCTGCCTCTGCGTGTGTAGCGCCCTCGGCCTACGCTTCAAGTGCCCACCCTCCACGGGCACTCTTTTTGAAGGTAGGGGAACGACAGTCTCGCCTTCCTGCCTCCGCGTGCGTAGCGCCCTCGGCCTACGCTCTGAGCGCCCGCCCTCCGCAGGCACCCTCTTTGAAGGTAGGGGAACGGCGAAACCCTCCCTGCCTCTGCGTACGTAGCGCCCTCGGCACACGTCGCTCGTACCCGTCCTCCATAGGCACGGCTTTTTGAAGGTAGGGGAACGGTCGCCCCAGCGCGCAACTTCGTCCTCTGCCTCGTAGGCATCGCCTTGGCTGGCGACATGGCTTCGCCGTCCACCTAATAGGCAATGCCTCAGCGGAACGGCTCGACCCTGGAGCAGCACCTCGCCGCCCACCTTTTAGGCACCGCCTCGGCGGGGCGGCGCGACTTCGCAGTCCGCCATGTAGGCAATGCCTCAGCAGGACGGCTCGGCTCCGACGCAAGACTTCACAGCCCACCTTGTAGGCACCGCCTCGGCGGGGTGGCATGACTTCGCCGTTCGCCTAATAGGCAATGCCTCGGTGGGACGGCCTGGCTCCGGTGCAGGACTTCGCCGCCCGCCTCGTAGGCACCGCCTCGGTGGGGCGGGGCGGCACGGCTTTGCCATCCGACTAGTAGGCAATGCCTTGGCGGGACGGCTCTGCCCCAGCGCGTGGCTTCGTCGTCCGCCTTGTAGGCACCGCCTCGGTCACTCGGCTTTGCTGTCCACCTAGTAGGCAATGCCTCGGCAGGACGGTTCGGCCCCGACGCGCGGCTTCGTCGTCCGCCTTCTAGGCACCGCCTCGGTGGGGTGGCATGACTTCGCCGTCCGCCTAGTAGCAATTTCTCAGTGGGACGGCCCAGCTCCAGCGCAGGACTTCGCTGCCCACCTTATAGGCACCGCCTCGGCAGGGCGGCACAGCTTCGTTGTCCACCTAGTAGGTAATGCCTCGGTAGGATGGCTCGTCCCCAGCGCGCGGCTTCGTCGTCCGCCTTGTAGGCGTCGCCTCGGCGGGGCGGCACGGCTTCGCCGTCCGTCGAGTAGGCAATGCTACACATTGAATGCCTGGCTCCCCTGCCATCCAATTATTCAGTTACCAACGCTAATTATTCTGTCCGCAGACCACACCTACTCCAACCGAGAAAAAAAGAGACGAAAAGCCACACGGTCGCCGATTGCAACTTCCATGTCCCCAAGCCTCAAATTTGAGAATAGAGATCGGGCACCCCACATCCCCAAGCCCAATGTTGTTGTCGACCAACCCAATTAGTTGGCAGTGAAATTCCTCCAAAGCCATTGTATGTCGTTCTGTGTTGCTAAAGTTGCGATGATTTCGCTAAGGATTCCATCTCAAATGTGCGTCTCTGCCTAGATCCGCCACCAGCGTGCTATGGACTGATTTTGGGAAAGGGTAGAGAATTGGAGAAATAGCAACAGATTGGTTTGAAGCAGCAAGAAGACAGATGGAGAGAGCCTTCAGCAGGGAGAAAGAGGAAGAAGGGTGTTTTGGTAGAGGGGCAGGAAAAAGATGTGAGATAGGGTGATTTGATTAATCTTTGCTTGATTCTCTCGGGATGATTTGTCCCCTTTTTGAAAAAATCTTGTTTGAAAAAGGAGCCCCCATTCAAAAGTTATGTTAAAATGTACTTTGAAAGCATGAGGGTCTTATTTTCATTAAAAACTCAAAAACCAATTTTCACTTCATGAAAACCAAATGAAGCAAATGTGAATAAAACATATTCATTCACATGATCCATAAAATATTTTGGATTAATAGGTAAAATAGTTTTACAAATATTAATATTTTATTCCTTTTTGCTTTAGTAAGCCCAAAATACTATTTAGGTATTCACAAAGAAAAACTCCCCCTTACACAAAGGTTCCTCTTGGCATTTTTTTCTTCTCCTTTGACATACAAAGAAGTCTTCTCTTTTTATTTTACTTCTCTTTTCATATGTCTTCCCTTTTCGTTTAACTTTTTCCTCCTTATATCATCTAGCACCAAAAATTAAAGATACCAATTGTAAACCTTTTGTCCATAGTAGGTACCACTTGTAAGACTTTTGTCCATACTAGGTGCCTTTTAATCTTTTATGGTTCATTTATCTTTTCTATGGAATAAATATACCACTTTGATATTTATACCACTTATGATGTCATTAAATACCATTTTTGAAAAATATCACTTGTAATCATGAATGATACTAAGTAATTAATTCCAATTGTAGAGACTAGATACCACTCATGAGTTTAGATGATATCAAGTATGATTAAATCCATTTGTAAAGACTTGATACCATTTTGAGAGCATACATGACACCAAGTGCGCTTGATTCCGCTTATGAAAACTCGATGACATTCGTATGATCAACTAGTATCCCATATCTTTGAAGGATCTTCATTGATTTTTACTTGATGAAACTTGTAGGGAATACCACTTGTAAGAAGATATCACTTGAAACAGCACTTGAGAGACGAGTATGATACCATTTGAGAGGATACCATTTAGGAGAGATATACCATTTGAAAGAATGGATACCACTTGAAAGATATTATATGGAGGAGCTTGGTTAAGAAAATATTTTGCTCAGCAAGATCTTTTGATTTGATATCACTTTGAAAAGAAAAAAGATAATATCACTTGTAAAGACAAGGATAAAATTCATGCCCATGTCAAGATGATCAAAAGTCTACCACTCTTAATGAGAATGCCATTTTGTGATAAAAGAGTATCACAAAAAGATTAAAATGGCAATAGAGTCAAAAGATTACACGAGGGTAGCTAGCAAAGATAACAAAGATCAACTTGACTTTAAGGAGCAAAGGGAATGGCTGATAGAATTTGAGAGACCATGTGGAGGTGACCTCATGTGTGTGATGAGTAATTGACACTTGTTTTGGAAAGTTGAGTTTGATTTGTGTATTTCGTGCTTAACTACCTTCTACTGATGCAAATGTACGATTACAGTATTTCGAGCGGTGCTATGTGATGTTTTTTTGTCTGTGATGGTTGCAGGACTTTGAGGCTAAGTTGTGCTGAGGCATGGGATGGCTGGACTAGGCACAGGCGGTGCAGAGGTCAAAGCGGTTGGGAGATGCCGAAGACGGCGAGGGTTCAAGGTGGTTGCAAGGCTTGGACAGCAAGGCAAGAGAAGGAAGCTTCCAGGAAGAAGCGTGAGGGGCAATTTGGTAAAATTGACTCAGGCTGGAGGAAGCGGATTCGGTTGGAGTTAATGTGTAGAGTGCTGAGTTGTTGGAGCTAATGGGTAAAGCAAATTGTAAACCCGGTAACTTGATATTATAAATAGGAGGGTTGTTCACTAGTGGAGGTGTAGTTTTTTGCTTTTGTTCCTTTTCCTGCGTGAGTGGTTGTTTGGCAGCCTTGGTCTTTAGGGTTTCATTTTTGTGTGCGTTGCTCAGAATGTGAGACATGGTATGAATTGGTTGTAGACTATTATAGTATGTAATCATTCATCTCTCTAAATCCATTTGAGAAGTCTTGTGTTTGAGATGTTCTGATTTCCTGTATTTCTTTGTGATTTGCTTCTGTTCTAGTTCGTTGCTCTCTGTTCTTCTCTACTTATTTTTGTTTTGAATGAAGTCTTTGATTGAGTAGCTGCAGATCTATTTCGCTTTGAACTGGGAATCTCCTCAAAGCCCCTTGGCTAGCTTACTCCCAAGAGCAAAGATTTCAAGGGCAGTTTTCTCACCAAGAAATTGATCGCTACACACTTCCTCTGTTTTCCAGATTTCTAGGTGTTGTGGGGGTGGCCCAACCCCCCGCGACTGGGCCTTGCAACTGGCCTAATATGTAATAGGGCCGATAATGTAGAGGAATATACTCATGTAAATATACTAATGTACCCTCATCCTTTGTAAGTACTAAGGGGTAGAATGGTGATTTCCTATTCTACCCCACTCATATATATAAACCCCCAAGAGGGGCAGGAGGGGGACATCCTCTCATTCTTACCAACTCTCACACAGATCTGGCTCTCCTTTTGCTCTTCTACGAGTCCCCTTCTTTACTGTTTGGTTTGTAGCCACGACGGATGGCGCCGTCCGTGGGGACTGGATGAAAAGTCGCTTAAGGAGCTGGAAGCAGTTCTTGGGAGCGTCATCAGCGATAGATAAGTAGTTTGCTCGCTAAAAATTTAAGCATATTTCGCCACGTTTCGTAGGTGGAATATTGAGTAGATCTGCTCGAATCGCCTATTCATAGATGGTATATTGAATAGATCTAATCGAATCATCGTTGGATGACCTGGTGACAGAATCATTCTGGCCAGGTTGGTACGCCATCGAGCTCAGTTCCACCGTGCTTCACCATGACGTCGTGCTTCCGCTGGATTTGCGTACATGAGAACACTATGCATGCATGGCCCCTAGCGGCTGCAAGCTCATGCAATTGCATGTGCGCATGCACGGCTGCAAGCCCGTGCGTAAGCACTCGTGCACGCAAGGATGATGCTGGCACTTCACGCAGGCAACATAGAGCCTCCGTGTCGAGCCTCTGCGATGAGCCTCCGCGAGTCTCTGTGCGGCGTAGAGCCTCTGCGCCGAGCCTCCGCACGACGTTGCGCCCACAAAACATCCACGCATGCATGAAGCACCCATCCCCTACGTGTGCAAGGCACTCAAGTATCCTTCCATGCACGCATGCAAAAAACTGCACGAAGTGCATGCAGGGATGATGTGGGTACTTTGCGCAAGCAACGTAGCGCCTCCGCGCTGAGTCTCCGCACGATTTCGAGCCTCCGCGATGACCTCGTCGGCCTACCCATGACACCTCACCTCGGCTCCAGGGAGTCTTCGCCGGCCTCCGCATCAAGTGCATGCATGAGATACCACGCGCAAGCATACATGCATGAAGTCTCCATCTGTGCATGTACTCCACAAATTTTTAGCGCACGCATGCATGGGATCGCTCGTTGTTCCACTCCGCATGCATGCACATAGTGCGAATACTCCACCTCGCATGCATGCACGTCAACCATGTATGGCCCATGCAGCGTAGCCAGCCATGCATGACCATCCATCCCAATTTTTTTTGCATGCATTCACACATCCATCCGCGTAGCCATCTATGCATGCAAATACCCATTCAAGTATACATCCACGCACCCAGGCTGTGACGACCACCGCAGTGGCTCCACCTCCCTGAAGGAACGCGCGTAGGCTACGATAGCAGAAAATAAAAAATTTCTACCGCGCACACCAGGACATCATGCTAAGGAGGGATCATAGATCGTTACCACTAGACGCGCAGCGCAGCGGAAGAAGAGTTGGAGAAGCCGATCCAACCACGCGCGTCGAGGTAGTAGTGGAAGTAGCCGATCGTCCCGAACAGATCGTCTCCTCCACGCGATCAACCACACCACGAGAAGATCCAATCTGTAGATTGTTGATGCCGATCAACGCCGCAACGAGCAGCGCCTCCACCGGTATCCACACGTCCGGGGCTGGAACGCCAATCGCGAGTGTACCAGCACTCGCGAGCGGCTAGGGTTTGGCTCGGGAGGTGGCGGCTAGGGTTTTGCTCGGGAGGAACAGAAGCGTGCATCCCTCAGCCCCCCCGCCTCCATATATATAGACCTCCTCACTTGGGCCTCGTGGACCGAGGCCCAATAGGAGTCTATCCGGATCTCTATCCGAATTGAGCCCACATCCGAATCACATTCGAATTAGTGTTCCAACCCGTTAAGTGTGCGACCCTGTAGGTTCACGTATACTTGGTCGCGACCCGGAAACGCCTTTCCGGTCACCCTGTTAATAGCAGCCTCTAGCAAGACATATTAACCCCAAAGTATACGTAAAGATCATATCGGCTGAACCTGTAATGTTCTCATGTACGAATCCCTTTGCCTCACGATATAGATTAAGCTCAAGGTGAGATCTGTGTCATCCTCTTAATAGCTCAATCACTCTCTCGATTCCGTGATGGATTCTAAACTCGTGATTGACTCCTCAATCACCTTGGCATGGCCATGCACTTTCATAATCCATTACATCGAGGGGCCAGAGATATCTCTCCCATAAGGAGGGGCAAATTCTATCTTGATCATTCACATCCCACAACATGTTTCATGGCAAACCCAAAGACTACTTTTATGACTACCCAGTTACGGAGTAGTGTTTAGTAGTCCCAAAATAAGCTACTACGCATGTTGGGAACCATGATGATCTCAAGTCTAAGGATTCCACATAAACACTACTTGAGACCAACTGATGACACATGGAATCTCTGCAGTGTCTCATGGCGGGTCTATCCAACATATGTTCACTAACACATGTCCATATTATTGATTTGGTATCTCCATACCATGATCCATGAGACATGATCATCAATCAATACATATGCTGATCTTTGAATCATATTTGTTCCTCATATGATATATAATCAGGGATCATTTAGAAATAGCAACATTTTGACATTAAGAGTCTCATAAATAAGTCACATACTCATTGATCAATAATGATAATGTCTATTTCAAGGAACAAACTAATGCATCATAAACATAGTATGTGATATATATAACATCTCCATGTTGCCTCTAGGGCATATCGCTAACACTCCCCACCGACGAGGTCTGCGTTGAGCCAGGTCACAGCCGTTGCATGGGCGAGGTCTGCTCCAACCCCAGTGAAGTCTCTGCCTGTCGATAGCGCCCTCGAGCTTCGCTCCGCCAAGGTCCGACAAAGCGTCACCGAAGCCAGCTCGTGCGCCTTCGACGGCGCAAAGTGCACCTCGCCAAGCATGACTCCGCGCCAGCCCCCGCCGAGTCTCCGCCAAAACATCGATCAGCAAGCTCCACATATCCATCCGCACACAAAGTATCCATTCGCGGAGTCTACATGCAGGCGCTTCTGCATGCGTGCATGCATGGCAGCCAGCCTGCTCAAGCCAATGCATGCATGAGTTTCCATCTGTGCACACTCTCCAAATCCCTCACTGGTAATGGCATCCGTGGCTGAAGGCGTCGGAGGGGCCGAAGCACTTCGCCGTCCGGGTAAAGCGCTCAGCGTTGACGCCAGGTCTCCGCAGGCCTCCGACTCGGCAGCTTCGGCCTCCACTGCACGCGCCTTCCTCTGATGGAGTCAGCTCCGATGAGGCTGCCTGGTACTCCACACAGCCTCCGCGCCTCAAGACGTCCGCACCAGGGTTCCACCTCGCTTGTACCCACATCAGGAGCGAAATCCGATGCCTGCGGGATGACGACCACTATGGTTCGTACCAGGAACACGACCACGTGTATTGCTGCGGCGCCGGAAACGACCTCGCCTCCTTCACGTGCGAGGACTCCATCAAGCGCACCTCAGCTCCGAGGTTTGCTACTCGATCCACAGGCTCAGAGAAAGAATAGGTGTGGGCGCCGCACTGGAGTTGCTGTGCGGGCAGGCCGTAGGTGCCGAACAGGGAGATATCCTCAGCGTCTGCATCCAGTGCACCTGGAACGTCTGCGGCGCCACCGCGCTCGCGCTCGCGCCGACCCACGTCTTCACGGTGCCGATCCTCCGGGCGCTCCACCAGCCGGGCGACATCTCTGACGTCGCCGGCCGATACACGCGCTGGGTCATCCCTCTCCACCAGCCGGGCGACATCTCCGACGTCGCCGGCCGGGCGCAAAACAAGGTCTAGGCCACGACCGTCATCTCCGGCGTCAGGCTCGCCATCCATGTCGTGCTCAGCTACGTCGGGCTTGGGCACGGCCTCGTCGGCGTTGCTGTCGTTGGGAACGTGTCATGGCGGCCCATCACCGTCGCACAGTTGGTGTACCCTGTCTCTGGCGACCTACCCGAGAGTCCAGGTGCACCTCAAGGCGGGTGCAGAAGGCAGCCAGTTAGGGAGGCATCATGCTCAGCGATAGCTGCTGGCTCGATCGATAGAGGATTCATCCTTGTGTTCACCCCTGCTGAAGTCTGAGCTGACTACCCCTACCCCGCTTGATGTCTACACGTTGGCTCCGCCTCTGCAGCGGGGTCTTCGGCCTCCACCTCACTAGAGTCCGAGTTTGCCGTGCCAACCTGGCCCTGCCTCGGCGACAACGCCTTTGGCTTCGGCGTTTGCTTCTCTAGAGATCGAGCTGCCCACAACGACACTTCGCCTCGCTGCTGGGAAGACTTCCCCGACCTTTGCTCAACTCCGCGTCGACCAGCAGCACTCCGCCTCGGCGCTGGGAAGTCTTCGCCAAGCTCCGCCTCGGCTCTACGCTGCCTTCCCAACACGTTAGGAAGCCTCCATGTTGCTGAGGATTGCCTCCGCGACAAGAGTCTGCGAGTCCCCACGCGGCGTACAGCCTCCGCACCGAGCCTCCGCACGACGTCGAGCCAGCGTCAAGCTTCCGCTCTGCAGTCTCTGCATCACTTGGGATCAGCCTCCGGCCGTTGGACGTCGCACGTGAAGCACTCCTGTGGCATGGCATGCAATACATGCACACGCATGGCATATCTCCCATGAAGGCCTCAGCTTCGGGAGACCTCCGTACTCATCCACGCTACTCGTC
Organism: Dendrocalamus latiflorus; assembly: GCA_017311315.1. Taxonomy (NCBI): domain Eukaryota; kingdom Viridiplantae; phylum Streptophyta; class Magnoliopsida; order Poales; family Poaceae; genus Dendrocalamus; species Dendrocalamus latiflorus. The sequence goes on along the minus strand of CM029666.1, from coordinate 21,745,886 downwards.
TTCATGCAGGAAAGAGCGCGAGCAGCTAGGCGACGCTACAGAAGACCCTGGCGTCAGAGCCCACCACGGCCGAAGTCTGCGTCGCAGCTCTAGCTTCCACACCCCCGGCGTCTACGCATGGGACTCCATGCAGCTACGAAGTCTCCTGCCCGAAGTCTCCGGCTCGAAGTATTTGTATACTCCATGCAGGGACGGCTTCCGCGACGAAGTCCTGACGAAGCTCGTGGCAACTCCATCGTCGAGGTAATGGTTGGACGAGACCGAGGAGGCCGCGGAAATGCTTCGCGCCGAGGTATGTTGAGCTGCGTGGCCCACGTCTCCGATGCCAACTTCACCTGTGTGCCGAGAGCCGCGCCAGGTCTGGCACGGCCTCCACCCGGACTAGGTGACCGCACAGCAGCCTCTGCGGCGGTGAGGACACTTCTATGCCAGTTTTCGCATCGGCGAAGTCCGAACCTCCGTGGTGGAGAAGATGCCCTCCTCGACTAGGGACTCCGCACAGACGGCCCCTGCCGTCGTGTGCAGCCACTTGACTTCCGCACCGAGCGATGCCGTGCAGGAACGAGAAGCTACGTCCACCTCGTCGACCAGGACGGAGCGAGGGACGTCTATCAAAGAGAACACCAAGCTTCGTGCTACATGGCATGTAGTGCATACATGTACACGGCGTCTACTCCTCGGCCGTAGCATCGGCACTCCGCTCTTGCAAGCCTCCGCATCATCCGTCTTTGCTCCGGACTCTGGCATCAGACTTTGCGCCGATGGCCTTCGCCGCTAACTTCGCCATGGTGGACCCCGCGATGACTTCGCCGGCGTTCGCCCAGCAAGGCGCACAGGAGTATAGATGCGCAGTTGCTGGAGCTTCGACTGATCTAGTTCCTGATGCCGGACGACAACGCGCGACGGCAAGCGGAGGTGCAGATCCGGTGGCTGGGGCGTGACCCGTAGGTGGTGCCGACGGCGCGGGCTGCAGCTACACGTCGGCCAGCGCAGGAGACCACGGCCGAGACCAGCTGCTATGGCGTGGCTAGCCTACTCTGCGTCGCCACCGCCCTGCCCAGTATGCACTGCATGTGATTACGTGTGAGGCTTTAATGGTAGCCCCTGTATTTCTTGCGTGCGTGGCTACAGTTCTTTAATGGTAGCCCCTGTGATTACGTGAAATGGTGTTTCATCATATCATTTATTGCGACTACAGTTCCATTCTGAGAGCATTTGATTTGGCCGTGTTTTGACCATAGTATCAAATGTTTTTCTGATACTGCATTCTGGAGCGTTTTATTATCGCAAGTCTTCGGCCATTTATTGCATGCCTCTGTTTTGGTCCACTTTTTGACTTAAATCGCATGATGGCCTTGCGCCTCGGCGTACTCTACGGAGTATAAATAAGACGTAGCATTGAGGTTCGCCTCCGCACGCACTCTATAGAGCATAAATAAGACTTAGCGTTGAGGTCCGCCTCTGCACGCACTCTACGGAGTATAAATAAGACATAGCATCGAGGTCCACCTCCGCACGCACTCTACGAAGTATAAATAGGACATAGCGTCGAGGTCCGCCTCCGCATGCACTCTACGGAGTATAAATAAGACGTAGCGTCGAGGTCCGCCTCCGCACGCACTCTACCGAGTATAAATAAGATGCGGCGCGGGGAGCCTCCGCGTGCACTCTACGGAGAATAAATAAGACGTAGCATAGAGGTCCGCCTCTGCACGCACTCTGCGGAGTATAAATAAGACGTAGCATCGAGGTCCGCCTCCGCACGCACTCTACGGAGTATAAATATGACGTAGCATCAAGGTCCGCCTCCGCACGCACTCTACGAAGTATAAATAAGACGCGGATGTTGTCCCTGCGCACTCTACAGAGTATAAACAAGACACGGATATCCCGCGCACCCATGGATGTTGAACCATGTGTACTCTCCAGAGCATAAATAAGACGTGGATGTTGATCCCACGAACTCTACAAAGTATAAAAACTGCACAATGGCCGAGACACCAGGGAGTGCATCACATTAGCGACGCACCACCTGGATATTGCGCCTTTGCGCGCGCTGCACCAGGGAGTGCATCGCTTTAGCGACGCACCACTTGGATATCGCGCCTTCGCGCGCGTGGCACCAAGGAGTGCATCGCCTTTTTGAAGGTAGGGGAATGGCGGCTCTGCCTCCCTACCTCCGCGCGCGTAGCGCCCTCGGCCCATGTCGCTCGCGCCCGCCCTCCACGGGCACGAGTTTTTTGAGGGTAGGGGAACGGCATCCCCGCCTCCTTGCCTCAGCCTGCGTAGCGCCCTCAACCTACGCCGCTCACGCCTGCCCTCCATGGGCACGAGTTTTTGAAGGTAGGGGAATGGTGTTTCCACCTCCCTGCCTCGGCATGCAAAGCGCCCTCGGGCTACGCCGCTCGCGCCCGCCCTCCGCGGGCGTGAGTCTTTGAAGGTAGGAGAACTTTGTCCTTGCGTCACAGCCTCGGCATGCGTAGCGCCCTTGGAATACGCCGCTCGCGCCCGCCCTCTGCGGGCGCGAGTCTTTGAAGGTAGGGGAACGGCGTTTCCGCCTCCCTGCCTCGGTGTGCGTATCACCCTCGGCCTCCGCCGCTCGCACCCGCCCTCCGCGGGCGCGAGTTTTGGAAAATAGGGGAATGGTGGCTCCGCCTCTCTGCCTCGACGTGCGTAGCGCCCTCGGAATACGTCGCTCGCGCCCGCCCTGCGTGGGCACGAGTCTTTGAAGGTAGGGGAACGGCGTTTCCGCCTCCCTGCCTCGACGTGCGTAGCACCCTCGGCCTCCGCCACTCACGCCCGCCCTCCGCGGGCATGAGTTTTTGAAGGTAGGGGAACGGCGGCTCCGCCTCTCTGCCTCGGCGTGCGTAGTGCCCTCAGAATACGCCGCTCGTGCCCGCCCTCCGCGGGCGTGAGTCTTTGAAGGTAGGGGAATGGCGTTTCCGCCTCCCTGCCTTGGTGTGCGTAACACCCTCGGCCTCCACCGCTCGCGCCCACCCTCTGCGGGTGCGAGTTTTTAAAGGTAGGGGAACGGCGGCTCCGCCTCTTTGCCTCGGCATGCGTAGCGCCCTCGGACTATGCCGCTCCCGCCCGCCCTCCGCGGGCGCGAGTTTTTGGAGGTAGGGGAACGGCGTCCCCATCTCCCCACCACGTCGTGTGTAGCGCCCTCAGCCTACGCAGCGCAGGACTTCACCGCCCACCTCGTAGGCATCACCTCGGCGGGACGGCACGGCTCTGGTGCAGGACTTTGCCACCCGCCATGTAGGCATTGCCTCAGCGAGACGGCATGCCTTCGGCGCTCAATTGTGCCGCCCGCCTCGTAGGCACCGCCTCGACGGGGCAGCACGGCTCCGGCGCTCGACTCCGTTGTCCGCCTCGTTGGCATCGCCTCAGCGGGACGGCACGGCTCCGACGCAGGACTTCGCCGCCCGCCGTGTAGGCATCGCCTCGGCGGGACGGCACACCTTCGGCGCTTGACTGCGCCGCCCACCTCGTAGGCATCGCCTCGGCGGGGCGGCACGGCTCCCGCGCTCGACCTCGCCGTCCGCCTAATTGGCAATGCCTCGGCGGGACGGCTAATCTCCGGCGCGGGACTTCGTTGCCCGCCTGGAAGGCACTGCCTCGGGGAGACGACCCGTCTTCGAAGCAGTGCCTCTCCGCCCGCCTTGTAGACATTGCCTCGATGGAGCGACGCGACTTCGCCATCTGCCTAGTAGGAAATGCCCCGGCGGGACGGCTTGGCTCCAACGCGGGACTTCGTCGCCCATCTGGAAGGCACTACCTCGATGAGACACTCCGGCTTTGGGGCAGCGCCTCGCCGCCCGCCTTGTAGGCATCGCCTCGGCAGGAGCGGCGCAACTTCGTCGTCCACCTAGTAGGCAATGCCTCGGTGGGACGGCTTGGCTATGGCGCGGGACTTTGTCGTCCGCCTGGGAGGCACTGCCTTGGTGAGACACCCCAGCTTCGGAGCAGCGCCTCGCCGCCCGCCTTGTAGGCATCGCCTCGGCGGGACGGCACGCCTTCGCCATCCGCCTGGTAGGCAATGCCTCGGCGGGATGGCTAGGCTCTGCGTAGGACTTCATCGTCCACCGGGAAGGCACTGCCTTGGCGAGATGCCCCAGCTTCGGAGCAATGCCTCACCGCCCGCCTTGAAGGCATCGCCTCGGTAGAGCGGCGCAACTTCACCGTCCGCCTTGTAGGCAATGCCTCGGCGGGACAGCTCGGCTCGGCTCCGGCGCGGGACTTCGTCGTTTGCCTGGTGGGCATTTCCTCGGCGAGATGACCCAGCTTCGAAGCAGCGCCTTGCCGCCCGCCTTGTAGGCATCGCCTCGGCGGGGCGGCGGCGGCTTCGTTGTCAGCCTTGTAGGCGTTGCCTCGGCTGGACGACCCGACTTCGGAGTGGGATGCAAGCTAGTAGTTGCTTCGGCTTGCCAGCCGGTACCCTCACGCTTGCTGTCGGGGAATGGAGGTTGGGATAGTTTGGCACGTTAGCTCGCCCATCGGGACCTCTGCGCTTGCTGTTGAGGGAGAACTGTTGTGGGGGTGGCCCAACCCCCCCGCGACTAGGCCTTGCAACTGGCCTAATATGTAGTAAGCCCAATAATGTAGAGGAATATACTCATGTAAATATACCAATGTACCCTCATCCTTTGTAAGTACTAAGGGGTAGAAGGGGGATTTCCCATTCTACTCCACTCATATATATAAACCCCCAGGAGGGGCAAAAGGGGGACATCCTCTCATTCTTACCAACTCTCCCATAGATCTGGCTCTCCTCTTCCTCTTCTACGAGTCCCCTTCTTTACTGTTTGGTCTGTAGCCACGACACTAGGGTTTACTGTTTTCATTGGCAGAGGATTCTTGTTCTTGATGTCTCGGCGAAAAGGTTGTTTTAGTCTTGTGTTTTCTTGATATGAGGACATCTCTCTGTTGTGATCAAGAATCTCACGATCAAAAGATTTGAGAATCGCAACCTTTTTGGAATTTTGGTTCCATTTTAGGTTCAGCTTGCAGTAATTACTATACCTTTTGTCTTCAGTGGAGCATATGCTTTCATCCGAGCAATTGGAACTCAAGTTTTGTTTCTTTTGGGTGAATCGTGTCGTTCTGGTTTACTGCTCTTGGCCAACTGTATGCTTCTAGGCTTCCTTTTTAATTCATCAGAGTTTGAGCAGAACTCTTCTCTTTTCTCTACCTGTTCTTCTGCCAAGCTGGTCTTTTGATCTGAATTTTCACTCCTTGAGGTTGATCGGCTATTTTAGTTTGAGTTTCATATTCACTAATCTGAGAAGCTCAGCTTTCGTCTCTTCTTTTCTCTGTTTGTTTCTTCTTTGCAGTATTCACTGTGTCAATTGTTTTCGCTCTACAGAAACTAAGATACAAAACTGATACTGAAATAGACCCTGTTTCCAGTCAGACCAAAATGTCTACGGTGGTCAGATCGCTATCCCTTTGGCGGTCATACCGGCCTCACCTGGGCGGTCAGACCAGCCTTGTCTTGGCGGTCAGACTGGCCTCACTTTGGCAGCCAGACCGGCCTCAACACTTGCATTCTGTTGCTTGTCGTTTGGTCTGTTTCATTTTTCTTGTCTTGTTTTCCTTGCTGTTTCTGCTATTTTTAGTTTCCAGTGAGCATTTATCTTCTTGCTTCATAGCTATTATAGTTATTGGAGAAGAAGTTCGTGTGCATACTTGGGGCGGTTTGAAGGCAGCATTCACACCCCTCTCTGTTGCCATTTCGATCCTACAAGTGGTATTAGAGCCGGTTAGCTCTTCCTCGTAGATCTTAACCGGTCTGTTGAGTCATGGTGAGAGACAAGTATTCCACCAAGCCCCTATCTTCGATGGGATTGACTATTCCTTCTGGAAGAGTAGGATGGAGACCTACATACAGGCTCAGGGCTATGCCATCTGGAGAAAGGTCAGGACCCGATATGTGGCTCCTGCCAATGAGAACATCACAGTGGCAAACATGCCAGATGTTGAGGCGAATGCTAAGGTAAGGAATATCATAATCCAAGGTCTGAGCCGAAGCGAATTCGATTGCATCTCTCATCTCACGTCGGCCTTCGATATTTGGGTGACCCTCGATGCTTACCATGAGGGGACTACTCAAATTAAGACGGTACGACAGGACCAGTACAAGTGAGATTACAACAAGTTTGAAATACTCGCTGGAGAGTCCCTTGATGAGTGTTTTGCGAGGTTTCACAAAATTCTGAGCAACCTGCGAGCGGTCGGTCTCATGTACCCTGACTCGGACAACGCTCGACAAATGCTTTCGGCCTTGGATTTGCGGATTTGGGAGATGAAGGCGACCATCATCAAGGACACGACCGATCTTTTGACCTTGAGTCTTGACGCATTGGACTCACGAGATTGACATAGTCTCTCGCAAGTCGAAGTCGCAGTCGATGGCGCTGGTCACTGATCCCAGTACGACTTCTGGAGTCCCTTCAGATGTTATCTCTGGTTTTTTTCTCTTGCTGCCCTTTGTGAGATAAGTGACGATCAAATAGAACAAATCCTAGAAAATCAATTAGCACTCCTAGCCAGAAAGTTCTCCCATGCATACAAGAGAGTGAGGGACAGAAAGAGGAGTGGACCGGTGATTTGCTTTGAGTGTGGTGGCCCCAACCACATTCGGTCAAATTGCGCCAAGCTGGAGAAGGGCAAGAACGACTACGATGGTGTGAGCAAGAACGACCACATCAACAAGAACCGCAACAAGAAGCCCCTAGCTCATGCCCAAGGCAAAGAGAAGAAGTACCGCAACCTTGGCAATGCCAAGAAGCTTTTTCACCGTGTCCTCACGGCGTTTGATGACATCAACTTTAGCGACATGGAAGGATGGAGTGATGACGATGACAAGGATGATCAAGACCCCAAGGACAGCGACGACTTCATCGGCATGTGTTGCATGGCCAACAAGACTGACGTCAGCGACGACGATCTCTACACCGACTCCGATGAGGTAGGTCCCTCCTACGACCAGCTCAATGATGCTTTTCTCAAGCTAGGGAAATTTTATGCTAGATCTAGAGCTAGGGTTTGTGATCTAGAGAAGGAAGTAGAGAGCTTGTCACGAGAGCTTACTTCACTTAAATCTGCTCCCTCCCATGACGAGTATGATGTATGTTCTTCTTTGTTGGAGATATGTAGAAGTTAAGGACCTCTCATGATAGTGTGACTTCTGAGCTCGACATGCTTAAGGTGGAGAATGTTAGTCTGCTTGCTGAACTAGAGATGACTAGGGTAGCTTCTCTTTCATCTACTGTTGAGACTATTTCTGCACCTCATGTGAGGATAAGGACAATGTTTTTAGAGGCCTTTACACTATGCTTCTTGATCTGCCTGAAACATGTGAAAGCTACAATGACTTGAAAATGAATTAAAAAAAGGCAGATCATAAAATTGTTGAATTACAAGCTTTCTTGCTAGAGCCCATTGCCTCCTATATAAATTATCCCAAATTGACTACTGAACTTGAATCTGTCTCAAAATAGTTTCAAGAAGTGATTGACCACAACAACAACATGGCTCAATATGTGTCTAAGGACCCTGTTAGCTCACCGTGCAATAACTGTGAAAAACTAAAATTGGAACTCATTGCATTGAATGAAAAATGTGTGAAGCTAACTAAGGATCTTTTAGAGAAGCCACAATCTGGTTGTGATGTGAGTGCTATGGTGGGGGAGAAGTCTAAGGAAATGGTAGAGACGCTTAGGCACGAGGACCAAGTGGCTAGAAGTAGGACTGTCCCTCTTGTAGCTTGCGAAGCCCTCAAGGTTGAGGCGGCTATGCATAAGGAGAGATATGCACATGCTATTCGTTCTTCTGCTGTTGGTTCCTCTTCCTCTCCTTCAGCTGTCTCTTCTTCCCCCTGCTCTTCTTGCACCTCTCTCTTTCAGGAGTGTCAGTATCTTATGAACACTCTTGAGAGATTTGTAGAAGGCAAGAAGATTTGTAGAAGGCAAGAACACTCTTGAGAGATTTGTAGAAGGCAAGAAGAAGCTGAATTTGATTCTAGACAAGTCCAAAATTTTCAAGTTCAATCAAGGTCTAGGATACGATTTTCTTGAGGATGTTAGGATGCATCCACCTGCTGTTCTCAGACCCATAGTAGTAGGTGTGATCGAGGTCAAGCCTAGAACCAAAAAGGTTGAGTTCAAATCTGCGGGCTTTGTCCAAGGGATCTCTGATAGTAAGGTGGTAACACTGGTTGCTTCGACCTCCCAGAAAGCGAAGTTTCACTGTACCTTCTGTCAGAAGGATGGACACAGGATCGAGAGATGCTTCAAGCGTGCCAAGATCGTGTTCATGCTCTTAGGCATTTTCAGGGTCAGCCCCAGACCTTGAGTGTACCTAAGACTAATACAAGGTCTAGGGTTGATCAGTTTGAGATGCTTAGGCAGAGTCGAGGACTTGGCTTTTCTGGTTTCTCTTATGTTTGTCCTCGATTTGCCTCTGGTCGTGATATCCGCCGTCCTGAGGGTAGATCTCATTTTCCCTATTGAGATAGCTACCCGCGGCGAGATCAGCATGTTACTGGTGCTCCGACTCGCTCTCCATAGCAGTCAAGTCCAGCAACAGCTTCAGGTCTGCTCATAATAGACCTTCTGGCTTTCTGAGCGACGGAGAGTGTATGGTAGTTAGAGGTTAGTCGTGTGTGACTACTTCTTCTGCTCATCGTGTGACTCAGTATTGGGTTCCAAAATCTCTTTTGATTTATCCCAGTACTGAGCCATCCCTCTCTTATTGACTCAAGTTCTCCGGGCTGGGAAGGGAGAGGTATGGCTTCTGGACTCCGGCTGTTCTCGACACATGACCGGAGACTCTCATTGGTTCTCTTCCCTAGTCCGAGCTCCAGATGATGAAACGATCACCTTCGGAGATGCCTTATCTGGGCGAGTCATCGCTAAAGGTACAGTGCGGATCAATGACTTTTTTATTCTTAAAGATGTTGCCTTAGTGAGTAAGCTGCAATACAATTTTCTTTCTGTTTCTCAGCTTACCGATGACAATTACGAGGTAAGTTTCAAGAAAAATGCTTGCAAAATTCTTGATTCTTCGGGGAGATTGGTTTGTGGGATCTCTAGATATGGGAGGATCTTTTGTGCTGATTTTGTTGAGTCTTCTAGTGATCCTCTTAGGTGTTTAGTTGCTTCAGAACCCCGTGATCTCTCCTTCTGGCATAGGAGACTTGGTCACATTGGCTTTGATCATTTGACTCGAGTTAGCGGCCATGATCTCATTCGTGGTCTGCCCAAACTCATGATGGTCAAAGACATAGTTTGTGCTCCTTGCTCGCATGGCAAGATGGTTGCTGCTTCTCATCCTCCAGTCACTGTGACTATGACTGATGCACCAAGATAGCTTCTTCACATGGACACAGTTGATCCAACTAGAGTGCAGTCAGCAGGAGGGAAGTGGTACGTTCTTGTCGTGATCGATGACTTTTCGAGGTTCTCTTGGGTGTTTTTCTTAGCCTCAAAGGATGAGACGTTCAGTCATTTTCGGGGTCTTTTTAGTAGGCTTTCTGTTGAGCTCCCGGGTGCCTTACGAGCAATTCACAGTGACAATGGCACGGAGTTCAAGAATTCCTACTTTGAGAAGTTCTGCGATGAGACAAGTGTAGAGCATTAGTTCTCTTCAACAAAGTTTTTCTGAGGGCACACTTGCATCGCACTTCTTATAAGTTGAGATATGGGCAAAAGCCCAGTGTCTCTCATTTTCACGTGTTTGGTTGCAAGTATTTTATTTTGAAGTCTGGGAACCTAGATAACTTCGAGTCACGATCTTGTGATAGGATTTTTCTAGGTTACTCGACTTCTTTGCAGGCGTATAGGGTCTGGAACTGCGAGTCTAGCAAAATGGTAGAGACCTGTGAGGTGACATTCGATGAGGCCAGTCCGGGGACTAGCCCCGATATCTCAAGTTCAGTAGAGCAGTCTGAGACCATCTTTGTGGATGATGAGGAGGATGGAGATGAAGGTTGCTTACCTGATCCAGTTCCTCCTCCCCTTGAGGTGTCTGCCTCTTCCATAGCACCTCGAGAAGATCAGCCTATTCCTTCCACTTCTTCTGGAGCCAGTGGCTCTATTCCTACCTCGTCAGCTCATGAGGTAGAGGGCACTTCTTCTTCTTATCCAGGACCTCCCCGACATATCCTAAATCATCATCCATCAAAGCAGATGATAGGAGATCTCTTTGAGCGTGTCACACGCTCAAAATTTGGCATGTCTCACTTCTGTCTCCCACTCAGCCTTTGTAACCTCTTTCGAGCCCAAGGATGTTAGTCATGCTCTTTCTGATGAGTCTTGGGTTAATGCTATGCATGAGGAGTTAGAGACCTTTGAGAGGAACAAGGTCTGGTCACTTGTTGAGCCCCCTAGAGGTCGTAATGTCATAGGTACCAAGTGGGTGTTCAAAAACATGCAGAGTGAGGATGGGGTAGTCATTTGAAATAAGGCTAGATTGGTAGCACAGGGTTTCTCCCATGTTGAGGATCTAGATTTTTAGGAGACCTTTGCCCCTGTAGCTAGGCTAAAAGCCATTAGAATCTTGCTTGCAGTTGCAGCGTCTAAGGGCTTCAAGCTTTACCAGATGGATGTCAAGAGTGCCTTCCTCAATGGGTATATTGAGGAAGAGGTCTATGCTAGGCAGCCTCCAAGTTTTGAGAACCCCAAATACCCAAACCATGTCTACAAACTTTCCAAAGCCCTGTATGGATTTAAGCAAGCCCTAGAGCTTGGTATGAGAGGCTTAAGTCCTATCTATTGAGTCATAGGTTTGAGATGGGTAAGGTAGACAAGACCTTGTTCATTCGCAGGCATGGCAATGACCTTCTACTCATCCAGATTTATGTGGATGATATCATCTTTAGTGGCTCCTCTCATGCTCTTGTTTCTCAGTTCTCCGATGTCATGAGCACAGAGTTTGAGATGAGCCTGATGGGCGACTTGAGCTTCTTCCTTGGATTCCAGATCAAGCAGACTCGGGAGGGTACATTCTTGCATCAGGGCAAGTACACTCATGACCTCCTAAGACGCTTTGACATGAGTGATGGCAAGCCGGTGTCAACTCCAATGGCATCATCAGCTTCACTCAATCCAGATGAGGATGGCGAGCCAGTTGATCAAAAGGAGTATCGCAGTATGATTGGCTCCCTCTTGTACCTCACTGCCTCGAGACCAGACATACACTTCTCCGTGTGTCCGTGTGCTCAATTTCAGGCCTCCCCTCGCGTATCTCACCGCCAGGTGGTGAAGCGCATCTTTTGGTACCTTCGAGCTACCATAGACTATGGTATCTAGTACTCTTCATCATCCTATCTTTCTCTCAGTGCCTACTCCGACGCAGACTTTGCTGGCTGTAGGATAGATAGAAAGAGCACTTCTGGCACTTGCCAATTCATTGGCACATCTCTTGTTTCCTGGTCTTCTAGGAAGCAGTCCAGTGTTGCACAGTCCACCGCAGAGGCTGAGTACGTTGCTGCCGGCAGTTGCTGCAGCCAGGTACTTTGGATGGCTTTGACCCTGCGGGACTTTGGATTAGTTGTAGATAGTGTTCCACTCTTTTGTGATAATACTTCTGCCATCAACATTGCTAAGAACCCAGTGCAGCACTCTCAAACCAAGCACATTGAAGAGAAGGGTGATATAGTGCTCCAGTTTATGGAGAGTGACCACCAGTTGGCCGATATCTTTACCAAGCCTTTGGATAGCTCTAGGTTTTCAGCCTTGCGGGGAGAGCTTAGGGTGGTCTACCCTTATGGTTTATTGTGAGGGGGAGCTACTTGCTGTTGTGCACCTTATCGCTTATCTGCTTCTGTTTTATTCTGCTGCATTGCATGAGGGTGCATTTGGGTTAGTCCTAGCATAGACTAGAGTGATTCTCTTTCTCAGTTGCTTAGATTGCTTCCTCTCATCTTGTGATTCAAGGAGGCTACTTATTAGCTGTCTCTCTTCTCACTAGGTTGAGTTCACTCACTTTTTATAGGTCTAGCGAGGGTTGGGTCACCCTTGGGTAGACAGGGAACGTGTTTACTCCCTAGTGTGTTAGAAGACCAGCCGACAGTCCTAATGTCATATGGGGTAGATGAGAGTCAGTCTGAGCCATAGTATCCTTTATATCTTATTTTTTCTTTAAGGACTGACTTTTCAGATTTTCTTGCCAGCTTCTCGTTTTTATTGCTTTGGTTCAGGGGGAGTTCTTTGAAGATTTGCTAGAACTTATTGTTGACATAACTCAACTTGAACTAAAAGTGCTTCACATACTGAGAGGGTGCTGGATTTTCTTATATTTCATTCTGTATTGTAATATAACTACATAGAGCCTTGATTATTATCCTTTTATGACATAGAACAACTGCTTTACATCTTGCCATAATCTGTGCTAAATTGCTAGATTTATGCTCCATTTCCTTCCTTGCATCTTGATGATTTTATTGCCAAAGGGGGAGAATAATGGAGAAAAAGCCAACCATTTCAAGGGAACCTTCTGGAGTTTTGGAGAAAAATTTGCTCTTTCTGTTTTTGCTCCAGTGTTCTCTTCTGTCAATATAGTCTTGATTATCTATGTCCTTCTTTTAGACCATGTATGACTCTCTTTCAAATCAAAAAGGTAAATCAAACAAACTCAACTTTTTTCTTTTTCTTTATTTGTCAATATACTCATCAAGGGGGAGATTGAGAGACCAAGTGGAGGTGACCTCATGTGTGTGATGAGTAGTTGATACTTGTTCTGGAAAGTTTGAGTTTGATTTGTGTATTTCGTGCTTAAGTACCTTCTACTGATGCAAATGTATGATTACAGTATTTCGAGCGGTGCTATGTGATGTTTTTCTTATCTGTGATGGTTGCAGGACTTTGAGGCTAAGTCGTGGCGAGGCATGGGATGGCCGGACTAGGCACAGGCGGTGCGTAGGTCGAAGTAGTCGGGAGATGCCGAAGACGGTGAGGGTTCAAGGTGGTTGCAAGGCTTAGACAACAAGGTAAGAGGAGGAAGCTTCCAGGAAGAAGCGTGAGGGGCAATTCGGTAAAATTGACTCAGGCATGAGGAAGCGGATTTGGTTGGAGTTAATGGATAAAGTGCTGAGTTGTTGGAGCTAATGGGTAAAGCAAATTGTAAACCCGGTAACTTGAGACTATAAATAGGAGGGTTGTTCACTAGTGGAGGTGTAGTTTTTTTCCTTTTGTTGCTTTTCCTGTGTGAGTGGTTGTTCAGCAGCCTTGGTCTTTAGGGTTTCATTTTTGTGTGCGTTGCTCAGAATGTGAGACATGGTATGAATTGGTTGTAGACTATTATAGTATGTAATCATTCATCTCTCTAAATCCATTTGAGAAGTCTTGTGTTTGAGATGTTCTGATTTCCTGTATTTCTCTGTGATTTGCTTCTGTTCTAGTTTGTTGCTCTCTGTTCTTCTCTACTTATTTTCATTTTGAATGAAGTCTTTGATTGAGTAGTTGCAGATCTATTTCGCTCTGAACTGGGAATCTCCTCAAAGCCCCTTGGGTAGCTTACTCCCAAGAGCAAAGATTTTAAGAGCAGTTTTCTCACCAAGAAATTGATCGCTACGCACATCCTCTATTTTCTAGATTTCTAGGGTTTACTGTTTCCGTTGGCAGAGGATTCTTGTTCTGGACGTCTCAGCGAAAAGGTTGTTTTAGTCTTGTGTTTTCTCGATTTGAGGACATCTCTCTGTTGTGATCAAGAATCTCACGATCAAAAGATTTGAGAATCACAAGCTTTTTGGAATTTGGTTCCATTTTAGGTTCAACTTGCAGTAATTTATGTACCTTTTGTCTTCAGTGGAGCATATGTTTTCATCCGAGCAATTGGAACTCGAGTCTTGGTTCTTTCGGGTGAATCATCTCGTTATGGTTTTCTACTCTTGGCCAATGTATGCTTCTAGGCTTTCCTATTTAATTCTTTAGAGTTTCAACCGAACTCTTCTCTTTTCTCTGCCTGTTCTTCTACCAAGCTGGTCTTTTGATCTGAATTTTCACTCCCTGAGGTTGGTCGGCTATTTTAGTTTGAGTTTCTTATTCACTAATCTGAGAAGCTCAGCTTTCATCTCTTCTTTTCTCTGTTTGTTTCTTCTTTGCAGTATTCACTGTGCCATCTGTTTTCGGTCTACAAAAACTAAGATACAAAACTGAAACTGAAACATACTCTATTTTTGAACAGACCAAAATCTCTACGGCGGTCAGACCTGCTTCACTTTGGTGGTCAGACCGGCGTTGTCTTGGCGGTGAGACCGGCCTTGTCTTGGCGGTCAGAACGGCCTCACTTTGGCGGTGTTTTCAGTGGTAATCCCTGTTACCAGTCCCATAATCATGTTTTTATGTTCCAGTTGGCAATGTTTGTGTTGTAATTCATTTCACAATTAAAGCATTTTTAAGCAAGCTATAATCTAGTAAGATTTAACCAATGATGGAGTTATTTAATAGTATAAGTATCATAGGGTGACATGATAAAGGAAATATCAACAATCAAGCAATGGAAATAATAGGTATTAATTGCATGGTGTAACTAGGCAATCAACATTTAACATAGCACTTAAGTAAATAGCAATAAAAAGCATGTACTTGTATTTGAAAACAAAATATATTGCATATGAAAAAATAGGTTCAACATGACCAATTGTAAGGACTTGCCTTGGTCAAATGTGGATAATGTAGGAGCGATGTGAGCATCTGAAGCGTCAAAGTCTATACACGTGCAAGTATCCACATTGAACACAACTTAAAATAAAATTTAAATGAACACCAAAAATTATGATTTTAGTCCTGTTAAAAAGGTTTTGAATTTAGATGAATTTAAAGAATCACTAGATTTGGATTTAAAATGAGGGAGAACATGCTCTTGAAAGTTTGCTCCGACGAGAAATCTGGAATTTGCTAACAAGTGGGATCTATCGAGATTTTAATTTCTTAGAAAAACCTTTAGTGACGAACAGGTGGTGTCTAGTTGATTTTATTTCTTTTCTAATTACTTTTACTTAGGAAAATAGGAGAGATTGGTTGGTGGGGTCACGGTCAACATGGACTCGGTCCACGTCATGGTCTATGGGAATAGGGACCTTTTATAGTGTGGAGAGGGTTCTGTGGTGGCATATCTTTGGTGACTGATCAACAGGGCATGGGATGACAAGGCATGGCCAGGTGGCATGAGGTGCGTGCGCGCGGGAGACGAGGTCGGGCGCTGTGGGCGCACAGGCGTTGCGAGGCGATGGCAGGTTGCATGCACGCGTGTTGCACGGAGGGTCTACATGGGCCAGTGTCGGACCCCAGGTTAGCCAACAAAGATCCTCTAAATACTCTTATGAGGCAATATATATCAATTACTTTAGCTCAAATGGCAAACTCACTTAAGTGCTATATTGTGACTACTTAGGTCAACTTAGGATTTTAAATGAATTTCAAAATCAAATAACTTTTGATTAGTTGGGTCTTTTGAAAAACTTTGAATACCAATAATGTTTCAAATAGCCATCTCTAGGTTTTTAGTATTTAACACTTTTTCAAATTACTTTTAGAATTAATTTTGGCCAATTTGTGAGTTTAAAGCCAAAACAAGATATTAGATTGCTAGTTTTGATTAGAATCTCAATTTTAATTGAAATAAGCTTTTTCTAAAGCCAATACCTTTGGAAAACATTTGAAATGTATTTGTATACATTTACCAACTAGTTTTCCAAAGATATACTAATAATTTCACAATTTGTTGATAATGACAAATACGATTGTAAGACTAATATGTTTATTGATTATGATATTGCTTAGTCTTATTTGGATGAAGATGTGAAAAATATAAGAGGTATGCATTCAATATCATATTCTTATCTTGTTACATTCCTTGGATCCAAAATATAGAATGAACTTCACCGAATAATTCAAATTTGAATATATGCATCTGCTTTCACAATACATTCTTATATGCACATATTTAGAGGGAGTTCACTCTATGTTTTGTGGTTTCATTAGTATTGATTCATGTTCCATTTCCACATATAAATAATATGTACTTTGAAATATATCCATTGAGTATATATAGCTTGTGTAGTTCATATATACTCATAATCAGGTTGTCATCTAGTTCTTCCATTATGTGTTAATGGTTGGATGATTAATGATAACCAAATAAGTAAGCTTTACTTTAAAAGTTTATCTTAGAGTATACAAGTTGTTGGATCGAAATCGGCAACAGAGGGGGTGAATGTTGATTTCAAATCCGCCCCAAGTATCCACTCCTTTTTTCGATAGCTATATAAGCTATGAAGCACGAAGTTGAATGCTTACCGAAGAAAAGAGAGTATAAACCAAGAGAGACTTGAGAAAAGTAAGTTCAGCATGCAACCAAAATTCCAAGGCTATTTATCTTAAGTGAACAGAGAGGAATTCATTGCTGAAGTCTAAAAGACCAAGACAGTAACAAGTAAATAAAAAGAACTCACATAGAACAACCTGTCAACCAAAAGGACTTTAAAACTAGCAATAATAGGGTGCCTACCGATTGACTAAAAACAGGCCTAGCAGGTGAACTAAATGGCAGTGAAAGATGACAGCCGAAAGCAACAACAAGATCATACCGATAAGTTCCTGGAAGCAGCCGAAAAAATGAAATAGAAATCAGACTCTAAATCGAAAACTGACAAGAAGCATTCATGCGCCAAGGAGGTTCATAATCTGCAGCCAGACTGTATGTATGCGAGTATTTGAACTGGATTTTCAACCGGACTGAAATCTGGAACTATTAAAACAGCAGCCGAATAGCATAAAACCTGAGCAAAAAGACAAAGCTAACTGCAGGACACAAGAGCAGCCCAACCAACAGCCGAGCGACAACACAAAAAGAAGCAACTACTGCAGACAGAAACAGCAAACCACCTAAAAGGCTAGAAACCAATCGCATGGCTGAAGTTAGGAATAGTCGACTCAAAGAAAGAGTGCACAGCAATTACTAAAAACTCAAGATGATACATACGGTCTCTGAGGAACTAAAAACCGAAGTTCTTCTGATCCACAAAACACTCAGTCAAGAGACTTTAATTAAGGCAAGATTGAATTCTTTGCTGAGAGAAGAACCGAGAGAATCTTGTCAAGACCAAAAGAATCTGTGCGGATATGAAAAGAAGGCAGAAATTTTAGGCGTGCACAGCCATTCGGCTAGACTAGCAATCAACCAGCATTTCTCTCGGAAAAGGCTAGCCTAGACAGCCTTGAAAAAACAATTGTCTCAGTTTAGAGCAAACGAAAGCAAAACTACTTGCGCCAAGAACATCGCTCAGAATCAAAAGAAAATGAACCATACTGGAATGCCCGGAAAAGAGTGATAAAATAGAAAATGAGCAAATGCAATCACATGAATCATCTCCAACAAAACACTTTTCTGATTGATGAAGAAAGATGAAAGATTACAAAAACTACACTCTCTACTCAGCCAACTACTATTGCTCAACCACTCACACAGGAGATGGAATCTACTACTGCCCCATACGCACTTATCAAAAGCTAAAGACCTCTCTTTCCTCACCAACTCCTCAACAGCAAAAGAGAAACACCTTAATCTATTCTCACAAGCCATACAACATGCAGGAAACACTCCTCCTTTTATAGCCTCTCTTAATGGGTTCACCAAATGCTTTGCCCATTAAGCTTTTCCACTTTACCCACTAACTCTAGTACGTTGTCCACAATCCACTTCCTTTAGTGCAGCTTTGCGTATTCACCAAAACGCCCCTCCTGCACCTTCTGGGAAGCTTCCTCATTCCTTTCCTTCCAAGTCTCGCAGCTACCTCAAGCCCTCGCCGTCTTCGGCACACCTCGACCGCTTTAACCTCGGCACCACCTACGCCTAGTCCGGTCCTCCCGTGCCTCGCCACGACTTCGCCTCGACGTCCTGCAGCCATCACAGACAAGAAATACATTACATAGCACCGCTCGAAACATGTAATCACAATTAGCATCAATGCATCATACTCAAGCATGAAATGGCCCAAATGACCGATCGGGAAGAAGAACAAGCATCAAGTCTGTCTACCCGAGCCCGATTGCGCCATGTGCTGACTTGGCACGAACCATTCAAACCAAACTCAATCTTTCCAAAACACACGTCAATTACTCATCACAAACATGGGGTCACGTCTACATGGTGTCTCACAAGTGTTGTGTACATGTTCTATACTCGCAATTCAATTTCAATCTCATTATTTGTTGAGATTGTCATGAATTACCAAAAAGGAAAGATTGTAGAATCTAATTCCTCTATTCTGTGTTAATAGTGAAGTTTTGTCGGACCCCGGAGCAACAACTCCTGGATCCTCTGTGTAAATCGCACTAGTCCAGGATCAGCTAGTGCGCACAATGGACAACAAAGGTAAATGTCAACCACAATGACATTTATTAACTAAATATGGGCATGATTGCCAAAGTTTACATCCACGACACATAGGCCAAAATTAAATATAAGCAGTGGAAGAAAAACACCAGAGCGGAAGAAGCCCACTGAGCCTGCCCATAGACAAACGATAGTAAGACGCGGTCAAATCTTCACCGTAGTCAAAGTCATCTTCCTCTATATGGAGATAGTGAGGTGAGTACAAACTTGCACTCCGCAAGTCACACGGAGAAATGCAACATAATGATAAAGGCAACAAAGGAAGTCATATAGGGTATTTGTGCATAAAACAACATTTAAAGAAATACAGTAAATAGATTGAAATTGCTGAATTTAATACAGTGTGTAAAAACAGTAATTGTAATTGAAAATAATACCGTTAGTGCAGACTCCAACCAAATACTAACCTAACCACGGGCATCCCACCTGGACCATCTTTTCCAAAAGCATTTTGTATGAATTCCATCCATCCACACACTTCCAATCACTCATGGATTCCATCCATCCACAAGCTTCTATTCTCTCATGGATTACATCCATCCATAGGGTTTTTGAAAACCATTTTTGAAAAACAAAGTCTAATCCATGAAAAACTTTTACTCAACATGCCCATGACCATGGGCACAGCTATCCAGGATAGATTATACACTCTGCAGAGGTTGTACAGCTTTACTCACAAGACATGATTGTCCCATATTGTCACTGGATTAACACACCTCCTTTGGTGTGCGGCGAGGAGATCATTACAAGGTCTTTACAATGCAAAGCCTTCAACCTGGCCAAACCAACACTAAGGTTTCATCCCAGTAAGGAATCCACCAGACCGGGACCTTCGCTTAAGCCAAGTGAGACTTCTCATGGCCTACGCCACGCTCACTTTCAACCTACGACATGACTCAGGTTGGGACCCGCAAATTAATTAGCCAGGACTGTCCCATACCAGCCTTGTGGTAGTATGATAGAGCTTTACAACAGTAGCTCACAGACCGGTCCTTAATTGACTTAAGCTCAACCACATACCCCTGTGCTCGATAATCAACACTGTGTCTTCGAACAACAGTGCATGCCTGCACCCTCCACATAACTATTAGTCTAAGTCTAAACCAGATTTTATATTTTATTTCAAAATATTTCATAATCCTTCTTGACTCACCGAAGTCAAGAATACATTTGAAAAACTTATCATTTTATGTGAAAAGGTAACCCAAAACAAATAATTTGTCTAAGCAGGTCTAAGCATTTGATATAAAACTCTCTAGCCAATACTAGTGTATTAACTAGAGTTTGACTCTAGGGTGACAAGGTATAATGTTTCACAATGTCAAAAGTGTCGATAACAATTGGCAATTAACTAAGTTAAAACAGGAATTGAAATACTTAAATAAACATATGCATGCAATATAATTTAAATCAACATAATTTTATTTACAAACTGGGATCAACATGATCAAGATGTGTGACTTGCATTGCTCTGCAGATAGGTGAGGGTCGTCGAAGTATACTTCTCCGGAATCGTTGCAATCTACACGTGCGAATACCCAAGAAAAAATCAAATAAAATCCAAAAAAATTAAAACACCAGAACCAAAAAATAGAGCTCAATTTTATATGAATTTAGAAAAAAGAATCGAGTCAATCAGAGTTCGGACAGAGGAGAACGAGCTATCTAAAATTTGCTGGGCGAGAAAATGCTGAAAAAGAAAAAAGTTATTGTTCACCCGAGAGCTGAATTTTTGGAAAGGAGGCTAGCGCCGGTGAGAGGAGGCATGGGAGGTGAAGCTAACTAGCAAAATTGGTTGCAAATTTGAGACCAGAAGGCCTCGGTGCCGATGATGTTCTGAGCTTTGAGAGGACTTGCCACGGCTTGGGATGCGTTTAAAGGGGTCAAGTGGTCCTATTTATAGCCTTGGAAGAGATAGAAACCGATTCAAATTCGCGGATTTTAGTTTAGAGTTCGTTCCAAAAAATAGGAGATAAAACACAAACGGATGAACGGAACGAGATAAGACCGGTTGGGATAGATTTCTAACGTGATTTGGCACAACTTTCCTTTTGGGAAGATGTTGAGATAAGATCCAGTTTCAAAGTTATGAAGAGAGAGAAAATGAAGAAAATGTGCACGTCTCAGATCGAACGACCGGCCGCACGAGGAAGATAAACAGTGACGCGGGCACTGTTCATTCTATCTCCCCTTTTGTTTTTTTGGAATTTTAACTTGAGCTCAAACTAACTCCGAAAAATCCAAGAAAACAATGCAAAAATTCCTTATGACACAAGTAACCAAAACAAAATATTTTTAGAAAATATTAAAGTTTAATTTAGTCATATTAAATCTTTTAAGATTTAGTTTAAGCTTTAAAATTGATTTTTAAAATCCACAAAAATTCACAGAAATCTCTGGATTAATTTTGGACTTAGGAAAAATATTTTCCAACTTTATTTGTTCTTTATAATGTTCTTTCTTTTAATTCTTTAAAATACATTTTAATTTCAGAAATAGTTTTTAAGCTCTAGAAAATTCCAGAAAAACATAGAAAATTCAGATAAAAGCCATATACTTGAAAATAAGTAATTTGTAAAAGAATTTTTATAAAATTCGAAATACATTTTGTTTTCTAATATTTTTATTTTTTTTGTTAAATTACTTTTCTAGGAAAAACCTTTTAAAAAAATCAGAAAATCAGGGCAAACCAAAATCACACACTCAGGCAACCAAAACACTGATTTTTAATTTAAACCAATTTAATTTAATTTATTATTTTTTACTCAAAAGTTTTAATAAAACAGCTAGGTTGTTACATGCATGCTCCCCCCAAGGACAACCAGCCTGCTCGCACTTCATGGTGTACTGCTCCTGGCTTGATTTAATGACCCGAAAAGTCCGCTGCATTGAAAGGACCTACAACTTGATGGCATCCTGCAATGATGTCTTGTCAGCAAACATAGAATGCAACCGAACCTTTGTCTCATGGTACTCCCATGCTGAGTCATGTTTATCATGTGCGGAAACACCCTCAACATTCAACCAGTTCCATTCCTGCGGGATAGGAGCTTTATCCTCATCCGAACTGTCCTCATCATCGTCCTGTACAGCTTCCTCTTTAGCCCATACCCTCTGGTAATCACAGTCCATCTGCTGCATGATGTATTAAATATGCTCCCCTTTATTAGCTTGTCATGTTCCTTCTCTATGGCTTGACCATTGTAACTCTCGTCCATGTACCGCATCGACTTCATCACAAGCAACTTGATCATCTTCGCCAACATGTGGCCCGTCCGAGCTGCTAGCACCTCCCGGAGCAAGGCCGCACGCATGACCTTGCACAACTTCTAATTAGCACGGTTGCACAAGCAGGACACACTCGTATCCACGGTGCCGGCACCCTTGCACAAAGCCCTTCCACGCAGCAGTGCGCAGCAATGTCCTCAACTCCCATATGATGTCCGTGGGAGACCGGCTCCAAAGCCCTTGCAAGACGACACTGCACGCCTCGGGGTCCAACGAAAAACTCCGGGTCAGCCAATGCATCACATCTGAGATTCGAGCACTCACCATTCGGATGTACTAGAGTGGCTTATGGAAAACCGCTCAACTTCACACCATTCGGACCTTCACGAACGGTTCTAGCATGCTAATGCACTCTCAATGTAGTGGCTATTGGCATTGCTGATGTCGGCCTGCATATATGTTTTAATTAGGGACATGTCAAATCGCATCGCACAATACCAAATCACCGACATACTGCAATTCACATTTCGTCGATCGTTCGCATGTCGTAACCCATTACAATAACCTCATACTACTAACTTCTATCGGTTTTTCCTACATTTTTCCAATGTTTCTGCATACGAATTAATTACATTCTAACATAAATACTTACTTAATTTTTTAATACGTACATATTTTAGCGGACGATTAATTTGTATGTTACGGCGACTGAATTTTCTACCACTACAATTTTGTACACATGCAAACTTCGTAACGGTGCTAATTTTCTAAAATTATGTTCCGTAATTTATACACAACTACACGCTTCTACGGTGCTAATTTTCTAAAATTATTTGTATACCAAATATTTAACTATTTCTATCTACATCCACACCTACTGTTGCTTCTTCATCTCCTCTCCGTTTCTACACCTGCTAAATTTCCTACGACTACATTAACTAAATTTTCTATACTAAAAATTGTACTACCTTTTATATACTATAAAATTTTTTATACTAAATTTTCTACATCTACAATTTTTACTAACACTAACATTAAATACAAAATAAACTGCAAATACAATATAGTAAAGAAAAAAATACATGGATCTGGTTCTTCCTCTTCTCTCCTCCAACTCTTCCTTCCTCCCTCTCCTCTCCTCGCCCTCCTCCCTCTTCTCTTCTTCCCCTCCTCCCTCTCCTCTTCTCTTCTCCCCCTCCTTCCTCTCCTCTTTTCTTCTCCTTCTCTTCTCCTCCTTCCTCTCTTCTCTTCTCCTCTCTATTCAATTCTTCTCCTCTCGGCCGAAATGCATGTGCAGGTCGGCGGCGGAGCGCCGTTTTTATCCCCCTGCTGCCTGCCTATTGGGCGACTGGAGCTCCAGTCGCCCAACCGTTCAGCGACTGCAGCTCCAGTCGCCCAACAGGCGGGCGACTGCAATAATCGCCCAACAGTTACTATATTGGTTGCGTGTCGCTCCTCCGTTGGGCGACTGGCTCCAGTCGCCCTCCCGTTGGGCGATTGGAGCCTATTTGTGTAAAAAATGTTGCCGCTGGTATATTTCTGTAATTTCGAATAAAAAATAAATTATTCGTACAAAAAATCCTACAGGTTAAGGGGACCTCCAGGTAGAAGAAGGCGATGTATCCCTCCATGAAGCTGAGCGTTGTGGTGCTTGCTCGCCTGAAACTTGTGGTACCAATATGGAGGGTGTCATCCCACATATGGCGAAGGTCTGCTACATGGACTGATACGCCATCCAAATTAGAGGTCATCGTCATACTAGAAGCTAGGCTGACAGCATCTGGTACTGGCGTGACAAGGATCTTGGTACTCCGTAAAGTCCAAAATTGGGCGGTGAACTAGAACTCTCAGGATCAAAAGCCGGAATGCCACGGTAGGTTGTAGTACTCAAGGTATGCGGAGAAGTGAGCCCTCAATGCATGCATGACATCCTTGGCCAGTCTGCATGGCATCCTTAGAAGGTGCTCTCAGCTGGAATCCAGATCCAATAGCAATCTAGTAATCAGTAACACTGTGCTGGTCGTCGTGAGCCAGCTGTCTCGTAAAACTCTAGGAAAGGACCCCCCAAGCGTCTGCGTCATGTGCATGGGCAACATGACGAAATGGCCAGCGACCTGCGATGGGGGAATCCTAACGAGAACCATCTTGATAAAGGAATTTCTCGTCAGTATGGTAGCCAACTTAAAAGTCAGACAAGTAAATATCAAGCTGAAAAGAACTTACCGTCTGTAATGTAAACTATTACAGACAGTTTTAATTTGAAGGCCGTCTGTGGTATTTGTGGCGGGAAAAAGGAGTATCACAGACGGTTCTTACTTCTGAACCGTCTGTGATACTGGAATATCACAGACGGTTTTTATTAAAAACCGTCTGTGATAATCTGGGATTATCACAGACGGTTTTTTATTAAAAACCGTCTGTGTTGTGTCGACTATCACAGCCGGTTGTTGTTAAGAACCGTCTGGGAATGTTCACAGACGGTTTTTCACAAGAACCGGCTGTGATGTCCCTTTGTCTGTCATATTCTAGATCAGAGGTTAATATATAAGTACACATTGCTTCTAATAACTTAACTACAGAACTACTGAGACAAGAGGTCACAAATTAAAGGCAAATTTATTAATTTCAATTAGAGGCAAATTTATTACAAAAGTCGCACAGGTAAAGAGTTTCCCAGATTGTATTCTTTTGGGCTTCGTAAGCTTCTTCTTCCACTTGGGAACTTGGAGGATCAGCCGCTAAATTCTCGAACGCCGTTAAGATTGCCCTTGTCCTCAGCACTTCCTCGTGCAGCCTGGGCAAATGATCAGCAGCATCCATAATGTCGTACAGGATAGCATGAAAAGATTCCTCAGAATCTGTCGTTTCTGCTTGATTGGCAAGGCTATCCATCAGTCTCTGCAATGCGTGTAGAGCTTCTTCCGCATTGCCCACATTGTGGAGAAGAACCAGGGTGAGGGCTGTTTCCCTTTCTTGAGCGGCAGCGAGACGCCTCCGTCGACGGCGGAGGATCAGGTCAAGCTGACGGATGCAAGAAAGTCGGGGAAGGAGAGCAGGGCGGGTGCGGAGAAGCTGCTCCAGATGCAAATTGCTGGCCGCCTGTGTAAGGTTCCGGCCGAACAATTCGTGATGAACAGATGAGAGGAAGGAGATGATCACAAGAACAGTAGTAGAAGCCATGTTGTATTAATTGTATATTGTATTGTACGTACGTAGAAGCTAGCTAGAGACCTGGATTAGGAGCGCATATTTAACCTTTAGCACAAACGGTTCGTATACCCAAACATGAATGATATAGACGCTTCGTATAATGATCGAGAGATGTTAATTAGACGATCGAAACACGAAGCGTTCTGGCATCGAAACACGCGCGAAGCGTTCTGGTATGAAGCTTATCACAGACGGTTTTTAGTTAAAAACCGTCTGTGATAATGACAAAGGCATTTATTGCGCTGCTCAGACCGCATCGTCTTCATTTCGATCCAGATCTAGCCGCTGCTGCGCACTTTTTCACTCGGGAGGAAGCTAGAGCGATTTCAGGCCAGTTAATTTGGTGGGAAGAGGCAGAGATTGAGCTTTGAATTAATATTCAGACTTTCCTAGTTGCTGTAGATATGGTTAGTAATGAAATTTATTTATTTTTAATTGCATTACAATTTAGGTGTAAGTAATCCATGAGTGGTTATTGAAGATGGTTAATTAATTTGCAAAATTGTTGGTTATATAATAGCTATTGTGTTTGTAATATGAATTGAGCTAGGAAATTAAGTCTCAATATAATAAATGTGGCCGGTATATATGTAGTTATAATTAGTTATTCTAGATTTTAATACTAAGTTGTTATATATGTACGTAACGTAGGACCGAAGTTGGATGTATGCCGCGAGCCGTGTGAGTGAAGAGTACATTAATGGCGTTTCTGCTTTTATAAGAGCCGCCGAGGAGGATATGTTGAATAACGGGGTGGAATATATGTGCTGTCCATGCACTGACTACGAGAATTTGAAGATGTTTAAGAACCGAGGGCAAATTGAAGCGCACTTGATTCGGAGGGGTTTCAAAAAGGATTATACGTGTTGGACCAGTCATGGCGAAGTGAATGATCATATGCCGCCGGATGACATCGCCGGTGAAGTGAATGATATGCCCCCGGATGACATCGCAGGTGAAGTGAATGACATGCCGCCGGCTGATGTCGATTGTGGCTCGGATTCGGATAGGTTGCACGATGATAATCTGGATCAGATGCTTCGCGATGTAGAAGAGAACTATGATGAGAGAGAGTATGTTAAATTCCGTGGCTTGATGGAGGACTCAGAGAAACCTTTGTACACGGGCTGCAAGTACACGAGGTTGTCGGGCGTGCTTGAACTGTTGAAATTGAAGGCAAGCAACGGTTGGTCCGACAAGAGTTTCACGGCGCTGCTAGGTCTTTTAGCGGACATGCTTCCGGAGGGAAATGAGTTGCCTAAAACCACGTATAAAGCCAAGAAGGTTCTTTGTCCGTTGGGAATGGAAGTAGAAAGAATACATGCATGCCCGAACGACTGTATCCTCTACCGTAAAGAGTATGCAAACATGCATGTATGTCCGGTGTGCAACACATCCCGATACAAACGTAACAATCAATCAGATGATGGCGAGGGAACAGAGGCGAATAAAGGACCTCCTGCTAAGGTGGCATGGTATTTTCCTATAATTCTCCGTTTGAAAAGGTTTTATGCAAATCCAAAGGAGGCAAAACTGCTGCGTTGGCACTCGGAGGAGCGCAAGAAGGATGGAATGCTAAGACACCTTGCTGATTCCGCGCAGTGGAGAAACATCGATAGGAGTTTTGCAGAGTTCGGTGCAGAACCAAGGAATATAAGGTTTGGACTGAGTACAGATGGAATGAATCCATTCAGTAGCATGAGCAGCCGACATAGCACATGGCCCGTGACTCTCTGCATCTATAACCTTCCTCCTTGGTTGTGTATGAAGCGAAAGTACATTTTGCTGTCGATACTTATCCAAGGGCCAAAACAACCTGGGAATGATATCGATGTGTTCCTAGCACCGTTGTTGGAAGATCTAAAAGTACTGTGGAACGAAGGGGTACAGGTATGGGATGCATACAAACGAGAGAACTTCACTCTGCGCTCCTTATTGTTCTGCACCATAAATGATTATCCTGCCCTTGGTAACCTATCGGGCCATAGTATAAAAGGTGCCAAAGCTTGTACTCACTGTTTAGATGGTACCGAGAGTGTGTGGCTGAGACACTCACGCAAAACTGTCTACATGCGTCACCGCCGGTTCCTTCGGAGGGCTCACCCATACCGCAAGATGAAGAAACAATTTGACGGAGAGAAGGAAGACGGTTCAGCTCCAAGGCATTTAAGGGGACGCGAGGTTTATGATATGGTTAAGGATTTAGATGTTGTCCTCGGAAAGGGACGTAAATTGAGGGCTCATGAGAAGAACACCTGGAAGAAGAGATCAATATTTTGGGACTTACCTTATTGGGAGTACCTAGATGTTCGGCACTGCATCGACGTCATGCACGTAGAAAAGAATGTGTGCGACAGCTTGATTGGTCTCTTACTGAACATCCGTGATAAAACAAAGGATGGCGTCAACGCACGGCTTGACTTGGCTGATATGCACATCAGGCCTGAGTTAGCACCGACATGCACTGATAATGCACGAACGTACCTTCCCCCTGCGTGTTACACTCTGTCCAAGGCTGAGAAAACAGAACTGTGCCAGTGCTTGCATGGTGTCAAAGTTCCGTCTGGTTACTCCGGCAACGTGAAAAAACTTGTTTCGATGCAAGATTTGAAGTTAAATGGCATGAAGTCTCATGATTGTCATGTGCTGATGACACAGATGCTCTCTATTGCAATTAGAAATATTTTGCCGATCAAAGTCCGAGAGACAATCATGAGGCTATGTTATTTCTTTAACACAATTGCTCAGAAGGTCATCGATCCCGAAGGACTAGATGCTTTGCAGGACGAGGTGGTGATGACTCTATGTCACCTTGAAATGTATTTCCCTCCTTCGTTTTTCGATATCATGGTCCATCTCATTGTTCACGTTGTGTGGGAGATAAAAATGTGCGGGCCCGTATTCCTACGTAGCATGTACCCATTTGAGAGGTTCATGGGAATTCTCAAGTCCTACGTACGGAATCGTTCTCGGCCGGAGGGCAGCATCGTCGAAGGTTATGCAAGCGAAGAGGTCATTGAGTTTTGTGTCGATTATATGGCTCAGATTCAGCCGATAGGTGTCCCTCAATCTCGTCACGAGGGGAGGCTGAAGGGTCTCGGAACTATCGGAAGGAAAGCAATCACTCTAGATATGGACATGTATACTCAAGCCCATTTCACGGTGTTGCAACACATGACTGAAGTGGCGCCTTATGTGGACCAGCACAAGGGTGTGCTTCGGCAACAGAATCCGGAGCGGCCGGATGTTTGGATCATGAGGCAACACAACCGTCGGTTCAACCAATGGTTGAAGGAGCAAATTGCTAGGAGCTCGCCGAGTGAGACGCTGACATGGTTGGCAAAAGGGCCGACATTTACAGTTGTGACATGGCAAGGATATGACATAAATGGGTACACATTCTATACGCAGTCTCAGGATGTCAAGAGCACTAACCAGAACAGCGGTGTCCGCATAGATGCATTCAGTACCGATGGGTCGAGAAACTCGTACTATGGCTTCATAGAAGAGATTTGGGAGCTCGACTATGTGGTTTTCAAGATCCCCTTATTTCGCTGTCGTTGGGTGCATCTCCCACAGGTGAAGGTTTACAAGTACGGTGTCACGACCGTGGACCTCCAACGTGTCGGGTACAAAGATGAACCATTCGTACTCGCCAATCAAGTTGTTCAAGTTTTCTATATAACCGACCCGGCAAATAAGAAACGCCATGTAGTTCTTCATGGAAAAAGGAGAATTGTCGGAGTGGAGAATGTAGTGGACGAGGAGGAATACAATCAATTTGACGAGTTACCTCCTTTTGGAAATGGCATAAGGGTCGACGATGAACAACGTGACGAAACTAGTTACGTACGCATTGATCATGATGAAGGGCTAATTTTTAAAGGAAATAAGCAAGTACAATAAGAATGTATATGTGAAAATGTGTGACAATTTTGAGATGTATATGTGAAAATGTGTGATGTAGTCAATTTTGAGATGTATATGTGGAAATGTGTGATGTAGTCAATTTTGAGATGTATATGTGAAAATGTGTGATGTAGTCAATTTTGAGATGTATATGTGAAAATGTATATGTGTGATGTATTTGAGAATGACAAAATGTATCAAGAAATACACTGTGTGAATGCAGCTGGTTGGTGTTGTATATGAATGCAGCTGTTTGGTAGTTGATATGAATGCAGCTGTGTAGTTATTGGTGTTGTCTTAATTGCAACAGCCGGCAAAGGCTTATCACAGACGGTTCTAAATTTAGAACCGTCTGTGATAACATATCACAGACGGTTCTAAGTTTAGAACCGTCTGTGATAGTAAACTATCACAGACGGTTTTTAACTCAAAACCGTCTGTGATATGTTATCACAGACGGTTCTAAGTTTAGAACCGTCTGTGATAATCTTCCTACATATACCCTCTCGCTAGGGTTTTCCGTGTGCGCTGATTAGATCTAAATCCCGAGCCCGTCGTCGCCGCCGCCTCCCCGAGCCCTCGCCGGCTGCCTCCCCCAGCCCTCGCCGGCCGCCTCCCCGGACGAAGACGTCGCCTCAGCCTCCTCCTCCTCCGTCGCCGCCTCCCCGAGCCCGTCGCCTCCTCCTCCGTCGCCGCCTCGCCGAGCCGGTCGCCTCCTCCTCCTCCGTCGCCGCCTCCTCCTCCGTCGTCTCCCCGAGCCCGTCGCCTCCTCCTCCTCCGTCGTCGTCGCCGCCTCCTCCTCCTCCTCCTCCTCCTCCTCCTCCTCCTCCGTCGCCGCCGCCTCCTCCTCCTGCGTCCCTAAGGTCACAAAAACCGTAAGGTCATCAAATCCCTCCCCGAGCTTCATGCTTACTGTTAGTGTTTAGGGTTGATGCTTCATACTGTTATGGTTAGTTGCTTAGTACATATTTAGGGTTGATGCTTCATGCTTACTGTTAGTGTTTAGGGTTGATGCTTGATGCTTCATACTGTTATGGTTAGTTGCTTAGTACATATTTAGGGTTGATGCTTCATGCTTACTGTTAGTGTTTAGGGTTGATGCTTGATGCTTGGTACATATTACATTGGTACATTGTTTACTGCAGTAGCTTAATTAGTTTGCTATTTGGTACATATTACATTGTTACATTGTTTACTGCAGTAGCTTAATTAGTTTGCTATTTGGTACATACTACATTGGTACATTGTTTACTGCAGTTGCTTAGTTTACATGGGTACATATTACATTGCTTGTTGTGTTAGTATATAGTATATAGTATATAGTACATAGTATATAGTTTGAAATCATTTGGGTCCCCCTTCCCTCTACTCCTCTACTCCCTTCTCCCCCTTCCCTCTACTCCTCTCCTGATCTCTTCCACCCAAATGCTCCATGTATCTAGACAAAAAATAGCAAATGAAGCAAGTGACATACTATAGTGTTCCCGTTCAATGAACCGGATACACTAGTTTGTGTCATTTGCTTCATAGACCTTTGTTTAGGGACTTTGCTATTTGGTTTATAGTTTTAGCAACTAAAGTAGGTGCTAGGATAGACACTTTGTTTAGAGACCTTGTAGTAATAGTATTACAAAATTCAAGGAAATTTTAGTACAGAAGTTCAAAAAAAACAAATTCCCAGATTCTTCGGTGAGCAGCCGATATAGCCGACTTCTTCGGTGAGCGACTATCCATCTGCTTCTTCCCACTCCTTCTCTTCATCTCTGATCTCTGGATCACGTACGCCAGTAGCGATGATTCAGTTAGATGAATCATCGCTACTGGCGTACGTGATCCGGAGACCAGAGATGAAGAGAAGGAGTGGGAAGAAGCAGATGCATAGTCGCTCACCGAAGAAGTCGGCTATGTCGGCTGCTCACCGAAGAATCTGGAATGTCTTTTTTTTGCACTTTTGTACTAAAATTGACTTGAATTTTGCGGGAAAAAGAAGGACTTGATACATTGGTACATTGGTAAGATAGGCACATCACCCCCTCTCTATGTCCATATCACCCCCTCCCTTCTCCCCCTCCCCTCTACTCCTCTCTTGTCTTGCAATTCAATATGATTACTTTCTCATCTTATCTTAATAGACCCACAAAATGAGCAACATGTCACCCGCGCATTCTTCAACATCATCGCCGGAGGCGTCCGCTCCAACATCAAGACGCCAAGGAAGAGGGCTATCAAAGAAGCCTGAGGGCCGACAGATCATCATAGCGGTGAATGCATCTGGGGTCCCTATCCTTCCTCAAAAAGCAGTAAACGCATTCCGAACCATGGTCGGAGTAGTTGCACGAGAACGAATTGAGATCACATACAATTCGTGGAAGAACGTGCCTGACACTCGGAAACGTGAGCTGTGGACCGAAATTTTGGCATCGTTCGAGTTCCCAGAAGAACACCTGGACGCTGTGCAACAACAAACCTACAAAGCGACGTGCAAAGCATGGAAGAACTTCAAGAGCACGCTTGTCAAGAAATACGTGGAGACGGACGAAACGCCTGTTCATAAATACCCATTCCTGGAACCACAATGGGAAGAGTTCAAGGCGATGAAAACGACCAAAGATTTCAAAAGTACAAGTGTGGTGCACAAGGCCCTCCAGGCAAAAAATACACACCCTCACAGACTTGGCACAGCTGGGTATGCGGGTAAAATCGCGCAGTGGATGAAGGAGGATGAGCTGGCAGCTGCACAGGACATCGCCCCGCCGTTTTCCAATATCCCGGACGACCGCGCTCGAAATTGGATTAGAGCAAGGTCATCTACAACGACATCAGGGGACATCACCTTTCGAAACCCTTCAGACCAGCAAGTGAACGAGCGCCTGGTAAGATATCGATCGAACTACGTAGCTTGTAATTACTCCACAACTTCGTACGAATTGAAATGACATGTCATGCTCTTGCAGGAAGAGCTGAGTTTTCAATCTACCCTGGGATCATTCCAAGGAACAAGGGAGAATGATATGCTCTCCGTGGCCCTGGGAAACAAGGAGCACCCGGGCCGTACGAGAGGCCTTGGGCTTTACGTTCCTTGGAAACATGGTTTCCAAGATGACTCCGACATGTATCGGCGCAGGAAGAGAAACAAAGCCGAGCGTGACGCACAGCTACGAGAAGAGCTCAAGGCATCTCTTAAAGAGGAGCTACTGGGTTCGATGGCTGATATAATCAGAGATGAGGTGCGGAAACAGACAGAAAGTCAGCAGGCCGCCACCGCCGCTCCTGTGCTAGCTAGCTCGCACAACCATCCGAGTAGCTGCGCGTCCAATCCGACGCAAACCCAGTCCAAATTTCCTGTGGACGATATCCTGGTAATAATTATTACCTCTCGAATGCTTGCTCCATTGGTAGGCCTATTCGAGTAGCTAATTTTGTATCGTTATGTAGGAGCCTACGACATGCCGGCTCCAAGTGAGATATGGCTCCATTCCCTTGTACGCTGCTTGGGGCCAGGCATATTCGTCTGGTATCGGGGCCATGGTGCACAGTCAAGCTTTAGCGCCAGGCTTCGCAAAAGTTAATGTGGATGGTGTGTATGCCAATTTTGAGGTGGTCCCGCTACCGAAGCCCCCCAACGACGAGATCGTGAATCTAGGACAGGCCATTAGAACATTCATCCAGTGGCCCAAAACCGACATCTCCCTGGAGGCTTCTTCACCGGTGGCAGGACCAGAAGTGCAGTGCGAACCACAGCAACTTGCACTGGTGCCATCTCCACACGGGCAGTGCGAACCACAGCTACCTGCACCGGTGCTATCTCCACGGGTGCTATTCTCGCCAGAGCAACTTGCACTGGTGTCATCTCCACACAGGCAGTGCGAACCACAGCTACCTGCACCGGTGCTATCTCCACGGGTGCTATTCTCGCCAGAGCAACTTGCACCATCTATACCATTACAGTCGACTAGCATAAAGTCGACCCACAATCGGGGCAGTGGCCAGGGCAAATCAAAGACGAAGGATGATGACGATTTCCCGTCCATGCCATTGGCCCGCAAATTCGTGCTAGCTCAGCCGATGGTAGTCCAGGAAGAGCTCCAAAAACTAGGACTTGGTTGCCAAAGATTCCACCTTTGGTATATGGAAGAGTCCAATAAGCCAGAGGCAGAACGGCGCTCAGGTATAACTGTCAAATTCAAGCCGGAACATTTCTTGCACGAAGTTCAGGACTGTGTCTTCGCGGTGACCTTTGACGATATATTTGAACTTTTCACGCTCAACGCTCTCGACGCCTCACTCGTTCGATGCTGGACGCTGTAAGTCTGTACAATCACAGTCTCTGTTCACGTAATACCGATATATGTCACAATTTGTTGCTTTCCTATGTTATATATAGATTCATGCTGATCGAAGCTAGATCATCGAAATCACAAATTGGTTTCCTGGACCCACGCTTGGTCGCCATTGATACCATCATCGAGAATGCATCCTTCGTCGAGGACTATATTACAAAAGCACTACTGGCTCACCAAGATAAGGAATTTGTTCTTATGCCATACAATGAGAATTTCCATTGGATTTTAATTGTAATTATACCAAAATGGAACAAGGCTATATACCTTGATTCTCTAAGTAAGAACAAATCCAAGTACACAGCTATCGCCCGAATACTCGATAGGTACGTACATTGTACTCTTTCTTTCCTTCCGAATAACTAATCTAACTTTTTCGAATAACGAAGGTCGTTCGCCACATACGTTCAACAAACACGTGACTCGACGACAGGGGCCAAGGCCTTGAAACATGATCGCAAGTTTCGGGTATTCGCTAGCTACACATTAATTAATCATATACAACACATAGTAGTAATGCCACTTGATTTAACACATTATATTTTTTGCAGTGCCACCAGCAGGAGCCGGGCAACACGTGTGGATACTACGTGTGCCACCATATGAGACTACTCCTCGATTCCACCAAGATCACTAATTCTAAGGTTTGTCAATCTTCCCACATTTATTTCATACATGTCAGTTTTATATATGCGCGCGTTGATATTCCTATCGACAGGCTGCGTCCATCTCTACATCTGCATTGACACAGTCGGATTTTGCAAAAATTCGAGGAGAGCTCATTTGGTTTTTGTGGTCAAAAGTCGTAAGATCAGATGGAGAGTTCCACTGCCCAGAATGATTTTTTATTGTAATTCTAAGTGCAAATACAGTGTAGATCTTTTACAATTGTGTATTTGTTAATGGATATTTTATTTCAACTCAATGAATTGATTTGTGAAATGGATGCTTTATGTTTGTGAAATGAAGTGCGTTGTCAATTGGATGTTTTATGTCTGTGAAATGAATTGAGATGTGAAATGTATCTGAAATGAAATGAGATGTGTGAATTGTATATGTTTATGTCTGTGATTATCTGCTTATTTCAGAGGGCATGGCTAGCATTTCCTGAGGCTAGCTATAAACAGAAATAGATTCTGCTGGGGGGAGGAGTATCACAGACGGTTTTTCATTAAAAACCGTCTATGATTATGCGATATCACAGACGGTTTTTCATTAAAAACCGTCTGTGATTATGCGATATCACAGACGGTTTTGTACTAAAAACCGTCTGTGATTATCCGATATCACAGACGGTTTTTTTTAAAAACCGTCTGTGATATCGGATAATCACAGACGGTTTTTAGTACAAAACCATCTGTGATATCGGATAATCACAGACGGTTTTTAATGAAAAACCGTTTGTGATATCGCATAATCACAGACGGTTCAAAAACCGTCTGTGATAACTTGGATTATCACTGACCCATAATTTCAGACGGTTCAGAAAACCGTCTGTGATGACGTTTCTGAACCGTCTGTAATGTGGATTTCTGTAGTAGTGATATTAGTTAAAATTTAGTTATACTACACCTGACAGTAATATTTTAATTGTAATTGTAATTGCCTAACAGGTAGCAGGTAGAATTGTAATTGCCCATGTGGGAATCACATGACACAAGAGTAATATTTCAACACTAGATTAGGTTTAGGCCAAAATTCGTTAATACACTTAGGACAAAAAAATAGATTTACAACGCAAAATGCAAAATTCTATAATGCCCTTAAGAAAGCAATGCCTAGATCATCTCATTTCTTATACCACCTCTTTTACAAGTAGTAGAATGTACTGTAAAAAATCTTCTTAAATGATACTTAGTGCAATATATCAAGTAGTAAGTAGTATAGTATGGCGAGAGTTATGCAGTAATTAGTGCAATATAGCAGAGTGGAGTAGCCACTTAAGTATCGTGATCGTCTCGAGCTGCTTGCATGACCCTCGAAACTGTTAGAAATTGGCCCATTTGATTATGACCCATTTTCTTAATTCCAAAATATGCATGGTTTAGTACCATATTGCTAAGACGAAGTGAGGAGACTGATTTATAAGGCGGAGTCCTCACCACTCCTTGAATATGGATAGACATGGTATCATGAGGAGGGTTCTGTCTAGTCACACGCATGCGCGTATTCGCGTATTTTCACGTGAAAATCGCGTGACTTGTGACGGCACTTGGCAGACCA
The DNA here is from genome assembly GCA_017311315.1 of Dendrocalamus latiflorus. Classification (NCBI taxonomy): domain Eukaryota; kingdom Viridiplantae; phylum Streptophyta; class Magnoliopsida; order Poales; family Poaceae; genus Dendrocalamus; species Dendrocalamus latiflorus. The sequence goes on along the minus strand of CM029666.1, from coordinate 21,710,574 downwards.
AGCCAATCTTTAGTTTGCTAAACTCTACACCACTCTCTCTCTCTCTCTCTCTCTCTGTGTGTGTGTGTTTGAATGAGATTCAAACGTTTGAATTTGAGGCTTTACTGGGGTTTTGATGATAGACAGTTACTAGTGGATAAATGGCTGGTTGAATATGTCAGTTACCAGTGGGTAAATGGATGTTTTAATCATGTTATCAGTCTATATATATATATATATATATATATATATATATATATATATATATATATATATATATATATATATATATATATATATATATATATATATATATATATATATATATATATATATATGCCTGGAGACATCCAGAGTGTGTGTGAGAATCTCACTGCCTCCATTTTTCTTCTTCTCTGCGATTTTGTGCTCGAGTACTATGCTGTCTGAACCTCACCGACCTTTCTTCCCGGCGTGCACCTGGAAGGAGGGAGAGAGGCTATCTCCGAACCATTGCCGCAGAGAGTACCTGCACAGGGCGACAATAAGGTTTCTGGATAGCGCATTTGCGCAACCGCTCCTTCACTGCGTCATCTACTTTCTACACTGCATCAAGCCTGCGCTGCTTCCTGTTCTTCATCAGGCTCAAAAGTAAGTCGTTCGCGTGTTCGTTCGACTTTGTTATTATATTTTCTTGTGTATATTCTGAAGTATGATGAGTAGCCTGCTGCCAGTAGTAACTTTTGCATCACTGGTTTATTGTATTTGCCTCCTAGTAAAATTTAGAATTTTAATATTTCCTACAAATCCAACAGAAACCATCTCTCTGAATATCTAATACCACTTGTGACAACCCATACAGTACCATCTTGTCAAATAATATCTAATACCATACAATACTATTCTTGTGGATTATTACTTGACAAAAGCCTATCTTGTCAAATAATAAGTCACATTAGAGGCTGCAGCTAAAATAACTAAGAGTTCCAATAACATTACAATACCATGTCGCGCAGGCCTTAATGACTCAAATAGGGCTTTACTTAGGGAGAGTTCTTTTGGGCTGTGGCTTATGCATTTTAGATTAAAATTTTGAATTATGCATGTTCGTGAGAAAGAGTACAAATAAAGAGATACTCCTGTGTGATTTTAACTGATATGGATGAAGTCAGAACAGTGCCTACTACAATCGACTTATAGACCCTGCCTTGAAAAGGCACTCTATTTGAAGCTAGTTATTGTAGAAAATTAAGATGCAAGTCCGAAAGAACCCACTTTAAATAGCCTGTTTTACACACGTTTTGCTGAAAAAGTAACATCAAGAATACTATCACATTTCTACAGATTTTTAAATTTTCTACTGTACTTCTATTCCCAAGCACACTAGTTCCAGGATAGACTAAATACTTTATTTAAATTTCATTTTTTTTTGCTCCGACTCGTTTCTATTGTCCTCTGTTTTTAACGAGTGACAGAGCATACATTTTTAACACGACTTTAAGTTTCTTTTTGTTTGCTACTTTTTGGCCAATAAGGTAGCCATCCACAACTAGATCCCCAGTGCTCTACATCACTGCCACCATTCCATCCTAAGCCTTCTTCCTAGGGCATGGTCGTTGATTCCAACCATCTAGTGGCTTTCCACAATTCATTCTAAACCCTGGTGCTATTTTATAAATCTATCAGTACAATGCCAAAATACTTAGTAGTCTAAAACATTTGAAATCCGAATCTACCATGCTAAAGTTTATAGTAATTACTATTACTAAGGCTTGTTAGGGTGAATATGGCCATCAAGTAAAATGGGGCTTTTCCAATGTTAGGACATAACTAACCATCATATTATTCTAATAATTTATTTTTAAATAAATAATATTGCATAAATAAAGAGTAATGAAAGTACCGATAATTAAATAATTAAAGGATGTAGGTTCAACATAGTCAAAACATTTGACTTGCCTCTACATCCATAGTCTCTTATTACTTTACTGTAGTCTCTAGGCTCGTGCCAACTACTTGATGACCCTTGATCTCTTCCATTGACTAGCTAGTCGAATCCGGATGCTAACGCAAAAGAATGAATTCAAATAAGTTCCTGTATTGAAGAATGCAGGCCAGGAGCAAAATACAATAAAATAATAATAAAAGACATAGAAGGAAATAGGTTTGGGTGGTTGGAGTTTAAGCAGTGCTTGGGTTGGCTGAATGGAGCTGAAATAGGCTAGATGACGGTCAAAATGGTTATATATGTGTTAATGGACTTTCGCTGAATAGTAATGACCGGAACAGAATTGAACATGGGCTTGAAATAACATGTGGGATGGCTAAGATTTTATTGGAGGCTCTTTGGGCTAAACAGAGTTGAAAAAGGGCTTCACGGGGTCAAAACGGATATAAATATTCTATTAGGCTTCTCAATGAACAGTAATGGATGTTTACTATTTATCATGGGTTGGGGTAGAAATAGTAACGGGTTGAATTTTAAAGAGTAATGGGTCACTGCTTTGGCCCGACCTACTTTTCTGGTTCTTTGGGTCAGCTTTATTGTTCCCTTATGTGTGGCCCATGGACGGCTCGGTTTCCATGCCCACCTGGCCCATCGTGGCTTTGTTTCCTGTCCCACTATGGCCTCGGCACACTCAGCTCTCTTCTTCTCCCCTGTTTTCTTCTTCCTTGGTAATCTACAGTGCTTTGAGCGGTGGCTTATAAAACTAAGTGCAATTACACGCCGATGAAGATCATTCACAATGAGAAAAGGTGTTGTGGGGATCAGTGGAATGTTGGGGTTCCATTTTTGGCTTTGGTGAAGCTCGAAGAGCCAAGGTGTGAGTTGGCGACGACGTAGGCTTGCTAGAGTTCCATCACAACATGGTAGCATTACAGTGGGATTCAAGTGAAATTAAAGGCCGTCTAAGCATCTATGGTGGGTAGGTAGGTCAAGGGTAGTGTTGGTTTTGGCTCTCTTGGCTTGTACAGGGCTGCCCACGGTAGCATGGCTCGGACAACGGCGGTGGCATGTCGTTGGTGGCCTAGGGATCGAGGGATGAGTCAGTGAGGTTAGCATTGAGTTTGTTATGGCCTGGAGATGCTATGGTGACTCGGAATTGAACTTTGGCCGAAGTTGGGAGGAGACTGCAAAAGAGACTCACTAGCACAGGCGAGGATGGTGGCAGCATTGGGAGCCAGGTCCAAAGATGACGGTGCTTTGGTGATGCAATTGGAGGTTGTGTGAGTGTCTCGGGGCAGTTGGCTGGGCATTTATAGCAGAGAATGGTGGTGGGAGAAATGGGAGGGTGGCTCAAGTGGTGGCATGTGGTTGGAAAGATCATGTGAAAGACTTCGGCGGTGGTTGGCAACCACATGGCTAAGGTAGGTAAGCCACAGTGGCACATTGGTCCTAGCACTCTTGGGGCTGTGAGCTGCGGAGGTCAAATTTAGTGGCCCAGCATGTCACCCGTGAGAGAGAGGAGGGCATCAGCAATTGTGCACTCAAACATGGCTACCTTGGTGTGCATCAAGGTTCAAAGATGGGGTGTGTCAGGGAATGTTTGAATAATTCTTGTGCATGTCAGTTAGTCTGCATTTTAGTTTGCACGATTACATTTCCTATTGTCCGTTTTGCATGTATGCATGGTCATGGCGAGTTTGTAGGATCATGGAGTTAGTGTCCCACTCCTTTGCTTGTAATCAGTTTGCACATATAAATGGAACCTCCAGAAAATGCTCAGTTTGGTTGAGCACCAAAAATAACTGTGTGTGCGTCTTCTTTAGTCCTGTGTTTCCAGTGTGTGTGTTCTGTGTACAGGGTGCTGATCGCCGGCGTCCGGGAGGGACGTCTCTCCGGCGAGTACCTGACAAGTGGTGGCGAGTTCACCGCGACTGAGTTTGTGGAGTATTGTGCGGTAGACGGCGTCCATCGGCAGCTCACGGCACCGTATAGCCCCCAGCAGAACGGTGTCGTCGAGCGGAGAAATGGCATGGTGGTGGCGACCGCACGCAGCATGCTCAAGGCGAAGGGGCTGCCGGGCTGGTTCTGGGGCGAGGCGGTTAACACCGCTGTGTATGTCCTGAACCGGTGCCCGACGAAGAGCGTCTTGGGGATGACCCCGTTTGAGGCGTGGTACGGGAAGAAGCCGGCGGTGCACCATCTGAGGACGTTCGGCTGCATCGTCTTCGTCAGGGACACCTCGCCGCATCTCAAGAAGCTTGATGATCGTGGTCGCAAGATGATCTTCGTCGGCTACGACCGCGGGTCCAAGGCGTACCGCGCGTATGATCCCACCACCAAGCGCGTCCATGTGACGCGGGATGTGGTCTTCAACGAGCAGAGCCAGTGGGACTGGTCTGCCTTGGCGGAGGAGGCAGCGCCAACCGGGAGCAGCGACGACGGCTTCGTCGTCGAATATAAGACCGTGCGCCCGCATGGCACCGTGGAGCATGAAGACGGAGGAGCTAGTCCGCCTGGTGCTCAGGCGGACATGACATCTGCAGAGTCGGAGTGGGCTAGATCACCACATAGCCCCTCAACACCGATGACCGGAGCATCATCTTCACCAGAAGACCCGGGAGCGCAGTCACCGGCGGGAGTCCAGTACGTGTCTCCACCAGCAGACTTGGGCGACTCCCTCGACGCTGATCATGATGAAGATGCACCACTGCGGTTCCGGGCAGTGGATGATGTTCTGGGTCCAGGTACGCCACCCGGTTATGCTGTTCGTGTTTTGGGAGATGGGCAACTGCTAGCAGTAAGTGCAGAGGATCCAAGCTCAGTGGCCGAGGTAGAAAAAACAGCGTGCTGGCGCAAGGCCATGGAGGAGGAGCTACAGGCAATTGAGGACAACAACCTGGACACTCACTGAGCTGCCCCGAGATCGCAAAGCGATTGGCCTAAAGTGGGTGTATAAAGTAAAAAGGGATGAATTGGGGGCTGTAGTGCGGCACAAAGCGAGGCTGGTTGTCAAGGGATATGCACAGCAGCAGGGCATTGACTATGATGAAGTCTTTGCACCTGTGGCACGCATGGAAGCTGTGAGACTGCTCGTGGCCCTAGCAGCTCATGAAGGTTGGGAAATCCATCATATGGATGTCAAATCAGCTTTTTTGAATGGGGAGCTGCAGGAGGAAGTGTATGTACAACATCCACCTGGTTTTGTGAAGAAGGGAAGTGAGTCCAAGGTGTATAAACTCCAAAAGGCCTTGTATGGCTTGCATCAGGCACCAAGAGCTTGGAATCAGAAGCTGGATGAGAGTCTGGTGTCTCTAGGTTTCAAAAGGTGCCCATCAGATCATGCCATCTATATCAGAGGCAAGTTTGGTGAGCAGCTAGTTATTGGGGTGTATGTTGATGATCTTGTGATCACAGGGACCAGCAGCAACCTCATTCACAAGATCAAGAAAGAAATGGCCCAGCTGTTCAAGATGACTGATTTAGGACTACTGCATTACTACATGGGATTAGAAGTGAAGCAGCAGGAGGATGGGATCTCAATCAGTCAAGGGGCTTATGCTAAGAAGATCTTGGAAGCGGCAAGGTTGAGTCACTGCAATCCATCACAAGTACCTATGGAACCAAAACTTAAACTGTCCAAGGAGAGCTCAAGTGCAACTGTTGATGCAACAATGTACAGAAGTCTGATTGGAAGTCTTAGGTATTTGGTCAACACTCGGCCAGACATTGCTTTCGCTGTTGGATATGTTAGCAGGTTTATGGAGAAACCCCATGAAGATCACCTTGCAGCAGTGAAACACATTCTGAGATACATTGTTGGGACAAGGGATATGGGGCTGTTCTATGCAAGAGGAAGTAATCAACAACCTGCATTACTGGGTTACAGTGACAGTGATTTAGCAGGTGATGTGGACAGTAGAAAGAGCACTAGTGGGATTCTTTTCTTCCTGGGAGACAGTGCAATCAGCTGGCAATCTGCTAAACAAAAGGTTGTGGCTCTGTCAAGTTGTGAGGCTGAATATATTGTTGCTGCAACAGCAGCCTGCCAAGGGATATGGCTCGCTAGGCTGTTGTCGGAAATCTGTCAGTCCCGTGTCAGCAGGCCGGTATTGAGGGTGGACAACAAGTCTGTAATTTCCTTGATAAAGAACCCGGTACATCATGACAGGAGCAAGCATATAGATACACGTTTTCATTTGATTCGTGATTATGCAAGCAATGGACAGATTGAAGTGGATTTCATTAGAACTGAAGAGCAGTTGGGAGACATTCTGACAAAACCTCTCGGGAAGATCAAGTTTCAAGAACTCGTTAAGATGATTGGCTTGACTCTCTATACTCAGGTGCACAAGACTTAGGAGGAGAATGTTTGAATAATTCTTGTGCATGTCAGTTAGTCTGCATTTTAGTTTGCACGATTACATTTCCTATTGTCAGTTTTGCATGTATGCATGGTCATGGCGAGTTTGTAGGATCATGGAGTTAGTGACCCACTCCTTTGCTTGTAATCAGTTTGCACATATAAATGGAACCTCCAGAAAATGCTCAGTTTGGTTGAGCACCAAAATAACTGTGTGTGCGTCTTCTTCAGTCCTGTGTTTCCAGTGTGTGTGTTCTGTGTACAGGGTGCTGATCGCCGGCGTCCGGGAGGGACGTCTCTCCGGCGAGTACCTGACAGGGAAGTGGCAGGTGGTGCCAGCATAAGGTATAGCCAAGCAGAGGTGGTGGAGACGGTGGTTGGTCAAGGCAACAACGAACTAGGGTGCATCGAGTGGAGGGGAGAAACAGGGAAGGTGGTGAAGTGTGGAAAGGTGCCAAATGCTAGAGAAAATGGAAAGGCTGAGAAAGGAAAATGAAAAATGGTTGGGAATCATTGAATTGGAAAAGATTTTGGGTTTTGGCCAATTTTCAAGAAAGTTCCAAATTTTGCAAAATCTTAGCTTGTTTTAGTGAACGTGGGAAGCACCTTTATATAGTAATGAAGGTGGATCACACGTGCTCGTGCTTCCCACATGTTCACCATCATGGGTCACTCCACTTGCCGACTCACTCTTCGTGGACCAAACCAAAACCAACTCGTAGTTGGCTCCTTGTCCTCTTAGCTAGTTTGGTATTGATGGCTCAGCCACCATTGTGCTAGTATGGGCCACTGATTCTATAAGTGATTCCTATTGCTTTTTTATAAGAGTATTGTTTAGGAGGTGTGTCTTTTAGGTGGTTTTTATTTTGTCCCCTTTACTAATGTTGCCCTCTATTTTATATACTATTCTTCCCATTCTCTACTTGCTGCCCCTAGCCATTGTCGATTTCCTATTGGCCTTAGCTTGACACCATTATGGTTGTCAAGTTGCCATTGGTTGGATGAGGCAGTAGAGTTAATTCCCTTGATTCTTAACTAATCATTTGCCTGTACCTGCTTATGGAAGTTAAGGTTATGGATCCTTTATTTGTGGCCCAAGAGACTCCTGACTATGGTATGTGGTTGGTTGAAAAAAATAAGGAATGTGCCTCAAACTGGCCAAGGTTTGTCATAATTGCTCAAAATGTCTTTATGTTCGTTTTTGGTTGCATAATTGCACTGACTCAGATTTGGCAATCCGAATCTTCTGTATTCTGAGCTAGTCTCTGGATCAGCAGCTAGACATACAATATAATATTGGCAAATATTACAGCTATACAAACGTAAAAATATATGGGGTACTTAATATTACATAGGCATCCATAAATAGATCTTATAATCAAGTTTTACATAATGGGTCAGTAGTCCAAATAAAATTGTTCGCAATAAAGCATTGAAAAGTACATAACCAAAAGGGGCCTCCATGATCTGCCACAGGCAATCAACTTGGGCTAAACCTAATCCTAGCCATCAATCTCCAATGTCATAATTGGAGGCATGGATATATCCATATACCGGGTCATTGATTTCACCATCTAAAACCACGTATTAAGCAATAATAAGTTTAAAAGTACTCAATGAGTCCCTACAGCAGAATGCAAGTGTGTATATATATATCTACATGCAATACTTAACCAAGAGAAGGTCTTTTGTTTCTTTTAGCATGAAGCCAATTTGCCAAATACTATACTATAGCTAGTTTTCAAACCAATGATTTAGCCATTTTTAACTAAAGCGAATATCCACTCTCAAGTCAAGTTTATCATGAGAGCGAAATCCCTTTGCTTTCATTATACATTTCCACATCAAGTTATCATAACCATTTTTCAAACTTTCATCCATAACCATCATTAATCGTAACCATTAATTTATGAAAACTACACAAGTATGGTATTTATACACTTTTGCCCATGTTCGGAGATATGACTATTTGAATAGATTTTTAACACTGCAGAGGTTGTCTAGTTTTACCCACAAGATATGATTAACTTATAATGTCGATAGCTACACGCTTCCATAGGCATACGACTGAGAAAATCATAATAACGCTTTTACAATTCTTATTTTCGATGCTTCCTCCCACTCTAGGGTGAAATCTCTCAACTCTGGTGACAGTGACCATTCCCTTCCAGGGTTACATCTCACCCTCAAAACGTTCGCATCCCAGGCTACATTTTCAATGAGGGACCCCCGCTATTAGGGAGTTTATAGCCCTTCTCATCAAAATAAATCCACAAGGTCAGTGACCGTTACAGGCCACTTCCTACATAATCACAACAGAAATCTAGAAATCCACCTATCAATTTATCATGGAAGTCACACCGAAGCTAAGCAAATTAGTTGGCTAGGTCCATCCTATATTAGACTTGTGGTTGCACGATTTGGTTGTAGAAAAGAGTAGCACAAGATTTAATCCTTATTCGACTCAAGCGAGACCAACCAACAAATTTAGAGCTCATGTAATGATTACACAGCTATTCTAAAATGGCACATGCAATCCCTACATAGTCAATCCAAAATGACACCTGCAATTCATGCACAACCAATCCATTCAATATGTGCAATCCCTACATCGGTCTTATACCAACCACTCACCCCAGGCTCCACCATTTTATAAAATATTTTTTTGTTTTCAGTGGTAATCCCTGTTACCAGTCCCATAATCATGTTTTTATGTTCCAGTTGGCAATGTTTGTGTTGTAATTCATTTCACAATTAAAGCATTTTTAAGCAAGCTATAATCTAGTAAGATTTAACCAATGATGGAGTTATTTAATAGTATAAGTATCATAGGGTGACATGATAAAGGAAATATCAACAATCAAGCAATGGAAATAATAGGTATTAATTGCATGGTGTAACTAGGCAATCAACATTTAACATAGCACTTAAGTAAATAGCAATAAAAAGCATGTACTTGTATTTGAAAACAAAATATATTGCATATGAAAAAATAGGTTCAACATGACCAATTGTAAGGACTTGCCTTGGTCAAATGTGGATAATGTAGGAGCGATGTGAGCATCTGAAGCGTCAAAGTCTATACACGTGCAAGTATCCACATTGAACACAACTTAAAATAAAATTTAAATGAACTCCAAAAATTATGATTTTAGTCCTGTTAAAAAGGTTTTGAATTTAGATGAATTTAAAGAATCACTAGATTTGGATTTAAAATGAGGGAGAACATGCTCTTGAAAGTTTGCTCCGACGAGAAATTTGGAATTTGCTAACAAGTGGGATCTATCGAGATTTTAATTTCTTAGAAAAACCTTTAGTGGCTAACAGGTGGTATCTAGTTGATTTTATTTCTTTTCTAATTACTTTTACTTAGGAAAATAGGAGAGATTGGTTGGTGGGGTCACGGTCAACATGGACTCGGTCCACGTCATGGTCTATGGGAATAGGGACCTTTTATAGTGTGGAGAGGGTTCTGTGGTGGCATATCTTTGGTGACTGATCAACAGGGCATGGGATGAGAAGGCATGGCCAGGTGGCATGAGGTGCGTGCGCGCGGGAGACGAGGTCGGGCGCTGTGGGCGCACAGGCGTTGCGAGGCGATGGCAGGTTGCATGCACGCGTGTTGCACGGAGGGTCTACATGGGCCAGTGTCGGACCCCAGGTTAGCCAACCCAGATCCTCTAAATACTCTTATGAGGCAATATATATCAATTACTTTAGCTCAAATGGCAAACTCACTTAACTGCTACATTGTGACTACTTAGGTCAACTTAGGATTTTAAATGAATTTCAAAATCAAATAACTTTTGATTAGTTGGGCCTTTTGAAAAACTTTGAATACCAATAATGTTTCAAATAGCCATCTCTAGGTTTTTAGTATTTAACACTTTTTCAAATTACTTTTAGAATTAATTTTGGCCAATTTGTGAGTTTAAAGCCAAAACAAGATATTAGATTGCTAGTTTTGATTAGAATCTCAATTTTAATTGAAATAAGTTTTTTCTAAAGCCAATACCTTTGGAAAACATTTGAAATGTATTTGTATACATTTACCAACTAGTTTTCCAAAGATATACTAATAATTTCACAATTTGTTGATAATGACAAATACGATTGTAAGACTAATATGTTTATTGATTATGATATTGCTTAGTCTTATTTGGATGAAGATGTGAAAAATATAAGAGGTATGCATTCAATATCATATTCTTATCTTGTTACATTCCTTGGATCCAAAATATAGAATGAACTTCACCGAATAATTCAAATTTGAATATATGCATCTGCTTTCACAATACATTCTTATATGCACATATTTAGATGGAGTTCACTCTATGTTTTGTGGTTTCATTAGTATTGATTCATGTTCCATTTCCACATATAAATAATATGTACTTTGAAATATATCCATTGAGTATATATAGCTTGTGTAGTTCATATATACTCATAATCAGGTTGTCATCTAGTTCTTCCATTATCTGCAGCCAGACTGTATGTATGCGAGTATTTGAACTGGATTTTCAACCAGACTGAAATCTGGAACTATTAAAACAGCAGCCGAATAGCATAAAACCTGAGCAAAAAGACAAAGCTAACTGCAAGACATAAGAGCAGCCCAACCAACAGCCGAGCGACAACACAAAAAGAAGCAACTACTGCAGACAGAAACAGCAAACCACCTAAAAGGCTAGAAACCAATCGCATGGCTGAACTTAGGAATAGTCGACTCAAAGAAAAAGTGCACAGCAATTACTAAAAACTCAAGATGATACATACGGTCTCTGAGGAACTAAAAACCGAAGTTCTTCTGATCCACAAAACACTCAGTCAAGAGACTTTAATTAAGGCAAGATTAAATTCTTTGCTGAGAGAAGAACCGAGAGAATCTTGTCAAGACCAAAAGAACCTGTGCGGATATGAAAAGAAGGCAGGAATTTTAGGCGTGCACAGCCATTCGGCTAGACTAGCAATCAACCAGCATTTCTCTCGGAAAAGGCAGCCTAGACAGCCTTGAAAAAAAATTGTCTCAGTTTAGAGCAAACAAAAGCAAAACTACTTGCGCCAAGAACATCGCTCAGAATCAAAAGAAAATGAACCATACTGGAATGCCCGGAAAAGAGTGATAAAACAGAAAATGAGCAAATGCAATCACATGAATCATCTCCAACAAAACACTTTTCTGATTGATGAAGAAAGATGAAAGATTACAAAAACTACACTCTCTACTCAGCCAACTACTATTGCTCAACCACTCACACAGGAGATGGAATCTACTACTGCCCCATACGCACTTATCAAAAGCCAAACCACCTCTCTTTCCTCACCAACTCCTCAACAGCAAAAGAGAAACACCTTAATCTATTCTCACAAGCCATACAACATGCAGGAAACACTCCTCCTTTTATAGCCTCTCTTAATGGGTTCACCAAATGCTTTGCCCATTAAGCTTTTCCACTTTACCCACTAACTCTAGTACGTTGTCCACAATCCACTTCCTTTAGTGCAGCTTTGCGTATTCACCAAAACGCCCCTCCTGCACCTTCCGGGAAGCTTCCTCATTCCTTTCCTTCCAAGTCTCGCAGCTACCTCAAGCCCTCGCCGTCTTCGGCACACCTCGACCGCTTTAACCTCGGCACCACCTACGCCTAGTCCGGTCCTCCCGTGCCTCGCCACGACTTCGCCTCGACGTCCTGCAGCCATCACAGACAAGAAATACATTACATAGCACCGCTCGAAACATGTAATCACAATTAGCATCAATGCATCATACTCAAGCATGAAATGGCCCAAATGACCGATCGGGAAGAAAAACAAGCATCAAGTCTGTCTACCCGAGCCCGATTGCGCCATGTGCTGACTTGGCACGAACCATTCAAACCAAACTCAATCTTTCCAAAACACACGTCAATTACTCATCACAAACATGGGGTCACGTCTACATGGTCTCTCACAAGTGTTGTGTACATGTTCTATACTCGCAATTCAATTTCAATCTCATTATTTGTTGAGATTGTCATGAATTACCAAAAAGGAAAGATTGTAGAATCTAATTTCTCTATTCTGTGTTAATAGTGAAGTTTTGTCAGACCCCGGAGCAACAACTCCTGTATCCTCTGTGTAAATCGCACTAGTCCAGGATCAGCTAGTGCGCACAATGGACAACAAAGGTAAATGTCAACCATAATGACATTTATTAACTAAATATGGGCATGATTGCCAAAGTTTACATCCATGACACATAGGCCAAAATTAAATATAAGCAGTGGAAGAAAAACACCAGAGCGGAAGAAGCCCACTGAGCCTGCCCATAGACAAACGATAGTAAGACGCGGTCAAATCTTCACCGTAGTCAAAGTCATCTTCCTCTATATGGAGATAGTGAGGTGAGTACAAACTTGCACTCCGCAAGTCACACGGAGAAATGCAACATAATGATAAAGGCAACAAAGGAAGTCATACAGGGTATTTGTGCATAAAACAACATTTAAAGAAATACAGTAAATAGATTGAAATTGCTGAATTTAATACAGTGTGTAAAAACAGTAATTGTAATTGAAAATAATACCGTTAGTGCAGACTCCGACCAAATACTAACCTAACCACGGGCATTCCACCTGGACCATCTTTTCCAAAAGCATTTTGTATGAATTCCATCCATCCACACGCTTCCAATCACTCATGGATTCCATCCATCCACAAGCTTCTGTTCTCTCATGGATTACATCCATCCATAAGGTTTTTGAAAACCATTTTTGAAAAACAAAGTCTAATCCATGAAAAACTTTTACTCAACATGCCCATGACCGTGGGCACAGCTATCCAGGATAGATTATACACTCTGCAGAGGTTGTACAGCTTTACTCACAAGACATGATAGTCCCATATTGTCACTGGATTAACACACCTCCTTTGGTGTGCGGTGAGGAGATCATGACAAGGTCTTTACAAAGCAAAGCCTTCAACCTGGCCAAACCAACACTAAGGTTTCATCCCAGTAAGGAATCCACCAGACCGGGACCTTCGCTTAAGCCAAGTGAGACTTCTTATGGCCTACGCCACGCTCACTTTCAACCTACGACATGACTCAGGTTGGGACCCGCAAATTAATCAGCCAGGACTGCCCCATACCAGCCTTGTGGTAGTATGATAGAGCTTTACAACAGTAGCTCACAGACCGGTCCTTAATTGACTTAAGCTCAACCACATACCTCTGTGCTCGATAATCAACACTGTGTCTTCGAACAACAGTGCATGCCTGCACCCTCCACCTAACTATTAGTCTAAGTCTAAACCAGATTTTATATTTTATTTCAAAATATTTCATAATCCTTCTTGACTCACCGAAGTTTTGAAAAACTTATCATTTTATGTGAAAAGGTAACCCAAAACAAATAATTTGTCTAAGCAGGTCTAAGCATTTGATATAAAACTCTCTAGCCAATACTAGTGTATTAACTAGAGTTTGACTCTAGGGTGACAAGGTATAATGTTTCACAATGTCAAAAGTGTCGATAACAATTGGCAATTAACTAAGTTAAAACAGGAATTGAAATACTTAAATAAACATATGCATGCAATATAATTTAAATCAACATAATTTTATTTACAAACTGGGATCAACATGATCAAGATGTGTGACTTGCATTGCTCTGCAGATAGGTGAGGGTCGTCGAAGTATACTTATCCGGAATCGTCGCAATCTACACGTGCGAATACCCAAGAAAAAATCAAATAAAATCCAAAAAAATTAAAACACCAGAACCAAAAAATAGAGCTCAATTTTATATGAATTTAGAAAAAAGAATCGAGTCAATCAGAGTTCGGACAGAGGAGAACGAGCTATCTAAAATTTGCTGGGCGAGAAAATGCTGAAAAAGAAAAAAGTTATTGTTTACCCGAGAGCTGAATTTTTGGAAAGGAGGCTAGCGCCGGTGAGAGGAGGCATGGGAGGTGAAGCTAACTAGCAAAATTGGTTGCAAATTTGAGACCAGAGGGCCTCGGTGCCGATGATGTTCTGAGCTTTGAGAGGACTTGCCACGGCTTGGGATGCGTTTAAAGGGGTCAAGTGGTCCTATTTATAGCCTTGGAAGAGATAGAAACCGATTCAAATTCGCGGATTTTAGTTTAGAGTTCGTTCCAGAAAATAGGAGATAAAACACAAACGGATGAACAAAACGAGATAAGACCGGTTGGGATAGATTTCTAACGTGATTTGGCACAACTTTCCTTTTGGGAAGATGTTGAGATAAGATCCAGTTTCAAAGTTATGAAGAGAGAGAAAATGAAGAAAATGTGCACGTCTCAGATCGAACGACCGGCCGCACGAGGAAGATAAACAGTGCCGCGGGCACTGTTCATTCTATCTCCCCTTTTGTTTTTTTGGAATTTTAACTTGAGCTCAAACTAACTCTGAAAAATCCAAGAAAAAAATACAAAAATTCCTTATGACACAAGTAACCAAAACAAAATATTTTTAGAAAATATTAAAGTTTAATTTAGTCATATTAAATCTTTTAAGATTTAGTTTAAGCTTTAAAATTGATTTTTAAAATCCACAAAAATTCACAGAAATCTCTGGATTAATTTTGGACTTAGGAGAAATATTTTCCAACTTTAGTTTTTCTTTATAATGTTCTTTCTTTTAATTCTTTAAAATACATTTTAATTTCAGAAATAGTTTTTAAGCTCTAGAAAATTCCAGAAAAACATAGAAAATTTAGATAAAAGCCATATACTTGAAAATAAATAATTTGTAAAAGAATTTTTATAAAATTCGAAATACATTTTGTTTTCTAATATTTTTATTTTTTTTGTTAAATTACTTTTCTAGGAAAAACCTTTTAAAAAAATTAGAAAATCAGGGCAAACCAAAATCACACACTCAGGCAACCAAAACACTGATTTTTAATTTAAACCAATTTAATTTAATTTATTATTTTTTACTCAAAAGTTTTAATAAAACAGTTAGGTTGTTACATGCATGCTCCCCCAAGGACAACCAGCCTGCTCGCACTTCATGGTGTACTGCTCCTGGCTTGATTTAATGACCCGAAAAGTCCGCTGCATTGAAAGGACCTACAACTTGATGGCATCCTGCAATGCTGTCTTGTCAGCAAACATAGAATGCAACCGAACCTTTGTCTCATGGTACTCCCATGCTGAGTCATGTTCATCATGTGCGGAAACACCCTCAACATTCAACCAGTTCCATTCCTGCGGGATAGGAGCTTTATCCTCATCCGAACTGTCCTCATCATCGTCCTGTACAGCTTCCTCTTTAGCCCATACCCTCTGGTAATCACAGTCCATCTGCTGCATGATGTATTAAATATGCTCCCCTTTATTAGCTTGTCATGTTCCTTCTCTATGGCTTGACCATTGTAACTCTCGTCCATGTACCGCATCGACTTCATCACAAGCAACTTGATCATCTTCGCCAACATGTGGCCCGTCCGAGCTGCTAGCACCTCCCGGAGCAAGGCCGCACGCATGACCTTGCACAACTTCTAATTAGCACGGTTGCACAAGCAGGACACACTCGTATCCACGGTGCCGGCACCCTTGCACAAAGCCCTTCCACGCAGCAGTGCGCAGCAATGTCCTCAACTCCCATATGATGTCCGTGGGAGACCGGCTCCAAAGCCCTTGCAAGACGACACTGCACGCCTCGGGGTCCAACGAAAAACTCCGGGTCAGCCAATGCATCACATCTGAGATTCGAGCACTCACCATTCGGATGTACTAGAGTGGCTTATGGAAAACCGCTCAACTTCACACCATTCGGACCTTCACGAACGGTTCCAGCATGCTAATGCACTCTCAATGTAGTGGCTATTGGCATTGCTGATGTCGGCCTGCATATATGTTTTAATTAGGGACATGTCAAATCGCATCGCACAATACCAAATCACCGACATACTGCAATTCACATTTCGCCGATCGTTCGCATGTCGTAACCCATTACAATAACCTCGTACTACTAACTTCTATTGGTTTTTCCTACATTTTTCCAATGTTTCTGCATACGAATTAATTACATTCTAACATAAATACATACTTAATTTTTTTAATACGTACAGATTTTAGCGGACGATTAATTTATATGTTACGGCGACTGAATTTTCTACCACTACAATTTTGTACACATGCAAACTTCGTAACGGTGCTAATTTTCTAAAATTATGTTCCGTAATTTATACACAACTACACGCTTCTACGGGTGCTAATTTTCTAAAACTACATTTAAAATAAATTTTGTATACCAAATATTTAACTATTTCTATCTACATCCACACCTACTGTTGCTTCTTCATCTCCTCTCCGTTTCTACACCTGCTAAATTTCCTACGACTACATTAACTAAATTTTCTATACTAAAAATTGTACTACCTTTTATATACTACAAAATTTTTTATACTAAATTTTCTACATCTACAATTTTTACTAACACTAACATTAAATACAAAATAAACTGCAAATACAATATAGTAAAGAAAAAAAATACATGGATCTGGTTCTTCCTCTTCTCTCCTCCAACTCTTCCTTCCTCCCTCTCCTCTCCTCGCCCTCCTCCCTCTTCTCTTCTTCCCCTCCTCCCTCTCCTCTTCTCTTCTCCCCCTCCTTCCTCTCCTCTTTTCTTCTCCTTCTCTTCTCCTCCTTCCTCTCTTCTCTTCTCCTCTCTATTCAATTCTTCTCCTCTCGGCTGAAATGCATGTGCAGGTCGGCGGTGGAGCGCCGTTTTTATCCCCCTGCTGCCTGCCTATTGGGCGACTGGAGCTCCAGTCGCCCAACCGTTCAGCGACTGCAGCTCCAGTCGCCCAACAGGCGGGCGACTGCAATAATCGCCCAACAGTTACTATATTGGTTGCGTGTCGCTCCTCCGTTGGGCGACTGGCTCCAGTCGCCCTCCCGTTGGGCGATTGGAGCCTATTTGTGTAAAAAATGTTGCCGCGGGTATATTTCTGTAATTTCGAATAAAAAATAAATTATTCGTACAAAAAATCCTACAGGTTAAGGGGACCTCCAGGTAGAAGAAGGCGATGTATCCCTCCATGAAGCTGAGCGTTGTGGTGCTTGCTCGCCTGAAACTTGTGGTACCAATATGGAGGGTGTCATCCCACATATGGCGAAGGTCTGCTTCATGGACTGATACGCCATCCAAATTAGAGGTCATCGTCATACTAGAAGCTAGGCTGACAGCATCTGGTACTGGCGTGACAAGGATCTTGGTACTCCGTAAAGTCCAAAATTGGGCGGTGAACTAGAACTCTCAGGATCAAAAGCCGGAATGCCACGGTAGGTTGTAGTACTCAAGGTATGCGGAGAAGTGAGCCCTCAATGCATGCATGACATCCTTGGCCAGTCTGCATGGCATCCTTAGGGCAGTCCCAATGGGACATTGATGATAGTTTCTATCCCTCTTAATTACATTGACAACTCAGCAATTTGCTTATGTGGCAAAGGAGTTATTGTAGAGAGAGGGTACAGACACAAGAAATCGTTTCCTCCTCTGGAAACGACGTCGTCACGCAGACCAACGCGCTAAGAAACCAGAGAAAAAGCGTTGGGGAGAAACTGCTAGTTTCCATCTCCCTCCTCCGGATCCGGTGTGCTGTGGCCCAAGCAAGCGCGTACAGCCCAAGCAAGCACAGGCGAGTGCGTCAAACGAGCGAGCACGGCGGCGCAGGCGAGCAAGACAGTGCGGGCCAGCGCGGCCAGCGAGCACGACGGCGCGAGCGAGAGGACAGGTGAGTGCGGCCAGCAAGCATGGCCAGCACGCTGCAGCGCGGGCGAGAGCGGCTAGCGGGTGAGCGCATCCGGCACGGCGGCGCAAGCGAGCATGGCCGGGCTACGATGTGGACTGCTGACTGCTGTACGAACTTTGTTGGCCCTTTGGTCCCTGATTTGCTTCTCAGGATGTCTGACTGCCTCAAAGCCACGAATGCGTTGCGGCTAACCTCAAGATGCATATCTACTACTTGTACGCCTCATGCAGTCATGCGTGGAGGACCTCGCCGCACCAGCGAGCGAGCACGGCGACGGAGAGCTCGTCTGGGGCCTCGGGAGACCTAGAGGACTCGGGGACTATATTATTTCTGCACAAAGGATCTGGAGACGAGAGAGAGGAACACCATGAATGATTGGTCAATTTTTTATCTAGACACTACGAGAAAATTTAGCACTGGGAAGTATAGTTTCTTGTTGTGATATCCTATGTTCTAGAAACTACTCGTGGTTTCTTCCATTGGGACTGCTCTTAGAAGGTGCTCTCAGCTGGAATCCAGATCCAATAGCAATCTAGTAATCAGTAACACTGTGCTGGTCGTCGTGAGCCAGCTGTCTCGTAAAACTCTAGGAAAGGACCCCCCAAGCGTCTGCGTCATGTGCATGGGCAACATGACGAAATGGCCAGCGACCTGCGATGGGGGAATCCTAACGAGAACCATCTTGATAAAGGAATTTCTCGTCAGTATGGTAGCCAACTTAAAAGTCAGACAAGTAAATATCAAGCTGAAAAGAACTTAAATAGTGTCTTTTTATGGTACACTCAATTTAATATGGACTGCTGCTTCTTTTTGACCCAATGGTTCATATTAGTTAAAATTTAGTTATACTACACCTGACAGTAATATTTTAATTGTAATTGTAATTGCCTAACAGGTAGCAGGTAGAATTGTAATTGCCCATGTGGGAATCACATGACACAAGAGTAATATTTCAACACTAGATTAGGTTTAGGCCAAAATTCGCTAATACACTCAGGACAAAAAATAGATTTACAACGCAAAATGCAAAATTCTATAATGCCCTTAAGAAAGCAATGGCTAGATCATCTCATTTCTTATACCACCTCTTTTACAAGTAGTAGAATGTACTGTAAAAAATCTTCTTAAATGATACTTAGTGCAATATATCAAGTAGTAAGTAGTATAGTATGGCGAGAGTTATGCAGTAATTAGTGCAATATAGCAGAGTGGAGTAGCCACTTAAGTATCGTGATCGTCTCGAGCTGCTTGCATGACCCTCCAAACTGTTAGAAATTGGCCCATTTGATTATGGCCCATTTTCTTAATTCTAAAATATGCATGGTTTAGTACCATATTACTAAGACGAAGTGAGGAGACTGATTTATAAGGCGGAGTCCTCACTACTCCTTGAATATGGATAGAGATGGTATGAGGAGGGTTCTGTCTAGTCACACGCATGAGCGTATTCGCGTATTTTCACGTGAAAATCGCGTGACTTGTGACGGCACTTGGCTGACCAAGCCTATCTTTAGTTTGCTAAACTCTACACCACTCTCTCTCTCTCTGTGTGTGTGTGTGTTTGAATGAGATTCAAACGTTTGAATTTGAGGCTTTACTGGGGTTTTGATGATAGACAGTTACTAGTGGATAAATGGCTGGTTGAATATGTCAGTTACCAGTGGGTAAATGGATGTTTTAATCATGTTATCAGTCTATATATATATATATATATATATGCCTGGAGACATCCAGAGTGTGGGTGAGAATCTCACTGCCTCCATTTTTCTTCTTCTCTGCGATTTTGTGCTTGAGTACTATGTTGTCTGAACCTCACCGACCTTTCTTCCCGGCGTGCACCTGGAAGGAGGGAGGGAGGCTATCTCCGAACCATTGCCGCAGAGAGTACCTGCACGGGGCGACAATAAGGTTTCTGGATAGCGCATTTGCGCAATCGCTCCTTCACTGCGTCATCTACTTTCTACACTGCATCAAGCCTGCGCTGCTTCCTGTTCTTCATCAGGCTTAAAAGTAAGTCGTTCGCGTGTTCGTTCAACTTTGTTATTATATTTTCTTGTGTATATTCTGAAGTATGATGAGTAGCCTGCTGCCAGTAGTAACTTTTGCATCACTGGTTTATTGTATTTGCCTCCTAGTAAAATTTGGAATTTTAATATTTCCTACAAATCCAACAGAAACCATCTCTCTGAATATCTAATACCACTTGTGACAACCCATACAGTACCATCTTGTCAAATAATATCTAATACCATACAATACTATTCTTGTGGATTATTACTTGACAAAAGCCTATCTTGTCAAATAATAAGTCACATTAGAGGCTGCAGCTAAAATAACTAAGAGTTCCAATAACATTACAATACCATGTCGCGCAGGCCTTAATGACTCAAATAGGGCTTTACTTAGGGAGAGTTCTTTTAGGCTGTAGCTTATGCATTTTAGATTAAAATTTTGAATTATGCATGTTCGTGAGAAAGAGTACAAATAAAGAGATACTCCTGTGTGATTTTAACTGATATGGATGAAGTCAGAACAGTGCCTACTACAATCGACTTATAGACCCTGCCTTGAAAAGGTACTCTATTTGAAGCTAGTTATTGTAGAAAATTAAGATGCAAGTCCGAAAGAACCCACTTTAAATAGCCTGTTTTACACACGTTTTGCTGAAAAAGTAACATCAAGAATACTATCACATTTCTACAGATTTTTAAATTTTCTACTGTACTTCTATTCCCAAGCACACTAGTTCCAGGATAGACTAAATACTTTATTTAAATTTCATTTTTTTTTTGCTCCGACTCGTTTCTATTGTACTCTGTTTTTAACGAGTGACAGAGCATACATTTTTAACACGACTTTAAGTTTCTTTTTGTTTGGTACTTTTTGGCTATCCTCCGTCTATTGCGTAGTCCATCTATATGTGCTATGTGATGTGGGTTGTGCCGTGGGTTCGAAGATAGGAAAATGAGATGAATGTAGCAGCCCTATTTTTCGAAACAAGATTGTTGTATATTCCGCAACAGTTCAAGAGTTTAGTTACGGACAGAAAGGATATCGTACCTGCTCATGAACATCTAAGAGGAGTTAATTTGATTAAAATAAGACCTAACGGTCAATTTTAGCAACAATACGGGCGTTCAAGCCCAAAACTTACTAACAATAAGAAGAACCGATGAAATCTCCACAGGAATGCTTGAGTACGGTTATAGCCCTAACACAAAAGTTTGAAGTACCCTTTTCTCTTCTGATATTTGTTCCGATAGAACTAAGTAAGATTGAGTACACTAAGTACTCAGTAAACCACATGAGGAGGCAACATAACTACTACGCAAGGAGATCAAAAGAATAGTTGCAGGTTGAGATCAAAAGAATAGTTGCAGGTTATCATACAATATTTATGGATGTAAGTTTAATTGGTAAAGAACTTTATATACTTAAAACAATAAAATAATATTTTATTAACAGAGGGGGGGTGGGGTTTGTTAACTATACTTTCCATTTTCAAATCCTCAAATTCTACTTATGCTTTGTTATTGGAATCATCTATGAAACACAGCTCTTTTAACTGAGAGCACAGCATATTCGAATACCATTTGTTATATATTGCAGAGTTGCCTAGTTTTACCCACAAGATTTCTTAAACTCTCAGTGTCATTCAATAGACACGCTTCCGCAAGTGTGTGACTGAGTTGAGAAAACAAGTTCTTTCACTACTCATCTCTTTATATACCCTCTACCCAGTAGATTATGCACCAATCAAATTCAGGTATCCACTGGCAATTCAGAACGCTCTTGCCCAATTCTGAGTGGACTTATCGTTGTTAAGTATGGTTTTACCATTCTCGTACCACGCCCCTTCACTCCTATTTCCTATAGATATTTAATTGAGTTGAGCAGCTACTAGATCGGGTTGGTTGGGCATTAATAGCACGAGAATGGTGGTGGGACCAATGGGAGGGTAGCTCGAGTGGTGGCGTGTGGCTAGAAAGATCGCGCAAAAGTCTTCGGTGGTGGTTGGCAATCGCAGGGGTAAGGTAGGCAAGCCACGGTGGCACATCAGTCCTAGAACTCCTATGACGACGAGCTGTGAAGGTCAAATTTAGTGGCTTGGCATGTCGATTGTGAGAGAGATGAGGGCGTTAGTGGTTGCGCACTCGGCTGTGGCTACCTTTGCGCGCGTCAAGGCTCAAAGATGGGGTGTGTCAGGGAAGTGGTAGGTGGTGCTAGGGTGAGGTATGGCTAGACAGAGGTGGTGGAGATAGTGGTTGGTCAAGGCGGCAGTGAACTGTGGCACGCAGAGTGGAGGGGAGAAATAGGGAAGGTGGCGAAGTGTGGAAAGGCACCAAATGCCAGAGAAAATGGAAAGGCTAAGAAGGATAACAGAAAATGGCCGGGAATCATTGAATTGGTAAATATTTTTGGGTTTTGGTCAAACTTCAAGAAAGTTAAAAACTTTACAAAATCTTGGTTTGTTTCAATCTACCCCCTTAAAAATAATCTTGACCTCAAGATTCACCAGATAGAGAATGGGTTGAAAAACTAAATTTGTTATAGCTGTGATCCCTTCATTAAGCCTTGTATCCTTATTCATTGTGAGCTTTTGGCAGTACTTGTTAACTTGCAATTCTATCAGTACTTGTCCTTTCTTGTTATATCTGAGTTTCCGCACGCTGTCTTCTTTATTGACTATATCTGTATATCATCCTTGTGTATATCAAATTATGATGCGTCTTGCTATCTCCTTGTCAATTGCTTGACTTGTTCCACTGTACCTCTACATATACTCATCCTGTAATAATATTTCTTATGATTCCTTTCAAGAATCTTTGAATGTTCTTGGTCTATTTTGCATTATTGCTTTGTGGTTTGGGTCCACCATGCTTTCGCTGTGCTACTCTGATTTTCTGCCTAGACTAAGTATTTTTAATCCTTTCCTTGTACGTAGCCATTTAAATCCTCACCTTTGTTATTCTTTTCTTATAGTCTGATGTTGAAAATCAGTTAATTATGACTGGCTTTAATATGGCACAAACTTTTTATTCCTTATACTTTTGTACAGATAGCTTTCATATATTTCTGTAATCTTACAACATATCTTAGTTCAAATAGTTTACAAGCAAACTATTTGTCTTTCTAGACTTGCTTACACAAAAGAAGTACAAGATAGTTTTCATTCTGTTTCTTGTTCCTAGCTAGTGGCGATGTATGACGTGCTTTTCTGACTGTCTTCTTTGCCCTTTCCTTTATGTCATTCTTTAGAGTGGATATATCTCCTTCTCTATTCTGGTCTTCTTAGGGTGGGACCCTTCTTCCTCCATTAGTAATTGATATGACATTGATACCTATCTTCTTGCTTGTATCCTAGCCTCTTCCATAGGCAAAGATCTCATTGGACATTGGTAATGATAATGTTCCTCCTGTTTGAAATGAAAACAAGTTGTATCTACCAAACTCAAAGCATCATTTTGTTGGTTAACCTTTGAATATTCTAATATTTCTTTTTCCATCCAGAGTATGTGGTCGACTAGAGTATGTAGTCTAAGAAATTGAAATTTGTAGCTATAATACAACGCTTTAGGCTTGGTCATAAGCCTTTAATAAAATACTCCATCTTTTTAGCTTTTCTATTAACTTTTTCCTAAGTATACTAGAATAGATAGCGAAATTGCTGCAGATACTCGATGATAGACTTCTCTCCTTGTCGAAGATTAAGGAAACCTTGATGCTTCTTTGTGATAGCTTCAGAGGAAATGTGGGCCTTTTGAAATCTCTTTACAAATTATTCCTATGTAATATTTTCTTTCTATGGATGTACCCACTAAGTAGCATTCCACCAAGTAATAGCTGGTTCTAATAGCTGGTAGGTAGCAAAATGAACTTTCTCTTAATCTGCACACTGGATAGTATCCATTCTTCTTTTGATATTTTGTAACCAATTGTCTGCACTAAGTGGCTTTATTGTTGATGAGAATTTAGGTGATGAGTCTTCATAAAAGATGTAAACTTGAATGCAGTCGCACTTGATGCTGACGTTGATTCTTCTAGTGATATCTTGGTAGTGAATTGTTGTAATAGCTTTGCTTGTTGTTCTAGTATCTTGGCTTGTCTTTGCTCACCTTGAATCTGATTTCTCTTGATGATGGCTAGGACTTCCATCATACTGGGTTGCTTTTCAAGATTTTGTTTCTACATCTGTTGCACTACTAGATCCTTGTTTTGCCCAGTGGTATTCTACGATCGAGATTTAGGAATCAGTTCTATAACATTTTTGGGCTAGCAAGGGAAAGTGAGACTGAAATAAAGATAGGAGCAAGGAGTGGGAGAGGAATAGACTGGGGTAAAATTAAATGATCTTCTTGATTGCTTTCCTGAAACACTTATCTGTAGAATTCTTTGTATAATTGCAAGGATAATCTGGCATCTTCTAACATTTAATATCGATCAATAAATTAATTTACCCCCCATATTACCCTTATACATAAGTTTAGAATTCAATGGCCTTATTAATTTTAACTTCTACTTCTTGCTGTTTATATCTATGCTATCGTCCTTCATCACTTATTTGTGGCATCATTATTATCTAAAACTCCAAATGACAAATATTATCATTCATCCATTCCACCAAACATATACTTTACCTTGTATTATCCACAATCTCATTAATCAAATCATGGTCTGTTATCTGTTATGGTGGAATTAAGCAAGATTGAGTATCCTAGGTACTCAGCAAGCCACATGGGGAGGCTGTATAACTACTATGCAAGGAGATCAAAAGAATAGCTATAGGATATCATACAAAATTTGTGTAAGAAAGTTTAGTTGGTAAAGAACTTTATATGCTTAAAATAATAAAATAATATTTTAATAACATAAGGAGGTTTGTTAACCATACTTTCCATTTTTCAAATCCTCAAATTCTACTTATACTTTGTTATTGGAATCACTCATCAAAAACAGCTCCATTAACCAGGAGCACGGCATATTCAAATACCATTTATTATACTCTTTAGAGTTACCCAGTTTTATCCGCAAGATTTCTTAAACTCTCAATGTCATTCAATAGACACGCTTCAGCTAGCGTGCAACTGAGTTGAGAAAACAAAGTCTTTCACTTATCATCTCTTTATATAGCCTCTACACAGTAAATTATGCACCACTCAAATTCGGGTATCCACTGGCCAATTTGGAATGCTCCCACCCGATTCTGAGTGGACCTACTATTGTTAAATATAGTCTTACCATTCCCATACCATGCCCCTTGACTCATACTTCCTGTAGATATTCAATTGAGTTGAACAGCTACTAGACTAGGTTTAACAAGTCAACGCTTGTGGTTGAGTGATTTCTCTATCCTTTACTCAGCATAAGGTTCTTGTCCTTACTTTTCACCAATAAGGTAGCCATCCACAACTAGATCCCCAGTGCTCTACATCACTGCCTCCATTCCATCCTAAGCCTTCTTCTTAGGGCATGGTCGTTGATTCCAACCATCTAGTGGCTTTCCACAATTCATTCTAAACCCTGGTGCTATTTTATAAATCTATCAGCACAATGCCAAAATACTTAGTAGTCTAAAACATTTGAAATCCGAATCTACCATGCTAAAGTTTATAGTAATTACTATTACTAAGGCTTGTCAGGGTGAATATGGCCATCAAGTAAAATGGGGCTTTTCCAATGTTAGGACATAACTAACCATCATATTATTCTAATAATTTATTTTTAAATAAATAATATTGCATAAATAAAGAGTAATGAAAGTACCGATAATTAAATAATTAAAGGATGTAGGTTCAACATAGTCAAAACATTTGACTTGCCTCTACATCCATAGTCTCTTATTACTTTACTGTAGTCTCTAGGCTCGTGCCAACTACTTGATGACCCTTGATCTCTTCCATTGACTAGCTAGTCGAATCCGGATGCTAACGCAAAAGAATGAATTCAAATAAGTTCCTGTATTGAAGAATGCAGGTCCGGAGCAAAATACAATAAAATAATAATAAAAGACATAGAAGGAAATAGGTTTGGGTGGTTGGAGTTTAAGCAGTGCTTGGGTTGGCTGAATGGAGCTGAAACAGGCTAGATGACGGTCGAAATGGTTATATATGTGTTAATGGACTTTCGCTGAATAGTAATGACCGGAACAGAATTGAACATGGGCTTGAAATAACATGTGGGATGGCTAAGATTTTATTGGAGGCTCTTTGGGCTAAACAGAGTTGAAAAAGGGCTTCACGGGGTCAAAACGGATATAAATATTCTATTAGGCTTCTCAATGAACAGTAATGGATGTTTACTATTTATCATGGGTTGGGGTAGAAATAGTAACGGGTTGAATTTTAAAGAGTAATGGGTCACTGCTTTGGCCCGACCTACTTTTCTGGTTCTTTGGGTCAGCTTTATTGTTCCCTTATGTGTGGCCCATGGACGGCTCGGTTTCCATGCCCACCTGGCCCATCGTGGCTTTGTTTCCCGTCCCACTATGGCCTCGGCACACTCGGCTCTCTTCTTCTCCCCTGTTTTCTTCTTCCTTGGTAATCTACAGTGCTTTGAGCGGTGGCTTATAAAACTAAGTGCAATTACACGCCGATGAAGATCATCCACAATGAGAAAAGGTGTTGTGGGGATCAGTGGAATGTTGGGGTTCCATTTTTGGCTTTGGTGAAGCTCGAAGAGCCAAGGTGTGAGTTGGCGACGACGTAGGCTTGCTAGAGTTCCATCACAACACGGTAGCATTACAGTGGGACTCAAGTGAAATTAAAGGCCGTCTAAGCATCTATGGTGGGTAGGTAGGTCAAGGGTAGTGTTGGTTTTGGCTCTCTTGGCTTGTACAGGGCTGCCCACGGTAGCATGGCTCGGACAACGGCGGTGGCATGTCGTTGGTGGCCTAGGGATTGAGGGATGAGTCAGTGAGGTTAGCATTGAGTTTGTTATGGCCTGGAGATGCTATGGTGACTCGGAATTGAACTTTGGCCGAAGTTGGGAGGAGACTGCAAAAGAGACTCACTAGCGCAGGCGAGGATGGTGGCAGCATTGGGAGCCAGGTCCAAAGATGACGGTGCTTTGGTGATGCAATTGGAGGTTGTGTGAGTGTCTCGGGGCAGTTGGCTGGGCATTTATAGCACGAGAATGGTGGTGGGAGAAATGGGAGGGTGGCTCAAGTGGTGGCATGTGGTTGCAAAGATCATGTGAAAGACTTCGGCGGTGGTTGGCAACCACATGGCTGAGGTAGGTAAGCCACAGTGGCACATTGGTCCTAGCACTCTTGGGGCTGTGAGCTGCGGAGGTCAAATTTAGTGGCCCAGCATGTCACCCGTGAGAGAGAGGAGGGCATCAGCAATTGTGCACTCAAACATGGCTACCTTGGTGTGCATCAAGGTTCAAAGTTGGGGTGTGTCAGGGAAGTGGCAGGTGGTGCCAGCATAAGGTATAGCCAAGCAGAGGTGGTGGAGACGGTGCTTGGTCAAGGCAACAACGAACTAGGGTGCATCGAGTGGAGGGGAGAAACAGGGAAGGTGGTGAAGTGTGGAAAGGTGCCAAATGCTAGAGAAAATGGAAAGGCTGAGAAAGGAAAATGAAAAATGGCTGGGAATCATTGAATTGGAAAAGATTTTGGGTTTTGGCCAATTTTCAAGAAAGTTCAAAATTTTGCAAAATCTTAGCTTGTTTTAGTGAACGTGGGAAGCACCTTTATATAGTGATGAAGGTGGATCACACGTGCTCGTGCTTCCCACATGTTCATCATCATGGGTCACTCCACTTGCCGACTCACTCTTCGTGGACCAAACCAAAACCAACTCGTAGTTGGCTCCTTGTCTTCTTAGTGTAATACCCTGATCGTCGATACGGCGTAAGATTTTAAAACAATCGCGGAGTCGCCGGTTTTTCGGCAAAACGCGGGAAGGGAAAAGTAAAAATTGTAGAACAGTATAAAATGAATAAAATAAATTAAAAATTAAATAAAAACCTCTAAGTGGGCTGCCTGGTGAGTGGGCCGACCACCTTGGGGCCGGAGGCCCAAGGGGTGGCCGCACCCCCTCCCACTTAACCATAGGGCTCCCCCCTCCTCCCATTTTCCCCACACCCAGCCTCCACCCCCCTTTCCCACCCTCTTGGGCGCAGCCCCCCTCCCTGGTTGGTGCCCCCACCTCCCCCACAAGTGCTGCTGCCATTGGAGCCAAAAAGGAAGGAGAAGGAGAGGAGGAGGAAGAAGAAGAGAAGAAGAGAAGAAGAGGAGGGAAGAAGAGGGGTGATTCCTCATCTAGGTAATTTTTTCCTATCCCAAATCCTCTGATTTTCGAAATAATTAGGGTTCTTGGCACGGATTTTGAAGGTAGTTAATAGATTAATTGCCCGATTAGAGCTTAGTTGCTGTCTGCCTGTAGATTGATTCGCGCAGCGCGTCTGTTCGCGAGGTTTTGACCTAGTAAACGAATTTTCCTGCGGACTCTCCCAAAAGGGAAGTTGTAGAGGACTTCCAGACTCATCTCCTATATTTGTTTCGGAATTTTCTGCCATGGGATCTGGGAGTTACAGGGTCGGGAATACTGCTGTTCGTCAGGCGAGCAGATTGATACAGACCGACGGTAATCCGTGAATTTGAGGTAGTAAAAGATTTTTATGGTCATGGATGTAATTGAGAAAGTTGTAGATAATTTGGATATCTAGCTGCTGTATAAAATTTAGAATTCTTAGACCCCTGTACTGTTTCTGGGACGCAATTGAATACCGCTGTCCAATCTGCCAGAACAGAATTCTTCCTCTGTTTTGGGCATTAAATTACACCTAGCTGTGATCAAAATAAAATATGTGTTCAACATGAAAAATATAGGTTTTTAAGTGATGAATCCATAGAGGTATCTTTTGCTGTATTTGGATCAATATTTTTAAAGTTACAAAAATGTTAAGCAGCGCTGCTGCAGAGGGTAATTTGCTGAAGTGTTGAGCGGAGAGGAGTTAGTGCGGGTTCGGGGTTCTAGCGACGTCTTTAATTATTTATGTCGTGTTTGTATGCTGTGGCTTTGTGCTGAGAGATGCCTTTTGGACAGGTGGTCTTGTCCCTGAGCGCTCTTGATTTTACTTCGCTTCGTCGGATTGAGGCAAGTAAACGTAGCGGTGGTTGCTACCGTTTAACTTGTTATTCCTTCTACTTTCAGTTTACATTATTATTATAATTTGATACATTATGCCATGATTGCATGAAATCTTAATTGTGGAGATGATAGCAAGTATAATGATGGTTTAAATTTTGTAGCATGGATTGTTGATGTTTGTTGGTGTGTAGATGTTTGATCCATGTTATGAGAATTTGTGGTCTTGATGATGTTAATGATATGTGAATATTGTTTATGGTCGATTGCAAGTGAAAGAGTTCATGAGAATTTCTGATGCATAAATGTTGTGAATGCACGTTTTATTTGTTAAGACATTCACATTTGCGCATCATGCAGATTTATTGAAGTCTTGGTCACGAGATGACCAAGCGTCGAGGTCCCCGTCATGTTGATGATGTGACGGGCTAAAGGTCCCCATACTTGAGGAGTATGGGCAATTGGTCCCTGTACCAGAGGGTACAGGCATGGGTGTGCATTGACGGATGCACACTTTGCATTACCGGTAAAATGCAGAAGAGAAAGAGATAAAGAGATTTTTGACCATCTTGCATAGCATGAAAGCATTCATATGCATTGCATTGTGAAAAGATTCATTTGCATGCATATGCAATATATGGTGGTGAAGTTATTTTGTGGAATATTCAACTTCATAGTTGCAATGTGGAATTGGCTCATGTGAGCTAATTGTGGTATGAGGATTGTGGTTGTGGTCGTGGAATGCGATTCCTTCCTTGTGTATGGTAAGGGTTGTGATGGTGGCATGAGATTCTTTTCTCTTGTAGTAATTGATGATATCAATTGTGGATGTGGGAAATAATAAAGTATTGAAGTAAGACATACATATGTTTTATTGCTTTTAGTAGTGGTAGTGGTCGAGGATTTAAAGTGGTCAAACAAGATTTATTTGCTAAATGCTTTACCGTCATTGATGGTGATTTGAGGTTGATGATTAATCTATTGTGGATTGTAGAAGACTAAATGTTTTCTCTTGCATCTAATTGTCTATAGAATGATTGTATGCATATGCCAATTAAATCTGGAATTGAAGAGGTATGAATACGGAAGTTGTGGTGGTTTAATAATTGTAGACATGAATTGTGGTTGTAGTTGTATGGAATTATAAATGATGATGTATAATTGTTTGTAGTTTGAATAGCCTGTTAAACAGTTTGCTTGCTGAGATTTTATCTCACCCTTGTTTCCCCCTCTCTACAGGTGGACTTTGAGCATGCATGGGAAGGATAGAGTGGCACCACACTAATGCACTTGGATCCTAGTTTAATGCTGTAATAAAGTTGAAAGGATTCTAGACCTTTGCATAGCTTTGTTTACGTTATCTTAATAATGTTAAATTTTGTGAACTATGTTATACATTGAAATGTTGGAGGATGTTCCAAATATTGAATTGTCATCACTATCCTGTTATTCCTTAGTTGTTTATGCTTCCGCTCATACTATCTGGTTTAGTAATTGTTGTCAGTTTAATTTATCTTGTAAATTGGCTAGTTGTAGAGCAGTTTTAGTAGCATCCCAGGGTAATGTGGATCTTGGGGGTGTTACACTTAGCTAGTTTGGTATTGATGGCTCAGCCACCATTGTGCTAGTATGGGCCACTGATTCTATAAGTGATTCCTATTGCTTTTCTATAAGAGTATTGTTTAGGAGGTGTGTCTTTTAGGTGGTTTTTATTTTGTCCCCTTTACTAATGTTGCCCTCTATTTTATATACTATTCTTCCCATTCTCTACTTGCTGCCCCTAGCCATTGTCGATTTCCTATTGGCCTTAGCTTGACACCATTATGGTTGTCAAGTTGCCATTGGTTGGATGAGGCAGTAGAGTTAATTCCCTTGATTCTTAACTAATCATTTGCCTGTACCTGCTTATGGAAGTTAAGGTTATGGATCCTTTATTTGTGGCCCAAGAGACTCCTGACTATGGTATGTGGTTGGTTGAAAAAAAATAAGGAATGTGCCTCAAACTGGCCAAGGTTTGTCATAATTGCTCAAAATGTCTTTATGTTCGTTTTTGGTTGCATAATTGCACTGACTCAGATTTGGCAATCCGAATCTTCTGTATTCTGAGCTAGTCTCTGGATCAGCAGCTAGACATACAATATAATATTGGCAAATATTACAGCTG
This sequence comes from Dendrocalamus latiflorus, assembly GCA_017311315.1. Classification (NCBI taxonomy): domain Eukaryota; kingdom Viridiplantae; phylum Streptophyta; class Magnoliopsida; order Poales; family Poaceae; genus Dendrocalamus; species Dendrocalamus latiflorus. The sequence continues at coordinate 21,679,286 of CM029666.1, read as the reverse complement.
TACAAACGTAAAAATAAATGGGGTACTTAATATTACATAGGCATCCATAAATAGATCTTATAATCAAGTTTTACATAATGGGTCAGTAGTCCAAATAAAATTGTTCGCAATAAAGCATTGAAAAGTACATAACCAGAAGGGGCCTCCATGATCTGCCACAGGCAATCAACTTGGGCTAAACCTAATCCTAGCCATCAATCTCCAATGTCATAATTGGAGGCATGGATATATCCATATACCGGGTCATTGATTTCACCATCTAAAACCACATATTAAGCAATAATAAGTTTAAAAGTACTCAACCAAGAGAAGGTCTTTTGTAATACTTAACCAAGAGAAGGTCTTTTGTTTCTTTTAGCATGAAGCCAATTTGCCAAATACTATACTATAGCTAGTTTTCAAACCAATGATTTAGCCATTTTTAACTAAAGCCAATATCCACTCTCAAGTCACGTTTATCATGAGAGCGAAATCCCTTTGCTTTCATTATACATTTCCACATCAAGTTATCATAACCATTTTTCAAACTTTCATCCATAACCATCATTAATCGTAACCATTAATTTATGAAAACTACACAAGTATGGTATTTATACACTTTTGCCCATGTTCGGAGATATGACTTTTTGAATAGATTTTTAACACTGCAGAGGTTGTCGAGTTTTACCCACAAGATATGATTAACCTATAATGTCGATAGCTACACGCTTCCATAGGCATACGACTGAGAAAATCATAATAACGCTTTTACAATTCTTATTTTCGATGCTTCCTCCCACTCTAGGGTGAAATCTCTCAACTCTGGTGACAGTGACCATTCCCTTCCAGGGTTACATCTCACCCTCAAAACGTTCGCATCCCAGGCTACATTTTCAATGAGGGACCCCCGTTATTAGGGAGTTTATAGCCCTTCTCATCAAAATAAATCCACAAGGTCAGTGACCGTTACAGGCCACTTCCAACATAATCACAACAGAAATCTAGAAATCCACCTATCAATTTATCATGGAAGTCACACCGAAGCTAAGCAAATTAGTTGGCTAGGTCCATCCTATATTAGACTTGTGGTTGCACGATTTGGTTGTAGAAAAGAGTAGCACAAGATTTAATCCTTATTCGACTCAAGCGAGACCAACCAACAAATTTAGAGCTCATGTAATGATTACACAGCTATTCTAAAATGGCACATGCAATCCCTACATAGTCAATCCAAAATGACACCTGCAATTCCTACACAACCAATCCATTCAATATGTGCAATCCCTACATCGGTCTTATACCAACCACTCACCCCAGGCTCCACCATTTTATAAAATATTTTTTTGTTTTCAGTGGTAATCCTTGTTACCAGTCCCATAATCATGTTTTTATGTTCCAGTTGGCAATGTTTGTGTTGTAATTCATTTCACAATTAAAGCATTTTTAAGCAAGCTATAATCTAGTAAGATTTAACCAATGATGGAGTTATTTAATAGTATAAGTATCATAGGGTGACATGATAAAGGAAATATCAACAATCAAGCAATGAAAATAATAGGTATTAATTGCATGGTGTAACTAGGCAATCAACATTTAACATAGCACTTAAGTAAATAACAATAAAAAGCATGTACTTGTATTTGAAAACAAAATATATTGCATATGAAAAAATAGGTTCAACATGACCAATTGTAAGGACTTGCCTTGGTCAAATGTGGATAATGTAGGAGCGATGTGAGCATCTGAAGCGTCAAAGTCTATACACGTGCAAGTATCCACATTGAACACAACTTAAAATAAAATTTAAATGAACTCCAAAAATTATGATTTTAGTCCTGTTAAAAAGGTTTTGAATTTAGATGAATTTAAAGAATCACTAGATTTGGATTTAAAATGAGGGATAACATGCTCTTGAAAGTTTGCTCCGACGAGAAATTTGGAATTTGCTAACAAGTGGGATCTATCGAGATTTTAATTTCTTAGAAAAACCTTTAGTGGCTAACAGGTGGTGTCTAGTTGATTTTATTTCTTTTCTAATTACTTTTAGTTAGGAAAATAGGAGAGATTGGTTGGTGGGGTCACGGTCAACATGGACTCGGTCCACGCCATGGTCTATGGGAATAGGGACCTTTTATAGTGTGGAGAGGGTTCTGTGGTGGCATATCTTTGGTGACTGATCAACAGGGCATGGGATGACAAGGCATGGCCAGGTGGCATGAGGTGCGTGCGCGCGGGAGACGAGGTCGGGCGCTGTGGGCGCACAGGCGTTGCGAGGCGATGGCAGGTTGCATGCACGCGTGTTGCACGGAGGGTCTACATGGGCCAGTGTCGGACCCCAGGTTAGCCAACCCAGATCCTCTAAATACTCTTATGAGGCAATATATATCAATTACTTTAGCTCAAATGGCAAACTCACTTAAGTGCTACATTGTGACTACTTAGGTCAACTTAGGATTTTAAATGAATTTCAAAATCAAATACCACAGCTACCTGCACCGGTGCTATCTCCACGGGTGCTATTCTCGCCAGAGCAACTTGCACCGTCTATACCATTACAGTCGACTAGCATAAAGTCGACCCACAATCGGGGCAGTGGCCAGGGCAAATCAAAGACGAAGGATGATGACGATTTCCCGTCCATGCCATTGGCCCGCAAATTCGTGCTAGCTCAGCCGATGGTAGTCCAGGAAGAGCTCCAAAAACTAGGACTTGGTTGCCAAAGATTCCACCTTTGGTATATGGAAGAGTCCAATAAGCCAGAGGCAGAACGGCGCTCAGGTATAACTGTCAAATTCAAGCCGGAACATTTCTTGCACGAAGTTCAGGACTGTGTCTTCGCGGTGACCTTTGACGATATATTTGAACTTTTCACGCTCAACGCTCTCGACGCCTCACTCGTTCGATGCTGGACGCTGTAAGTCTGTACAATCACAGTCTCTGTTCACGTAATACCGATATATGTCACAATTTGTTGCTTTCCTATGTTATATATAGATTCATGCTGATCGAAGCTAGATCATCGAAATCACAAATTGGTTTCCTGGACCCACGCTTGGTCGCCATTGATACCATCATCGAGAATGCATCCTTCGTCGAGGACTATATTACAAAAGCACTACTGGCTCACCAAGATAAGGAATTTGTTCTTATGCCATACAATGAGAATTTCCATTGGATTTTAATTGTAATTATACCAAAATGGAACAAGGCTATATATCTTGATTCTCTAAGTAAGAACAAATCCAAGTACACAGCTATCGCCCGAATACTCGATAGGTACGTACATTGTACTCTTTCTTTCCTTCCGAATAACTAATCTAACTTTTTCGAATAACGAAGGTCGTTCGCCACATACGTTCAACAAACACGTGACTCGTCGACAGGGGCCAAGGCCTTGAAACATGATCGCAAGTTTCGGGTATTCGCTAGCTACACATTAATTAATCATATACAACACATAGTAGTAATGCCACTTGATTTAACACATTATATTTTTTGCAGTGCCACCAACAGGAGCCGGGCAACACGTGTGGATACTACGTGTGCCACCATATGAGACTACTCCTCGATTCCACCAAGATCACTAATTCTAAGGTTTGTCAATCATCCCACATTTATTTCATACATGTCAGTTTTATATATGCGCGCGTTGATATTCCTATCGACAGGCTGCGTCCATCTCTGCATCTGCATTGACACAGCCGGATTTTGCAAAAATTCGAGGAGAGCTCATTTGGTTTTTGTGGTCAAAAGTCGTAAGATCAGATGGAGAGTTCCACTGCCCAGAATGATTTTTTATTGTAATTCTAAGTGCAAATACAGTGTAGATCTTTTACAATTGTGTATTTGTTAATGGATATTTTATTTCAACTCAATGAATTGATTTGCGAAATGGATGCTTTATGTTTGTGAAATGAAGTGCGTTGTCAATTGGATGTTTTATGTCTGTGAAATGAATTGAGATGTGAACTGTATCTGAAATGAAATGAGATGTGTGAATTGTATATGTTTATGTCTGTGATTATCTGCTTGTTTCAGAGGGCATGGCTAGCATTTCCTGAGGCTAGCTATAAACAGAAATAGATTCTGCTGGGGGAGGAGTATCACAGACGGTTTTGTACTAAAAACCGTCTGTGATTAAAACCGTCTGTGATATCGGATAATCACAGACGGTTTTTAGTACAAAACCGTCTGTGATATCGGATAATCACAGACGGTTTTTAATGAAAAACCGTATGTGATATCGCATAATCACAGACGGTTCAAAAACCGTCTGTGATAACTTGGATTATCACTGATCCATAATTTCAGACGGTTCAGAAAACCGTCTGTGATGACGTTTCTGAACCGTCTGTAATGTGGATTTCTGTAGTAGTGATATCTATACAAGATCTGTATTTTGCATGGCCCGACAAAAGCTAGAGCAAAAATTAAACCGGAATCTCTTAGCAAGTGTACGTTTATACCTAAACATATACCTAAAGCTAACATCAGTGTACCGAATTGAGCCAACCTGATATGCGACAAGAGCCATCACCATGTAAAGGCTCTTAACTCCACTTTGCATTCTCGTCGACACGCTGTATCCCGTACTTTAAATGGCTTTACTCCACTTTGCATTCTCCTCGACACGCCGCCCGTATCCCATACTTCAAATGGCTTTTGGCTTTTAGTTATACAGTGGCCTTGGTTTTTGACGAAAGCAGCTTCCACTTCAATATGTTTGGAGGAGCGTCCGGCTTATTGAAAGCAAAAAACCAGATTTAAGCTTACTAAACAGGATGGTAAATTGTAAATTTCGTACTAGGGTGGATTCTACTGATAGAGTTAATCAGTTATCTTTAAGTCTGGTCGAGTCCACGACCATGGCTTACGACCATAGAAGCCCATACGACTACTCTAGCCTACAACCAGTGCGTATGTTCGAGTACTGTAGCAGTCGTAAGTCAAGTGGCAATCGGAGTCAACTACTATAGCAGTCGTAGTCGGAAAAGTACTGTAGCAGTCGGAGTCGTAAAAGGTTAGGAATCAGAGTCCACATGTAGCTAGGAGTCAGAGTTTGTGTAGGACTCGTAACATGGGATGCCGCATTGGATGCGAAGTCTTGTATGTTGCTTCACTATATAAGAAAAATAAAAAGGCTGCAGTAGTATCGCGTCGCCAAAGATCATTGTGTTATACTAGTGTTCGTGTGCGTGATCTCGAGGCTCAAGTTCATCGTTCGTCTAGGCCCTAGGCAAATTCTCCAACAATTGGTATGGAGCCTAAGGGGACAAAGCGATGGCCAGCAATGATGTTGATCCGTCAAACGATGTTGAGCGAAACGAACTAGGACATATAGGCTGTCAAGATGAAGTTGATCTTGTGCTCACTACGGGTATGGTTGGTGGTCAAAGATGGAGACAACGACGGCAACAAAGATCAAGACATGATGGTAGCCATCTTGTAAGCGGTGCTAGACGACATGATGATATCAATCGTCGAGAAGGAGATGGCGAAAGAAACCTAGATTGCACTCAGGGAGATGCGAGTAGGCGAAGATCGCGTCAAGAAGGAATGTGCTCAAGTGCTGAAACGACAACCTTGCAAGTTGTAGATGGGGGCACTCAAAGATGATTACCGAGTATTCCATGAAACTCACCACGCTGGTGGGTGAGATCCATTCACTTAGCACAAAACTGGAAGAGAGCGACGTCGTCAAAAAAATTATCAGCTCAGTACCAGATCGGTTCCTTTAGATTATCAGAATGATCAAACAGTTCAACGATGTCGCAACTATGTTGCTCTCAGAGGTGATCGGTCGCCTCAAAACAAACGAGGAAGGACTCAAGAGTCGATGGCACTCGAAGGACGGGTGAGATAAACTTCTCTTTACCCAAAATGAATGGGAAGAGATGAACTCAAAGACAAATAAGCAAGAGGGCTCTGCTAGTGCCAAGAGAAGAGGTCGGGGACACGGCCGAGGACAAGGTAGAGGTCGAGGCTATGGCGATCGCGTCATCGATGAACAAATGCCGTGTAACTTCGACAAGACCAAGGTCAAGTGCTTCAATTGCAATGAGTATGGGCAATTTACGAAAGAGTGTCCTAAACCAAATAGAAGAAAGAGAGCCAATCTCGTAGCAAAGTAGAACGTCAAAGATCCTCAACTGTTAATGGTAAAAGCATGTGAACTCATCCATACAGTTTCAATGCCTGAAGGTAAGGTATTCTTGCAAGAAGATAAGGTGATGCTGAAACTTAGCAGCACTCAAAACAAGGCTTGGTATCTTAATACCGGTGCAAGTAATCGCATGACCGGCTGCATGGAGAAATTAGCTGAGATTGACATGACTATGAAAGGCTCAGTCAAATTTGGAGATGGGTCGGCTGTGGAGATATAAGGAAGGGGCTTGGTGTTATTGGAGTGTTCTATGGGTGAATATCATATCCTCACGAATGTTTACTACATCTCGAAGCTGAGAAGTAATATAATCAGACTCAGTCAGCTGGACAAGAATGGTTGCAAGATTGTGGTTGAAGGAGGAGTGATGTCGATCTTGGATAGGACCCAAAGCAGCATTTGAAGCAGCAAAGGAAGGTGTATTGCTGAGGGATTTTCTAAGCATGTTAAAGACATAGGACTTCAGTTTATTGATTGAAATATTTCAGCCAAGTGGGAGATGTTAGGATTTTTATGTGGCTTTCAATATTTATTATGGTTATTGTCTATTTTACTCAATGTGGAATTATTCATATTATTGATGCAAGTGATAGGGAATATTTTGATGTAGAGTTTAACTCGAGGAATTAATACTCGAGGAGCCGAGGACGGCTGTGTTGGAATATGGTAGACATATTAATTGAGATCAAGTCTACTAGAATTTGATATGCATGTGTTGTAGGGGTGGCCCCCACCTAAGCCCAGCAGGCCTGTTAGAGGAATGTAAGGCCCGAAATGGGACATGTATAATGACATGAGTACCCCTGAGGGGAATACTCATATGTAAGGGTATAGTTGTAAAAGCACTCCCCATGTGGATATATATATACAACACAGGCCATGGGGAGAAACTCCAAGCCATTACTCACCTAACTCTCCACTACCATACTCTCTTCCTGTCTGGTCTATAGCCACGACATCATGCATTTGTTTTACCCGGGCACAGCACATGACGGAATAGCTGGGTTTGTTTTGCAGGATTGGCTCTGCAGGCTGTTGACCCACATGATCAGATTGAAATTGATCTCATAAACAACCTAATTATGACGCATGACTCACACATATGTGCTTGGGACTAATATATTTTAGACTCATAAAACTGGCATGTCTGATAGTAGTTGGTGACATGGTTTAGGAGTCTCACGGGATACCGGAAACAGGTGGATCACTTTATAACACCTGGAAGTGGAGTCTATAAAAAGGTCTCTACCCTCTAGCCTCATTATGCATTGTGAGCGGCACTATGGATAAGGTAGAGGAATAGATAGTAGACCAGAAAAGCCTCCACAGAATTAATCTAGGGTTTAGATAAAAACCCAACACTTTGTACTAAACAAAGATTTTTAGGAAGCCTCACGATAGCAGATAGCTTGCCAGTGTTGATCTGGAAATAAAAGATACACAATTAGCATAGCACATACACAAAAATAACTTTCTTGTTGAAAAAGGTATAGAACAGTAACTTAACAACATACAAAAATTTATCAGAACAAAATAGAAATAATATCCTATCATATATCTCTCTCCCCTATATTATTGACCATAAACTAAGCATTCTCATTGGGCCACACCATCAACAAATTACAAGCCTTTTGATCGCAGTCTAAATAAACCACAGCCTTGGATGCTACACATTGAATGCCTGGCTCCCTTGCCATCCAATTCAGTTCCCTTCCATGACCCCAAGCCCCAAATTTGAGAAGTGAGATCGGGCACCCCACATCCCCAAGCCCAATGTTGTTGTCGGCCAACCCAATTAGTTGGCAGCGAAATTATTCCAAAGACATTGTATGTCCTGTGTTGCTAAAGTTGCGATGATTTCGATGAGGATTCCATCTCAGATGTGCGTCTTTGCCTAGATCAGGAGTGATGGACCACTGGAGCCGCATCTACCACCAGCGTGTTATGGACTGATTTTGGGAAAGTGTAGATAGGGTAGAGAATTGGAGAAATAGCAACAGATTGGATGGGAGCAGCCAGAAGACAGGGAGAGAGCATTCGGCAGTGAGAAACAGGAAAACCTCCCTAACACGTGCGACTGGGACTCCTTCGACTAAACAACTCCTAAACTAACTTGAGCTCTAAGTATTATGAAACAAAACCGATTTTGCAAATCAAAATTTAATTTGAGTTGTATTTAATTTCCTTTTCTTCCTAGCCCTAATCCGCACTAATCTCAACACCAATCCACCACTAATCCACCCCGTTGCTGCTTGATCAAAGGAGCGTCGTGCTGTCACTGTGCTCTGTCCGAAAATATCTCCTCCGCCACCGATTTTTGTCGCCGCTGCCCTGATCTTTTGCCGCCGCCGACTTATCCCACGCCTTCTCGCGACTGCTTGCCGTTGCTAGCTCTCCCTCGTCTGTCAACAGTCGTACGCCATCCATCAATGCTCCTGCACCCGCATCAGATACTCCCGACCGCTGCCGCCACCGTCCGCCCCCTGTTTTGCCCCCTCTCCTCTCATAGCTTCCCCAGTCGACCTGACACCGTTCGCTTCTTTTGACCACCGCTCCGAGTAGCTCGAGGCAGCCATGATCACCTGCTCTGCCAGCCGCGCCATGCCTTCTCGAGCTCTCCCGACATTGCCACACGCCGTCATCGCCTTGGCCGAGCCCCTGCGTTGAACCGCTTCCCGGCCCTATTTAAGCAACCGAACCCTCTTGATTAGGAGCCACCAATCCCCAGAGATAGCCAAGCAACCCCAATGCTCCCCTCTTCGTCTCCATTGCCAGCAATTGCCAAATCCCCCAAAAGTAAGCCCTAGTTCAATGTCATGTCTCCGGCCCATCATTTTCCAATTGCTCTCGCCAATAGCCTCCTTAAGCACCCAAGAACTCTCCCAAGCCACCACCATAGCTCCCCCTACGCCGAAAGTCACCCAACCGCCGAAACCTCTCACTGTGGCCAGCCTCGCTCTACCTTCCTCAGCCCAAACCAACCATCCCACAAGCTTGCCCGTGCCCCAAGGATGCTCAAGCACCAAATCGATCGCCCAGAGAAGCCCCCATTCACCCGCTGTGCTCAAATCAGCCACGGCGAAAAAGTGCTCGCCGCCGGCGATCGCTGCCTTCGCCGGACCTACCAACCCTCAAAATGGAATCCTTAGAACTCTAGCAACCCAACCGTACCCTTCAAACCCGTCGCAAAGCACCCAAGCTTCACCCGTCGCAATTGTCGTCATCCTCTGTTTCTCGCTTGCGTGTGCAGACGGAGGAGGAAGACGACACTGTGCACTTGGGCTGCACAGTGTCGGGCTGCAAGCGCCGAACGGGCCGAGCCGCTAATACTGTTACATGCGGGTTGCGGTCGGAAACAGTAAACCAACCCGCAGTACACAGTGTCCGATCAGGTAAATTAAACCCATAATGAATAGTGCAGACCCGCAATGAATAGTAAGCGACCTGTTACTGTTCACCCGAAACCCAAAATACATATTTATACTCATTTGAACCGTTTCAAGCCCGCCAACCCATTTCTCTGGCCCATTTCACCATTTGGACCCTCCTAAAAAATCCAAAACCCTATTTTATTTGAATTTCTTTAATTTTCTTTTTATTTGTTTTCTTTCTTCCTCGCTCAATCTTTTGAGCTCGGAATTGATTTATTTTCTCCCTTTCTGCGTTAGCTCCCGACGTTAATTTTCAAGAAGATCAAGGAGGAGAAGTGCAAGCTCAAGAGCTAGAAGATTACGAACTTGTTGAAATAATAAATCCACAAGACAAGTCACGTGTTTTTGATCATATTGAATCTGCTTTCCGTTAATTACTAATTATTAATATTTTCATTATGCTATTTGTGCACTGTTATTTTATGTACAATGAATGTTTAGAATGACATGATATTTGCTAATATCCTACCACCCAAAAAGCCCTGTTTAATTTGATGGCCATATTCACCTTGACAAGACTTAGTAATATTAAAATTATTATTAATGTAAATCACCGTAGATTAGAAAACTCAACAATCTTTTACTACTAAGAGTCTTGGCATTTTGCCGATAGAATTTCAAAAGTAAATCTAGGATAAGGAAATATCACGGGGTGCCAAAAGATGGCTTAAGCCCATGATCTTATCCTAGGGTTAAAGTTTGGCGGTGCCGCGAGCACTGGAATATGAGTTTGTGAGTAGAAGTTGTTTCAGTGAAAATATAAGGACTAGATCCTTATGCCAAGTAGAGAACATAGCAACCGCTCAACCGCAAGCATTGACTTGTTAAACCTGGTGTTAGTAGCCGCTCAAATCGATTGAATATCTACTATATGGATTTAATATACTGTTCCAAAAAGGGAATAGCCAGCGCAAATATGTGGTATGGAAACAGTAAAACCATATTTCACAACGATAGTCTATCAGGTAGAGGCTACATAAAGAGATGAGCAACGCTCTCTAGCATATAGTTAAATATGCTATTTCCACACCACATCTCTAGCATATAGTTAAATAGCGTTTTCCATGTGACTTGTTGAGTACGGTTGATTGTACTCATACTTGCTAAAATCATTACCGGATAATGTTTGTCAAGAAAGTGAAGAAGTTTTTCAAGACGACGCCCAGTTGTACGATGTAGACGATGCCTAGTGTTAGGGTTTAGTTCTACACTCAGGCCTGCCTGTGAAGTTTCTTTTGGTAATGTAATTTTGGGCCGTACGCCCCTTATGTAAAACTTGGCTGATAAGCCTTACTTCTGCAATAAAGTTTGGTTTTTATGCTTAAGCTTGCTTTGGCAATGGTGTACACTTATTTACAGTACTCACAACTGAACAGTTCTGGGCAGCTGCGAGGATAACCTAACGTCTCTAGAAATAGGGGTGTTACATATTACTTGATAACAAAGCAACTAACAGAAGATCTAACGACTAATTTCTACTGACAATGCAACCAACTTATCTAATCTGCATGGACACATGGCTGCTGCACGTATTGTCGTATACTGCAGGCCGTGACAAGTGACAAAGATGTTGTCCTCTTCGTTTATTCCAATTATGGCACCTGATGGTGATTCTCATCATAAGGGAGTACATTGAACTATGTTGATTAGATGCAAACCAAAGGGCAGGGGTGGAAAGCAGCATGAGAAGTGAGGCTATAAGGTGCAAATGTCCATGTGCTACTCTCTCTCCCATGCGTATCGTTTTTAAAGTTCATCTAAAAACAACCGAGAAAAGGGTGAGTCCATTACTCAGCAAGTACAAAGCAAAATAATATACAATGTAGCAACATTTTAAAATTTCATCTCAACCATCATTATCTCACTTTCGGATTCTCATTTCCATTCAGTTACATGAACATGCCATTTCTTTCTGATTCTGGTCTGTCCCCTTTGTCTTGGTACGAAACATGACAACTCTCGATTCCCTCATCGAAACAGAGCAAACAATACCACTTTCAGAAACTACATAAAATTTTCCACAATTTGTTAGTTGGCACAATCCTTAGATTAGTTCATCTAAGTCCCCAGAATGAACCCGAAAAACAGACCTGACCATTCTCTGGACAACAGATATGCAAATTTTGTATCTTTTAATCTACAGTAGCAAATATAGCTAACCATGACATTTCTAAAATCGATAGGAAATATTTCCACAATTTTCTAGTTGTCATTAAATTTGAAGTCTGGCTTTTCCTAAACTAAAACATCACTTCTACTCCAACTGGTCCAGCAGTCGTCCATTGCCGGACAGCAGTGTTAGAAATTGCATCACTCCTAATCCACCCATGACAAATTTGTGTTCTTAGACTCTCTAGAAACATTAGGAAATTCCCTACAAAGTTCATTGTGACCTTATTCCCAGATTAATTCATCTTCTATTTTTTTAATCTTTTAATTCCCACTGACTCCCCGAACTTGATTGATCAGACTACACAGCAACACGGTAACATTCATAACTCCTAAACCATTGATCAGAATGATGTGAATGAGCACTCTAAAGAAAGATAATGAAGCCCTCTATAAATCTCTAGAAGGTGAAATCCCCATATTTTTCACCCAAGGTCCCCTAATTCGCATAACACAGCAGACTGTGTAGATCAAACGATTAACTAAAAACTAACCTGATCGAGAAGTCTCTAACAACAAAAGGTAGGAAATTGTTTGTTACCCTTGGAGACCACAGCAAGAACATATGAGCACCAGCACAAACCACCCTACTCCTCCTCTTCCTCTTCTTCCTCTTCTTCCTTCCTCTTCTTCCTCCCCCTCCTTCTTCCTCTCTTTTGCTCGATTGCCAAGGGAGTGGAAATGCTGCATGGAGAGGGAATGCAGGGGAGAAGGGGGACATGGGGGAGGTGGGGAGGAGGAAGGGATGGGTGGCTATGGGGGAGAAAGGGGAAGGGGGAGGGGCCCTAGGGTTTGCGGAGTAAAGGGGTGCCCGCCCCTCCCCCCATGGGCTAAAACCTTGGACCGAAGGCTCACGCCCCCAAACACCTCTAAAATTTCAGAATTTTTTGCCCTTTTTGATCATCAAATATTTAGAATTTAATTCCCCATTGGTCACCCCCAAAATTACTTCTTTAACCCTCATTCGATTCTTGATTTTAGTCGTTGAGTTCTCCAAACGTCATTTAGAATATTACTGTGGCCTAAAACTCATCAAAATATTGAATTTTCTTCCCTTTGCAAACCTCAGAAAATTACTTCTTTAATTCCATTATTTTTTTATTTATTTTTAATTTACCAAATATCCCGACTACCATTCGGGATACTACATTCTACCCCCTTAAACATAATTGACCCCGAATTCTACACTCCACGGTCCTCCACAAGACACCAAACTAATCTGAACACTAACATCTGCTAGCACGTACTCGACGTGAATAACCCTAGATATTGCTCACACAAGCGAGACTCCAACTCCCATGTTGTCCCTCTCTCGGGCCGACATGACCACAACACAAGACACATACAAACATGTTATGCCTCAACACTCACTCTGATCTCTCCAGAAAATGTATCAGATGGGACTCGTTGGTATGGTCATACTTGTTGGTCAAAGGTTCTAACGAAACCTGAAACTTCGGATGTCTCAAGTGCTCCCTCAACACTGGCACATACAAGACAATGTGTACCCTACGCATGTGGACCTAAGACGGTCCTGGCGATACACCAACCTTCAATTTCCCCCAACTACCAGAAACGATCAAATATATATACCTTGGGCTTCCCCTTTGTACCAAGTCACAACCTGCATATAACACACAAAACTCTTGTTTCATCTCTCAATCAATCAATTCACCTTAACAAGGAGCATTACCTTTAACCAGGGATGCGCAAACAACTTGTCTTAACCAACCCTCTTATGAAAGAATCCAAATAAAGAAAACATGAAGGATTCCCATTGCTGCCACGTGTTACCGGCTCTCCACCAAAAGAGTCAAATCTAGAATTGAGGTTTCATCATGAAAACCTTTCCACTTTTCAAGTAGGTAGTTTCCACATGATCACCACGAAAGCTAAAAGACCAATCACTCAAATACCCAAATCAACCATTTCCATTTTTTTCCTTCTGAACTAAAAAGAACCGCACATGCCAACATAAAACCAACTCAAATTGCAAATGGACTCTATCATAAATACACAGCCCAAACAAGAATCAAGAGAGCATTTCACTACCTAGGAAAACATTCTTTTCTCAATCATTTCTTTTAAGAGTTTCACTTCCCATAAACCGTGGGATTCCAAATCATCTCATAACACACTAACTCATTTCTTTTAAATTGGCAGCCTCAACATGGATTCCACCCACAAACACATCCTTTTTCAACATGAGAAAACGCATACCCAAGACTTTAAAACAACTCCTTTTCGAAAGAATCCCCTCGGCACATAACAAAGAGGTTTCTGAAAACCACTAAACTTTCAGATAAGCAATGAGCATTCAAGAACCACTTCAAAAAGCAAGATTCACTAGAAAATCATTCAACTCTTCAAATAGACTAGGTACGATTAAGGACCACAAGAATCAAAGGATGAAATCTCTCCAATATGCGAAATTGACAAAAAAATTTCCAAGCAAGGAAAACGTCCACCTATAACACCATTAAACCACTTTTCTTTTCAAACAACATTGGACAAAACACTTAAAGTAGATAGGATCCAGAACTGAATCTCACTACCCTAGAAAAGGTAATTTACTTGACTTTAGGGTATAATTTCCTTTGGACCATGAATTTCCAAAACATCACATTCACATATACACATTCTTTTATATTGGTAACTTCCAAGATAAATCCAACCTTGCTACAATATCATGACAAATCTTAGAGGCTCTAGTACCTAAGTCACCAAATAAATTAGCAAGGCTCCTTCACAAAAGTAGTACGTTTTTTTCCAACTGCACTTATAAATTGATTTCTCCATTGAATCCTATCAGCTCGGTTCTTTTAAAAGACAAATACCCATATATGCTCACACACAGTTATGACAACTCAAAAAATTACATCAATGATCAACACACATCTAACTTCTCTTGTTATTACCAAAAATCATATCAAGAATGCAACTTTGAAACCCTAATAACTTAAACATTACATACCACCACAATAAATTTCTCATTATTCTAGCTTGACTGTGTTACTAAGCAATAACAATTCATGATTTTAATTTCAAAGCTTCCCATAATGAAATTTCAATTATAAATGATTGAGAAATAGTAACAAGTGAATTAATTCTCCACCATCGACCTTTAAAAGATATCTAAATTTCAAAAAACCATTCATCAAGAAATAATTTGTATATCAATACCATAGTTCATCATTCTTCAACATTCAATTTACTAGCACATTTATTTGGTCATTACACCTTTTTCTCTTTCATTATATGACATGATCAAATTCCATCTAGAAAATCTAGCAATGTATACATGGTAGTATTCTTAATAATGCATTAAGTTTGCATACCTTTTATAAATGCAATAATCTACAAGCCTAAATAATGAAAACACATTAAAACATCAGCTCACAAGAAAGCTCTAACAAGTTGCAATGAGTTTATTCGCATATTGAATAATTATATTACTACACATTCCTTCTTATAAACATTATACTAAAGTTTTTTTTCTTTATTTTAATACTATTACCATAGAAGCCAACAAATCAGAAATGAATTAGGAGTACAAAAATCCAAATATTACATTAAATTCTTCCCAAGGTTGACCCATTCTTTTGATTACTTTATTATTATTATTATTATTATTATTATTATTATTATTATTATTATTATTATTATTATTATTATTATTATTATTATTATTATTATTATTATTATTATTATTATTATTATTATAAGTACCGCTACCATGAAAGCTGATAGCCCGAAACAAATTATGGAATTTCCACTTTAATAAACTCCTAGCAGGAATTATCAAGGCTACCACCATATCTCAAACTTTGTAAGATCAAACTAAATTATTTCATTATAATTTATTATCCCATTATAGGTTTTTAGAACTTACAAAGCATCATAAGATTACCGCAACAATCATAATATTCTAGCAAAACTCTTTAGTCAAGAACAATCTAATACTCAACAATCTCAGAAAGCTCATAGATTTAAAATATTATTATACTTTGTTCATTCAACCCCTAACGATGCTCAACACCAAGTTTATTATGCATTATTTACACTATAGTGACTATTATTAAAGATCAACAATTATTCTGATTATGAAACCTATCTGTTGTTCTATTGTTAGATGCCATCACATAAACTTTACAAACATAGGTTCAACATTCCCATATTATGTTTAAAACATGGAGCAATCAGCTATCAAAACATCCTTATTAGAACATCTAGTAAACAAGGTTTCACAAGATAATACTATAATTTCTATCTATTCATTTAAACACATTAGGTCAATCTAGTGTTGCAAGAAACATGTGAATCAAGTGTCTACATATGTTCACCGAGTATCCTTAGGAAAGATTAATTCAGGATTAGTGTTTACTAATGACAAAAATTTCATATATCTTTAGCATAATCTTCATAAATAATTAGAATAATATATCGTCACCAAGAAAATCCAATTCATGCAATAAAGTAAGAATTCTCATCACGCTAGTTATATGACCGATTGAAACGTGCTCCACACTTCTCTATAACCACAACAATTCAAGTAACAATGGACATATTCCTACTCACTATTCATCCTGAAGCTACTGCAAGACACTATCATATTTAATCAGTTTCACACAAAAGGTTGTTGCTTAGAAATCATTTATACACTACATTCTTTCTCCAGCTTGACATTACATGCCTAATTAACTTTTTTCCAAACCAAAAGTCATCACAACAAGAGTTTAGAATTTTGTTTTCTTCACAAAACCGGGAATTAAGCTTCAACACACAAGCTATTTCAAAAACACATGGGTCTAAAACCTTACACATAAACATGGCTTGCAAAAGTTATGCTCCTTGATCCAAAAGAAGATATTGAGCCAAGAAATAAGTAGTAACTCACAATAAATGGTAAAACCACCACAAAAAGATGAGTTGACAAGTGAACAACTTTCAAAAGCAACAAAAATGGTTCAACAATCAGAAAACTACAATTTTTCATAGAACCAAAATAGCCAAGGAAATATCATTGCTAGCATTGAAACCCACTAACAACTGAAAACTCATGGAGAACCAATAACTCACTGATCGAACAAAAACGTCCAATAGAAACTCATCCCCGATCATTGGCTAACTAAGGTTATCCAAGAAAAGCTCTTCATTACTTATGCACCACACCTGGTGATACCGCCTGGCCAAACCACAATAACAGCCACGAGCTCCATCTCTCATTATCACTATCCCTCTCAATCAAACAATCATTATCACTATCTATCTCAATCAAACAATCATGCAAGACACTTATAAACATCTCATAACAATACCTATCAATCATAAGATACCGGAATCGTAATGCAACGCTTGAACCAAAAACCCATCATACTATGCACTAGTGTGTCAAATTTTATTTCAACCTGATTAATTAGTCTAATTCATATTTTAGAAATTGTACAGCTTACTTAATATTTTTTTTGTTGTGTAAGTTTACCAATCCTAGACCAAGTTTTAGTTGATTATCTAAATTAAATTAACAAATTCCTATTACAGACCTAATGCCCACTTTGATACCAACTATAACACCCCAGCGTAACAAAAGCCCAATATGTCACCTACAATCACTACCGTTACCATTTTAAACCAATAAATCAACAATAATGTCACTTAGGTATGAAGAGCAAAACTCCACATGAGGTTAATTACAAATTCTAGCAACATGATAAGCCATAAATTTAACTTAATATAAACGTAACAATTATTGGAAGCACCATAAACATGTTTGAACTAAGTAATGCATCACCTATCAACATTATGGTCTATAGGCAAGCTACGTGAATCCACACATTAAACAAATATTGCAATGAATGAAACTAAATTATTCACAACTAGAAGTGATATATCACTATGTGAAGTGAGGCTATAATATGCAAATGTCCACGTGCTACCCCCCCTCGTACATGTCGTTTTCAAAGTTCACCTAAAAACAATATAGAAAGCAAGGGTGAGTCCATGACTCAGCAAGTACAAAGCAGAATAATATAGAAGGTTTTCATCTCAACCATCATTATCTCAATTTTGGATTCCCATTTCCATTCAGTAACATGAACATGCCATTTCTTTTTTATTCTCTTCTCTTGAATGCAATGCTTAAACTCAACACCTTCTTCTGCATATACTAGTATAGCTAGGTGTTCACCCATCGATGACACACCTTTGCCCTATCCTTTTTCAGACAGGGTCACCATGTTCTCTTTCATACAGGGTCTCAATCCAAATATTTATCACTTGCCTAACCTTATCCTTTTTCATACAGGATTGCCCTTTCCTTTTTCAAATAGGGTCTTAGCGCATCAATACGAATCATGAATGCTCATCATGCAATGCGATGTAGTCATTTTCTTCTATCATATTAAACAATTAAAAGTATTCATCATCTTACCTCAAATCTCACTTTCATCATATCATAAGCGGAGAACAATATAAATTCAACATTGACATAAGAAATAATAAAAGCAAGGCAACATTCAAACCAATTTTTAAGCACCTGAATACCATTCTACAATGCACTTGCCTTTCACTTGGATCCGCCGATCGGAAGGATGTGAAGATGGTATCACACTCAAAGTCACTCCTCCTACAGAGATTACCCACTCTCAAAATATGTCAACACAATTCAAAACACAAGTAAACAACAATAATCCTACACATTATCCAAAAACCATGATTTTTCCAACAAATACCGGTCTATCCCCTTTCTGTCTCGGTACGAAAAAGACACAACTCTCAATTCAATTATCGAAACGAGCAAACCATACCATTTTCAGAAATTACAAAAAGAATTCACAATTTCTTAGTTGGCACAATCCTCAGATTAGTTCATCTAAGTCCCCGAAATTAACCCGGAAGCAGACCTGACCATTCTCTGGACAACAAACTTGCAAATTTTGTATCTTTTAATCTACAGTAGAAAATATAACAAACAATGACATTTATGAAATATACAGGAAATTTTCCATAATTTTCTAGTTGTTGCTAAATTTTAAATCTGGCTTTTACTAAACCAAAACATCACTTCTACTCCGATTGGTTCAATAGTCATCCAATGCCGGATGACAGTGTTAGAAATTTCATCAGTCCTAATCCAACCATCACAAATTTGTGTTCTTAGACTCTGGAAACATTAGGAAATCCCCTACAAAGTTCATTGTGACCTTATTCCCAAATTAATTCATCTTCTATTTTTAATCTTTTAAATCCCACCGACTGCTCGAATTTGATTGATTAGACTGCGCAGCAACACGGTAATGCTCATAACTCCTAAACCGTTTATCGGAATGACATGAATGAGCACTCTGCAGAAAGATAATGAAGTCGTTTATAAATCTCTAGAAGGTGAAATACCTAGATTTCACACCTAAGGTCCCCTAATTCGCAGAACACAGTAGACTGTGCAGATCAAACGATTAATTGAAATTAACCCGATCGAGAAACCTCTAAGAACAAAAGGGTAGGAAATTATTTGTCACCCTTGGAAACCACAGAAAAAACCTTTGAAAACTAGCACAAACCACCCTAGTCCTCTTCTCCTTCTTCCTCTTCCTCCCTCTTCTTACTCCCCTCCTTCCTCTCTTTTGCTCAGTTGCCAAGGGAGTGGAAGTTCTGCTTGTGGGAGGGAATGCATGGGAGAAGGGGCACATGGGGGAGGTGGGAGATGAGGCAGGGAGGGGCGGCTGTGGGGAAGAGGGAAGGTGGAGGCGCCCTAGGGTTAGGGGGTAAAGGGGTGGCCCCTCTCACAATGGGCTAAAATCTTGGGCCAAGGACCCCACGCCCCCAAAGAACCCTAAAATTTCATAATTTTAGTTCTTTTTTATTATCAAATATTTAGAATTTAATTCCCCATTGATCACCCCGGAAATTACTTCTTCAACCCTCATTTGATTCTCAATTTTAATCGCTGAATTCTCCGAACGTTGTTTGGAATATTACTCCACGGCCTAAAACTCATCAAAATACTGAATTTTCTTCTATTTTGCAAACTTCGAAAATTTACTTTTTTAATTCTGTTATTCTTATTCTTATTTTTATTTTTAATTTGCCAAATTTTCCTTCTACCATTCAGATGTTACGCCTTCCCCTTCGGGGAGTGATGGAGGATCACATCCCCTCACATCTTGATTTTCCTCCTTCCCCCCACCCGACAACACGTTCGGGGGCGCCTCCCTCCCGCTCCGCATCCCCCAGCCGGGGAACCTTACCCGCTAATGAGTAAACACAGAAGTTGAAGAACTGGTTCTAATCAGCAAGAAAACGGTGAGCAAATGTGCAAAATTGAGAAATAGAAAGACATGCATTCAAGGGGATATAGAAATTAAATTACACGTATGAGGATATTTTCCAGCCAACAGCAAAATCCGTAAAAAAAACACCACGAAAAACTTTAATAGATGCATCACATCGTTCAAGGTACCGTGTCCTAGTCGAAAAGAGAGACGCATGGACCAAGGTGCCTGCACGCCGCGCGAGCCGAGGAATTCCGCGCGAGATTTTTGCCGACGGCGGCCGTTTGTCCAAGCTCCTGGCTGTGCTGATTGATTACGTCTGCTTCACGCTGGTCGTTGGATCAATGTTGATGGATCAATGTTGATTTCTCTCGGTCCGCGCGCAAGGTGACCGAGGATGGCGAGAGTTTTCCTAATCCATGTACTTGATGGCCTCCTATCATAAAGCAATAGCTTGGAAACAATGTGATTCCATATTAGCTCAACTTTCGTATAGGTGTACACTATATGATAGAAGATATGAGTTGTTGATAGATAAAAAAAAAAGCAAGCCCATGAATTTGTAATACAAATAGAAGTCCTACAGGATATGTATAGGAGTAAGGCTGGGGTGGTTGTATGAACGGGATTCATTTGGAAATTATGGGGATACTAAAAATAGGTCCTAATTTGTACTAACTACCCAATCGATCTCCTTCCTCACAGTCCTTGGAGCACCAAAAGGTGTGCTCAAAATTCTCAATAGATGCACCGGACAGCAACTTTGGGCCGACTCAGAGCAGTTAACTAGCGGCAAGTGCAAGGTTAATTTGGACAGAGTATGCAGACCAACACACCTTGGAGACCTCGCCCTCCTGGACCTAGAACGATTCGTTAGAGCTTTGAGACTTAGATGCTTGTGGTACGAATGGGGCTGGGAAACAGACCTTGGCAAGGCACGCAAATCCTGTGCGATGAGCATGATTGCCTATTCTTCGTAGCAAACACTTCCATAATAATTGGAGATGGCAAAACGGTGGCCTTTTGGAACCCTATTTGGGCATAAAGAAAGTGATTGCAAGACATTGCGCCAAACATCTTTTGAGTATACCGGAGGAAGAACCGCTCCTTACAAGATGTGGTAATGGAGAATAAATGGGCTACAAGATTAGAACTGCTTGGTTGGGCTTACAATGCAATACATACAAGAGCTCGTCGCGATCTGGAGCCACATCTCCACTATCAACCTTCAACGAGGAGTGGATGACAAAATCATATGGAAGCTAACTCCGAATGAAGTGTACACGTCGTCTTCAACATACAAAACTCAATTCTTCAGAGCCACAAAGACCACCATGAAACCCCTAGTATGGAAAACTTGGGTGCCTCAGAAATGTAAAAGTAGATCATCTGTTCTTGATAGGGTGGCCCAGCCACTCAACATGCCCCGTATGCAGGCACACACTTGAGTTGGCCATTTACCTTTTGGCCGAATGTCGATACACGACAAGAATTTGGACCGTCATTACGCATTGGAACGCTTGGGATTCCATCAATCCGGCAACTTGGCACAGCTCCCATTCAACTCAACATTCGTGGAAATTGGTCATTCTAAGACCGGGTGTGCCGCGGAAAGCATTGGTGATGATGGCAATGTTGGTTACTTGGGAAATATGGAAGGAGCAGAACTCCTGAGTATTTTCGCTCCATTGTGACCACAACTTTGTCCTTGATCGCTAGGATAAAAGAGGAGGCTAAAGCTTGGTCTCTAGTGGGAGCCAACAGGCTAGCAGAGCTCTATAATACCGTGTATCATTTTAATAGAACTTGCTCTCTTGGTGCAATGGCCTCGGTCCTCTGCCGCGAACTAACTACAATATGTAAACTTTCCCTCTCAATTAATATAGGGCAGCTCTCCTGCTCCCTATTAAAATAATGGTCCTAATTTCAAGTGGATGAAAGAAAAGAGAAAAAAAATCATGTAGCCTGTGCAGGTTACATCCCTTTAGAAGGTTAACATAAGCAAATCGAAAATTCGGAA
Source organism: Dendrocalamus latiflorus (assembly GCA_017311315.1). Lineage (NCBI taxonomy): Eukaryota > Viridiplantae > Streptophyta > Magnoliopsida > Poales > Poaceae > Dendrocalamus > Dendrocalamus latiflorus. The sequence continues at coordinate 21,657,254 of CM029666.1, read as the reverse complement.
CTAATTTTTTTATAAAAAAAGTAAAGAACAGTTGAAAAGGAAAAATTGGTTAAGCACTGAAATAAATTCGAAATTTAAGATATTAAAATATTGTAGTATATACATACATGGAAATAAAAAGTGAGAAAATAATATAATGTAGCCTGTGCAGCTGCATTATTGATGACTAGTTTTTTTTAAATCAGAAGCAAATTATTGTAATCAACACAGATAGAAACAAAAATACCCTAATTATGGTAAAATACTGCAAACCGATTCAAATCGCATGCCACATATACAAGTTGTGACATTTCAGAGTATTTACCTTTTGAAATTACGGACTCCATGCCCCTGCATCACGAAAATTAGAAGGAATGTGTTTCTAAGCTTTTTTTCAATAGTAATTTGTATAATTTTTAAAACACGTGCTTTTAAGATTAGTGGTACTTTTGTTAAAGAGAAAAATATAAGAACACTTTTCAAGCAGTAATCAGATGTACTTGCACGAACAATTGCTAAGAAACTGTTTGATATGTTCACAGGATGTCTCTACTTGAAAGTGCAAATAATTCACACGATAACAATTCCATTGGCCAGTTAGGCAAATATATAAGTTTAGGATTACAACCGGAGGAGAAGAAATAGCAGATTGCATCTAATCCTGGTCATGCCTAAAATAGCTTAACCGGCCATATCTGTTGCCGTGCCATGCATGAACTGTTGCCGAACTCGGTAACGTGTATATGTCTAACACTGCCAGCCTGCTAGCTCCATGTCTAGCTTCTCTGCTCCGGTCCTGTCCGATTAGAAAATCTTTACAGTAAAGTCGGGCGCGGACGTGACGTGTATGTGTGATGGCGGCTGCTACTGGTTGAAAATAATCCAAACGATGTGTGGTTGAAAATAATCGCCGTGCCATCCTTGGCATTGACCCTTGACTCACATCGGCTTGCATGATACAAATTCGGCCACAAGCACAGGCAGAGATCAGGCTTCCGATACACAGAAACAATGCAATTCCCAAGCAATTGAGCACCCAGCCCAGTTACAAATTTTTGCCCTCTTTTTCTACCATAGCACTCTCTGGAGTCTGGAGGGTGTAGGCAAACAATGGACATAGTGTTATCTGCAGTCGCCAGCGATCTCGGCAGCCGGTTCATCTCCTTCCTCGTCTCAAGATATTGTAAGCAGGGCCTCAATAATGAGCCGGCGAGGTTGCAGCGGCTGCTCCTTAGGGCCCGTACCGTCATCGAGGAGGCCGACGGGCGGCAAATCACCAACCAAGGGATGCTCCTACAGCTCAGTCAGCTCAGGGAGGCCATGTGCGGAGGCTACTACGTGCTCGACACCTTCAACCTGCGGGCCGTTTGTGAAAATAGGCGACTAGCCACGGTGAGACAATCCCAATCCTTCCACTTGCAGAAGCTACATGTTGTCTTGGAAAGGTTAGAGGCTACACTGGATGATATGAGAGAGTTTATAGTGCTTTTGATGCACTGCCCTCCCATGATTCGCCAGCCATATAGCACCTATCTGTTTATGGAGAACTGCATGTTTGGCCGGCAAATGGAGAAGGAGAAAATTATTAACTTCTTACTGCAACCTAGTTTTCCCAGTGATTCGGTCGTTGTGGATGTCCTTCCTATCATTGGCCCCTATGATAGTGGCAAAACAACTTTGGTCAAGTATGCTTGTGATGAGGAGAGAGTGCAGAAACATTTCTCTCAAATATTGCAACTTGACAGCGAAACCCTTGCCGGTGATGATTATCAGAAGCTTGTTTCTGGTAGAAGGTCCCTGATCATCATTGAGTTTGTTTACGACATCATGGATGATGTGACGTGGAGAAGGTTTTATTCTTCAGTTTGTCATTGTGCAAACAGGGGTACTAAGGTCATAGTTGTCGGTAGAACAGATCAGATCTCAAGCTTAGGCACGGTGCAAGCACTTAGGGTGAACATTTTGAACCAAGAGGAGCAATGGTATTTCTTCAAAGTCCTCGCATTTGGGAGCGCAAACCCGGAGGATTATCCAGCGTTGACATCCATAGCTAGGAAGATTTTGACATCGATAAGAGGTTCATTCACCTCTCCAAACGTGTTTGCCAGGTTACTACGAGCTAAACTCAATGCACAATACTGGTGCCACGTGCTGGAAGCTGTCAGCCATTTAGTACCCGTGAATAATTCTGGCTTTGGTGAACACCCATGGGACCTTGTTAGCAAAGGCCTTCCTCACTATTGTAAGTATGGGGATGGCCCTCTACTTCTATGCTCCGACTGGCATACAGCTGTGCCTCTGATGCAGCAGGAGCTCCCAAAATTCACCATACAGGACATGATCGATGGAAATATTGTCTACACGGAAGAGAGGATTGATGTGTTAATATGGCAATCTGTGATACCCCCATACCGCGCTTCTATTATAAGCTGTACTGTGCAGAAAGCTCCACCAGTTATGCCCAAGCATAGGTGCCACAAGAGAAAGAAGGGGGTACAATAGGCATCCAAAAGAACACGTGGCTATAAAGTACACTTTAATGTACAGTAGAATGTTGTGGTAGCGTGCATCATTCTCATTTCTCAGGAGAACGTGTGTTTTCTTGGAAAACAATCGTGGTATCTTGGTGCTGAATAAACGAAGTTGTTTCGATGTCCAAAATGTGTTGTTGTAATTAGAGATTTGATTTGGCTGTGTTGATTTGATCCCAGAATTGCGAGAGCTACTAGACACACGATAGACCTCCTCACCCGATGGTTTGGACAAACAGGAAACCTAGCAGTTGATTTTAGGAACTAGGAACTGCAACAAAATGATTTGAGGGTTCTCATTTCCCACTTTAAGCTTTGGTAACAATTTCAGAATTTGCCTGCAAAAGAATCTCTTCTTCTTTCTTTTTTTTTTGTAAGCAAAGGCCACCGGATAAACTGCAGGACTGCATGCATGAAAATGTCTACTGATTGAAAATCTCAAGCATCCAGCCACAAATGTTATATCCCTCCGTTGAATATTTCAAATTTTAAATGGTAGGCATGACATTGAAAAGGAACTCATGCTTTTGACCTATATCATCTAAATACAAACTAAATATAGAGTAAAAAAGTATAAACATTCTGCAAAGGTTTATATCTCTGCAAGTTGTATGTTCCAGCACCAGTGTGTACTGTGCACACTAGCTACTAAATATCCTCCGTGTTTATGTTCCCTTCTATGACCTCGATGTAAGATCCAACTGACTTCCCAGAAGACATTGACTCTGCAAGATGCGATCTAGCCTTTTCAAGGCGGCGCAGTATTAGACCGTGTTCAGCACAGCCCATCTGACCTGTGAATCAGCTTTCTTATGGGTGAAACCCAGACTCTTGAGCAATCCATCCAACTGTAAAGGCAGAAAAGAGGCCTAGAAAACAAATGATAGTGTTACAACTTTACAGGATGTCTTTAAAATTCCATAGAAGTAACTCATGCTTACCAGTGGCGGAGCCTGCAGGATTTTGTGGGAGCCTAGCGCGGCACAAGCCCAAGTATAGGGGCTATACCTACTACGCGCGAATAAATCCATATGCACATGATATGAGGAAAGTTGATAACCGCAATAGTTTTAAAATTGAACACACATTTGAATGTCTATAGATGAAAAGAAAAGCAAGATATGATAACAAGTATCTCAGTATGATATTACGTAAGCTTTGATGAGTCACTAACAAAAGTCCAATCACATATTCAGAAGAGATTATGCAAAATATAGATATATAGATTAGTGTATCATATAACATTGTAATGTATTCACATTGAAGAGAAATAAATAGTGGAACACAACGTATCAGAAATGTGTGAGTTTTGCAAAATCAATGTTTTACAAAAGTGATGAGGCAAACAATTCACTCAAGGAAATCAAATTGGCATTTTGTAGCCAGGTTCGAAGATGAAAAATACAACAGCTATATACGATAAAAAAACAAATAATTTGGTGGCTTCCTACTTTATTTGGTCCTATTTTAACTTTGAATTATTGTTTTTAAGATCAACTTCATATGAGTTTTAGATTTTCAAGAAAAGCAATGCTTCTTTTTCCAAGCGAAGATCACTGGCTAAGTTTGTTATGAACCTCTGTTCATTGGGGTAAACACCGTCGAGAGGATAGTCGGGCGACGTCGGCGTAGAGAGAGAGAGAGAGAGAGACTCTAGATGAGAATAACTTTGTTATTTCTTATTTGGTTCCAATAGCATGTGACAGCCCCCCGTATATAGATAGGTTCCCCCTAAACAGATAGAATCTAATCTCAAGCATATTTCTAACAAATAAAAATTAATATCATATCTCTAATTATATCTCTAACAAATAGAAACTAATCTCTAACTCAAATAGAAACTAATCTCTACTTCCAATAATGGATCGGTTGGGCCCAGAGCCCACGCCCATGACATTACACCCCCCAGACATGTAGCTCATCCTCGAGCTGCTAAGCAGTGGCCATGGTTGCAGTCCCACGTCGACAAAATATAGCACTTTCGGCTAAACGGTGCCTGAAAAAAAACAATTTTTTTCTTTCTTTTCTTTCTTTTCTTTTTCCCTTTTCTTCATCAGCTCCTCTGTTATCCTTGCCTTAGTTTCTATTTCTATCATATTTGTTATCAAAAAAAATAATTGATCATATGCCACTTCTTAGTTTCTATTTCTATCATATTTGTCACTTTTGGGCCTGAATTGACCAACTTATCGCTATCCCTTCTTCCACCTCCCAACAACCCCCCCTTCTCCCTCACCAACCATGGCAATCACGATGCCTCTTCCAGTGACAGTAGCTGTGATGGTGTGGGGTGGGTCAACACCGCCTCCCATGCCACCTCCCAGGCCTTTGCCTTCATCCACCAGATTGCCGTCAACCAGGTCTACGACCTCGAGTTCAACTACATCGTCTTCCTTGCCTCATCCTCCTACCTACAACTCTTTCCGCATTCGCCTCTGCTTGGTCTCCAGATCCTACCATCATGGCCGCTTCTTCTATCCCAACATTTTGGGTAAGGCCAGTGGATAGGGTGCGTCGGATAGGTATGAGGAGAAGACTGGGACTTGGTGGAGCATGCAATGGCAAGGAAGTGCGAGGAGACGAGACTGAGAAAGGCAGAGTTGGGTGTTGCGACGGACACAAGGGAGGAGGGGGCGGTAGGTGGAGCAAGGCAAGGTCATTGCTGGGGATGGTGAGGGAGGAAGAGAGGAGTTGGAGGAAGAAGACGGTGGAGGGACAAAATCGTCCATAGTGGCAAATGCTAGAGAAATAGACGAACCCATTGGCAAATTATCAATTACGATAAGAGGAGTGGCAAATCATAGAGTGCCAAACTAAGGACTAGCATATAATCAATTATCCCTAAAATAGTCTATTTTACCCCCCCCCCCCCTCAACACTTCCTAGAATATAATTTTTACCCTCGACATCAAATTCATTTAACTTGCATCCCTCGAATACCAAAACAGTGCAAATCATGTCCTTAATATAGTTTTGTGGTGGTTTTGGGTAAATGGTCAATTTTGTCATGTAATTTGCCACATCATCAGCCTAACTCCAAATGTAAGCCCCTTCTCTTCTTCCTCATCTATCTCTCTACTTATGTGGGGCCAGGTCGACTGGGATGCCACATGTCTACGGACATAGCAAAATTGATTATGTTGTAGCCATATCAACCAAAGCCACTTATGAAATCAGTTCGGCAAGTGATTTGCATTGGTTTTGACATTTGGGGACTAAAAGTAAATTGTTATGCAGTTACGGGCAAAAATTAGCTTCCAGGATTTATAAACAAAGACTCAAGAAGAGTTGATGGACCAAAAATGGACTCTTCATGCAAACATATCTGCAAGGGTGCACTTTACAGTAATTTTAACATCCGCCTCAATTTTAATCTGGGTGGAACTCCCTCCGGTCCGAAATAGGTGGAGTCCTAGAATGTATGCCGTCAACCTTCCAAAAATTTGATCACCAATATAAGTTTTTGGATCTATCACATGGAAATGATATTACAAGTTTTATGATAAAAAGTTACTTCCATATTATTAATATTTAATTATTTTTGTTACCGTACAACTAGAAAATGTAATAATGGTGAAAACTGCATATTAGCTACCATTGCAATATCCTAAACACAAGCTAAAAGGACAGAAGAGAGTAATGTGTGGTTTATCAAAAGGAAACGGTGACATAATATTTTAAGGCATTTGGTTGCTTGATTGCAATTTGCCACACTTGTACAAAATGTATGGTAAGCCACAGTTTTTGTAGTGCCAAAACCATTTGTCACATTTGGTAGTAAGTTTTGCCTAGAAAATAAGAGTATGTTTGCGTGTGCTATGCCTTTCCATTAATCTATACCTTTCCTTGCCATTAATTCAGCACTTTTGTGGCTGTTGGATTGATCATAAGATGGTTTGGATCGAGGCGAGTGATAAGTTTTCAAGCTCTAAATTTCTGTCGTACTTTGATTTGGAGTGTCAATTCCTAATCACCACAGTCCATAAGGCCTAGCCTTGTTGCATTTGTTGAATAGAGGCGGGGCACGTGCATTTGTTTGGATGGCTTCCACACTTTGTCTAGTTGTAGTATATAGTATGGTACACACACTTCTTGTGGGGACCAGTTTGGTCGCCACAAGTTAGGCATATTGTGTTCAGAATTTGTGTCTATACATGGTACAATTGTTTTCATGAAGCAAACGGTGCCTAACTTGTGTGGAAACGAACCAAACATCCCCAAGGCCCAAGCTAATTGAGGCAATGCAACAATCATTGGCCACATCATAGCTAGTGTGTTGGATTGCGCATGCGCTTGGGCCACGCAAGCTCATCAGCTGCTGCTACGACGTGCGAAGGTCGTGCTTCTGCTGGGCAGTCGGGATTATATTTACACTGCTAGCCTGCTACATGCCCAGAGGCACAAATGACAGAAGACTACCATGATGGAGCTGTAGGGTTGAATTTGAGCGGGGACGTAGGCATGGGCCGAGCTCTGCATAGGTCTACCTCTGCCTTTGAGCACAATCAAAATCATGGGCATAAAAAATGTCGAATTCATAAAAGGCGTCTGCTGTCTACTCTTGATCGAAGATTCAACGTCACACAGAAACACCCTAACGTTCAGTTTGTGTACTATCGTATCATGAGGGGAATGCATATGTTTGTTTGTTTTTTACATTGAAAATGGGAGCTCATTAGAGAGGCATGTGCTCAGATCATCGTGTGAGATATGCCAGATGGATTTTGGGGAATCCTATGTGGTGAAAGTTCTCCATATAATAGGCGGTGAATTGGACACATGGTAATTAAAAGTGATTGCAATTCCTCGCAAAAAAAAGGGGGTAATTGCAAGAGGAAGGCGGAAAACATGTACAAGCGCTGAAGCGAGCAATCTTAAGAGTCTCGGGTGGCTGCAGCGGGATGGGGAATAGGTATGGCTGAACCAGGACGGGTAGGGGGCGGGGCGCTACCTCCACCACTGGTCCCACAAGGACCAGTTAAAATATAAAAAATATATTACTTTATTTATATATTATAAATTTTAATATGAGATGTGTAGTCCCTTTTTATATACTTCCTCTGTACTTTTTTACTATTTTTTTATTTTTTACGGCCTTCAAGATGCGATTTTGATTGTTACTTTTTACAAATTTATATTAATATATACTAATAATATTATAAAAGTATTTTTAATAACAAATCCAATGATATATAGACAATCTAGATAGTTTTAAATATATTATGGTCAATGTTTAGAAAGTTTGACGACAAGAATTCTATGACGTCAAGTAAAAAAGAATGGAGGGAATATTAGACTACAATTTTAATCTACATATTTAAAAAAATATAATTTTTGAAGTGTTGTAGGAGTGGCCCGACCTACATCCGTTCAGTCTGCTAGGCCAAGAGGCCCAATAAGCCTGTAAAGGACACCTACACTCCTAGCATAGTAGACCACTGTAGGGAGTATCATTGTAATTAGGCCTTAAGGCCATGCATATATAGCCTTGGGAAAGGAGAGATAAAGGCACAGTTTATTTTTACACTCATCCTATTAGTCCCTTTATTTACTATTTGGTCTGTAATAACAACAGTTGGCGTCATCCGTCGAGACGATGAGCAAGCTACGAGCTTAGGGAGGAATAATGGCAACCAAGAAAGCAGCAGTGATGGCCAAGCGAAAGAGAAGTGTGATGGTAGCAATTGTTGAGGCCAACACGCGAGGGCCCACCATCAAAGGCCCCCCACCCCCATGGCAGCGATGCCTTGGTGCCGCAAGTAGTGAGCACCAAGCTCTGATGTGGGGAGCTGACTCTGATATCCACACCGGCACGTACATTGACCGTGACGCTTGCGCTGGCACGTCTATCGACTTCGACACTCGCACCGACCCCGTTGCCAACTATCGCGCCCACACCAACACACCCAGGACTCTGGCGCCTAGGCCATCATTGCCAACGACCCCGCCACATGCGTCTCTACGCCAGTAGACCTTGCCACCAGGCAGCGGAGGGCACTTTGGTAGGGCCCTGGGAACGCTACAGTGTGAGCTGGCATATCTCTAGAGTGCCATGCGAGGGTTGCAAGAGGCTTAGAGTCAACAGACGCCTGTGGAAATGGTGGCTGAGGTTGCCGTCGAGAGGGTAGACAACTACGAGGCCCTTACCAACACTCACAACGCTCTCCAGCGCGTGGACCAAAAGTCTCCTCTGTCTGCTGGTCTGCAGCAATGTGCATGGCCAGAAGACTTTAAGATGCCCATGGTGGAGCCGTATAACTTGCGCGTCTACAATATGGCCATCGAAGCTGCCGGGGGTGATGACTCGACAAAGTTGAAGGGGTTGTCGCTCACCCTTCAAGAGATAGCGCTCTCCTGGTGATGCGGGGGATTCCCGATCTTCACAAAGGATAAATATGTGAGGTGAAGATAACTAGCTGCAAGCAGCCAAGATAGTAGTGCAACCTGACGATTCTTGAGGCCAACCACTGCCTATGCAATGACCTGCAACAAGTATTCGCCCAACCACACTCTAAGTTCCCAATCCACACAACCACGCACGAAGTTGGAAGCACAGAAAGGTTGCCGTCGAACGACCACTTTTTCAATCTCACTAGGAAAATTACAAGAGCAAAGGAAGAGAGAATTCTCAAGTTTTTGGTAGCACTTGGCTAATCTATTCTGAAATCATATGGCTTAAAGTTTCTCCTTAAAAGAAGAAAGGAGTATTTATACTAGGAACAACCCTCCTAGCTAGGTGTGAACATACTCCAAAATGGAACCCATTTTCGTGTGCCCTTTGGGTTCCTTAGGCTTAGAGAGGCAGTAATTTCATGTGGCCTCGCGCTATAGTTATTGTCCCGGACAGCTAGTCTTGAAACTTGCATATCTTTTGACTCAAGCCTCCAAATGATGCACCGTTTGTTGTGCTGGAAAGAGGACTTAATTTCCTATCCATTTATGCTCCTCATGCATGCTGGACAAGCCCATATTTATCTGGGATTAGGTAGAAAGTTGGTAGTCAAATTCTGAGGCTGCGCATGCAACGCTTGATGGCCTGAACAGCTTGCTAGTATTCTTGATGTCCAGCTCAGCCTTCTTCACGTCCAACTGGTCATAGGTGGATGTTGTTAAACAATGTACTCCGGTAGCTAAGTCTTGATCCTTGCAATGTGCTCCTTCTGCTTGAATTATCTCCGTAGGTGCAAACCTAAGTAAAATAAGCATACGAGACTTAGGCAGTATATAATTCTTATCTACAACAATATTAGATTCAGCTAGGCACGCATTCACCTCTTGTTGTATTTGCTTAGTACGGTTCCTAGTCATGGGACCCAAATAAGCCTCTTTTGTAGAAGCTTCAACTTGCAGTTGTGTAGAATCTTGTGGAGTAGATGATGAATAAGGTGAGCTAGGGATGTCCTCATCAACCTCCCCCTCTTGAAAAGGAGTCGTCCTCGACTCTGACTCTTCTTGACCAAAACATGGTGAAAGATCAGCTACATTGAATGTTGGACTCACAGCATAATCCTCTGGAAGCTCGATCTTGTAAGCATTGTCATTTATCTTGGCCAACACTTTGAATGGTCCATCTCCACGAGGCATTAGCTTGGACTTGTGCTTGTCCGAAAAGCGATCTTTGCGCAGATGTACCCAAACCAGATCACCTGGTTCAAAAGTCACTTCTTGTGGTTCTTGTTGGCCTTTGCTGCATAGGACTTGTTCTTCTTTTCAATCTCTTCTCTTGTCTTCTCATGAATTTTCTTCACATATGCAGCACGTTCGGAAGCCTTCATATTACTTCTTTCTTGCATTGGAAGTGGTAGCATGTCAATTGGTGCAATTAGTTTGAATCCATAGACCACCTCAAATGGACACATGCTGGTAGTAGAGTGAACAACCCTATTGTAAGCAAACTCAACGTGTGGTAAACACTCTTCCCATTCCTTTAAATTCTTCTTGATCATTGTTCGCAGCAACGCTGAAAGTGTGCGGTTTACTACCTCTGTCTGGCCATCAGTTTGTGGGTGACATGTTGTTGAAAACAATAACTTGGTTCCTAGCTTTGACCACAACGTCTTCCAAAAGTAGCTCATGAATTTCACATCACGATCTGAGACTATTGTCCTTGGCATTCCATGCAGACGCACAACCTCCCTGAAAAACAACCCAGCAATGTGTGAAGCATCATCGTTCTTATGGCATGGAATGAAATGTGCCATTTTTGAGAACCTATCAACAACTACAAACACTGAATCCCTCCCCCTCTTAGTCCTAGGTAGTTCTAAAACAAAATCCATGCTAATATCTTCCCAAGGAGCATTTGGAACAGGTAAGGGAGTATATAAACCATGGGGGTTCAGTTTTGACTTAGCTTTGTGACATGTGACGCATCGCTGCACAAATCTCTCAACGTCCTTCCTCATCTTTTGCCAATAGAAATGGTCGGCCAACATTTCAAAAGTCTTCTCACGGCCAAAGTGACCCATCAAACCTCCTGCATGTGATTCCTGCAACAACAAGGGCCTAACCGAAGAATCTGGAACACATAGTTTGCTAGCCCTAAAAAGAAAACCATCATGCACATGATATTTCTCCCATCCTTTCCCATTGTGAAATTTTTCATATGGTTCTGAAAAGTTATGATCAGTATCATACAAATCTTTTAAACTCTCAAGTCCTGGCACTTTTACTTCTAATTGATTCAATAAAACATGTCTACGGGATAAAGCATCAGCAACCATATTTTCTTTGCCTTTCTTATATTTCACAATATATGGAAAAGTTTCAATGAATTCTACCCATTTAGCATGCCTTCTATTCAGTTTAGCTTGGCCTTTCAGATGTTTCAAAGCTTCATGATCAGAATGTACAACAAATTCTTTCGGCCATAAGTAATGTTGCCATGTCTGAAGCACTCTAACTAAAGCATACAACTCTTTATCATAAACAGAATAATTCAATTGTGCACCACTCAATTTTTCACTGAAATATGCTACTGGTTTAGTTTCTTGCATTAAGACACCACCAATGCCAATTCCACTAGCATCACATTCTATCTCAAAGGTTTTGGTAAAATCAGGTAAGACCAACAAAGGGGCTTCAGTTAATCGTTTCTTGAGCTCAAGGAAAGCTTTTTCTTGTGGCTCATCCCATTTAAAAACAACTCCTTTCTTTGTCAATTCATTTAATGGGGCAGCAATGGTACTAAAATCCTTTACAAATCTTCTATAGAAACCAAGAAGACCATGAAAACTTCTTACCTGACTTACCTTTGATTCATCAACTTCAATGCCTTGCCCTAAAACAACATAACCAAGAAAAACAACCTTGTTTGTGCAAAATGAGCACTTTTCAACGTTAGCATATAGTTTTTCCTTTCTAAGAATATTTAGCACTTGTTTGATATGATCATGATGCTCTGCTATGGATCTGCTATAGATTAGGATGTCATCAAAATAGACAACAACGAATTTGCCAATGTATGCTCTTAAAACATGGTTCATTAGTCTAATGAAAGTACTAGGCGCGTTAGTTAACCCAAAAGGCATGACTAACCACTCATACAACCCAAATTTTGTTTTGAATGCAGTTCTCCATTCATCACCTTCTTTCATTCTAATCTGATGATACCCACTTCTCAAATCAATTTTAGAGAAAACAACAGAGCCACTTAGTTCATCTAGCATATCATCTAACCTAGGAATAGGATGACGATACCTAATAGTTATATTATTGATGGCTCTACAATCAACACACATTCGCCAAGTTCCATCTTTCTTAGGCACTAAAATCACGGGTACTGCACAAGGACTTAAGCTTTCACGAACATAACCTTTTTCTAAAAGCTCTTGTACCTGCCTTTGTATCTCTTTTGTTTCTTCAGGGTTGGTGCGGTAGGGTGGCCGATTTGGAAGTGAAGCTCCTGGAATGAAGTCAATTTGATGTTCAATGCCACGCAACGGAGGTAGACCAGCTGGAACCTCCTCCAAAAAGACATCCTTGTAATCCTGCAGGATATGTGAAATATCATTTGGAAGACAAGTTAAGTTGTTAGTTGAAACCATAATATCCTTATACATGAGCACAAAGATCACTTGATCTGGGTTTTGTCTCACTTCTCTCAATTCTGATTTTGTAGCTAACATAACTAAGTTCTCTCCCTCTCTTTTCTTTTTATCTCTCATGTTTGGTTGGTGACGCTCATTTACCGATTTGTGGATGTCACTCAATTTTTCCTCTCTCTCTCTCTTTCTCACTTCCTATTTTTACTTCAGAAACCTTCTGCATGTGCTCAGCCATGATTTGTTGTGGTGTCATGGGTCTAAGCACCAAATCCTTCCCTTTCCATTTGATGGTGTATTGATTGGTTCTGCCACAATGTTGAGCTGAAAGATCATATTGCCATGGTCTTCCTAACAGCAAGTGACACACCTTCATGGGCACAACATCACACTCAACTGTGTCGATGTAAACACCAATTTTGAACTGGACCTTCACCATATGTGTAATCTTCATTTCACCACAATCACTCAACCATTGCACGTGATATGGGTGGGGATGTTGCAGCAGCTTGAGCCCAAGTTTTTCACACATCTCTCTACTTGCAAGATTATGGCAGCTTCCTCCATCAACTATGACTTTGCATACCTTCTCTTGGACTCTAGCTCTTGTTTGGAAAAGATTGTGCCGCTGACTATTCCCAGCTTCCTTGATCTGTACGCTTAGTACCTTGGTGACAACAAGTGAAACACCTTGTTCAAAGTCGCAATAGGTTTGCTCTTCTCGTTCCGAAGCATTATCTTCTGCATCTTCTTCTAGATCACTAGCTGATTCGTACTCTCCTTCTTCCGTGACCAGCATGGTGCGGTTGTTGGGGCACTCCTTCATCATGTGACCACGTCCCTTACACTTAAAGCACACAATATCACTACTCTTGCTTGTAGATCCAATGGAAGAAGTGGCAGATGGTGCAGGTTTGCTCTTCTCTTTAAAAGCTGAAATCTCATTTCCACTTGTGGCTGCACGAGCATTGGAACGGCTGCTACCACTAGAATTGGTTGTGATGCCTCGGCCAACATTGAATTGTGGGACAAACTTGCCTCCACTTGCTGTAGCTCGAGCACTTAAAGTGGTAGACCTATTTTGCTTGGAGTCTTCTTGCACTTGGCGTTCAGCCTTGGAAGATAAATGCACCAACTCTACAACATTACGGTAAGGCTGCAAATCAACAATTCGCTTTACATTAGGATTTAATCCATACAAAAATCGTGCCATGGATTGCTCCTCATCTTCATGTATGTTGGCTCTAATCATTGCCTTTTCCATCTCCTTATGATACTCCTCAACGGACTGCTTTCCTTGTCTCAAATTCTGGAGCTTATCAAAGAGGTCTCTTTTATAATGTTTTGGGATGAATCTTGCTTTCATCTCTCTTTTCATTTCAGCCCAAGTAGCAATAACAGGTTCTCTTTCTTCTTCTCGTTGTTTCTGAACTTGTTCCCACCAGATTAGAGCATAATCTTCAAACTCAAGAGAGGCCATTGCCAACTTCTTTTCTTCGGAGTAGTTGTGTAGGAGAAATATCTTGTCAACCTTTAACTCCCACATGAGATAAACTTCTGGATCAGATCCACCATTAAACTTTGGCATGGTAAATTTTAGCTTACCAAACCTCTCCTCCTCGTGCCGTTCATGACCATAGTTCTGTCGTCGATGAAACCCATCATTCTAGTGTAACCCATGTTCTTCTCCATTATATCCTTCATTAATATCAGCATGATTGATATTTCCTCTGCCACGGCCTCTTCCCTGACCACGACCAGCAGCGGTGCTAACATAATTCCGACGACCGGCAGCAGCACCTCCATTCCCATGACCAGGAGCGGAAGGTCGAGCGTCATAGGCAGCAGCTCGGTTTCTTTGTTCTTGAGCCAAACGAGCAGCAACCTCCTCATCTGTTTCATCAAGCTCTTCGTCTTGTACACTTGCATCTCCGGGGGCTTGACGTAGCTCTTGGACAATTTCAGCAACAAGATTAGTTCGCATTACCGTGAGGTTTTGGATCAGTTGCTGATTCACATTGTCCATAAGTTGCTGGAGGTCTTCGGACAGCTTGTCTTGCTTTTCTTCAACCGGTTCAAGACTTGCTCTGAATTCTCGGCGAAGAAGATCACGCCAGGCGTTGAGGTGGAACCTTGTGATGGGTTGATCGGGTTGCCCAACACCCTCAACATCATAGTCTTCTCCGTTTCCTGCCATGATTAGTTTTACAAATCCCTATATTATAGATATATGTATGTGGATTGCACCATCGCGCCGGGCTCCATATACCTGTAGGATCAAATCTAGGACTGTAACAGCCCAGGTTTTTATTAAAATAAAAAAATATTAAAAATAAAGAGTTAAATTAAATAAGTATTTTGTGCCTAAATTTTAATTTTGGATTTGCTCTGAATTTCTGTTTTTGAAAAAGGTAGATTTAAAAACTATTTTAAGCAAGACCTAAAAATAATTATTAAATAAAATGATATTTTGATTTTCTATAAAAATTCTATGTGAAATTAATTATTTGGATTTATTTGGCTCTTATTTGATTTTCTGAGTTTGCTGGAGTTTAAAAATCTATTTTTGAAATTAAAAAGTATATTAAGTATAAAAAATAAATACCAACATTAGTTGGAAATAATTTTCATAAGTCCAAAATGTCTCCAGGAAGTTCTTTGAATTTTTCTGGAAATTTTGGAAGTTATTTTCATATTTTTCTGAGTATTAATGAATTTTCTTCTAAGTATTATTGAATTTTCTAGGGTTTTCTGAAAATCAAAAACTAAAATCAGAAAACAAAAATCCCTCCCCTCGCCTTCGGCCGCCATGTGACGGCCAGATTGCGCCCACGTCGCCACCCGGATCCCGCCTCTCCCCTTCGCCCGCTCGCCACGCGTCCGGCCTAGATCGGCCGCACCCCCGCGCCTTGGTCCATCCCCGCCGTCCCCTCCACTTAACCCCCTTCGCCCGTCCGATCCCCGCTCCCGCGATCCGGCCGCTACCCGCTCCCCTCTCCCTCTCTCTCACTGCGCGTGGACCCCACCCGTCAGACTCTTCTTCCTCCCCTTCTCCTTCCTCCACGCCGCCTCCTTCTTCTCTCCCTGGCGCACCCACCTCCGCCCTACCCACCGGCCATCTCGCGCCGCCCACCTCCTCCCGCGCGCACACCCACCTCCCCAGTCCCTCCCGCAAGCCGCACGCCCACTCCCGCACCCGCCTCCCTCTATTCCTGCGCCGCTCGGCCTCACCCTTCCGCAACCGCCACCGCCACTCCCCACTCCGGCGACAAATCCGCGCCGCGCCGCTCCCCCTCGCCCCTATAAGAACCCCCGCCCGGCACCGCCTCTCCTCACTCCACCTCCCCCTCCGCTCCCCTTCCCCTCCCGAATACCCCATCGCCGCCACACTGAGAGCCGTCCGTCGCCACCTCTGCCCTCTCGCCGCCGGCCGCCTTTGGTCGCCCATGGTAAGCCCGCGCCCCTCCCCCGAGCTCCCCGTTTCCTCCTCCCCCTCCTCCACCCATCGCCGACCGGTGCCGCGTCGTCGTTCGCCAGTGAGACCCCGGTGCCCGAGCTCCTCCAGCCGGCGTTGCCACCCGTGCCACGTGGCAGCCCAGGTGGCAGCCCGGTGGACGCCACCTCGGCGCCTCCTCACCCGGTTAGCGCCACGTCCGCCGCCCATGCCACCTCGGCATGCTCTTCGGTCCGTGGACCCGGTCTATAGACCCGGGCCCACATGTCGGTCTCATGTCTGAAATCCCTCCCCAGGGCTGACGTCATGCTGGCGCATTAAACTTGATTTCCCATAGAAAAATAATTCGGCCAAAAATAAAAATCCCCGTTGACGTCATAATTCAGATTTTCCTTTAGAAAAATAATTCTAGAAAAATCATTTTTCCTTTTTCCCTGATTTTAAACTTCCTAGAGCTCGTTCTTCTTCGTCCTAACTCCGATTGGGCCCATTCAAATTTTTGAAGTTAATTTGAATTTATTTGAATTTGGTGGGTTATTTTCACGTGTAGACTTCGACGATTCGGGAAAATTCTTCGACAAAGATTCACACCAAGTTGAAGAGCAAGGCAAGTCACACTCCTTGATCATGTTGATCCCAAATTTTAAAATAAAATTATGTTGATTTAAATTATTTTGCATGCATATTTTTATTCAACGTATTTCAATTCAGTTTTAAATATAGTTAATGCCTACTTGTTAAATTCCTCCATTGATATTGAACTCCTCGATACCTTGTCACCCTAAAATCAAACTCTAGTTAATACATTAGTGTTGGTTAGAGAGTTTAAATCAAAAGCTTAGCCCTACTTAGACATATTAATTGGGTTAGGATATCTTTCATATAAAATGATGAGCTTTTCACATGAAATGATAAGTTTTGAAATGTATTCCTGACTTTGGAGAGTCAGAAAGGATTATAAAATTACTTTGAAAACAAAATATAAAAACTGGTTTAGACTTAGGCGATTGGTTAGATTGGTGGGTGCAGGCATGCTCTGTAGGTTGTAGCCACTGGGTTGATTGTCGTGCATAGGGGTATGTGGTTGGGCCTAAGTCAATTAAGGACCGGTCTATGAGCTACTGTTGCAAAGCCCTATCGTACTACAACATGGCTGGTATGGGACAGCCCTGGCTGAATAATTTGCAGAGTCCCAACCTGAGTCAAGTCGTAGGTTGAAAGTGGGCGTGGTTGGTGCCATGAGAAGTCTCACTTGGGTGAGCGTGGTTGTAGTCATGAGAAGTCTCACTCAGGCTCAAGAGGGGGTCCCGGTCTGGTGGATTCCTTACTGAGGTGAAACCTTAGAGTTGGCTTGGCTAGATTGAAGGCTCTACATTGTAAAGGCTTTGTCACGACTCCCTACCGCACACCTAAGGAAGTGTGTAATCTAGTGGTAAAAAGGGATGATCGTGTCTTGTGGGTAAAACTGTACAACCTTTGCAGAGTGTATAATCTATCCTGGATAGCCATGCCCACGGTCATGGGCATGTTGAGTAAAATTTTTTCATGCATTAGACTTTGTTTTTCAAAAATATTTTAGAAAACCTTGTGGATGGATGGAATCCACGAGAGATGAAAACCTTGTGGATGGATGGAATCCGTGAGAGATTGAAACCTGGTGGATGGATGGAATTCATCAGAGTTGCGCAGTGAAAGCGTGTGGATGGATGGAATCCATACGTGCACTTTTGGAAAAGATTGTCTGGGTGGGATGCCCGTGGATAGGTTGGTGTTTGGTCGAAGCCTGCACTGACGGTATTATTTTCAATTACAAGTATTGTTCTTACTTACTGTATTAATTTAGCATTTTCAATCTATCTACTATATTTCAATAAATGTTGTTTTATGCAAACTAACCCTATAAGCCTTCCGTTGAAGCATTTATCATTATGTTGCATTTCTCCGTGTGATTTGCGGAGTACAAGTTTGTACTCACCTTACAATCTCCATACAGAGGAAGATGTCGACAACAACGGTGAAGATCTGGACGAGTAGGCCGCGTCTTACTGTCGTTTGCCTGTGGGCAGGCTTGAGCTTCGCTTCTTTTTAGTTTGCTTCCGCAGTCATTTGTGCTTGGTATTTATCTTTGTTGTCACTGTGTGCACTAGCTGATCCTGGACTAGTGCGATTTACACAGAGGATCCAGGAGTCGTTACTCCGGGTTCTGACAAGGACCGCATGCACAACAACTTTCAAGGAAACTACATCGAGTGGGTGGACGCCGACCAGCTCTTTGCGATCAAGCAAAAGCGGTCAGAGAAGCTGTGGGAGTACTTCAGGCGCTTCGCAATAGTCCACTGCCAAGTCAAGGACATGAATGAGACCACTATCATCAACGTAGCTATATGAGGCCTTCGCCCCGGGCCCCTGTCCGAGTATAACATGTGCAAACCCATAAAGACAGTGGCCAAACACTTCGACAAGATGGAGGAGTACGCACAAGCCAAAGAGGATGCGCAATGCCATGAAGGCGATGCTTCCAAGGCCAAGCACATTCCTGAATCTTCAAAGGATGGCTCTGGTCGCAAGCAGCGAAAGGGGTAGCAGCCAGATGCATCCTCGACATTGAGAGTGGTGGAGGCAGCAACGACACCTCGGGCAGCCGAGGGCATGGCCACAGAGGCCGTGATCGTGGAATGGGACGAGGCCGTGATGATGCACAGCAATAGGGTCTATGGTGCGAGGTCCATGGGTGGGGCAAACATCTCACTCGACACTATCCAACTATCGCAACACTCCGTGAATGCATTGCCAAGGGACAAAGCCCTCGACACAAGGGCACCAGTAGTGGTGCATGTGCAGTAGCCCACCTCCAGTGCTTTGCACATACAGGCCCCCAACGGTAGATCACACCATGTCATCAACATCAGCGTTGGTGCTTCATCGTTAGAATTCTCATCCGAAAGACAGCGGAAAGCCCATGCCCGTCGGCTACACCATGTTGCCACATACCCCACTCAACTGCCCTCATGCTGGGCACAGGTTGACATTACTTTCACGGTGGCCGACACGATGGGGGTCAACTTCCCTTAACACGATTCATAGTGGTGTAGGTGAGCATCGTGGGATGCGACGTTAAGTGAGTCCTCATCGATGGAGGCAACTCAGTGGATATCTTATTCGCCAGCGCCTTTGACCAAATGGGTATTTCCTTAAGCAGGCTCGAGCCTTCGTTGCGCCACTTCAGGGCTTTAGAGGGCAACTACTATGGGCCCTAGGACAGGTGCCACTCGATGTGTCCTTTGGCCACGGCAAGCAAGCAAGAAGCGAGGTGGTAACCTTCAACATCGTTGACCTTTCCTACCCATGCAATGCCATACTCGAAAGGGCGATGCTTAATGCTTTTGGAGCAGTCCCTCATCTCAATTTCTTATGCATGAAACTCTTGAGCCCATAGGGGATCATCATGGTGTTTAGAGACCAGGATCTCACTTGTAGGATAGAGCTAGGCGCACGAGGCCCCTCTGCAAGGTGCACACCATCAATGAGACCATCGCAACACCCACGCCATCATCGTCGTCAGCCCCTAGGGTGGATACCCAAGCCCAAGACAAAGGGCGAGGTCAAGAAGGTCCCCCTGCATGGGACAGACGCCTCTCGATAGGTCTCTATTGGCAAGGGCCTCATGTCAAAAGCCGAGTAGGGACTTCCCAAGTCCTTTGTAGCAATGCAAACGTCTTCACATGGTCACCTGCTGACATCATGGGAGTAGACCGCTCCATCATTGAGCACAAGCTGGCGGTGCACTCCGATGTCAAGCCGATCAAGTAGAAACTGAGGTGCATGTCCCTCGAGTACCAGGAAGCCGCGAAGACGGAGGTCGGCAAACTACTCTAGTCTAGCATCATCCATGAAGTATACCACCTGGAATGGCTCGCCAATCCGGTGTTGGTTAAGAAAGCCAGCAACGCATGGCACATATGCATGGACTTCAACAATCTAAAAAGGCATGCCCGAAGACAACTACCCCCTCTAACGAATCAACCAATTAGTGGACTCCACGGTAGGGTGTGAGTTAATGAGCTCCTGGATGCATACTTCGTCTACCACCAAATTTGCATGGCTACAAAGGATGAATCTAAGACAAGTTTCATAGTCCTAGGGGCACCTACTTCTTCACTAGAATGCCCTTCGACCTCAACAATGCGAGGCCACGTTCACTCGGCTAATGGCCCTTGATGCCCAAATTAGGTGAAACATTGAGGCCTACATCGATGACGTAGTGGTCAAAAGAAAGTGGGTCGTGTCCCATGGAGAAGACCTCCAAGAATCTTTCGATAACCTTCGACGGGCTAGTATCATGCTAAACCTAGACAAGTGCATCTTCGAAGTGTAAGCGGGGAAGCTGCTCGGGTTCTTGGTGTCAGGGTGGGGAATTCAGGCAAACTTGGAGAAAGTTGATGCGATCCTCTCCATGGAGCCACCCAAGATGACAAGGGAGATCCAGAGGCTGATAGGCCGCTGGGCCGCACTCAGTCACTTCCTATCTAGGGCAGCATAGCAACACTCTGCGGCTGTGATGAATTCCATTGGAATGATTACTATGCGCTTGCCTTTGCCGAGCTAAAAACCCATCTCGCTAAGATCCCTACGCTAGTGTCCCTGGCGCTAGAGGCTCTGCTGTTACTCTATTTGGTAGCTGCACCATCAACAGTAAGTGTAGTTCTTTTCTTGGAAGAGGGGTCCATCCAGCGGCTAGTATACTTTGTCTCGGAGGCACTCTAGGGAGCCAAGACACGGTACCGAGTTGGAAAAATTGGCTTACACACTCCTCATGGCCTCACGAAAGCTTCGGCACTACTTTCTAGTGCACAATATCACCATGTCCTTGTCCTCCCCCTAGGTGAGATGCTACAGAATAGAGAGTCTACATGCGCATTGGGAAGTGGGCAGCCAAGCTTGCACCATTGTCCCTAACATATGCCTTGTGCACGATGATAAAATCACAAATTCTCATAGATTTCATTGTAGAGTGGACCCCATTGGCCCAATTGCTAACTCAGGCACCTGCTGAGCTAGTGTGAAGTCCCCATACTGACGGGGTGTACGGCGCTTCCGGAGCAGGTATCAAAGCGGTTGTCATAATGCCAACCAACAACATAGCTAAATACGAGGACTTACTCTACAGACTTGGCAAGCTCAAGGCCCTCGGCACGTGAAGGATACTAGTGCATACCGACTCATGCCTTCTTGTGGGCACGTTGACAAGTCCTACCAGGCCAAGGATCCTGACCTTGCAAACTATTTGGTCATCGTTAGAGTGAAGGAGCACCACTTCTTGGGCATCACAGTCAAGGCCATTCCATGGGCTAGCGACTCTAGCCAGTAGCAGGGGTGTTTCTTGAGACCCTCACCATCAATGCCATCTCATAGGACCACGGTGACCCCACCCTAGTCCACCAGTTGCCCATGATGGTGACTGGAGGGAGCCTATCCTCACCCTTATTCAAGGGACTACTGAACCAGATGACTCGCATGAGCTGCAGTGGCTATAGCACTGAGAGAGAAGCTTCGACATGCTTGACGGTGTACTCTACAAGTGCGGGGTGTGTGCTCCGCTCCTGCGATGTCTCTCGCATCATGAAGGGTAGGAGCTTCTCACCGAAATTCACACAGGGCTATGCAACTCACATATTGCCCCAAGGGCCCTCATTGGTAAGGCATTCAAGTAAGGCTTCTACTGGCCCACTACGGTCTCCGATGCACAAGACCTTGTCAAGCGGTGTCAAGGATGCCAATGATGGGAAGAATGATTCACAAGCCATCCACATAGCTTCAACCTATCCTGTCAATCTGGCTGTTGGCACGGTGGGGAATCGACGTCATCGGTCTACTACCATGCGCCCTGGGGGACTTACCATTCATCCTGGTCACATACAAGTACTACTCCAAGTGGCCCGAGATAGTCACCCTAGCCAGAGTTACCTCCGCGGCAGTGCAATAGTTCCTGTGGTAGAATGTCATTTCCCACTTTGGGGTCCCAAGGGAAATCGCCGTCGATAATGGACTGTTGTTCAACTCCGCAACCTTTAAGGCATTCTGTGAACACATGGGCATAAAGCTCTGCTATGCTTCTGTAGGACACCCACAGGCAGTCGAACAAGCCAACGACACCATCTCTATGGGTGTTAAGAAGCACCTCATAGGTCTCCCGAAGGGCAGATGGCTGCATGAGTTAACAAGCATACTCTAGTCCATCTATACCACAATGACACATCCTACAGGATTCACGCCATTCAAACTACTCTTTAGAGATGAGGCTATGACGCTGAAGGAACTTAAGCCCGGGACAAGAAGGGCCCTGGCCTAGGCCTTGAGTCAAGCGCGAGCGGTGTCATTAGACCTTCTCGAAAGCGTACGAGTTAATGCAACCAAGCACGTCACCAAGTACATGCGCCTGACGGCAGCATCATACAATAAGAACGTGCAACAGCGGGAGCTCAAAGTAGGGGACCTCATCCTGAGGAAAGCATTGCATGCCGAAATAGTGGGAAGGCTGGTTTCCAAATGGGAAGGTGCCTACATCATAACGACAACCCTCCGACCGGGGGCATATTGTCTAGGAACCCTTGAGGGGAGGGACCTCAAGCACACGTGGAATGTTGATCGTCTCCATTGATACTATGCATAGCAAGAACAGGATGAGTAGCCTCTGTGTACTGCATGCTCGCACATTTGTAACAGCTCACCCGTGCAAACAAGACACTATAAATACAACCTCATTTTCTTGTGCAAACTATTGTCCTCGAATACCATGCATGAAGAGCGCAGAGTCCATGGCCTCCGTGCAAACTCCACAGAGCATGAAGCACCGAGAGCCTTAGGCATCCTGGGTAACTCTATGGAGTATAAATAACAGCATGGAGTCCATAACCTCCTCACAAACTCTGTAGAGTATAAAGCGCTAGGAGCATTAGGCGTCCTAGGTAACTCTATGGAGTATAAATAGCAGCGTGGAGTCCATGGCCTCCACATGAGCTCTACGGAGCATAAAGCGCTAGGAGCATTAGGCGTCCCGACCAACTCTACAGAGTATAAATAGTAGCACAGAGTCCATGGCCTCTGCGTGAACTCTATAGAGTATAAAGCGCTGGGAGCCTTAGGCATCCCTGACAACTCTACAGAGTATAAATAGTAGCGTGGAGTCCATGGCCTTTGCGCAATCCTTGTGGAGTATAAAGCACCGGGAGCCTTAGGTGTCTTGGGCATCTCTACGGAGTATAAATAACAGCGTAGAGTCTATGGCCTCTGCACAAACTCTACAAAGCATAAAGCACTAGGAGCATTAGGCGTCTCGGACAACTCTATAGAATATAAATAGTAGCACGGAGTCCACGGCCTCTGCATGAACTCCACGGAGTATAAAGTGTTGGGAGCATTAGGCATCCCGGGTAACTCTATGGAGTATAAATAGCAACATGAAGTCCACGGCCTTTGTGTGAACTCTACAGAGTATAAAGCGTCGGGAGCATTAGGCATCCCGGGTAACTCTACGGAGTATAAATAGCACTGTGGAGTCTACGGCCTCCACATGAACTCTAAGGAGTATAAAGCACTAGGAGCCTTAGGCGTCCCCTACAACTCTAAGGAGTATAAATGCAAGTGCAGAGTCCACGGCCTTCATGCAAACTCTGCAAAGTATAAAGTGCTGGGACCCTAAGCATCCTGGCTAGCCTTCATCTTGCACCATCACGTCTGTAGTAACCACGCACTATGCCTAGTAGCGGCATGTGAGGAAGGGGCTACCTCTGCTAGTACTAGCATGAGGAAGTGTCATTTTATGCTTGCCTGTTTGGGTGCGAGACTCCGCAACCTTTGAGCAAACTCCATGGAGTATCAAATGCAACAAATCCGCAGCATACACGTAACAACGTGGAGTCACCACGGGCGACTTCCACACACCCACTACATTCATATACCTTCTTGTCAACCTCTTTAGTCTTGTGGAGTGTGATCTCCCTAGACTGTCATGCATTCTAAACCATCGGCACTTTCAAACTTTGTCCCTCCGCTAACTTCGTCAACACCCATCTGAGGGTGGGGAACAGAGTGTGTGCATATTTCAGACCTTGTCCCATTGTCGATTTTGTCGATGTCTGTTCGAAGGGTGGGGGACGGAGTGCGCGCATGTTTCAGAGTTCGTCCCATCACCATCTTCGTCAACACCCATCCGAAGGGTGAGGGACGGAGTGCATGTTTTCAGACTTCGTCCCACTGCCAACTTTATCAACTCTTGTCTAAAGGGTAGGGGATAGAGCGCGTGCACGTTTTAGACTTCATTCCACTGCCAATTTCGTCGATGCCCATCCAAAGGGTGGGGGACGAAGTAGGAGTTTTCAGACTTCATCCTACCACTGACTTCGTCGATGCCTATCAGGGTGAGGGACTGAGCGCATGCATGTTTCAAACTTTGTGCCACTGTCGACTTTGTTGATACCCGTTCAAAGGGTGTGGGGTGGAGCGCACGTTTTCACACTTCGTGCCGCCACCAACTTCATTGAAACTCGCCCAAAGGGTGGGGACGGAGTGTGCATTTTTAGACTTTATCCCACTATCGACTTTGTCGATGCCCGTCTGAAGGGTGGGGGATGGAGCACGCACATGTTTTAGACTTCATCCCACTATCAACTTCATCGATGCCCGTCCGAAAGGTGGAGGGTAGAGTAGGCATTTTCAGACTTCATTCCACCATCGACTTTGTCAACACCTATCCAAAAGGTGGTGGACAGAGCGCACGCATGTTTCAGACTTCATCCCACCGTCGATTTCATTGACGCCCATCCGAAGGGTAGGGCATGAAGCGTGTGCATGTTTCAGACTTCGTCCCTCCACCGACTTCGTCAACACCTATCCAAAGGGTGGGGGATGGAGTGCATGTTTTTAGACTTTGTCGCATCACCGACTTCATCAACGCCCATCCAAAGGGTAGAGGATGAAGCATGCACATGTTCCAGACTTTGTCCCATTACCGACTTCATCAATACCCGTCCGAAGGGTGGGAGACAGAGCGCATGTTTTTAGACTTTGTCCTACCGTTGACTTTGTCAATGCCTATCCAAAGGGTGGGGAACCGTGTGCACACACGTTCCAGACTTCGTCCCACTACCAACTTACGCTGAAGTTTGTTTGAATGGTGGGGGACGGAGCACGCATTTTTAGACTTCGTCCTACCACTAACTTCATCAATGCCTGTCCGAAGGGTGGGGGATAGAGTGCATGTTTCAGTGTTCGTACGAGACCCACTCTTACCTAGTCCACCAGTGGGTTGCATCGACCTAGTTTTCAAGTGCTAGGGGATGGAGCGTGTGCATCTTACACTTCGTCCCGTGCGTGCTTCAATCTTTTTCCCACCGACGACTTTGTCAATGCCCGTCCGAAGGGGCGATAGAGAGAGTGTCTCAGACTTCCCATCTTTGTCAGAACCCATTCCAAGCATAGGCATAGCAAACATTTTTGCCTACTTTGTTGGGCAGAGCACGTGGGGGTCCTACTCTGTCACATTGCTAGCTCGATCATGCTCCCCTAGCATTTGGGTCGATACATGCTTAGCCACATGCAACGACAATAATATTTGCACTACTACATGATGATATTAACGGAGCAATAGGTAAGTGGTCAATGTCGTGAAAAATAATTGTTCGCATTTTCAAACTGCATGTACTGCTCAATCGTAAATGGATATTGCAGGTGGATAACCCACCACAGCCCCAAAGACATGAGCCAAAACTTGGATCTAGCCTGTCATCTACAAAAGTTCTAACCAGAAAACCTCTTAGGTTTCATCGCATCAGAAGCACTAGCCACTGCTGTATTGCAACAAAATTCACAATAAGATTTCTGGATTGTTACAAATGTGGGCAATATTTTAATTCCAAATTTTACTAGGAGACAAATACAAAAAACTAGTGACGCAAAACTCACTACTAACAGCAGGCTACTCATCATACTTCAGAATATACTCAAGAAAAATATAGTAACAAAGTCGAACGTGCGCGCGAATGACTTACTTTTTCTCTTGATGAAGAACAGGAAGCCGCGCAAGCTTGACGCACTGCAGTGAGCGGTCGCACAGATGTGCTACCCAGAAACCTTATTGCCGCCCATGCAGGTACTCTCTGTGGCAACGGTTCAGAGATAGCCGCTCTCCCTCCTTCCAGGTGCACACCGGGAAGAAAGGTCGATGAGGTTCAGACGGCATAGCAAAACAGCAGAGCAAAAAGTAGAGGAAGAATGGAGGTGCGAAATTCTCTCCCTTTTCCTGGACGTCTCTAGTCTCTTTTAAGGGCCTGCAGTTATTCACTAGTAACTGCTAGTTTTAAACAGAATTATGCACTGGTAACTGCCTCATCAAATAACAAATTAAGCAGTGTAAATTCACTTGTAACTGCCTCATTCAGATGTTTGAATCTCATTCAAACAAAGAGAGTGGTGCAGGGTTCAGTAAAAAACAAAGATGGACATGGTCTGCCAAGTGGCGTGCCACGTTACGGCACGGTCGTGCGTTGCAAGTCACAAGTCACGCAATTTTCACGTACAAATACGCGCGCGCGTGTGTGACTAGACAGAACCCTCCTCGTACCATCTCTATCCATATTTAAGGAGTGGTGAGGACTCCACTTTATAAATCGGTCTCCCCCACCTTGCCTTAACAATATGGTACTAAACCATGCATGCTTTGGAATTAAGGAAATGGGCCATAATAAATGGGTCAATTTCTAACAATCCCCCACCAATTCCAAATCAAGAAATAAACATATGACAAAGATATTGTGCTGAAGTACTGTTAATATACCAGTCTTTTAGTGTAAGTCCCGTATGGGTTGAACTTGCACCTAGAATGACAAGATTCATCATCTCACAGCTGATGAATGGACTATGCCTTGAATTCACAGCTTTTCATGATCAGATTTCACTTGAAATCTCAACTAGTACTAGGCTGCCAATGAACCACACCTAAACAGAGCATTATATGGTCATGCTCCCTTATCTTCTCATATACTTTCTAGAGAAGGCCCCATTCTCGTGAACTGCGACCACACAGTTAATCTCAAGTAGATGTATTCTTTCTAGGTATCCTGCAGGCTAATACATTTTCCTCATTTGGACAACAGAATACATTAAGGCTTTATGCCAACCTTCCATACAGTCGAAAATACATTGTTTATTAGAACATGGGTACAATAAATACGTGCTCTCTTGTTACAACATCAATTTGTTTTTCCCATTGCCTAAGTCACAGGATCTCCGATCAAGAAGGTATGGGTTATCATTGTGATGTAACTTAAATGGACCTCATTCCCATATCCATAGATGCAATAGAAATCGCTTTCTGTGCTAACCCCTTTGTAAAAGGGTCTGCCAGATTTTTCTCAGTGTGAATATAGTTCACAGCGATCACTCCGGAGTTTCTCAGTTTTCTGACATATTTAAGTCTACGCTTCACATGTCTAGAGGACTTCACATTATCTTTTGTACTTGTGACTTTGGCCAACACTGTTTGATTATCACAGTACATCAGGATTGTAGGTATTGGTTTCTCAACCAATGGCAAGTCCAATAGAAGCTCTCTTAGCCATTCAGCCTCAACTGTGGCTGTGTCAAGTGCTACAAGTTCTGCTTCCATGGTTGACCTCGTCAATATAGTCTATTTGCAAGACGTCCATGAAATTGTAGCACCAGCTAAAGTGAATACATAACCACTTGTAGCTTTGATCTCATCTGCATCAGAGATCCAATTAGAGTCATTGTATCCTTCTAATACAGAAGGATGTCCAGTATAATGTATTCCAAAAGATGTTGTGCCTCTCAAATAGTACAACACTCTTTCAAGTGCCTCCCAGTGATCATCTCTGGGTTAGAAGTAAACTAACTTAATTTGCTCACAACAAATGAAATGTCAGGTCTTGTGGCACTAGCTAAATACATAAGTGACCAAATAATTTGTGAATATCTTAATTGATCTTTTCCTAACCCCTGGTTCTTTCGAAGCTTAATGCTCACATCATAAGGTGTTGGAGAAACTTTACAGTTTTCAAAACCAAACCGACTTAATATTTTCTCAGCATAATGGGATTGATTCAAAGTAATCCCATCGTTGCTTTTGATCAATTTAATATTCAGAAGGATATCTACCTCTCCCAAGTCATTCATATCAAAACACTGAGATAAGAAAGATTTGACCTCGTCAATTAGGCAGTGTTTGTTCCAAATATAAGTATGTCATCTACATACAGACATAAGATCACTCCTTGACCCCCACCATAACAATAGTACACATATTTATCAGCTTCATTCACAATAAAGCTATCAGATGTTAAAGTTTTGTCAAACTTCTCGTGCCATTGTTTTGGTGCTTGTTTTAGGCCATACAAAGATTTCAATAATCTACATACTTTATTTTCCTGTCCAGAAATCACAAAACCATCCAGTTGATCCATATAGATTTCTTCCTCCAACTCTCCATTAAGGAAAGCTGTCTTCACATCTATTTGATGAACATGTAGACCATAGGAAGATGCTAACACAAGGAGCACTCTGATGGTAGTTAGTCTGGCGACAGCAGAATAGGTATCAAAGAAATCTTCTCCCTCTCTCTGAGTGTAACCCTTGGCCATAAGTCTTGCCTTGTACTTCTCAATAGTTCCATCAGGCCTTAGTTTCTTTTTAAAGATCCACTCACATCCTACAGGTTTACAACTGATAGGACGATCTGTGATCTCCCAAGTCCATGTACTGCTCAATCGTAAATGGATACTACGGGTGGATAACCCACCACAGCCCCAAAGACATGAGCCAAAACTTGGATCTAGTCTGCCATCTATGAAAGTTCTGACCAGAAAACCTCTCAGGTTTCATCGCATCAGAAGCACTAGCCATTGTTGTATTGCAACAAAATTCACAATAAGGTTTCTGGATTGTTACAAATGTGGGCAATATTTTAATTTCAAATTTTACTAGGAGACAAATACAAAAAAAAACTAGTGATGCAAAACTCACTACTAACAGTAGGCTACTCATCATATTTCGGAATATACTCAAGAAAAATATAGTAACAAAGTCAAACGTGCGCATGAACGACTTACTTTTTCACCTGATGAAGAACAGGAAGCCGCGCAAGCTTGACGCAGTGCAGAACATAGATGATGCAGTGCAGTGAGCGGTCACGCAGATGCGCTGCCCAGAAACCTTATTGCCGCCCCGTGCAGGTACTCTCTGCGGCAACGGTTCGGAGATAGCCGCTCTCCCTCCTTCCAGGTGCACGCTGGGAAGAAAGGTCGATGAGGTTCAAACGGCACAGCACAGTAGCAGAGCAAAAAGTAGAGGAAGAATGGATGTGCAAAATTCTCTCCCTTTTCCTCGACATCTCCAGGCTCTTTTAATGGCGCTGCAGTTATTCACTAGTAACTGCTGCGTTTTAAACAGAATTATGCACTGGTAACTGCCTCATCAAATCACACAAGCAGTGTAAATTCACTTGTAACTACCTCATTCAGATGTTTGAATCTCATTCAAACAGAGAGAGTGGTGTAGGGTTCAGCAAAAAATAAAGATGGACTTGGTCTGCCAAGTGGCGCGCCACGTCACGGCACGGTCACGCGTTGCAAGTCACAAGTCACGCGATTTTCACACGAAAATACATGAATATGTGCGCGTGCTTCCGTCCGTGCGTATGTGACTAGACAAAACCCTCATCATACCATCTCTATCCATATTCAAGGAGTAGTGAGGTCTCCACCTTGTAAATCGGTCTTTCTCACCTTGTCTTAGCAATATGGTACTATAAACCATGCATGCTTTGGAATTAAGGAAATGAGCCATAATAAATGGGCCAATTTCTAACATATACTCCCTAAGAGGGGCGCAAGATGGCACAGGCCACTCCACCTAGAAGCATAGTGACTCCTCTGCCCAACCCTAGTGTTGAAGCCACTGGCGGAGAAGATGGTCTAAAATGAGGAGGCGGTCTTCTTTGAGCACCTGCTCGTCACACAAACAGGACAAATAAGGTCACGTCACTAACACTCTGCATCTTTCAATGCAAAATGGTAGTTACATGGCCTACAGGTAGCCAGTGCCCAGTACAAAAGCGGTGCTGATGGCCCAACACATGCAGGCTTTGCCATAGACGGGCGAAAGCAAAATGCCTCAGCATCATACCTACCGATCGACTTGGGCATCGAGAGCGTGGTCACTGTCTTTGTTCTATCGGGGGACCTCGCCAAGCCAGGTACCAAGGTCCATCACCGCGCCCAAAGTCCACTGATGTACTCCCATATTCAGTTGTAGAACATGTAGGCAAAGTGGCATGTCACATGTAATGCCTCATGCATCGTGCTGTTCCCTGTGGGAAAGTCCAGGTGGGGATTGGCCAGTTCACCCACATACAGGTAGCCCCAAACATGAAGTAGCCCAAGAATTATCTACACCATTGCATGCGAGCAGTGGTTGCAAAGACCTGGTAGCGTTCAATGCAAGCGAAGAGGCCTCCCCAATCCTTCGAATGCTGCTAAGGAGGTCCTCTAGCCCATGTGTCTGAGGGGGACTTCGACAGCAAATTCTCCCAGGGTGGCCTCTAGGGCCTTTATAGACCGCCATGTCGACACGAAGGCGTTTCCCTCCAGTGTGACAATCTGTCGCAGCAAACCTTCATGCTCCTCGGTGGCAGCAGAGTAAGTCTGCTCGACTAGAGTGCAGGCATCTGAAGTAGCCTTCGGACCCTCGGCCTCTAAGAAGCAGATCCGTTCCTCCTTCACTACCATAGTGGCTATCGCATCTGTAGTATATTGCCTAGAAGATGATGCCTCCACCTCCACAGCTGTTACTTGCTCCTACAGATCATCGTGCTCATGGTACCTCGTCGCCTACAGAGCCCGACACAGAGCAAGTGCCTGTGTGGCATGCAAACTATGTAAGGGACGAAAGCAAGCAAATCGTAAAGACACTTACATACACGTACCTTCATCTCAGTTGCCTCAAGGGTGCTCTCCAGGAGCTCTAGGCCACACAAAGAAAGCACGTGTCGATTGAGGACGGTGTCCACGCTCTCCGTAACTCCCTGGAACAGCCTCAGCGCCTTCGGGCGAGGGACGAAGGCCACCACGGAGAGCCACTGGGACTTTGAATCGGTGACTTCAGAAATGATCAGACCTGAGGAGATGTCCATGGTGGAAGCACTAACCAGGTCTTAGCTCGAGCCCTGCGCATGCCCTAGAGAACAAGGGACTGCTGATGACAGCGACATTGTGAGGGAGCAGATCAGAGAGAGCTTCACGAAATCCTGAGAGGAGAATGAGTTATTCATACCTGGAGCTTGACTCAGAGAAGCCGGCCGTGACGTAGTAGCCCCAGCAGAGCCCATGGTAGAACCCATCGTAGAAGGGGGAGTGCCAAAATCAGAGCCGAAATCCTTGATACTTGCCAACTGGAAGCCCACACCCGTGGCTAGTGGGGGAGAGGATACTCGAAAGCAATTTGCAGCTCGGGTTGGTGAAGACAACTCGTGAGCCTGTGATGACATAGGGACAACCTCGGGGATGACCACACCCTCATTTTCTGGAGCGACCTCAGAGTTGCCCACCTCACCCACACCATGACCCATGGTCTCCGTGGGGTTCACATCAGTAGGAGTGCCAGCGCCACCTAAAGGCTATTCATCCTTGACCTTAAGGTCAGAGTTTACATAATTTGCAGGCTCTAACTCGCTGACTGCGGTGACCTCCTCGTCTTGACCACCTGACTCCTCTAGCGGAGGGGGTGCTAAGGACAGGGGCTGGGCGGCAATTGGAGGATGACCACCTCGGCGCGAGGGGAACACTTCCAGATAGTCACCTTCCTCCATTTCCACAGCTCACCGGCCGTTGCCGCCCACCGAAACGCCGGTGACCCTTGGGTCCCGAGCGCCCTCCCGGCCGGTGAGGTACGTCAGCAGCCCGGGCTTTCGTGGCATGCCACATGGCGCCCGGTGGCACGCCACCTCAGCCACACAGTGCCACACGGACGCCACCTCCTTTCAGACAACGCCACACCAGCACCACGCCCGCTCGGATAGCGCCATTTTAATAGCCACACCCCTCTCTCGACCCATGTGGTAGACACGTGTCTTGCTACCTCAGCATTCAAGCCCACGTGGCAGCCACGTCAGTGACACGTGGATGCCACATCAGCACCCGAGACCTCCCGAGCCACGTGTCGGCCACGTCAGTACCACCTAGCTGCCTTGCCAACAAGACTGCACAGTCATCAGCCATATCAGCGACATGTCACCAGCCCTGCCACCTCGCCTTCCCTCGGGCCCGTGGACCTGGTCCATGAAATCCGGGTCCACATGTCAGCCTCTCACCCATATTTTTCAGTAGGAAAATAATTCAGTTGAAAAATAAAATTCCCAGGGCTAACGTCATAATTCCAATTTTTTTAGAAAAATAATTCCAAAAATCCAGTTTATTCTTTTTCTTTGATTTCAAATTTCTGAGAGCCCATTCTCCTTCATCCTAGCTCCGATTGAGCCCGTTCAAATTCCTAAATTCATAAAAAATTCCCCTCTATCCATTTTTTCCCTCAATTTAAATATTTAGAGTTTATTTGAATTTTTTTATTTTATTTGAGTTTGGTGGGTATTTTCACATGTAGACTATGACGATTTAGGAGAATTCTACGACGACGATTTGCACCCAACTGAAGAGCAAGGCAAGTCACACTCCTTGATCATATTGATCCCAGATTGTGAAATAAAATTATGTTATTTTAAATTATTCTGCATGCATATTTTTATTCAACGTATTTTAATTCAGTTTTAAATTTAGTTATTTCATACTTGTTAATTCCTCCATTGACATTGAATTCCCCGATACTCTATCACCCTAGAATAAAACTCTAGTTAGTATACTAGTATGGACTAGAGGATTTTGTATCAAAGCACCATTGCTCACTTTGTTTGATTTCACTAAGACTTTTGAAATTGAATGTGATGCTAGTGGAATAGGAATTGGTGGTGTTTTAATGCAAGAAGGGAAACCAGTAGCATACTTCAGTAAGAAGGTAGGAGGAGCTCAATTGAATTACCCTATGTGTGTGCTTGAAACTTGGCAACATTATCTTTGGCCTAAAGAATTTGTTATCCGCTCTGATAATGAAGCTTTGAAATATTTAAAGAGCCAAACTAAACTGAACTATAGATATGCCAAGTGGATAGAATTCATTGAAACTTTTCCATATGACGTTAGGTACAAAAAAGGGAAAGAGAATACGGTAGCTGATGTTTTATTTAGAAAGAATATGCTCTTAACTCAATTGGAAGTGAAAGTTCCTGGTTTAGAAAGCTTGAAAGATTTATATGCTTCTAAGAATGAATTCTTAGAACCATATTATAAATGCAAAGATGGAAAAGGATGGGACAAGTTTCATGTTCATGATGGGTTCCTATTTCGTTCTAACAAATTATGTGTTCTAGATTCATCCGTGAGCTTATTTCTATTGTAGGAATCTCATGCAAGAGGATTGATGGGACACTTTGGGAGAAAAAGACCTTCATGATGCTGAGCAATCATTTTTATTAGCCTAAAATGTGGCGAGACATCAAAAGGAAACTTGTGAGATTGCATGGTATGCCAAGGACAATTGTTTCAGATCGATATGTCAAATTTTTGAGCTACTTTTGGAAGAATTTGTGGGCCAACTTGGGACAAAGTTGCTCTTTTCGATAACTTGTCACCCACAAACGGATGGGCAAACGGAGGTGGTGAATCGTACACTCTCAATGCTACTGCAGACAATGATCAAAAAAATTGAAAGGGTAAGAAGATTGTCTACCACATGTTGAATTTGCATATAATAGGGCAGTGCATTCTACTACTCAAATGTGTCCATTTAAGGTGGTGTATAGTTTTAAGCTGATCACACCACTTGATTTGCTGCCACTACCGTTGCATGAACATGTCAACATGGAAGCATCAAAACTAGTTGAATATGTGAAGAAGATTTATGTCATGACTAAAGAAGAAATTGAAAAGAAGTCACGTTACTTTGCTAAGAAGGCGAACAAGTCAAAAAAGAAAATGTTATTTGAACCAGGTGATTTCGTTTAGGTGCATCTATGCAAAGAATGCTTTTCGGACAAACGTAAGTCAAAGCTAATGCCTCGGGGAGATGGTCCATTCAGAGTGCTTGAGAAGATCAATGACAATGCATACAAGATCGAGCTTCTAGGTGATGATTATGCTGTGAGTTCTACATTCAATATTGCTAATTTATCACCATTCTTGGGTCCAGAAGAATCAAAGTTGAGGACAACTCCTTTCCAAGAGGGGGAGGATGATGAGGACATCCTGAAGACACCAATTGGATCAATTACACATGCTAAACAAATTAATCAATATGTGAATTCACTCTTAATTGAATTTGGTTATAATTTACGTGAGAACTGGATATTACCTCAATCCAATGTGCTGTGTATTCTCATGTTTGAACGATGTGAAGCTTTTATAATTGGAGCTATGGACGAGAAGCTAATGGAGAAGAAATACTTGGAGTCAAGCAAGGGAAGGCATGTTCAAGTTCTCATTGTCACACCGGATCGACCTCAGATGTGTTTAAGACCGTTCGATCCACATCGGGCATTGGCAAGACCATTGGATCATTCAGACCAGTCCAAATGGTTGTGACTGTCTAAGCCGTTCAATTAGCATTGGACGTTCAGATGCTTCAGAGACGTTCGGATCGCTCCGAACAATCTCACCATCCAATCCAACTTCAAATGAGTCGTACTGTTCGATCTTCAACGGACCGCCTAATTGCCTTGGAGATGTTCGAACCGCTTTGAATGTTCATTCATTTTGCGACGTCTGACAATCGATAGTAACAGTGACATTAGGACTGCTCTTAATGTTTGCTCTTCTGCGTTGTTCGATCAACTTGGATGGTCGATATTGATGATAACGTTTGGACCAGGCCGAACGATCCCGCCGTTGGATTGGCTGGAGATAGTTGCAGCCGTTCGGTTGACTTGGAGGTGTTCGGAACAATCTAATCATATCTTCAACCACGACGCTGCCTATGACTTATGACCATAGCACGGCTACGACTATGACTGACGATCACAACACCGCTACGACTATGACTTACGACCACTGCGGCACTACGACTACGACTTAGGACTATCTGATCCTCTTGCAGCTCGGATGACTATGAAGGTAACGACTGCTGTGAGTGGTCAAAGCCAATATCAACAAAAGATGTGTGGCCATAAAGAGGGCATGGTCATAGTCAAAATCAACCTCAACATGGTCGTAACAACTTATGAGTGCAGACTCAGAGGGATTCCTTGTGAATAACAGGCAATAACTTTTGCATATGGAGTCCGATTAAGGTGATCTTGGATTTATTGGAAAGCTTATTTCAAGGACTACATAGCAAACAAGGACTTATCTTCCGATTCATCTGGGATAAAATATTTTAGTTTTCTTTTTGTAGGAGTTCGAGTTTATTAAGATAAAAGATTGAGTTTTGCATGATTAGGGGGTTCTACGGACTGTGCCCAGGGCTATATAAGCCTTGTAATATGTAACCTTTAGGGTAGACCATTATATTTTCAAGATAGCTAATATTGCTTATTCTCAGATTTATGCTACGCGCTGCCTTGCGGGAATTGGGCAATTTTCTTGAGAGTACCTCCGTTGTTCTTGTGCTTCCTTGTGGTTCGTAGGATCAGTGATACATCTGCTTTGTAGTTGAGTAGATAGGATCATGAGCGTGTGGTTGGGTGAATTCTTTTGTCACAGTTTGCTATATTGAAACAATGGTCGGCGCCATCGATTCGTCAGATTGCACGGATCCAAGTTATCGTTATCGATCTTACGTCGTGACGATTGGGCATGCCACATTAGTAATTTACATCTAGGAGACCATTCGCATATCATAACCAACTACACTAGCCTCATAGCATTTACTCCCTATCAACAGACCACGCACCAACGCCGCTCTTGTCACGCTGCTCGAGTTCTCTCCCACTATAAATAATGCCTAATGGGTTTTGACAATTTACATAATATATTGATTTAAATGCCAATATACCAGTGATAATGGTACACATGATTTTCCAATGTACTAACGACATTACATTCATTCATAATTAATCATAAATGTTATGTACTATTATTTTGTACAAAGCAAACTATTTAATTCATACAAAAGAGTGACTGAATTTTGAATAACTATAAATATCTAGAAGGCTTAATTTCTACATAACATTGACTAAATTTTCTACAAATACAATTTTGTACAGATGCTAATTTTCTACAACTATGTTAACTAAATTTTCTACAACTACATGTTTCTATGACTGCTAATTTTCTATAACTACATTGACTAAATTTTCTTTACCAAAGTTGTACTATTCTTTTCTACAGTTACAATTGTCTACGGATACAAATTATACACTAAATAAACTATTTACTTCATACAAAAAATATTGACTACAACATACAAAAAATTTTACCTAACGGAAGTAGCTGAACCTCTCCTTATTCCTCTCCCTCTCCTCCTCCCTCTTCCTCTCATTTCCTCTCCTTTCCTCTCCTCCTCTCCTCTCCTTTCTTCTCTTCTCTTCTCTTCTCTTCTTTCTTTCCCTTCTGCCTTCTTCACTGCATGGTGTGGGTAGAGGGAATGCCAAGGGCTCGGCCACATGATCGATTTTATATGCGCCTCCAGTTGCCTAAAGGTTGGGCAACTGGATTTGCAGTCGCCTAACCGCTGGGTGACTGGAAGCAGTCGCCTGACGGTTTGGCGACTGCAATTATGTCTCCCAATGGCCCGTAGACTGCTTGCATGACACGCGGCCGTTGGGCGATAGGCTCTAGTTGCCCAACAGTTGGGCGACTGGAAACCATTTCTGTAAAAAAATATTTGTGTGGGTATATTTATGTTATTTTGAATATAATATAGATTATTTATAAAAAGTTCATATTTTTCCTCTGTCCCAAAGGCCAGTGAAGGCAGCTTCCAGCACCAACTCCAGCACTAAGTTCAATGAAAAGTTAAGGGCATGAAGCTCAAGAGAAAAAGGTTAATAAGGAATTGTATCAGGAAATTTTAGCATCCTTAAGACGGTGATTTTGATTTGCCTTAACTCTATTCCACGACTTGACTCTATACTATGTGACAACCTACACTCTATCTTGACGACTATTATAGTGCTAGGTTTCACCAATATCATTGCCTACACCACCTGATGACTTGCCTGGCGTCATACTGCACTATCTCTGTTGAAGCTATGTCATTAGCTCCATATTTTTTTTGGAAGTGGATTTTATTGTAATTCAGACGATTATACCTATTATTGTCAGCATTCATGTAGGTGATTTCTTCGATGATTCATCATCTACTACAGGTTAGTGCGGCAAGATCCGCCCATGAGCAGTTTAAGGTGAAGTTTCAGATTTTTCAATATAATGAGTTGATTTGGGCTACGCTTGATTGAGGAGACTTTAAAAAAAATCAATGTCAGTTATGGGACAACTGAATTTGTTCTTTTATTCATTGTTTGGATATGTTACAATTTGGATCACTTCAGTGAACATTATAGACACTTTGGTAATATTTAATTTCAAAAGTTTGTTGACTCCCTAATAGCAACTAGCACGATGCTCTTTGAAGTTTTGCTATTTGAAAGTGAAGATTTTGCTCTAATTTCAGTTCGAGATGAAGGATTTTAAGAGTAAGAAAGAGATTGTTTTTGCATATATACTACAACATTTGTCCAGTTGTCATAGCTCAATACGAGGGATCTACTATAGTTTATTCTCCATTGACAGCATAAAAGTTCCTTTTGTTAGAACAATTTTATAGGAGCGGTTTCACCTGTGTCATGGAATTCAGATACCTTTGAAGCTGGTGTAATATCCCGGGTGAGATTCGTCTAGTTAATAATTTAATCAGGGAAAAAGGGGGGAATTCTGCAATTTAGCGGCAACCTGGGCTTGGGCCGAGGCCCAAGAGGTGGCCGGCCAAGGGAAAAGGGGGGAGGCGCCCCACCCCCAAACCCTAGCCGCCCCTCTCCCCTAACCGCCCCTCCACCTCCCTTGTGCGCATCTCCCTCTTCCTCCTTGCGCCCCCTTTGGCCAGCAGCGTCTCCCTTGCCTCCATGGACGCCCCCTGCGATTGGTGAAGGGATCCCGATCGCTGCGGTTCGAGAGGAGGAGAGCAAACGTCTGCCGGGAAGAGTTGTGGATCCGGAAGGTGGAGATTAGGACGGGAAAAGGAATGGAGGCAGAGATCGTGTGGAGTTCTTCGTGTTCTTCAGCGATTGGTTAAGGGTAATTACTCCTAATTCTCCCCGCTAGCTGCATATTTAGTTGATTAGCAATGTCGGTTTTCGGATCTGCTCAGGACAGCCTCTGTTAGACGGTCTTTTTGATATAGATCCGTGGGGATTCAGGTCTGGTCTTCTCCTAGATATTTGTAGAGGACATCTTTAGCTTTCCATGAAGTGCTAGAACGCGTCATTCGGACCTCTGTAGAAAAAGTTATGATTTTTCTAGTCGGACTGTCCTGTAGATCGGGGAAATTCCTGTCAGGTTTCGGTAGATGGGTTTGGGCGATTAGAAATCAGGAGAATCAGAGGATATCCATATTATGAAAGTTTCAGATATTTTCCTTAGCTTTCCATAAAGGTCAAGAAATCCTGATTCCGACTCTCGGGGTGAACGTTATGACAATTTTAGTGCGCTGTCCAGAGAACTCGTTACGGAATTGATGTTCTAGAAAGTTAGATCGTGCGGGTAGAAGTTGGACGAATCAGGGAGACTCACCAACTAGATTTAGTTAGATAATTTAATTATCTTTTCAGAAAATCTGAGAACACCCTGTTCGGACTTCTGTACCATTAGATAAGAATTTTTGAAGTTTACTGTCTATAGAGGGGGACAGAGTGGCCGAAAGGATTTGGGGTTTGAGT
This sequence comes from Dendrocalamus latiflorus, assembly GCA_017311315.1. Lineage (NCBI taxonomy): Eukaryota > Viridiplantae > Streptophyta > Magnoliopsida > Poales > Poaceae > Dendrocalamus > Dendrocalamus latiflorus. Next base: position 21,618,260 of record CM029666.1, on the reverse strand, counting down.
CAAGTTAAACATGTTGGGATAGTGGGGGTGTTTTTGTTTAATCTAAAGACTCGTTACTGTTGCCTTAGCGATTATTAAAATTATGGTTCAGGAGGAGGACGGATTCCAGGGGCCGCGCCTTCTGCTCATCCCCCGTTTCCTCGCGGTTAAGGCAAGTATATTTATGGATAAAATAGATATTATCGAATGGTATTGTTTGATAAATTCTATGAGAAATTGAGTTGTTCATGATTGTTATGGTGATATGATTGGTAATGTTCATGGTTGCTAATGCTATGAGATATGTGTTAATCACGGATGTTTGAAAGTTATGAAGTCTATGAATATGAGCTTTTGTAATATGAATATGTTATTCATATGCAATGTTGATGCGGATGCATGTTGTATTAATGAGAGAATTTCTGGTGCATAGTAATCGTGAATGCAATTTTATTTATTGAGATATTCACGTTTGTGCATCATGTTGATTATTGAGATCTTGGTCACGAGACGACCATGCGTTGAGGTCCCCGTCATGTTGATGCCATGACGGGCTAAAGGTCCCCATACTTGTGGAGTATGGGCAAATGGTCCCTATACCAGAGGGTACAGGCATGGGTGTGCATTGACGGATGCACACTCCGCATTACCGGTAAAATGCGAAAGAGAAGAGATAAAGAGATTCTTTTGAACATACTGCATAGCATGATTTATATATTTGATTGATGGATGATCATGGGAAGTGATGTTTCCCTTTTACTCTCGTTGCCACTATTTATATTTGCTGAGTCGTTGGACTCACACTTGTTTGTTGTTGTGGTTGTTGTTTGTTTTTAGGTACCTATATGAGACCGGCATGCATGGGGATAAAGATGGATTAGCTTTGTTGCACTTGCACAGTCCATTCACCTTGGAAGAAATAAAGAACCTTAATTATTATTTGTTGAATAGCTTAAGTGGTAACTGATTAAAGATCACCATGTTTAGAATATAATAAAGGTTTAGAACTATTACATTGCTTATGTACTTATTTAAGTATTGTGGTTGAGATTGTGATGGCAAACATAATTCAGTTTGTTTAGAATTGGATATTTAATGTTTACTATTATTCAGATCATTTGTTTATGCATGTTGAAACCTTTGATTTACTCATTAAACAAAGGAGGTTCTGCTGAAATTTTGTAAGGTGAATATAGGTTTTTCTTTAATATGTTGTTAGTTTAATAGCATTCCAGGTCATTGTTTGGCTGGGGTGTTACAGCTGGATCTTTGATGTATGCGATGGCTATACATGCAAGTTGCTCTTTCAATGAGCATTTTGGTCAAGTTTTGTGTTCCATGTGGAGTATATCAGAATCCATGAGAAGAGTTCTTCACTATCTATCAGCGTCACATGTGATGTTTTCGCTTATGCCAATTTCATGATTGAGCATTTGTTTTAGGAGATTATTTGCATAGATTCATACTTTACTTGGGCTACTAAAGAGTCAGATTTGTTCGTCTACTTTTGTTGATAGCTATGTGTTTGAACCTGCTAGTGGTTTGCTCAATTTTGCTTTGTGAGAAGCATTTAGATAAGACTATTCTATTCTTTCTTGTTGAAGATGAATTTGATGGACTTTCAAGGCACAAGGGCTGGTAATGAAGACTTACTTTGAGGAGATTTGATATTTTGGTTACATGAGCAAATACATCTCAATGTGAAGATTGTTAAAGTGTGATCCAAATTCATCATCGTGGCTATGTAGGACACTCTGCCAGACATAGTGCTAGGTAGTGCATGCGCCAAGCCGTGTCAGACATGGCAATAGCTTGCACATCTAATTCTAATTTGATTTCCTTGTCTGTTTGGGATTTGTCTCCCTCGCCCTACATACATACATACATACATACATACATACATACATACATACATACATACATACATACATACATACATACATATATATATATATATATATATATATATATATATATATATATATATATATATATATATATATATATATATATATATAGTCAATAGGAAGAGCAAGAGCCTTGTTGTAGTATCTCCTCATATAGTGAATTTTGCCTTCATGCATCCGTGGTTTTTCCTACAAAGGTTTTCCACATTAAATTTGTGTCTCTCGTTCTTTTGATTCTCTATTTTTGTAGTGCATTTTACAATAGTTATCTTGAGAGATTTTTTGATGTAACTTGTGTTTATTTTGTATATTGGGTTCCAATCTTGAAGAATTAAACCCCTAGTGCCCAAACTGAGCAAACCAAACCATTTGATTTCATGAACAAACCACAAATTCCACCGTAAATCCATCCAATCCCAAACCCTAAACACATGATAAACTAACAAAACTTCCTGTACATGGCCATAATTGCAAATTTCCCCAAATCCATCCAATCTGAAACCCTAAATGCATGTGATACAAAGAAACAAAGTACACACCTTCAGGAAGATGTGCTTGACATGCTCCCTTCCACCATAGCATGGCAACTAGCAGCCCTTGTCTTAGCACCATCTCTTCCCACTTCACTTGCGGTGAGTTGCTGATGATGGACTCGACCTTAAAGCAGAGACAAGAACTAGACAACAGCAGTGGCTTGGGGTCGACCATTGTAAGCATCTAGGCCCATTTTCGAGGTGTTTAGTATTTTAGTGATTAATGACTCCTAATTAGCAAGATTAACTTTGTTTTGAGCGGAAACGATTTAAGTTAGGTCTTGATGATGGAATTGGGTGTTTTTGGTGTTGTTGGACCGAAATGGCGACAGAGGGGGGTGAATGTCGACTCTTTTAAGAATTTGTCCCTCTCAAGTACCCACGATGAAATCTTCTTCTATAGCTATGAAGAAAAGCTATGAAGAGACATCCTTATGCTCTCTGGAACTCTGGAGAAACCAAGGGAAAAGGCAAAGAGGAAGCAACCAAGAATAAAACATGAGCAGCAAAACCCTGGGGCCGGTCAGACCGCACCTAAGATGCCGGTCTGACCGGTCAAGACCCGCTGGTCTGACCGCTCCAGGGGGCCAGTCTGACCGCCATTGTCTAAGCGGTCTGACCGCCCTCTTTCCTCCGGTCTGACCGCTCCTCGGGAAACTACACTGACAGCAGGCTGAAATTTCAGACAAAAGAGAGAACTCTAAGTGGCAAGGAAATTTGAGGCATCCCTTTGGATTTCTCTGCCCAGAAACACAAGACTACAATCTAAATAGCCACAGGAGCCTGGAAAACCAGAGGAGACCAACTTTAAAGTAAAGAAATTTGGATTTTACCCAAAAACTGAAAACTACAGAGAGCAACGATGAAATCTCAAATTCCCATTTAATCTCTGATCCTTTGATTATGAAACTTTGAGGATAGCTACTTAATAGCCACAGGACTTAACTTGCCAAGTTTCAAGCCATCTCGTGAAGGGAATCAAGATTTTCACCAAAACCCTAGAAACACGAAATGAAGAACAGAGAAGCTGAAAATGGAGAATCTTTGATTCATTTGATTTGCTCTCGGGAAAACTCGATCAAATGACCTTAAGGCACTATCCCAACATAGAGCAATCTATTTTGGCCCTTCTCAACAAGAAACAACAAGAAAACGAAGAATCAAGAAATCAATAGAGAAGGCATCGAAGGCAAGAACCGGGAGCACGAAGATAAACTTAGAAATTTCATTCCAACCAAATGAGGATTACAGATGAGTCCCCATACGCATGGACATTAGAACAAGAGAAATGATTACATGAAGTCTCAACTCATCCTCTCCCACTCCCTAAGCCTCAAGAACACACACTACATGCTTGCTTGGGAGGAACACACACACACACAGAGGGGATGAACGAAGGAGACACTTCCTGCTGCCCTCAACTACTCTCCAACAACTAAAGCCTAAAGCCAAAATAAACTCTCAAAGCTTCTTTTGACTCTAGCAAACCCTACTCTCTCCCAAAGCCATTGGAATACATGCAGCCACCAACACCTATTTATAGCCCTTGGCTAACGGTTTTCCAACCCGTTACGCCCGCTAAACCCGAACGGAACCGTCTCCCGCTTGTGCAGCCTTGCGAAATTACCAATTCGCCCCTCCTGCACCTTCCGGGAAGCTTCCGTGTTCCTTGTCATCCACGACTCGCAACCACATCGAATCTCCGTCGTCTTCGACACATCCGACCGTTCTGACCTCGACACCGCCTGTGTCTAGTCCGGTCACCTCGTGTCTCACACGACTCCGCCTCGACGTCCTGCAGCCATCACAGACAAGAAACACATCAAATAGCACCGCTCGACACATGAAAGCATAAATAGCATAAAAGCATAATACTTACCCATGATGAAGTCCAAACCTGTCGAATCAAAGAATAGGCATCCTAATCCCATACGACCAAGTTTGACCAAGTCCGATCGAGCCCGATTGCACCACGCAACGTCAAGGTCCGAACCAACCAAATCAAACTCGACTTTCCTCAACCGATGTTAATTACGCATCACACACATGGGGTCCCAACCACATGGTCTCTTAGGTGTTCATGGATCTTGATATGTTTTAAATGATGACAAAGCACGAAGATTAAGGACTTGGTTGCTAGAAATGATCCTAAGAGTTGAGTTTGGATCTTTTTGATGATAGGTTGTTTTGTTCAAAGCTAGTAGTGATGTTGTGATGCACACTAGGTCTCTCGAGCTTTTATCTACCCAATAGAAGCCAAGAAACTAAGTGAGGATGCAAGATTTGCGAAGGTTGCACAATTTCAGGCTTTGTTAGAAAATTTTGAATTGAGGTGGATAATCCAACTGGGTCGGTCTATAGATCAGATGAATTTCCAAAGAGCATGTCCCAAGGTTTTTAATGGGAGTTGGATGATCTGAGTGACCCGTAGCATAGGTTGGATCAATTCCCCAAAGGGCATGTTTTTGGTGCTCGAAAAGGGTCACATGATCCGGGTGAGTTGAAGTAATTTTCTAGAGCGATGCCAGTTTCAATTGGACCCTTTTGGTGAGTTGAAGGAGGATAATTATCTAAAGAGAATTACAGATAATGGATTGGATCAATTTGGGTGAGACATAGTCTAAAGAGAATTTGAGTTGGGTTAGATGATCCGAGTAGGTCAGAGCATGACCAGATCAATTTTCCAGAGAATGTGTTTGAGGTTTTGCACTAGGCCGAAAATCAGAGCCAGGAGGATAATCCATGTGAGCTGGACTATCCGACTTGAGTTGGAGCATCTGAGTGGGTGCAATGGCTAGTTTTTTGATCGCCAGAGGTAGTTTAAGTCAGATGATCCAAGGGGGGGGGGTCGGATAATCCAACTCAATGCAAGATTGTGAAACTCTTGTGTCTACCAGCTAGTTTCTGAGGAAGCTATAAATAGACCCTTTGGGCATTCAAGTTAGCCCTCTTGGGAGTATATTTCGACATCTAGCCTATTGAGGAGCTCAAGGGCACCTGGAAGCTTGGTTGAAGATTTGAGTGCTTGAGAGTCGATTGAGAGAGTATATTAGGCTTAGTATGTATCAGTCCTAGTTGCTTGACTTAGCTGTGTTAAGTGACCACTTTGGACTTATTACTCTTAGATATCAATGTCTCCTATATGGCTTAGAGACGTTGACTTAGTGACCTTCCAAGGAGGAGCTTGTGTGAAGAACTGGGAGGCTTGTGAAGGTTTGGAGTTCACCAATCCAGAGCAAAGAAGCATTACCATGAGTGGATGGCTTAATTCCTTGCATTGCATCCAGTTGAAACAATACTCTTGTGAGAGTGCTCCAACATGGAATAGGGGAGAACATTGAATCTCCAAGACCTTAGTAAAAAATTGGTTGTGTCTGTTGTCTCTTTTACATTTCCGTATTTACATCTTTGTCTTTTAATTCCTAGATCATTAGCCTTGTGTAGGATTGGAATTTAGGTTGCAAAACTTCACTAGACTTGTGTATTTTTTTAATTTGGACTTTTAGCAAAAAGAATCTCAATTCACCCCCTTGGGCATCCGACCATGTTCAACCAGTCCTTGTGCGACAAATGCGTAGTGACACCTTTGCCAGGTAAGTGCCCATTTCACTGCTTTTCTTCCCACACAAGCACCTATCTTGTAGGCCTAGTCTATCAAAATGGTGGCTTAGGATGAGTTTGCATGTAAATTGGGTTAAGGAAACCAATAGCTTCAAAGCCTATGGTTTTGTGAACAATAATGCAAAACACGTGGTTTCGTGTTACGAATGCCCCAATACTTGGGGCTTTCTGAATTTTACCCTTTTTCTATGAAAAAAGCTATTGATATTTTTTAGTTAATTAATTTCCAAAGGGCCCAATTGTTTGGACAATTTACCTAAATTTGGCCTATGAGGCCCACAAGAGTCATGAATTTCCAAAGAGCTCATATTGCCCGAAAGCAGAGCTAGGCAAGGAAAACCAAACAATCTGTTGGACCGAAATGGCGACAGAGGGGTGAATGTCAATCAATTAAAAGTTTGCGCCCAAAAAGTACCTTTCAAGAATGCTCCTCTCCGATAGCTATGAAGCTATGAAGAAGACAACAAGCACTCACTGAAAACCTTAATCAACCAAAGAGACGAAAAGAACAGGAGCAAAATAGCAAGGAGGCAGTATACCCTAAAGACCCCGGGCGGTCAGACCGCAATATCTCGGCCGGTTAGACCGGTCAATGACCGCCGGTCAGACCGCCATTGTGTGGCCGGTCTGACCGCTCCGGCCGGTCTGACCGCATGTTTCGCTCCGGTCTGACCGCCATGCTATGAGCGGTCTGACCGCTAAGTAAATGGCGGTCTGACCGGTGTCCTAAGCCTAGCACACCCGAGATAACATACTGAAAGCAGAACTTCGAGTAAAACATCAGATTTTCGAAAATCAGAGCAAGTGATGGATTTCTTCCATTCTTTTTGGCCCAGAGCAAAACAACAACACACAAAATACCAAGAGGGCTTTGGGAAACAAGGAATTCAAACTTAAGAGCAAGGATTTCAGTTTTGTCTCCAAAATCTAAAAACTTACAGAGACTCCACCAAAAGTCAAATTACTCCTCAACCTTTGATCCTTTGGCCATGAAACTTTGAGGATATATTAGCAATAGCCATAGGATTCTCTAGACCCAATTTCATGCCATCACACAAAGGAAATCAAGAACTGCACTAAAACCCTAGAAATGCATGAAAACTTCAGAGAGGGCACACAAAATCAAATCACTTAAGCTTCATAGATCCTTTGCACATGAGATTTTGCAAGCAAGTTAGAAATAATCTAATGTTATGCCAGCAAGAATCTCAGACCTTTTCCTCAAGGGAATCAAGAGGTTCATCAAAACCCTAGAAACCAGAAATATGAATAGAGGAAGCCCAAAACCCAAATCTGAGATTAAAAGCTATTTGCTCTTGGGAAAAACGATCAAATGACCTTGAGGCACTATCCCATGATAGAGCAACCCATTTTGCCACTCACCGGCAAGAAACAAGCCAAAAACAAGAAATCAAGAAATCAAGCCAAAAGAGCATCGTAGGGCAAAAACCAACAGAAAGCTACAGACTCAATCAAATTCAACCAACACCATCTCATATTGATAAAGAGGAAAGGAGATACATGATTGATACAAGAGGAATGATTCCAAGATCCTTAACTCATCCTCTCCCTCTCCCTAAACCTCAAGAACACAACCCATACATGCTTCAGTTTTTGGAGAGACACAACGTACAGAGGGGAGACACCAAGGGAACACACCCTGTATCTTTCTACCAACCCTCAACCACTAAAGCCTCAAAGCAAAAGACCTCTCCAAAGGATCTTTTGACTCACTAAAACCCTAACTCTCTCCTCAATCCATGAAATCCATAAGGGGGCATGCAGCCACTCCCTCTATTTATAGCCCTTGGCTAACGGGTCTCCAACCCGTTACGCCTGCTAAACCCGAACGGAGCCCGCTCCTGCTTTTGCAACCTCGCAAAATTACCAATTCGCCCCTTCTGCACCTTCCGGGAAGCTTCCGTGCTCCTTGTCGTCCAAGCCTCGCAACCACCTCGAGTCTCCGCCGTCTTCGACACTTCTCGACCGTTCTGACCTCGACACCGCCCGTGTCTAGTCCGGTCACCCCGTGTCTCGCCACGACTCCGCCTCGACGTCCTGCAGCCAACACAAACAAGAAACACATCAAATAGCACCGCTCGATACATGTAAGCATAAATGCATTAATGAAATAGCCCAAACCTGACAAGTCGACATAATATGCAATCTAAACCCTTTGACCAGGTTTGACCAAGTCCGACCGAGTCCATTGCACCACGCAACGACATGGTCCGAACCAACCAAATCAAACTCGACTTCCCTAAACCAATGTCAATTACTCATCACATACACGGGATGACCTCCACATGGTCTCTCAATCTCCCCCTTGATGAGTATATTGACAAACCCCGAAAAAACACAAAGTTGAGTTTGAAATGCAAGAAAGAAGTCAAACATGGTCCAAAGGAAGGAAAATGATGCTAATGACCATGTCGACACAAGGAGCAAAAGAAAGAACAAGTTTTCCTCAAGGCTCCTGAAATGGCTTTTTCTACCACTATTCTCCCCCTTTTGGCAATAAACACATCAAGGATGCAAGGAAGAGAACAAGTCATTGAAATGGATGAAATGGCTGAAGTTTGATTATTTTAAGCATGTAGAGCCATGAGAATTATCCAAGATGACCAACAAATATTACATCAAGCCATAACTCAATAGAATGCTATCTAGATCATGACAGGATATATATTAGCCAGCTAAACCAAATAGATGAGAATCTAAAATTTAGTTCAATTTGTGAGCATGTCAAGTCATCCATGATCAAAGTCTAGCTAGAGGTATCCAAGGATGATGCAAACCATGTCAATAAGCTAAGCGGAACCAAGAAGCTAGTATTGAGCCTAATTAGAGTGCTACAAGCTCAAGTGTGAAACATTTGTTTAAGTACTTGGTTTTTTTTGTAGATTAAGCAAATGAAGCACAAGTGACATATTTTCTTTTGAATTCATGGTTATTGCCAACCATATTTTGTTTAGTCATGTGCTAGATCTCAAGCCTTATGCGATCACTCCAAGCAAGAAGCTTAAGAAGATGATCTTGGTCATCCAAAACTCCCCCTGAGTTCATGCCTTGTGCAATCTCATGAGAAAGGATTGGTGAGATCAGTTTTTTCGCACAAAAGAGATCTTTTGCATTTTAACATGTTGTACTAACTCATGCTGCATCAAGAGACTAAAATAGCTCGATCTAAGGCTCAATAGAGATTCAACGCTCAACTTAGCCTAATTGACATGACATGAATCATAAAAGGATAACTCAAGAGAGACTAATCTCGAAAGCTAACATGACAAGTTTTAATTCAAGTTGAGCAATTTTAATAAACTTATCATGGCAAGAGCTAGTCTACACATATGAAGTCATGATCAAACTAGCAATGAAGCATAAATCATGGCAGGATGTAAAGCAAATGTAAACATGTCGTGATAGGATAATAATCAAGGCTCCATGTAGTCATATTACAAATGCAGAATGCTGAAAATGCAAGAAAATCCAGCTCCCCCTCAACATGTGATGCAACTTTTAGTTCAAGTTGAGTTATGTCAGTATTAAGCTCCAGAAGCTCCCAAATGAACCCCCCCTAAACCAAAGCAATAAAATCGAGAAGCTGGCAAAGAAAACCAAACAAGCAGTCCTTAAAGCATAGATAAGATATAGAGGATACTATGGCTCAGACTGACTCTCATCTACCTCATATGACTCTAGAACTATCAACTGGTCATCTAACAGACTAAGGAGCAAACATGTACCCTGTCTACCCGACGGTGGCCCGACCCTCGCTAGAACCTAAAAGCAATGAGTGAGCTCAACCTAGTGAGAAGAGAAACAGCTAATAAACAGCATCCTAGAATCACAAGATAAGAGCAAGAAGTCTGAACGCTAGACAAGAAGACCACTCTAACCTATGCTAGAAGGACTAAACCCAATGCACCCCAAATGCAATGCAACAGAAAGGAGCAAGAGCATAATCAATAAAATAAAACAGTAAAGCACAAAACTCCCCCTCACAACAGTCCATAAGGACAAACCACCCCAAGCTCTCCCCGCAGAGCTGAAAACCTAGAGCTATCCAATGGTTTGGTAAAGATATCGGCTATCTGGTGGTCACTCTCCACAAACTGGAGCACAATGTCACCCTTCTCTACATGATCTCGAAGGAAGTGATATCGAATATCAATATGCTTGGTCCGAGAATGCTGGACTGGGTTCTTAGAAATGTTAATCGCAGAAGTGTTATTACAAAAGAGTGGAACACTATCGATAACTAACCCAAAGTCCCGCAGGGTCGAGACCATCCAGAGCACCTGGCTACAGCAACTGGCTGCAGCAACGTACTCGGCCTCTGCGGTGGACTGTGCAACACCGGACTGCTTCCTCGAAGACCACAAAACGAGAGAAGTGCCAATGAACTGGCAGGTGCCCGAAGTGCTCTTCCTATCTATCCTACAGCCAGCAAAGTCTGCATCCGAATAGGCTCTCAAGGAAAGACAGGAAGAGGAAGAGTACCAGATACCATAGTCAATGGTAGCTCGAAGGTACCGAAGGATGCGCTTCACCGCCTGGCGGTGAGATACACGAGGAGAAACCTGAAACTGGGCACAAAGACACACAGCGAAGTGTATGTCCGGTCTCGAGGCAGTGAGGTACAAGAGAGAGCCGATCATACTACGATACTCCTTCTGATCAACTGGCTCGCCGCCTTCATCTGGGTCAAGTGTGGCGGAAGATGCCATGGGAGTTGACACGGGCTTACCATCACTCATGTCAAAGTGTCTCAGGAGGTCATGAGTGTACTTGCCCTGATGCAAGAAAGTACCCTCCCGAGTCTGCTTGATCTGGAAGCCAAGGAAGAATGTCAACTCACCCATCATGCTCATCTCAAACTCGGTGCTCATGACATCCGAGAACTGTGAAACGAGAGCATGAGAAGAGCCGCCAAAGATGATGTCGTCCACATAAATCTAGACGAGCAGAAGATCAGTGCTATGCCGGCGGATGAACAAGGTCTTGTCTACTTTACCCATCTCAAACCCATGACTCAACAAGTAGGACTTAAGCCTCTCATACCAAGCTCTAGGGGCCTGCTTAAGTCCATACCAAGCTTTGGAAAGCTTGAAGACATGGTTTGGGTATTTGGGGTTCTCGAAACCTGGAGGCTGTCTGACATAGACTTCTTCCTCAATGAAGCCATTAAGGAAGGCACTCTTGACATCCATCGGGTAAAGCTTGAAACCCTTAGAAGCTGGAAAGGCAAGCAGGATTCTAATGGCCTCAAGTCTAGCTACAGGGGCAAAGGTCTCCTCGAAATCGAGACCCTCAACCTGGGAGAACCCCTGAGCAACCGGTCTAGCCTTGTTTCGAACAACTACCCCATCCCCACTCTGCTTGTTCTTGAAGACCCACTTGGTCCCAATGACATTGTGACCACGAGGGGGCTCAACAAGCGACCAGACCTTGTTCCTCTCGAAATTATCTAACTCTTCATGCATGGCATTGACCCAAGACTCATCAGAAAGTGCATGGCACACATCCTTGGGCTCGAAGGAGGCAACAAAGGCAGAATGGAGATAGAAAAGTGATGTGGCAGACTTTGAGCGTGTGATATGCTCAAAGAGGTCTCCAATAATCTACTCGGAAGGATGAGCTTTCTGGATGTGTCTAGGAGGTCCAGGATGAGATGAAGAAGTGGCCTCTACCTCATGAGCTGAAGAGGTAGGAACAGAGCCACTAGCTCCAGAAGAAGCGGAAGGCATGGGCTGATCACCTCGAGGTGCGGTGGAAGAAGGCACCTCAAGGGGTGGATGAGGGACTGGATCGGGTAGGCAACCCTCATCTCCATCGTCCTCATCATCCACAAAGATGGGCTCGGACTGCTCTAAAGAACCTGAGATATCAGGCCTAGTCCCCGGACTGGCCTCGTCAAAGGTCACCTCACAGGTCTCTACTATTTTACTAGACTCGCAGTTCCAAACCCGATAAGCCCGCGAAGAAGCCGAGTTACCTAGAAAGATCCCATCACAAGAACGTGACTCGAACTTGTCTAGGTTCCCGGACTTCAGAATAAAGCACTTGCAACCAAACACACGAAAATCAGATACACTGGGCTTTCGCCCATACCTCAACTCGTAAGAAGTGCGGTGCAAGTGTGCCCAAAGAAAGACTCTGTTCGAAACATGGCACGCGGTGGCTATAGCCTCAGCCCAAAACTTCCGCGGTGTAGAGTACTCATCGAGCATCGTCTTAGCCAACTCGACCAGGGTACGGTTCTTCCTCTCCACGACGCCATTCTACTGTGGGACGTGCGGAGAAGAGAACTGGTGCTCTACACCTGTCTCATCGCAGAACCTCTCAAAGTAGGAATTCTTGAACTCCGTGCCATTGTCACTGCGGATCGCTCGTAAGGCACCCGGGAGATCAACAGAAAGCCTACTAAAAAGACCTCGGAAATGTGTAAACGTCTCATCCTTCGAGGCTAAGAAAAACACCCAAGAATACCTCGAGAAGTCATCGACCACGACAAGGACATACCACTTCCCTCCTGCTGACTGCACTCGAGCTGGTCCAACTGTGTCCATGTGGAGCAGCTGTCCCGGTGCATCGGTCATAGTCACTGTGACCGGAGGGTGAGAAACGGCAACCATCTTGCCGTGCCGGCATGGAGCGCAAACAAGATCTTTGACCATCTTGAGCTTCGGCAGACCACGAATGAGGTCGTGGCCGCTAACTCGGGTCAAATGGTCAAATCCAATATGACCAAGTCTCCTATGCCAGAAAGAAAGGTCGCGGGACTCAGAAGCAACTAAACACCTAAGAGGATCACCAGAAGACTCAGAAAAATCAGCACGAAAGATCCTCCCAAAACGAGAAATCCCGCAAACCAGACTACCAGAAGAATCAAGAATTTTGCAAGCGTTTTTCTTAAAGCTCACCTCGAAACCGTCATCAGTAAGCTGAGAAACGGAGAGCAAATTATACTGCAGCTTACTAACCAAGGCAACATCTTTCAAAATGAAAGAATCATTAACGCGCACTGTACCTTTGGCGATGACGCGCCCAGATGAAGCGTCTCCGAAGGTGATCGTCTCATCACCTGGAGCACGGGCAAGGTAAGAAAACCAACGGGAGTCTCCGGTCATGTGTCATGAATACCCGGGTCTACGAGCCAAACCTTTCCCTTCCCTGCTCGGCGAACCTGAGTCAAACAGAGAGTAAAGTCTCGGTACTGGGATAAATCAAGAGTGATTTTGGCACCCAATACTGACTAACACGTCGAGCAGATGAAGTAGTCAAACACGACTGGCCTCTATCTACACTACGCTCTCTATCACTCAAAGAAGCAAAAGGTCTGTGAGCAGACCTGAATCTGTTGCTGGGTCCGACTGCTACGGGAGAGCGAGTCGGAACACCGGCAACACGCTGATCTCGCCGCGAGTAGCCATCTCGACGGGGGAAACGAGATCTACCCTCAGAATGGTGGAAGTCACGACCAAAGGGAGCATGAGGACGAAAATCAGAAAGCTCAGAAAAACCAAGTCCTCGATGCTGCCCAAACCCATCAACAGAAGCAAGCCTAGACCTCGTGTTGGTCTTAGGTGCACTCAAGGTCTGGGGCTGACCCTGAATACGCCTAAGATCACGAACACGGTCTCTACGCGCGATCTTGGCGCACCTAAAGCATCGATCAATCAGATGTCCATCCTTCTGACAGAAGGTGCAATGATACTTCACCTTCTGAGAGGTAGAAGTAGCATGATGAGGCTTCGCCTTCTGAGAGGCCGAAGCTACTGGTGAAATCAGCTTGCTGTCAGAAATCCCTTGGACAAAGCCCACGGACTTAAATTAGACTTTCTCGGCCCTGGGCTCAGTCTCGATCACACCTGGTGCTATGGGTCTGAGCACGGTAGGTGGATGCTTCCTCATGTCCTCATAGAAGAAATCATATCCTAGACCCTGATTAAATCTGCAAATCTTGGATTGGTCTAGAATAAGATTAAGCTTCTTCTTGCCGCCTACAAATCTCTCGAGAGTGTTCATAAGATACTGACACTCCCGAAAGAGAGAGGTGCAAGAAGAGCAGGGGGAAGAAGAAGTAGCAGAAGGTAAGGGAGCAAATGAAGAACCAACAGTAGAGAAAAGAATGGCTTGTGCACGCACAGCCGACTCTGAGGGGACAGTCCTACTACTAGCCGGTTGGTTCACGTCGCTAAGCGTCTCAACCTTACCCTTGGATTCTCCTTCCCCACCTCAGCAATCACATCACAATGAGTTGATGGCTTCTCTAGTAAATCCTTAGTTAGCTTCACACATTGTTCATTTAAAGCAACGAGTTCATGTTTTAGTTTATCACAACTAATGCATGGTGAGCTAATAGGATCCTTAGTCGCAAACTGAGCCAATTTGTTGTTATGATCAACCATCTCTTGGAATTGCTTAGAAACAGACTCAAGCTCAAGTGTCAATTTTGGATAGTTGGTGCAAGAAACAACAGGCTCAAGTAAAGAAACATGCAACTCAGCAATTTTATGATCTGCCCTTTTTAAGTTCAATTTCAAATTATTGCAGTTTTCACAAGACTCGGGCAGATCCAGGAGCATGGTATAAAGACCTCTAAAAGCGTTGTCCTTATCCTCACATGAGGTGCAAGCAATAGTCTCAACAGTAGTAGATGAAACAGGAGCTACCCTACTCATCTCAAGCTCAGCAAGAAGACTAATGTTCTCCACCTTAATCATGTCAAGCTCGGAAGACAAACTATCATGTGAGGTCCTTAATTTCTCCATATCACCCAACAGAGCACAACATGTATCACAATCATCACGGGAGGGAGCAGATGTAAGTGAAGTAAGCTCCCGTGATAGTCTATCTACTTCCTTCTCTAACTCGGTACACCTAGCCCTAGCTCTAGCATGAAATCCACCTAGCTTAAGAAAAGCATGATTAAGCTGGTCGTAGGTGGGGGATACCTCGTCCGAGTCGGAGTACAGCTCGCTGTCGCTCAGTTCGCCCTCAAGGACCATGAAGCACATGCCGGAGAAGTCGTCGCCGCCCTTGGGTTCTTGGTCACCCGTCTCGTCATCGTCGCTCCATCCCTAAACCTCGCTGAGGTCGAGGTCGTCGAAGGCGGTGAGGACGCGGTGGAAGAGCTTCTTGGCCTTACCAAGGTCGCAGAACTTCTTCTTGCCTTGTGCGGGAGCTGAGGGCTTCTTGTTGCGGTTCTTGTCGGTGTAGTCGTTCTTGCCCGAACCGCCGTAGTCTCCTTTGCCCTTCCCCAGCTTGGGGCAGTTTGCCCGAATGTGGTTGGGGCCACCACACTCGAAGCAAATCACGGGTCCTCCTCTCTTTCCAACCCTCCTCTTGTAAGTATGGGAGAATCTCCGAGCTAGGAGGGCTAACTGCTCATCCGCAAGCTGCTCTAACTGATCATCAGTTATGTCACAGAGAGCAGCAAGGGAGAAACCGCAAAAAGGATCAGAAGAAGGACCGGAAGCCAAGTTGGGATCGGTGACTAAGGCCATCGATTGTGACTTCGACTTGCGAGAGACAATGTCAATCTCATGAGTCTTGAGGTGCGAGTACAGCGCATCAAGAGTCAAAGTCGAGAGGTCCGTGGTATCCTTGATGGTAGTCACCTTCATCTCCCAAACCCAAAGATCGAGTGCAGCAAGCATCTGTCGAGCGTTATCTGAGTCGGGGTATGTGAGACCAACCGCTCGGAGGTTGCTCAGAATCTTATGAAAACGCGCAAAGCACTCATCGAGGGACTAACCAGCGAGCATTTCAAACTTGTTGTAATCTCGCTTGAATTGGTCCTGTTGGACTGTCTTAATTTGGGTGGTGCCCTCATGGTAAGCACTGAGGGTCTCCCAAATGTCGAAAGCCGACGTGAGGTGCGAAATGCGGTCAAACTCGCTACGACTCAACCCTTGGATGATTATGTTCCTTGCCTTTGCATTCGCCTCAACATCGGGCATATTCGCCACATTGATGTTCTCATCGGCAGGAACCAGATAGCATATCCTTGTGCCTGGATGTATGTCTCCATCCGGCTTTTCCAGAAAGGAAAATCAATGCCATCAAAGATTGGAGGCTTGGTCGAGTACTTGTCCGTCGCCATGGCTCTAGAGACTGGTTAAGATCTATGGAAAAGAGCTAACCTGCTCTGATACCAATTGTTAGACCGAAATGGCGACAGAGGGGGGGTGAATGTCGATCAATTAAAAGTTTGCCCCCAAAAAGTACCTTTCAAGAATGCTCCTCTCCGATAGCTATGAAGCTATGAAGAAGACAACAAGCACTCACTGAAAACCTTAATCAACCAAAGAGACGAAAAGAACAGGAGCAAAATATCAAGGAGGCAGTATACCCTAAAGACCCCGGGCGGTCAGACCGCAATATCTCGGCCGGTCAGACCGGTCAATGACCGTCGGTCAGACCGCCATTGTGTGGCTGGTCTGACCGCTCCAGCCAGTCTGACCGCATGTATCGCTACGGTCTGACCGCCATGCTATGAGCGGTCTGACCGCTAAGTAAATGGCGGTCTGACCGGTGTCCTGAGCCCAGCACACCCGAGATAACAGACTGAAAGCAGAACTTCGAGTAAAACTTCAGATCTTCGAAAATCAGAGCAAGTGATGGATTTCTTCCGTTCTTTTTGGCCCAGAGCAAAACAACAACACACAAAATACCAAGAGGGCTTTGGGAAACAAGGAATTCAAACTTAAGAGCAAGGATTTCAGTTTTGTCTCCAAAATCTGAAAACTTATGGAGACTCCACCAAAAGTCAAATTACTCCTCAACCTTTGATCCTTTGGCCATGAAACTTTGAGGATATATTAGCAATAGCCATAGGACTTTCTAGACCCAATTTCATGCCATCACACAAAGGAAATCAAGAACTGCACTAAAACTCCAGAAATGCATGAAAACTTCAGAGAGGGCACACAAAATCAAATCACTCAAGATTCATAGATCCTTTGCACATGAGATTTTGCAAGAAAGTTAGCAAGAATCTCATACCTTTTCCTCAAGGAAATCAAGAGGTTCATCAAAACCCTAGAAACCAGAAATATGAACAGAGGAAGCCCAAAACCCAAATCTGAGATTAAAAGCTATTTGCTCTTGGGAAAAACGATCAAATGACCTGGAGGCACTATCCCATCATAGAGCAACCCATTTTGCCACTCACCGGCAAGAAACAAGCCAAAAACAAGAAATCAAGCCAAAAGAGCATCGTAGGGAACCAACACCATCTCATATTGATAAAGAGGAAAGGAGATACATGATTGATACAAGAGGAATGATTCCAAGATCCTCATCTCATCCTCTCCCTCTCCCTAAACCTCAAGAACACAACCCATACATGCTTCAGTTTTTGGAGAGACACAACATACAGAGGGGAGACACCAAGGGAACACACCCTGTATCCTTCTACCAACCCTCAACCACTAAAGCCTCAAAGCAAAAGACCTCTCTAAAGGCTCTTTTGACTCACTAAAACCCTAACTCTCTCCTCAATCCATGAAATCCATAAGGGGGCATGTAGTCACTCCATCTATTTATAGCCCTTGGCTAACGGGTCTCCAACCCGTTACGCCTGCTAAACCCGAACTAAGCCCGCTCCCGCTTTTGCAGCCTCGCGAAATTACCAATTCGCCCCTCCTGCACCTTCCGGGAAGCTTCCGCGCTCCTTGTCGTCCAAGCCTCGCAACCACCTCGAGTCTCCGCCGTCTTCGACACTTCTCGACCGTTCTGACCTCGACACCGCCCGTGTCTAGTCCAGTCACCCCGTGTCTCGCCACGACTCCGCCTCGACGTCCTGCAGCCAACACAGACAAGAAACACATCAAATAGCACCGCTCGATACATGTAAGCATAAATGCATTAATGAAATATCCCAAACCTGACAAGTCAACATAATATGCAATCTAAACCCTTTGACCAGGTTTGACCAAGTCCGACCGAGTCCATTGCACCATGCAACGACATGGTCCGAACCAACCAAATCAAACTCGACTTCCCTAAACCAATGTCAATTACTCATCACATACACGGGATGACCTTCACATGGTCTCTCACAATCCACTACAAAACAATGTTAATTCATAAAATGCCACCACACATGTAGTAATAGATTCTTTGCCACTCAAATATTGGCTTCTTAATGTTTTGACACTTTGCTATCATTTTTGTGGTGTGCCCCTATCAAATCTAGGCACCCAATGTGCACAAACCTTTTTATCCCTTGTTGAAGTCCTCCACCTTGGTGTCCACCTACGACTTGCTTTGTAATGACCCCTTTTTTAGGAACAGGGCTGTTGTACTTCTCGCAACCACCCAACACTTCAGCCGCAGATAAAAAGAGTATCATGCCTGCTAACGATCATTTAAAAAGAGTTAATTTGATTAAAATATGACCTAACAGTCAACTTTAGTAACTTAACTTACATTTAGAAGAACCGAAAAAATTCCAACAAGAATGCTTGAGTACGGTCGTAGCCCTAACACAAAAGTTGAAGCATTCTTTCTTCTTCTAGTATCTGTTCAAATGAAAATAAGATTGAGTACACTTGGTACTCAGCAAGACACATGGGGAATACTATTTAACTAATTGCCAGCTTTTTAAGATATGGGATATGTTGGCTTATTATTATATTTGTGCATGCAATTTTATTTGTAAATATTTTCTAATGGACAAAAGGTTAACTTCTTAAAGGAAAGGGGTTTCAATCAACTCAATTATCAATTTGAAATCTCACCAAAGCTACTTATGCCTTGTTATTGGAATCACCCATGAAACACAGCTCCATTGACCAGGAGCACGGTAAATTCGAATACCATTTATTATTTTGACTCTACAGGGTTGCCTAGTTTTACCAACAAGATATCTCAGACTCATAATATCAAGCTATAGACACACAACATGTTAGCGTGCGACTGAGTTGAGATAATAAGTTCTTTCACTGCTCTTCTCTTTTTATAGCCTCATCCCGGTAAGGTTGGGGCCACTCACAATCGGCATTCCATTGGCCAACACAGAAAGCACTTCCCGACTTCATGTGCTCCTACCGTTGTTAAGTATGGTTTTACTACTTCCATACCACCCCCTTTGTATGCAGGACATTCCACTTTTAGAATGCCAACACCCTATAGATATTCAATCGATTTGAGAAGCTACTAGACCAAGTTTGACAAGTCAAAACTTATGGTTGAGCAGTCACTACGTTTTTTGCTCAGCATAAGGTTCTAATCCTTACTTTTCACCAAGGCAACCATCCACAAACCAATAACCTAGTGCACCAAAGCACTGCCACCAAACCAACCATAGCCTCCACCAGGGGCGGGCCCAGCGGGTAGTCCATATAGGCCCAGGACTACCCGCTCCGCCAGGCGCCCATCCGCCCATCCGCCTCCGCCAGTCCGAAGGCTCCCTCCGCCAGTCCGCCTCGGCGCCTCCGCCTCTGCCTCCGCCTCGGCGCTTCCGCCTCTGCCCCTCCGCCTCCGCCTCGGCGCCTCCGCCTCCGCCTCGGCGCTTCCGCCTCGGCGCCGCCGCCTCTGCCTCGGCCTCCGCCTCCGCCAGGGCGCGAGGGCGGCGCGGCATCGGCGCTGGCCGCCTTGCTCCCGTCGGCTTGCTGAGTTGCTGTGCCTTCAGTCCTTCACCTCCCTGGCCTTCGGCTCCACGTGGTGACTGGCTTCTCTGTGGTGTTGGGGCTGACTGGAGAGTGTTGGGGCATTGGCGGCTTGCTGTGCCTTTTCTCGGTTTGGCTATTGGTATATGGCAGTGGGATATTTTGGCATTGGTGCTCTGGTTTTGGCCGTGAGAGTTTGCTGGCTGGCGGTGCTATCTGGGCATGTTGGCTCTGGCCGTGTTGATTGTGGATTTGTGGTATATAAGATCATTTCCATGCTAAATGGTTAATAGGATCATTTGTGGTATTAGATTATACAAATATTGGATAATAATTTTTTAGTTAGGCATACCCCGGATTCAAATCCTGGGTCCGCCACTGGCCTCCACCCTAGGGTAAAGTCATGGACTCCAACCATCTTGTGGATTTTCATGATTCATCTTGAACCATAGTGCCTTTTTTGTAACTCTATTGGCAAAGCATCGAATCTCTTAGTAGTGTAAAGCATTTGAATTCTTCATCTACCATGGTGTATTTTATAGTATTATATTATCACTAAGGTTTGTCAAGATGAATATGGCCATCAAGTAAGACATGGCTTTTCTAGTATTAGGATATAGCTAAATTATCATGTCATTCTAAATAGTTATTTTAAATAAGTAACAGTGCATAAATAAAGAATAATGGAAGTGATGATAATTAAATAATTAAAGGATGTAGGTTCAACATGATCAAAAACATGTGACTTCCCTCCTCCAAGGTCATCGATCACTTCTCTACAGGCTTCAGGGTTGACACCAACTACTTTAATTGGTCCTATATCTCTTCTGTTAACCAGCTTATCGAATCCAATCACTAGAACAGAAGAACAAATACCAATAAGTTCTTGCTATTCAAAATGCAATCCGGGAACAAAATGCAATAAAATAACAAAAAAGACATAAAAGAAAAAAGTGTTTGGGAGAATAGGGTTTAAATGGTGCTTGGTCAGGCCCGGCCCTGGGGGGCGAGCGGGGCGACCGCACCGGGTCCCCAAAATTCAAGGGCCCCCCCATGGCCCATATACATTGTATATATACAATCCATGTACGGTATATACTTAATACTCTATCCGAATATCCGATCCCAGGGCGACTCGTGATCTCGTCTTCTTTCAATCTTCGTCGTCTAGGGCAGACGGGCAGTAGGGCGGCGTCGGCACCATCACGACTGACGACTCACGCACGCGGCACGCCGCGCGGCCCGCGCCGACGCCGAGGGTGCCTGTGGCCGTCTCTCCCGACTCCGCCGCGCCGCTACGTCCCCGGTAATCCGCAATTCCGCACTCCGTCCGACCGTCCGCAGTAGAGCAGCCATCGCAGTTCGGGCGTTCGGCAGTTCCATTGTATGCATGCAGGTATCGGCGACTTTACTGAATACTGACGATGTGTCGACGTCGACTTTGCATTGCATCTATGCAGCATGCAGGTATCGGCGACTCGGGCACTCGGCGAGTCGGCGTGTCTCAACTCTCACCGAACGTGCACACAAGAAATTCAATATTGAGTTGTACCTCTCCATTCCTTTGATGCTCATGCAGATGCAGTCAATCAGTCATGCTGTCGTAGTGTAACTAGTGTTATGCACATATCATAACAATTCAATATTGATTGTGAAATTCAATATTGATTGCGATGAAGCAGTTTTGCAAGCTGAAAAGGAATTTGAAGTTAATTATTTTTTTTGTTATGGTTGATATAGCAATCAATTCATTGAAAATTAGATTTCAAGAACTCCAAACATTCGGAAGTATATTTGGATTTTTAATGAGTTCAACAACATTGAAGTCATTGGATCGAACTGAATTAAAAGAATGTTGTACAAATTTTGCAGAAACTTTCTCTCTAGATGGTTCATCTGATGTTGAGTTAAATGATCTAATTTCTGAGTTAAGTGTTATGCAATTGACTTTATCAGATAAACCAATGTCTGCTATAGAGATCTTTGAGTTTGTCAGAGAAGCGGATTGTTATCCTAATATTTCTATTGCTTATCGGATTTTATTTACTATGCCTGTGACTGTGGCATCAGCTGAAAGAAGCTTTTCAAATTTGAAATTGTTGAAGAATTATTTAAGGTCAACAATGTCTCAAGAGAGGTTAAACGGTTTGGCAACTTTATGTATTGAGAAGAAATTATTGGATGAGATTGATATCAATACCATCATCAATGACTTCACATCTAGAAATGTTAGAAGGAATTTTTAAGGTAATATCTATAAACTCTTTGATATGAATTTTTCTTTAATACATAACGCATTTTAAATGTTTGTTGGTAAAATTAGATACATATATATATGTGTGTATAGATTTATATTTAGATATTTATACTAGGGCCCTTATTTCTAGTTTCGCCCCGGGCCTCTAAAATTCCAGGACCGGCCCTGTGCTTGGTTTGGCTGAATGGAGAAGAAAATAAGTTAGAGGAGCTCGAGTTGGTCGAAATGGGTATAAATGTGTTATTGGACTTTCTGGTGAATAGTATCGAGTTTAGTACTATTCATAGCAGATCAGGTTACAAACAGTAATGTGTTCTAAATAGTGATCGGGTCATGTTTAGGAGTAGTGTTGGGCTTGGAACAGTACGGGTATGGGTTAAAACAGTAACGGGTTGTGGCTCTTGGGCTCAGCGTGACTCCTTTTGGCCTTTAGGCTGGCCAGCTTGGCCCAGGTGCATGCATGTGCATGCATGACCTTGCTGGCCTGTGTTTCCCTCTTGGCCTGGCCTTACACACATTGCCTTGGCCTGCTTCTCGGTCTGCTTTGCTTGGCACCATGGCCAAAAATGGAACATGCGATGGTGGTGAAATTGAACTTCGGTGGAGCTTCTCGGTGACGAGCGGTGCTGCACAGAGGGTAAACAAAGGCCTAGAGTTCCATTTTTGAGCTTGCCAAGGTTTGTGGAACAACGGTGAGAGCTAGTGATAGAGGAAGCTAATCGGACCACCTCCATGGCATAGCGATGGCTCAGCTGGATTCCGACAAGGCGCATGGTTATTTGAGCATCTATGAAAGTTGGGGAGGCCATGAGTGAAGAGTGTTCATCTCTAATGGCTTGGGTTGGCTTGTACATGGTGACGTGGTTTAGATGGCGGTAGCACTCGTCACCGGTATTCTTGGGATTAGGAGAGGCTGTGGTGGAGTCACGGTTGGACTTAGGTGGTTCGAGCTATGCTGTGGGTGAAACTAATTTGTTTTTGTTGAGGTTTTTACGGAATTGAAAAGCTAGGGCTCACCAGGGATTAAGCAGTGGCGACGGTGAGGACTTGGCTGAAGGTGATGGGCAATGGGGTGAGGTTGGTGCGGCTTTATGGCCTGCGAGAGGTGGTGGGAGCAGTGACTTCATCATAGAGGTGGTGCCGCATGGGTGGCAGAATAGGTAGCTGGGAGATTTCGGTGACAAGGGGGTGTGCTGTGTGGCTAGGTGAGGTGATGGGTATTAATGGGTGTGTCAACAATGTGGTAATAATGGTTGACTGGCTTGGCAGTGGTGTGGCATCCCTGTGACAATGGCAAGCCATGATCAGCTAGTTGGCACAGAGAACAGGGGAGGAAACAGGAATTGAGTTGGCCCCAATGGTTGGGGAAGGTGAAAAGTTGAATAGGGAAGGTGGGATTTGCCTGGAATTTGCCGAATTGGAAGAGGAATTTGAATTCAGCTAAAATTCAAAACTTTGCAAATGTTTGGTTTGTCTCATGCTTTTGCATAACCAACAAGAGTTGCTCCACCACCAATCCTTTGGTAACATCCTGAGCATTATAAATTTCTGATTACTTCATAGAGGTACAACACCACCAACAACTGAGGTTGTTGCCATGAAATAGTAGTTAAGTATTAGCTAGAGATGGTTGCAAAGTGAGATGGGTTCATTAGAGAGAACAATCTCAAGGTGGTCGAGGAGCTCCTTGGCTTGGCACGACCGCATGAGCCAAATTTCGGATTAGCGTACTGAACTACTGACAATGTCACATGATTGTGCTCTCTTTGGTCTCAATGGATGATCCATCTATGTTTTGGGCTACCAACCTTGGTGAAGCAGCAAAATCATGTGTCTAGCACTGATCCATCTACCCGAATTCCTGCTACGCTATAACAACCTCATTTTTATTGGTTTAGCTAAAAATATTTATTTTAGTCATATCTGAAATTTTGATCCAATTTGTGAATTTTCTAGAATTTTAAAATGCCTTTCTTAATTTTTTTTGAGACCAAAAATAATTATCCTGAGTTGTTAAAACATTATCAAAGTTTCCAAATATTTTATTTTAGTTTAGAATATTCTAAAGTGCCCCTCTAAAATTTTATGAGATCTATACTGTTTATTTGACATTTTAAGAGATAAAAAATAATTTCTAGAATTTCCTAAAATCAAAAATCAAATTAAAACTTCAAACACTTCCTAGGCCAAAAACTATCTCCAGTTGTTACTGTTCACAAATCCAGCCCAAACCCCTGCCCATTGCCAAGCACCATCAAGCTGCTTCCAAAAGAATCATCTTCACTATTCGGCTCGCGTATTTTGCAGATTACACCTCCGGCCTCACCTCTCTCTCACAGGGTTGCACATTAAAACATTAGGGTTGCGGATTATTCTCTCTCCTTTTTCTACAGGGAGACATGAGCAATCAGAATCCAACGCAACCATCTTCTCCCTCACCTATAAATAGCCCCCGCCGAACTGCCATTGCTCTATGCAACATCTTGCCTCACTACTTTCCCCTTGGTACCTCCCCCTGTGGTGTTCTCTATTGGCCAAAACAGGAGTGTCGCTCTTGACGTAGATGGACATGCCCCACCGCCGTCACCAATGTTCCTGCTCCATCCGATGAGTATTCACCATGCCAACCACGTCATATTGAGCCACATCCACTACATAGCAGAAACTCCAACTAATTTAGTGCTCCGTGCAATGTAGCAGCGATGCCACATCATTTTCCTCATCTCCGACCACCGCCACCATCCTCGTTGTTGCCGCCACTATGGTGACACTTGCCACCACCAACCACATTTTCACCATCTTTGTTCTCCCCTTAGTCTAATGCGTGGCCCCATTCTGGTTGCCCTATGCCAAGTATACATGCCATTGTTTGCCCTATTTTCGCTACCACTGTTGTTCACCACTGGCCACCACCATCCTCCCTCTGCCAACTTTAGCCCCTCTAGTAAGCTCCATGCACTTCTTAGTTCCTATTGCACACCCAAAAATGCAACCTCTTTTAACCAAACTCGCACTTAAACTTGCTAAAAAAATGCAAACCTCTTTCAACCAAACTCACACTTACTGAAATTTGCATACAACCTATGCTCTCGGAGCTTTTCTAGCACCAGCCTTAGATGATACTCATGCTCTTCTTCACTCCTTGTATATGAGGATATCATCAATAAAAGCCACCACAAATCTGTCCAAATACTCCACACACACTTATCATCAATGAAAACCAACATAAATATGTTCAAATACTCCATACACACTTTATTCAAAAGGTTCACGAAGTAGGCAGGAGCATTGGTCAATCCAAAGGACATGATGGTGTACTGATACAATCCATAATGAGTGATGAATGTTGTCTTTGGGATGTCCTATGGTCTTATCTTAAGTTGAAAGTATCATATTCTCAGGTCAATCTTGGAGAATGCAAGGGCTCCACCCATTTGGTTAAACAAATCATTAATCTTTGGTAATGGATATTTGTTCTTGATGATCATTTCATTTAAAGACCAGTAATCTACACACATCCTTAAGGTGCCATCATTTTTTTAACAAACATCGTCGATGATCCCCACGGTGACAAACTTAGCCTAATAAATCCTTGGCTTGCTTCTCCTTAAGTTGCTTCTTCAGTTCGGCTAACTCATCCACATGCATTCTATATGGTCTTTGCAATATCGATGCAGTTCTAGGTGGTAACTCGATCACGAACTCCATGTCCTTATCTAGTGGAATTCCATGCAATTCACCTAGAAACACATTGGGATACTCATATACCACTAGTACTTGGCTTATTTCTACCATTAGAAAATAATTGAGAATGGGGAGAGAAGGCTCAACTTGTTGGGAACAACCAACATGCAGTTCCCATCTTCACTAACGAGGGCAATTGATTAACTAGCACAATCTATTTGTCCCTTATGCTTGGACAGTCAGTCCATCCCTAGGATAACATCTAAACCTTGTGATTCAAGAAATATCAAATTTGCTAGAAACTTTATTCCATCTATAATAAAACTTTGTAGAAACGTTATGTGTGATTTGTATCTCTTGTCTATAATAAAATATTTAGATCCCATGACAGGGGCTCTTTCAAAAGCAAGATACGTTGATTGTGTATTTAATGAAGGACTATTTCCAACATTAGGAGGAGAAAATGACCCTATTTTGGAATGATGGGAACTATCATGGCATGATATTAGTCTTCATAATGTGGATCCACCCACTAAAGAATCTGAACACGAGATTCAGAGGATAATAGATTTGCAAAATCTTGCAAATAAACTGTTAGATTCATTCACGAATCATAAGGTAGTACAAAGTCATTTATACCTATGGTAAATGCACCTAAAAGGGTAGAATCATCATGGGTTTTGGGTTCTACACCTGACTCCACCTCATTGCACAAGAAGAAGGGGAGACAACATGGTTCTAAAGATCTCATATCGTGGAGACGTCCACAAAACAAATGAACTAAATAGGTAGAGAGACTCCATGAACAAAATGTGAATGAGATTCATCCGATGGATGAAGATCATCCAAGGGACGATATGCCTAGTACAGAGGAGAGTGCACTTGCTGATACTAGTGCAATGAAATAATCAGACTCTACCATTTTGGGAAATAGTGGAGAGTTGTTTGATTTGAATAAAGTACTAATCGAATTGGATAAAGAGTTTGCCATAAATTATGTAAAAATAGGATAAATCTTTAATAAGCAAGTATGTGCTAATAGTGGCTACTTTGCTCTTCAGATTGCTTTCCATATTAAAAATTCGATCACAAACCGAAGATATCTGGTTGTTAGAATCATCATGTGGGATAAATAGAAGGAAGAAATTGCAAACGAGCTAAACTTGCTAAATAAGAGGAAAGTCTTTGGACATATGGTCAAGACACCTCAAGACGTGTTTCAAGTTGGACACAAATGTGTGTTAATGAGAAAATGGAATAAACGTAATGAAGTGATGAGATATAAAATGAGATTACTAGCACAATGTTTCATTTAGAGACCTAGCATCGTTTTTGATGAAACTTATTCTCCTGTTATGAATGGCACAATGTTTCGTTACTTGATATCTATGATAGCAAGTATGAATTTGAATATGCAACTTATGGATGCTGTGATTGCATATTTATATGGGTCATTTAGTTTTGAAATCTACATAAAGATTCCAGAAGAAGTGAAGGTCCCTAGTATGATCAATAATGTAAATCGCAACATATATAGTGTTAAATTGTAAAGGTCACTATACATATTAAAACAGTCTAATCATATGTAGTACAACAGATTGAGCGAATTCCTTTTGCTAGAGGGATACACAAACAATGATGTATGTCCATGTGTATTCATAAAGATGTCCATTAGTGGATATTGTATCGTATCTATATATGTTGATGATTTGATTATCATCGGAACCATGGAAGATATTCTTGAAGCAAGCTCATACTTAAAGATAGAATTTGAGATGAAATATTTGGGTAGAACCAAATTTTGTCTCGGGTTGCATATTGAACATCTGCATGGTGACATATTTATGCACTAAAGCAACTACGCCAATAATGTTTTGGAGAGATTTTATTATGATAAATCTCATCCATTGGGTACACCTTTGGTTGATAGGTTACTGGAAGTGGATAAGATCCATATGAACCTAAACAAGATAATGAGGGTGTATTGGGGCCAAAAACTCCATAATTAAGTACTATTGGAGCCTTATAATTATACTAGACCTGATATTGTTTTTGCATTAAATTATTTGGTAAGAAATTGTTTCCCAGCCTACTAAGAGGCACTAGATAGGAATTAAAAGAATTGTTAGGTACCTACAAGGTATAATTGACCTTGGACTCTATTATCCCAAGGGTCCAGATATAAAGTTAAAAGGCTACTCAGATGCTGATAATTTATCTGATGCCTATAAGTAGAAGAACAACTATCTCTTAGAGTTCTATAAAATGGTCGCTTGCTACTACATCGACTAATTATTCAAGAATAATTATAGTTTACGAGACAACTTGAGAGTGTATATGGCTTAGAAGATTGATTTATCATATCCAAGAGTTTTGTGTGTAGAGGTGGATAAGACTCTCATAATCCTCTATGAGGATAATGTTGTTTGTGTTACACAGATGAAAAATAGCTATATCAAAACTCATGTGGCAAAGCATATACTCCCTAAATATTTCTATCCCATGAACAACAGGAGAAGTGCAATATAGAAATAAATAAAATACAAACAACTGTAAATCTTATTGATTTGTTTACAAAGGCATTGCCAGCATCTACCTTTGCAAAGCATGGTCATGGCATTGGCATGAGAAGACACAAAGAGTTGTTGTATTCATAGGGAGATATATAATCTTCATATTCATTAGTGGGGTGAAAAGATGATGTACTTTTTCCCTTAATTGGTTTTATTCCACTGGGTTTTCTCAATCGAAGGTTTTTAATGAGGCAACTTGTGCAATTACACGAATGTGAGATATATGCTCTTTTTTGTCATTTTTTCCTACTAGGTTTTTGGAATAAGTTTTTAATGAGGCATGAGCATGATGTTGGCAAAATGTCCAAGCAAAAGTGTTGTATATCAACCCGTTTTCAAAGAGCTTGATTATGTGGACACATTACCTAAACTAGGCCCATAAGGCCGTTGAGGCCCATGTTCCATAATAAGAATAATTTAGTCCCATATGGGTAGTTATTCGGCTATCTCACCTCTCCTTCCCTTTAAATAGGAGGGCAAGGGCTAAGGGCATGTTCTTTTTTGCTTCAGCTTATAGCTACGGTTTATGTCTTTTAGGCTATCCATGAGAGAGAGTACAGAGTAAGAGAAACTCGCATAAGGTTTTGGTTAATATAAATGAAGTTACTATAGCGTGTACTACAACCAACTTGTAAACTTCACCTTAAAAGAGACTCCATTTAAAACCTAGTTTCTATAGAAAAACCGATCGAAAAGCAGCTTTTATAAGCTGAAAAGAAGAGGCCCTGATTTTGTACATGTAGAAATTTCAATCAATAAAGTTGAGAGGAGACATCGGGATTACATCTTATTCTTCTTCATATTATTCATATGTTTATACATAATCTCAGCAATACGACCTCCCAATATATAACAACTTCTAGGTTTTCAACCAAAATTTTTTACGAACTCTTAGGTACTTAAGATCTGTGGATTAATTCCTCGCAAAAAAAGATATGAGTATTAACATTTTAATGAAAAGAAGTCTATCATCACTAATTGCATTTCGTTAGGAGAGAGACATCGACGCCAAATCGCTCGATCCCACGGTCCGAAGCCTACCTCCACAAGTGTTTTCCTCAGTACTTTGTACGATCGACGTCGATAGTGTGCTTAGGTCGTAGGATATTGTTGCGTATGGTTTGTCCTGGGCGCTTATTTTTCCTAAACATTTTTCTTTTTTTAGTTCCTGTAGCTAACTTGTCGCGTTTATCATTGTAACCAGGTCTCCCCAGCGTTTACTCCTCCTTAACCTCTTGTTTGTCTAAAATTGCCGGAAAATTCGAGTTCTTAGAATAAAGACCGGGTACTCCGTCGTCGTTCCCTTTCTAGATGGAAAATTTACTCATCTGATGACTCGACTATTCTAGTCTTCTATAGCACGACTAATCTAAATAACCGAATAGATTGTTGCCTCGGTGCCAGGTCTGTTTCGTAGAATTCTTTGCCATGATGAGAGAAAAAAAAATCAGCACGTCGTCTTTCCGCCACTTACTACACCACTATTATATGCTCCCCTTTTTTTTGAACGGAAGTGCAGTAAGCACTAGGCCGATCTAGCGTTGACGGTACCACCGATAATCGTCAAAAATCGGTTTTATCGGGCACCTTAGTTAAAGTACAAACCAGTTTCAAATATTTCGGTCCAATTTGAATTCACACTAATTTGCTTTGAATCTTTTGGCCAAAAAACTTCGATATTTTCTGATTTTTGGATTTTTAAAAAAATTCAAATTTTAATTTAAAAATTTCAGGCCGAAATCCTCTAAAATTTTGATTATCGGTGAAACCACAACAAAACAAGAGAAATAGGCCAATAACAGAGAGACACAATTTCTAAAATTTTATGCAAACCGCAACAAAATAGTACATGTTACTGAGACATATTTGTTAGAAATAGATCCATATGAGTGAGACCCATTTTCTATAATTCCAAAGCATGCATAGCTTAGTACTATATTGCTAAGATAAAATGGAGGAGATCAATTTATAAGGTGGAGTCCTTGCCACTCCTTGAAACATATGACATATGGATGGGATAACATGAATAGGGATTTGGCTAAATACACACGCGTGCACATATTCATGTATTTTCGTGAGAAAAATTGCGTAACTCGTGACTTGCGACTGTGCCGTAACATGGCGCGTCATTGGGCAGACCAAGTCCACCTTATTTTTACTAAACCATGCATCTCTTTCTCTATTTGAATGAGATTCAAATGTTTGAATTTGAAACTTTATTGGGTGTTGGTGATAGGCAATTACCAGTGGGTAAATGACTGATTAATCATGTCAGTTCATAGTTTACATCTATATATATGCCTGGAGATGTCCAGAGCATAGAGTCAAGCATACTGCCTCCTCTATATCTTTTTCTTCCTCCTTCAATCCTGTGTTATTGTATTGCGCCATCTGAATCTCGTGACTCTTATTCTTGGCTTGCATCGTGAAGAAGGGGAGCATTATCTCTGAGCCATTGCTATCGTGAAGACCTACACGAGGTTGGCAATAAGGTTTCTAGCCAACGCACATCTGCATAACCGTTCGCTTCACTGCTTCATCTATGTCTACACTGTATCGAGTCTGTGCTGCTTTCTGTTCTTCATCAGACCTAACTGTAAGTCATTCGTATGACCGATTGACTTATTTAAATTCTGTTTTTGCATATATTTTGAAGTACAATGAGTTATCTGCTATTAATACTAATTTATGCTATTAGTAATGATTTATACATCACTAGTTGTTTTTTGATATTTGCCCCTAGTAAAATCTAGAATTAAAATATTACCCACATCTCCAACATTGTAAAAAACCTTATTCTAAACTTTGTTACGATACAACAATGGCTGATGCTTCTGATGCTATAAAACTTGAGAGGTTTTCTGATCAGAACTTTCATACATAGCAGACTAGAACCAAGTTTTGGCACATGTGTTTTGGGACTGCGGTGGATTATCTACCTGCAATATCCATTTATGATTAAACATCACATGCAGTTTGATAATGTGAACAACACTGCTCTTGGCTGCATTCTGATCATTCTAACAGATCAGCTATACGATGTGTATATGGACTACAAGCCCACCATAGAGTTGTGAGATGCACGAGAGCATAAATATGCAGAGGCAGAGGCTAGTCATTGGCTACATACACACACACATGTGTGTGTGTGTGTGAGCAATTCTTCGATATTAGCATGGAGGAGGCTGAGTTAATAGTTGGACAAGCTCATAACCTTCGGCTACTAGTTAGTGAGTTGCACATTTGTGGTGTGTACTGCCTCCTAAGTTTATGGTTGTGGATATTGTTGCCAAACTTTCTGCTAGTTCGCAATATTTTGCCACTGGCTTGAAACACAAGAGGGAAGAGATTTCTGATGAGGATCTGATTGGTGCCCTCGATATGAAAGAAAGGCTAGAGAAAAAGATGCAAACACCACTTCTGGGCAGAATAATACCCATGTTGTAAAGAAAAAGATAGCCAGAAAGAAGTACAAATTCAACAAACTAAATAAGACTACTAGGTTTAAGAAGAAGAAAAAGGATTTGAGTGACATCACCTACTTTTTGTGTGTAAATAAGACAACAGGTTGGGCTTCTTCATGCATAAGTATGATTTGTTGATGCTATTTATGCTTATATGTGTCGAGCGGTGCTATTTGATGTGTTTCTTGTTTGTGATGGCTGCAAGACGCCGAGGCGGAGTCGTGGCGAGACACGAGGTGACCGGACTAGACACAGGCAGTGTCGAGGTCAGAACGGTCGGGATGTGTCGAAGACGGCGGAGACTCGAGGTGGTTGCGAGGCTTGGACGACAAGGAACGCGGAAGCTTCCTGGAAGGTGCAGGAGGGGCGAATTGGTAATTTCGCGAGGCTACACAAGCGGGAGCGGGTTCCGTTCGGGATTTCGCGGGCGTAACGGGTTGGAGACCCGTTAGCCAAAGGCTATATAAGGAGGAGGTGCCTCCTTGTGGCTGCATGGATTCTAGGGTTTGACAAGTTGGTAGGGCATGCTTTAGTCAAAATGGTCTTGGGGGTGTTTTTCACTTTGCCCTTTAGTTGGTTTTGCTTTGAGGCTTTAGTTGGTAGGAGAGAGCAGGATGTGTCTCCTGTAGTGCTCCCTTCGTTGTCTCCTCTCCAGAAAGGATGTAGTGTGTGTTCTTGAGCCTTTGAGAGGGAGAGGATGGATTAAGACTCCTTATAATCATCCCTTGTTCTAATGTCCATGCGTATCGGGATTTCTCTGTAATCTTCTTGTTCCCTTGAATGAAATCTCTGAAGTCCATTTTCAGTTCGTGCCTGTTTTTACCTTCGTTATCTTCTTGGCTTGATTTTTGAGTTTTTGTGTTTTGGCTCGATTCTTGTGGAGAAGGCCCAAAATGGGTTGCTCTATATTGGGATGATGACTCAAGATCATTTGATCGATTTTTTCCAAGAGCAAATCAAGTTTAATTTCAGTTCTTGCATTTTGGCCTTCTCTGTTCTTCTTTTTCCCTTCTAGGGTTTGAGGTAGATTTTGATTCCCTTTGGGAGATGGCATAATACTCTTGCTGGTTTGTCCTGAGGTTGTTGCTAACCTTCTTGCAAAAGCTTATGAGCAAAGCATAAGAGATTTCTGAGTAATTTAGGTTTTAACTCATTGTCTGTAGAAGTTACAGATATTTGTCAAAAAACCTAAATTCCTTGTTCTTTTGTTGAAATCTTATGTTTCCAGGAGTCTATTGATGTTTAGAATATGTTTTTGCTCTCTTGGCTAGAAAGAACCAGTAGAGATACTTCAGTTTGCTTAAATTTGTAGTTGCTCAGACAAATCAGCAAATTTCAGTTTTTCCTCAGGTCTCTCTGTGCCTAAGTTCAGGGTATCCGGTCAGACCGGTCAGCCCTTGGCGGTCAGACCGCCCTTGCCTTGGCGGTCAGACCGGTCGTAAGGAGGCGGTCAGACTGGTGGCTCAGGAGCGGTCTGACCGGCCTCAAGGCTGCGGTTTGACCGCCCTCTGTTGCTTGAGTACTCTTTTGGTGGTTTTTCTTGAGCCTTTTTAATAGCCTTTTCTCTTGAGTTTTCAGTAGGGTTTTAGAATATGGTTTTCTTCTTTTCATAGCTCCTAGTAGCTATCGGAGAGAGTTCTTTGATCGTACCATTAAGGGGTCGTATCTTGAAGTAGCTGACATTCACCCCCCCTCTGTCGTCATTTCGGTCCAACAGATTTTTAGAGCTTTTTTAAGCTTTTAAAATAAAAATAACTATTTAGATATTTTTAGAATTAATTAAAGCTCAATTTGAATTTTTAGAGATTTAGAAGATTTAATATGAATAAAGTAAGCATCAATTAAACTAAAACCAGTTTTTTTATTAATTGTGGTACAAAGAATTTTTCTGTATTTTCTAAGATTTTTTGGAGTTAATTTTCTATTTTCTAGAGCTCATTTGATTTAATCTATTTTCTGAAATTAGAAAACCCTGAAAATCCAATGGGCCCGATCTACTTTCTTTCCCAGCCCATCCTCCTTTCAGCCCAGCTCTTCACACGGCCTAGCCTAAATCACATACAGCCCACTTGCTCCAGCCCAGCCTGCTGTCCACACGTCGCGCATCCAGCTGCCCGGCGCTCGCCATGCGTCTCAACCATGTGGCCTCCGCGTCTCACCTCCGCGAGCAGTCACTGGTCAGTGGGGCCTGCTGTCATCCCGAGACGTCTTCCTCCGGATCATCTTCTCGTGTCCGGGTTTCATATATCGTCACCGCTGTATCAACCTCGGAGACCTCCTCGGCCATGCTATTTAATGGCACACCTGCTCCCAAACGAGCACCGAGCTGCCCTCTTCCGAAGCCTAAGGCGCCACCTTCAATTTCGTCCTCGAGCGGCTGGATTCAGAGCTCGAAGCTAAGTCGCTGCCGTCGACTTCGTCAAGGTCGATCTCCTCCATCGGTGAGCCCCCGTCCTCTCTGTTGTCAGATCGAGACGCCCAACCTGCAAATAAAACCAATATCTAGACGCACAAGGATGGAAAATACAGAGGATAAGCAGAACGTACGCAAGAGTTTTCTGAACTCTGTTTTCTTTCTGAACTTCCAAACGCGCTACAGTTCCGGCCGAAAAAACAGCAGTCTGAAATTACATTCTGACTCTACTAACTTCAACAGAAAATACGAAAAACCAGCAACTAATTCCTGCTAAACTGGATTACGATCCAAATTAAATGGACCATAATCTGATACTTCTAACATAACACAATCAAACTGCCAACAGACTTCTGCACCTGCTGCCAAAGTTCAGTACTGAAAACGAAAACAGCACTGTATCAGGGGAAAAACGAAGTGCACTCGTTTTGCTTATTCAGTCCTAACTCAGACTCTCACCTGACACAGAATAGGACAAGATTAGCTCTGACATTTACACCCCCTAATCTTGTCCTCCTTTTGCTGCATCCACCATGCCCAACTTCTTCCTCATCTCAAGAAATTTAACCCGGCCGAGAGACTTCGTCAATATGTCAGCCAACTGCTCCTCAGTTCTGACATGTTCCACCTCAATTTTCTCAGTCTCCACACACTCGCGAATAAAGTGATACCTTGTATCAATGTGTTTGCTCCTGTCATGGTGCACCGGATTCTTACACAATGAGATGGCGGATTTATTATCAACTAGCAGCTTGAACTTCTTTTGCTCCTGATTCAGCAAGTCACTCAACAATCTCACAAGCCAAATGCCTTGGCAAGCTGATGTTGTTGCTGCAATATACTCGGCTTCACATGACGACAAGACCTTTTGCTTCTGCGAGATCCAAGCAATCAGACTTGTACCAACATAGAAAACAGCCCTGGTGGTGCTCTTACGATCATTGACGTCTCCGGCAAGATCGCTATCGCTGTACCCAATCAAGTCCAAATCACCATTGTCTCTTCTTCCATAAAAACACCCCAAACTGAGCGTTTAACTTATGTAGTAGAGAATGCGCTTCACGGCAGTCATATGCTCAATAGTTGGACTCTCCATAAACCGGCTGACAATGCCAACTGAGTAGGCAATGTCCAGTCGGGTGTTAACCAAATATCTAAGGCTTCCAATGATACTCGGTACATTGTGGTGTCAACCGAAGGACTCTTACTCTCCTTACTCAATTTGAGTCTTTCCTCCATGGGAGTAGCACAGGGATTGCAGCCCTCCATTCTTGCTTCTCTGAGCAACTTTTCAGCATATGCGGACTGGCACAAAGTTATCCCATCACTGGTCTGCTGCACCTGTATCCCGGTGATTTCAGCCTTTCTTGAGCCGGTAATGATCAAATCGTCGACATATACCCCCACAAGCAGTACCGAAGAACCATTTACCTTCTTGTACACAGTGTGTTCCAGTGGACTGCGTTCAAAACCAAGTAACATCAAACTTGTATCCAGTTTGATGTTCCATGCTCTCGGTGCCTGACGAAGCCCATATAGCGCGTTTTTCAACCTTAGCACTTTATGCTCCTGCCCTTTTATCTCAAAACCAGGTGGCTAAGAGACAAACACCTCTTCTACTAATTCGCCATTCAGGAATGCCGATTTCACGTCCATATGGTGAACATCCCATGCTTGCTGTGCTGCCAAACTCACTAGCAATCGCACGGTCTCCATTCTTACAACCGGCGCAAATACTTCATCAAAATCCACTCCATGATGCTGAACATAACCCTTCACGACCATGTGCTTGACAATTGCACTTGAGGGATCCTTTTTCACTTTAAATACCCATTTCAAACTTATGGGTTTCTTGCTGCCTGCATTCTCCACAAGCTTCCAAGTCTCATTCTCTTCAATGGACTTCAACTCTTCTTGCATAGCATGCCTCCAACATTCCTCTTTTGCTGCCTCAACATAGCTAGATGGCTCTTCAGTTGCTAACAGACAGAAGTTCAATTGTTCAGGCTGCAGCTCAATAGGATCAATTGCATCATATACCTCTTGTAGTGATTGAAAACAGCGAGGTCCTTCACTTGATGATTCACTTTGTACTGCTGAACCATCTAGAGTGTTTGGTGATGAACTCGGCAATGTGTGTGACGGACTGCTGAACTGCTTCTGAATCCCATCCTCATTGCTGCTACCTGCACCAAGGTTTTCACCAACACCCGAACTCACATTTTCTGAATTCTCAGGGGCATCATCCGTGACTGGGGCCTACTGTTCTTGGTTCTCCACCGCACCTGCATCATCATCACGCCCAAATTGAATTGTGAATGTATCTCTACAGTAGTCCTGCGATGTGTCACCAACAATGTGCTCGTCCCAATTCCATGAGCTTTCTTCCTCAAACACAATATCCCTACTCACATGCACTTTGTGGTTCTTGGGGTCATAGACCCGATATGCTTTGGAACCCTGTTTATAGCCAATAAACACCATTGGAGCACTCCGATCTTGCAGTTTGCTGAGATGTGGAGGTGCAGTCCTCACATGGGCTACACACCCAAAAGTGCGCAGCTGATTAAAATTAGGCTTCCTCTTGTGTAAAGCTTCATAAGGAGTTTTCCCCACCACACTTTTGGTCAAGGCTCGATTAAGCAAATACACTGTAGTAGCTACTGCTTCACCCCCAAAACTTTCCCGGCATCTTCTTGCTCTTCAGAAGGCTTCTAGTCATTACAATAACCATTTGATTCCGTTGTTCTACCACTCTGTTTTGCTGGGGTGTATAAGTGGCCGTGAGGTACCGTTTTAGCCCCAATTCATCACAAAAGTTATGGAAAAACTTTAATGTGAACTCTCCTCCCCGGTTTGTTCTAAGTGCTTTAACTTTCAAACCAGTTTCCAATTCAGCCTTTGCTTTCACTGACTTAAATGTAGCCAGAGCCTCATCTTTGGTTCTAATGCACACAATCCACATGAATCTAGTGCAATCATCAACAATGAATAGGAAGTACCTCTTGCTTGATGGTGTAGCCGGTGTGATTGGTCCACATAGGTCCCCATGGAGCAGTTCTAATGGAGTTTGTGCCCTGTACACAGCTGCAGATGGAAATGGCAACATGTATTGTTTCCCAGCTAGGCATGCTTCACAGAGCTGTTCAATGTGTTCAATTAATGGCAATCCTTCAACCATCTGCTGCCGTGACATATCCCTCAATGCTCTGAAATTCAAGTGACCAAATCTTGCATGCCAAAGCCACTCTTTCTCCTTATGAACAGCAAATAGGCAGACTAGTTTTGCCGGCTGGAGCTTTAGCTCATACAATCGGTTAGTGGTTCTTCTGACCTTTGCCAACAGCTGGCCCTCTTGATCATAAATCCTCAAAATCCCATCTTCAAGCATGGTTTTGCAACCATTTTCATCAAGTTGTCCCAAGCTCACTATATTGCTCTTTAATTGAGGAATGTAATACACTCCTGTTAGGGCCTTGTGTTCTTCAGTTTGTTGCTTGAACATGACTGTTCCTTGGCCACAAATCTCTGCAACAGATCCATCTCCAAACCTCACAGTACCTTTCACCGTCGTGTCCAGCTCTGAAAATACCTCATGACTTCCGGACATATGATTGCTAGCCCCTGAATCAAAATACCGAGTGAAATTCCTGGTAGCTCCTCAAGACGATGGCGAAGCTCTTCGACAAAATGAAAGAGTACGCGTGGGCGGAGGAAGATGCGCGAAGACGCGAGGGCGACAACTTCGGCCCCATTCCAGCGGAGGAGTGGTTGCAAGAAGCAAGCACGGGAGGTGACTCCCTGACAGGAAAGCGCAAGCAAAAGTCCGCGGGAGACGCCCCTGAAAGTGGTGATGCTGGGGGACGCGAGAGCTTGCCAAGCGGAAGGTGCAAGCCCTGGCGTAACCAGCACAGGACCCAGAAGGTTCGCCACGTCCTTGGCACGGAGGACGCCCCCGATGAGAGACCGCGCGCGGAACAGGAGATCATGGATTACGGCCCGTGGTGCAAAGTGCATGGCTACAATACTCATGTCACGCGGATGTGCACCACGGTCAGGGAGCTATGGCAAGCAGCCATCAAGACCCGGGCCCTGGAAGCACGACCCCCTGCCGTAGCACATGTGCGGCAGCCATCGGGAAGTCCCCCGCAAGTGGGCCAGCACCGCATCATTAGCGTCATCTCCGGGGGCTCTTCGCCGGGGACCTCGGCGCAACCGCTTCTGGGAATGCCGTGCTGCAACATCACCTTCACGCTAGACGACACCCAGGGCGTGGAGTTCCTCCACGAGGATCCCCTGGTCGTCCAAGCCGATATTGCAGGCTGCGACGTCAGGCGTGTCCTCTTCGACGGAAGCCGCTCTGCGAACATCCTGGTGGCGGGAGCCCTCGACCACATGGGGATCCCCCGGGGTCGTTTGGAGCCGTCGAGAACCCCGCTTCAAGGTTTTGGGGGCCAGCCACTGAACGCCTTGGGTCAGGTATGTCTCCGAGTTTCCTTTTTTCAAGGCGCTAATGCCAGGAGTGAAGACGTGGTCTTCGACGTGGTAGACACCCCACACCCATACAACGCCATACTGGGCCGACCCGCCATCAACTCCTTCGGGGCGGTCCCGCACCATGCCTTCCTGTGCATGAAGCTTCCGGGCCCGTGGGGTGTCATCACTATCTTCGACGACCAGGATCTCGCCAAACGCGTGGAAGTCAGCGTCAGAGGTCCACACCGCAGGGTGCACGTCCTCGTCGACAAGCTGAAGGAGGACACGCCATCCGCTCCAGGATGGACGCCCAAGCCCCGGCCGGACGGCGGAGTCAAAAAGGTGCCCTTTCGAGCTGAAGGGCAGTTTGTATCAATCGACGAAGGCCTTCCCCCGGAGGTAGAGCGTGACTTGCTCCAGGTTCTCCGGAGCAACGCAGACGTCTTCACATGGTCCCCAGAGGACATTAAAGGCGTGGACCGCGCCCTCATCGAGCACAACCTGGCGGTCCGCCCCGACGCCAAGCCGGCCAAGCAGAAGCTTCGGCGCATGTCCATGGACCGGCAGCAAGCGGCTAAGGTGGAAGTAACGAAGCTCCTCCAGGCCGGGGTCATTCGCGAAGTCTAGCATCCGGATTGGCTTGCCAACCCGGTATTGGTCAAGAAGGCTAGCGGCGCCTGGCGTATGTGCATCGACTTCACCGCCCTCAACAAGGCATGCCCAAAGGACGACTACCCTTTTCTGTGCATAGACCAACTGGTCGATGCCACCGCGGGGTGTGAGCTCATGAGTTTCCTAGACGCGTATTCCGGCTTCCACCAGATCTACATGGCCAAGGACGACGAGGACAAGACCAGCTTCATCATGCCAGTCGGGACTTTCTGCTTCGTCAGGATGCCTTTTGGGTTGAGGAATGCGGGCGCAACCTTCACCCGCCTTGTCGCGCTGGCCGCTCAGCTCGGGAGGAACGTGGAGGCCTATGTCGACGACGTCGACAACTCGCCTTTCATGGAAAGGATCTCCAGGAAACCTTCGACAACCTTAGGAAGGCGGGCATCAAGCTCAATCCAGACAAGTGTGTCTTCGGCGTGCAAGCGGGGCAAGCTCTTGGGCTTCCTAGTGTCCGGACGAGGCATCCAGGTGAATCCCGACAAGGTCGACGCAATCCTTGCCATGGAGCCGCCCAAGACGACAAAGGAGGTCCAGAGGCTCGCCGGCTGCATGGCCGCTTTGAGCCGCTTCCTCTCTAGGGCAGCGGAGCGGGGCTTACCTTTTTTCAAGACCCTCCACGGCTACGATAGGTTCCATTGGGACGACGATTGTGCGAAGGCCTTCGACGACCTCAAGAAACACCTTGCCAGCCTCCCAACTCTAGTCGCTCCGGCACCAGAGGCTCCCCTCCTGCTCTACCTTGTCGCGTCAGCGACAGCAGTAAGCGTTGTCCTCGTACTCGAGGAAGGCGCTCTCCAGCTCCCTGTGTACTTCATCTCTGAAGCCCTTCAGGGCGCTAAGATGCGATATACGGAGCTCGAGAAGCTTGCCTACGTGCTGGTCATGGCGTCGAGGAAGCTCCGGCACTACTTCCTAGCCCACCCTATCACGGTGCCATCCTTGTTCTCCCTGGCGGAGATGTTGCACAATAAGGAGTCTACAGGGCGAATTGGCAAATGGGTAGCCGAGCTCGCCCCGTTCTCCTTAACGTATGCCTCGAGAATGGCGATCAAATCCCAAGTCCTTGTGGACTTCTTGGCGGAGTGGACCCCGTCGGCCAAGCCTACTCAGTAGCCGGAGGACCCGGTGTGGATGCTCAACACCGACGGAGCCTACGGTGTCGCGGGTGCAGGTGTGGGTGCGGTGGTCACCACGCCTGAGGGGCACCGCCTATTATACTCGGTGCAACTCGTGTTCCCCGCCACCAACAACACGGCCGAGTACGAGGCATTACTCTTTGGCCTCGCAAAACTTAAAGCGCTGGGTGCGCGGCGAGTCCTGGTCCGCACTGACTCGCGCTTGGTCGCGGGCCACGTAGACAAGTCATATCAGGCTAAGGACCTGGAGCTGGCCAAGTACGTAGCGGCCGTAAGAGTGAAGGAGCGACACTTCTTGGGTGTCACCGTAAAAGCCATCCCTCGGGCGGACAATGAGCAAGCCGACGTCCTGGCAAAGGCCACCAGTCAGCAGCTCCCAACTCCCGAGGGGGCATTTTATGAAGTCCTACCAACAGCCGCCATCGCGCAGGATAGCCGCGATGCAGCCCTCGTCCACCAGATCACCCAGCAGGGTGATTGGCGGGAGCCCATCTTTGGTTTCTTGCAGGGCATCGCAGAGCCGGATGACCCTGTCGAGATCCGGCGCCTGCAGCATTGCTGATAGATATGTACATTAGGAAAGTGTATATTAGGCAAGTCTATATTTAGTATGATTAGCACCTGCCATGTATTGCATGTAACTTGCCATGTAATTGGCTATATATATCAAGGTCACCCCCCCACGTTGGGTGTGTGGTGTTTCCCTCAATCTCTGTTAATCTACATGGTATCAGAGACCGAGATCAATTAGATCCCGGACCTTCTGCTTCCGCCTCCTTCCTCCCCACCTCTTCCCTGTGGCAAGATGGCCACCATCTCCGCCGATGCCTCGGCCGCCGCCGCTGCCGCAGCTGCTGCAGCAGCCGCTGCTGCACCACCACCGCCGCAGGCCGTCGTCGTCCACCCCTACACCGCCGTGAACGTGAAGACTCACATTCCGGTGACCCTGGAGATGAAGAATCCCAACTTCACCAAGTGGGCTTCGTTCTTCAAGGCCTTGTGTGGGAAATTCAGCCTTCGCCTCCACATCGACGGGACAACTCCTCCGGCTGATGATCCATCATGGGACATCGCCGAGTGCACTGTCCGTGGCTGGATCCTCAACACCGTCGACGACTCGGTTCTTGATCTTGCCATCACCGACGAGAACCAGTCCGCCCGCGAGTTGTGGCTGGCGATTGAGGGCCTCTTCCGCTCCAACCGCGCGCCCCGGGCTGTTTTCCTGCTTGAGGAGTTTCACTCCTTGAAACAGGGAGACTCGACGATCGATGAGTACTGCCAGCGACTCAAGATCAAGGCCGCTGCTCTTCGGGACGTCGGCCACACCATCGAGGACTCCCAACTCGTCCTCAGCCTCCTCCGCGGCCTCAACCCGCGCTACACCGCCACCGCCGACGACATCGCCAACTCCGCCGAGCTGCCTTCCTTCTCTAGGGCGCGAGAAATGCTCTCCCTCAAAGAGCTGCGCCTCGCCAATGACGAGAAGACCACGGCTGCATCTGCCATGGTGGCCGCCTCTGCCTCCACCTGCACCTCTCCAGGGTGCCGCCCCTCCTCCTCTATGGACACTGGCGCTGCTCCCAAGGGCTATGGGGGCGGCAAGAAAGGCAAGGGCGGCAAGAAACAGGGCGGCTGGCGCGGCCCAGGCAACGGCGCTGGCTGGCAGCAGGGCAGCGGTAGTGGACAGCAAGGGGGCAACCGCCCCATGGGGCCCTGGTTCTGCTACAGCCCATGGGCCTTCCAGGGCGGCGTTCCTCCTCCAGGCAGAGGCTGGCAGCAGGGCAACAGCCCCGGCGGCTGGCCCCCTCACGGTGACCAGGGCGGGCGCGGCCAGG
Organism: Dendrocalamus latiflorus; assembly: GCA_017311315.1. Classification (NCBI taxonomy): domain Eukaryota; kingdom Viridiplantae; phylum Streptophyta; class Magnoliopsida; order Poales; family Poaceae; genus Dendrocalamus; species Dendrocalamus latiflorus. The sequence continues at coordinate 21,576,088 of CM029666.1, read as the reverse complement.
GCATCATGGGTGCCAGTCCGCAGGCCCACACCGTCTTTGCTCCTCCTCCGCCAGCTCCATCCGCTCCACTGTGGGATCAGGCCGGCCTCATCGCCGCCTTGAACCAAATGGCGCTCCAGAACTCCGGCTGGGTCATGGACTCCGGCGCCACCTCCCACATGCACAACTCGGATGGTATACTCCTCACCCGTCAACCCTCTTCTATCCCATCCATCACTGTTGGCAGCGGTCATCACCTTCCTGTCTCTTGCTCCGGCAGCTCCACATTACCAGGCCACGCGTCTCCCTTTTCGCTTCGCAATGTTCTAGTTGTCCCCTCTCTAGTGCGCAACTTACTTTCAGTTCGCCAATTCACTCGTGACAACCATTGCACTATCGAATTTGATGCGTTTGGTTTTTCTGTTAAGGACCTGCAGACCAGACGTGTGATTCTTCGCTCCAATAGCTCCGACGGCCTCTACACCGTCCCTGCCACGCCACAAGCCAACCTCGCCACCTCCACCGACCTATGGCATCATCGTCTTGGTCATCCAGGAGCTGCTGCCCTACATTTACTTAGACAAAATAATTCCATTTCATGTACCAAATCAGCTCATACTCTATGTCACTCATGTCAACTTGGCAAGCATGTGCGGCTGCCTTTTGGAAATTCCAGTTCAGTTTCCTCTTTACCGTTTGAGCTTATACACTGCGATGTTTGGACATCCCCGGTCGCTAGCATTTCTGGTGCACAGTACTACCTTGTCATCCTCGATGACTTCACCCACTTTTGCTGGACCTTCCCCCTAGTCCACAAGTCCGAGGTAGCTAATCACATCACTCAGTTCTGCGCCTTTGTCCACACACAGTTCAGCCTTCCTGTCAAGGCTGTTCAGGCCGACAATGGCACTGAATTCGTCAACAAAGCCCTCGCCACCTTCTTCACCTCTAGCGGCATTCACTTACGCCTCTCCTGCCCTTACACCTCCCCTCAAAACGGCAAGGCTGAACGTATCATCCGTTCTCTGAATAACATATGTCGCACGCTGCTCATCCACGCCCACATGCCACCCAAATACTGGGCAGAGGCGCTAGCTACAGCCACACATCTCCTCAATAGGCGCCCCTGCTCAGCCATTCACCATAGAGTCCCCTATGAGCAACTCTTCAAGCAGCCACCAGACTACACTATTCTTCGTGTCTTCGGTTGCCTTTGCTATCCCAACCTCACCGCCACTTCCAAACACAAGCTGGCCCCTCGCTCCACAGCCTGTGTCTTTCTCGGATACCCCTCCTCTCACAAGGGTTATCGGTGTCTCGACCTCACAACTAGACGGATTATCATCTCCCGTCATGTTGTCTTTGACGAGACTCACTTTCCGTTCAGCACTGACCCCACTAGTGAGCCCCCAAGCTCTCTGGATTTTCTTCTTACAGGTCCTGCCGCGCCGGTGCACCACACTGCCACCATGGTGCCCCCTGCGGTCGCTCCGTTGCCAGTCGCCGCTGAGCAGCCGCGACGCCGAGCTCAACTGGAGGAACTCGCTGAGGACCCCGCCATCCTACAGATTGGCCCGGTCCTTGGTCCTAGCACGGCTGCTCCGGCTGCTCCTGCTCCGACCGGTCCACCTCTACGGGTCTACGTTCGGCGGCATACTGGTGCTCCCACACCGGCTGCTGAGCCGGCCCCTGCACCACCGTCTGCACCAGCAGTAGAGGTGCCCCCGCCGGCGCCCGCTGTTCCAAAACAGCCGGCTCCTGCTCCAGTTGTGGTGGCCTCTCCACCACCTCCGCCTCCTCCGCCGCCTCCTACCTCGAGCCGACCTGTGACGCGCCTCCAGACAGGCTCGCTGCAGCTTGTTGATCGTTATGGCTTCCCACCGTCTGCTCACGTCGCCGCCGCCTCCACTGCCTCACCCATTCCCCGCGACTACAGAGGGGCCCTTGCCGACCCCCAGTGGCGTGCGGCCATGGCTGAGGAGTACAAGGCTCTCATCGACAACGACACGTGGCGCATCGTTTCCCGGCCCCCTGGCGCCAACGTGGTGACAGGCAAGTGGATCTTCCGGCATAAGTTCCACTCCGATGGCACCCTGGCTCGTCACAAGGCTCGTTGGGTCGTTCGCGGCTTCACTCAGCGCCACGGCATCGACTACGACGAGACGTTCAGCCCCGTCATCAAGCCTGCCACCATTCGGGTCGTCCTCAGCATTGCTGCTTCTCGTCAGTGGCCCATCCACCAGCTGGACGTGAAGAATGCCTTTCTTCACGGTCACCTGCACGAGACGGTCTACTGTCAGCAGCCCCCCGGCTTCGTCGACCCGGCGCGCCCCGACGCCGTCTGTCTTCTTCGGCGCTCCCTCTACGGCCTCAAGCAGGCCCCGCGGGCGTGGCACCAGCGCTTCGCCACGTACGTTCGACAGATCGGCTTCATCGCTTCTGCCACCGACACCTCCCTCTTCGTCTACGCTGAGCGCGGCGCCAGTGCCTACTTGCTGCTGTACGTCGACGACATCATCCTCACGGCTTCCTCGGATGCTCTGCTTCGCCGCATCATCGATCGCCTTCACTCTGAGTTCGCCATGACGGACCTTGGGGAGCTCCATCACTTCCTGGGGATCTCCGTCACTCGCTCCTCCGACGGGCTGTTCCTCAGCCAAAGGCAGTACGCGGCGGATCTTCTTCAGAAGGCGGGCATGGCCGAGTGTCACTCGACATCGACACCTGTCGACTCTCGTGCCAAGCTCTCTGCCACGGAGGGTGCTCCCGTTGCCGACCCCGCCACGTACCGGAGTCTCGCCGGCTCACTTCAGTACTTGACGCTCACTCGCCCCGACCTGGCGTACGCTGTGCAGCAGGTGTGCCTCTTCATGCATGATCCGCGCGAAGCTCACCTTGCGCTGATCAAGCGCATACTTCGGTATGTGAAGGGCACACTGTCGGCTGGCCTCCACATCGGCACTCGGCCTGTCGACAAGTTGATTGCCTACTCCGACACTGACTGGGCAGGGTGCCCCGACTCCCGCCGCTCCACTTCAGGCCTCTGCGTCTTCCTCGGCGACAGCTTGGTGTCCTGGTCGTCCAAAAGGCAAACCACGGTGTCCCGGTCCAGTGTGGAGGCCGAGTACCGGGCTGTTGCTCATGTGGTCGCAGAGTGCTGTTGGCTTCGACAGCTTCTTCAGGAACTTCACGTTCCCTTGAAGGTCGCCACAGTTGTCTACTGTGACAACGTCAGTGCTGTCTATATGACAGCCAACCCGGTCCACCACCGCCGTACCAAGCACATTGAGATCGACATCCATTTCGTCCGTGAGAAGGTGGCTCTCGGCGAGGTTCGGGTTCTCCATGTGCCGTCCAAGTATCAGTTCGCTGATATCATGACAAAGGGACTGCCGGTTCAGTTATTTGAGGATTTTCGGTCCAGTCTGTGCATCCGGAATCCTGACGCTTCGACTGCGGGCGGCTGATAGATATGTACATTAGGAAAGTGTATATTAGGCAAGTCTATATTTAGTATGATTAGCACCTGCCATGTATTGCATGTAACCTGCCATGTAATTGGCTATATATATCAAGGTCACCCCCCCCACGTTGGGTGTGTGGTGTTTCCCTCAATCTCTGTTAATCTACAATTGCGCCAGATCCTTCCAGGTGCTCGATGGAATACTGTACAAGAAAGGGGTCTGTGCACCGCTCTTGCGGTGCCTCTCGCGGGAGGAAGGAAAGCAGCTCCTTGCGGACATTCACTCCGGCATCTGCGGCTCGCATCTCACGCCGAGGTCGCTGGTTGGCAAGGCATTCAGGCATGGCTTTTACTAGCCAACTACCGTCACTGATGCCCAGGACCTCGTGCGCTGGTGTCAAGGTTGCCAGTGGATGGGACGGGTCATTCGCAGGCCTCCGACAAGCCTCAACCCCATTCCCCCGGTCTGGCCGCTGGCACGGTGGGGCATCGACATTGTAGGACCACTCCCCTGAGCCCCAGGCGACCTGCTGTTCGTAGTGGTCGCTTTGGAGTACTTCTCCAGGTGGCCAAAGGTTGTAGCTCTAGCCAGGATAACCTTGAAGGCCATGCAACGCTTCCTGTGGCAGAGCATCATATGTCGCTTTGGCGTGCCCAGGGAGCTCACCGTCGACAACGGCCTGCAGTTCGACGCAACCCCATTCAAGGACTTCTGCGACATCATGGGAATCACGCTCCGCTTCACTTCGGTTGGGCACCCACAGTCTAACGGAGCAGTCAAGCGGGCAAACAGTGCCATCTCCGCTGGAGTCAAGAAGCGCCTTGTAGGGCTGCCAAAGGGCAAGTGGCCAGGCGAGCTCCACAGCATCCTCTGGTCCCTCCGCGCAACAGTGACGCGACCGATGGGATTCACGCCGTTCAAGCTCCTCTTCGGCGATGAAGCAATGACGCCCGAGGAAATCAAGGCCGGTTCGAGAAGAGTCCTCGTCCAAGCGCCTGAAGAGGAGCGCCAATTGTCCCTAGACCTTCTCGATGGAGAGCGACTAAGTGCAACTCAACACGCCATGAAGTACACACGGTAGATGGTGCGCGTTCGCGGTCGCTCCGTATACCCGTGAGAATTCCAGCCTGGGGATCTCGTCCTCAAAATGGCGCTTCATGCGGAGACGGTCGGCAAGCTGGAATCCAAATGGGAAGGACTGTACATTGTCGCAGAAGCTCTGCAAAAGGGAGCATCTCTGACCGCGGGATGAAATCGGAGACAACGGGCCTCGGCCCCTCCTCGTCGGTGGCTTCGGCAGCAACGGACGCATACGCCACGCCCTGCGCAACAAGGACAGAAACTCCGCGCACACCCTCGTTGCTCGATCATTCACCGCATCCGGGAGACCTCATCTCGCCTGATGTCGATGGCGGAATGAGCGAGCAAATCGGAGAGAGTTTTGCGAAGTCGCGGGAGAAAAAGGAATTGCGCCTACCTTCGACACCCTCCACCGCGGCGCAGGGGGTGACCGCCCAGCCTCCACCAAGGGTACGGGGGCTTCGTCGCCGGGCCTCGACATCTTCCCCGCCGAGCGCCAGGACCTCGGTGCCTGGGCCCGCCACATTGAATCGCCTCCCCGAACGCGGAGGCGACTGCACCCGGTGGCGCTTCGCCCTTGGGGGTGCGGGCGACATTTCGTCAGCCATTCCAGCAGTCACAATGGCTGCCATGGGCGGCAAGTCTTCGGTGGCCGGTGCTGGCACGGGCAGCAAGTTCTCCGCGGCCGGTGCAGGCGACGAGACTTCATCTTCAGGAGCAGCAACACTGGGGCCCGCCGCCTAAGGCCTCCTCATCAGGGGCAGCGTGCCCCCTCGAACCGGTGGGTTCAGACCCAGCACTGGTCGCACTCCCCGCCTCAACAGTTTCGGCTGGTGACACGGCCGACGGGCTGCAGATGACGGCGCCAGATCGGGCCCTGCGCTGAGAGGGCGGCGCCCCCGCTCGGCCGTCGCCATCGCGGCGGCTCGGAGCCTCCGCCGGCAACGCGCGCTCGGGTACAGGAATCCCTAGGACCTCGCACACCCGGTTTATCCGTCCTTGCTTCGCCGAGGCGTCGCGGCCATGCGCAGCTTGTGCTCCTTGGCCGTGTATGGCCCGAGGAGCGCAACGATTGTGCGTTCTGCATCTTCCAGCTAGGACACTACACAAAGAGCGGGACGTTGTTCACAAAGGATCACGCAGTTACGTGAGTGGGCGAGTAACCTAAGGCCAAAGGACTTACAAGGAGCGGAGGGCTTTACGAGGCAAGAAACGGTCGGATGGACGCCATCCTTCCGGTTGCTGCCCCGTTGCTCATACCGCCACCGACCGGAAAGTGGCGCCACCCCGTACATGGTAAACTCTTCAGTGAGGTCACGCATGCTGAACCAGCGGGCGACACCGGCTAGTCTCCGCGCCTTCTGCGCATCCTCAAACTTTGGCTTCACGTCTGGCGAGCTGTTAAACTATATCGGCTGGCCCCGACATAACATGCCGCTCGTGCTTGTCACGTGGTAGTAGAACCACCGCCGCATCCAGCCGGATTCCCACTTCCCCCGCAAAGCCCACGCGGGGAACAGCTTCACGCACGGCTTCCTCAGCACGAAGTTGACGCTGCCAAAATTCGATAGCGCCCCTCCCTCAACTCTCTTTGGCTGGCAGCGCGCATCATGCAGAATGGCGAATATGCTTGCGCTGGGACGGCGACCTTCGGTTCGCGCCGCTCAAGCGAAGACAGCCAGGCGAACTATGGCATTGGGGGTCAGCTGTGGTAGCTCCAACCCGTAAGCTCGCAGGACCTCGCCCACGAAGACCGTCGAGGGCATTTGCAGCCTGGCATCGAAGAACGCAACGAAAACAATCGCCTCTGTCTCCGCTGGGTTCGGCTCTGTCTCGTTGGGACCGGGCAGGCGAGCCCCGTCGCGCTCCTCAATCTTTCTCTCCCGGACGAGTCGCTGGATCATCTCCTCAGTCACGTGACTCCGCCCCAGCACACGGGAACAGCAGCCCCCTTAGTGCTCCATGGCGTCCCACTGCTTGTTGACGTGCGTTGGTCCTCGCAGCACCAGAGCATACTCCGCCGGAGGAGGCGACAACTCGCGCCGGCTGGACGAGGTGCTAGCTTTGAGCTGGCGAGCGGGATCATCGTGGCCAGCCATACTTCTCCGAGTGGGGCGCTAGCGAGCAAGAGCAGGGGCAAATCGCGCTAGCAGCAGAGCAAAAAAGGCAGGGCTAAGTGACCAGCGGGGAAGAGTGTTCCAATGCCAGTGGCAATGCATTATAAAGCCCCCTCACCTCCACCACGAGCGGAAGCGCAACCGGTGGAAGTCCAGCGGTTCAGCTACCCACGATCGGGAAATGCAACCGCTGGCAGCTGGAGGGGCGCAAAGCAGTAGGTGGGTGAACAGTGCACGACGCACCGATAGCACCCCGCCACGTGTCCCGCCCCTCTAGGGAAGGGGCGAGAAGCTGTGGTCGTGCGACTGCTGACAGCCCACGACGCGCCAACCGCAGCCTGCCGCGTGTCCCCCCATCGGGACAGTGCATACTGCGGCAGCAGCCGCCTGCTCCTGACAACTCAGGGGCCGGCGCAATTCTCGCCACCATTAAAGCGCACTATCAGACCACGGAGCTGCCTGGCCAAGCCGACGGAGCCCCCTCCCCCGCCTTGACCGACCACCCGGGGTTAGGCGTGGGGGGCGCAAGACCTGTCTCCGCTTCCACTTCGACGCCACCGACACCTTCCACCTCGCCAGCGCCCCCGACTTCGCAACAAGCACATGCCTTCGCTGCGGCTTCAACTTCGGCCTTGGTACCAAGCGGCCCTGAAGGTGAGGACGACTCGGTAATCCTCCCAGCACCCCTGACTCCGCAACAAGCACATGCCTTTGCTGCGGCTTCGACTTCGGCCTCGGTACCAAGTAGCCCAGAGGGTGAGGACGACCTCGGTAATCCTCCCAACGCCGCATCCCCGCGGAAAGACAAAGATCATAGCAAGCAGGCAACCCACCAAGCAATTCGGAAGTTCACAGGCCGTAGGGACGGAGGGGGCCAAATGGCTCGACAGCATGGCTTCGGCCCGTGAAGCCCGTCACCATAAGAGGCTCCTGTTGTAGGGGTGGCCCCTACCTAAGCCCAGCCGGCCTGCTAAGAGAGTTATAGGGCCCAAAATAGGATATGTGTAATGACATAAATGCCCCTGAGAGGGATACTCAAATGTAAGGGCATTGTTGTAAAAGCACTTTCCATGTGGATATATATATATATATATATATATATATATATATATATATATATATATATCATACCAATCATTGGGAAACCCTAAGCACTTGCTCACCTAACTCTCCACTACCAAACTCTCTCTCTCTCTGTGTTTGGTTTGTAGCCACAACAAGTGGGATCTACCGCGTCCCACAGTTCATACGCCTCCATCACAGCCTGCATCTTGATGGACCAAGCAGAAAAATTCGATCGCATCAGCACAGGATATGGTAGCCCAACTGAGCTCTCCTTCCTAGATCTTCCCATGGTGTCCGTCGGCATATACTTGGGCATCCGCCAGTGTTTCCTTCACCAGCCCATGGCTCTGATACCAAATGTCGGATCAAGACGCCCAACCTACAGATAAAACCAATCTGGACGCAGAAGGAAGGAAAAATGCAAAGGATAAGCAGAACGCACGTGAGAGTTTTCTGAACTTCCAAACGCGCTACAGTTCCGTCTGAAAAAACAGCAGTCTGAAATTACATTCTGACTCTCTACTAACTTCAACAGAAAACGCAAAAAACCAGCAACTAACTCCCGCTAAACTGGATTACGATCTAAATTAAATAGACCATAATCTGACACTACTAACATAACACAATCAAACTAAAAACAGACTTCTGCACCTGCTGCCAAAGTTCAGTACTGAAAACGAAAACAGCAGACTGTATCAGGGGAAAAACGAACTGCACTCGTTTTGCTTATTCAGTCCTAACTCAGACTCTGACCCGAGTACCCGACACATAATAGGACAAGATTAGCTCTGACATCTGTCGCCTCCATTGGGATCTCCTCTTCGATCTCTCCCTCACTCTTCGTTCTACTTCTCTAGCAAGCCATCGCATAGCCGCCTTCACTGACGACTGGGCTGCGCTGCCACTCAAGCTCGTCGATGGACCGCCGCCGTCAACCTTCTGTCTTTGCTCGCCGTCAGTTGCGTTCACCCTCGCCTCCTACTCCTTTTGCACAGCAACACACTCACAAAACCGCAGTCATCCACCATGCTGGGAGTTCACCAGAGCGTGGCCAGAATTCGTCTCGGTGTCGTAGTCAACCACATCAGCATCCGCGTGATGCCACATCAGCGCACTGCTTCAGGCGACCATGTCAGCATGCCATGTCACCTGTCATGTCATCATCTTTTGCCCATATGTCATCCATATGTTGACCACCTCACTGCCACATCAACCCTAGCCGTCATGTCACCCAAACCCTAAGTCTAGTCTTTTGTGGATCTGGTTTACTGTGTACCATGTCTATGACACATTGCTCCCATAGGTCAGATCACTATTTGATACACCTGATGCACCGTAGACATCACCTAGCCTTCGTGGACATGGTCCATAGACCAAGGGGCCAACATGTCAGTCTTTCACCTTTATTAAATTAATTCTGAAGAGAATATTCTAGGGAATATTATCTTTTCTCTCTCAATTTTCAGCAATTAGTTTTCTAGCAAATCATTCGGGAGCCGTTCTCCTCCGTTCGAACAACGATTGACCAGATTCTTCTTCCTAAATTCATATAAACTTGAGCTCTATATTCTGTTCTGATTTTGTAGTTTTTGGTTTTATTTTGATTTTATTTATGTTTCATTCACTTCCTCTCTCGTTGGATAACGTCTTCAAAGAAGCAGAAGTAGGACCTGAAGACCAAGAAGTGGTAATTGAGCAAGGCCAAGGCAAGTCATGACTTTCGATCATGCTAAACCTATTGTTTTTAAATATATTTATTTATTATTTTGTTTAAAATTACCACACGTTTCCAATTTAATGCAAACCTTTGTGCCTGGAACTTATGGTCTGTTGTGGCTACGGGCCAAATAGTAGAGAAGGAGACTAGTAGAAGAGGAATGAGAGCCAGATCTGTGGGAGAGGTGGTGAGAATGAGAGGATGTCCCTCCTTTGCCCCTCCTGGGGGTTTATATATATGAGTGGAGTAGAATGGAAAATTCCCATTCTATCCCTTAGTACTTACAAGGGATGAGGGTACATTGGTATATTTATACTGGTATATTCCTCTACACTATTGGGCCTATTACATGTTGGACTAGTTGCACGGCCCAGTCACGGGGGGTTAGGCCACCCCCACAACAGTACTCCCTCGACAGCAAACGCTGAGGTCCTGATGGGCGAGCTGACGTGATCAACCACCCCAGCCCCCCGTTCCCCGATAGCAAGCGCGAGGGTGCCGAGTGGTGAGCCGATGCAACTGGTAGCTTGCAGACCCCAGAGGCAATGCCTACGAAGAAATCAACGAACTCGTATGCTGAATCCCGCGCCGTCCCGCCGAGGTGAAGCCTACGAGGCGGACGGCGAAGTCCTGCGCCAGAGCCGTGCTGTCCCACCGAGGCGATGCCTACGAGGCGGACAGCGAAGTCCTGCGCCGGAGCCGTGCCGTCCCGCCGAGGCGATGCCTACAAGGCGGACGGCGAAGTCGAGCGCTGAAGACGTGCCATCCCGCCGAGGTAGTGCCTACAAGGCGGACGGCGAAGTCCTGCGCCGGAGCCGTGCCGTCCCGCCGAGGCGATGCCTACAAGGCAGACGGTGGAGTCGAGCGCCAAGGTCGTGCCGTCCCGCCGTCGATGGAGAGCGGAGGCTCGGCGAAGTCCCAGCTCGCGGAGGCGAGGTCCTGCGCGGAGACGACGCGACGCCGGAGGCTCAATGGAGAGCGGAGGCTCGACGAAGTCCAAGCTCGCGGAGGCGAGGTCCTGCGCGGAGAAGATGCGACGCCGGAGGCTCGATGGAGAGCGGAGGCTCGACGTAGTCCCAGCTCGCGGAGGCGAGGTCCTGCGCGGAGACGACGCGACGCCGGAGGCTCGATGGAGAGCGGAGGCTCGGCAAGCCGTGCCGTCCCACCGAGGCAGTGCCTACAAGGCGGACGACGAAGTCCTGCGCCGGAGCCGCACCGTCCCGCCGAGGCGATGCCTACAAGGCGGACGGCGAAGTCCTGCGCTGGAGCCGTGCCGTCCCGCCGAGGCGATGCCTACAAGGCGGACGGCGAAGTCGAGCGCGGAAGACGTGCCGTCCCACCGAGGCAGTGCGTACAAGGCGTATGGCGAAGTCCTGCGCCGGAGCCGTGACGTCCCGCCGAGGCGATGCCTACAAGGCGGACGGCGAAGTCAAGGGCCGAAGACGTGCCGACGCAGTTCCCCTACCTTCAAAAACAGTGCCCGCGGAGAACGGGCGCTTACGGCGTAGGCCGAGGGCGATACGCGCGCAGAGGCAGGGAGGCGGAGCCGCCGTTCCCCTGCCTCCAAAAACAGTGCCCGTAGAGAGCGGGCGCTTACGGCGCAGGCCAAGGGTGACACGCGCGCGGAGGCAGGGAGGCGGAGCCGCCGTTCTCCTACCTTCAAAAACAGTGCCCGCGGAGAGCGGGCGCTTACGGCGTACGCCGAGGACGATACACGCGCGGAGGCAGGGAGGCGGAGCCGCCTTTCCCCTACCTTCAAAAACAGTGCCCGCAGAGAGCGGACGCTTAGGGCGTAGGCCGAAGGCGATATGCGCGCGGAGGTAGGGAGGCGGAGCCGCCGTTCCCCTACCTTCAAAAACAGTGCCCGCGGAGAGCGGGCGCTTAGGGCGTAGGCCGAGGGCGATACGCACGCGGAGGCAGGGAGGCGGAGGCGCCGTTCCCCTACCTTCAAAAACAGTGCCCGCGGAGAGCGGGCGCTTACGGCGTAGGCCGAGGGCGATACGCGCGCGGAGGCAGGGAGACGGAGCCGCCGTTCCCCTACCTTCAAAAACAGTGCGCGCGGAGAGCGGGCGCTTACGGCGTTGGCCAAGGGCGATACGCGCGCGGAGGTAGGGAGGCGGAGCCGCCGTTCCCCTACCTCCGAAAATAGTGCCCGCGGAGAGCAGGGGCTTACGGCGTAGGCCGAGGGCGATACGCGCGCGGAGGCAGGGAGGTGGAGCGGCCGTTCCCCTACCTCCAAAAACAGTGCCCACGGAGAGCGGGCGCTTACGGCGTAGGCCGAGGGCGATACGCACGCGGAGGCCGGGAGGCGGAGCCGCCGTTCCCCTACCTCCAAAAACAGTGCCCGCGGAGAGCGGGCGCTTACGGCGTAGGCCGAGGGCGATACACGCGCGGAGGCAGGAAGGCGGAGCGGCCGTTCCCCTACCTTCAAAAACAGTGCCCGCGGAGAGCGGGCGCTTACGGCGTAGGCCGAGGGCGATACGCGCGCGGAGGCAGGGAGGCGGAGCCGCCGTTCCCCTACCTCCAAAAATAGTGCCCGCGGAGAGGGGGCGCTTACGGCATAGGCCGAGGGCGATACGCGCGCGGAGGCAGGGAGGCGGAGCCGCCGTTCCCCTACCTCCAAAAACAGTGCCCGTGGAGAGCGGGCGCTTACGGCATAGGCCGAGGGCGATACACGCGCGGAGGCAGGGAGGCGGAGCCGCTGTTCCCCTACCTCCAAAAACACTCCCTAGTGCAACGCACGCGAGGGCACGATATCCTGGTGGTGCATCGCTAAAGCGATGCACTCCCTGGTGTCTTGTCCATCGTGCAGTTTATTATACTCCGTAGAGTGCGCAGGGACAACATCCACGTCGTATTTATACTCCGTGGAGTGCGTGGGATCAACATCTACGTCTTATTTATACTCTGGAGAGTACGCGTAAGGACAATGTCCATGCGTGCGCAGCATCCGCGTCTTGTTTATACTCCGTAGAGTGCGCAGGGACAACATCCGCGTCTTATTTATACTCCATAGAGTGCGTGCGGAGGCGGACCTCGCGCTACGTCTTATTTAGAGTCCGTAGACTGCGCGCGGAGGCAAGCCTCCGCGCGTTGCGGGCGGTGAAGGTGCGTGCGGAAGCGGACCTCGCGCGACGTCTTATTTATACTCCGTAGAGTGCGCGCGGGGGCGTCCCCTCGCTGTGTCTTATTTATACTCCGTAGAGTGCACGCGGGGGCGTCCCCTCGCTGCGTCTTATTTAGAGTCCGTAAACTGCGTGGGAATATCAAACCACGTCTTATTTATACTTCGGAGAGTACGCGTGGGGGCAACATCCACGTGTGCGCGGAGCATCCGCGTCTTGTTTATACTCAGTAGAATGCGCAGGGACAACATCCACGTCTTATTTATACTCCGGAGAGTACGCCGACGCCCGAAGCGACCGTGCGATTTAAATCCAAAAGAGGGCCAAAACAGAGGCATAAAAGAAACGGCTGAAGACTTGCAACAACAAAAAGCTTCAGAATGCTACACTGGGGAAAAGCATTATATGCCACGGTCACCCAGAGCAGGCAAAAACTAGAGAAGCAAGCACGGCCACATCAAATGCTCTCAGAATGGAACTGTAGGGACTATTAAAGTCTCACACGTAATCACGTGCAGTGCGTACCAAGTGGGGTGGTGCCCTCATGCCTGCACCAGAGCCTAGGCGGAGTGGCGCTAGCACGCCGGCGGAGACTTCGCGGAGTAGGCGAAGTCATGCTGGCGGACCGGCGAAGTCGTCGTGCCAATGACGTCGTCGCGGGGTTGAGTGGACCGAGGCCAAAGGAGCTCGAATCATGCACGGGTGGTGCGAAGACGTCCGCCTGGGAGCTTGCAATCGCTTCGTGCTTGCATACGCGGGAAATGGATTCCTCATGCACGCATACCACAGGAAATGCATACTTTATGCATGGTACGTGCATGTACACTCCATGCATGCATACGTAGATGGTGTATTCTTCCGCGTTTAGTGCGCGTCTTCGGCGAAGCAAAGGCGCAGCTTGGTGCGGAGGCTTGGGCTGCGGGCGGAGGCGTCCATGCGCTCGGCCCCCCTTTTTTGTTCAGCGTAGTGGCTTGCGAAGGCACTGCAACGTCTTTTGCTTCGGAGGCGCTCAACGAACGACGCGGAGTGGATACCTCGGCCGAGGTGCGGATGCTCAGGGACGAGGCACTCGACGACGCGGAGGATTCGGACACGCTCAACGCGGAGACTTCGGAGGCGAGGCTTGGCGGAGTCCCGCTCGCGGAGGCTCGTCGAAGTCGAGCTCACGGAGGCTTGCCGAAGTCCAGCTCGCGAAGGCCAAGTCCTGCGCGGAGGCGACGTGAGGCTGAAGGCTCGGTGGAGAGCGTAGGCCCGGCGTTGATTATGCGCAGGCAGTCGTCGGCGACATCGCCGGCGCTGATGAACCCACCGTCGTTGCAGTCGAAGGCGCGGATCGCCACCACGGCTTCCTCGCCGCTGGCCTTGTCTTCCTCGAACGGCGCAGCCACTCCTCGAACTCCACCAGCGCGGAGGTATGGAGTCGGTCTTAAGCCGTGCACCTGCCAAGCGGAGAGGCCCAGGAGAGCCCTCGGCCTGAAAATGAGACTGCGCGAACCCAGCCAAGCGGAGAGGCCCGGGAGAGCCCTCCGCCTGAAAATGAGACTGCGCGAACCCAGTAGAGAGGCTCCTTTTGGTGCAGACGCGCTTCTTGGCCTCTCGCTGGGACTTCGGCGAGACGTGGCCGACTTTGGGGGTGTCGCAGCGCGCCTCGTTCGCTGATCGCTCCTTCCGCCTCTGCACCCGCTATGCTGCGCCGAGGCCGCAACTACGGGAGACTTCGACGCTGGAGAGTTGCGACCCCGGCTGGGCGGAGCCCACCTCATCTGTGTAGAGCCCACGATCGAGGAGGTCCTCGTCCGCGCGGGGACAGGCCAGTAGCAGGGGCGAGTTGGAGACGACACGACGCTGGAGGCTCGGCGTAGTCCCAGCTCGCGGAGGCGAGGTCCTGCGTAGAGACGACGCGGCACCGGAGGCTCGATGGAGAGCGGAGGCTCGGCGAAGTCCCAGCTCGCGGAGGCGAGGTCGTGCGCGGAGACGATGCGACGCCGGAGGCTCAATGGAGAGCGGAGGCTTGGCGAAGTCCCAGCTCGCGGAGGCGACACGAGGCTGGAGGCTCGGAGAGCAGAGGCTCGGTGTAGTCCCAGCTCACGGAGGCGAGGTCCTGCACGGAGACGACGCGACGCCGGAGGCTCGATGGAAAGCGGAGGCTCGGCGAAGTCCAAGCTCGCGGAGGCGAGGTCCTGCGCGGAGACGACACGACGACGGAGGCTTGATGGAGAGCGGAGGCTCGGCGTAGTCCCAGCTCGCCGAAGCGAGGTCCTGCGCGGAGACGACGCGACGCCGGAGGCTCGATGGAGAGCGGAGGCTAGGCGAAGTCCAAGCTCGCGGAGGCGAGGTCCTGCGCGGAGACGACGCGACGCCGGAGGCTCGATGGAGAGCGGAGGCTCGGCGTAGTCCCAGCTCGCAGAGGCGACGTCCTGCGCGGAGACGACGTGACGCCGGAGGCTCGATGGAGAGCGGAGGCTCGGCGAAGTCCCAGCTCGCGGAGGCGAGGTCTTGCGCGGAGACGACGCGACGCCGGAGGCTCGATGGAGAGCGGAGGCTTGGCGAAGTCCCAGCTCGCGGAGGCGAGGTCTTGCGCGGAGACGACGCGACGCCGGAGGCTCGATGGAGAGCGGAGGCTTGGCGAAGTCCCAGCTCGCGGAGGCGAGGTCTTGCGCGGAGACGACGCGACACCCGAGGCTCGATGGAGAGCGGAGGCTTGGCAAAGTCCCAACTCGCGGAGGCGACGCGAGGCCGGAGGCTAGATGGAGAGCGAAGGCTCGGCGTAGTCCCATCTCACGGAGGCAACGCGAGGCCGGAGGCTCAGAGAGCAGAGGCAGGCGACGGGCGAAGCTGTACGCGCGCGTCAAGCTCGACACGCGGAGACCCGTGGTCGACGAAGGTCGTCGGGGAGCTGCGAAGCCAACACCCACGGAGCCGAGGTCGAGGATGACGACGTGGCGCCCGACGCAGCGCATGTGATCACGCTAGTCGGCCACCGTCGCTGCTGCGCCATGGCAGTGTGCGTACGCAGGTATGTACGCACACGTACGAGCACCGCCGCACGCGGTCGACGCCATCACCGGGTCGGCTGCCTCCGCCGCCGCCGGCTGGTCGCCGTCGGGGCCTCCGCATGCCGGTGCCGCTGCCGTTGGCCGGTGCTCCTGCTAATTTGCTTGTAGACAGGAAGAGAGAGAGGGACTTCGGGCGCTCTGCGGATGCCTGGATGGAGCTTAAGTGCCTTGCATGGATGGATGTGCAAAGGATCGATGTATCTAAAAAATCCTCACGGAGGCTCATATGCAACAAAGCAGTACTCAACAGTGGGCAAAGGATCGATGGATCTATCAGATCTGCATGGCGACTCGCATGCAAGATGGATGGATCTATCAGATCTACCTTTTCTTACCTTTGACGGCATTTTTTTTGTTCCAGCCGATCAGGATCCCAGCCCGACCATGGAGCGCGTCTTCCTCACGATGATGACTCTTCTTTGCGCGACTTCTTGCCTAGTCCCCACGGACGGCGCCATCTGTTATGGCTACGGGCCAAACAGTAGAGAATGGGACTAGTAGAAGAGGAATGAGAGCCAGATCTGTGGGAGAGGTGGTGAGAATGAGAGGATGTCCCTCCTTTGCCCCTCCTGGGGGTTTATATATATGAGTGGGGTAGAATAGGAAATTCTCATTCTATCCCTTAGTACTTACAAGGGATGAGGGTACATTGGTATATTTACACTGGTATATTCCTCTACACTATTGAGCATATTACATGTTGGACTAGTTGCACGGCCCAGTCACGGGGGGTTGGGCCACCCCCACAACATGGTCCAATTTGATTAATTCGTTACTTGATAATTTGAATGTCATAATTCTATTGTCAACATAGGATGGGCAATTATCTAGTGATACAATACTAATATCCACTAGGTTGTACATATAGTATGCTTAGCTTTGCTTGTAGTACGTTGGGCTCATCATCACATGTTGATTAATTAATTAACTAATTTGGACTTAATGAGATGTTGAATCATGGTGGTCAGCCACAGTTATAAAATTTGTGTACGTACCATGACATGGGTAGTTTTATTGGTGTTGTTCATACAAAATGGTTTTCACTTAGGTGGGTGATCGTGCAGTAAAGGGGGAATTATGGTCAACACTTTTGGGATATGGATTTCTTGTTGGGTAATGTCTACAGATTTAACTTTGTACGCCATTGATCTAAGCCTTATCATATAATCACATGTCCAGTATAGGATGGACCTGGCTGATTATTTTTTGATGTTTCAATTTTGGTTTCACCATTGAGATGAAAGTGGGTGTCCGTTAGATATTTCCACGGGGTGCGAGAGGGGGGCTCTCCAACTAGGTGATTAGCCTACTTGATAGCAAAACCTTAGCAGGCACAACTGGGTTGAGGTTGAACATTGTAAAGGTCTTATCAAGATTTCTCTGCCACATACCAAAGTTAGTGTGTTAGTCGCATGGCAATATGAGATGATCATATCTTATGGATAAAATTGTGTAATGTCTGCAAAGTGTAAAACTGTTTGAATAGTCATATCCCTGGTTATGAACACTGCTCAGTGATTTCACACAAGGGGTAGAGATTTCATAAAATTGGTTGGGTCAAGTTTGGAAAGTGAATTGTTAGTTCTCTAGTGGTTCATTATGTAAATATTTAGTTCACGGGTGGTTCATTGGCTAGATGGTTAGTTCACTTGTGGTTCATTTAATTTCTTTGACTTAATTACTTATTACTTGTTTTTAAAGTTTGCTTTTAATTATTTATTGTATTTACTATAAATTATTGCTTTCTGTAAAATAACCACTTAGCTATTATTTGGTAAGCCTTACGTCATTATATATTACATCGTGTTATAAACAACTTACTGAGTACTCTATATACTGACAGCTATATCTATATTTGCTCAATTACTGAAGAAAAGTCATATTAGCTAGAGGTGCTTGAAGAGGTGCCCAGTTGACTGCATGTGGGCATATCGAATGGTCACTACGCTCATCGTTGTTTTCGCTGCTAGTTTTTGTTAAAGCTTTCCTGGCTCTTATTTGTAAACTTGACCATAGGTCATAACTTTGATAATTAATAATATTGGAGTTTTCTTAGTTAACCATGATCATGGTCAATATTTATCTATGTTTTCACCGTGTGCACTAGTGGGATCCTGGACTACTGTAGAATACTTAGGAGAATCGAATTTGCATATTCGTGTCTCGACAGAGGTGGTATCAGAGCCATATCAACTATAGGATGAAGCCCTAGTTAGAAAGTTCGACTTAGCAATATTTTCAAAATTTATTTTCTAAATCAAATCAAGAACATAGCTATCTAGTAATTCTCTATTCTTTTCTCATTCTTAGATTCTTATTCCTTACCTTTCTAAAACATTGTTTTCAAATCTTAAATTGACTTCTTATCCCCTAATATCCATAGATGTCTTGATTTTTTCCATAATCAAAGTGGAGGTTGGCATGAAAATTCTTCGAGCCTTGCTGTGAAGTTTTGGATCAAAGGAAAAAACAACCAGTACATTTCACGAAAGAAGAGAAAGCGATGGATCAATGCATTGTATCCAAGCCAAGATTACCATGAAGATTAAGAGCCATTAGATTAGAACCTGTTATAGTTTTTAACATTGTGTAGACTGTTTTGTTTTTTATTTGCAGTTTTGTGTGATGTGAACTGTAGTTCTACTTTTGGCATTATGTTGTAGTCATGTCAAAGATATTTATTTGTGGAGTTTATTGCTTCTTTTGTTAGCCTTTTCAGCTAAGTGGGTGTTTAGTTTAGCATTGCCATTAGAGAATCCCCTTATATGAGTTTACCCCTTATTTTTGCTATTCCCTCTTTTCTTTGTAGACCTGTGGAATCAACAATCTATTAAAGTCAACACTATCCAGAACTATCAAAAGATGGTTGATACTCATAATTCAGCTGGTCGCAATCAAAGGCACTCAGATCCTGCTAGCAGCATCATTAATCCTTTAGCTCAGGTCAGCAGCCATCTCCAACAAGATTGCATCCAACCTTGAGTTGGTTCATGGTAGCCTAGACTCAACTCATGAACACGATGATGCAGAATATGACCAATATGATGAATCAGCAGCATCAGGTAGCCGTTGCTGCTCAGCCAACTCATCAGCCATCTAGATTTGCAGAATTTATGAGGACTACACTACTAGAAATCCCCCCTGTAGTGACGCTTTATTTATATGTTAGACACGCTTTATTTCATCTCTACAAGATTGTAGGCACGTTTTTATAAAGCGTGTTAGAAGCGTCTTCGCATGGACCGTGTCAGGACTTGTAGAAACGAGTTCTCTAAATGTATCAAGGAGATAAAAAGACGTTTCGTAGAGACGTTAGTTGCATGCCTACGCATATTGATACACTTTTATAGATACATTTATATAGCGTGTCTATTTGTGTAGTTACGTTATATAGCAGCGCTTCATTACGTGTTAAGAAATGTAGAGACGTTCTCATATATACATTTATATTATGTGTGTACTAATGTAGTCACGTTGTGTATTAAGAAGTATAGAAACGGTTGAGTAGATACATTTATATTGTGTGTCTAACAATATAGATACATTTTATAGTAACACCATTTTGCGTTTCAAGAAATATAGAGACAATTTTATACATACATTTATATTTCGTGTCTACTAATATAGCCACATTGTATAGTAATGTTTTATAACATCATATCAAAAATATGGATATTCATGCATCTTTATAGCGTGTCTATTAATATAGGCACATTTATAGTAACGCCTTCTTACATACTAGAAATAAAGAAACATTGTTTACAAATTTGGACACAAATGAATTTGCATGATTAGATAATGAGAAAGTGAATCATGAAGGCATTGCATTGAGAAATCCATTTTGTCTTTACAAAACAAGATACTGATTAATAACTCATTAAAGTGCACTATCAAAGACAAACCATATTCATAAAGAAGCATAGGAAAAGTGGCAATATCGTACAAATATCTATATTTTTTTCTCTAACATCTAAAATCTATCTTGTTCACTCCGAAACTTGTAGCTTGTCTTTCCATCCACATCAAGTTACATGTTTCCATCATGCTGCAAAATAAGAGGAGATTAAGTTGACGCACATAAATTCTAATCAAACGGATCTAGCACTTGAAGAACGAAACATACCAAGGTTGTGCAGGTTTGAGTTGAACTCTTAAGTCTTTTAACCTACAATGATACATGTGTTTAGAGGGATAGTACAATTTTAGGAAATTACAAAACTGTAAAGCATTTGGTTAATATAAAAGAAAACTTACATGTGAACGGGGCCAAGCAACAATAAAGCCAATAGCATCTCTCATAGTTTTCATAGAATAGAGTGGTCTAGGTAACATCTCATCTCCATTGTTTCCATTGCCATTATTTTCAAGGGCATCAACATAAACCCCAACAAATTCTTTCCCAAGCATGGTGCCACCAATATTTCGAGTGCTGTCAGTAGTCACTAACTTTCCTTTGGCCACGACTTTACATTTGTTTCTTAGTGAAATAAGATAGACTTCCACTTGGCTCTACCATTTTGTAAAACATAAAGCTATGATCTTCAAACTTGTAATTAATTTAGCTTCGAAACAAAAAGGAAACAAGTACATACCGATCCTGATTGATTATGAGCTGGAGCTTTAATTCTTTGAGATCTCTGCAGTAGACACAATCAAAGCATATCATCTATCTAGCAAGTTCAACCAACAATTAAAATTAAGTACTGGTCCTGACTGGTAAAATTAGCTAGCGCATGATTCCAGCATACCTACTGATTCAATTACTCTTAGGAACGTCATTATCACTTTTATTTGAATTAAACTTAGAGGCACTTCTGGGTAAAATGTAGTGAGATGTCAATTGTTATCTTCCTATAATATTTATCTAGCTAGCACATCAAAATTTACTTTTGATGTGGTCTAACCTAGTACTGAATGTGTTTACGTAGATGTAGACATAAACAAAACCAAATGTACAAATACAAGCTGGTGGTCACTCAAGCAGCCCTACCATACAAGTGAATATCAACCAAAAGGTGCAGGGGCCAAACTTATGGAATTTGTGACAATAATATGAACATATATAAATCTAGCATGCCTTTGCTGTCAGGTCAACATTACACAGATAGTCATAAATTCCTGAGTTCCATTTTCTTCTTGATCATGTTAATACACCACTGCATCATATCACATAGAATCTGGAGAGCGACCAAAGTGCTAGACAACCAAAGCTAACTAATAAATTATTTGCACAGAGCCATTTTATAATTTTGGCTACAATTTTGACAGAGGAAATGCTGAGCTCACCTTGATTTTGATACTGTGGATGGAACGAATGCCAGTTCAAAAAGAGGAAGCATGGAAGATAACCCTACATGCAATTTTATGATCCTACCCACCACAGCAAGGAGGTGACCAACCTAATGCATTTCAGTAAACTATATAGATTGTTTAAGATGGCACAGAACCGATTGAATCTTGAAACTAAATCTACTAAGCAAGGAAAATAGAAATAAGAGGACAACTATATGAAGGGTTACAGTAATAGGAACATAGACATACCATGTTGGTCATTATGCTACCATGTGGTAAAGTTAGGCCTTTAGAACCCTTATCTGCTTGACCCTGATTCTCAATATGTGCCACCTGCAGTCATAGTTGAACTCTCAGTTTTGTGACATGTAACATGGGTTATCTACCACTCAATTTAGATTTCTGATAATCAAAATAGATGTACACGACTGGAATATTTCATAATGTTAGCACATCTCAGACCATATTGCGTATTGGAGATTTCAGTTCATGCAAGAAAACTCTAGCAAGCCTATAGCCAATGAACACAAATATTCCATAAATTTAGCGCAGATTATTGTTTTCAAATTCATATTGGGAGTTGCAGCAAGACTGTAAACTAAATCTCACATTCAGATTCCCTCCAAAAAAATATCATATTCAGAGTAGTAGCAACACTCGGAAGGAAATGTAACAATGGGCTGCACTTAATTAAAAACAACTTATAATTAGCTAGGAATAGAAATATAATGCTCCTAAATGAAATCACCAATAAAATAAAATCAAATTATAGTAAAGCAACACCATGTGAAAAGATATATTGCAAGGTAGGTAACATTATTATATACTATTCTCAAGATTTATTGACTTGTAAGGAAACATAACGATATGCATCCATGGGTGAAACACTGATCTAAAAGTCTAATCTATCTAAAGCCTCACTTCTAAACCATTCGACTCTGAATATTCTTAGTTAATTAGATTTCAGTTTTTGATGCAATAGACATATCTAACATACCTTTGCAACCATTGGCTCATGTGGTAACGATGACCGGACAAAATCCTTGTTGACTTGACTACAATTCTGGGTATGTGGCCCCTGCATATTTGTAACCATAGTATTTAGGACATTAGCATGTACTTACATACTATATTGTAGCTAAGAAATTAGAAATAAGAGCTGCGCTCGCTTCTGATTCTTGTGGCTGCGGCTGCATCTCATAGCTACAGTTACGTAGAATCACAAATGAGCATGCTGAAGAAAGGTATAGTGTTACCTGAACAGAATTTTCTGGAGAGTACACATTATCATTTGGGTCTTTAGGGTCGATGTCAATATCATTATCACTATATGTGCCATGGATACTGTCATC
Source organism: Dendrocalamus latiflorus (assembly GCA_017311315.1). Taxonomy (NCBI): domain Eukaryota; kingdom Viridiplantae; phylum Streptophyta; class Magnoliopsida; order Poales; family Poaceae; genus Dendrocalamus; species Dendrocalamus latiflorus. Next base: position 21,553,841 of record CM029666.1, on the reverse strand, counting down.
ACTACAATCCTGCTCAGTATCAGTATCACCATCTATTTCAGTATGAACAACCTGCAGAAAAATGAAACATCAGACACATAGTTACAAAATACAAATAAACTCATCTCTAAGAGAGGGAGACATAGAAAGGGACCCATGGAGGCTTACTTCATCATGTAGAGCTCTTTCCATTTCATTTATCCAATCCTCATTTGGATACTTTTGTGACATAAAAGCAAGCCAATGTTTTATGACACTACTCATGCGTTGCATCTTATTTTCCATTGTATTTACTTTGTCATGGTACCTTCTTTCTTCCTCAGTTTGAGTAACAAAAGTAATACCTTTAGAAACTTGTACTTGACTCCAGTACTTATCATCATAGTACCCGCGTGCTTTTAATTGTTTAGCAACGATCTCATAGAACACCTCATTAAAATCATTAGCTGAAAGATTACCATTGTTCTGCTCTTTCCTTTTTTCTAATTCCTCAAATGATGCATCCTATTGAAATAAGCATATAGGAAGTTCACATAATCGTAACAACAATTTCAAATCCAACGTTAATCATTAGGAGCAGAAAAATATACCATTACTGACTTCACTTTGTTGGTGCTGTATCTGCCATTCTTTTTCTTATGAGCAGCATCCCATAATTCTATCCTATGAACCTTTCCTTTCCTTTGATCTTCCTGCACAAGATATTAAATTTGAGGATCCAATCACTTCTCTATTACATGATCATTGAATTTGATAGATAACAACATAGTTAGAATATATATCACCATCTCTTTCTTCAGTCTAGCATGGCTTTTCCTCCCTGTTGTGTGTGTATTCTTCTGTTCTTTTGCACACCGAGAGTTTGTTGCACACAATTTCTGTAAATATAGCAAAGTGATAAAGCACAAATGTTACATTACTTTCTTTCAATTTTCCTGTAAATGTCAGATAAAAAAGATGTCACCTTATGTGTTTCTTGACACCAAAAGCCAACAAGAGATCTCCACTGATGTTCATTAACAGTTCTTGGTCTACCTTGTATAATTTGATCTAGAGATCTCTCTTCACGATTGAAATGTTCTTTCTTCAACTTAGATTTGTAGGCTCGCCACCTATTGTTTACAGTTCTTAGGATCCAGTCTCTTGTAAGTTGTAGCGTTTGGCTAGGAAAGACAAATTTTGACTGTACAAAGAAAAGCTAAATAGTTAGTGATTGGAACAAACATTAATATACTTTTCTTGCATTGTATAGATTACTTTTACCTCAACATCCATGATTATTTGTTCCTTGTGTTTATTGAATAGATCATTGTCCCATCTTGGAATGTGTAATGGGTCAAATGTTGATTTTTGTGCTAGATTCCCAAGGTGCTGTCCAAGAACAGAGGCTGACCTTTCATTTGGTACACCATTTTCATCCGTCCATACAATTACCTTTCCTCCTTGTAATTTCAATAAATCTGAGACTCCAAAATCCCCTAAAACTTGCCGCTCCTGTCCATTCGGCCCTACATGTATGAAATTATATGATTTGACATTGTATTTAGATATGTCAACGCAAAAATATCAAACTTACATATTATCTTAATTGGACTTGCACGTTGGTTTGGCATGCGGGCTAATATATTGTAAACATCTGGAGGACCTTGTAAATTCCCCTCGTTCTCATTGTCTGCCAAATCATCATGCCCCTGCTGCTCCAATCCTGCATCTTGTGCTTCAAGGTTCAAGTTCCTTAATCTTCAAGGTCCTCTTGCCATGATTTCTACTGCAAAGCATACTGCAAAGCAAAAATTAACACTTATATAAATTAAAGAGTAAGTTGTGAGGTACATCAGCAGGAAGATGTCATTACAAAAATTCATTCTAATAGAGAAAGGATGATAAGATTTCTACACTATTTTTTTGGCAAGTGAGTGCTCCAACGACAACTAAGAGATAAGGGATTGACTTAATGTAACCCCAACACGATATTTAAAATTGGCCAACCATAGCTACTAATCTCCAATCTATAGGAGAAAGGAAATTCAGTTTGCATCTACATTATCACAAGGCCGGAAGCAGCAGATTGATTCGTAAAGGTTCCAATCTTGATAGCTTCGTCAGAGCAAAGAATCCATCTCTTTCTTTCCTATGATGTACACTAAATCATGTATCCTTTTGTTTATCTGAAGAATGAGCTTCAGACGTTTGTTTCACAAGAAGCTTGTGTGATTTTTCATAGCTTTACATGCTTCTTAAGATCAGTAAATGATTAAACATGACATCTGGAATAATGAACTAATGTGATATGTAAACCAAAAGCTTCTCCTCACAGAACCCGACTCCTAAACCACTTCTTAACCTGAGACCGAATCCTAACCCACTTCTTATCTAAACCAAAAGCTTTCCTAATACAATTCAAAAGAAGACTGGACTCCTAGACCGGTAAACTGATACGACAACTTGGATCAGGTGGACTGCTTGGACCGCCTGCTGTAACGTTTCCCCCAATAGACATCCATAACAAAACATGATATCAACTTTGAATTGAAATTACTACAATCACAGTACTACAGCAGCGGCTATGTACTCATCTAAGATTTGAAATGTGTTCAGCCTGCTGGATATGCAACAAAGAAACAAACAGAGATTAACATGGTGGTGCTACAGAATTGAACGGGAGAGGCAGCCGGCATAGATGAAGAGAGGAATCAGGCGTAGACGGACTCACCGATAGCTGCGGCACCTAGGGAAGGTCACCACGACCTGGCCTTTGAGATGGGGCGATTCAGTGCCAAAGGGAAGAGCGACGGATTTCTTCGGGCGGGCTTCTGAATATCGTCGCAATGCTTGGGGCGGCGGTGGCTTGATCTGGCACAGAGGGAAGGTTGTTATGTTTTGGTGCCACAGAGGGCCCCTGGATCTAGGAGATGGAACTGATGGGGGAAGTTTCTACGGAGAGGGAGAGGTAGATTAATCGGCAGTTTGGCTATTTTCTCGGAGGGCATAGGGACGATTGGCGGCAAATGAAAGTAATTAGTAATACAATAGGTGGCAAGTTAATTTTTGCACTGCAATTGGCGGGAAGCGTGGGGAGGAGGGGGGAGGCGGCCGAGTGCCGCGGGGTAGGTGGGGGGAGAAGGAGGCGGCGGCGGGGGAGGTGGGGGGAGGAGGGAGGGGCCCGGCCACCCGGGGAGGTGGGGAGAGGAGGCGGCGGCGGGGGAGGTGGGGAGAGGAGGAGGCGGCGGGGGGGGGGAGGTGGGGGGAGGAGGAGGTGGCTGGGGGAGGGGGCGGTGGGGGAGGCGGGACTCGGGAGGCCCGGAGGGAGGGAGGGGGCGGCGGGGGACCCGTGCGGGGGGAGGAGGAGGCAGCCAGGGGCGGCGGGGGGAGGAAAAGGCGGCCGAGGGCGGCCGGGGGGGGAGGCAGGAGGCGGCCAGGAGAGGGAGGTGGGAGGCGGCCGGGGGCGCCGGGGGGGGGGAGGAGGCGGGAGGTGGGAGGAGGAGGCGGCCGGGAGAGGGAGGCGGGAGGCGGCGGGATCCGGATCTGGCGAGGCGAGAGAGGGAGATGGAGAGGAGGGGGAAAATGAGAGTCGGCCGAGGTAAGAAAAGAAAGAGGAAAGAAAAGAAAAAGGAAAAGGAAAAGAATTGAGAAGAGAAGAAAAATAAAATTATGCAATTTAGTTTTGAATGAGCTGAAAATTTCACGTTTGGCTCCAATCTGTACCGCTGACATGCCATTGGAATTCGCCGCCAAATTTCATTTTGTACTGTACATGAGAAATCGTAGAAGGCAGTACGTACACTGTAAGCTTTTTTTGGGTGGCTTATGGCTGAAAAGTACTGTAGTTGGATGAAAAAACGTTGTACCTGACAGAGGCTTATTTAGCATAATTAAATTTAAAAATATTAAATAATATATAAAATATGTTAGCTCATTATGTACAATACAAACAAATACGGGAAAAAAGAACTGGCAAAAAAGCTCAACAAAAAGCCAAAAGTTCAGAAAAAAGATGAAATTTATTAATAGTGAAAATAAGCCGGAAGCTAGAAGCCGAAACGAACGGAGCCACACATCGATCTTCAAGTTATTTGCTCCTTGGTTTTTGTTTTTGTTTTAAAACAAGGGTGGGGGAGGCGGGACTTGGGAGGCCCGGAGGGAGGGAGGGGGCGGCGGGGGACCCGTGCGGGGGGAGGAGGAGGCAGCCAGGGGCGGCGGGGGGAGGAGGAGGCGGCCGAGGGCGGCGGGGGGGGGGGGGGGGCGGGAGGTGGGAGGAGGAGGCGGCCGGGAGAGGGAGGTGGCACGCGGCGGGATCCGGATCTGGCGTGGTGAGAGAGGGAGATGGAGAGGAGGGGGAAATTGAGAGTCGGCCGAGGTAAGAAAAGAAAGAGGAAAGAAAAGAAAAAGGAAAAGGAAAAAAATTGAGAAGAGAAGAAAAATAAAATTATGCAACTTAGTTTTGAATGAGCTGAAAATTTCATGTTTGGCTCCAATCTGTACCGTTGACATGCCATTGGAATTCACCGCCAAAGTTCATTTTGTACTGTACATGAGAAATCGTAGAAGGCAGTATAGATACAAATCATCAAATTATTATACCCCACCCCTTGGACATTTGAACACATAATCCTTATTACCATAAGAATATAATAGTAACCATACTAGCTATAAGTTGTATCTAAGCGCTATGCTTAGTCTTGCTTAGATTTCCAAGGGCATTAAACTACCCCATCATCTTTTCAAAATACGAAACTGGTTTTGGGCAGCCATTGAAGAAAAATGGCTGGTATGTTAAGATAACTTAGTTTTATGCTTCTCAAATCCATAAAAATTGCTTTACATATCTAGACAGATGGTAAGAGGTGTTGGTACAGATGTAGCATGAAAATATGTGGTTTGTGATAGCACCGCCCAAATAAACACTAAGGACCGAATCTTGTGATAACTTTCCAATGTAAAATAGTGCAATCATAAGTCTATAATGGGCATGATCTGGCAAATTAATTTGCATTCACCGGCATGGGTTGCATCATTGGAGTGATCCATGAGTCATGCCACTGGATTTAAGCCACTGTGGACACAGTTCATGTCGCTAGATTTAAGCCGTCGTGTGGTGCAAGAGGGGGGTCTTGGTAAGGGTGGAAGTCATCCCACAAAGATAAAACCTTATAAAGGTCTTGTGGTGATACATTATAAAGGTTGTGGTGATGTTCTTGATTTACATGTCCAAGCAAATGTATGCAACATAACAAGTCGATTATCTCTTATGGGTAAAGTGTATGACCTTTGTGCCCACTGTCATGGGCGAGTATGGCAACTTACTCAAGCTAGTGTATACACTACAACAAAATGAACATATTAAGACGTTTTGTTTAAGACGCTTTGAATCATGTCTCTCTTTTTAGAACCACAATTGAAATAGAGACGCGGTTTGAGACGCTCTAAAGGGTTGCATGCTATTAAATTCTATTAAAACGGCTGCTGAGACGTTTTGGAGTACGTCTCATGTATAGAGACGAAAATTTAGATGTCTTATTTATCATTTGAGATGTCTTATCTATTATCTCCATATAAGAATATTAAAAAAACAAAATGGTGTAAGTAACGGTATATATATAACACATAAAAAAATATCAATCTCAAAGTTCGAACTCACAACCTGAGACTTTTCTTTCGCTTTTGTCCAGTGGCTGAAAACATAAAAAATATCAATCCCAGGATTCGAACTCTCAAACTAAGGTTTAGAATATTCACGCATTAACAGGGGCGGAATTGGGCCCCTGGGAAGGTGGGCATTAGCCCGGGGTATAAAAATGTATGTAGTATATAGCCCGGGTAATTTGAGTCCAGCTCGGGGCAAAATTGGCAAGATTCAGCCCAGGTCCGTAACGTATTTTACTGCTGGCCGCCACTATCTCCGCGACTCCGCGCGCTCGGCCCACGACTTCAGTCTTCAATACAGCCGTTGCCCGCTGCGCTTCGATGCGGCCCATTTCGCGCGACCGGCGACTCGGCGAACCCGACAAAAGCCTCGTCCCGACAGCTCCATCTTCTGTAGGGGTGAAAACGGTACGGGTTATTCCCAACCGATCCGGTACCAAATCCGGCTGGTAGCAAATTCGGTAAACTGGTTTGGTATCCGATCGGATTCGGTTTCGGATACGGATATATGTATTCGAATTCAGTAGCGGATTCGGTATAGCTAATATTCGACCGAATAGGTTCGGTATTCAGTTATTCGGATAATATCCGGATTAAAACTTAATAAATATCCGAGCTCGGCCCATCAGTAGTTGAGCACAGCCCACACCACACACCGACAAGCGAACGGCGAAATAGCCCAAACCCGCCTCGCTCGGTCGTGCCCTCGTCATTCGTCATCTCCTCCCTTCCGGCCCTCCCCACCCGCGTCAACCGAACCGGCAAACCCTAGCTCGCTCCGCCCCCAAATCCCTCCGCGCCTCTCGATCTCGCCATCGCCGGCGCTGCATCCTGAAAACCCTGCGTCCCCCTCGCCGTCGCAGTCAGTAAGCTCTCCCTCTATCCCTATTCTTATCCATGCCTAAAATCTTGAATCCATTCTCGCCCGTCTGTTTTTTGGAATCCTTGGCATCAAATAATCCTCAATGCATATTCTTTTTGAACATGCATCTTCATTTCAGCACCTTACTGAACTAGAAGGGGAGCAGGTGCCTCTGTGCTGGCTCGGCAAATGGCGGCGGCGTGGGCGAGCGCAGCACGCTGGCGGAGGAGTCGTGGTGCTGTCTTCTAAGTTCTATCCAGTGATTGAGCACTACAGGTAGAGCTCTGATTTGTTTTTGCTTCAAAATTACCAGTACATATTCGTCCTAATATTTGTTCTGTTTGATTTCTTGGGTTCTTTGGTCCAATTTCCTTATTGCTGTTGCAATATGGATGTTCACCCCTCCTATGCAGCTATGCTGCCATTCATGTACTCACTAGGGGTTCAGAGGAGGGGAACAACGTTGCCTGGCTTAATCGATGATGGAGAAAAAAATTCTTGGTTGATTTTGTTGTGCTGTAATGCTCAGTGTACATAGGAAAACATAAATATATGTTGATGTTTTATAAGAGAAATGACCTAGCAAAATTGTAACTAATTCAATCTGTGCAAGAAAAGATATGTAAACAGAAATGCTAGCAAAGACTGTCAATGCCAATATTTTTCATACTCAGGGAGCAAAATTGTAACTAATTCAATCTGTGCAAGAGATCAAATGTGGATGTGCAGATGAACAATATCAGAATCAGAAACCTACAGCAGTAAAGAGCATATATGATATAGTATGGTACTATGGTGAGATTTAACTAGTGAAGTAGAATTGTAGAAATGCAATAAAGAGCTGTGAAGTAGAAATGCATGCCAAACTTGAGTATGCGCCTGGTAATACAATGGCATTGTAACATTGTCGACTACATAGTGCATACACAGCATGTGGTTTGACTGAGTCCCTTGGATGTATCACTTAAAAAGCATGCAGTTCATGAGTATGCCTTTTGGTGCATTGTGCCTAATGGTGTATCACTGTATTGTTTTGTTCAGGAGGATCTTTGGTTGTCAGCTTTTCCTGTTGGGACTAAGGTTTGTGTGCATCCCTACTGTTATTTTTATCTAGTATTGTGTCTATCAATGATTCACATTTTGATATGCATACAGCTGTGTATTATGCATTTGGTCTTACTTTTATTGATTTTCTATCTCTGGTCCTGTCATCTGTAGTGATAAAATATTGATAAGATAAAGGAGTTCAACTGGAACTTTGAAAATTTGGAGGTATGGTCTATAGTCTATTTCATTTAAATCACTGCGTAACAGACCTCTAATAGACTATAGTATCTTTGACCTCATCTCAGATGAAGATTCTTATGTTGAATTAGCAGAAAAGGTTGTACATGCTAATGTTTTCATTCATTATTTATTTATTGTGTTGTGTAAGCTGATGTCATAACATCTTGAGCATTTTAGAAAGATCAATTCTTTGAACTACAAGAATAATTTTCCTACCAGAAATATTTGTGTCTTGTTACTCATATAATATCTATTGCTTCAGGTAAAAAAGCCTAAACGTTCTACTCTCTAGGTATGCCACTTCTAGTTTAATTAACTGAACTTGTACCGTAATATTTTTCATGATTGCTCATATATGATATTTTTTTTGTTAATATTGCTATGTTTGCAGGATATGGAGGACTATGAAAAGAAATGCAGAGTGGAAGACCTGATGCATAATTTTCTGATTGAAGAAATAAACCTGATGATTTATTATAGCAGTTTAAAAAAAGATGTGTGTCAAATTGGAGGATGTTTTACCGACATGTGTTTATCGCATAATAGATTTTTATTTAGTTGTGAACTCTGTTGATTTAAATGGATGCTATAATTATTTGTAAACCTCTCTTATGTAAACTTTTTTGGGGTTTGGAGGGTGCAATGATGATGAATTTGTCAATTGCCAATGGTTTGCCCGGGGTGTGGCTTGGTTCCAGTTGTAGCTGGTTTGCTTTTCTTATAACAGTACTGTATCTGTTGTGCTACGCCCATTCCTTATATTTTATAAAATATGTACTCAATATTATGGTGTTGCCTATAAAATTATTATATATACATGTATATGTAATAAAATATATGGAATATTATATTCTCATACGGATACGTATTTGTGTGTATAGAAGAAAATATATACCAATCAAAATAAAAATACATACTACATAGGACATCTTGAGACGGCACATAACGTCTCAACGCACGTGCCTATATTAATTGAGACGTGGTGCAGTCGTTTTTATAAAAGCGTCTCTAACTTTATAGAGATACAGTGCAGATGTCTCTAATGAACGTCTCAAATAATATAGACACGCCTTAGAGAGCGTCTCTATATTTTTGAGGCGGTTCATGTAGAGACGTTTCTATGACGCTTTATAAAAGCGCCTCAGTTGTCTGTGGGAGACGAAACAGAACGTCTCTAACCTACAAATATGATTTCTCCCCACGGATGTTTTGTTGTAGTGATATTTCTAAAACTTCATGGGTGGGGTTAAAACGCGTTGGGTGGATGTAACCCCGAATTTGGATTGTCCTAGGTGGATGTAATCCAGTGAGTATAGTGGTTGGACAGAACCCTAGTATCAAAAACTAGCATATGGTAGATGGAACCATGTAACAGGTGGATGGAACCCGCACTATTATTAATATTGCACACTTTTACTCTCTTTAATAAAACATAGATTAGTTAAAAATGCTAAGTCATAGGGAATTTACTACTTATGGTAGCTTTTAACTAATGCCTTTAGCAAATGAAAGAATCCGAGCCTACCCTTGTTAAACATTGCATTTATAATATTGCATTATGTGTGTTGGCTCATGGAGCATAGTTGTTTGTACTCACTCTCGCTCACTAAGAGCTGGTGGAGGAGAAGATGATGGATATTAGTACGTTCTCTTGTAGGATAGTTTTTACCTCAGTTAAGCAGACTTTGTTGATGACTGTGTGCACATCTATTATCCAAATTCTTGGAGAGTAGTAAGGCATCATTTTACCCCCAGTCACTTGCCTGTGGCAAGATGTGGTCTCACCATTTGCTATTGCTTCCACTTCCACTTTTGTAATGTATCTATTTGGCCGATCGGCCCTTTATGTAAAATCTACTTGATGTGAAATATGTAAACTCTAATATGTAATATTAATGAATGGTATAGTTCACACTATGTATGAAATGATTCAATAATATAATTGTGAGTACTATGTACTGATCTAGGGAATAGTGTAGTGGAATCACAAAAGATTCTGGAATTGGTAAAATTCAGGTCCGACAGTATAGTAATTCTCCTATTGTCTTTTTAGCATGTCAATCCACTGATTGGTGGATTAATATTGGTGCTAATGTTCACGTATATTCTGATATTTCCTTATTTTCTTCTTACCAGGCAGCAAGGGCTTCCTCCATCCTAATGAAAAATGGGTCGCATACTTCTGTTTTTGGTGTTGGCATGATGGATCTGAAGCTTACTTTATGGAAGATTGTCCACTTAAGAACTTGCAACATGCTCCTACAATAAACGAAAACCCCATTAGTGGTTCTCTCCTTGCAAGGATAGTTATAAGCTAGTCTTTGAGTCCAATAAAGTTATAATGTCTAAGTTTAGGAACTTTGTTGGTAAAAGCTATGAGAGCAGAGGTTTGTTCTGCCTAAGTACTTTAGAGTCTTGTTATAATCTGAATGTTGCATCTGGTTTAAATAAATGTGAGGCTAATATTTGGCATTCTCATTTCTAACATATTGGTTTTGATAGTATTGCTAGAATGTCCAGATTAGATTTAATTCCAAAATATAAAATTGTCAAGGTATGTGTGCAAGCAAAGAATCTCAAAAACCCTTTATAGGATTAGAGGATGAAAAGAATTTGAGACCATTGGATATTGTTCATTCAGATTTGTGTGAAATAAATGGATTATTGATAGAAGGAGGAAAAATGATATTTTCTAACTTTTATTGATGGTGCAACATGCTAGTGTTATGTGTATTTGCTAAAAACTAAGAATGAAGTTTTAAATTACTTTAAGACTTATAAGGCCGATGTTGAGAACCAACTAGAGAAGAAAATTAAAAGACTGGGGTTTGGTCATAGAGGAGAGTACATCTCTCATAAGTTCTCCTAATTCTATTCTGAGCAATGAATAGTCTATAAATTTACACCACCATATTCATCCCAATCAAATGGGGCTGAGAGGAAAAACCGGACATTAACAGACGTGGTAAATGCCATGTTAGATAGTGTTGATATACCTAAGGTATGGTGAGGGAAGCTATATTGACAACAACTTTTATCCTAAATAGAGTAATCGCTAAAAGGAGTGAGATTACTCTATATGAGGAATGGAAGGAGAGAAAACCTGATGTCAATTTTCTTCGAACTTTGGGATGTTTGACAAAGGTCAATATACGATTATAGAAAAAGAGAAAACTTGAACCTAAAATAGTCAATTGTGTTTTTTAGGATATGCTCATAATAGCACGGTCTATAGATTTTTAATAGTTAAATTAAAAACATCTTAGATTATTACTAACACAATAATAGAGTCTAGAGATGCTTCATTCTTTGAGGATATTTTTCTTATGAGAACTGCATGCAGTACTTCACAAACTGAGAATATTCAAACTGAAAATATAGAAAGTGAGATTAATCAAACTTCTGAACTTCTCACCATTTCTGAACCAATATGTGATATTCCTGAGGAGGATAATAATCTAGTCGTAGAGGCTACTCGCAAAAGCAAGAGACAAAGGGTTGAGAAAACCTTTGGTGATGACTTTATTGTATACATCGTGGATGATGTGCCAGACTCTTTAAGAGGCTTATACATCTTCTGATGTTTAGTATTGGAAAGAGGCAGCCTATAGTTACATGGACTCTATCATGACCAATGGAACATGGGGGATCACTGATCGTCATATTGGGTGCAAGCCTATAGGATGTACATGGGTCTTTAATAAAAACTAATTAGGCCTGATGGTACTATGGAAAAGTACAAGGTAAAACTTGTGGCTAAGGGTTACACCTAGAAAGAGAACAAAATTTTTTTAATACATATTCTCTTGTCGCTAGACTAACTACCGTTAGAGTGCTTCTTACTTTAGCATCTTCCTATGGTCGACATGTGCATCAAATGGATTTGAAGATAGCTTTCCTTACTAGAAAGTTGGAGGAAGAAATCTATATGGATCAACCAGATGGTTTTATGCTTTTTGGACAGGAAAACAAGGTGTGCAGATTATTGAAATCTTTGAATGGCCTAAAACAAGCACATAAACAATGGCACGAGAAGTTTGATAAAATTTAAACATCCACTAGCTTTATTATGAATGAAGTTGATAAATTTGTATATTACCGTTATGGTTGCATCAAGGAGTGATCTTGTGTCTATATATGGATAGCATACTTATATTTAGAACAAACATTGCCGTAAGTGACGAGGTCAAATCTTTCTTATCTTGGTACTTTGATATGAAAAACTTAAAAGAGGCAGATGTCATTCTAAATATTAAATTGATCAAGAACAAGGATTGGATCACTTTGAATCAATCCCATTATGTTGAGAAAATATTGAGTTAGTTCGGCTTTGAAAATTGTAAAGTTTCTCCAACGCCCTATGATACAAGTACTAAGCTACGAAAGAACCAGAGGCTCAGAAAAGATCAATTGAGATGTTCATAAATATTGGGTCACTCATGTATTTAGCTGGTGCCACAAGACCTGACATTTTATTTGATGTGAACAAATTAAGTTGGTTTACATCTAACCCAGGAGATGATCACTGGGAGGACTTGAAAAAGTGTTGCATTGCTTGAGAGGCACAATATCTTTTGGAATTTATTATACTAGATATTCTTTTATATTAGAAGGATATAGTGACTCCAATTAGATCTCTGATGCGAAAGAGATCAAAGCTACAAATAGCTATGTGTTTACTTTAGCTAGTGCTATAGTTTTATGGAGGTCTTACAATAGACCATATTAATGAGGTCAACCATAGAAGCAGAACTTGTAGTACTTGACCCAGCCACTATTGAGGCTGAATGGCTGATAGAGCTTCTGTTGGACATCCCATTGGTAGAGAAATAGATACAAGGCAATCCTGATGTACCATGATGTGGCGCACCACTTGATAGACTAAGTCCACTTTATTTTTGCTAAACCATGCATCTCGATCTCTCTCTGTTTGAAGAGATTCAAATATTTGAATTTTAGGCTTTTGTTTTGGTGTTGATGATAGATAATTACTAGTGGGTAAATGGCTGGTTAAATATGTTAGTTACCAATTGGTAAATGGCTGATTAATTATGTTAATTCATAGTCTAAATCTATATATATGCCTAGAGACGTCCAGAGCATAGGGTCAAGCATCATTGCCTCCTCCATTTCTTTTTCTTTCTCCTGCAAATCTGTGCAGTTGTGTTGCGCTATTTGAACCTCGTCGACTCTTCTTCCTAGTGTGCACTGTGAAGAAGGGGAACGTATCTCCGAGCCATTGCTACTGTGAAGACCTGCACGAGGGCGACAATAAGGTTTCTAGGCAGCGCATATCTGCATGACTGCTCACTTCATTGCTACATCTACGTCTACACTACATTGAGTCTGCGTTGTTTCCTGTTCTTCATTAGACCCAACTGTAAGTTATTCGTGTGACCGATCGACTTGCTTAAATTTTATTTTTACATATATTTAGAGTACAATGAGTTGCCTACTGCTATTACTGATTTATGCATCATTAGTTATTTACGATATTTGCCTCCTAGTAAAATCTGAAATTAAAATATTGTCCATATCTTCAACAATATTTGGAGAAAATAGGGGTGGGGAGGAGAATGCTACCGCACGAGCTAGCTCAGCTCACACCTAGTGGTAGAACCACGATAGTTATTTCAAAGGACTAGTAATATTCCGATATCTTCGTCTAAAAATATTCCGTTGGTACATGTGCATGCACATACGGGGCATGCATTTGCCAAGACAAATTTCTCATCTCAACTTCCTGCTAGAAAGTGACGTGAACAGCACGTTCCAGTCTTAGTATGCACGAACATTTCGGCAGTACACATCACCCAGCGCGACGTTCCAAAAATTTGGCCAGCTAGGAAATGCTGGAAGTCCAAGTTTGCATGCTCCTATCAGAAAAATACATACGCCACTAACGGGTTTTCTTTCTAGATAGAATTGAGCAGTGACGACTTTACTAATGACTACCCACACATGTCCTGTTTGTAGTAATCCACATAACAGAATCGAGTTGCCTCGGTGCCATGCATTGTTCGTGGAATTCTTTGTCCTTGCGAGGAAAGGATCGGCACGCCATGCCAACGTTGTGCTAGATTTTTCCAAGCACACTGGAGAAAATTCCTTCACCCATCCACTATAAATACGTACCCCTGTATACCTGCAAGAGCTACGTACAAAAGCAAAGTTACTTACAGATACACAGTCCAGGGCACATAGAATCATAGATAGGTGAACGTAATGGAGGCATCGTCCAAGCTAGCCATTTTGCTCGCCTTGGCTATGGCAGCCACCATGGTTCGCCCTTCCCGAGCTCAAAACTCGCCTCAAGACTTTGTCACGCCCCACAACGCCGCCCGCGCCGCTGTCGGCGTGGGCCCGGTAACCTGGAGCGCGAAGTTGCAGGCGTTCGCCGAGAACTACGCGAGGCAGAGGGCCGGCGACTGCCGGCTGCAGCACTCCGGCGGGCCCTACGGGGAGAACATCTTCTGGGGGTCGGCCGGCGCGGACTGGAAGGCGGCAGACGCGGTGAGGTCGTGGGTGGACGAGAAGAAGTTCTACAACTACGCCACCAACAGCTGCGCCCAGGGCAAGGTGTGCGGCCACTACACGCAGGTGGTGTGGCGCGCGTCGACGAGCGTCGGCTGCGCACGCCAGGTCTGCAACAACAACCGCGGCGTGTTCATCATGTGCAACTACGAGCCCCGCGGTAACATCATCGGACAGAAGCCGTATTAACTGGAGCGTAGTTCTGGTTACATAGCAGCCGTCCCTCGTTCTCACGTACAAGCGTGCATGGCTGCACCCCATGCACGCATGCGTTATATCTTACGTTCGAGGGAGTAAATAAAAGGGCCAGTGAATAAATGATGTATTTCAGCTTGGAGCGGAATAAATAAAGCACTGAAATGCCGTGTCTCAAAAGTGGGATTTTTTATTCTTCGGCCTCGTTTGGAGAGTTTTTTGTACGGATAATCCTTTTTTTATTCGAAATTACATAAATATATTGCGGGAAATTTTTTTACAAAAATAGGCTCCAGTCGCCTAATGGTTGGGCGACTGGAGCCTTTCGCCCAACCATTAAGCGACACAATTTGTGTCGCTACATAGTAGAGCGACTGCATCCAGTCGCTCTTCCGTACGGCGACTTACATGTAGTCGCCTTTCCGTTAGGCGACTAGCATGCAGTCGCCATCCCGTTAGGCGACTACATGCAGCCCCCGTGATTGTTTTAGATTTTGTGAATTTTGTAATGTTGAACCGGTAAAAAATACGGTGAAGTTGTAATAAAAGTTTATGTTCATTGTATATTGTAGGTGCGTAAAAAGTTTTTTAAATTTTTTTTATGAAAGATTGAGTAGAGAACGATCGATACATACACTGTTAAGTGAGATAGTTTGTGTGTGTGTCCGGACCACTCCCAGCTGACCTGGCGGCTCGTCCGTGCTCCCCGGTGGCGGCACTAGACGGGAAGCGTGATGAGAGCGGTCCACGTGCTCGTCCAACAGCGCGTACGGGCACGGAGTCACGTCCAGCACGAGTCATACCTGCAAAATTTGTACAATAATTTCAACATTAAATTTTCTACATCTAAATTTGTACACTAAACTTTCTACATCTAAACTTTCTACACTAAATTTTCTACATCTAAATTTGTACATTAAATTTTCTACATCTAAATTTGTACAATAATTTCAACATTAAATTTTGTACATGTACATTTAAATACTATATTTTGTACAATAATGCATTATAAATGGTATACAAAATTTACTAAACAAAATTTGAAAATTAAATTTCTAAATTAGATTTCTAAAGTTAATTTCTAAACTAAATTTCTAAACTAATTTTCTAAACTAATTTTCTACACTACATTTTCTAAACTAATTTTCTAAACTATATTTCTAAACTAATTTTCTACACTACATTTTCTAAACTAATTTTCTACACTACATTTTCTAAACTAATTTTTTACACTAACAAAAAATATAACTCCAAAAAATTACCTGAAAATCGCACACTCACTCTCCTCTTCTCCTCCTCTCCCTCTCTTTCTCTCCCCCTCCTCTTCTCCTCCTCTCCCTCTCCTTCCTTCCCCCTTCTCTTCTCCCTTCTGCGAGCGGCCGAATGAACCGAATGAAAACAGTGCGACGATGGCCGAGCGTGGTTTTATATCCCACCTCCAGTCGCCCCACCATTCGGCGACTGAATTTCAGTCGCCCAACGGTTCGGCGACTTCATGGAAGTCGCCCAACGGTGGGGCGACTGCAGTTAATCGCTGAACGGTTGGTAGACTCTTTATGTGTCGCGGTCTAGTTGGGCGAAAGGCTCCAGTCGCCCAACCATTAGGCGACTGGAGCTTATTTTTGTAAAAAATTTTCCCGCGGGTATATTTATGTAATTTCGAATAAAAAAAGGATTATCCGTACAAAAAACTCCTCGTTTGGATGGGCCAAAATTCTGGTCCATCCACATGAATGAGCCGAGATTTTTTGTTCAATCTCCTGTTCCTGGCCCATCCCTGGCCATATGCAGACAAGGCCTTGAAAGGGGTGTTTAGATTAGGGATATTTATTAGAAAGTTTTAGGATCTAATTCAAATTTGAACTAAATTCCAAAACCTCACAAGGAATTACTACTCATCCAAATAAGGCCTAAGGGGACTTCCACCGACTCCATCTGCCCCTCTTTTCCACCTCGAGATCCGCACGTACCCTTCATTCAATGGCTAGAAAAGAAACTAGATAATGCAGCAAACATCCCAACATGAAATGGAGAATCATCCGTATATTAGACCCGGGGGACTCTCCGGCCACTCAGGGTGTCCACGTCGGCGTTTGTTTTCTCTGCGGCCGACGCGAGCACGCGTTCTCTTTTCCGCTCTGCTTGCTGCGTAGGGGTGAAAACAGATTGGATTCGGACGGATATTGCTGTTACCATATCCTAACCCATATTTTTTCTCTGGATTCGGTATCAATCGGATTCGGTATCAATCGGATTCGGTGTCGGATCGGTCGGGATTAACCCAATTCGTTTGCACGCCTACTTGTTTGTAAGGAATGCATACAGTGCAGTAAATGGAGTAGGACGCACTGACTTGATGTTACTATTTAATAGCTGATGTGGAAGATTTTATTTTACCATTACAAAAGAAAATGAAACGTCAAATAGTAGCACTAACCTGAAATCATACTTGAAGACGTATCGGATTCGGACGGATATTCAGATTCGGACGGATATTGCTGTTACCATATCCTAACCCATATTTTTTTCTCCGAATTCGGTACTAGTCGAATTCGGTACCAATCGGATTCGGTGCCGGATCGGTCGGGATTAACCCGACCCGTTTTCACCCCTATTGCCGCGTGTATGTGCGCTCACTTTCTCTTCGCTTGACGCGTGCGTTCGTGGGGCGCTCTTCATGAGCAGATGGTGGCACGCAGTTTCAACGGCGGTTTGTGATGGGCGGTTTCGGTGATGTGGCATCGCGGTTCGTCGCCTCACGCGTGTGTGTTCTCTCGAACGTTCACATGGCTTTCCTCGTGGCATGTCGCTTTGCTGGTGGCACAACGCAGCTAGCTTCCATCCTTCCATTCGTGTGTCCCAGGCCCGTCCTCTATTTCTTCTCTCGGTTGCCTCGCAGTGGTCGGCATCTCAGTTCCTCCCCTAGATCTGCTCGTGCTGCTCTCCACCAGCGTCACTTGCTCCGCCTCCACTGCTCGACGTTCTCTTCCCTTCCTCCTCCGTGAGGTTCTCAAGAAGGCTTTGCTCTTCTTTCGCCGGTTGACCTCCTCCCCCCTCTTCCTTTGCATGCCGCCCTCTTCCTCCGTCTGCCTTCTGGTCGAATAGATTCAGCCCTCCATCGAATAGATTCAGCCCTCCATCCATGTATCTGATTCCCTCTCAACGGCCACCGTCTTAGTCCCTTCTCTAAATCTACTCCTCGCGCTCTCCACCAGCATCACTTGCTTCGCCTCCACTGGTCGAGCTCCTTCCTCTTCTGGCATTCCGGCGATATATACCCTGTAACCTCTGTGCAATGAGTGAGGAGAGATTTTGGGGAAAATCAGAGTGAATATAGAGCATAGAGGGAAGTCGACGTGTGTTGTCGGACGTGAAACAGTCCCGTCTCTGTCTTTCGGTCGCTCTTCTCCTTGCACTCCCAGTGTTTCTTCCCCCGAAAAACGTGGTCGTAACGACGACACACAACGTGGTCGTAACGACTACACAGAAAGTGGTCGTTACCGACCACCCAGGGCGACTCGACCACGGCCGTCTTCGACCACGGGCATCTTCGATCACTGGCATCTTCGACCACGGCCACTCCATCGTGGGTATCGTCTTCACCGCTCAAGCGACTGGCCGCACGACCCCAGCCACTGGCTTCCACTTCAGCTCCTCCTTGATTGCTTCTTTGATCATGGCTTCGACTGCAACACTCGAGCTTCACCCACGCAATCACTGCACTGGTCGTCTTCAACTTCAACAGGTTGATCGTCCACGATCACTCCCACAAGCGCTGTTATGATCACACACACCGTAGTCATAACCGACTATAGACAACTATTGAATTTGCTCCGATACCACTTATTGTAAGTCTTACGACTTCTCCCAGGACTTTTTTGACCTCTTACGAGTGCTTCCGACCGCTTACGACTGGTCATGACTGCTTACGACCGCTTCCCGCTACCGTTCAACCGCTCTGTCGCCCGTTTGATCACTTTGATCACTTTCCTTCGTGGCCGTAAACCTTCTGCTGAGGTTTCCGACCGCTCTTCTCTGTCGCTGTGCTGCGCTTCCTTCGACCCCACTTGAATCACCTTGTTCGCAACTCTCACCGATCACGTAGTGATGCTTGCGATCAGTGTTCACCGTGGTCAAAACACCTTTTCGACCACGATCACTTCCTTACAGTGTGGTCGGATTCCTTCTGACCACGTTCAAGGCTTAACGGTGCAGTCACAGCCTCTTCCGACCACTCACACTGTGGTTGAAGCTTCAAAACATTGTTGAAGCCTTCACCGACCACGTTCAGTGTCTTTACAATGTGGTCGAAGCCCTCCTTCCGACCATGTTCAATCTCCTTCAACGTGATCGAAGCCTTTCGACCACGTTCAACTCTTCAACGTGGTCGAACGCCTTCCCGATCATGTTCAATTCTGCCTTGCCGTGGTCGTAGCGCCTCCCGACCATTTCTTCTTCAGGTTTGTCGTAGTCGAACACACTCCGATCACATTTCCGACGCCTGCGATAACTCACTGCGTCAACTTGACCGCACGATCTCAACCACTGGTTTCCACTTCAGCTGCTTCTTGACCACTTCTCCAATCTTGGCTTCGACCACAGCACTCATGCTTCGACCACGCAATCACTGCACTGGTCGACTACAAATAGACTGGTCATCCACGACCACACTGGTCGTAACTGACCGCTCACACGACCCCTGTTACGACCAGACACACCATGGTCGTAAACCACTACAACGTGGTCGAAACCGACCACACACTAGGCCCTGTTACGACCACACACACCGTGGTCGTAACCGACTATAACGTGGTCGAAACCGACCACACACAACGTGGTCGTAAATGACCACTTACAACGTGGTCGAAACTGACCCCTCTCAATGTAGTCGTAACTGACCGCTCAACGTGGTCGTAACCGGCCGTTCTCAACGTGGTCATAACCGCCACTTCAATGTGGTCATAACCGGCCGTTCTCAACATGGTCGTTACCGCCCGCTTCAACGTGGTCGTAACCGCCCCCTTCAGCGTGGTTGTAACCGCCCCCTTCAACAGGCATCTTTCGACCATGGGCATCTTCGACCACGAGCATCCGACTACGGGCATCTTCGACCACGGGCATCCGACCACGGGCATCTTCAACCACGGGCATCCGACCACGACCATCTTCGACCACGGGCATCCGACCACGGCCATCTTCGACCACGGCCATCCGACCACAGCCATCCGGCCACGCCCATCTTCGACCACAACCATCCGCGACCACGGGCATGCGACTACGGCCATCCGACCACGGCCATCTTCAACCACAGCCATTTTCGACCACGACCATCTTCGACCACGGGCATCTTCAACCACGGCGATCCGACCACAGCCATCTTCAACCACGGGCATCCGACCGTGGCCATCTTCGACCACGGGCATTCGACCATGGCCATCTTCGACCACGGCCATCCGACCATGGCCATCTTCGACCACAAGCATCTTCGACCACGGGCATCTTTGACCACGAGCATCCGACCAAGGCCATCTTCGACCATGGCCATCCGACCACGGCAATCTTCGACCACGGCCATCTAGCCACGGCCATCTTCGACCACGGCCATCTTCGACCACGGGCATCCGACCACAGCCATCTTCGACCACGGCCATCTGGCCACGCCCATCTTCGACCATGGCCATCCAACCATGGCCATCTTGGACCACGGCCATCTACGAACACGGCCATCCGACCACAGCCATCTTCAACCACGACCATCTTCGACCACGGGCATCCAACCACGGCCATTCGACCACGGACATCTTTGACCACGGCCATCCGACCACGGCCACTTCGACTACGGCCATCTTCGACCAGGGCATCCCACCACTGCCATTTTCGACCACGGCCATCTTCGATCACGACCATCCGACCACGCCCATCTTCGACCACGGGCATCCGACCACGACCATCTTTGACCATGGGCATTCGACCACGGTCATCTTTGACCATGACCATCTGACTACAGCCATCTTCGACCACGGCCATTCAGCCAGACCACAGGCTTCTTCGACCACGGTCATCCGACCATGGCCATCTTCGACCAGGGGCTTCTTCGACCACGGCCATCTTTGACCACGGCCATCTTCGACCACGGGCACTCGATCACGGCCATGTACAAATTATCAAGATTAATTCCAACACTCACAACGTGCTCGAGGAAGGCTTACGACCAAGACTTACGACTATGGCTACGCCTTACGACCACGCCTACGGCATATGACTACGATCATGCTTTATGTCGGGACCCCGGATTTCCTAACCCGGACCCTCTGTGTATTACTGCACTAGTCCCAGATCAAAGCTAGTGCACACAGTTAAACAGAAACAATTCATCACCAACAACGCATTATTACAATAATAAAGAGTACTGACCATCAGGTCTCATTATTACATTTGGGGTTTCAAGACCCAGCACAATCATAAAACTCAGCGGAAGCAAAATAAATCCATTGGAGACCCATCAATACGCCACAGGCAATTGACTGGGGAAGCGCAACCTAGAACTCCTGGAATCCTTCGTCGAATCCACCCGCGAAGTAGTCGTAGTCTCCCTCTTGAGCTTCATATTCCTCTGATTATTATTTTTTAGTGCAGCATGTGAGTACATAAAGTACTCCGCAAGTCTTGGAAAAATTGCAATAGATGCAAGGCTTGACAAAGGAAGGCTATATGGTTCTTTCGCACAAAGCAATGTTTTAATTTCAATTACTACTAATTATTTTCGAAGGCATCAATTTAATAAAGTAAATGTTTTAACAGAACTATCATTAACTTTATAGTGAAGGTTCCATCTGCCAACACTAGCTAACCAAATACAAATGATCAAGTTTAAAACTGTGGGTTCCATCCACCCTCTCTGGCTCCAACTGCCAGGATACCCTTCCGAGAGTTTCCTCCACTCTCGGAATACAAAAACTTTGATTTTCAAACCAAAACCAAAAATCTACCATGTGAATGCATTCCTTGCCCGCCCTTGACCATGGGCACGGCTATTCGAATAGTTTGACACTCTGCGGAGGTTGTACAACTTTACCCCCAAGAGATAAATTATCTTAACAGTCACCACGCTTCCTTTGGCATGAGACACAGATAAATTATCACAAAGCCTTTACCTCACTCTAGACTAGCTAGACTCCACCCGCTGAGGTTTCACCGCAGAAGGGTTAAATCTGCCCAATCCGAAGCCCCCTCTTGCGCCATATGAGTACAATAAATCCCTGTTCCTCACTGTGAATAACCAGTAAATCCCTGGCACCCACTTTCCACTCGTGGCACCTAAACTAGTCTTCCTGCACGCTCTCTGGGTCTTCTTGCTGCGGAGTGGAGAGATCTTCGACAACGGTGGAATCTACACGCGAAAAGACGAAGCATGCAAAACAAATAAATACAAACAAAATTCAAATAAAATCAAAAATTCAAATAGAGGCCATAATTGTATAGATTATGATTTTAGACAAATTTAGAAATTTGAATGGCTGAATTTGGAGTTAAAATGAAAAAGGTATGTTCATTTGAAATTCTCAGTTTGAATAAATCCAGAAATTATGAAATTTCTGACAGGTGGGGCCCACTGGAGAATTTGCATTTTAATCTTTTATTTTTATGGATTAATCTCTGTGTCTATGACAGGTGGGACCCACTGGTCCAGCGTCTGACATGTGGGACCCATCTGGGCTCTGGGCCCAGATGTCAGTGGGAAGTGCAGACGGGTGGGCCCAGATGTAAGATCGAGGAGGCCGACTAGAGGGGGGGTGAATAGGAGGATTTAAAAATTTTTCATCTAATTTCAATTGACAATTTTAAACTTAATTAATTGACTAAAGCAAGTTAACAATAGTACAACTAAACAACCTAGAAAGGCTCAAGTGATCACTAGTAAGCAATTGACTAGGAGAATTACCAAATAGTCTAAGTCCAAGTTTGCTACTCTAACTAAACAAGCAATCAAGTAATATGAATGAAAAGCGATGCTTGAAAGAAAATAGTCACAAGAGAGCAAACCACAATTGACACAATTACTTTTTACCGTGGTGATCGGAGACTTACCGGTCTCCCCTAGTCCACGTTGAGGTAAGCCCGAACAAATCGGACCGGCTCCACGAATTGAGCCTAATCACCTCGATCACTAGTGGTAGCCCTTTCCCTCTCCGGGTAGGCGAGCTCCGAGCCTTCACAATCCTCCGGACCTTCTCACAATCTTCTTGAGAAGATCACCGGAACCTCCTCCAAGCCGTCTAGGTGCTGGCAAGCACCAAGAGAATGAACCACAACGGCTAAATCACACTCAAGTGCCAATTGGATCAATCTAAAATGCAATGCACTTGAATTTTGGCTCAACTACCTCAATTGAATGCACAAAAGAGAAAATGAGGTGTGAGAGGTTGCACTAAGCTCAAATGTGTTCAATGGAAGGTCAACCACAAGTACAAGTTATGGTGGGGATGTATTTATACCCCCACCAACCTCAAATAGCCGTTGTATTAATTTATCCTGAAAAATCAGGGAAATTGGAACTACCGCCGTTATACGGGCGGTACTTCCGGATTTCCGCCGCCTGGACAAAACGGTTATGTCAGAGAGTCAGAAGTAACCGTTGGACATTAAATGCTGTACAACCGCTGTTGAAGTCGCGGTACTTCCGGAATCCCGGAAGTTCCGCTCCTTGCCCTAGTACTTCCGATCTCAGAGAGGCGAAGTTTTTCTCCGGGCGCTCTCGGGAATTTAAGTTCCGCTCGGGAGGCCGGAACTTCCGCGCTTGCGGTAGTTCCGCAGTTCATCCCGCGGTACTTCTGATTTCTGACGGGCGAAGTTTTTCTCCGGGCGCTTTCTGGAAAAGACATTCCGCTCGGGTGCCCGGTACTACCGGCTTGCGGTAGTTCCGCCCATTTCATGGCGGTACTTCCAAAAATTCTGACAATGCACAGTTTTGATTTGATTTTAATTTCTAAGTGCATGCATGATCCTAAATTGATCCAAAGGGCACATTAGCATATGATTTAGCAAATCACCATGATCCCTCTTAATAGTACGGCGTCTATCCTATAATCCGGTCTTCCAACCTATCTCCAAGACCGGTAAAAATAAAATAGCCCTAAACTATTTACCTTGTCGCCCTTGAGATCTTTGAATCTTCGAAAACATTTTATGTGTCTCTTTCTTTGTCGATGAGACTAATCCTTTTAAACACTTAACACACAAATTAGTCCCATATTCACATAATGTCATTAATTACTAAAACCAATATTTTTAGGGGCCTAGATGCTTTCAATCTCCCCCTTTTTGGTAATTGATGACAACATGAGCAAATTTTGAGAAGAATTTAAGATTTGGATATACTTCTTGTTTGCAAGTTGTATATCACAAGTTTTTGAAATTTTGGCAATTAAGAACATGGGGAATTATTTCAATTCAGAAACTAATACGAAAGAGCTCCCCCTAAACATGTGCGTCAAATTTTATGAAGATTTGCATGATCTCTACTGACATAATCAAAATTCAAAGGTACGCATAGACAAGTAAATAGCATTGCATTTAGGGCATAAGATCCAAACATAGTTCATTACAATGCATAGGAAATTAAAATACTAAACATCCATAGAGTTTAAACATCACATAAGCATCACATGGTTCATTACACCATATTTTATTACATAGCCAAAAAAGATAGATAAAAGTCTTCTCCTTGCTTCATTTCTCCCCCTTTGGCATCAAAGTACCAAAAAGAGAAGCTAGTCCTGAGTGGCACGGCGACGAGTGCGATGAGAGTAATGAGCTGGGGAAGACGGAGGAGCCACATCACTCTCAAGGGACGAGACGCGATCCCCGAGAGAGGAGACAGAAGTGATCAAAGTGGCAACCTGTCCCGAAGTCTCAATCTGTCGCTCCTCAAGCCTGAGGATGGCGGAGTAGATCTGGGACAGTGTGACATCGCCCTCGCCCTGGGGAGGAGGATCAGCAGCTGCCTGAGGCTGAGGTTGACCACGGGGACGAGAAGCGGGAACTGGAGCCTCTGGACGTGGCTTGTAAGGCTTGTGCACAGTGCGAAGTGCTCCTCTATACCCGGTCTTGCGAATGATCAGGGCCATAATAAATGGAGCATAGTTGATCCGCCAGTTTCTGTCATTCTTATTAGCATCTATCTCTCGAATAATGAGATCCACCACATCAAACTTCTCACCACGCATAATATAATCAATCACATTCCAGGCATGGCAGCGAATGGTGTCGAAGTTTCCACTCTTAGGATAAATGGTGTGGTTGATGATCCTGTTTACGAGACTGGGAATGGGGAGCAGCCCAACTGTAGTCCCTGGCACACCTCTGACAGTCCGGTCATAATAATCAGTATAAGCGGCAATTGGAAGTGCCGGCTTACTGAATACCTTCTCACAGGCACTGGTTTCAGTACCGAGTGTCAACTCAAACTCATGCTTGGTGCATTCAATAACCTGATGTCCAGTGATCCAACAGAGATGCTCATAGTTTGGAGAGACATACAAGGTGGCGTAGAACTGCCGAATCATATCCTCCATGTAGCTGCACTTGAAAGCAACAAGATGATGGATCCCGGTTTGCTGAAAAAGCCGATATGCACCATCAAACTTGTCAACCTGTGACAAGTGATCCCAGTCGACATATTTGTGCTGAGTGAACTTGCGCGAAGGACCATACATTTCTCTATAGACTTGCTCCTGAAATTTTGTATGGAACCTCGGGTCCTGAGAGTTGCGAGGAAGGATGTACTGACTGCGACGTCTCAGAATGGCATAGTCATCACTGGAGATCTTGCTTAAATCCACCTCTTGATCCGCATCTACCGCGGGCATCTCCTCATCTGAAGCCTCATATTTTTCGCTTTCATGCGAGGCCTCGGATCCGCTCTCATGGGAGCCCTCTGACTCACTCTCGGAGTCGGAGTTGGAGGCGGGACCTTTGCCCCTATCCTCATGCTCCGGCACTGGAAGGGCGGGAGTTGAGGAGGATTGTCCCAGAGTTCCCCCATAAGTCTTGTGGGAAACGTTCTTCATCCTCGGCATCTTCAATAAGATAAACAAGGTGAGAGAGAGGATAAGAGAGAATTAGGTTTGAATTTGAAAGTAATGAGTTTCTACTGTTCCAGAAAAATTGGAAATACCGGCGGCAAAACTGCGGTACTTCCGGGAAAACGGTAGTTCCAGCATTCAAAATGCAGAACTTCCGGTTCCCCGGTAGTTCTGGCCGCTCGACCGGTAGTTCTGAATTTTCTGGGAATTTCTAGGGCATGTTCAATCTTCATTATTTTGGGGTATTTCTTGGTTTGAATCCAATGCATGTATGAATAAACATTGTAATACCCAAAATATACTAATTTGCCCTAAGATTTTGCAGCAAAAGTCATCACATTTTCAATTTTAACCTAACCCTAACCTAGGGTTCTTAGAACAAGGAAAAAGGAGGGATTTGATCCATTTTACCTTGTGAAGTTGAAGGAGGGGAACCTTAGAAGTGCAAGGAATCACCCAAAAACAAAGAACTCCCCTCGGATTCGAAGATCGGAAGAGGAGGGAGGTTCTTGGGAGAGAGAGGGAGAAGGAGAGGAAGAAGAGAGAGGCGGCGCGATTCTGGAATGGGAGAGGAAGGAGAGAGAGAGGAAAGGGAGTAAAGAGAGGGAGGAGTAACGGCAGGGAGGAGGCGGTTTTGGAAACCGCAATAAATCCCGCAGAAAACGGAAGTTCTACGGTTTACACGCCGGTAGTTCCGTTTTCACAGAATTTTCGGAAGTACTGCGAAAACAACTGCAGTAGTTCTGATTTTTCTGACAGGAGCGGAAGTACCGCACAATGAACTGCGGTAGTTCTGAATTTTCTGGAACTTCTCAGGATTTGAACTTTAGAACTTGAAAATATGCAAATGATCCCTAGTTTTGCACTCAATTAAAGTCATTCAGGATCATTGTGCATCTATTAAGCTATTGCTATACTTTGAAACTAGTTTTTATGAAAATAATCAAATTTTTGACCAAAAGAAGGGTAAATTCAATGAAATTCCATACAAGAGCATCAAATGAGCAGAAATGAATGAAAAAGATTTCAAGCTACATTTGAGTAATCTATGACATTTAATTCATTCCTCAATTTGCAGAAACGGCTTTCATCTAATGGTTTGGTGAAAATGTCCGCTAGTTGATCTTCGGTTCGGATGTGGCTAATCTCAATATCTCCCTTGCTCACATGATCTCTTAAGAAATGGTGGCGTATATCTATATGCTTGGTTCTCGAGTGTTGAACGGGATTGTTGGATATTTTGATTGCACTATCATTATCACACAAAAGAGGCATTTTATCAAATTTAATCCCATAATCCAACAATGTTTGCCTCATCCAAAGTAATTGAGCACAACAACTACCCGCGGAAATATATTCGGCTTCGGCGGTTGAAAGGGCTACGAAATTTTGTTTCTTGGATGACCAACATACTAGAGACCTTCCTAGCAATTGGCAACTACCCGAAGTGCTTTTTCTATCCACTTTACAACCCGCATAATCGGAATCCGAATATCCAATTAATTTAAATTTTGCACCTTTGGGATACCAAAGCCCTATACTTGAGGAATGCTTTAAATATCTTAGAATCCTCTTTACGGCCACTAAATGGCACTCTTTTGGAGAAGCTTGAAAACGAGCACACATGCAAACACTAAACATAATATCGGGCCTAGATGCGGTAAGATAGAGCAAACTACCAATCATGGATCTATAAAGTTTTAAATCTACTGACTTACCTCCTTCGTTGAGGTCTATATGCCCGTTGGTTGCCATGGGTGTCTTGATGGGTTTAGCTTCTTCCATTCTGAATTTCTTGAGTAAATCTTTGACGTACTTCGTTTCGCTTATAAACGTTCCGTCTTTAAGTTGTTTGATTTGAAGTCCAAGGAAGTAGCTTAGCTCACCAATCATTGACATCTCGAATTCCCTAGACATCATCTCACCAAATTCTTTGCAAAAATCTTGATTAGTAGAACCAAATATAATATCATCAACATAGATTTGACATACAAAGAAATCATCTTCAATAATTTTTGTGAATAGAGTTGTATCTACTTTACCAATTTTAAAACCTTTTGACACAAGAAAGTTACGAAGGCGTTCATACCAAGCTCTAGGAGCTTGCTTTAAACCATATTGTGCCTTTGATAATTTATACACATGATTAGGATATTTAGCATCTTCAAATCCCGGGGGTTGTTCTACAAATACTAATTCGGAAATTGTTCCATTAAGAAATGCACTCTTGACATCCATTTGAAATAACTTAATATCAAAGTATGATGCAAAAGCAAGCAAGATTCTAATTGATTCTAGTCTAGCAACGGGGTCAAATATCTCATCATAATCTAAGCCCTCGACTTGAGTATAACCTTGAGCTACTAACCTTGCTTTATTTCTTACCACAATTCCGTTCTCATCTTGTTTGTTCCGGAAGACCCATTTTGTACCAATGACATTGTGCTCCTTGGGTCTCTCCATTAAATTCCAAACATCATTTTGAGCAAAATTATTCAACTCCCCATGCATAGCATTTATCCAATCCGGGTCATCTAATGCTTCTTCTACACGCTTAGGTTCAAGTGAAGATACAAAAGAATAGTGTTCACAAAATGAAGCTACTCTAGAGCGAGTTTGAACACCCTTACTCACGTCACCCAATATTTGATCGATTGGATGATCCTTGGCTATTGCATTGTGAATCTTGAAAGTATTTTGCGGTTGATCCTTTTCTTCATCCTCTATGACTTGAACGTCGTTTGTTGTAGAAGAGAAGGGTGGTTCCACTTGTCTTGATGAGCTTGGTGATGTTGGATCCTCTATTGGCTTGATGTCTCCGATTTGCATATTCTCCATTGCCTTGCGAAGACCTTCATCTCCTACATCATCCAAGTTCTCATGCTCTTCTTGAGAGCCGTTAGTTTCATCAAATTGGACATCACATGACTCTTCTACTAAACCCGAATTTTTATTAAAGACCCTATAAGCTTTGCTATTTGAAGAATAACCTAAAAGAAAACCTTCATCACATCGACTTTGAAATTTAGAGAGCCGAACACCTTTTCTTAGAATATAGCATTTGCAACCAAATACTCTAAAGTAAGAGATGTTCGGTTTTCTTCCAACGAGAAGCTCATAGGAAGTCTTTTTCAAAAGCCGATGTAAATAGAGGCGATTTATGGCATGACATGCGGTGTTAATAGCTTCCGCCCAAAACTTGTCAGAAGTGTTATATTCATCAAGCATTGTCCTAGCCATTTCAATTAATGTGCGATTTTTCCTTTCTACTACTCCATTTTGCTCCGGAGTGTAGGTTGTGGAAAGCTCGTGCTTTATTCCAAGTTCATCACAAAAATCTTCAACTTTTGTATTTTTGAACTCGGAACCATTGTCACTCCTAATTTTCTTTATTTTAAAATCAAATTCATTTTGGGCCCTTTTTGAAAAGCTTTTGAAAATTCCGGAGGTTTCACTTTTGTCATTTAGGAAGAATACCCATGTATATCTACAGTAATCATCCACAATGACTAGACAATAGCTATTACCTCCAATGCTCTTGTAGGTTGTTGGCCCGAACAAATCCATATGTAAGAGCTCTAATGGCCTAGAGGTTGACATGACACTTTTAGATGAGTGAGAGTTAGCGACTTGTTTTCCGGCTTGACAAGCACTACAAAGTCGGTTTTTCTCAAACTTCACATCCTTCAAGCCAACCACTAAGTCATGCTTAAAAAGCTTTTTAAGTTGAATCATTCCCACATGACCTAGTCTCCTATGCCACAACCAACCCAAGGAGGTTTTCGCAATTAAACAAGTTTTTAAACAAGACTCATTTGAAGTAAAATCTACTAAATAGAGATTTCCAAATCTAAAGCCCTTAAAGACAAGTTCATTATTATTTTCCTTTGATATCACAACATTTTCTTTTGAGAATGAGCATGTTAATCCTAAATCACATAATTGGGCAACGGAAAGTAAATTGAAATTTAGTGTTTCAACTAGAGACACATTAGAAATTGAAAGGTCGTTTGAGATAGCAATTTTACCCAAACCTAGTACCTTTCCTTTGCTATCTCCAAATGTGATTTTGTCGTTGCTTCCATTCTCAAAGGTGGTGAACATTTTCCGGTCTCCGGTCATATGTTGAGTGCAACCGCTATCCAACACCCAATGCCTTCCACCGGTTTTGTAGTTCACCTACAAAAGAAAATCAAGCTCTTTTAGGTACCCAAATTTGTTTGGGTCCTTCGAGGTTAGTGACCAAGGTTTTGAGTACCCAAATGGATTTCTTTTTAGCACCCAAAATCGAGGTGCCAATGAAATGAGCAATCACGTTTCCATTCTTAGACTTTTTAAGCATATAGCAAGAATCATATAGACCAATGGAATGCATGTTATTCTTAGAGCAATCATTTTGAGCATGTCCAACACACCGATATTTTGTGCAAAACTTACCATCCTCCTTTACAAACCTTGGAGGCTTGTATGTCGGTTTGTTACCCTTTTTGGGGACATATCCGAGTCCCTCCTTGTTGAAAGAGCATCTTTGAGTGCTTAGCAACTTATCAAGGGTTTCTTTTCCCTTGTAAGCTCTTTCTAAACTTTTGTTCAATTTTAGCACTTGTTCCTTTAAATTTTTGTTTTCATTAGTAAGCATATCATCATGAACAAGATTTAAAGCATTTCTAGAGTCAACACTAGATGAACAAGGCATGGCAAGTAAATCATCACAACAAGTAGATATGCTAGACTTTGAAATTTCTATACTAGACATTTCATTCAAGATATCACAAGTAACTCCAATGCTAGTACTAGATTTATGATTTTCTTGGAAAAGTAAATCATGAGCTTCCTTTAGCTCCTCATAAGAATCTTTGAGAGAGATGTGTTCTATCTTTAAGACCTTATACTTTGATTTTTCCTTTCCAAGAAACTCATTCAATTCAACTAACATATCCATCAAGTCATCATATGAAGGCTCATCATCATCAAGTGATTTTACCTTTTCTCCTTTAGCCATAAGGCATGTAGGAGTGGATAATAGTGATGGAGCCTCCTTGATGGCGATGCCCACAAGCCCCTTCTTCTTGGGGGATTCATCCTCGTTTGAGTCGGAGTCGGAATACTCCTCCTCGGAGTCCCACTCACCAATATGGGCTTCGTTCTTGCCATCCTTGTGAAGCTTCTTGAAGAGCTTCTTCTTGCCGTTGTAATTCTTCTTCTTTGATGACTTCTCCTTGTCATCTTTCTTTGTAGGGCATTGAGAGGCGATATGCCCCTTTTCATCACACTCATAGCATCGAATGTTGCTATACCTCTTGTTGGAGGAGGAATGTCCCTTCTTGGTCTTCTCATAGCTTGTACCTCGGTTTGGCCGTCTCCTCATGAACTTCTTCATTCTTCTAACTAGAAGTGCCAATTCTTCTTCGGAGTCCTCCTCATCATCATCTTCGGATTCTTCACTTATCACCGCTTTAGCCTTGAAGGCGGTGATCTTCTTGTTCTTGGAGGAGGATTGCTCCAAGAGCTCTTCCTTATCCTTTTTGTAGAGCTCGTTGGTGATGAGGTTGCCCAACAATTGAGTTGGTGTCATTCTTGCCAACTCCGGTGAGTTGAGGAAGAGTGTCACCAACACTTCATATTTCTCCGGCAAGGCCCTAAGCATCTTTCGAACAATATCAAGATCGGAAAGGTTAGTTCCAAGACCCTTTAGCTCATTCACAATGTTGTTGAGCCTTGAGTACATCTCATTGATGTCTTCATGGGGCAACATTGTGAATGTCTCATATTTGATCCTAAGCCGATGCAATTTGGCCTCCTTGACCGTGGATGTCCCTTCGTGTATTTTCGAAAGGGTAATCCAAATAGCGTGAGCCGTCTCAAGATTGCTCACTCTATTGAACTCATCCGCGTTCAAGGCTCCAAATAAAGCATTCATAGCTTGGGTGTCTAAATGAGCGTTACGCCCGTCTTGTTCCGTTGGGTGATCCAGATCAAGAGTGTTGGACCGAAATGGCGACAGAGCGGGGGTGAATGTCGATCTTTAAAATTCGCCCCCAACAAGTATCCTCACTTAAGCTTCTTCTCCAATAGCTATGGGAGCTATGAAGATAGAAAACCTGTGCTCACAAGACATCCCAGCAGCAGGAAAAACACAAATACAGAGACCAGCAAGCGAGAAAAAAAAACAAATCGGGAAAATTCTGGCCTCAAGCGGTAGTACCTCTCCCGGAGCGGTAGTACCACTGAGCGGTAGTACCGCTATGCCGAGCGGTAGTACCTCTTACCGTTCGGACTGTCCGAACGTCTCATCGCTCCCGATCGGAATGGTCCGAACATGAGCGGTAGTACCGCTGAGCCGAGCGGTAGTACCTCTGAGCGGTAGTACCTCTCCCGGAGCGGTAGTACCTCTCGAGAAAAACAGCGAACAGGAATTTCAGAAAATTGAGAGATTCGCAACGATTCTTGGATTCTTGGCTTGGGAAACTTTGAGGAACGCTAGGGAACACTCCCAGAAGACTAAGCCAAAAGACAATAACAAGAAATCCACTCCAAGAATCAAGAATTTCAGATTTGGGTAAAAATCTGAAATCTTGCAAGAACCGAGCCAAAAACCAAATAACTCCCCAACCGTTGATCCTTTGGCTATGAAATTTTGAGGGTAGCTAATTAATAGCCTCTGGACTCTCCATACCAAATTTCAAGCCATCTCAACAAGGGAATCAAAATCTGGACCAAAACCAAGAAACGAAGAACAAGAACAGAGGAGGCCAAAACTGAAATAAGAGAATCAAACTCGGTTTGCTCTTGGGATTAAATAGCCAAATGGCTTTTGAGCATCACCCATGTCATAGCAACCCATTTTGGCACTCTCCAGCAGGCAAGAACTCAGAACCACGAAAATCAAGAAATCTTGCAAAGAGGAAACTGAAGAACAGAAGCTACGAACAGGGAAGACCAAACTTCAGATTTCATTTCTTGAATCACAGGGAATACAGAGGAGTCCCGATGACACGATTACAGATAGAGGACACGATTACAAGACTCACAACTCAATCCCTCTCCTCTCAATCCTCAAGAACACCAAGATTCTCACCACATCTTGGGAGGAAGAACACACAAGAGAGGAGACTCACATAGAACACATCGATGAAGTTACAGAGGGAGCACTACTCTGCCACTTCAACTCACACCAACTAAAGAGCTAAAGGAAACAACCTTCCCAAAGCCTCTTTTGACTAGTGTAAACCCCAATTCCCTCACAAGTGCTCAAGGGGACATGCAGCCCCTTCTCTCCTTTTATAGCCCATGGCTAACGGGTCTCCACCCCGTTACGCTGGCTAAATCCAACGGAGCCCGCTCCCGCCTGTGCAGCCTTGCGAATTTCCCGATTCGCCCCTCCTGCACCTTCCGGGAAGCTTCCGCGCTCCTTGTCTCGCACGCCTCGCAACCACCTCGAGTCCACGTCGTCTTCGACACATCCCGACCGTTCTGACCTCAGCGCCACCTGCGCCTAGTCCGGTCCACCGTGTCTCGCCACGACTCCACTCGACGTCCTGCAGCCACACAGACAAGAAACACATCAAATAGCACCGCTCGATACATGAAAGCGTAAATACCATTACACTTACCACTGTTGAAGTCCAAACCTGTCGAAGCATTAGAATATGCATCCTAAGCCCAAATGACCAAGTTTGACCAAAAGTCCGACCGAGCCCGTTGCACCACGCAACGACATGGTCCGACCACTCAAACCAAACTCGACTGACCTAAACCCCTGTCAATTACTCATCACTCTCATGGGATCACGACCACATGGTCTCTCAATCTCCCCCTTGATGAGTATATTGACAAACTCAGAAAAAGCCTTAAGAAGAGTTTGAGTTTGAAGAATCCAACATGGTTCAAAGAAAGAAGATGAGCTAATGACCATGTCGACAGAAGGAACACTAGAGCAACAACTGAAAGAGCAAATTGATCTCCAAAGCTCTAAAATTGTTCCCAACAGACTTTTTCTTCTCTATTCTCCCCCTTTTGGCAATAAACGCATCAAGATGCAAAAGAGAGAATATGATATTTCAATGGATGAATATGGCTGAAGTTTGTTTATTTAAGCATTTAGAGCCATGAGAATTATCCATAATGACCAACATGTAATTCACCAAGCCATAACTCAATAAAGGCTATATAGATCATGACAACATATATATAAGATAGCTAGAGCACATAGATGACAAACTGAATTGTAATGCAATTTTGAGAGCAAGTCAAGTCATCAATGATCAAAGTCTAACTAGAGATATCCATGGATGATGCAGGCCATGTCAATAAGCTAAGCGCAACAAGAAAGCTAATATTGAGTCCAAATAGAGTGCTATAAGCTCAAGATTGAAACATTGGTTAAGTACTTGATTCTTTTTGAAACTTAAGCAAGTTGAGCACAAATGATATATTTTCTTTTGAAATTCAAGGTTGTTGACAACCAGATTTTTGTTTTATCATGTGCTAGACCTCAAGCCTTATGCGACTACTTCAAGCGAGAAGCTTAAGAAGATAGTCTAGGTCATCCAAAACTCCCCCTAAGTTCATGCCAAGTGCAATGGCAAGCCGTCTCATAGGAGAGAATTGGTGAAGTCAGTTTTTTCGCACAAAAGAGATCTTTTTGCATTTTAACATGTTGTACTAACTTATGCATCATCAAGAGACTAAAACAGCTCAGTTTGAGGCTCAATATAGATTCAACGCTCTACTCAGCCTATTTGACATGGCATGAATCATAAAGGGATAGCTCAAGAAAGACTAATCTCGAATGCTAACATGACAAGTTTTAGTTTAAGTTGAGCAATTTTAATGAACTTATCATGACAGAAGCTAATCCATACATATGAAGTCATGATAAATCTAGCAAGCTAAGCACAAGTCATGGCAAGGTGTAAAGCATTAAAGCATGTCATAATAGGATAATAATCAAGGCTCAATGCAGTTATATTACAATGCTAGATGCTGAAAATGCAGAAAATCCAGCTCCCCCTCAACATGAGATGCAGCTTTTAGTTCAAGTTGAGTTATGTCAAAATTAAGCTCCAGAAGCTCCCAAATGAACTCCCCCTGAACCAAAGCAATAAGCCGAGAAGCTGGGAAAGAAAACAGCAAACAGGCAGTCCTTAAAGCATAGAAAAGATATAGAGGCAACTATGGCTCAGACTGACTCTCATCTACCCCATATGACTCCAGGACAAACAACTGACAGAAAATCACACACTAGAGAGCAAACACGTACCCTGTCTACCCGAGGGTGGCCCAACCCTCGCTAGAACCTACAAGAAGTGAGTGAGCTCGACCTAGTGAGATAAGAAGCAGCTAATCCTGGAAGCACAAGATAAGAGTAGGAGTCTAAGCAGCTAGACAAGAGAAACACTCTAATCTATGCTAGGAGGACTAAACCCAAATGCACCCTGAATGCAATGCAACAGAAATGAGACAGAAGCATAATCAATAGAGAAAAGCAGTAAAGCCCAAAGCTCCCCCTCACTATAGTCCATAAGGACAAACCACCCCAAGCTCTCCCCGCAGAGCTGAAAACCTCGAACTATCCAAAGGCTTGGTGAAGATGTCAGCCAACTGG
Organism: Dendrocalamus latiflorus; assembly: GCA_017311315.1. NCBI lineage: Eukaryota > Viridiplantae > Streptophyta > Magnoliopsida > Poales > Poaceae > Dendrocalamus > Dendrocalamus latiflorus. Next base: position 21,518,650 of record CM029666.1, on the reverse strand, counting down.
TGGTCACTCTCCACAAACTGGAGCACTATGTCACCCTTCTCTACATGGTCTCTAAGGAAGTGGAAGCGTATATCAATATGCTTGGTCCGGGAGTGCTGCACTGGGTTCTTAGCAATGTTAATCGCAGAAGTGTTATCACAGAAGAGTGGAACACTATCTATGACCAACCCAAAGTCCCGCAGGGTCGAAGCCATCCAAAGTACTTGGCTACAGCAGCTGGCTGCAGCAACGTACTCGGCCTCTGCGGTAGACTGTGCAACACCGGACTGCTTCCTCGAAGACCAGGAAACAAGAGAAGTGCCAATGAATTGGCAGGTGCCAGAGGTGCTCTTCCTATCTATCCTACAGCCGGCAAAGTCTGCATCCGAAAAGGCTCTCAAGGAAAGACAGGATGAGGAAGAGTACCAGATACCATAGTCAATGGTAGCTCGAAGGTACCGGAAGATGCGCTTCACCGCCTGTCGGTGAGATACGCGAGGAGAAGCCTGAAAACGAGCGCACAGACACACGGAGAAGTGTATGTCTGGTCTCGAGGCAGTGAGGTAAAGAAGGGAGCCGATCATACTTCTGAACTCTTTCTGATCAACTGGCTCGCCATCCTCATCTGGGTCAAGATAGGCTGTAGAAGCCATGGGAGTCGACACAGGCTTACCATCACTCATGTCGAAGCGCCTCAGGAGGTCACGGGTGTACTTTCCTTGATGAAGAAATGTACCCTCCCGAGTCTGCTTGATTTGGAAGCCAAGGAAGAAAGTCAACTCACCCATCATACTCATCTCAAACTCGGTGCTCATGACATCCGAGAACTGGGAAACCAGAGTATGGGAAGAGCCGCCAAAGATGATGTCATCGACATAGATCTGGACGAGCAGAAGGTCATTGACATGACGGCGGATGAACAAGGTCTTGTCAACTTTACCCATCTCGAAACCATGACTCAACAGATAGGACTTAAGCCTCTCATACCAAGCTCTAGGAGCCTGCTTAAGTCCATACAAAGCTTTGGAAAGCTTGAAGACATGGTTAGGGTATTTGGGGTTTTCGAAACCAGGAGGCTGTCGGACATAGACTTCTTCCTCAATGAAGCCATTAAGGAAGGCACTCTTGACGTCCATCTGGTAAAGCTTGAAACCTTTAGAAGCTGCAAAGGCAAGCAGGATTCTAATGGCCTCAAGTCGAGCTACAGGGGCAAAGGTCTCCTCGAAATCCAGACCCTCAACCTGGGAGAACCCCTGAGCTACTAATCTAGCCTTGTTTCGAATAACCACTCCATCCTCGCTCTGCTTGTTCTTGAACACCCACTTAGTTCCAATGACATTGTGACCTCGCGGGGGCTCGACAAGCGACCAGACCTTGTTTCTCTCGAAGTTTTCTAGTTCCTCATGCATGGCATTGACCCAAGACTCATCGGAAAGAGCATGAGAAACATCTTTGGGCTCAAAGGAGGCAATGAAAGCAGAATGAAGACAGAATTGAGATAAGCCGGATTTTGAGCGGGTAACACGCTCGAAAAGGTCTCCAATGATCTGCTCTGAAGGATGAGCTTTCTGGATATGTCTAGGAGGACCAGGGTGAGATGAAGAAGTGGCCTCTACCTCGTGAGCAGAAGAGGTAGGAACAGAGCCACTAGCTCCGGAGGAAGCAGAAGGCATGGGCTGATCACCTCGAGGTGCGGTGGAAGACGGCACCTCAAGGGGTGGATGAGGGACAGGATCAGGTAGACAACCGTCGTCTCCATCATCCTCATCATCCACAAAGATGGTCTCGGACTGCTCTAAAGAACCTGAGATATCGGGCCTAGTCCCCGGACTGGCCTCGTCAAAGGTCACCTCACAGGTCTCTACCATTTTGCTAGACTCGCAGTTCCAGACCCTATAAGCCCGCGAAGAAGGCGAGTAACCTAGAAAGATTCCATCACAAGAACGTGACTCGAACTTGTCTAGGTTCCCGGACTTCAAAACAAAGCACTTGCAACCAAACACACGAAAATGAGAGACGCTAGGCTTTCGCCCATATCTCAGCTCATAAGAAGTGCGGTGCAAGTGTGCCCGAAGAAAAACTCGATTTGAGACATGGCACGCGGTGGCTATAGCCTCAGCCCAAAACTTCCTCGGTGTAGAGTACTCATCAAGCATCGTCCTGGCCATCTCGACCAAGGTACGGTTCTTCCTCTCCACAACGCCATTCTGCTGAGGGACGTATGGAGAAGAGAACTGGTGCTCTACACCTGTCTCACCACAGAAACTCTCGAAGTAGGAATTCTTGAACTCCGTGCCATTGTCACTGCGGATCGCTCGTAAGGCACCCGGGAGCTCAACAGAAAGCCTACTGAAAAGACCTCGGAAATGTGAAAATGTTTCATCCTTCGAGGCCAATAAAAACACCCAAGAATACCTCGAGAAGTCATCGACCACGACAAGGACATACCACTTCCCTCCGGCTGACTGCACTCGAGCTGGTCCGACTGTGTCCATGTGGAGCAGCTGTCCTGGTGCATCGGTCATGGTCACTGTGACCGGAGGGTGAGAAGCGGCAACCATCTTGCCGTGCCGGCATGGAGCACAAACAAGGTCTTTGACCATTTTGAGCTTCGGCAGACCACGAATGAGGTCATGGCCGCTAACTCGGGTCAAATGGTCAAATCCGATATGACCAAGTCTCCTATGCCAGAAAGAGAGGTCGCGGGACTCAGAAGCAACTAAACACCTGAGAGGATCACCAGAAGACTCAGAAAAATCAGCACGAAAGATCCTCCCAAAACGAGAAATCCCGCAAACCAGACTACCCGAAGAATCAAGAATTTTGCAATTGTTTTTCTTGAAGCTTACCTCGAAACCGTCATCGGTAAGCTGAGAAACGGAAAGCAAATTGTACTGCAGCTTACTAACCAAGGCAACATCCTTAAGAATAAAAGATGCATTAATGCGCACAGTACCTTTGGCGATGACGCGCCCAGACGAAGCGTCTCCGAAGGTGATCGTCTCATCACCTGGAGCGCGGGCTAGGGAGGAGAACCAACGGGAGTCTCCGGTCATATGACGAGAACAACCGGAGTCTACAAGCCAAACCTTCTCCTTCCCTACCCGGCGAACCTGAGTCAAGCAGAGAGTAAAGTCTCAGTACTGGGGTAAATCAAGAGTGATTTTGGCACCCAATACTGAACAACACGTCGAGCAGATGAAGTAGTCAAGCACGACTGACCTCTATCTACCCTACGCTCTCCGTGACTCAAGGAAGCAGAAGGTCTGTGTGCAGACCTGAAGCTGTTGCTAGGTCCGACTGCTATGGAGAAGCGAGTCGAAACACCGGCAACCTGCTGATCACGCCGTGGGTAACTGTCTCGACGGGGGAAACGAGATGTACCCTCAGGACGGCGGAAGTCATGACCTGGAGCAGCACGAGGACGAAAACCAGAAGACTCAGAAAAACCAAGTCCTTGATGCTGCCCAAACCCGTCAGAAGCAAACCTGGACCTCGTGCTAGTCTTAGGTGCACTCAGGGTCTGGGGCTGACCCTGAATACGCCTAAGTGCCTCCGCACGGTCTCTACGCGCAATCCTAGCGCGCCTGAAGCATCGTTCGACTGTGTGTCCATCCTTCTGACAGAAGGTGCAGTGATACTTCACCTTCTGAGAGGTAGAAGTAGCACGGGGAGGCTTCGCCTTCTGAGAGGCCGAAGCTGCAGGTGGACTCACCTTGCTGTCAGATATCCCTTGGACAAAGCCCGCTGATTTGAATTTGACCTCATCAGATCTGGGCTCGACCTCGATCACACCTCCTACTATGGGTCGGAGAATAGCAGGTGGATGCTTCCTCATATCCTCATAGAAATCATATCCTAGACCTTGATTGAACTTGCAAATCTTGGATTGGTCTAGAATAAGATTAAGCTTCTTCTTGCCGCCTACAAATCTCTCGAGAGTGTTCATAAGGTACTGACACTCCCGAAAGAGAGAGGCACAAGAAGAGCAGGGAGAAGAAGAGACAGCAGAAGGTAAGGGGGCAGAAGAAGAACCAACAGTAGAGGAAAGAATGGCTTGTGCACGCACAGCCGACTCTGAGGGGACAGTCCTACTACTAGCAGGTTGGTTCACGTCACTAATCGTCTCAACCTTGCCCTGGGGCTTCTCCCCCTTCTCCTTAATCACATTACAAGCACAAGGTGTCTTCTCTAGAAGGTCCTTAGTTAGCTTCACACATTGCTCATCCAAAGCAATCAAGTCAGATTTTAGTTTGTTACAATTAATGCATGGTGAGCTAACAGGGTCCTTAGAAGCATACTGAGCCAACTTCCTATCATGATCAATCAAATCTTGAAACTGTTTGGAGACAGCATCAAGTTCAGCAGTTAACTTAGGACAGTTCAAGCAGGAATCAATCGGCTCAAGAAGAGAGGCTTGTAGTTCAGCAATTTTATGGTCTGCCCGTTTTAGGTTCATCTTCAAGTTATTGCAATTTGCACAAGATTCGGGCAGATCAAGGAGCATGGCATAAGGTCCTCTAGCAGCAATGTCCTTAACCTCACATGAGGTGGGAGAAGTAGTCTCATCAGTAGTAAGTAGGGTAACAGCCATCCTACTCAACTCTAACTCAGCAAGCAGACTAACATTCTCCACCTTAACAACATCAAGCTCAGAGGACACACTATCATGCGAGGTCCTTAGTTTCTCCAAATCACCCAGCAAAGCACAGCATGTATCACAATCGTCACGGGAGGGAGCAGATGTAAGTGAAGTAAGCTCCCGTGACAGTCTATCTACTTCCTTCTCTAACTCGGTACACCTAGCCCTAGCTCTAGCATGAAAACCACCTAGCTTAAGAAATGCTTGATTGAGCTGGTCGTAGGTGGGGCCTACCTCGTCCGAGTCGGAGTACAGCTCGCTGTCGCTGAGTTCGCCCTCGAGGGCCATGAAGCACATGCCGGAGAAGTCGTCGCCGCCATCCTTGGGCACTTGGTCACCCGCCCCGTCGTCGTCGCTCCATCCCTCCACCTCGCTGAGGTCGAGGTCGTCGAACGCCGTGAGGACGCGGTGGAAGAGCTTCTTGGCCTTCCCGAAGTCGCGCAACTTCTTCTTACCCGGCGTCTGAACTGGAGGCTTCTTGTTGCGGTTCTTGTCGGTGTAGTCGATCTTGCCCGAACCGCCGTAGTCGTTCTTGCCCTTCTCCAGCTTGGGGCAGTTTGCCCGAATGTGGTTGGGGCCACCACACTCGAAGCAAATCACGGGTCCTCCCCTCTTTCTGTCTCTCCTACCCTTGTAGGCATGGGAAAACCTTCGGGCTAGGAGGGCCAGCTGATCATCCGCAAGCTGCTCTAACTGATCATCAGTTATGTCACAGAGAGCAGCAAGGGAGAAACCGCAAGGAGAATCCGAAGAGGGCCCAGAAGAAGAAACGGGATCGGTGACCAAAGCCATCGACTGTGACTTCGACCGTCGAGAGACAACGTCAATCTCGTGAGTCTTGAGGCGCGAGTACAACGCGTCAAGAGTCAGGGTCGAGAGGTCTGTCGTGTCTTTGATGGTGGTCACTTTCATCTCCCAGACACGAAGATCGAGTGCCGCGAGCATTTGGCGAGCGTTATCCGAGTCGGGGTATGTAAGACCGACCGCTCGGAGGTTGCTCAAGATTTTGTGAAATCGCGAAAAGCACTCATCCAGGGACTCTCCAGCAAGCATCTCGAATTTGTTGTATTCGCGCTTGAACTGGTCCTGTCGGACCGTCTTAATCTGGGTGGTGCCCTCATGGTATGCATCGAGGGTCACCCAGATGTCATAAGCGGACGACAGGTGAGAGATGCGATCGAACTCGCTTCTACTCAAGCCCTGGATAATGATGTTCCTTGCCTTCGCATTTGCCTCAACATCGGGCATGTTTGCCACATTGATGTTCTCATCGGCAGGAACAACAAATCTGACCTTCACCTTCCGCCAAATGGCATACCCCTGAGCCTGGATGTATGTTTCCATTCGGCTCTTCCAGAAGGGGTAATCCAGGCCATCAAAGACGGGAGGTTTGGTCGAGTACTTGTCCGTCGCCATGGCTCTTGAGACCGGTTAAGATCTATGAATTAGAGCTAACCGGCTCTGATACCAATTGTTGGACCGAAATGGCGACAGAGGGGGGGTGAATGTCGATCTTTAAAATTCGCCCCCAACAAGTATCCTCACTTAAGCTTCTTCTCCAATAGCTATGGGAGCTATGAAGATAGAAAACCTGTGCTCACAAGACATCCCAGCAGCAGGAAAAACACAAATACAGAGACCAGCAAGCGAGAAAAAAAAACAAATCGGGAAAATTCTGGCCTCAAGCGGTAGTACCTCTCCCGGAGCGGTAGTACCACTGAGCGGTAGTACCGCTATGCCGAGCGGTAGTACCTCTTACCGTTCGGACTGTCCGAACGTCTCATCGCTCCCGATCGGAATGGTCCGAACATGAGCGGTAGTACCGCTGAGCCGAGCGGTAGTACCTCTGAGCGGTAGTACCTCTCCCGGAGCGGTAGTACCTCTCGAGAAAAACAGCGAACAGGAATTTCAGAAAATTGAGAGATTCGCAACGATTCTTGGATTCTTGGCTTGGGAAACTTTGAGGAACGCTAGGGAACACTCCCAGAAGACTAAGCCAAAAGACAATAACAAGAAATCCACTCCAAGAATCAAGAATTTCAGATTTGGGTAAAAATCTGAAATCTTGCAAGAACCGAGCCAAAAACCAAATAACTCCCCAACCGTTGATCCTTTGGCTATGAAATTTTGAGGGTAGCTAATTAATAGCCTCTGGACTCTCCATACCAAATTTCAAGCCATCTCAACAAGGGAATCAAAATCTGGACCAAAACCAAGAAACGAAGAACAAGAACAGAGGAGGCCAAAACTGAAATAAGAGAATCAAACTCGGTTTGCTCTTGGGATTAAATAGCCAAATGGCTTTTGAGCATCACCCATGTCATAGCAACCCATTTTGGCACTCTCCAGCAGGCAAGAACTCAGAACCACGAAAATCAAGAAATCTTGCAAAGAGGAAACTGAAGAACAGAAGCTACGAACAGGGAAGACCAAACTTCAGATTTCATTTCTTGAATCACAGGGAATACAGAGGAGTCCCGATGACACGATTACAGATAGAGGACACGATTACAAGACTCACAACTCAATCCCTCTCCTCTCAATCCTCAAGAACACCAAGATTCTCACCACATCTTGGGAGGAAGAACACACAAGAGAGGAGACTCACATAGAACACATCGATGAAGTTACAGAGGGAGCACTACTCTGCCACTTCAACTCACACCAACTAAAGAGCTAAAGGAAACAACCTTCCCAAAGCCTCTTTTGACTAGTGTAAACCCCAATTCCCTCACAAGTGCTCAAGGGGACATGCAGCCCCTTCTCTCCTTTTATAGCCCATGGCTAACGGGTCTCCACCCCGTTACGCTGGCTAAATCCAACGGAGCCCGCTCCCGCCTGTGCAGCCTTGCGAATTTCCCGATTCGCCCCTCCTGCACCTTCCGGGAAGCTTCCGCGCTCCTTGTCTCGCACGCCTCGCAACCACCTCGAGTCCACGTCGTCTTCGACACATCCCGACCGTTCTGACCTCAGCGCCACCTGCGCCTAGTCCGGTCCACCGTGTCTCGCCACGACTCCACTCGACGTCCTGCAGCCACACAGACAAGAAACACATCAAATAGCACCGCTCGATACATGAAAGCGTAAATACCATTACACTTACCACTGTTGAAGTCCAAACCTGTCGAAGCATTAGAATATGCATCCTAAGCCCAAATGACCAAGTTTGACCAAAAGTCCGACCGAGCCCGTTGCACCACGCAACGACATGGTCCGACCACTCAAACCAAACTCGACTGACCTAAACCCCTGTCAATTACTCATCACTCTCATGGGATCACGACCACATGGTCTCTCAAAGAGCCATAACATAACCCACATTTACGACTTTCCAAATATGAGGACTCATGGCCTTCAAATAAATAGACATTCTAATTTTCCAATAAGCACAATTTGAGCCATCAAAGAAAGGTGCCTTTCCTATTGCAATCCCCTCGCTAGCCATCCTTTTATCTCTAGACGGTTAAGCCTAAAAATGAGAGACCAAGCTCTGATACCACTTGTAAGATCGAGGAGGCCGACTAGAGGGGGGGTGAATAGGCGGATTTAAAATTTTTCCGTCTAATTTCAATTGACAATTTTAAACTTAATTAATTGACTAAAGCAAGTTAACAATAGTACAACTAAACAACCTAGAAAGGCTCAAGTGATCACTAGTAAGCAATTGACTAGGAGAATTACCAAATAGTCTAAGTCCAAGTTTGCTACTCTAACTAAACAAGCAATCAAGTAATATGAATGAAAAGCGATGCTTGAAAGAAAATAGTCACAAGAGAGCAAACCACAATTGACACAATTACTTTTTACCGTGGTGATTGGAGACTTGCCGGTCTCCCCTAGTCCACGTTGAGGTAAGCCCGAACAAATCGGACCGGCTGCACGAATTGAGCCTAATCACCTCGATCACTAGTGGTAGCCCTTTCCCTCTCCGGGTAGGCGAGCTCCGAGCCTTCACAATCCTCCGGGCCTTCTCACAATCTTCTTGAGAAGATCACCGGAACCTCCTCCAAGTCGTCTAGGTGCCGGCAAGCACCAAGAGAATGAACCACAACGGCTAAATCACACTCAAGTGCCAATTGGATCAATCTAAAATGCAATGCACTTGAATTTTGGCTCAACTACCTCAATTGAATGCACAAAAGAGAAAATGAGGTGTGAGAGGTTGCACTAAGCTCAAATGTGTTCAATGGAAGGTCAACCACAAGTACAAGTTCTGGTGGGGATGTATTTATACCCCCACCAACCTCAAATAGCCGTTGTATTAATTTATCCTGAAAAATCAGGGAAACGGAACTACCGCCGTTATACGGGCGGTACTTCCGGATTTCCGCCGCCTGGACAGAACGGTTATGTCAGAGAGTCAGAAGTAACCGTTGGACATAAAATGCGGTACTTCCGCCGTTGAAGTCGCGGTACTTCCGGAATCCCGGAAGTTCCGCTCCTTGCCCCGGTACTTCCAATCTCAGAGAGGCGAAGTTTTTCTCTGGGCGCTCTCAGGAATTTAAGTTCCGCTCGGGAGGCCGGAACTTCTGCGCTTGCGGTAGTTCTGCAGTTCATCCCGCGGTACTTCCGATTTCTGAGGGGCGAAGTTTTTCTCCGGGCGCTTTCTGGAAAAGACATTCCGCTCGGGAGCCCGGTACTACCGGCTTGCGGTAGTTCCGCCCATTTCATGGCGGTACTTCCGAAAATTCTGACAATGCACAGTTTTGATTTGATTTTAATTTCTAAGTGCATGCATGATCCTAAATTGATCCAAAGGGCACATTGGCATATGATTTAGCAAATCACCATGATCCCTCTTAATAGTACAGCGTCTATCCTATAATCCGGTCTTCCAACCTATCTCCAAGACCGGTAAAAATAAAATAGCCCTAAACTATTTACCTTGTCGCCCTTGAGATCTTTGAATCTTCGAAAACATTTTATGTGCCTCTTTCTTTGCCGATGAGACTAATCCTTTTAAACACTTAACACATAAATTAGTCCCATATTCACATAATGTCATTAATTACTAAAACCAATATTTTTAGGGGCCTAGATGCTTTCACCAGACGGCAGTGGCCAGCGCAGACTGGCGGCCGCTGACGTGTGGGGCCCTTCTGTCAGCGCTGAAATTAAAAGAATGGCTCAACCTCAGCGTGCGGAGCCGGAGGCTCGAACGCGCGCCGAGGGAGCCAAGGGGGGAAGAGAGTAGCGCTGTTAACCAGTCGGGCGGGAAGGCGTTGCCTACCCATAAAGGGTAGGTAACCCTTTTGAGGTACCTGCTGGAGGGGGCCGGGCAGAGATGGCCGGAGGCGGGGTTGCCGGCGGCGAGGGGTGGCCGGAGAGGTTTGGGCGAGGTCCAAAATGGGGTCCTGGCACAAAGGCGGACCTGACAGTGGGGTCGGCGAGGCTCGGGGGCGAGCAGAGGTGGCCGGCGGCGAGGAGGTGGCGGAGCGGGCTCGGGTGCACGGTGCTCCGGCGGCGGGGAAGCTCGGCCGAGGGGCTGAGGGTGATCGCCGGCGCACGGGGAAGACGTTGGAGGCGGCGGCGGGCTCTGGGGGAGACCGAGGCGGCGGCGATTGCTCGCCGGAGTTCTTACCGGGCGCGCTCGGGGAGCTCTCGATGCGGGGCACTCGGGGCTCGGGAAGAGAGGTGGAGAGCTGTGGGAGGTGGTACGGTGAGAGAGAGGGCCGAGGAGGCTATTTATAGGGACGGAGGGAGGGGGCACGGCGCGGCAATTGCTCGCCGGTGCTGGCGGCCGGAAAAAGGAAGGAAGAGGGGAGGAAAGGAAATAGGGGCCACAGAAGGAAAGAGGGGCGCGGGGAAGAGGGGATTCGGTCGCGCTGCCGCTCGGGGCTTCCAAAACCGGGGAGAGCCGGGGAAGGCAAGGTCGGATTCGCCGGGAACTCGGTCGGCCGGCGAAGAAAGGAAAGGGGAGGAGAGAAAGGAAGATGGCGCGCGGGAGAAAGGGGAAGACCCTGACAGGCGGGGCCCGCGTGCAGCGAGAGAGAGAGAAAGTGAGCGGGCGGCGCGGATGAAGCCACGCAGCTCGGAGGGAGAATCGGGGCGGTGGGTGCGGGCGCAAGCGGCTGACAGCTGGGGCCCAGGGGCAGAGAGGGGAGGAGAGAGGGAGGCGCGGGGTGACCGACGGGCCGGGCCCGCTTGGCGGAGGGAGAGAGGATGGGGCGGCCTGGATTGGGCCAAGCAGCGACGTGGGCGATCCTGGGCCGTCCACGCGTCGGCTGGAGGGAGGGTTTGGAATTTTTATTTTAGAATTTGATTTATATTTTTCAGAAAAGGCTAGGAAATTATTTAGGCCGCAGAAAAATATAAAAATACCTCCAAAAATTTCAGAAAAATTCACAGAAGCTCCTGGAGATATTTTGGACTAAATAAAATTATTCCAACTAATATTGGTATTTAATTTTCATACTTTAAACTACTTTTTAAATTTTAGAAATAGATTTTAAACTCAAGAAAATCCAGAAAATCAGATAAAAGCCAAATAAAATCCAATTACTTTAAAATAATTAATTTGAATTTAATTTTTTCTAGAAAGCAGATTTTGGGATGTTACACTTTGCAACTACGATGACACATTATACGACCACACTACTACGCTAACTGTTGGAAGTCTTACGACTTCTCCCAGGAATTTACTTACTTCCGACCGTCGTTCGACCACTCAGGCAGCCATTCGACCGCTCGGTCACTCCTCCGATCATTCCGGTTTTGACCACGTTGACAGTGATCGGTAACGAGCATGTTGTGCAACCACATTGACATAACGACTACGTTACGACCACATTCTGTGTGATCAATTTTGATCACGTTGTGCGCCACTAAACATGATTAGAAATGATCTCAATTAGGTTGTGAGGAGGTGAACGTAATCGTATGGAGTGGTCGAGGGGTGATACGACTACGGTAAAGAAACTAAGCACGGTTCGGACAAGCTACGGCTACAGCACTGCAAGAGAAATGTGGCTGGTAGCAGTTACAATCATATTATGATGCGGTGAACATGGTCAGAACTGGCTTTGACCACCTTGTGAGAAGGTGAACATGATTGGAAGGAGCTCCGACCACGTTGTGAAGAGCTCAACACGGTCAGAAACGGCTCCGAGCACGTTGTGAGGAGCTGAGGCTAGTCGCAACATGATGTGATCATGGTAAACCTACTCAGCGTGGTCAAGACTCACTTTGACCACATTATGACGAGATGAACGTGCTCGGAACTGGTTTCGACCATGTTGTGAGGAGCTGAACGTCGTCAAAACTATCCTTATACATTAATCAATTGTTCACACAAATTACCTTGCGCGGCATGTCGCCGCGCATACGCAGCTAGTGGATTCAATAAGGGGACATCCCCTCTGATTGATAAAATTCCCTATCCAACGATTATAGCATTGACACTAAGAATTAATACACGGTGTGGTTCAAGACATACTCTGCTCTCCAGTCTGAATGGTTTAGATTTGAGATGAAATAGGGACTCTATATAGTGGGCATTCAACCCCAACATCCATACCAATCATCCTTCCCCTACCATCCTCAACCACTACTACATATAAGGCTATACTAGATGTCTCATCATAGACAGTTCCTAGAATTTGTCAGTGTTGTGATTATCATAGACGATTTGTACAAGTGTGACCATCTGTGTTACTAGCGATGGCTAGAACCATCTGTGATACTCCCTCCAGTTCACAAAAACAAGTGGTTTTGGACATCGACATGGTCTTCAAAATACAACTTTGACTACTAATTACTATTATAATATATTTGTAAAATATATATATATATATATATATATATATATATATATATATATGTATATATGTATATATATGTATATATTCTAAATATTTAAAAAGATACCAATAGCCAAAGTTTCTAAAGTTTTACTGCACGTATTCCAAAACAACTTGTTTTTGTGAACCAGAGGGAGTACATAATTATCACAGGCGATATCTTGTTAAGAACTGTCTGTGAACGATTCAGATTAAAAATCATCTGTGATAATTGTAGAGGTCACAGACGGTTTTTAATCTGAGCTGTCTATGATAATTCACAAACATTTCCAACTACAAACCGTCTGTGATAATGGGATATGTCACAGAAGGTTATTTTTAGAAACTATCTATGATAATATTCTTTTATATATACAGGGGCGAAAACCTAATTCACTATACTCCTACGCACATTTAGGTTTTCTAACACACCCGCATGCCTTCTCAGCTCCCCACTTCTCAACCTCCGGCCCCACCGCCTCCTCCTCGGCTCTGCATCTCCGTCGCCTTCTCCTCGGCTCCCCGTCGTGTGACTCCTCCTCGGCTCCCGGTCGCACGATAATCTGTGTAGTTCGCTGTATGTGTTCAGGATCTGCAGTCGACACTAATACACTTGCCATCCTTCTCTATTCCTATTGCAGTTTCTCACTTGAGAATATTGCTGCAGTTTAGAAGTGTTGATAGGAAATAATATTGTGAAGCAAGAAAATCCAAGTTTCACTTTTGCCAATCGGCCAAACTCAAGGTGTGCATAATGTGCATGTCCACATTGATTTCTAATGTATTTTCATACTTATGTGAGTGCTATGACATGTATAAATGGTTGATATGTGCATGAGTGTGATGCTATATTTTCATAGGTGATCCAATTTAATAAACTAAAATGTCATAATTCACTTGGGATTTATTTGCTAATAAAAGGCAAGTAAAAATAGAATATTTGACATGCATAGAGAATACTACTTGAAAAATGAAATGCTACATGAATGTTACTACTGTTCATAAACTAGAATTATAAGATTGGCCCAAACATTAGTATGAATAGGGTTTTCTTTATGTCAAGTATGTCCTTGAAGTTATGACATTTTTAATACCACTTGAATATAATTCTAGATAATTATCACTCTATGATCAAGGTTTTGTAAACATGATTGATTAATCAATTCTAAATATAGAAGCATACTAGTGTGATTCAATTTGCTATGCTCAGATTGTAGTATTAGTGTCACGCAAATGCATGCGCATACATGTTGTATGTATTATACTTTCATTGGAAAATGATGTTCATTGAAAATAGAGTGCAACCGACACCTGAGATGGTGTCCACACAGTCTTCGCGAAATGTGTTCGATGACTAGACCAAATGAGCAACTAAGCGAGAGGGCTAAGGCATATCGAAAAGCATGGACCAAATGACCATCATGGAGGTCCTTTGAGATCGAAGAATGGCTTCTCTTTTGACACTAAGGTAGTAAACTACATAACATAAAGTCACAACTCACAGCTTACTTGTTCTTGATTTATATGAAAGATGTTCACATATTTCATGGTAATACTAACATAGTCGTGTACACCCCGCAATTTAAATAAAATAGAGACAAAGTTAGATCTCATGTCACACTTGACAGCTAAAACTATATCAATTAGAGTAGTAGTTGTTTTAAACCACCCTTCCAATAAAATCTTGTAGCAATACTATATGCCAAGATGAGAAAACGAGAACTAATTGTTCATAAATTCTTCTGAAAAATAGTTAGGCTGCTCATATTGGTATTTCTCAGTAACTACAAGAGAAACATTAAAGCATTGTATACTTGGGCTTCAAAGGGCATAAAGCAAATCACACACTCCAATGTGTCAGGTTCTATGAAGTAGGTTATGGCTGCTGTCTCTTCCTCCTTATCATGCTACATCTTAGGCTTGATTGCCGTCTTAGGCATATTGTGTTGTGACATATCACATACGGTTCTTTTCAAAAACCATCTAAAGATGGAGCCTCAACCTACCGTCCTCTTCCCAGATTGAATATGAGAGCTGGTACCTGTGGCTAATCAGTATGGGTGGCTAATCAACAACAGTGGACTTGAGATCCATCCTGACTTGATCGGTTTCTTCTTTTAGTTGGTGAAGAATCCCTAGCTAGGAATGGCAATCTCACCTAATTACCCAATTATTCTTGGGTAACAACCCTGGCAGTACACTCCTATTTATTATGTCCGTGTGCATGTTCATCGACGCAAATCTCCACCTCCTTGGTAAATGGGCATGCGCATGGTGAAGCTTGCCTGGCTACCATTGCCCACTTTCACTACACCATGACCCAGTATTAATGTCAGACATCTGTCGGCAAAAGTCAACCTTCAAGGACATACTAACTGTTGGTAAAAATATTGATAGACTAGCAAAAGTCGACCTTCAATGACATACTAACTGTCGGTAAAAATATTGATAGACAAACTGTTGGTAATACTGTGTTTAGTGACAAACCATCTGTCGGTAATTCTATAGATCTTCAGTGTCAACTTATCTATCAGCAATTTTGAACATGTAGGGCAAACCATTTGTCGAGGTTTTTTTTTCAAAGGCAGGAATAATCTATCTATCACCATTTGTGATAGAGCGGGAGGAGAAATGTTTCGGTCAGTTGAAAATCCAAAACAGCAATGTCATGTTCGAAAGGAAAAAAAAGCCCCGTCAACTGTGCAAACCCTCCCCACTCTATTCCCCAATCCCACTACCACCTCGCCCCCTCCCTACAACTCCAGCACCAGCAGCCCCTCCATCCCGACCACTACACCCTACCTCTTCTCCTAGCCCACCGCCCCAAACCCCCAATCCCACCCACCGCCACATCCCAGCTCGAAGCCCAGCACTGCCACAGCTTGCAGCCCTAGAGACAACGCAATAGCGGGTGCGCAATCATGCAAAGTCAATGGGTGCGTAAGCAGATGAGAAGAGCCCCGCTGCCACCTCACGCTGTTACCACCTTGCTGCATCCATGGAAGGAGATTAGAAGCTGCTCTCTATTGAAGAAGGATAGGAATGGAATGAGAAGGACATGGACAGTTTCCCCCCATTTTTGGCCTCGGTCTATTAGATCTACCGGTATAAGTCTGATCCAAACCTTCCATCATGTTGTATTTGCTAGCTAGGATGAGCATCCTAGATGCTTATTTGGGTAGGAAATTCTTGGATGTGTGAGAAAAATCAGACCTTTTCGGTAGAATCAGTGTTCTAGCAGCAGAAAGATCTTTTTATTTTCGAGGCCCTCATGTTTCTATTTGGGTAAAAGCTACATATAGACTTGTGGGGGATCTTCTCAGCTTTCTAACAAGGTATAGAACACATGATTTGGTCACATAAACCAGCTAGTGAGTGTTGCAGGTCTGAAACTTGCTGGATCCATTATAATTTAGGGTTTTGATAAACATCATCCGAATATTTTCTTCCAAACAATTATCCAAATTTCTCACTGTTGGATGTGCGTGAAGATTCATACGCTGCCACCTCCACCTTCTTCTCCGGCGACTCCTTCTTTCTTCTCTTCAGCGACCCCTTCTTCCTCCTCACCGATGAACCCGAGGGGAGAATCCTACATCCCGCTCCTAGGGTTCACCATTCCCCTGGGCATAGAGGGAGTCCAGGGGTGGTGGCCTGGCGGTAGGGGCGACAAGCGAGGTAGGAAGGTGGTGGGTAGTGCTGGAGGGCGGCGGCGGAATCTACTAGCTATTAGGTTGGACAGGGATGGCACGGTGGGAGGGGTAAGGGCGGCGGGGAGAGGCGGTGTAGGCGCTGCCAACCGCGGGTGGTGGAGGAGGGGGCAGGGGTGCCAGGGGAGGCAGGCGGAGCTGCTCCGGTGAGAAAGGAGAGGCGGTGTGAAAGGAGGGGCACCAGCGACAAGGAGGGGGTAGCGCGGAGGGCAGTGCAGAGGGGGCAGCGAGAAAGGGAGCGGCGCAGGGTCGGAGGCGGTGGGGTCGGGGTGGGAATGGGTTAGGGTTAGATAGGGTTATATAGTAAGGGAGAAAAAAATGAGGGTCCTTAGATCTTAATCTAAAGGTCATAATTTGAAAGAAAATATCTGAGTGATTACTAGACGCACTCAATAATTTATTTCATCCTTCTTAATTGTACTGATTGACAATGATGTACTAATTACGAATGATTTTTTGTATATAACTGATGACAAAAAGGCAGCAAGGCCATCACAACATGCAGGCATGTAATCATGAGTTACTTTCAAGCTCTAGCTATTCAGTTCTGAACTGAAATTTAATTGAAAGAAACACTGAATTTCTGCTACTACATAAGTAGGCGACAACTTCGCTAATGAACTTTTCTATAACTTTGCTAATGAACTTTTCTAATGACCTTAACAAATGAGCATCATGTTTTATTTTAGTTAACAAGCTGCCAGCATTCCACGGAGGGAGTAGAAAGCACACCTTTCAACCCAACATGCATTTTGGAAAGTTTTCTCGACGTGTAAGCGTAGTGCAAAGTATAGATATATAATTCTGAGAAACTTTATTTGGTCCTTTTGTAACAGGTACTTGAAGAACAGAGCTTTCTATTTTCTATTATTTCATTATTAGGCATTACATGTAAGTACTGCTTGATCAACTCCTATAATGGCATGCTTTTTGTCTTGTTTAGAAACTAATTTTCATTTTCATTGGTATTATGCTGCACTCAGAAACTAATTTGTAGGAAGGTTGATCACTATTATTCTTTGTCCCTTTCATAGGAAGGTTGATTAACAATTTGTGATTGCTCTCTGCTTTGAGTTTTTGTATTTCCTCTTTGATTTTGCTTGAGGTGTGGCTGCATCGGATCCGATAAGACCCAACAGCATAAATCCAAGGGAAATGGCTCTGTCAATAATTATGCGAGATCGAAGGCCCGAAGTTGTGTCGCTAAAAAGGGGGAGTTGTCGCACGCGATGAGAAGGGTGGTGTCTAGAGCAGATCACTGGCCAGAGCAGCCGCTGAAGGCCACAGCGGCAGCGTGTTGGTGGTATGTGCCACAGTGGTGGAGAGCTTCTTACTATTACAAAACAAGCTATACTGGACATCTCATCACAGAAGGTTCATGGAAAATTGTCTGTGTTGTAATTATTATATATGGTTATACAAACTGTGACCATGTATCATCTGTGATGCTGAACTATTATAGACGATTCTTGTTAGTAACCGTTTGTGATACTTCATAGACGGTTATTAATAAGAACCGTATGTGATAATTACATATATCACAGATAGTTTTTTATTACAACTATATATGATAATTCACAGACGGTTATTAATATGAACCGTATGTGATAGTTCAGCATCACAGACGGCTTGTTGTTGGAACCATCTATGATATGTTTTGTGGTGCTTCGTCTCCCCGGCGCGTCTCTTCATCTCATGTACCGAATGTATTCCTTGTTGTATAAAAATGATTGTTCATCACCAGAAATTAATCCCCACATCGCTAATACATCCTATACGAGCACCTCATCGGGTGGCTTTCTTCCTTGTTTTCCTTGTCTCTCAAGTACAAATAAATGGCTCCCTACTCTTCCTTGTCGCAGGCATTGATGTCCAACCTGGCCATCCTGCACGAGCACCTCGCTAGCTATACACTGGCATATGTTACAGAAGGACACTGTTGGTGGGACAGTATGCCAACAGTGTCCTCCCTCCTATTTTTGAAGATTTGCCAAACCAGTTAAAGACCACCTTCCGCCATCTTGACATCCTCCTCCGCCGCGTCTTTCAATTGGTCTCCAGCTTCCGGTGAGGTAACCTCACCATCAACGTGGTCCTCCACAATGATGTTGCATGTCTCCACGAGGTTTGCTGTCGCTTGGAGTATTTAGTCGAGGCGGCAGGTGACCGAGTCAATCTTGCCGTGACCCCTCAAGAAAGGGAGGAGAGCCTATGGGCGCAATTCAATTTGATTGTTTAGTCGGAGGGTGTTCGGGAGACACTCGAACGACCGTGTTAGCGGGTAGACGTATTTCAGGCTTTGTTCACTAATGATCTCGAATCATCGGATGTCGACCATGTTGCCTATGAAGTTTTGAAGACAGGGATTGTATGCTACCACCGTCATTGGAAAAAACTTCGAAGCAGTTTGGTTTCTACCCTTTTTGTTATATTTTGTAAGAAGTGACTGACCACGCTGTTTGGCTATATCTAAAATGAAGCTGTTGAATTTGTATTTAATGTCTTCTATATATATAAACGGTTTTGGTATAATGACATGACGGCATTACTACCCGGTAAAAACAACTAAGTAATACGTATTCACTCTTGAGTCATTATTGAATTTGTATTTATGTATATGAGAATGAATTTAGAACCGTATTTATCATAGATAGTTCTAGTTTAGAACCGTCTGTGATGTTTGTTCATGGACGGTTATTAATACGAATTGTCTATGATAACTAATTATCATAGACGGTTCGTAACAATAACCATCTGTGAAATCTCTCATTATCACAAACAGTTCTCATTAATAACTATCTGTGATAATTATGTATCACACACGGGGGACATCAAAATGCCCCAAGCATCACTTTTAATCATATGAAATTGATTTGGGAAGTCATGGGTGAAAATGGCTGGTATATTTTGACATGGATATTTCATGCTCTCAAAAACCCCCCAACTTGCTTAAATATTTAGGCGGATGGTACGAGCGTGTGGTGCGATGGAAGCACGAGAGTGTGGATTGTGGTAGAATCGTCCAAATAACCCTAAGAACTGAATCTTGTCATGACCTCCTATGTAAAACAATACAATCACAAGTCTACAAATTGCAACTTGGCTAAGTAAATCTATCGAACCCTAGATTCATCTCTCCTGTAGTGCAAAGGAGTGGAATATTGCAAGGGCAAGGAGAGGCCTAAAGGAACACCGAGTAGAGGGTGAAGTTTTCCTGTCGTGCTAGCGTTGTGGAGAGTGGAGTCTGAATGCGCTACTATCAGTGGTTAACATCCCGCGCAACATATGGGACCCACCGCAAGTGGGAGCAGCCCATAGGGTGAGATGACAAAAAGGGTCAGATATTTTGAAAAGTCACTGTGATGATCTACTCAACCGCATGACTAAGGAATCATATGGAGCAACGGGTGGATTGTCTCTTGTGAGTAAAGTGTACAACTCTGCAAAGTCAAAACCTATTTGAATAGTCATGCTCACGGTCAAGGACGGATATGGGAACGTAACCAGATATAGTTCTATTTCAAAAACTTTATGGGTGGAATTGGAAAAGTGGTGGGCAGTGAGAAGCCTTGATTTGTGTTGCCCTGGTTGTCACCACAATGATACGGTAAGCGGTTATAACACTGAAATGTTAGCATATGGTGTAGAAACCATGTAACGGTGGATGGAGTCTGGATCGCTATCGCTATTAAAAGCAATTTATGGCAAATAAAACAACCCAAGCCTTCCCTTGATAAGCCATGCATGTCATCTATTTGCGTCCTGTGTATTGGCTCACGGAGCACAGTGGTTTATGCTCACCCTCGCTCACTCAATTAATCCAAAATCAGGAGTCAAATCGCTACGCTTCAGCAATACACCTGGTCATGATGGTGAAGAAGATGAAGAGGTCAAGAACTAGGTCGCGAACCCCAGTTGGCTGCTTGTGGGCACGTCCTGATGGTCCTACCTATGTGTTTCGTTTCTGCTGCTGCATTTTATTGATTTCGGCCTGATCAGCCCATGAGTAAATCTATTATTATATTTATGCTTCCGCGTGATATGTATTTTGATATTCAGTATTGTATCTGTGAGCACTATCTACTGATTCAGGGAATGCGGTAGAATCACATAGGATTCTGGTCTGGGACCGACAACAGTTTAGCTTCTTATGGCTTTTTGTGTAATCCTTCCTTATTTAATTTGCATTAATGACAATTATACTGATAATTGAATTCAGAATTTTATACCTAAATTCCATTCCTTGGTTTATTAATAAATTATACTTAAAATTATGCATCCGCTTATAATATTTATAACATGTGCAAATGCATGTGTTGGTGACTAGTTAGAATTAATCACGGAATGAAAAAACCACAAATCAATCAAGCAAAAGAAAAAACATGAGTATATGATACATGTTTCGTCTTGTGCCATAATGTATTTTAAAGTATTTCTTCAACAGATTGATCCCATTGTTATCACTTGGGTGTACCAGATTAAAGGTCAGATTTTTTTCTTTTTATGTGGGTTAAAGATCAGATTGTTATCACGTAGCAAAATCAAGAAAAGAAGAGAAGAGACAAAGAAATAATAAGAACATGAACAAATCAATAAGACAAGACCTCTCTATAAGAGATGAAAAAGTTGTTCTATTGCCACTTGTACATGAAGGTTTCACAACCACTCTATATGAATGATAAGAGAACACATCACAGCACTCTGTTTTTTCTCTCTAACCCTAATCCTAGAACTCAAGACTGAAATGGTGAAAATGATTGGCTTGCAAGCTTCCATCCTCAACCCATCAAATAGATAAGGTAACATGCCCGCATCTACCCCAATGGATACTATCTACTAGCACAACAGGGAAAATCCATTAATCCCACATAACACGGGTTTTACAGTGTAACTTGAGCATGTTTTCAAAGCACATGAGCCCGAATCTACTAAGTCATTAGCCTTTGACCTACTTGATCTTCTCAGCATCTTCTTCATTTAAACCGCTTTCCTAAGCACCGCGGTTTTGATCAATGTAGTTTCTGGTATTTGGCCAACTACTAAATATATCCTCACCTTAACCTAGTCAGCATCTTCACTTACAAGCAATTGTCATACTTACCACATATATGTTGGTGCGCCAATGGCTTGCCATGTGCTCCGGTTTCCACCAGACCACGCCTCACTTATACCATCCAAGCCACTTGGTGTAACCCGTTACTTAAATCTTTCCTTTAACATTCCTTGCATTCCATGTGCTATGCTTGAGCTCAACCACCTCACTCGGCATTTTTTACTGTTCTGGACCTCGGCTCCTACATGAGCATAGTCCTAGTTCTTACCGTTGACCATTGTTTACTCTAAGCTTCTCTACACACCCAAAGACCAAGAAATTATTTTTGGATACAAGTTCTCTACAACTTGACCTATGTTACCTCAAATATGCTTCATGCAACATAAATACACTGACCTATGACAATTTAACTTGATCCACGATTAAATTTTCAAAATTCAGAATTCTCAACCAAAATTCAGACCTTAGCCCTTCTAACTGCCATCATGAGACCGCTCAACGTCCAAAACACGATATTCCGATCTGACCGTCACCTACCGACCAATCAAATAGGTTGAACTGCTCAAACCGCTCACAAGGCCAATCTGACACTAGTACAAAAGAGGCTAAACTGGACGCTTACATCATAGACGGTTCCTAGGAACCATCTGTGCTACAAGTATCACAGATGGTTCATACGAATAACCGTCTGTGATGTTTGCCATTATCACAGATGGTTCTGTGATTTTTGCTATCATCATAGATGGTTCTAGATAAGAACCGTCTGTGATACGTCACAGGCGATTTGTATTAAAATTTGCCTGTGATAATGAAGTTATCATAGACGACTTTATTAAAAATCATCTGTGATATGTTTCCCACCTCACAATCCTCCAAAATTTCATAATCTCTCACCCGAGTCCGAGTAGGATTCAGTTCCGAGACATCTTTAGTAAAACGGCCATAACTTTTGCATACGGTGTCTGTTTTCAACGTTCTTGTACTTATTAGAAAGCTAACGACGAGCCCAATCCAAAAAATGACTTGCTTGTGCCAATCACCCTATAAGACCCTCAAAATCTCCATCTTTAGCCCCAAATTTGTGTTACAAGTTTTTGGTTTCTATTTTTGCCCTTTTTCTTGGTATTTCCTTCGGAATTTGGATTTTGCTTCAACTAAAAAGTTGTAGATCTCATCGAAACATTTCAAATGAGTATACATAAGCCATATAAAACTTTGCTATTTTATATTTTGAGAATAGTTGTTTATATTGCACCGGTATATAAAACTTTGTGCTCTAATTCACGGACGGTTGGTATATAGAACTGTCTGTGATATTCATTCATCATAGACGGTTCTATTTATCAACCATCTGTGATAGAGAGTATCATAAATGGTTTGTATGTAGAACCGTCTATGATAATCTGACCGCTGGGCCCGTCGATCCTCCCCAACCCAATCCTAGCCAATAAAAATCCACCAACCCTCACCCCATGGATCGTAGCTCCACCTCTCCATCCCCTATAAATAATCACCCAAACCCTGCATCCTTGCCGTGCTCCTCATCCTTGACCCTTACCAGAATAGCCCGCACGAAGCAGACGACACACAAGTTTACGGGAGGCAAGACACCGCAGAAGCAACTAGCTACCAAGGCGATGCTCAATCAACGCCGACGATGGTGGGCATCAAATACATCCAGCTCATGCACTGCATCAGGGGCAAGAAGGCCTATGCATAGAGGATCTTTGCGTTTTCTCTATTCTTGTTGTGTTAGCTTGATGGGTAACCTGCTCGTTGTTTTGGGATATTGTAATAGTAGGCTCTAATCTTAATAAAAATAGAATGTGTATTGTATTTCTTACTATATTTGCTTGTTTTCAGATGGCATAGTTAACATTTCCTGAGGCTAGCTGAAAAAAAATTAGGTATAGAACGAATTATCACAGACGATTTTGTGATATAAACCATCTGTGAAGGATTATCACAGATGGCTCAAACCAAAAACCGTCTGTGATACTAACACATCACAGACGGTTCTATCTACCAACCGTCTGTGATGAAAAAATATCACAGACAGTTCTAGCTACCAACCGTCTATGATACTCATCCATTACAGACGGTTGGTAGCTAGAACTGTCCATCATGTGTGAGTATCACAGACGGTTTTTTATTCGAGCCGTCTATGATAGTGTTCTTCACAGACGGTTCTAATTACAAACCGTCTGAGTTGTGATTATCACAGACGGCTCACAAACCGTCTGTGATAACCTCCGATTATCACTGACAACATAAATTCAGACGGTTCAGAAAACCGTTTGTGATGACGGTGCCGAATCATCTGTGATCATCCTTTTTGTAGTAGTGTAACTTTCTTAGACTAAAACCATTAGACTCTAAATCTTTCATAAATTTAAATTTTAACTCAACACATATTAATAATGATTGATCATTTATATTATCAGACCTCCTCATATAGTCCCACAGAAATGCCTCATCTCAACTTCGTGCTAGAACGTGACGTGAACCGAACGTATCCAGTCTTTGGATGCACGAACATTTCGGCAGTACACCTCACCCAGCGCGCGGTCACAATTTGGCCAGCTACCAAATGCTGGAAGTCCAAGTATGCATGCTCCTATCTGAAGAATACACACGCCACTAACGGGCTTTCTTTCTAGATAGAATTGAGCAGCGATGACTTGACCAATGACTACTCATACATGTCCTTTTGTTTGTAGTAATCCAAATAGCAGGATCGAGTTGCCTTAGTGCCATGCATTGTTCGTGGAATTCTTTGTCCTTGCGAGGAAAAGATCGGCACGCCTTGCCAGCATTGTGCTATATTTTTCGCAGCAAACCGGAGAAAATTCCCGCACCCATCCACTATGAATACGTACCCCTGTATACCTACAAAAGCTACGTACAAAAGCAAAGTTACACATAGATACACAGTCCAGGGCACATAGAATCACAGATAGGCGAACGTAATGGAGGCATCGTCCAAGCGACTGTTCAAACATATGGTCATGTAACAATATTATTTCCAATTTTGACATTCTAACACTCGTTTTTCAAAAATAACCTTCTCTACGAGCTCAAAAGACATGATAGGTGATACGTGTCACCTGATGCACCGTCATAACTTGGTTGTAGGCATGACGCGCGGCTGGGTGAGGGCGCATGGTAGGGCAATATGTAGGCGCGGCAGTAAGCGCTACCAAGCCAGGGCAACACTTTTTTTTGAAAAAATAGCCCTTTCTCTAAGGTCGAAAGGTGCGACAGGTGACACGTGTTATATGCTACGCCACCGTAGCTCGGCAGAGGGATGGCACGCGGCAAGGTGGTGTGTAGGCATGGCAGCAGGTGCTACCGAGCCAGGGTTGGTCAATAGGAGCCTGCCGAAGCCACAAGTCGTTAGCATTTGATTCACCTGATCATCTCAGCATCTACTTGACCTAAACCACTTTACGAAGCACCCTGGTTTTGATCCAACGCAATTCCGGTATTCGGTCAACTTCCAAAAATACCCTCGCCTTGACCTGATCAGCTTCTTTACTCACAAACAATCGCCATGCTTACCACATGTTGGTGCACCAATGGGTTGTTATGCATCAGCAAGTCTCTTCCGCTCTGATTCCCACCGAATCACGCCTTACTTGTACCGACCAAGTCAGTTGGTGCAACCCGTCACTCGAACCTTTAACATTTCTTACGTTCTATGTGCTATGCTTGAGCTCAACCATTTCACTCGATATCTTTTATTGTTCTGAACCTCAGCTCCTCCACAAGCAGAGTCTCGGTCCTTACCGTTGACCATAGTTTACTCCAATCTTCCCTACACATTCAAAGACTAAGAAATTATTTTCGGATATAAGTTCTCCATAATTTGACCCACGTTAGCTCAAATATACTTTATACAATATGAATACATTAACCTAGGACAATTCGGTGTTGGATCACCCAATTCTTGTCTATTCTGCTGGCCTCTGCCCTAGTGTTCATCGATTCAAAACTGTGTTTCATCATATCGTCAATATTAATTGTTGTTTATATGTGTCCACTGCATTTTTTGTTTACATTTTCTGTACACCTAGATCACTCCTCAACCGCACAATATTAGAATTATCTTCTGGTTTTATATGTGCTCGTCCCAACATAGGCACATAGCTAACTAGCTGCCAGATCTTTAAAAAAACTAACTAGGAAGCAAATAATTCGGTCTTTTGGGTCTGCCACGAGATCCATTCGGTAGGGCCAACACATAGCCCAATGGGCCAGGCAATAGTACGGGGTCAGGCCAACCCAGCGTGGTTGCCTTCTTAAGCCCTGTGAGCAAGCCAGGGGTTGGGCCTACTAGGCTGGATAGAAGTGCCACTAGGCTGAAAATTGGGTGGATCATACGACCCATCCGGCCATATATACGTACCTAAAATTATTCTCAAGTGGACGCTCTTACAAAAAAAAAAAAGTTACCTTTGTACGCGAGATATATGTTTCTTGCTCATAATACCCGCACGATATATTATTGTTCTTTTAATAAGAGGCAGGAGCTCGTCGATTCAATAAAGAGATAAAAAAGTTTATGCCGTAAAAGTCGCTGGAAGGATACACATAAAAAAAACACCACCAACACGCCGCCACCTTCCTCCGTTCAAAACAATATATATACACCGCCATCTTCACAGAAACATCACCCCGATGCCAATATTCACCCGAAGCTGAGATTCACAATGACACCTAACTACATAACTAAAGAAAAGAACACATATAAAAAAGTAAATCTCTATTAATATAATATACGAATTTGTTCGTTTACCCCTCCCTTCCCCGACTCCCCCATACAACATGCACGCTGCGCCTCCCTACCACGTCAAGTAACCACCTAAAAAACCGCATCCTCCTTACCAACTCCTCGTTGTCAGCCTGCTCTACCACGCCACTCACCTCTTCCTCCGGCTCGCCGCCCACCTCACCACCTCCGGCCGCATCAGCTTCCTGTCGTCGCCCTTCTCCCCATCCATCCCCGCTTCCTCCTCCCATGCTAATACATCTAAGAGCAACTCCAGCAGGGCCGCTACTTGAGCCATCATCCTACTTTTGAGGGCCGAGGGGCAAAAAAACTCACTCCAGTAGGGCCCCTACTTGAGCCCTCAAAAGTAGGGGGCCCTCAAATCTCCCCCTCGAGCCCTCATTCCTGAGGGGTCTGGAGGGAGCCACTACTTTTGAGGGCTCAAGTAGGGGCCCTACTGGAGTGAGTTTTTTGCCCCTCGGCCCTCAAAAGTAGGGGCTCCCTCCAGACCCCTCAGGAGTGGGTCCTATGTGTCATCCCCTCTAAGAATGAATTTGAGGAACCTGTTTTGAGGGCTCCTGCTGGAGTGCAGCCCAAAAAACAGAGCCCTCAAAAATAGGGGGAGCCCTCAAATAAAAAGTAGGGGCCCTGTTTTGAGGGCTACTGCTGGAGTTGCTCTAACACGCCACCCGCCACTTCCTCCGGCTCGCTGCTAGCTCCCTTCTTCCCCTTTTCCCTCTAAACACTTAATCGCTTCAGCCACAAATCGATCCTCCAAGGCGACGCTCGCCTTGCCGCCGATTAGCGCTGCCACCTAGCCCGTCCAAGAAAACCCAACGTACGACTACCTTTCTCTTAGGTTTTTCTTTAAGATTGATGTAGATGGAATTTGCTACCCCTTTGTGAATTCTTAGATGTTCTTGCTTCCATGCAGTGGAATCGAGAAGCCTGCCAATGATGCTGTAGATTCGAGCGGCATCGACTCTGGGTACGTGTCTCCGACCAAGAGCTGTGGTTTTTTTGCTTGTTTCTTGAGAGTAAACGTTGTATATGTAAACGTTGAAGCTTTGTTTTTATTTGCATAATTTTCTGCTTTTAAAAGGCCTTTCTTTTAAAAAGTAATTTAGGTAAAAACTTAAAAATAAATTTAAATAAAGGATATTTTAAATTTTGTAAAAATCCTAATCTAAATTAATTATTTAGAAGCATTTGGCTTTTATTTGGTTTCTCTACGAATTTTTTGTAATTTAAATTTAAATTTTTATATTAAAAAGTATTTTATGAAAGAAATAAAGACCAACTTTAATTTGAAAATAATTTGTATAGGTCCAAATAGCTTTAAGAATTTTTATGAATTTTTCTAAAGGTTTTAGGCTTTATTTACTATTTTCTAAGCTTTTCCTAATTTTATTATATTTATATTAAAAGATTTTTTATAAATAAGAGAAAAAAATAAATCCTGCACGGTCAACCATCCCAAAATTTCTCTTCGACCAGCACACTTACCCCAACGTTCCAAACAACCAAAACACTCTCTTTCCTCCCTCCCATGGCAACTCTCAATCCAGACCTTATCTCAATATCATCCCAAAAGGAAAAGTTGTACCAAATAATGCAAGGAATCCATTCCTTCTGCCCTCTTCGTGATTGGTTCCACCGTTTGCCTTTTATCCCGTATTTTTCTAAACGGACTCCAAACCAAATCCTGCCTATTTGAATCGGTTTCTTCCTCTTCCAAGGCTATATATAGGACCTCTTGACCCCTCCCAACTCTCCTCATCCTTTGCCAAACCCCTCAAAGCCCAGAACACTGTCACCATCGAAGCCCTCTGGTCCCAAAATTGCTCGCCGCGTCTCGAGCTATCTGGTGAGATTTTTCATAATTCTTTCGCGTCACATCGTGTTCTTATATATCATCAACCTTCTTGCCAAGTTAATTTGATTTTGGTGCAGTATATCTCCTAAATTGAGTTTTCCCAGTCTAGGCCGAAATTGCTTCCCGATGTTATTCGTCGCCTCCAATGAGTATTAGCTCATGCCATCACCTCTCTTAGACTTGTCTCATCACGTTTTGTGCCATGCTTCCCTGCTTTTCTCCAAAAACCCTCCACAAATTTTTGCTTCCGACATCTAGCCATGGCTACCTAGGGCATCTCACGTTCTCATCTACCCAATGATGTTTCATCCAATCTTTTTGTGTCAAAACATGCCAAACCATCCAGGTAGCTACCTTTGAAGTGGTTTTGGATTTTATTCACTGAGCACGAAGATATTGAGTTTTTCCCCTTTTTTCCCTACCGTCGTCGTTCAGGCGTCAATTGCGTCACCTCTGATGAATTTTCAGCTTAGTCAATAATTTTTCTAGCTTCACCATACCGTATTGTAGCCCGTGCTCACTCTACTTCTCCACGTTCCATACTTGGGTATTATTCCTATCTCCAACACATGTTGTTGTTGCCACCTACGCCGTCATTGTGCTCCGTTTAACGTGCAGTCACCTCCTACGTATTTCCCGGGTCCATAGCAACCTATTTTACAAGTCAGCTTCACCTCATGTGCCTCCTCTCACCGGCGGCAGCCTCCTCTCCTTCCTCTTTGTTCTCTGTTGAAAATTGCAACCGAGTGGAATATTTGGAGGAATATTCCCTTCTTTCTTTTTTAGCATTTTCTCTTCCCATAAATTTCAGATGGCTCATTCTCCTCCGTCCGAACTCCGAATAAAGTGATTCAAATTCCTAAATTCATCTAAGTTCATAACCTATCTCTCAGTATATATTTTATAATTTTTAGTTTTTATTTGAATTAAGTTTGTGCAGGCCTTTTGTGTGTAGATTACAACGATTCGGAAGAATTCTTCGACGATGATTCACACCAATTCACGGAGCAAGGCAAATTACACATCTTGATCATGTTGATCCCAGATTGCCAAATAAAATTATGTTATTTTAAATTATATTGCATGCATAGTTTTATTCGATGTATTTCAATGTTCAATTTTAAATTTAGTTAATGTCTAATTGTTATTACCTCCTTTGACCTGCATACCTTATCACGGTAAAATAAAACTCTAGTTAGTACACTAGTATGGCTAGAAAACTTTTGTAGCAAAGGCTTAGTCTTGCTTAGAAATAAAACTAGCTTAGGGATAAGTTTTTCACATAAAATGATAAGTTTTTCAAATATATTCTTGACTTTGGTGAGTCAAAAAAGACTATGGAATATTTCAAAATAAAATATAAAACTTGGTTTAGATTTAGATGAATGGTCAGGTGATGGGTACTTACTGGCATGCTTGTTGTTCTATAACACAATATTAATTGCCAGACACGAGGTGTGTATGGTTGGTGCCTAAGTCAATTAAGGACCAGTCTGTGAGCTACTGTAGGATCAGAAATGGCAACAGAGGGGGATGAATGGTGCCTTCAAAATCTGCCCCTAGGTATCCACATGATTTTCTCCAATAGCTATAGAAGCTATGAAGAAAGAAGCTACAAACAAAAGAAACACAGGGCTAGAAACAAGAAGCAGGCAACTGAATGCAAACAGACATAGCCGGTCTAACCGCAGTAGGCCGAGCGGTTAGACCGCAGCAACAAGGCCGGTCTGACCACCATCAGAGGGCCGGTCTGACCACTGTAAAGGGTCCGGTCTAACCGGTGACCAGACACTAAAACAGAGAGAGCGAAAGAAATAAACTGACCGAAAAACCTGCAAAGAGTAAACAGGCTGAAAAGAGAAAAATAGATCAGAGATCAAGTGACACGAGCAGACATCCTTCCAGTGATCAAGACAACTGAAGGAAACATCTTTTTGAGACAAAGGACTCAACTCCCAACTTGAGATAGGAGGAGTTTCTGGATTAAGTGCAGACTGAAGAACAACCAAAAACACACTAAACAGAAAGTACTTGCCGAAAACCAGAAACACAGAGGCAAAGATTGAGTCATTGCTATTCTTTTCAGGACAATCAAACAGGACTACATCCTAAATTACAAATTGATCTCAGAGAGAAGAAATTGCAGGCAAGGAACAGTGAATACTGGAACACTTAAAAGAAAAACAGAAAAGGAAACCCAAATTCAGACTGCTCATGATTCTCTAGTTTCTGCTCATAAATCTTTGAAATACACCTGAGAGCCATCCTCGGATGAGAAAGCACAAGGCTCAAACCAACAAATTGCTGAGAATTCAAAAGCACAGAGGTGCTCTGCCTCCAAACCCTAAAATGGGGAGAACAGAATGGGGAGAACAGAGGAAATGTGGTGCAAGAATGAGAGATGAGCTAACCCATTGATTCAACCTTTTGCTCTCAGGAATGGATTGGCCAAAGAGCCTTGAGGATATTCCTAGTTTAGAGCAAGAATCAGAAGCTACACTCTCAAGAACTCAAATTAAACCAGAGAAAATCACATTGCAGCCAAGAAGGAAATTGAGCAAAACAAAAGAGGCAAAGCACAGAGAGACAATCACTCAGACATTTCCATCACAAGACTTCTCAAATGGATACAAAGAGATGAATGATTACAAAGAGTTCATCTTACAGCCATCTCATTACATGATTCCAACCTGAGATGAGCACACCCAAGAACTCACGCACTCTTGCCTTACCCCCGTAGCTCTGCCATCTCCCACTCCCTTTATAGAAGAAAGGAGCTCACACACTCAATTAGCAAATCAAGAAGTGGCAGCCCACTCTCACTACATGACTCTTATCCTGGCCAGGAAACAAAACAAGAGAGCTCCTCTGCCCAACATTTTCTCCCAGAACAAGAGACAAAAGACTAAAACCCCTACAACCAAATTTTGGAGGGAAACAAGCACACCACTCCAAACCCTAACCTTCTCCTTCTAGTACCAGGTCTCCAACCCATTTGCTACAGCACTTTACCCATCAGCCTCAACTGAATCCGCATCCATTTTGCAGCCTTGCGCATTTTACCGAAATGCCCCTGCGGCACCTACCTGGAAGCTTCCTCTTCTCTTGCTGTCCACGCCTCGCAACCACTTCGAGTCCTCGTCGTCTTCGGCATCTCCCGACCGCTTTGACCTCAGCACCGCCCGTGCCTAGTCCAGTCATCCATGCCTCGCCACGACTCCACCTCAAAGTCCTACAGCCAGCATAGACAAGAAACCATCACATAGCACCGCTCGAAAATAGTATAATCATCATTAGCATTAGTGAAAGGTACTCAAGCATGAAATATCCAAAACAAACGCAAGCTCTCTAACTCAAGCGTCAATTACACATCACAAACATGGGGATACCTCCACGTGGTCTCTCAGCTACTACTACAAAGCCCTTTTCGTACTACCATAAGGCTGGTATGGAACAGTTCTGATTAACTAATTTGTAGGTCCCAACCTGAATCTTGCTATAGGTTGAAAGTGAGCATGGTGTAGGATACGTGAAGTCTCACTCGGCTCAAGAGGGGGTCCCGGTCTGGTGGATTCCTTACTGGGATAAAACCTTAGTATTGTCTTGGCCAGGTTAAAAGCTTTGCTATATAAAGACATTGTTATGATTGCTCAGTCGCACGCCCAAAGAAGCGTGTAGTGGCTGACAATACGAGTTAATCATATCTTGTGGGCAAAATTGTATAATCTCTACAGAGTGTATAATCTATCCTGGATAGTCGTGCCCATGGTCATGGGCAAGCTGAGAAAAGTTTTTCACAGATTAGACTTTGTTTTTCAAAATGGTTTATGGAAAGGCTTATGGATGTATGGAATCCATAAATGATTAAAAAGTGTATGGATAGATGGAATTCATACGAGATCTTTTGGAAAAGATGGTCCGGGTGGGATGCCCGTGGTTAGGTTGGTGTCTGGTTGATGCCTGCTCCAATGATATTATTTTGCTTAAATTAATGGCTTTACTTATTGTATTAAATTCGGCAATTTCCCATCTATTTATTGTATTTCTTTAAATGCTACTTTATCCTCAAACTAACCCTATAGCATTCCTTTGTTGTCTTTATCATTATATTGCATTCTCCTGTGTGACTTACAGAGTAAATTTTATGTGCTCACCCTTGCTTACTCTGTTTCTCAAAGGAGGACAACTTTGACTGCGGTGAGAATCAGGATGAATAGGTAGCGTCTTACTATCGTTTGGCTGTGGGCAGACTCAGTGGGCTTTTTTCACTTTAATGTTTTTTTTCTGCTACTATTATTTAAATTTGGCCTATAGGCCATGAATGTAAATTTTGGCAATCATGCCCATATTTAGTTAATGAATAATTGTCATTATAGATTATATTTATCTTTGTTGTGTGTGCAATAGCTAATTCTGGACTAGTGCGATTTACACAGAGAATCTAGTAATTGTTGCTCTGGGGTCTGACACACACTCCTCATGATTGTATCAGTGTGTTGTTTTGAGAAATGCGAATGAAATCAAGGTAAAACCAGAAAAGCATGGGTTGATCAATTTTCTTGGTCTTCATTAACGTTCTTCAAACATTTTAAGGTCACTTGAGTACTTATTTGAAAAATTGACATCATTCTCCTTCAAGAGTCATATGGAAAATTTTCTATGGAGATTTTGTATTGATATGCAAGTACAATTGTGAACTTCACCTTAATATTAAAAATGCAAAAACCCACTACATTTCACATTATATATTTCTAAGCAAATGTTCTATCGATGCTTGATGGTTGCCTAGGGTGCATTGTTGTGGATGTTCACGTTGCACAGAGAAGAAAGCAGTGGAGTAACCTCCAACTAGCTCTCTTGGGCGCCAAAAATATTGAGATGATTTTTTTTTCAGAAAATGTAGTTGGAGTTAAGTACAATTTTGTATTGTTTTTTTTCCTTTTTTTATTAATCTGATTCATATCATCAAATGAGTACATGCTTCATTGAGTTGTAATGAAAGCTAGATACTTTGTTATGCTTGCTGTCAACATTGCAATACATCTTTGGATATTCTTTTGCTCCACAGTTTGAATAACTTTCACTATTGTATAGGAGATAAAGTTGTAATTTTTCACTGGTTTCATCATTGTTTTTGTTGTTGCATTGGATATGATGAGCGTTAAATTGTTCCTATGTTGTCTACAATAAAGCAAGCATAAATGTGTCTATATATCGACATGTTTGTACCTTCCGATTTAACTTAAGCAAGCAATAACACTATAATGCCAAATGCAGACATTGTTGTGCATGCTCCTGCATCCTTTTTATGCTTTGTGTTTCATTGTTTGGAATGGTGAATAGACCTAAAATATCTACCCATGTGACTTCTGTTTGATAATATGGTCCAAATTGTTTAGTACACGATTTTTGCCTTTTCACAGGGTGCTAAACTGGATGCATGGAAGGAGAAGTTCTCTTCAAATGCATTTACTCGTAAGGTATAATAGCTTGAGCCTCAAAATATAGTCATGAGGACTTGAATATACAAAACAATATCTTGATCCTATTGTTTGGGCTCTTATGCACATTACTTATCTAACAAATAAATGTCCGATTATATCACTCTTTTGTTGTCTGTCTGCACATATTTTCTTGTTGTGCTAAGCCATTTTTTGTTTATGTTGTAGCTTGTGGCTTCTCCAATCGTGGTAGAGACTCTTCACTTTCAGTATGATGAGAGGGATTCCAGTTCAGCCTTCAATTGGTTGGAGAAATGAACCATAAGTCGTGTTTGGAAGCCCATACCCCAACCAAAGTGATCCGTTGTTACTGATGCCAAACCACATACAAGGAAGGCCAGTTATACGATGGAAATAGAATCAGAGAAATTGAAACACAATGCCCGAAAGAGTTCTGCTACGCAAGTTGAACCTTCTCAAACAAACCTAACCTTGCAAACTGAAAAATCAAATCTTGAGAGTATAAGATTTAATGTAAACGTTGTATATGTAAATATTGTACTTCTTTAATGTAAACCAAACAACCTACTAAGTTGTATATGTAAACATTATACTTTTATAAGCCATGCCAAATGTTGTAGGGGTGGCCCAACCCCCCGTGACTGGGCCGTGCAACTAGTCCAGCATGTAATAGGCCCAATAGTGTAGAGGAGTATACCAGTGTAAATATACCGATGTACCCTCATCCTTTGTAAATACTAAGGGGTAGAATGGGGATTTCCCATTCTACCCCACTCATATATATAAACCCCCAGGAGGGGCAAAGGGGGCAAGGTCCTCTCATTCTTACCAGCTCCACACAGATCTAGCTCTCCTCTTCTCCTTCTACTAGTTCCCTTCATTCCTGTTTAGCTCGTAGCTACGACAGATGGCGCCGTCCGTGGGGACCGACGAGAAGTTGCGTCTAGAGGAGGCTTCTCCAGCATTCAACGAAAGATAAGTAGTTCGTTCGCTAAAAATCTAGCCATTTTTTTATTATGGAGGCGTACGGGCTCTGCCTGCAAACTTGGCTGTATTTTGTAGATGCGGCATTGAGTAGATCTAGTGAGATTGCCCAGATCCATGAGGTTGATCGAGTGGCGCAGGCGCGCCGCAGGCCACCACGCCGCTCCGAGCTCCGCGCCGACTTCGCCGTTGGCTTTACATCGACTCTAGGCCGTCAGACCGTGTCGCGTCAAGGTCTTCGTCGAGCGATGCCTCTGCGTGTTGGCCCAAGACTCCGCAGGGCGCAAGGACAGCGGGCGCACCAGTTTGCGTCGGACAGACTCGCGTAGACGGCGGCTCCGCACGTCTTCAAGCCAAGTACGCATCGACGAAGTCTTCCGCGAGCAGGACTCCGTTGCGCCACAGCTCCGCGGCGCCGATCTCGTCTTCGCAACACGCGTCTTCGAGCCGCATCCCCGCGAGTATGTATGTATGAGCCGCTCATGCGTATTTATACGTACGTACTACTCCATGCGTGAAAGGTCAGCACGCGTATGTCCAGGCATGCATTAATGTCTACCCATGCATAATTATCCATTTGCATGTTGGTCCGTGAAAAGGTCCATTCATTGCATCCCATCATGCATGCATATTATCCATTCACGTGTACGCATCCGCCTGGGCACGTCTGGAGTGTACATGCGTGCATGATTTCCTCTCTCTTTGCGGCGTTCGCGTCCGACGCCCTGCGCGGAGGCCGGTTCCTGCTGCGAGGGTGAGCGGAAATTCTAGCTCGGCTTCGTCTGTGCGGAGGCGGGCGGCGACCGGAGCCTGTCTTCGTCGACGCGGTGGCTCTGCACGGGCTTCGGTGTCGGGCCCCCCGAGCTTCTTGCTATGTCGGCATCACCCTCCGCCAGGTCTCCGCGACCCGACTCCACGCCTCCGCGCCACGGCATCGACCCCCGCCGGGCCTCCGCGAGCCGACTCCACGACTCCGCGCGATGGACTTCGCAGGCGCAACATCGGCCTCCGCACGACGTCCGCGGCCTGGGCTCCGACTCCGCGCGAAGGACTGCGTAGGCGCGACATCGGCCTCCGCACGATGTCCGCGGCCTGGGCTCCGACTCCGCGCGAAGGACTGCGTAGGCGCGACATCGGCCTCCGCGCGACGCCAGGCCTCCGCGAGTCTCCGCGTGACGTCAAACCTCTGCGGCGGGCCTCAGCATAATATCACGTATCCATCCATCTATTCCAGGCATGCATAAAATATCACGTAATCAGTATATTGCATGCATGCATGAAGTATCGCGTACTATCTATATTGCGTGCACGAATTGTTTCCTCTCTCCTGCTGCACGCGTTGCAGGTCGCCGCCACCCTTTCGCGTTGGCCTCTGGTCACCCGCCCGAGCCTGCGTCCGGATGCCTTGGTCTCCGCCGGCCTTCGCTCGCCCTCGCAGGCTCCACGCCGCCTGGCCCTTCGCACGGCTACAGCAGGCTTCGTCTTCGGCGCCCGCGCGCACCTCCGAGCCGCGCCTGGACATCCACCTGGCGTGTGCGCCTTGGCCTCCGCCTCCCCGCGCCGGACTTCACACGCGCCGCATGAGCTTCCGCGTCGACTCCGCCGGCCCAAGTTCTGCGCCGTCAACTCGTCGACTCCGCCACGGCGAGGTCGCCTCCACTCCAGACTTCGCGTCGGCGTGGCTTCCACATCCAGGACTCCGCTATGGATTGTGCAAAAAATCCACCCGCGAGGACGGCGTTCGTCGGCAAGCTTGGCGACGACGACTCGGGCGGGTGCTCGCGGCCATCATCAGCGACAACGTCGCCCGACAGCGATGCCGTGTCGGCAACGACACACCTTCTTCGCGTACGAGAAGTGGAAGCTCGACGCCCTGCCTCCGCATCAAGCCTCCAGGTCGTAGCGTTCTACATCGAGGTCGCCGCCCCCAAGCTCGGCACGTCTCGGGCCGTTGGCCACGGGCCCTGCGGCACGGGTCTCCGGGTGTGCTCGCCCGAGCGAGCGAAGCGCTCATGTCGCTGTCGGAGCAGACGCAGGAGTGCAGGTATTCGGCAACGCCGGCGGAGCGAGTGGTGCCACTATCCACGTCGTCGAGTGCCTAGCCTCTGAAGCTTCCGCGAGTTGTAGCCTCCGCATCTACCGCGCGTAGGGCAAGCCTCCGCGCCTGCGAGGTCCCGCCAGCCTCCGCATTTGCGATGTCTTTGTCACTGGCTCCGCGCGGTCCCGTCAGCCTCCGCACCTGCGAGGTCTGCGGCTCCGCGCCTGCGAGCTCTGCGGCTCCTCGCCTGCGGGGTCTGCGACGTCTTCGTCACCGGCTCTGCGTGATCCCGCCAGCCCCCGTGCCTGCGACGTCTGCGCCGCCGGTCTCCGCACCGGCCTCCGCGATGGCCTCCATGTCGATGAAGACTCCACGTCCTCCACGCCACGACGACGTCACCGGCGTCCGCTCGGCGCGTCCCTCCGCGTCGGCCTGCCTCCGCATGCCGTGGGGCTCCGCTCGAGGGCAGTGAGGCACATGCTGGACATACACCGAAGTCCGAGCGATCCACAACAACCGTCTTGGTGACTTCGCACCGCGTGACAAGGCCTTCGCTAGCTTCACGTAGCCAGGGTCCACACCTGCGGAGTCTGCTTCGCGTCGTCGCCGCCTCGCCTGGTACGCACTGCACGTGATCACATGTGATGCTTTAGTAGCAGCCCCTGTGTTTATTGCGCGTTCGTCCTTAAAGAGATGATTTTTCATCGCATTATTTATTGAGGCTGCAGTTTTACTCTCAGAGCACTCGATTTGGCCATATTTGCTTCTCCAGTTTTGGCCTGTTCTGGGTCATCACAGCGTTTAATGATTTTCTGGTACTGCATTCTGGAGCGCTTCATTGTCGCAAGTCTTTGGCCATTTCTTTCGTGCCTCTGTTTTAATCCTCGTTTTTGATTTAAATCGCACGATTGCCTCGAGCGTCGGCGTAGTCTACGGACTTTAAATAAGACGTAGCGTTGAGCCTAGCTCCGCACGCGAGAGTCCGCGGACTATAAATAAGACGTAGCGTTGAGCCTAGCTCCGCACGCACCAGTCTACGGACTTTAAATAAGACGTAGCGTTGAGCTCAGCTTCCGCACGCGCGAGTCTGCGGACTATAAATAAGACGTAGCGTTGAGCTCAGCTTCCGCACGCACCAGTCTACGGACTTTAAATAAGACGTAGCGTTGAGCCTAGCTCCGCACGCGAGAGTCCGCGGACTATAAATAAGACGTAGCGTTGAGCCTAGCTCCGCACGCACCAGTCTACGGACTATAAATAAGGCGTAGCGTTGAGCCTAGCTCTGCATGCACCAGTCTACGGACTTTAAATAAGACGCAACGGGGGGACGCCTCCGCGCGCACTCTACGGAGTATAAATAAGACGTAGCGTTGAGCTCAGCTTCCGCACGCACCAGTCTACGGACTTTAAATAAGACGTAGCGTTGAGCTCAGCTTCCGCACGCGCGAGTCTGCGGACTATAAATAAGACGTAGCGTTGAGCTCAGCTTCCGCACGCACCAGTCTACGGACTTTAAATAAGACGTAGCGTTGAGCTCAGCTTCCGCACACGCGAGTCTACGGACTATAAATAAGACGTAGCGTTGAGCTCAGCTTCCGCATGCACCAGTCTACGGAGTTTAAATAAGACGTAGCGTTGAGCTCAGCTTCCGCACGCGCGACTCTACGGAGTATAAATAAGAAGCGGATGCTGTCCCTGCGCAGTCTACGGACTCTAAACAAGATGCGAATCCCGCGCATGCCGTGGACACCGTCCTCGCGCATACTCCCCGGAGTATAAACAAGACGGGGATGCTGATCCCACGCTTTCTACGGAGCATAAATAAGACGCAGGTGTTGTCCCTGCGCAAGTCTACGGACTCTAAACAAGTCGTGCGCTGAGGTCCGCCTCCGCACGCACCAGTCCGCGGACTATAAATCAAGTCGTGCACCGAGGTCCGCCTCCGCACGCACCAGTCTACGGACTCTAAACAAGTCGTGCGCCGAGGTCCGCCTCCGCACGCACCAGTTATCCTCACGCACTCTACGGAGTATAAAAATTGCGCAATGGCCGAGACACTAGGGAGTGCCTCGCCTTAGTGCGTAGTGCCTTCGGCCTACGCTCCAAGCGCCCGCTCCCCGCGGGCACTCCTCTTTGAAGGTAGGGGAACGGCGGTCTCGCCTCCCTACCTCGGCGTGCGTAGTGCCTTCGGCCTACGCTCCAAGCGCCCGCTCCCCGCGGGCACTCCTCTTTGAAGGTAGGGGAACGGCGGTCTAGCCTCCCTACCTCGGCGTGCGTAGTGCCTTCGGCCTACGCTCCGAGCGCCCGCTCCCCGCGGGCACTCCTCTTTGAAGGTAGGGGAACGGCGGTCTCGCCTCCCTACCTCGGCGTGCGTAGTGCCCTCGGCCTACGCTCCAAGCGCCCGCTCCCCGCGGGCACTCCTTTTTGAAGGTAGGGGAACGGCGGTCTCGCCTCCCTACCTCGGCGTGCGTAGTGCCTTCGGCCTACGCTTCAAGCGCCCGCTCCCCGCGGGCACTCCATTTTGAAGGTAGGGGAACAGCGGTCTCGCCTCCCTACCTCGGCGTGCGTAGTGCCTTCGGCCTACGCTCCAAGCGCCCGCTCCCCGCGGGCACTCCTTTTTGAAGGTAGGGGAACGGCGGTCTCGCCTCCCTACCTCGGCGTGTGTAGTGCCTTCGGCCTACGCTCCAGGCGCCCGCTCCCCGCGGGCACTCCTTTTTGAAGGTAGGGGAACGGCTGTCTTGCCTCCCTACCTCGGCGTGCGTAGTGCCGTCGGCCTACGCTCCAAGCGCCCGCTCCCCGCGGGCACTCTTTTTTGAAGGTAGGGGAACGGCGGTCTCGCCTCCCTACCTCGGCGTGCGTAGTGCCTTCGGCCTACGCTCCAAGCGCCCGCTCGCCGCGGGCACTCCTCTTTGAAGGTAGGGGAACGGCGGTCTCGCCTCCCTACCTCGGCGTGCGTAGTGCCTTCGGCCTACGCTCCAAGCGCCCGCTCCCCGCGGGCACTCCTTTTTGAAGGTAGGGGAACGGCGGTCTCGCCTCCCTACCTCGGCGTGCGTAGTGCCTTCGGCCTACGCT
Source organism: Dendrocalamus latiflorus (assembly GCA_017311315.1). Lineage (NCBI taxonomy): Eukaryota > Viridiplantae > Streptophyta > Magnoliopsida > Poales > Poaceae > Dendrocalamus > Dendrocalamus latiflorus. The sequence goes on along the minus strand of CM029666.1, from coordinate 21,479,285 downwards.
CCAAACGTCCGCTCTCCGCGGGCACTCTTTTCGAAGGTAGGAGAACAACAGTGCCGGCACGTCTTTAGCGCTCGACTCCGCCGTCCGCCTCGTAGGCATCGCCTCGGCGGGACGGCACGTCTTCGGCGCTCGACGACACGTCTTCGGCACTCGACTCCGCCGTCCGCCTCGTAGGATCGCCTCGGCAAGACGGCACGTCTTCGGCGCTCGACGACACGTCTTCGGGGCTCGGTGACACGTCTTCGACACTCGACGACACGTCTTCGGCGCTCGACTCCGCCGTCCGCCTCGTAGGCATCGCCTCGGCGGGACAGCACGTCTTCGGCGCTCGACGACACGTCTTCGGCACTCGACGACACGTCTTCGGCGCTCGACTCCGCCGTCCGCCTCGTAGGCATCGCCTCGGCGGGACGGCACGTCTTCGGCGCTCGACGACACGTCTTCGGCGCTCGACCCCGCCGTCCGCCTCGTAGGCATCGCCTCGGCGGGACGGCACGTCTTCGGCGCTCGACTCCGCCGTCTGCCTTGTAGGCATCGCCTCGGCGGGACGGCACGTCTTCGGCGCTCGACGACACGTCTTCGGCACCCGACTCCGCCGTCCACCTCGTAGGCATCGCCTCGGCGAGACGGCACGTCTTCGGCGGGACCGCACGTCTTCGGCGCTCGACTCCGCCGTCCGCCTCGTAGGCATCGCCTCGGCGAGACGGCACGTCTTCGGCGGGACGACACGTCTTCGGCGCTCGACGACGTCTTCGGCGCTTCACTGATTTCCTCATAGGCATTGCCTCTAGGGTCTGCGAGCTACGAGTTGCATCGGCACCCTCGTGCTTGCTGTCAGGGAACAGGGGCTGGGGTGGTTGATCGCGTCAGCTCGCCCATCGGGACCTCAGCGCTTGCTGTCGAGGGAGTACTGTTGTAGGGGTGGCCCAACCCCCCGTGACTGGGCCGTGGAACTAGTCCAGCATGTAATAGGCCTAATAGTGTAGAGGAGTATACCAGTGTAAATATACCGATGTACCCTCATCCTTTGTAAATACTAAGGGGTAGAATGGGGATTTCCCATTCTACCCCACTCATATATATAAACCCCCAGGAGGGGAAAAGGGGGCAAGGTCCTCTCATTCTTACCAGCTCCACACAGATCTAGCTCTCCTCTTCTCCTTCTACTAGTTCCCTTCATTCCTGTTTAGCCCGTAGCTACGACACCAAACATGATTAATTCTTTGGAATCTATGCTTTTATACTTACCAGGAATTTTAAAATGTTTGAAAGGCATAGGAGTATCAACAATGCTATCTTTGTTTTATCTAGCATTTAAAAAGCTTGGTTATGCTCTTCATGCAAATTCATGTAAGGTTTAAGATTCCGTTGCAATGCACGAACACCTTACTAGTGAAAACTAAAAGATAACCTTGCTGGCCAAAACATCCGACGACTTACTATCAGCGTCCTTCACCTTATCTAACCGACGTAGAGCAGCTATGAACTTGGTGTAATTAATGACTCTTTTAAGAGTTCCAAGCCTTTATCTAAGGCTTGTTAATTCACTTCATCATAACCCGCTCAGTTGGGCTGAAAAAAAGGTGGTTTATGCTTGAAATTGCACTGCAATTAATGGTGACTTATTTGGCATAATTAAATTTTAAAATTTTAAAATTAAAAAATAGGTTAGCCCATCACAGACAATACAAATAAATACGGGAAAAAAAACCAACAAAAAAGCTCAAAAAAGCCAGAAAAAGGCAAAATTTAGAAATAATAAAAAAAAATCAGAAACCAAAAGTTTAAGCCGAAATGAGCAGGGCGGCCTCGCATTGGATCCACACATTATAATCATATCCACAGTCCGTCTATATATATGTACCATATATTCACTGGTAACCCCCATTAGCCCTTTCTCCCTGTTCGCTAGCTAGCTGGCTGGTTGACTAAACCGGAAACTGCCAACTAGCTAATCGAGGAAAAAAATGCCGAATAATTTTTTGAGATAACTAAGGGCACTTCCAATGGTCTCTTTAATGGTGGTGTGTATCAGTATGAACTAGGAGTGAAAATGGATCAGATAGTTTCCGACCGATCTGGATGAAAACAAATACGGATTGTGTCGGATCGGATTTTCTTCGGATAATTCTCGGATCAGAAACAAATATCAATTTTTTGTTGGAAATGAATACAAATACAGTAGGCCTGATATTTGACGAATACGGATTATCCGAATAATACAGATCCAGATATTTGAGATTTCAGCCCAACATTGCCCAGCCCAAACCAGCCTCTCTCATCTCTCCTGCCACCAGCCCACTAGTAAATATTTGTGTTTATTAAAAATAAATTTAGTATTATTAATATATTAAATTTTGTACCAATTAAATTGATGTATTGCCATTTAAATCATTCTAATGCAAATTTAATTTTTAAAATAATTTATTAGTCACATGTAAATAGTAGAAATCCATTAAGAATTATTTAGGGCTTAAAAAAATTAACTGCCATTTGAAGATTTAAAATTTGTACAATGGTATGACTATTGTGGATAAAAATACTAATACTTGTTTAGATTTCATTAATGTTTTGACAAGATAGATTATTTATGTGTTTTTATTGATTTTGAATGTATAGTTTAAGGGGTTCATGTTCCGATAAATATTCGTGACTGTATTCATTTCGATTCGTATTCGCTCTGTATCTGTATTCGATATTATTCGTATTTGTATTCGTATCTGAGGTATCCGTATTTGTATCCGCATCCGAGAAAAAAATATGAAACAAATATGGTAGAGGCATTATCCGTCCGTATTCGATCCATTTGCATCCCTAGTATGAATAGATAATAAATTTTACCAAGCTCTCTCTCCCCCTCTCTCTCTCTCCCTCGCCCTTTCCCTCCTCCCACCATTGGGAATGCAGTGCAGGGCCACAAATTATGTGTTGAATTTTATGTCTAAGCAATGTCTTGCATGAGACACTCCTTTTCTCTTATTTCTTTAATTTTCTTTAGACATCAACATAAATCTTAGCATACTAATTAATGCTATAAACACTCCTGAAAAAGACCCATTAAAAGTACCCTAAGGATATATTTGGGAGGATCGGGAATTTGGGCCCAACTAAACAAGATCTAAATGTCTTCCGAACGCAGTCGCTGGATATATACGTGTGGCGACAGTTTACACGTCGCAAACGTGTGGCGACAATTTACACGTCGCAAACGGTTGTTGGCCGACTAATCTACCTGAATATCATTTCTTTTTCATGGCATTGCACCGGCGCCCCACGACACAGCTGTCGAAGCACGATTCTCCCGGAATAATCCAATGGCTCAAAGTTCAACTTAGTTTTTTGGTGTAGGAATCATGTGATTGATGATATAGCAAATCCCAACGGAGGAAGGGTTATGCAAGGAGCATTCATCTTCTATTTTGGAGCGTCATATATATGTGTAAACCATTTTATTAACTCTTCAGTGGACTGATGAAGCACTGGTACATTTCATGGCTTTATTTATGCTAAAATAAAGAAGATGTAGACATGCAACGTATGCACCGCCATGCATGCACTTAAGGTCGAGTACGTATGCTAAGTAATTAGACGCGCCGTACATAATAGCTAGCGCGAAAATACGATCGAACTAGTTAGTAAGGCCTCTGTCCAACGTAATTGCCGGGAGGCTTGTAGTTGCAGGTGATGAACACGCCGCCGTTGTTGTTGCAGACCTGGCGTGCGCAGCCGATGCTGGTCGACGCGCGCCACACCACCTGCGTGTAGTGCCCGCACACCTTCCCCGCTGCACAGGTGTTGGAGGCGTAGTCGTAGTCCTTCTTCTCGTCCACCCACAGGTTCACCGCATCCGCCGCCGTCCAGTCCCTGCCGGCCGACCCCCAGAAGAGGTTCTCGCCGTAGTTCGAGTTGCCCGAGTGAATCAGCTTGCAGTCGCCGGCCCTCTGCCTGGCGTAGCTCTCGGCGAACGCCTGCACGGTCGCGTCCCAGGTCACGGGTCCCACGCCGACGGCGGCACGGGCGGCGTTGTGGAGGCTGACGTAGTCTTGAGGAGAGTTTTGAGCTTGAGAATGGTGAACCATGGCGGCTGCCATGGCCAAGGCCAGCAGAATGGCCAGCTTGGATGCCTCCATGAGCTCAAATGCGTATGTATGTGTATTTCCTCCTGAGCTATGTATCTGTATTTCGTATTTCTACGTGCTTGTACAGTACATGTGTATTTATAGTGGATGATGGTGAGAATTTTCTCGAGTTGGCATGGAAAAACGTAGCAAATGTTGGCAATACGTGAAGAAATTTACCGCACAAGGGTAAGGAATTCCACGGACAAGACATGGCGCCGAGGCAACTCGATTGGTTCGGTTATCTAGATAGATTAGTGCAAAGGACTTGGGGGTAGTCAAAGTCAGCACGTGTAGAAACTAAACGTAGCTGCCAAATTTTTCTACGTAGAAACTAAAAATTCGGAGAGCCAGTGTACTAGCTGGCACGTTGTTCTGGTCGAGAGGAGCTTGCGTATTTGGATTTCCAAACATTAATTTTCAAGGTTGCCAAATTTTTGCGTGAGCTAAGTGGTGGAAAAAGGCCATACGGCTAGGCACGTATATGCGCAATGCAAATGTAAGGTCCAAAAGGAACAATAGGCTAAAGACTAAAGAGACCGTGGGCCGCATTGACATAAGGGTTGCCTTAGTGTTACGGAGGTGTTACCATTTTTGGCCCTGCTCTTTTACGCTGTTTGATGTATTTTATCTGTATTTTTTGAGACAATGGTAGATGATAAAGATATTGATATAGATGGTACACATGGTTTTTAGCTCAAAAAGTCGTTTGAAAAATCCACTTTAAAAAACTACCCCATCTATTTTAATTTTTGGAGAAGCAAAAACAAAAAAGAACATTGCATTTTGTAAGATGGAGTTGGCTATTTTTTTTGAAAGGAAATTGCCATATTGTTGCCAGCTTTCTATTGGATGCCAACTCGAAAGTGAACCTTTCAATAGGAGGAAATTTGAACTTTGAACTCGAACTTTCAAACTCTCAACTCAAATTTTGAACTTTCAACTTGAACGTATGTTTCTTGTTAACAATACCCGCACAATATAATTAATCAGATTTACATTCTATCTGTGTATATATTCACGTCTGAAGCAATGCTAAGAGCAACTTCAAGAGATTAGCCAAAAGAAGTATCTAAATTTAGTGATTTAGCTATTCTCTAAAATGAATCTCACCCAAAAAAACAAGACTACTCCAACAGGCTATCTAAACTAGAGGGCGCACGGTGGGTCGCGTACGTGCGGGAATGGGGCGCAGCGTGTGGGAAGGAAACGCCGACCGCACCAAGAGGCTGGATGGTGAGCGAGGTAGGCTATCCAAAAATAGAGAGCGAAGGAGGAGGGATGGAGAGCTACTAAATTTGGAGAGTCATTTACAGGGTCTATTGGAGATGTTTTTTCTCCAATAATAGCCAAATTTACCTTTAGAAAATGATTTAGCTCTTCTCTTGGAGTTGCTCTAATATGCACTCTCGTGTTATATGCGCGAGCAAACTTCGATATCGGCGAAAATCATGTTATCAGAGCAAGGGATCCCATGCAGGATCATTTTACACATCGATAGAATCGGATGTAGGGAGTGGCGGAATCAGGATTGGATGACGCCTCGAGCTAAATTTCAATTAAGTACAATTAACGAATAATCTAACATACGATAAATCTAGAACTATATAGCGATATAACAAAAATACATCACAAATGCATCATTGATGACAATGTCTTGCTTCTCTTCATTTTGTAATTTATATACTTAAACCTTAATATTTAGTTCCTAAATAGCAAATGTAAATCATTGAACATATGTTACTTCATCTGATCATTCTCCTAAATAGCAAATGTAAAACATTGAACATATGTTATTTCATCTGATCATTCATACTAATTTTGAAACATAAAAGATAATTCTTACTAATTGTATTCTCATTGCATCAACTATCAGCAAACCAATTTGGAAATTTGGAAGCATAAAAGGTTACTTACTACTTACTAAACTACTACTACTACTAGAGTACTAATGTACAGTTACTTACCTGCTTCGCTGCTCAGCTGCTCTCTGCTCTGTGCTCGGTGACTCAACGGTGGGACCGTGGGAGGGTAGCGGACCGTGGGCGCGCGGCGCAGCACAGGCAAGGGCGGCGGACGGCGGTGGGAGCGCACGCAGGTGAGGTTGACGGCCAGCGGTGGGGGCGCCGCGTACGGTCGCATCGGGAGCGAGTGGCGAGGCCGCGAAGGCGGCGGACCGCAATGGGGGCGCATGCGAGGGCGGCGGCGGCGGCGGGGGCGCGGTCGCGTCGGGTCAAGGGGCGAGGCCGTGGCGGACCGCAGACGTGCGACGCAGGCAAGGGCAGCAGCTGTCGGTGGGGGCACGGTCGCGTCGGGAGCGAGGCCGTGAGGGGTGAGGCCACAGCGGACCGCGGACACGTGGCGCTGGAGAGGGCGGCGGCCGGCGGTGGGAGCGCGTGCAGGCGGCGGCGGCGGCGGTGAGGGCACGGCCGCGTCGTGCCTCGCACAGATCGGAGCGGCTGCCGGCTGGGTAGAGTCGCTATGCGTTAAGCGCTAAGGCCATCTCCAACCGGTTCTTTATCCTACTCTTCATTGTATATTTACCTAATATGACTCAAGAAATAGACTCCAATCGGTTCTTTATCCTCATCTTCATTTTTATCGAGTCGCTATTTTCTCCCGGCCGCTAGCTACATTTGGCGAGCGCCTCCTCACTCGCTTCTCAAATAGCTAGGCTATTGGAATGCTAACTCAAATAGAGATCTGAAAATAATAGCTAGCCTCTTCATCCTAGGAAATAGAGAGGGAGAAATGACTAATGGGATGGAGTTGCTCTAAGGTCTGGTTGTATTTAGGGTTCCTTTTTTTAGCTGGGGCTCAGGTCTTCATTTGTTGGATGCTTGGATGGGCTGTGAAAGATGCATAGGCTATAAACACTGCACGCTTGGGCTTGCTACTAACAGGCTGTCGGGCTGAGCTGTTACCAGATAATTTTGATGGGAGTACTAATAGGAGGTAGTACTAGTAATATTACTGGGCCTCGGGCTATAGCCTACCCAGTCCGAGGCCCAGTCCCGCCCCTGGATGTAGGACCTGGTGGTGTAGTACCTCGAAAATCGTGTTTCTTCATATTATAAGATCTGGACCGTATTTATAAGGGCAATCTTAAGTATGCTCACAATCAAATGGTCTAGTAATTAAGACATACAAAAATCGCCGTCCTGACAACCTTGTTCGGAAGTATGTACCTGGTTCACCCTGTCATGCAGCCATCAAGCGTCATGGTTTGGATCAGTGATGTCGATGGCTGAAAATGGCTATTTCCGCCCAATTAATACCTTTTCCGGGACGAGCACTTTTATATACATGTATAGATGCCAGACTCACGAAGGAATGACCGTTTTGATATCCAGCTAATTAACACCTCATTACTGATATCATCATTGTTTTATCGCTTCGTGACAAACAAACAATATGCGTGCATCATGCCGGCGCCCATGCAAGTATAACAAGATATGCTGAACTAAACTAGCAGTCAATTAATCAGTACGGCCTCTGCCTGACGTAGTTCCCCGGTGGGTTGTTGGCCCAGTTGATATTTATAATCATTCAAAGTCGTTTACGACCACATTGATAGTTGGTTACGATCACGCTGTCTGTTGGTTGTGACACTCTTTATTACTATGCACGTAGTTGTAGCCTTGTTACGACCAGCACATCCTCGTAATGACCATGCCTTCTCTGCTGCGTACGTGCTCGTAGACTTTGAATGCTTAGTAAGTACTCGGTACTTCGAGTACGAGTATTTCTGATGCGCAACTCCTCTGCTCCTCTTGTCTTCGAGTATGACAGTGGTACACGAAACACAATACGCGAACACAATAGTTTTTCCCGGGAGTAAAGCACTCCACTTTTCTCTATATTTGTCTCCCTCTCAGCTTCCTCTTTTCTTACCTCTTTTCTCTTTTCTTTCGATCACAACCGATCGCTTTGCTTTTTTCGTTTACATTTATCTGCTACTTACACTCAATATACTGACTACAAAACGGACTCTACCACCGACTCGGTTTTTTACTCTATCCTTTACTCGTATACTTATATACAGACACAACTCATACACATCAATCCGACTCGGATACTACTGGCAAATGCGTATGTATGCGTATTTTCTCCTGCACTATGTGTCTGTATTTTATATTTCTACGTAGCTTGTAAAGTAGATGTGTATTTATAGTGGATGATGGTGAGAATTGTCTCCAGTTGGCATGGAAAAACGTAGTAAATGTTGGCAATACGTGAAGAAATTTGCCGCACAAGGGCAAGGAATTCCACGAACAGCGCCGAGGCAACTCGACCGGTTCGGTTATCTTGCTAGATTAGTGCAAAGGACTAGGGGGTAGTCAAAGTCGTCACATGTGTAATATTCTACGTAGAAACTAAAAATTCGGAGAGGAACATGCGTATTTGGACTTCCAAATATTAATTTTCTAGGTTGCCAAATTTTTGCGTCACCTGAGTGATGGAAAAAGGCCACACGGATAGGCACATATACGTGCAATGTAAATGTACGGCCCAAAAGGAACAATAGGCTAAAGACTAAAGAGGCCGTAGGCCATATTGACATAAGGGTTGTCATAGTGTTACGGATATAATGCCATTTTCGGCCCTGATCTTTTGAGCTTGTATATGGATTTTGTCTGTATTTTTTTAGACGGCAGCGGATACTAAAGATATAAATTAGATGGCATACATGATTTCTAGTTAGAGAAGTCGTGTGAAAAATCCACTTTAAAAAATTACCTCATCTATTTCAATTTTCGGAGAAGACAAAAAACAAAAAGAACATGGCATTTGTTAAGATGGAGTTGCCTATCTGTATTGAAACGAAATCGCCATATTGTTGCCAGCTTTCTATTGGATGCCAACTCAATCGAATGTGAACCTTTCATTAAGAGGAAATTTGAACTTTGGACTCGAATTTTCAAACTCTCAACTCAAAATTTGAACTTTCAACTTGAACATATGTTTCTTGCTAACAATACCCGCACAATATAATTAATCAGATTTACATTCTATCTGTGTATATATTCACGTCTGACGCAAATAAGCAATGCTAATATGCTTTCTCGTGTTATATGCTCGAGCAAACTTCAGCATCGGCGAAAAATCATGTTATCAGGGCAGGGTTCACATGCAGGATCATTTTACACGTCGATAGAATCGGATGTAGGACCTAGTAGTATAGTACCCCGAAAAGCGTGTCTCTGGATATTATAAGATCTGGACCGTATTTATAAGGGCAATCTTAAGTGTGCTCACAATCGAATGGTCTGGTAAGATATATAGAAATCGCCATCCTAACAACCTTGTTCGGAAGTATGTATCTTGTTCACCTGCCATGCAGCCATCAAGCGTCATGGTTTGGATCAGTGATATCGATGGCTGAAAATGGCTATTCCAGCCCAATTTATACTTTTTCGGGACGAGCTCTTTTGTATACAAGTATAGATGCCAGACTCATGAACGAATGACCGTTTTGATATTCAGCTAACAACTCATTATTGATATCATCGTTGTTTTATCGCTTCGTGACAAACAAACAAGAGTATTGCTATACAACATTCGACTATTTTTTAGAACAAAAACAGTCAGATTGATCTGGAGCGTTAGATCTCCGTCCAACGGATCCACTCAAACATGGCCCCCTCCAAAAAAATGACCCCCTCCAAAAAAAATGATCTAGGGCGTTGGATCTCCATCTAACGGCTCAAAATGTGACTGTTTTTGTACTAAAAAACAGGCGCCTGTTGTATAGACACTCCCAACAAACAATATGTGTGCATCATGCCGGCACCCATGCAAGTATACACTGTTACACAAAAAGTCATCACAAACAGTTCAAAAACGTTATCACAGACGGTTTTATGAACCGTCTGAGTTTATGAGTCAGTAATAATATGAGTTCATCACAGACAGCTTTCGAACCTTCTGTAAAACATACTATTATAGATGGTTTTTAGTATATGGTTTATCACAGACAGTTTTAACTATAAACCATATGTGATATATTAATATCATAGACGGTTTCAGATATAAACCGTCTGTGATAATCCATATATCACAAACGGTTTTTACTAAAAACCTAAAATCGTCTGTGATAGTCAACTATCACAAAGGTTACGAGTTAATAATCGTCTGTGATATTCTTTTCTATTCCTAAATCTATTTCTGTTTGTTAGCTAGCATTTTCTGATACTAGTCATACCCTCTAAAACAAATATCTTTAACACAGTATATATACATCTAATTCACATTCATTCATTTCAGAAACAAGAATATACATTTCACAAATTAATTAACAAAAATGAAATAAATAATTATCCATCCATGAACAAATACACATATGAACAATTAAGGTCAATATTATCCCAGCGAAATTCATTCTACATTGTGGAACTTTCCATCTTTTTTAGGACTTTAGACACCAAAAAGTACGCATACTGTCCTTGAATATGTTTGAAGTTGGCCTGTTCCAACGGAGTTGTAACAATGGATGGAACCTGTCGATAGGAAGATTAATGTCGTGCATACATATATAAATTGATAAGTATGAAATAATTATTACAAAATTAACAGATCTCAAGATTATTCTTTACAGAACCGATGAGTAGTTGCATGTTGTGACGACAACTTAGGGGTAGTCAAAGTCAGCACTTGTAAAAAACTAAACGTAGCCGCCCAATTTTTCTACGTAGAAACTGAAAATTCGGATAGCCAGTGTACTAGCTGGCACGTTGTTCCGGTCGAGATGAGCTTGCGTATTTGGACTTCCAAACATTAATTTTCTAGGTTGCCAAATTTTTGCGTGAGATAAGTGGTGGAAAAAGGCCACACGGATAGGCACATATATGTGCAATGCAAATGTACGGCCCAAAAGGAACAATAGGCTAAAGACTAAAGAGACCGTAGGCCGGATTGACACAAGGGTTGCCTTAGTGTTGTGTTATGGAGATGTTATCATTTTCGGTCCTTCTTTTTTGCTGATTGTTGTATTTTGTCTGTATTTTTTAAGTTGAAGAAGCCGTTTGAAGAATTTATTTTAAAAAATTGCTCCAACTATTTTAATTTTTGAAGAAACTAAAAACCTAAAAAAACATGGCATTTTGTAAGATGGAGTTGGCTATTTGTTTTGAAAGGAAATTGCCATATTGTTGCCAGCTTTCTATTGGATGCCAACTCGAAAGTGAACCTTTCAATAAGAGGAAATTTGAACTTTGAACTCGAATATTCAAACTCTCAACTCAAATTTTGAACTTTCAACTTGAACGTATGTTTCTTGTTAACACTACCCGCACAATATAATTAACCAGATTTACATTCTATCGGTGTATATATTCACGTCTGAAGCAATGCTAATATGCACTCTCGTGTTATATGCGCGAGCAAACTTCAATATCGGCGAAAATCATGTTATCAGGGCAGGGATCCCATGCAGGATCATTTTACACATCGATAGAATCGGATGTAGGACCTGGTAGTATAGTACCTCGAAAATCGTGTTTCTGGATATTAATAAGATCTGGACCGTATTTATAGGGCTCACAATCAAATGGTCTAGTAATTAAGACATATAGAAATCGCCGTCCTGACAACCTAGTTCGGAAGTATGTACCTGGTTCACCCTGTCATGCAGCCATCAAGCGTCATGGTTTGGACCAGTGAGAGCAAGTATAATAAGAGGCTGATAGAGCAAGTTCAATAATGGTCTTATAGCGAAGCTAGTCAGCATTTTTGCTGATGTGGAGGAGAGAAGAGAGGAGAGAGATGAGAGCTTGGCTCTCATGCAAACAACAAACTGGGCACGGGAGGCTATGCAGTGGTGGGCTCAGATAATAAATGTATGTGAGGAGGAATAGGAAAGAGAATGTGAGACATGGTACCATATAATAATAAAAAACCTTTTGTAGACAAATTATTGTATAACTTGGCTCTTATAACTTGACTTATAGCCAAATACTTGGCTCTATTATTGGACTTGCTCTTAGTAGGCTGTATGCTGAGGTGGAGGAGAGAGAAGAGAGGTGGGCTGTAAGTTTACAGCCAGCTGAAGCACAAGAACCAAGAAACTTTGTGAGATAAAGGGGTGGGTCATACAGCCTTCAGCTGACTGTAAACTACTATATGAATGGACTGATAAGTGGACTGTAAGTGTCCATACAGTCAGTTAAAGGTTGTATTATTAGCCTTGCTCTGATGTCGATGGCTGAAAATGGCTATTTCCGCCCAATTAATACTTTTTCGGGACGAGCTCTTTTATATACACTAGTAGTGTGCCCGTGCTAACGCTACGGTAAAATATAAAACAAGATAAAATTTATAAAAAATAAAACGAACAATCAGAGTAAGAGGTCAGCTCTGAAATACGATATTTACGATTAGAGTAGCGAAGAAACGTGAGCGCAATATCATATTGCACATGCATAATGCGATGGAATACAAGCTACAATGTTGCAAAAGAGGGAAGAAATTGCAGAGAAACTATAGGCCGCCGGCTAAATACCGAATTGAGAACACCAAGGATTTTGCTAAGAATACCAGCATGTAAATTCATCTTATTTATACACAGCAATGCCAGTCTCTCGGTTACAGAAAATATGTGATCCAGAAGCAAAGTGAAACATAAAGATTGAACAGCAAGAAAGCTCACTGCTACTTGAACCACGCATGAACTAACATCACAAGGCACATACAAAATCCCCACTGCTCTCAATGTCAATGTCGTCGATATCATTGATCGATATCAATGTCATCAAGATCCAGGCTCCCCAGGCAGGCTACCTGCCCAGCAAGCTTCAGGGCATCGCCTGGTATCCGTGCCTCCTGAATGATTGCCATGACTTCCTCCAGGTTCTGTGACGGCGTGTTCATGTCTGCCAACTGCATGCTCCTTTGGTACTTATTATCAGTCATCTCACTTGGCAGGTTTTTTAGGAACCATGGGTAGTTCTTGATCTCGGATGGTATGCGCTGCACAAATCAAAAGGTGACTATTAACACTTGCAAAACTGATGCTGCTTAATTCTTAAGAACTGAATTATTTTGGGACAAGAATTCAGGACAGACAAACAGAGATGTTTCATTATGAATGGAAAGAAACAGCTGCGGAAACTGCTAGCAACATTGACAAGGCTCCCATGCTTCTAACCTCCATGCTCAACAGGCAAAGTATATATTCCCAAAAGGAAACAGAAGAATCTAAAGTATCCCTGATCACAACAGCGCATAAGCAAAAAAAAAGGCCAACGTAGGCACAGTCGAATCACGCGATACATACCAATGCCATAGAGATCGGTACATCAAAGATTCCAAAGATGTCAGAGCAGAACTTCCGAAGTTATCACAGCAAAGACATGCCATATATTTAAGTGTCCAGCTTCACCAGACCATGACATGGCAACCAAGGTGTTGCTAAAACATGAAAGGAGTTCCAATGGAAGGTGTTACAAAAGTACAGATAAAACCGCCAGGCTACACCATCTGGCTGTTTGACTCGGTTCAAAACAATCAAACCTAAACATGACTACTCGTCGTCCTGCTCAACCTTCAGGTCCTGCAACTTCGAGTCCAGCCCACCATCGTCCTCGTCCCCATCCTCTTCCTCATCATTGTCTTCAGTTCAGCATTACTGCAGACATTACTGAAGCTAACTTCAGTTCAGCATTACTGAAGACATTAGGCCTTCCAACCAGGTTGTACAGTTCTGCATTTTTTTCAGGACACATGAGAAAGAATTATAATAAATCATTTGAATGATGTATGAATGACTATGCGAATATATCCAATACCTTCTTTCTGTTGCGCTACTCTTCTTCTCTTCTTTATCAACATAAAGATTCCAAGTAGGCTGCTAATCCTAAAAGTGAAGCACCAATGACTATTCCAGCAATCGCACCTGCTTTACTTTTCTGTTTTGGAACACCGTTTCGCACGGTAGGGGTAAAATCTGAAAAAAGGTTTTATTATAATCCTTTCTTGAGGTTAATTAATTTGCTCAATGTTGGGCTTACATGGGGTGACGCTTAATGCTGAGATCATCGGTCCGTAGTAACCTTGAGTAGGAATGCAACAAGTGCCCTTGCCAGCCCAGAACAGATGGATCTCAAGGAAGTTTTTGGACACAGTTGTAGTGTAATTCTTATTAACTGCAATAAAAGATTTTCCACCAGCCGTCTTCCTTACATCGAAGTTCTTTTCTTTCAGATGACCCTATACAAATGTCAGTTAGATAAAATAATTCTTTTGGATAAAGAACAAAACAATTCAGTAAACAAATAACTATACAATGCATTCAATATATACCTGGACATATATGTCAAAAACTCTCCTTCCTGTGCTTAGCCAAGTCTGCGTATCTGGGTAAGCAAACTCTGCAAACTGAAGCATAACAGTGTAATTTCCATTCTCAAGGCCAAGGCCATAGTATCTCAGCGACGATGGTGACATCCTTGCAGTCTGGAACAGTTCTGAATCCAGTGCATTCTGAAACTGCTGGGAGCTATATATTTCATAAGTTACATTTGGAGCCTCATTGAATTTCCCTACACTGCTAACACCCCATCTTGTCTGGTCGCTAACATAATATGACGCAGCTCTCATGTTTGTAGCATCAGCTTCGTACAAAGTATTATCTGAGCCCCTCGTAGATCTATTACTGCCACAGTCTACCGCGAAGGAATGATCTGCAGTTAAGATGTACAAAATTGTAACCTTTACTGAAATTTCCGAGATGTTGTCAACTGCTAGATTTGGTGAAGAGTGAAAGATAAACATTCCGGAGAACCAAGGAAACAAGGGGTGTCTCGTTGGAGACAGTTTAGTCCTGAAGGTAAAATGCTGGGCACATAATTGAGTTGAAAATTAAAAGTTATGAGAAAATCTTTATTGAAAAATAACTCTTGGAAGGTAAAATTAGTGTGATAAGTACCTGTTGTTGGTGCTATCAAGTACGAAGTTGTTTGCAACCAAGTTCCTTATACCCAAAAAAAAAATTTAGCTTGTTAGGGAACAGATTGATACAATCTTGACTATGTCTAATTTTTCCTCTGCACAACAAATTTCAGAAAATTTAACTTACAATTGCAAATTGTTCTGGGTAACCCAAGAAGGAAAGCTTCCAGAGAGCTGGTTGTATGAAAAATCTCTGCAAACAAAACAAAAATCAAATGAATACATTGTTTTAATACTAACAAATAATTTGCGCTATACTGCTATGTTGGATTTCCAGTCATACAAATTGTTTAGTGAAGAGCTTTTTACATCTGGCAGGCTTCCTGAAAGGCTATTATTCCCAAGAAACCTGAGTTGGGTACAGTTCAAGGTGATGAAACTATGAATATCAGATTAAGAAGTCCTTGTATGTTGGAAACAAATCTCCAGAAAGAATTCCTTACAAGAAGCCAAGCCTGTCCAGATTCAGGAGGGATTGAGGAACTTGGCCTATGATATTGTTAAAACTCAAGTCCCTGAGCCAATAAGATATAGCAACATTACTCAAATAAATGCTAGGCATTAAAAAACAACCGATAACAACAGAAACTGGTAGTATGATATATAATAAAATACTTACAGTAAGGATAATCCTGCAAGCTTAGAGAAATTTACCGCAGCTAGATTATCATATATCCTGCAGTTCCTCAATATTCTGTAAGAAAGATATTCAACCTTATTATGTGTCATGTTGTTATGTTATCATCGAGGGTCTATATTATATGGCTTAACCGGCTTATGCTAGTATACAACCAGAAGTGCTATTGAGCATATATTGCTTCAGGCCACAATAAACTGATCTATTTGATCAAAGAAAGCTTACAGCTACTGCAAATTTATAAGCTGTCAGTTCCCAAAGTCATGCGTTCACTTCAGATTCTCTATATAAGGACGGATTAAGATTTAACATTATCAGTTTGGCTCAAACATAACTCAGATTTTTGGTTTTCAGCAAGAATCCAAAGTTTAAGCTAAGGGTCTAACTCCCACCATGAATCAATTCTCAAAAAACTAATCTCAGTTTGCAGGACATGGCACATTACAAGCTTACAAGATTGAAATAAGAAAGCATAGGGAGCTTACCAAAAAACGAATGCGTAATATCACTAAAACTGAGGAAATCAGGAAAAACATTCCGTACGACTAAAGTAACCGAGACGAGCAAATCAGGCATTATAACATGCATTCGAATAGCAATAAGTAATATGGTACCATTAGTTTAGCAATATCACGACAGTAGCTTCACATAGAACACCAAAAGTCCCAAAGTATCTGAGTTTACGGAGGAAATCGACAAATTCAACACAACAGGAGTATCAAGGGAGACATATTCTTCCAATATTTAAGTGAATGAATCGCAGAACAAAGGCATGTAGCTTAGATTCGACAACGTCAGACTACTTCAATCTTCCTAATATTAACCAACACATCCACAAATGCCTGACTGCCCGACTTGAAGCGCTCAAGCCACAGGAGGTGGAGAGCGGCAAAGTGCGGTTCCGACGGCGAGGACCCCGCGCGTCACGGCAAGCAAGCCTAATATAAATGAAGGAACAAAGATGCAACAGAGCAATACCAAGTACAAACACAAATCACACTGCTTTTTTAAATTAAGAAAATGGAAATTGAACAATGACAATGCATTTATGAGAAGACATCATGTAGTTTCAAGATATAAAGATCTTCAAACAAATATATTAGAAGGCTTGGATAAATGGGATTAGTTTTGTTCTTTTCAGAAGTAAGACAAATGGCAGGAGACTATTACCTGAGTTTTGTTGATGAAAGACCCATGTGTGCTTCCAAGATCATAAAGGAAAATCTCCCCTTCATTTCTAAACTGCAGAACTAAAATAACATGAAAGCATCTCAGGAGTGTGCCTCTTAAGCACTTAACAAGAATATATTACAAATTATAATTAGGTAGTACTGATTTGCCTGAATCCTATTATTACCTTCTCTGGTTAATGAACATTAAATCCATTATGACATGTCCAGAAATTGTGGACTCGGAGATTATTTTAAAATCAATGACAGTTGTAAAAAAAGAACAATTGCTCATAAAAACACTTTAAGTAATATATTTTGTAAGGAAAAGTATAGTAGAAGCACCTATTTACATGAGAAAATAAACTGCAGAACTGCAATATATAGTTAATCAAGTCCCTCAAATTCTTGACTTTGTGGTATTAAATTCTTTCTGCTAGTTAAGCATGCTAAATGAGTGCTTGCTCATTGACATAGTATGCATGTGGTACTTCACCTAATGTTAGCACCAAGTCATCAGTGGTAGTAATTTTACATGTGCGCAATGCACTCCAGGTAGAACTTAACAAACTAATGGAAGGATTCCATTCAGTAAAATTAAAATCAAGTGCTATTAGGATCTTGATTCCATGATTTGAATGCTCAGTCTCTTGATTCAACTTGATTTCATTGTCAAGAGGTCATCCATTTAATTTTGGCAATCAATAAACAGTTTTTTTTAAAAGCAATATCCTCTCAAGAAAAAACCTTATTCAAAGGGAAGTTTCATGGCTTCCGGATGCAATACCATTACATATATGTTCATGAATATATCAGCATCATCAATAGAAGTTGTGCCCACTGTTATCCCCAAGGTTCAAAATATTGGGGATGGACCATCTACTGGTTTCCAGCCAGCTATCTCAGGAATCGGTAAAAAGGTGACCGAGATTGCTGTTCCAAAAGTATTTCCATTTTTTGTTTGAAAACAGGTACCATCCAGACATCCAGTTAATGGAGTGAAGCAGACAGCTAAAGCCCAGATTCCTTAAGGTTGTAAAGTACTAACAAAGAACAATAAAACGAATGTGACTTCCTTCAGTACAGATGTATTGCCAGATTTCCCAAACCTACACGAGGGGGAAATCGTACCACCACACCCTGAGCTAGGGCTCCCATTTGCCTTTATGTCCTGAAAAAACTAAGAATAGAAAGCTCCACATTATCCAAAACACCTGTGAATTTCACGGAACCTGTTGAGTCACGGTCCTAGCTGGTATGTAGAGTTGTGAAAGAATAATTGTACCTTCTTCCGTGAAGAAAGCAGGATTCCATGCTATGCTTTTCCTCAAGTTGAAACCCCCAGGCTTTTTATTTCTCTTTGTAGAGACAGCCCCCACTTGCCGCAGGGTTGGGCAATCCAAGACACCATCTCGCTCTTGACAGATATTCTGTTTGTCGCCTGTGTCCATGAGGGATGGAGAATCTATTTTATACCAATTGAAAGTGCTATCCTTGAATCCATCACTGAAAATCGCCATAGCCCATTAAAATCAAACTTTTAAGCTGCCAATGAACGAAACTTATCAGTAGTTGGGACCAACATAAGTAAGAGGAACCTTGTTGTTCGCATTAAGAGTGGCGGGGAAGCAGAGAGAAACAAAGCCTAGGTCTAGAATCAAGCCACAGGCATTTTCCCAAACCCAGGCGCAAATCACAGGCTTGGTAGAAATTAAGCGGGCGCCGATCACGCATGGAAACAACAACCGAATCTCGAAAGGATCGGCCAATCAGATGAGATCCAGCTAGAGAAGCCGAACCCCAGGTAGCAAATCAGGGGCATGGGGGCAGAGATGCACAGGGAGGGAGGGGGGACTCACCGGATCCGGCGGCGGGGGTGCGGCGCGGCGAGGCCATGCGTGGATCTCAGACTCGGAGGAGGAAATGCAGTCGGAGAAGGAGACGGAGATGGGGGAGCGGCGGCGCGGTGGAGGATGGGGGGAGCGGAGGGGAGGCGCGGGGGAGAGTCGGAGATGGGGGAGCGGCGGCGCAGGGTGGGGAGGAGGAGGCGAGGGCGTAGCGGCGGAGGAGGGAGGGGAGGAGGCGAGGGCAGATCGGCGGAGAACGGCGGAGCGGGGGGAGGAGGAGGCGGGGAGACGCGCGGAGCGGCGGAGGAGGGAGGGGAGGAGGCGAGGGCGGATCGGTGGAGAACGGCGGAGCGGGGGCAGGAGGCGGCGGGGAGACGCAGAGAGCCAGAGAACGGGGAGACGGGGGAGAAAGATTCGGCGGAGGAGCGGGGTGGAGGCAGCGTCGGGCGTGTGCGCGTGGCGCGGGGTGGATACCGGTTCAATAATGTGCATGATCCAAATAATTTTGACCTTAGGATCTTCAATGAGTAAGAGAATAAGGTTTGAGGAGAAATCCAAGCCATTCATTTGTATAGAGTTGGATTACTTTGGTACACAAATCTGGGTGGATTTAGATTAGGCATGACTGTGGGGGTGGTTGAGGGGGTGGATTTAGTAAAGATAATTTTGGTGTATTATAGAGTAGGGTAGATGTATAGATGCCAGACTCATGAAGGAATGACCGTTTTGATATTCAGCTAATTAACACCTCATTACTGATATCATCATTGTTTTATCGCTTCGTGACAAACAAACAATATGCGTGCATCATGCCGGCGCCCATGCAAGTATAACAAGATATGCTGAGCTAAACTAGCAGTCAATTAATCAGTACGGCCTCTGCCTGACGTAGTTCCCGGCGGGTTATTGGCCTAGTTGATGTTTATGATCACTCAAAATCATTTACGATCACGTTGATAGTTGGTTACGATCATGTTGTCTGTTGGTTACGACCACGCAGATGATTACGACCACTCCTTATTACTGCGCACGTAGTTGTAGCCTTGTTACGACCAGTGTTCCTCTAGGTGCTAGTCGGCGGTAGACCGACGCCTAGTGCCTAATCGGGCTAGGCGGGCAAAATCGGCTAGGCGTCCAAGGCGGGAGGCTGGCGCCTAGGCGGGCTAGGCGACCGCCTAGGGGAACACTGGTTACGACCAGCACATCCTCGTAATGACCATGCCTTCTCTGCTGCATACGTGCTCGTAGACTTTGAACGCTTAGCAAGTACTCGGTACTTCGAGTACGAGTACTTCTGATGCGCAGTTCCTCTGCTTCTCTTGTCTTTGAGTATGTCTTCGAGTATGGTAGCAACAACACGAAACACAATACGCGAACACAATAACTTTTCCTGGGAGTAAAGCACTCCGCTTTTCTCTATATTTCTCTCCCTCTCAGCTTCCTCTTTTCTTACCTCTTTTCTCTTTTCTTTCGATCACAACCGATCGCTTTGCTTTTTTGGTTTACATTTCTCTGCTACTTATACTCAATATACTGACTACAAAATGGACTCTACCACCGACTCGATTTCTTACTCTATCCTCTACTCGTATACTTATATACAGACACAACTCGTACACATCAATCCGACTCAGATACTACCGCAAAATGCGTATGTATGTGTATTTTCTCCTGCACTATGTATCTGTATTTTATATTTCTACGTAGCTTGTAAAGTAGGTGTGTATTTTGTTAGAAATTGGCTCATTTAATTATGGCATATTTCCTTAATTCCAAAACATGCATGGTTTAGTACCATATTGCTAAGGCAGGGTGAGCAAGACCGATTTATAAGGTGGAGTCCTCCCCACTCCTTGAATATGGAAACAGATGGTATGAGGATGGTTCTGTCTTGTCACACACACGCGTGCACGTGCGCGCGTATTCGCGTATTTTCGCGTGAAAATCGCATGACTTGTGACTTACGACGCCACTTGGCAGACCATGTCCATCTTTATTTTGCTGAACCATGCAGCTCACTCTCTCTGTTTGAATGAGATTCAAACGTTTGAATTCGAGGCTTTACTGGGGTTTTGATGATAGACAGTTACTAGTGGATAAATGGCTGGTTGAATGTATCAGTTACCAGTGGGTAAATGGTTGTTTTAATCATGTCAGTTATCAGTCTATCTATATATATGCATGGAGACGTCCAGAGTGTACAGAAGAATCCTACTGCCTCCACTTTTTCCTTCTCTGCGATTTTATGCTCGAGTACTGTGCTGTCTGAACCTCGTCGACCTTTCTTCCCGGCGTGCACCTGGAAGGAGGGAGAGCGGCTATCTCCGAACCGTTGCCGCAGAGAGTACCTGCACGGGGGCGGCAATAAGGTTTCTAGGCAGCGCATCTGCGCGACCGCTCACTGCACTGCTTCATTTTCGTTTTGCACTGCGTCAAGCCTGCGCGGCTTCCTGTTCCTCATCAGGCTAACAAGTAAGTCGTTCGCACGCACGTTCGACTGGGTTACTATATTCTTTCTTGAGTATATTCTGAAGTATGATGAGTAGTCTGCTGTTAGTTGTGAGTTTTGCATCATTACTTTATTATTTTTTTCTCCTAATAAAATTTGGAATTAAAATATTGCCTTACTTTATAACATATTTATAGTGGATGATGGTGACAATTTTCTCGAGTTGGCATGGAAAAACGTAGTAAATGTTGGCAATACGTGAAGAAATTTGCCGCACAAGGGCAAGGAATTCCACGAACAGCGCCGAGGCAACTCGACCGGTTCGGTTATCTTGCTAGATTAGTCCAAAGGACTAGGGGGTAGTCAAAGTCGTCACATGTGTAATATTCTACGTAGAAACTAAAAATTCGGAGAGGAACATGCGTATTTGGACTTCCAAATATTAATTTTCTAGGTTGCCAAATTTTTGCGTCACCTGAGTGATGGAAAAAGGCCACACGGATAGGCACATATATGTGCAATGTAAATGTACGGCCCAAAAGGAACAATAGGCTAAAGACTAAAGAGGCCGTGGGCCATATTGACATAAGGGTTGCCATAGTATTACGGAGATGATGCCATTTTCGGCTCTGATCTTTTGAGCTTGTATATGGATTTTGTCTGTATTTTTTTTTAGACGGCAGCGGATGTTAAAGATATTAATCAGATGGCATATATGTTTTTTAGTTAGAGAAATTGTTTGAAAAATCTACTTTAAAAACTGTCCCATCTATTTTAATTTTCGAAGAAGACAAAAACAAGAAAGAACATTGCATTTGTTAAGATGGAGTTGCCTATCTGTTTTGAAACGAAATCGCCATATTGTTGCCAGCTTTCTATTGGATGCCAACTCGAATGTGAACCTTTCATTAAGAGGAAATTTGAACTTTGAACTCGAATTTTCAAACTCTCAACTCAAAATTTGAACTTTCAACTTGAACATATGTTTCTTGCTAACAATACCCGCACAATATAATTAATCAGATTTACATTCTATCTGTGTATATATTCACGTCTGAAGCAAATAAGCAATGCTAATATGCATCGGCGAAAAATCATGTTATCAGGGCAGGGATCCCATGCAGAATCGGATGTAGGACCTAGTAGTATAGTACCTCGAAAAGCGTGTTTCTGGATATTATAAGATCTGGACCGTATTTATAAGGCAATCTTAAGTGTGCTCACAATCGAATGGTCTCGTAAGATATATAGAAATCGCCATCCTAACAACCTTGTTCGGAAGTATGCAGCCATCAAGCGTCATGGTTTGGATCAGTGATATCGATGGCTGAAAATGGCTATTCCAGCCCAATTAATACTTTTTCGGGACGAGCTCTTTTGTATACAAGTACAGATGCCAGACTCATGAACGAATGACCGTTTTGATATTCAGCTAACAACTCATTATTGATATAATCGTTGTTTTATCGCTTCGTGACAAACAAACAATATGCGTGCATCATGCCGGCGCCCATGCAAGTATACACTGTTACACAAAAAGTCATCACAGACAGTTCAAAAATATTATCACAGACGGTTTTATGAACCGTCTGGGTTTATAAGTCACTAATAATATAAGTTCATCACAGACGGCTTTCAAACCGTCTGTAAAACAAACTATCGTAGATGGTTTTTAGTATATGGTTTTAACTATAAACTATCTGTGATATATTAATATCACAGAGGGTTTCAAATATAAACCGTCTGTGATAATTCATATATCACAAACGGTTTTTACTAAAAACCTAAAACTGTCTGTGATAGTCGACTATCACAAATGTTACAAGTTAATAATCGTCTGTGATATTTTTTTCTATTCCTAAATCTATTTCTGTTTGTTGGCTAGCATTTTCTGATACTAGCCATACCCTCTGAAACAAGTATCTTTAACACAGTATGTATACATCTAATTCACAATCATTCATTTCAGAAATAAGAATATGCATTTCACAAATTAATTAACAAAAATGAAATAAATAATTATCCATCCATGAACAAATACACATATGAACAATTAAACTCAATCTTATCCCAGTAAAATTCATTCTACATTGTGGAACTTTCCATCTTTTTTATGACTAGACACCAAAAAGTACACATACTGTCCTTGAATATGTTTGAGATCGGCCTGTTCCAACGGAGTTGTAACGATGGATGGAACCTGTCAGTAGGAAGATCAATGTCGTGCATACATATATAAATTGATAAGTATGAAATAATTATCACAAGATCGACAAATCTCAGGATTGTTCTTCATGAAATCGACGAGTAGTTGCATGTTGTGACAAATATAGAATACATAGGTGTTGTTGCCCGTAGCTACTGGTGGCACTGCAAAAATAAAATTTATTAGTTTGAGAGGCATTACTTCGAAGTGTTGTATAGGATTATGTGTACTGGCAAATACTGGGAAATCTAAAACGTGTTGCAGGGCGTCGATCCCTCCCTTGGATTTCCGTACCTTTGCAACGTACGTGGCAAATGACCTACGTGATTCTAAAAAGTTAGCCATAGTCATTGGGAATGAAGGAAAGACTACAACAGAGTTAGTTATGGAGGAAATGTATTTACCTGTCGTTTACTTGTTGGACAACTATGTAGTCTGTTTTGTTTTTCTTTAGGGAATCAATGTATATTACACTGTTCCATTCTAGTATAATTACAATTAGAATCTAGTGAAACCTACACAGATATGTTATAGTCATTAAAACTAAGTTCATATTGCTTATAAAGTACAATCAATAAATATAGCCACTAGTGTAGTACTTACCCCTAGTTGTAGGGCATAAGTATGAATTCCTTGTCACGGTGACCCTCCAATACCTTCGTAATATAATTCTGGATGAATGATGCATTCTTCTTGATGATATCTATGGCGATCAAGCGTGGGTCAAGAAAACCAACAAATGATTTCGTTAATCTAGCTTCACTCACCATGTATATATAAACACACACATACACACAAAAAGCAATGAGTTATATATGATATTTATCGGTGTTACATAAACGTAGACCGTGATTGTACACACTTATAGTGTCTAGCATCGAATGAGTAAGGCATCGGGTGCGTCGAGCATGAAGAGATAGAATAAGTCTTCGAAGGTCACCGTGAAGATAAAACCATGAATATTGTGCTGCAAATGATGTGGCATGACCTTGATGTTAACACCCGAGCGCCGTTGTTCCTCCAGCTTATTAGCCTGTTCCACATAATACATATGCAATCTCTGACAAGATAGTCCTAGAGTTAGGAGACTTTCTTTTAGGACGACCAATGGTTCGTCTAGCATGAATTTTCAGGCCAATGGCAAGTAGGGGATCTCATCATCTGTCTTCTTCGGTTTGTGCTTGTTGTCTCGGCTGTAGATTGATTTCATGGTAGTCGACCGGGCACAAGATGTAGATGCACCGCACCCTTCCTACGTCTGTGCAGGTAGCATTGGTGCGGATCGCACCAGTGGAATTGGCACCGGTGTAGATAGTTCATGTGTACTTTGGCACCGGTGCAGATAGCTCGAGTGGACTTAGCACCGATGTAGATGGCTCTCATGGACTTGACACCAGTGTAGATAGCTCGAGTGGACTTGCACTAGCATAGATGACTCTCGTGGACTTGGCACAGGTGCAGGAGCCTCTAAGCAGAGGTTGTCGCTCTTGGGGCACTGGATGAATGATTCAATAGCTTGCCCTAGAGTCATGACCTCATCGTTGGGGGGTATCAGCAGTAGGACGACCTCGTAATTGGCATGAATATCATCTACATTCACTTTTGCGACAACTGGTACTAGAAATACACCGTGCACTAAGGCCCTGGGCCCAGATGGACATGACCACATCGTTGGGGGGGGGGCATCGGCAGCAGGACGACCTCACAATTGGTATGAAATCTGGTACTAGAGATATACCGTGCACCAAGGCTTGGGCCCAGATGGATATGCTTGGCCCCAAGCAGATGATAGCGCAACGGAGGTATATTTCACTTGAAGCTTGCACTTCATAGCCACCTACATAACGATACAAAATTAGCTACTCCAACATGCCTATCAATGTATCAAGTATTCTAGAGATAATAATTATTACCAGAATATCATCAACAAAAAATCGGTGGTCGCTTTCCGAGGAAAGGTTGGACGCGCAGCTACTACGACGGTTGGGGGGCTGCCTAGCACGGGAGCGGCGGGGGGGGGGGGGGGGCTTCCTGCTGATTTTTTCTATACCTTTCGATCTGATCTCTGACATACCTTTGCATCTCATCTCTAAGAGATGCTGTAATGTCCTCTCGTAGTCGTGCCTCGTGCTCGGCTTTGGCTCTCTTCCAACTCCGGTACACTTTAGAGTCCTCTTGGAAGCCATATAGACCAATGCCTCTCGTGCGATCCGGTGCTCCTTATTTTCTAGGGCCGTAGAGAGTAAATCTCTCTCCCTAACTGCCTCGCATGAGCCTTAGGAAAATTCTACACTCAACGCTTCCAAGCGGTAGGGCACTTCCTCATCTACGATCTCTAAACTAAAACCGTCTATGATTATTCTTAATACAGATGATTTTAGGGAACCATCTATGATATGGTGTCTAATATATAGCTTTTTATAGTAGTGATAACAAGATATACTGATCTAAACTAGCAGTCAATCATCATCTACGATCTCTAAACTAAAACTGTCTATGATTATTCTTAATACAGATGATTTTAGGGAACCATCTATGATGTGGAGTCTAATATATAGCTTTTTATAGTAGTGATAACAAGATATACTAATCTAAACTAGCAGTCAATCAATCTGTACAGCCTCTGCCCGACGTAGTTCCTCGACGAATTGTAGTTGCAGGTGATGAACACGCCGACGTAGCGGTCGCAGAGCATGCGTGCGTAGCCAATGTGCCTCGAGCCGCGCCACACCACCTGTGTGTAGTGCTCGCACACTTTGCCGGTGACGCAGCTGTTGGAGGCGTAGTTGTAGTCTCACTACTACAAAAAAAAGCTCATCACAGACGGTTCGAAAGTGTCATCACGGATGGTTTGCTGAATCGTCTATGCTCATGGATCAGTAATACCCTATGTGCATTACAGACAATTTTTGAACCATCTATAATAACAATTATCACAGTTCCTAAATAGAACCATCTGTAATAAGCATTATTACAGAAGATTCTTACTACGAACTATCTGTAATAGTACATTATCATAAATGGTTCGTAAATAAAACCATCTGTGATAACTAATATTATATATGGTTCTTACTCGAATTGTCTGTAATAAGTTTCTCCCGGTCTAAAAAATAGGCCTCCTTTAGTTCATCAGCATTCTCTGATTGCGTTGTTTGTGCTAACTAGTTAGAGACTCATGCGTTGCAACGGAGTCATAAAAATGGTGAAACAGAACTTACTGCCTGGCCAACTTCACACATCAAACATTGGAGAGCAAATGACAGAGAGAGAAGGGTGGCCAGAATACACGAGGAGATGAGGAAAGTGGAGGGGTGGGCAGTTGTATCCTGAGAGAGAGAGAGAAGGAGAGAGATGAATGGTCCAGATCAAATCAGATGGCTATAGAGAGGGGAGAGGAGAATGCACCGACGACCACCAACTCCTCTTTATATAATAGTAAAGATTACGCTATAAAACAGCGCAATGAGATAATACATATGAACCAAAGCAGGCCTATTTATGAGAAGAAAATCATCCTAGCCATATGCATCCAAGCATCACATGCAAGAATTAAGGTATCAACAAATAATTTTCACACACATCATATCCATCCAATGCAAGCATTAAGGAAGAGAGGGGAGGGGATCGGATAGGGGATGAACAAAGTACTAGCGTGAATAAGGAGAGGAGGTGGCAGCGTCACTGTTGTATCACGATAGTGACACTGAACAAGACACTCTTACGACAAGAGTGCCTTATGCAGTGAACTGTGGCGTCACAACTGGAGGTGGAGGAGCTCGGGGAAGGCAGAGGAGCTCAGGGGAGGTGGATGAGCTCGGAGGGGGCAAATTGGTTTGGAGTGTTTGGCGAGGTATATATAAGGGCATTTGGGTGGCGGAACTGAGAGGTCCGACACTTCGGTTTGAAAGTTTGAATAGAGGGGGCGGCAAAATATCACAGACATTTTTAATTACAAACCGTCTATGATGAGATAATATCTCTGTGAAGTATGACAGACGGTTTTTAAAAAAATTATCCGTAATAATCAGTAATATCATAGGCAGTTCTTGTTCAAAACCGTCTATGATACTTCACAGACGGTTTTCTCCATGAACTATCAATGATATTACCTTTCACAAATAGTTTTTAGCGCTAGCAACAACATAGACAGTCTCTAAACCAAAACTGTCTGTAATTGTGTTTAATACTGGTAGTTTTGGTTAATCGTCTATAATAAAATATCTAGCATTAATCTTTTTGTAGTAGTGTCTGCCTTCTCCTCCACCCACAGCTTCACTGCGTACGCTGCCGTCCAGTCCTTGCTGGAGCCCCAGAACAAGTTCTCACCGTACTACCCCTGCGAGTGCTTCAGCTTGCAATCACCGGTGTGCTGCTTGGCGTAGCTCGCCGCGTAAGCCGCCACAGCCGCGTCCTAGGCAATTGGGCCAACGCCGACGGTGGCGCGTGCGGTGTTATGGGCGCTGACGTAATCTTGCGACGAGTTCTAGGCATTGGATGGGTCAGACATGGTGGCTGCCATTGCCAGGATGAGAAAAATAGCATGATGCTAGGATGCTTCCAATGTGTATTGTTCTGTTCTTTTGGACTGCGCCTCATGATTTTTGTATGTATTTTTTTAAGTAGCAGACGACAGAGATGTCGCTGTAAACAACGTACACGATTTTTAGCTCGAGAAATTATTTGAAAATTCCGTTTAAAAAAATCATTTCGTTTATTTTGACTTTGGAGTAGCAAAAATGTCAAAACAACAGGGCGTATATACCTGTATAGTTTGTGATACTGCTTATTGCTGTTGTGTACATTATGTTTGTAGCGAGCTAGCTTGACCTTTGTAGGGTATTTATAGCGGATGGGTGGGACAATTTTGTAGAGGCTAACCGGAAACGCTGAGTGTATAGATGGCAGGATGTAAATTTTTTTTGGATAAGCGCCGGGAATTAATAAATTAGATACATTTACAAATGCATTTATATATATTATATATATACCAATATATATGATGGAAACTATTAAATGTAAGAATAGAAAACCAAACGCTGGCCGTTACATATTGGGCCGCTAATCTGATGCGTGGCCTACTTGCGTGGCGGTCCAATGTGGCAATCCGTAACTGCTCAATTTATGCCCAGAGAGAATGACATGTACGTCCGGCTTGTCAGGATGGCTCCAGTGTGATAAGAGTTGTGGTTTTTTTTTTTTTTGAATTTTTGGTCTCTTAAAGATGTAGTTACTTGAAATCCTTGCTAAAAGTTACAGTAAATTGGTAATGTTGTCAGTAAATTTAAAGTTGTACGAAATTTACTCCATACGTAAATGTAATGTTTTTAGTACCTATTCAAAACATTTGTGGGTACAGCTCCGTCCACGTGTCAACCAAGCTGAAAACCCGTTCATCAGACAAGTAACAACAGGGCGCACGTCTCTCCCAGGACAGATAATCAAGATTTTTCATGTATAGCTGCAGTATTACTGTGGTACCATTTAATTTTGAAAGAACAGCTCAGCTTGGAGTTCTGCTCATAAAATTAATCTGAAAAAGGAAAACAAAAACACCCAGAGAGGATAATTTCTATATAACTTATTAATTCAACTCGCTGAACTTAAATATAGAATTTTTTTAAACTGTAAACAAAAATAAATCCACTAGAAGGACGGCCAAGATTTTGCATAAATATAGGCAATATTACTGTGGTAGCATTTAATTTTGAAAGAACGGCCCAGCTTAGAGCTCTGCTCATAAAATTATCTGGAAAAGGAAAACAAAAACAACCAGAGAGTATAATTTCTATATAACTTATTAATTCAGCTTGGTGAACTTCAATATACAAAAATGGGTTGTTGACCTGCTAACAAAATATTAAGTCCGCTAGAAGGAGGGCTTGAACCTCCGACCTTGTGGTTAACAGCCACACGCTCTAACCAACTGAGCTATTCCAGCTTTTGGTAGACGGAACCTCCAATAACCTTGTAGTTGGGTACATCAAGCTGTCGTGCGAGCACGTACCACCATTGTTCGGCACAACGGGGGAGGGAAGTCTATTTTTTAGTTCTTAATGCATATATGTTAAACAAGTAATCTTCGCTAACTACAAATAATGTTATTTCTCTCTTCTCTCTCCTTCAGCCATATCACCCCTATTGGTTCATTGCTGCTGCAGCCATCGGCCTTTCAAGTTTGGATGTGAGATATCTGGACATGCCATTGCAAAATAGAATTCCAACGACATCATTAACTGGTATTGCTGATAAAGACGTATGTCTCACTTTTTTGGGGTGAGATATCATATATGGACATGCCGCTGCAAAGTTCAGAATTCCAACGACATCATTAATAGGCATCACTGATAAATATGTGTGAAAATTTGTGTTTAGTACATCAACACAAAACAGCAACTTCAATTGCAGCAATGGAACCATTTTTAACACGATAAAAAGAAATTGCAGGAGCTTCTTTTCGTGAAACTATGAAGGGACATAGGTTATAGTCTGTTTCACGACAGTCGTTTGTTGCATAGAAGTTGCTACTGCCTGCAGCACATATGGGGCAACATGTAAAACTCCAACATGTAAAATTTGATGTAGCACATATGGGCTACATCAAATTTGGTGTTATAATGTTATGGCTCCTCTGAAATATCTTGATCTCTCTGAATTTCTTGGATTGGAAACATTGAGTAGTATGGCACATACTGCATATATCGCCTAACACCATCTTGAATCTCATTCATTTTCCCTGTGCTCAGGCTATATGAGAGGAGTTTACCTGCTAGGGAGTCACGAAGGAATATATGCCCTCTCTCCAAGTCGAAAGTCTCAATGTCGTAATCACAAGACCAGAATCTGTCACAACCACATCGAAGAAAGACGTCCCTTCCAAATGCATCGCTCATGCTAAGACGGTATTTCACGTTCCAACTTCTGTGCTCTAGACTCCAAATTAGAATTGTACAGCCATCACTTTCTGGCTGCGCATAGTGTAAAACCCCTGATGACTGGCCAAGGCACCCATAGAGACAATCATCCAAGGGGGAGCTGGGCTTGTACCCTGGTAGCTCAATGGTCCAATGAAACGGCCACTCTCTAAGGTGAAATGCATCAATCACCAAAACTCGATCGTCTGATGTCTGCACAAACAACTTTCCATCAAGAAAGAAGTGTGGCCTACAAGTGACATTAGCCTCATTCTTAGGTTCCCACCTATCATCCACAAACCATGTGGAATCTACGGATGAAAAGATCCCAACTGTAGTGACACCTGTTATTCCTTCGCCTGGGGAATACTTCTCCTGGAAGTTGAAGACAGAGAAGTGTGGGGACCATGATGGATTGAAGGCTAACATAGCTGTATAATAAAAGCCGTCTGGTTCTATATGAGTTTCAGGTAACGCCATCCACTGTCGTGTTGCTGGGTTGCACACAATGAGGTGGGAAATGTCTGAAGCGGACGAGCTGCTTACATATTTACACAGCACTAGACCATTGCAGCAATCCACAAGTTCTAACTGCTCATAGTGTGGCAAGAAACTCAAAGTTGTATCAATTGATCCATCATCTGGGCATGCACTGGCCAGCTTGATGGCATAGCTGCTATGCTCTTGGTAGATAAGACCACCAGTGATAGTTTTGGGCAGCTTTTGGCAGTAAAATGGATCAGCGGAGAAGGAAAGCCAAGCCTTGCAGACACATTTGAATCGGCAAAAGGACCTGTATGGGAGCCGAGAGAGTACCTCCACCACCAGATCATCAGTTAACTTACTAGCAGTTATCGCATTCTTGGGGTTGGACCTGTTGGGATTCATCTATCTTTTGAAGTTGACACCCAAGTAAAGGTTGACTTATCTGAACAAAAAAAAGAGGTATCAGTGATTTAAAGAAAATCTTCTTGTTCTTTCTTTTCTTCAATCAATATTACACATTTTCATAAACAAAGTACTTGAAACATAATTCAAGCCCATTAGATATCCATTACACTGACCTAAGGTATTCATAAGAAGCAGAAAACAAAATATTTAACAACAAATCTACAAGTGCATAAATAAAATACGTTCCACAAAAAGAAAAAAAATGCATTTTCATAAAATATGATTGTGAAGATCCCAAGCTAAAATTTTGTTTGAATTCACATAAGATGGTCAATTCACGGAATAACACAACCATGTCAACCCTACGAACTACTCACTCTGTTTAAGAATGCATGATGTTTTGGGCATCAACATGGTCTCCAATATGCAACTTTAACCATTACTTTTTATATGAATAAATTCATTAAAAATATAAATTTATTATATTATGGAAATATTTTTCATAAGCAATATAATGATATCATTTTCATTTAACCAATCTAAATAGTTTTTTATATATAAGTAGTCAAAGTTACAAAAGTTTGACTGTATGCTTTCTAAAACGTTATACATTTCTGAACAGAGGGAGTAAGATTTTTTTTGTAACTAACTAGGGTGTGAAGATGACCAACTCCATGAAATAGCTGCATTTTCTTACCTCTCTTGGACTTCGAGTTATATCGTTCAATCAGCTAAGAAGAAGTAAAGATCCAATATTGGACTTTTGGTAAGAAGCATGATTATATTTAGCATATTATCTATCACTGTATAGTTGCATAATTATCGTAATCTTGTTGGTGGCTTCTATTTTCTTCTCTTATGGTTTTTGTTTGTTGTTGTTGTGAGCGTGCATGGATACGCGTTGACTGGTTGATGCTGAATTTCTGTGGCACACAATTTAACCATTGTTTGATTCTGAACAAAAGAAAAAAAAAAGAAAAGACTGCTAGTAAGAAATATGCATACAAGCGAATCACCCTCCCTCCCCAACCCTCTCCAAAATGTGGCCAATCTAGCTCCTCTAAATACCAGTTTCCTGTAATCCTCCCAGCACCATCGACTGGTGGCTAATCTCCTAGTTCCTCAGCTAATTTTGCATCTATGTTATGTTCTTTTAAATCCCAAACTTCTTACCCGACGGCCGGTACATCCTCACTGTGCATTGCTTAAATAAAACCGTGCACAACTTGGTGCAACAACCCTTTATTAAACGCTACCAGAACGTGCAATAATCCATTAGTTTGAACATACCCAAGTGCTCAGTTTTGGCAGCAAGGTGAACATACCCAAACAGTGCCCAATCTGGTACCTCCAAATATCAAGATTTGTTCTGGAAGAAAAATTGAGGTTCGCTAATCGGCTAATCGCTGAGCTAACGCATAGATTTTCTCCAACGGAAACACGACGACCTGTGATACAAGAACTAGTCAGGATTCGCAGTCCATTTGAGAGAGTAAGCGAGCACGAGCAAGTGGAACAGTAGATCGGGAAAAGGTTTGGTTTTGGTGGGCAAGAACAAGAATATTGTACCTTTGGGGTCGGCGTGGAGAAGGCTGCGGCGGGGCACCCGCTGACGGCCCTCCGGCGGCTGCGGGCGGCGGATAGTCTGCAGTGGGAGGCGGCGAGAAAGGAGAAACCCTTTGCTGCGGCGCCGCTGCTCTCGCACCCCACGAGGCAATTATTTGTGCGCGCTCAATCAATCCTCGGAACGGCCCGGATCGAGGTGGGCGAAATTCCAAGGGCTTCAGTTATCCTTGGTATTGATCTCGAGCGTCGGATGTTGATCCAACGGGCCACAAGACTGTGCGGCTGGTTCCTTCTGAACTCGGAGGGCATGTTCATATTAGTGAAATTTTTGTACGGATAACCTTTTTTTTATTCGGAAATACAGAAATATACTCGTGGGAAAATTTTTTACAAAAATAGCCTCTAGTCGCCCAATGGATGGGCGACTTAAGCCTCTCGCCCACCCGGCAGGCGATAAGAGGCTATGTCGCTGCACGGGAAAGCGACATCACGGAGTCGCTTTCTCACTGGGCAATTTAATGAAGTCGTCCAATGGCTGGGCGACTTGTAATGCAGTCGCCCAGTAGGTAGGCGACTTCATTCAGTCCCCCTGAAATTTGTAGAGTTTTGGCAATTTTGTAGTTTGAAAAAGAGAAAAAATCTGGTATAGTTGTAATAAAAGTTTATGTGCACTGTATGTTGTAGATGCACAAAAAAAATTCCAATTTTTTTTTTAAGAATGATTGACCGTAGAACGATAGATACATAGAGTGGTAAGTGATATTTTGATGTTGCTGAGAAATAGTTTACAGAGCCTGTGTCCCTATGTAGGCTTTTCAGAGCCTGTAGCCTGTATTTCTGAAACAACAAGCTAATGTGACATGAAAACTCACTGGAAAGGATACATGCCTATGACGTGAACACTCACTGTAAAGGCTACAGCCTACGCCCCTATTTTGTTGGTTTCTGTAGCGATAGGCCTGGATTATCCTCAAGATTCCAGTGTAGCAATAAATGTCCCTATGAAGGCTTTTCAGATCGTAGCCTTTATGTAGGCAGTTTAGCTGGCATGTGTTGTAATCTGACTGAGCAAAGCTGCCCCGTTTTGTCATATCACTGCGTAAAGATGGCATGTGTTGTCATCTCACCGAGTAAAGCTGAGCGCTTTTGTCATGTCTCTGGGCAAAGCATCCCTCTTTTGTCCCGCCGTTCGATATAAATAGCACGGTTGAGGTCCCATGAAGTTGTAGCCAGAAAACCCTGTAAATCGAACAAAGAAGTACCTTATATTTCGTGGTGGAACATACCATGGCGGAAGATGAGGGGCCAGTCGGATATGGGTCACCGAAGGAAGACCTTCCCTTGGAAAGGAGGGAGATGTTCGGTCCACAGTACCGCTTGATACCAAGCCGGCGTGCGCAACCAGCGTGGCCGAAATGCAGACACAATGAGTACGTGGTCGTGCAGGTCCTGGAAGGGCCGAACGATGGCGGGCGCCGTTTCTTCCGATGCCCACGCTCCGGGGTACAAATTACTAATAGTACATTTTTTTATTGCTTATGGACCCTCCATGTTTACTGTACTTTTTCGCAGATGGCGAAATGCGACTTCTCCCGCTGGATCGACCCTCCTCATGAACGGTATATTGACCGTTATGTGGGTACTTTATGGGACCGAATAATGGACTTGGAGTACCGAATGGAGACTCTCAATGAGGAGA
Source organism: Dendrocalamus latiflorus (assembly GCA_017311315.1). Taxonomy (NCBI): domain Eukaryota; kingdom Viridiplantae; phylum Streptophyta; class Magnoliopsida; order Poales; family Poaceae; genus Dendrocalamus; species Dendrocalamus latiflorus. The sequence continues at coordinate 21,444,845 of CM029666.1, read as the reverse complement.
ACAATGAGCTCCGCCAACAGATGCAACGCGAGAGGGGAAACGAGGAGGTTGTCAACATAGAAAGCTCGTACGATCCGACATGTTGCTGTGCAAACCCAAGTTGCATATGTGCGTGCCACTACCACGATGGCCAGCCCCGTCCGAGGCGTCCACTTCAGCAGTTCTCCATGTGGGTGCCACGAGGCTCATTTGGCATATAAGCAACGATGTGTATGGTTGTACCGTAGTATGTATGAGGGTCGATCGAAATAATGCGCAATGTTGTTAAGCATGTCATGAATTGATTGTCTTGTGCACGAGCCACAAAAGTATCTCATTTTAACAAACAGCAAATACATGTACTAAATAAGTACATAACCAAGTACATTACAGAAAAGTCATGTAACTACTGATCAGGACATGCATTGCATCGTCTAGCTGTGTGCCCCTCCTGACCGCATCGACCACAACGTGCACCCGATGTTCCAGCTTGTGATTCATCCATGTCATTCCTAATACGTCGGCTCTGTCGCCGACCCTTCCCACCCTTCAACATGTTAACATCCGGAACCCAGGTCCTCGATGCAATGTCCAAAGTGGCGAAGTTTCCCACCACCCTGAACCCTCGGAGCTCTCCACACCAAGCCTGCAGTACCCTCCCCTTAAAGAAGAACTCAGACATGAAGTTCGAAGGATCCATACCCACGGTTCCGCATGCAGCGAGGACATGAGAGCATGGTTTGTGTAACAACTTAAGCTTGTTGCACGTGCAGCTAGGTTCATTTCCATGATCTGCAAGACATACCTCGTGGGTAACAAGTGAACGAGTCGTCCCAAATCCGGCTCTATCACGGAGTATCACCTTAAAACGATGCTCCCTGTTGCCCATGACCTGCACTGTGTGTAACTGACCCTTTTGTGCCTTCATCTCCATGTAAGCAGTAATTTTTGCCGAATACAGAGCTTCGGGATTGGCCGCATGAAGTGCGGCACTCGCGTGCCTCTCCCTGAAGTACCGGATTGTGCTGTGAAGAACACCTTCCACGATGACGACAAGGGGCTGAGAACGGAGACCCCTTAGAACCCAATTGTACACCTCGGCAAGGTTAGTTGTCATTATTCCGTACCTTGCGCCATCCGTGTCGTGCAACAGCGACCACTTCTCCAACGGTTCCCCCTCGATCCACTGCGCGAAGCACCTGATGTTTCGTGAGCTCCTTCTTCTTGGACCACTTGGGTTAGGCGCATCGATTGGCGGCAAGCATTGTGGTTGTGCCGCCCCAGGAGTGACCGGCTCCTTGCTCCTCTCTTCGATGTTCTTCCTAATGTGCTCATCCAACAACCTCCACAAAGCATCAAATTTCCTCTGTTGGTTCTGCCTAGCCAGCCTCTTGAATAGCTCCATCAAAGATTGTTTAGGGAATTGCTTGAAAAAGTTTGCCGCTAAGTGACGACTGCACCACCGGTTCCTCATGTCCGGCCAAGGAAAGGGCTTCTCGGGGTCTTCTTGAAGTTTTCTTATTGCCTTGATAATACCGGCGTGGCGATCATGGATTACGCACACACCAGGCCGAGTGGCTACAACTCCAGCCCTCACATGTCTGAGAAACCACAGCCAGCTCTCGTAATTCTCACTCTCCACAAATGCAATGGCCAGCGGCAATATTTGATTGTTACCGTCAACGCCTATGGCCGTCAGGATCTGCCCCTTGTATTTGCCTGTCAAGAAGGTCCCGTCAATTGAGATCACTGGCAGCATATGCCTGAATGCTTCGATGCTAGCACCAAATGCAAACATTGCTCTCTGCAACACCGCATACCCTGGCGGACTTATGGACGGCTTCTCGTGGAGGGCGATGTACGTGCCCGGGTTCCTTTCCTGCAGGACGTTAAGCATACGAGGAAGGTTGTCGTACGCCGCCTCGAAAGTGCCAAAACGTTTTTCCAACGCCTTCTGCTTGGCCCGCCACGCCTTCGCGTAGCTAATCTTATACTTGAATTTATTCTCAATAGCTACCACAATATGCGTGGCTGCCATGTCCTTCTTCTGCACTATCTCCCCATACATGAGATTGGCTATAAATCCGGGCGTCAGGTTACGATGTCTCGCCAAGACAGTGTTTAGAATGCAGGAGTGCGGCTCAACCTTGGACACAATCTAATGAGTCTCATACTTAGGTTTACGGGCGTGCACCCGCCAAGGGCAACCAGTCTGCTCGCACGTCACAGTGTATTGCTCCTGGCTTGATTTGACGACGCGAAATGTCCGCTGCATTGAAAGGGCCCAAAGCTTGATGGCATCCTGCAGCGCTTCCTTGTCAGCAAACATAGCATGCAACCGAACCTCTGTCTCATGGTACTCCCATTGTGATTAATGCTCATCATGTGCGGAAAGACCCTCCGCATTATACCGGTTCCATTCCTGGGGGATAGGAACTTCATCCTCATCGGAACTGTCCTCGTCGTCGTCCTCTACAGCTTCCTCTTCATCCCATGCCCTCTCGTCATCAGAGTCCATCTGCTGCACAATGTACTCATTATACTCTCCTTCATCGGCTTGCCCAGTTGGCTCTCTATGGCTTGACGGCTGTAACTCTCCTTCATGTACCGCATCAGCTTCATGACGAGCAACTTCATCATGTCCGCCAACATGCGGCCCGCCCGAGCTGCTAGCACCTCCCACAACAACAGCTGTTGCACGAGCTTCCTCAGCTGCTTGTACTGAGCACGGTTGCACAAGCAGCACACACTCGTATCCACGACGCCGGCAACCTAGCACAAAGCCCTTCCATGTGGCAGAGCGCACCAATGTCTTCAACTCCCATCTGATGTCCGTGGGAGACCGGCTCCAAAGCCCTTGCACGACAACGCTGTACACCTCGGGGTTCAACGAAAAACTCCGGGTCAGCCAAAGCTGCACATCTCCCATTCGAGCATTCTCGTCATCCGGAAGTATGAGAGTGACTTGCGGAAAATCGCTCAAATCCACACCATTCGGACCTTCACGAATGGTTCCAGCTCCGTAATACACTCTCAATGTAGTGGACATTGATGATGTCGGCCTGCATATATATTTCAATTTTGCGACATGTCAAATAATATCGCACAATACTAAACTTCCTATACCACAAACTTTGTTAAAATTTCTATACTACCATACTACAAATTGCATACCAAACCTTTTCTACAATAATATTTTCATACTAACACGGTACTAATTATTCTACATCTATAATTTTTACTAACACCAACATTTCATATAAATAATAATGCAAATACAACATAATCCAAAAAAATACCTGGATCCAAATTGATGGAATAGCTTCTACTCCTCCTTCCTCCCTCACCTCCTCCTCTCCTCCTCTTCTTCCCCTCCTTCCTCCCTCACCTCCTCCTCTCCTTCTCCTCTTCTTCCCCTCCTTCCTCTCCTTCTCCTCTTCTTCCCCTTCTTCCTCTCTTCTCCCCCTTGTTTCTTTTCCTTCTTCCTCTTCTCTGTGCGCTGAATGTGTTTGCTGAATGAGTGAAAAAGGTGATTGGTAGTGGGAGCCGGCTGGGCAGGCCGCCTTAACCCCCCTGTGTCGCCCTAGCGTTGGGCGACTGCAATGCAGTCGCCCAACCGTACAGCGACTTAAATTAAGTCGCCCAACGTGCAGGCGACAGCGCTGATTCGCCCAACGGTTTGCAGATTCTTTAAATGTCGCTTTTCGGGTGGGCGAAATTCTCTAGTCGCCCACCCATTGGGCGACTGGAGGCTATTTTTGTAAAAAATTTTCCCGCGGGTATTTCTGTATTTCCGAATAAAAAAAAGGTTATCCGTACAAAAATTTCCATATTAGTCTATCTGAAGTAAATTACACAAAATCTCAGATTTTATGATTCAAATTACACAAAATTACAGAATTTGTGGCATGTAACACATAACCTCAGATATTATGATATTGCAATTTCACAAAACCTCACCCCTAGCAAATTCCGATGTACTCTTAATCTAGGACCCACTCGCATGTTAACGTGGGGCTAAGCATGATCCAACATTGCAGGCCATATGGACTCTGAGCTACACGTCGGATTCTAATGGCGAGCTACAGTGTTTCTTCTACCTCCTACCACTATGAGCCGAGCTCAACGCTGGCGAGAGGGAGCATGGCGAGCGATGGAGAGGGCCAAAACAGACTACTCGGGCTATTTCGCATCTAGGGAAGAGACGACGGGGAGCAAGAAGGTGCGGGGAGCAAGCGGCGGCGAGCCTTAGCGGTCGGAGGAACAAGAGAACAAGATAACGCAGTGGCCAAGGCACTAGAAGCCGATTAGGCACTAGGGGAGGACCATGTGATAGACAAGGGCTCACCAATGGCAACAGCGACGCTCGGGGAAGTACGGAGAAGGCTGTCAGCAAGAGCTCAAACGGTGGCGAGGCGGGGCATGGCAATGAAGGAGTTGAGACAACGGCGACCCAAATTGGCGACGCTTACGGATACGCTGCGTCGAGAGGAGGCATATGCCAAAAATCCTATGATTTGTGCAACTTAGAACATAAAACCTAGGGTTTTGTGAAATTTACTCTTCTATCTTCTGCTTCAAAAAATAAAAAATTAATAAACATCTGATTTTTCAAAGTGATGCTTCTTTCTTACTATGAAGATAAGGTAGGGACCTTAGGAGCATCACACACCCCACTTCTCTCGTTTCCGTCTTACATACGTATCTCTCACACTTTTCATATTGCTCGTCGTCTTCTTCTAAAAGCTACTTGTAACCATCACTATTTATTTTAGCCAAAAGCATAGCTAGGGTTGATATATGCCCTGAGTCAGTTGAGTACAGAGAATTGGATCTCACGCTCGATCAAGAAGGATTCAGATCCCTATTTGTATGATGAAACTGAGCAGGGCCGTACGTGACAATTTGGAGGCCCTGTGCTAAATTTAAAATTAGGTTATACACTTAATAAAAATTAATTATCAAAATAATAATTTGATATTACGACTGTAGTGCAATTTTTTCTCACAGTACAAAGGATTATGTGATACGTTGCGCTAAAAAAATCCCGTACATAATCTTTACTTGAAAAGCACCATTCTTTCGTGGTTGTAATTAGTTTTTTCGAAACTAAATCAGTTTCATGCGCTATTATTAAGTCTTTCGTTGTTCATTATAGAAAGCAAGTACAACTTCAAATTCAATCAATATAAGCTCTTTTTTGCATGTGCAATAGCTACCGGAATTGTCAACAAAATTCTATATAAAATAATTGCATTATGAAAATAATTTAGCCATTTCAAAAACTTTAAAATATGTTTAGGAATGTTTTTTAAGTCAAAACTTAAAAAAAAGAGAATAAAGAGAATGAAAAGGACTATTCATCTATTAGTTCCTACTTTTACTAATATAAAGATTAACAGGTAATAATACAAGAATAAGTAGAAAATGGGACCTTAATTTTGGGGTGCCTTTGCAGTAGCCCATGCTGCCTCTCTCTCCGGGCCTGAAACTGAGAATATATGTTTGTTAATATAAGCGATCCTAGCTGTCCAGCCAAGTCACCTTGGAAGAGTTTCTTTTCTCTCTCTTTTTTTTACAGGCGTCTTGGAAGAGTTGAAAACACTTCCTTAGACGATAAACTTTTTTGTGGCCACTTTGACCTTTGCAGTTGTTTGTGATGTGTTTTATAGTAAGATAAAGTTGTTAGGGTCGTAGTTATAAAAGGAATAATAAAGTAAAACACAATGAAGAGACATTTCTTGCTAGGGTTATGATTACAGAAGGAATTGCAAAGTAAAGCATAATAAAGAGATATTTCTTGCTTTAAGTTCACGTTACACCAAAATTTAGAAAATTTCATGAACTTGACCACTAAAAAATCTCAAGAACCCAAGATCTACTCACCCAAAATTGATAAAATTTGAACCATAGAAAGATGAGATTCTCAAGATTGTGATTCCAAAAGGAATTGCATAATAAAACCCAAGAAAGAGATCTTTCTTGCTTAAAGTTCACGTTGTATCAAAACAGCAATTTGAACAACTTGGCTGTGAAGAAACTTCAAGAACATAAGATCTACTCACTAAAAATTAGTGAAACTTAAACCATATCAAGATAAGGCCTTCAGGGTTATGGTTCTAAAAGGAATTACAAAATAAAACCCAAGGGAGAGACTTATCTTGCTCAAAGCCCATGTTACATCAAAAATAACAATTTCAACAACTTAGCTGTGAAGAAACCTCAATAACTTAAGATATATTTATCCAAAATTGATAAAACTTAAACCATAGTTAGAAAATGATGTTAGGGATATGATTCCAAAAGGAACTGCAAATATGTGTCCAAAGTCTCAACTTTTCATGCAAATAGTTCAAACTGCATCAAAGAAGCAATTTCAGTTCAAGAACATAGTTAATGCAAACACAACTTGAGCAAGAACGTGTTTTAATGGATCTTACTGGGTTGAGATATGTTCTTGATAAACTCCTTAACCTCTTATATATCCTAAATCCAATAGAACTACAACAAGTAGAAGGGGAGAAGAGATAATTAAGTTGCAACAAAGAAAAACTAGATATTGTAAGAAATAAAATGAATTTCAGAACATGTTTGAACTTGAAACTTTCATTACTTTGAGAGAAAGGATTTCAATGTCATACTTCTTGGTGGGCAAATATCAAAGGAACATAAGGAGAGGCCTAAATGTTTCTCAAAAGCTTGGTGGTGAAGGCATACCTCCACCCCTCTATTTATAACCATTTGGGAGTAATCTCAACCCTTAGATCACCTTACGGGTTAAGATTAACTCTTTTTACTCATTCATATCCACTTAGAGTTCAGCCAACTCTTTCCTTGCTTAGAATACCTCTCTAGGCTAGTTACAATTACAACACATCACTTAGCACGCATTTTAAAACAACTATTGTAAAATCTAAAACGTCGACTCTACACAACTCAACACACCTAGTTTATCTAGCCCTAAATCATCTCCAAGAGTGCACCACCATATTCTCCATCTCAAAGATTCTTGATAATATGCCAATTACATCAATGTCCTTATATTAACTTTGGTCAACGTAAGCCACCTGAAGCTACCACGTTGTTCTACCTTGACGATGTTCGCTCCTTATTGACTTGTCACATTCATGTCTTGTGTCTTGAGCTTTGAACACCCTTAGAATTCCTCGCTGACACTTAGACACTGCCAAGTCACCCTGAGTCGCCACACGGACCCGTCTCGTGCCATTTTCACGAAGACTCCATCTTCATTACTGGATTTAATCTCTGATGATCTCCCTGACCTCCATATTTGTTCTGAATGCCAAGCTCTCCAAGAATTCTCCCGATCCTGCATTGATGATCATCCAACTCATCAAGTCAACCTGCAGTCAACAAATACAAATAAATCATTTCTTTGGCACAAGTGCAGCGCACTTGACCATCATTAGTGAAAACAGGCATCATAACATCCCATGCCACATAGCTAAAACTCAAAACTCGACTTCATGAACTTTAACAACTCTCAAACATTCACCAATAAGTCTCAAATACTGTCAAATATTTATCACAACATAGAAAGGGCCTCCACATGGTCTCTCAAAATCTTAGATATTATAACCAGGTTCTCTAGAAAGATGGCTAGTTCATTTTGGTTCATGTAGGAGCTTCTCAGAGTGCCTCAAATTTTTATATGTTTGAAATTAAAATTTGCATGCAAATCCAATCTCTAATCATCCACTAATTATTATTCTGAATTTGCATGTTATTGTATCATAGTTGGTGTGGTTTTTTTCACAAGTTTAGCCTAGGATTCGTATAGAAGTCCAGTTTTTATTTCCATTTAATTATTATTCATAATTTTTTACTGATCTACTTTGCAATTCATATGAAAATCAAATTACTAATTTTACTTTATTTTTTATTTTGAGTTTTAGTTAATTTGGATTGAACTTAGCATAGACTCTTTCTTTTAATTTCTTAATTTCATTTAATTATTATTCCAATTTTTGTTATTCATAGATGTTACTTGGAAGTCATATGGAAATTAAATTGCTATTTTTCTTTATTTTTCCTTCCAAATTTTATTTTTTCATATTTATGGATGTTACTCTCGAAGTCGTATGGAAATCAAATTGCTAATTTTTTTATTTTCTATTTCAAATATTAGTTAGCTTGGATCGAACATGATATGAAATCTTTCTTTTAATTTTTTGACCTTCATTTAATTATTATTTTGAATTTTAATTATTTATGGATGTTACTTTGAAAGTCGTGTGAAAATCAAATTGCTATTTTCCCTTTATTTCTTATTTTTAATTTCAGTTATTTTGGATTGTTTGAATCTTTCTTTTAATATGAACCATTATAACTCAGGACTTCTAGATGGATAGCTAGATATTTCTGATTAATAATAGAGCTTTCTTAGGGTGTCCAATTAGTGTAGGAATGTTACTTTGGTAGTTGTTTGGAAATCCGGAGTGCCTTATTAGTGTTGGGATGTTACTTTGGAAGTCGCATAGAAATAAAATTGCTATTTTTATTTTTATTCCAAATATTAGTTAATTTGGATCGAACTTCGCATAGACTATTTGGATTGAACATCAAAAAGACTCTTTCTTTTAATTTTTTAATTCTCATTTAATTATTATTCCAAATTTTAATTATTTATTGATGCTACTTTGGAAGCCTTATAGAAATAAAATTGCTATTTTTTCAACTTCAAGGTCTGGCATAATTTCAATTTTCTTCTTATTGTGAATTTTAATATTTTTAGGACGTAGTTTTGAATTCATACACAAATCAAATTGCCTTCATATGGATTATTTAAAAAACATTTAAGTTTGGATATCATACACAATCCTATTGTAAAATTTCATTTAGTTTTTATTCCTAATATTAGCTATTTTGGGATATTACTTTGGAATTCATGTAATTTAATTTTCTTTTACTTATATTCCAAATTTTAGTTGTTTATTGATGCTACTTTGGAAATCGTATGGAAATCAAATTACTAATTTTCTTTATTTGTTATCCAAATTTTAGTTATGTGGATTGTATTTGATATATATTCTTTCTTTTAATATGAGCCACTTTAGATATGTTACTTTGGAAGTCGTATGGAAATCTAAAGTGCCTTGTTAGTATTGGGATGTTACTTTGGAAGTCGTACGGAAATCAAATTGCTAATTTTTCTTTATTTTTTATTTCAAATTTTAGTTAATTTGGGTTAAACTTCACACATACTCTTTCTTTTAATTTGTTAATTTTCATTTAATTATTATTCTGAATCTCAATTATTTATGGACGTTACTTTGGAAGTCATATAGAATTCAAATTGCTATATTTTTTCTTTATTTTTATTCTGAATTTTGGTATTTTGAATTATACTCGACATAAACTTTTTCTTTTAATTTGAGCAGTTATAACTTGGGTCCGTCAGGTGGAAAGCTAGAGCTTTTTAGTTAACGTGGGAGCTTCCTCGAAGTGTTTATTTAGCACAAGCATAGATTTAGCTTACTGTTGGTGCCTTATTTTTAAAAAATAATTTATCTTGGATATGTTACATTCACTTAAAAATAAAGGTATATGTTTGGACAAATCCTAGGATTCATACCCATGTGACCAAAGATCTTATCATTTCCAAAGGAACTAGGGCTACATTTCTTTTCAATTTTCATTCAAAAGTTTCTATCTGTTTCTACGTCCATTTTTTGAGACCTCGAAACATGAAATGGACTTCTTCCGTATCTATTGAGCACCACCTCCTACAGGAAAGGTTCCTTCAATAACAGTTCCAATTGAAAGGTTAGGACCAATCAATCTAGCCAACCTCTCTCCCACTTCACACCTCGGAATGCACTGTTGTTATAGAGAGAAATATGTTTTCCTATCTTCTTAACCTGAAATGAAATGTTCGAGGAGAGGAAGGTTCCTTTGAAGTACCCCAGTAAAAGATCTAGTGAAGACGGGATAGGCCTGTAGCTTAAAGAATTAGAGCACGTGGCTATGAACCAGGTTGTCAAGGACTACATAGATGATTGCACCTAGATGCACGACTTCGTATCCCACCCTCTCCCGCTGATCCTTTGTGTACCTGAAGCTTGATCGTAGGGGCAATAAGAGCTGCTGTCAAAAACAAGGTTGACTTTGTTTTTTTAATCTTTAAGCTATTGATTTTTCACGTGCTTAGCACGTTCTGCGTGCAGTTGAGCGAGGCTTCCAATGATTTCAAAATGTAGATGGTCGAGCTACGTACAGAGAATAAATTCGTTTTGCATGAGATGAGATATAAGAGAACAGAGAGAGTTCCAAAATAAAAATAAAAGCAGACCTCGAAAAGAATCCTATGCTTCTTTCGAAAGGCGGTGAAAAAAAGGCCTCTGCCCTGGATCGACTTCTGAAATGCGACGGCCACCTCGAAAAGAAACCTGTAGCTCCTCCTGCTTAGAAGAGGCCTAGGTCTAGGAGAAGAATAGGGTTCCTCTCTGGCAAGGAGTGACAAAAGGTGCCGCTTGGCACTTGTTGCTTATCAACCGAGCAGCAATGGAGGGCGTGGTGTCGATGGTCGGGCGGCAGCTCCTCATCGTCGCGTTGGGGTCGGCCCGCCTACAAGGCGCACGGAGGCTGGAGCTGGAACGAGCAAGGCGCTCATACTTGTACGGAGATACAACCCCAGAGGAGGAGCCACTTAACCTCTGCTTGGTGGGCGGGGCGTTCCTGCAGCTGCTTGCCACGGGCTTCGGCTTTCTCGCCTCTATCTGGGTCACGGTCATGCTGCTTGGCGGCTTCGCCACCATACTCCAGAAGATGGATTTCTGGTTCGCCACGGCCATTGTTTTCATAGAATCTCTAAGGCATGTATACAAGAGTTTCTCACTTGCTCGTTGTGTGATTACTAGTACTCACTAGGTTAAGGCCATGGATGATCAGTTGACAAATTATCTTCCTCTACTTTAACATATTATCTTCAATGGCTAGATTTAACTCAAATTCGAGTTACAGCTAGCTAGCGCAGCAGTGTAGGGATTTTTCTAGGCTTTCTAGTAATAATTCTTACAGCCGTTTTTAGAACATGGGAAAAATTTTCCTATTCTTATGAGAATTGAATTGTTTAACGTGAAATTCATGAAAATTTGTACAAAATTGTTATGCTCCAAACATGTCCTTGTTTGAAATGAAAGAGAACACCACTGAATAACAGTCTCTAACCTATAATGGTTGCTTAAAGTTCATATTTATTGAAGAAAAAAATCCTTCCTAGGATAGAAGCAAGCTGATTCGATCTTGTTGTTTGCCTCTATCTTGACACTGCTCATATTGAATTTTGCTACCACCATTGAACGGCAGAATCATTGGCTTCAATCCATATCCCGAGGCAAAATTTTTCTCCGAAGTTCCGCAAGCCTTCATCGACTTGGGCCAAAAACCATTGACGCAAAAGGTTCCCACTCGGCCAGCAAGTTCCGCAAGCCTACATGCACTGGTCGCACTCAGCCAGCTGCGGTTGTCGCAAAGATTACTAGAGACATGCACCTAGCTGATATACCCGGAGCAATACGATCCATATTATCCCTGCTCGACCCACCTTCGGTGAACAGGGTGAAACAAGCTACTGACGCTAACCATTGCCAGCACCAGCAGGTACAGAATGAGAATCCAGGAACAACCTGAAACAAAACCGATCTCTGAAAAATCAAAAAGCTGAATTTTGAGCTCAATTTTCGTTTTTGCTTTGCTCACTTGCCTCCTCAATCTATTTCCCACCAATCTCAGAATACAGCTGCCTCCAATCCTTGCCATCAAGCCCAAAACGGAGGGATCAAATGCCGGCGCTACTCATGTCCGAAAATACACCACCGCCATACCAAATCCCGTCGTCGTCACAACTCCCAAAAACCAAGAACAATTCTGGGCACTTGCGAGGGATTCTTAACACTCCCAAAAATAGGGGTGTTACACAACCAATACAACGGAAAGCAAGGCTCTCCTTGCCCACGGCCTGCTGATTCTTTCTGAGCTTTGTGGTGATCCGGATAACTGCACAGAGATACTCAAGACCAAGGGCCTCGTATCCAAGATCATAGCACCACTCCGTAATGTCTTCTATCCAGGCATCACGGATGACCGTGCATCCATTGAAATAATTAAAGAATCATTAGGCGTGGTGGCTAAGCTTGTCAGGGGACTGGCGAAAACGGTAGAGTGCTAGCGGGACAAATCTTGGTCGATGACAACAGCATCAAAGAGACAACAGCAACAAAGTGGAGAAATTTTGAGCGCATGAGTGACTTCGTCAATGAGCGGTCAGAAACTCTCTTGATAGACATCGCTAAAACTCTAGCTCTGGATGAGGCCAGGAGGGGAAATTTTCAGCACATGAGTGACTTCGTCGATGAGCTGTTGCGTTTGTGTTTTGGTGACAACAACAACAAAGTGCAGATCATCAATGAGCTGCTGCATTTGTTCTTTGATGACAACAACAGTGAAGACGCGACAACAGCCGGGCAAGCACTGACTGCGCTCGCAAGAAGCAGTGAGGATAACTGTAGGATGATTATGGGAGCACGGACAGCAGTGATTGGCAAGCTTGCAGACATGCTTGTTAGTGATGTGCCCAAGAGGCAATCATAAACAATTCGGTTTTATATGGCTAAATGGGATTAGGGTTCTAATGGGCCTACATCGTGGAAGCCCATTAGCATGCTCTATAAATATGAGGAGGCGGGGCTGCTGGTAGGCAGACTTGTGTACTGAAAACCCTAGCCGCCACCTCCCCTCGGCCGTATCCCGAAACCCTAGCCGGGCGCGCGGTGCTAGCACACCAGCGCACGGCGTTCCATCCCGGACGTGTGGACTTCGATAGAGGCGCTGCTGTGACTGCGGCGCTAAGCGGGACGATCACAAGGAGGAGTCGGTTGGACGGAGAACGTTCGACTACTACTGCTGCATCGACGCGCGCTTTGTTGAATCGGCTGCATCAACGATACTTCCGCTGCACTGCGCGTCTAGTGGTAACGATCTGTGATCTCTTACTTGCATGGCTTCCTGGTTTACGCGGTAGAAAATTTTATTCTGTGCTAGTGTAGCGTACGCGTGTTCCTTCAGTGGTATCAGAGCATTCCTGTGTAGTTTTCGATCTGGATTGGTCGCATATGGTTGATATGTTGTTTGTAGTAGATGCGATCTATTACTGTTCTTATGCTAGGTTCATGTGATGGATCTTTCGGTACACGGGTTGATTAGATCAATCGGTCATAAGGGGTTGACATAGGTATGAGTTGATAGCATCATGTGGCCAAAAAGATTAGTTCGTGCTCCTTCTTTGATGTACGCGCTAATTGCCCCTACCGGCTGGAAACACCATCGGGGCTAACTACGCGCACAGTCAGTAGATCGAGCCAACAGACCGAGGTCTTGTGTTGCGGTCTCCTCAAGTATACCGATCGCGATGATCAATGTGATTGATCTAATGAAAATTGAGACATTTTGAATGACTCGGATTTGGGTTGATTTGATCGGCCCGATGAGATTTTCATAGCGATTTCATAGATGCGATCTATGTAATTCCGTGAGGTTTTCAGGGCGCTGCCCTGAAACCCGTGGGGGGCGGCTCCCCCCTCGACCGCCATTTCGTACACGCATTGATTGTTATACAAACACATTCATGTCAGGGCGGTAGATTGCGTTCTACGCTTAACTTGTTTTTGTAGGGGATGATGTGAATGGTATGGCATAGATGTATATGTGATGCATGTGTGTTTTGGCGGCTTGTGTGTCGTATTAATCACAGCTGGGTTGAGGCTGTTCTTTAATTGTATAACGACCTGCGTGTCGACCTGTGATGCTTGCGCTCCTCATGTTGTAGACAATGCCGCCATCTACTTCCTCCACACCCAGTTTTAACCTGCGATCTATTCTTGAGAAAGAAAAATTAAATGGAACAAACTTCATTGATTGGTATCGCAACTTGAAAATTGTTCTCAAGCAAGAAAAGAAGGAATATGTTCTAGAGGGTCCATATCCAGATGAACCAGCTGAAGATGCTACTCGTGCTCAAAAGAATGAGTATGACAAACATTGTAATGACTCACTGGATGTTAGCTGTCTCATGCTTGTCACCATGACCTCTGAGCTTCAGAAGCAATATGAGAACACGGATGCCTACAATATTATTGTGGGTCTTAAAGGCATGTTTGAGAACTAGGCAAGGGCTGAAAGGTACAACACTTCTAAGTCATTGTTTGCGTGCAAGTTAGCTGAAGGAAATTCGGTCAGCCCTCATGTGATCAAGATGATTGGTTACATTGAGAGTTTGGAAAAACTTGGTTTTCCCCTTAGCCAAGAGTTGGCTACTGATGTGATTCTCCAGTCGCTCCCTCCGAGCTTTGAGCCAGTCATTTTGAATTTTCATATGAATGGCATGGAGAAGTCAATGACCGAGTTGCATGGGATGCTTAAGTCAGCAGAGGAGAGCATTAAGAAAAGCTCTAATCATGTGATGATGGTTCAGAAGACTACCAAATTCAAAAAGAAGAATAATAAGGCTTTGAGCAAAGGAAAGGGCAAGGGTAAAACTCAAGATGAGATCTCGAGTATCAAATCTAAGCTTCAGAAGCTCAAGATTGGTGCTACACCTGAAACCATTTGCTATCATTGCCAAGGGACTGGACATTGGAAAAGAAACTGCAAGAAGTACTTGGCAGAACTAGAAAAGAAGAAAGGAAGTAAGACTTCTACTTCAGGTATAAATGTTATAGAAATAAATCTTGCTACATCTCATGTTAGTTCTTGGGTATTTGATACCGGATCGGTTGCTCATATTTGCAATTCGATGCAGGGGCTGACAAGGAGTAGGAGTTTGGCAAGAGGCGAGGTCGATCTTCGCGTGGGCAATGGAGCAAGAGTTGCTGCGTTAGCTATCGGCACTTTACCATTATCTTTACCCTCAGGATTAGTTTTGGAATTAAATAATTGTTATTATGTTCCTGCCTTAAGCAAAAACATTATTTCTGCTTCATGTTTGGGAGCAGAAGGTTATGAGTTCAGAATAAAGAACAATTTGTTGTTCAATTTATTTGAATGATATGCTTTATGGTCTTGCTCCATTGATAAATGGATTATATATTTTAAATCTTGAGGATGTGCCTATCTATAACATTAATGCTAAGAGGCTTCGGCCTAATGATTTGAATCCCACTTATATCTGGCATTGTCGTTTGGGTCACATAAATGATAAGCGCATGATGAAGCTCCATAAAGATGGCCTTCTAAACTCATTTGATTTTGAATCATTTGAAACATGCGAGTCTTGTTTACTTGGCAAAATGACTAAAACACCTTTCACTGGTATAGGTGAGAGGGCAAATGACTTGTTGGCCTTAGTACATTTAGATGTTTCTGGACCAATGAGTTCAACTGCCAGAGGTGGCTTTCAGTACTTCATAACCTTTACCGATGACTTTAGTAGATATGGATACATCTACCTAATGAGGCATAAGTCTGAATCATTTGAAAAGTTCAAGGAATTTCAAAATGAGGTACAAAATCAACTTGGCAAGACAATTAAAACTTTGCGATCAGATCGTGGAGGTGAATATTTAAGCCATGAGTTTGGTAATCATCTGAAGCAATGCGGAATTGTTCCACAGTTGACTCCGCCAGGAACACCTCAATGGAATGGGGTGTCTGAACGACGGAATCGGACCTTGTTGGACATGGTTCGGTCAATGATGAGCCAATCTGATCTGCCATTGTCTTTTTGGGGGTATACTCTAGAAACAGCTGCGTTCACATTAAATAGGGTTCCATCAAAAGCTGTTGAGAAGACACCATATGAGATATGGACTGGGAAGCGTCCCGGGTTGTCTTTTCTCAAAATATGGGGATGTGAAGCATATGTAAAACGTTTGACGTCTGACAAGCTCACACCTAAATCTGATAAATGCTTCTTTGTGGGGTATCCTAAGAAAACTAAAGGATATTATTTTTATAAAAGGGATGAAAAGAAAGTGTTTGTTGCCCGAAATGGTGTCTTTTTGGAGAAAGAGTTTCTCTCAAAAGGAGTTAGTGGGAGCCAGGTGAGTCTTGAAGAAATTCGAGAGACATCAGAAAATGTTTCAGCTCCTACTGAAGCTCTACAGAGTGTACAAGATGTTGTACAACCTGTGGAAGAGGCATCAGCCCCACATAGGTCTGAAAGGCTACGTCAACTGCCAATAAGGTATCGGCATGACATTTTATTGTTAGACAATGAAGAGCCTAAGAATTATGAAGAAGCGATGATGGGCCCAGACTCTGAGAAATGGCATGATGCCATGAGATTCGAAATTCAATCCATGTATGATAATCAAGTTTGGAACTTAATTGATCCACCCGATGGTGTAAAAACCATTGAGTGCAAGTGGGTTTTGAAGAAAAAGAGAGACATGGATGGAAACATTCATATCTATAAAGCACGATTGGTGGCGAAGGGTTTCAAACAGATTCAAGGTGTTGATTATGATGAAACCTTCTCGCCCGTCGCTATGCTTAAGTCTGTCCGGATTATTCTAGCTATTGCTGCATATTTCGATTATGAGATATGGCAGATGGATGTCAAAACGGCTTTCCTAAATGGGAACCTAAGTGAGGATGTGTACATGACACAACCTGAGGGTTTTGTTGATCCCCAAAATACTAGAAAAATATGCAAGCTTCAGAGATCTATCTACGGACTGAAGCAAGCTTCTCGGAGTTGGAACATTCGTTTTGATGAGGTAGTCAAAGGGTTTGGCTTCATCAAGAATGAAGAAGAGCCTTGTGTTTACAAAAAGGCTAGTGGGAGCGCACTTGTTTTTCTAATCCTATATGTTGATGACATATTATTGATCGGAAATGATATTCCTATGCTTGAATCTATTAAGTCTTCATTAAGAAATAGTTTCTCTGTGAAAGATTTAGGAGATGCAGCATATATTTTGGGCATAAAGATCTATAGAGATAGAACTAAAAGGCTAATTGGATTAAGCCAAGATACGTACATTGATAAAGTGTTGAAGCGGTTCAACATGCAGGATTCCAAGAAGGGTTTCTTGCCCATATCACATGATATTAGTCTTAGCAAGACTCAATGTCCTTCGACATCAGATGAGCAAGACCGGATGAGTAAGATTCTATATGCTTCCGCAATTGGGTCTATCATGTATGCCATGCTTTGTACACGCCCAGATGTTTCATATGCTCTAAGTGTTACGAGCAGATATCAGTCAGATCCAGGTGAAAGTCACTGGGTAGCTGTAAAGAATATCTTGAAATACTTGAGAAGGACTAGGGATGCGTTCCTTGTTTATGGAGGTGAGGAAGAGCTAGTCGTAAATGGTTACACTGATGCTAGCTTCCAAACCGATAAAGATGATTTTCGATCGCAGTCTGGGTTTGTGTTTTGTCTTAATGGAGGAGTGGTGAGCTGGAGAAGTTCCAAGCAAGAGACGGTTGCTGATTCTACAACGGAGGCTGAGTACATCGCGGCTTCCGAAGCTGCAAAGGAGGCTGTTTGGATAAAGAAGTTCATCTCTGAACTAGGTGTGGTCTCTAGTGCTTCCAGTCCAATGAGTCTCTATTGTGATAATAATGGAGCCATTGCGCAAGCCAAGGAGCCTAGATCGCATCAAAAATCTAAGCACATACTTCGGCGTTTTCACCTCATTCGCGAGATTGTTGATAGAGGTGATGTTAAGATATGCAAAGTGTACACGGATTTAAATATTGCTGATCCATTGACAAAGCCTCTTCCACAGCCAAAGCATGAGGCACACATAGGAGCAATGGGTATTAGATACTTACATGATTGACTCTAGTGTGAGTGGGAGATAATTGTATAAAGTCTATGTTTATGAAATTTTGAATAAGGTGTTATTTGTTTCCTTGAATAATGATTGTATGCATTGATTGGCAAGTATGTGACTTGTTCGTGAAACTCTTTGTTTTATTTAATGTTATTCTAAAGATCCCTAGTCTTATGTCATTACGTGGGACAACAATGATTTATGGACTAGCACATGTATTGATTGATGATCATGTTTCACGGATCATGGATATAGGAATATCAAATCAATAATGTAGACACATGTTAGAGAACATGGTGTTGGATTGACCCACTCCGAGATGTTGCTGGGATTGTTATGTTAATATGTGCCATCAAGCGATCTCGAGTGGTATACCTACTGGATCCTTCGACCTGAAATCGCCATTGTTTCTCACTATGTGTAGTGGTGCGCTTTGGGGCAGCCAAACACTACTCCGTAACTGGGTAGCTATAAAAGTGGTCTTCAGGTGTATCATGAAACATGGAATGAGATGTGAGTGGATTAAGATGGAATTTGCCCCTCCTACATAACAGGAGAGACATCTCTGGGCCCCTCGATGTGGTTGGATTAGGGAAGTGCATGGCCATGCCAAGGTGATTAAAGAGTTAATCACAATGTGACTAAAGGGTTAGTCATGAGTTGTAATCCACCACAAGATCGAGTGAATGGTTGAGCTATCACAAGGGTGGCACGAATCTCGCCTTAAGTTCGACTGGTATCGTGTGGCAAAGGGATCCAAGTGTGAGTATATCAAGGTTTAGCCGATATGATCTTTATGTGTATTCGGAAGTCAATATGCCCTGCTAGGTGCCACTATTGACTTATGGCTTGAAAAGGGTTTTCAGGTCATGGCTGTTTACACATGAACCTAACGGGTCACACACTTAAGGGGTTGGAATTGGAAAGCTTGCCTATATGATTGTCTCTAGTGCAAGTGAGAGATTGTTAGTGATGTGCCCAAGAGGCAATCATAAACAATTCGGTTTTATATGGCTAAATGGGATTAGGGTTCTAATGGGCCTACATCGTGGAAGCCCATTAGCATGCTCTATAAATACGAGGAGGCGGGGCTGCTGGTAGGCGGACTTGTGTACTGAAAACCCTAGCCGCCACCTCCCCTCGGCCGTATCCCAAAACCCTAGCCGGGCGCGCGGTGCTAGCACACCAGCGCACGGCGTTCCATCCCGGACGTGTGGACTTCGATAGAGGCGCTGCTGTGACTGCGGCGCTAAGCGGGACGATCACGAGGAGGAGTCGGTTGGACGGAGAACGTTCGACTACTACTGCTGCATCGACGCGCGCTTCGTTGAATCGGCTGCATCAACGATACTTCCGCTGCACTGCGCGTCTAGTGGTAACGATCTGTGATCTCTTACTTGCATGGCTTCCTGGTTTACGCGGTAGAAAATTTTATTCTGTGCTAGTGTAGCGTACGCGTGTTCCTTCAATGCTTGGTACTGTTACTCATGTAAAACACCGACTGTGATCGCACAAATGCTCTCTCATTTTTGCGCAATGTCCATTGCACAAGAACGATGCCTCGAACCACTTCGCAGCAAATTTATAGTGGTAAGCATGATGCAACCATACTTAATTTCAAATAGATTGTTGAAGAATAAATTTCTTTATCAAAAAGAACAGTACATCAGGCTCTCTTCCTCTAATGGAAAATAAATATCGAATACTACATTCTGTTGTTTGTTTGACCTGCTGTAATGTTGTGTGGCAACTGGCAACTGGTCAACATTCTGCAATTTGTTTGACTTGTTGTAATGTTGTTTGTCAACTGGTAGGCATCATCTTCTTATCTTTCTAACTGAGATTTCTTGTGATAGGTTCTGCGAGTTATAAGTGGTGTCGAACCACAGACAGCGGAAGTACAACTCGATGTTGATAAAAACCAGGCCTTATCTCAACAAAATCCACAAGACAACAGGCATGTTGTGTACGCTTCGTTCTTTTTTTGAAGGCGCTACCAAATGAAGCTGAATGCATATTGCGTAAGCTTCGTTCTTTTATTGAACCAAGGCATGAGCTTCGTCAAAACCAAATGGAACCTAACGAAAGCAAGTTGCTAGCAGCCTTATTAATCCTTGCTATGCAAATGATTACCAAAAATTTGCTCCCAACAGCCAATTTGCTTTCCATTGCACTCGACGGATTTGTGAAAAAGCTGAAGGAAGTTGTAGAAAGGAACAACGAATCAACACCTGATTGTCTAGAGATAATCAGGGCCACGGCTAAGCTGTCTAGCTGGATAATGGAGGGGAACCACATCCCTAAGCAGTCCTTCCAGCAAGAAAAGTTTGACGAGGTACTTAAAAACGCCGCAGAAACCATGCTGGAATTGGAACGGTGCATGCTTCTCACTGGCATTGTCGCTGACACGGCGAGTTATGAGACCCTCTCATCCCTTGTGAAGACAATGAATGATCTCATTAAAGACAACGAATCATCTCACTGGCAGTGTCTTATGCCACAACCTTAGACGGCAACATGGATGTGCGCTAGTATGAACAGTAGTTTGCCTTATGTATGTTTGTGTCCGAAAAAAATCGAACTTACCCCTGTGGGTTGTGATCTCTTTAAAGTTTTATTGCATTCGACTATGTCCATGTTTTTTTTATTTTGAAATATTATTCAACTGGGTAATCATGTGGATGTTGTATCCCCTATCTATTATATTTATCGAAACCTGAATAATGCATTGTCCTGTGTGCTTGACAAACCATCCCTTTATTCATCAGCATGTACGCATCTTACTCCTAAACCTCTGCTTGTTTGTTGCTGGCGGCCTTACTACACCTTGCTCTGCAGATTTATGAGACAGATTTTTACTGCAGGCTAGTTCCCAAGTGCCGTTTCCAGATTCCCATTGCCCAGGTCAAATTCGTGAAGAAGCTGAAGGAGATAGTAAAATGGAATAGAAAATGGCTACCTGATTATCTAGAAATGATCAAGCTACGGTTGAGTTATCTATCTGAATAGTGGAGAGAACCGCAGCTACAGCCAGCTCTTCTGAAAAGAAGGGATCGACGAGAAACTGGGAGACTTAAACCCTGTTGGAGCTGAAGTGCTGGCTCCCAGTTCCTGCGTAAAAAAATCGACAAACGGGTCTTATTATAGGACTCTTTCGTTCATCGCGTGTAGGAAAATCTAGGGTTTGGATTTGGTCGCAACAATATGCAAATATCTAGGGGCACTACGGATCTGCAGTTCATTGTCTGCGTTTTGTGTGGGAAGAAACCAACAAAAAAGAAAAGAAATTATAGCTCTATGTTTGTGATCTTCTCGAGTTGAGTAGAATTCGTCCTTTGATGTTGATGAGCTTGATAAACAACACTCGATCTCTTGCAACTGAAATGTCCTCCATTTCTTTGTTAATTCAGTAAAGCTTGGACAGTTAAAACACGGGTTACCAATTTAACGGAGGATTGAAGCAAAACACATCTGTTGCAGCGGCAAAAAGGTGGTGACATTCGGTGAGGCCCATTTCATTTGCTTGCGCATGCAGAACGCAGCCCACCCCAGGGAGTAGGAGGAGGTGCATAGTCGACGGCGCCGGCAGCCTGCCGATCTGTTGCCATCCGGCACCGGCATACCTAGGTCTGATTATTTGGGCGTAGCCTTTTTCGGCTTATAGATTAAAGCCACCTTTTCAGTTTAAAAATCTTAAAAATGAACTGTTTTTAAGCCAAGGCATATTGTTTGGCAGACTGGCTTTTGAACTATAGCTTATTGTTGAAATTTTTGAAATACCCTTGGTTTTAATGGGACCCTTTCGTCCCTTGTGCTGACAATGAATTATCTGATTCTTATGCCACTGCAACAATAGTTTTGGTTTTTCTTCTCTCTTTATGCAAAAAGATGTCAAAGAAAGCGAATTTTGGCGTAAATTTTGGATGAAGACTCCTTTATTAAAAATTCTTATTGGAAAAGTTTTTTAGGAGTCCAAAGTTTATTTTTGCAAAATTTGAAAGTATTTCAACTTCATTTGGGAAAGTTGTGTACATTTCTCATTTTGATAAAATACTGAAATTTCAGAGTTTTGCTTGGTTTTGAGCAGATTTGTGACTTTTGTATCTTTTAGTGTGCTTATAATCTGAGGAAGGTATAATAATAACTTTTAATCCTCTATTTCTGATCTACAGTCATAAATTTTATCAGATTTATTGAACTTTTACAAGTTAGTTTTTCAGCTAGCTTTTAAGGCTCACTCAAAATATCAAAGTCTGAAAATCTGCAACATTCATTGGAATGTCAAAGCCTTCAAGGAGCTCTTAAGAGCGAGATTATTTGAATGTGTTTTAAAGATCTCTTCTTGTAAGTTAACTATTGTTGTAGGGGTGGCATCTACCTAAGCCCAACCGGCCTGTTAGAATGTTGTAAAACCCAAAGTGGGATATGTATAAGGACATAAATGCCCTTGAGGGGATACTTGGGTGTAAGGATACAATTGTAAAACACTCCCCATGTGAATATATAAGGTCATACAGGCCATGGGAAAGCCCCCAAGCATTGCTCACCTAACTCTCTACTACCATACCACCATCTCTCTGTTTGGTCTATAACCACAACAGTTGGCGCCGTCCGTGGGGAAGACGAGAGCAAGTTTCAAGATATGAAGAAGGATGGCACCAAAGAAGGCTTCATCGTCGACGGCAGCAAAGAAGAAGAGGAGCACAAAAGAGGCGCCTGGCGACGTGAGGGCTTCGACGTCGGCCACGGGTGCGGGAGATAGCACCGGCGCTGCGGCTGCCGACCTCGACGCTCGTGGCGCGACAGTTGCCCCAACCGCCGGCGCGGCGGTCGGCGCGAGTACCGATCGGGCCGTCGAGAGTGTTGATGGCGACGGTCGTGCTACCACGGCCACTGCCACCGCGCCTGGCGCGGGAATGGCTAGTGGCCTCGGCGGCAACGCCGATCCCGTCACCGACTCCGGAGCCCACCGCACCGACGCGTCGAGCAGTTCTGGAGCACAAGCCGTGGTCGTGGTCAGCCCAACGGTGCAACCCGCTGCTCCAACTGCCGCAGCCACGCTGACGGTGGAGAGCACTCTACTAACGGCCCTTGGCATGCTGCAACGAGAGCTGGCGGACCTCCGCAGAGCCATGCGAGATATACAAGAGGCTTGGGTTATTTTATTTGCCATAAATTGCTTTTGAAATATGATACATAGAAATTTTTCTAAGACCTAGCAATTTGAACTGAAACATAAGGTGTGAAAGAATGCAATAATAATAGCGATCCAGATTCCATCCACCGTTACATGGCCTCTGCACCATATGTTTAATTCTTCAGCGTTATAACCGCTTAAATTATCACTGGGGCGACACCCAGAGCAACACAAATTAGGGCCTTTCTCTGCCCTCCACTTTACCAATTCCACCCACAAAGTTTTTGAAATAGAACTATATCTAGTTAAGTTCCCATGTCCGCCCTTGACCGTGAGCACGGCTATTCGAATAGTTTTCACTCTGCAGAGTTTGTACACTTTACCCACAAGAGATAGTCTACTCGTTGCCCCACATGATTCCTTAGTCATGTAGTTGAGTAGAGCATCACAGGACTGTTACAATGCATTTTTCTCAGCGGTGTCACATCCGCGAAGGTTTCACTCCCTTCGAGGTACGACCACCCTTCCATGAGTCCCCTCTTGCGCCGTCACGTTGGAGGATGTGGCCATCCTCTACCCGCCCGTGGTCACACCGGCGCAACCCATACTGAGTCGATGCAAATTAGTTAGCCCTGCCTACACTTTGCCAACTTGTGGTTGTGCTTGTTGTACACTGGGAGGTCATCACAAAATTCGGTCCTTAGGGCTATCTGGGCGGTTCTACCGCTATCCCCCTTTGTGCTTTCACGGCACCACAACCCCGAACCATCCGCCCAGATAATTAAGCAACTTGAGGTTTTTGGGAACATAAAATATCCATGTTACAACATACCAGCCTTTTTCACCAATGACTTTCCAATTCCACTTCTCATGATTAAAAGTGATGCTTGGGGCATTCTGGTGCCCCCGATTATCTAAGCAATACTAAGCATGGCACATAATTATGGACTTATTTTCGAAAGACTACCATTATAATTTTGCTAGGGTGACAAGGCTCAGATATTCAAATATTTCCAAAGGAGGTATAATACTAGCAAGTCGATTAATGGGTATATAACTAGAATCTTCAAACAAACATATATTTGCATATGAAATAACAGCATGCAATTTGATAATTTAAATAAAAGTAAATTTGCGAAAAATGTAGGTTCAACATGATCAAAGTATTGACTCGCCTGGCGCGGTTTACCGCGGTTTGAGCTCACACAATGCTTTCTCTTGAGCTTTTGGTCTTTATCTTCACTTCGAGCTTGATCTCGCTTGATCCATTGAGTCTTCATGACTTTCAATTTCTAATTACGCTACAACCAACTAAATCCAAATAAAAGTAAATAACTCAAAAGATCCAAATAAATCCGAATAAACTTAATTTAGTTTTATTATGAGTTAATGAGTGATTCGAGTGACTTGAGGCAAGGTGGGTGATAGAATGCGACGACTCGATCTTTTTATTACTAACCTCTTCCACTATTTTCATATTTATTAAAGAAGTTACATGAGTTAGGTTAGGCCTATGAATTGGTGTGCGAGTTTACTGAGCATTATTTTGTTGAGTGCTATTGTTCAAGGCATATGCGACATATAAGCGATGTATACAACTTTTAGCCTACCGAGTTAGTCTTATAGTCTGGGTATATAGCATTTCATGGTACGGCATTTTATGTACCTTCAGTCATCACTCGGCTAAGTTTAACTTGGATTAGGGTCTATTTATACGGGTCCTAGCTTGTTGTATACATTCATGCTCTACATTATTATTTATTAAATCCAATGTTAATATTTAGCTAAGGGCACTACATTATTATTTATTAAATCCAATGTTAAGATTTAGCTAAGGGCACCATTGTTTTGTCTATACTTTATTTATTATTAGGCTTAGATTGAATCTAAACTTAATTTAAATTCAGTTATCTGGGCAAAGCTTGTTGTACCAGATCATATTTTAATATTGTTACTTAATTAAATCTATTGCTGAGATTTATTTAATGGCATCATGTTAAATGTTGGGCATATTTTAACTGTAATTAGGGTGATCTTTAATTAGTTTGGTCATTTAACCAAAAATGCCTTTAATTTATAGTTAGATTTAATATAAAATAAATACTAAAGGTACACTAATTATTCATTACGATATCTAGTCCAAACCTAAACATCTCATAGTCTCTTTTACCTCCTTTCTAAATTTCTTATTAGGCCTTTGATTAATAATTAAGCTTTTTAAAATAAAGATCAAAGGCACATTAGTTATTAGCGCATAATGATTAATCCATGATTAAATATTTAACAAGCTCATTTAAATCCTTATTAAATTTATTAGCTTCTCTAAATTATTTTCTAATTTTCCGTAATTTTCTTACTTAAAATGGGCTAAAAAAATCAAATTAAAAAGGAATGGGAAAAAAGGCTGTCTCCGGAATCGAACTCGAGACCTCTCGGTGAGAGAGTGCAAGAGCTGGCGTCGGTGAGGCAACAGCCCTCACGTGACAGAGGTAGCCGCACCTAAATAGAAGAGGTAAGATGGCTGGGGCAGAACAAAGGAAGCCGACGCCGGCGGAAGGCAGTGTTGCCTGTGGCGAGCGGCGGCCGGTGGGGAGCTATGGACCGCAAAAATGAGTTGCACCGAGTGTTGGGAACTTAGTGAAGGCGACGCGTTGACTGGAGCGGCAGCGAGGCGGCCGGGCGGCTGCTCGGAGTGGCCGGCGGTGAGGTCGGCTTGGGGCGGCGGCGCCGGAGGGGGAGGGAGAAAGAAGTAGGGTGAGCACGAGTGATGGATGAGTATGTGGATGCTCACCATCGTGCTATTCGCGCCGGAGGAAGTCCGTGGCTGGCCGGCGATGAGCGCAAACGGGTGCACAGCGCCAGCGAGCTGGGGCGGGCCGTAGCTCTGACCGGTGGCGGGGAAGACTTCGGGGCGCCGGGGTGATGCTCCACACGCCAGGAATCGAGTTGGCGCGGACCGAGGAGG
This sequence comes from Dendrocalamus latiflorus, assembly GCA_017311315.1. Lineage (NCBI taxonomy): Eukaryota > Viridiplantae > Streptophyta > Magnoliopsida > Poales > Poaceae > Dendrocalamus > Dendrocalamus latiflorus. The sequence continues at coordinate 21,418,960 of CM029666.1, read as the reverse complement.
AGACGGCGGTGGAAGCGGCGGTTTCAGTCGGAGGCGAGGAAGAACGCTGCTGCGGCGAGCTCGAGCCACCGGAGTCCAATTACTCGCGGAGGAGGGAGAAGGATTCCGGGGGCTCGCCGTGACGCAATCGGTTTGCGTGGGCTTTGCCGGAGTGGCCGGGGCAGCGTGGAGGCGCGGCGGCCAGTGCGGACATGGCTTGAGGAAGGAGAAGGGGCAAGCATTGGGGCTTCGGGCTTCTTATAGCCGAATGGAGGGGAGGCGCAGCTGGCAGAGGACCGGACAGCAGCGGAGGACCGGGCGGCCGGGGGGGGGGGGGGGGGGGGGGGGGGGGGGGGACTACGGGGCAAAGACCGGCGCGAGGCTCGGTGGCGATGTGATCGGGCGAGCGGCGTGTGCAGAGTAGAGAGGAGGCAGCGCGGCAAGATTCGGGCGGGATTCAGTGCAGTAGAGCAGGGAGATCGCGGGGATCCGGCGTGATGATGGCGCCGCGCGCGTGATGAAGCCGGGCGGACAGGGCCGTGTCGCGCGCTTTGGCTAAAAGGAGGGGGGTCCGGGTGCGAGGGCGACGGGAGCCGGCGGAGATTGCGCTGAGGGCGGCAAGCGCCGCTGACGCGGGTGCACAGTAACCGTGTCGGCCGGCTTTTGCCGAGGCAGAGAGGAGGAGGGGGCCCCGGGTGCGCACGGGAAGAGGAGAGGAAGAAGAAGCTCAGCCAGGGCCCGCAGGCAGTGAGAGCACGGGATAGGGAATGGTAGTGTGGAAAAGAGAAGAAAATTTTTGGGCTTGGTTTTGAAATTTCAGATTTCTAATTTAATTTTTGTTTCATATTTATGGTCACTGATTTTTGCACGACATTTAGAATTTAAGCTTTAAATATTTAACTATTAAATGAGAGTTTCTATTATTATTTAGGTTATATGTGTATATATTCATATAATTTCTCATATTGTTATTTTGCTGGCTTACTTAATGTTTGCATATATATATATATATATATATATATATATATATATTATGTATGTTTGTGTTTTATTGTTTTACTCTTATGCTACAATTCCCAAATTAAGACTTTATATTTTAATTCAGGTTTCTCCCTCCCTTTTATGGTTCATCTTTTCATTTTCTAATTTAAAATTTTGAGTTTCTATTATTTACATATTTCTTATGGCATTACTAATGTTTGTTTTTGGTCTTTCTTGAACTTCTTCAACTTTTGGAACCTCAATCAAAATTTAAGAACACCATGAAAATCCAAACTCATGTAGAATATTTGGCAAAAATAACTCAAGGGCTTCATATTTTCAAATTTAAAATTTTAGGATGTTGCATCGAAGGGCAAGCGCAAACAAGAGTCTTCGAAGGACGCCCCCAAGCGCAAGGACGCTAAGCCTAAGGACTCGTTGGGTGACAAGTCCAAGCATAGCCAACGTAAATCCTAGAGGGCTCGCTACGTCTTCGACATCGAGGGCGGTTCTGAAGACAGCGCCCCTACCGGTCGCGGGCGAGGTCGTTGAGGCCGGGGCCGAGGGCGCGGCCGGGGTCATGATGATAGACCCTATGCAGAACAAGAAGAATAGCTCTATGGCCTGTGGTGCGAGGTACATGGCCGAGGCGGCCACAACACGTGAGCATGCACCGCCATTGCGGCGCTCTGTTAGAGCGTCATCAAGAATAGAACCCTAGAAGCGGGGCCGCCCGTCATGGCCCACGTGCAGCGGCCCCATGCCACTACTAGAAAATCCCTCTAATGCCACGAAACACATTGCAACGGCACAAAATTTGATGCAATAGGTAGGCCTTATTGCCACAGTTTGGAAAAAATATTGCGATATGTGGTCAATATTGCCACTAATTTATTGCGTTGCAAAAATCTTGACTTTCGTGGCAAGAGGTAGGTGTTATTGCCACCACTTTCAAAATCGTTGCGATTAGCTGACAATATTGCCACGCAATTTCCTGCGTTGTGATAATCTTGAATTTTGTTGCAATATGTTGATGTTATTGCAACGAAATTCTAAGTGGTTGCGATGAGTTGACAATATTGCAACGAATTTATTACGTTACCATAATCTTTAAATTACATTGCAAAAGGTTGATATGTATTGCAACAAAATTGTAAAGCGTTGCATCAATAAATGTTTTATTGCCACGATTGATTGCGTTGTCATAATATTTAACTAGTGTTGTAAAAGGTTTGTATATGTTGCAACGAAATTGTAAAGCGTTGCATCAATAAAGGTTTGCCACGATTTAAATTTGTTGGAAGAAAAACTTGTTGGGTGGCAAAAAGTAATTGTGTTGCCACAATTTATTTAAGCGAAAATAGAAAAAAGAGCATGTCCTAGGTCTTGAACCTAGGACCTTCACGGTCATAAACCTTTTTTCTTACCACTAGGCTAGGCATGTGTTTTGTTCAAATATTTGTGCACTTATTCTTTTACAGTATTTGCGTTATGGGAAAGGACACGTGAGTAACCCCTGGGAAATCAATCTCGCTGACGCGGATACGCTCATGTCTTGCACTTCTTAGTTAAATATTTATTTAACTGGAAGGAATTATTGAGCCGTATTAAATATTATCAGGTGAACTCTAATTTAATTGGGTATTTAATGATTATACTTGGAGTTTGTAACATCCTGAATTTTAGAGCCTTTTTGAAGCTTTTGAAATAAAATTCACCATTTGTATTTTTCTGAGATTAATTAAAGCTTAATTGGAATTTTTATGAATTAAAAAGGGTTTAATATGATTAAGTTAAACATTAACATTTGCCAAAAATATTTTATTTGAGTTCCCTGAGTCCCAAGGAATTTTATGGAATTTTCTGGGATTTTTCTGGATTTATTTGCTACTTTCTAGAGCTCAAAAAGTATTACTTGAATTTCTGGAAAAATAAAAACCCCAAAAATCCTTAAACCGGCCGGTGGGCCGAAACCCACCAAGTCGGCCCAACCCGCCCGGCCAGCCTGCCCCGCCCATTGCCACGCGCGCGCATCCGCACCCGCTTTGACCTGTCCGATATGCGCCACGTGTTGGCCATCAGACACGCGCCGCCCGCATCCAACCGCTCGCCCCGCCTCCGGCCGCAGCCACCCGATCCTCCCCCGTGCCCCGCGTCATCCATTGGAGGGCCAGTGCACTGTTCATCTCCTACCCGACGCCGTCTTCGTCATCCGAAGCCGCCGCCTTCGCCGCCGCCAGCGTCGTGCGCCATTGCCGTCGCCGCTGCCAGCGCCGGCGCCCTCGCCGTCGCCTTCGCCACCGCCATCGCCCTCGCCGCCGTCGTCCGCCGTCGTCTGCCGCCGCCGGTGAACTTCACCGCCATCGTCTGCCGCCGCCGGTGAGCCCCGCCGCCACCTCAGTCGCTGCCGGCCAAGTCCGCCGCCGCCCGGTCACCCCGTCGGCCATACCCCGCAACCGCACCCGCGCGCCCTGCCGCTTCGCCTTCCGGTGGATCCGGTCCATCGTGAGCTGTCTCCGACCCATGGGGTCCACTAGTCAGCGTCGGTGCCGTAAACCCGTGAGCCGGTTAGCTACGTCAGCATGCCACGCAAGCCAGCCACGTCAGCCCTAATCCGAGTCAGCACGCCACGTCAGTACCACCTGTCAGCCACGTCAGCAACCGAAGCCGCCGATGCCATGTCACCCCGCCCCGTCAGCATGCCACGTCAGCCAGGTTGCACACGTGTCACCACGTGGTTGCCACCTCAGCCCTAGCCGCCACGCCAGCAGCCAGTTGCCCTTGCACTGTTTCATATGCCGGGTTCACGGTAGACCGGTTATTCCGTGAGCCGGGTCCACAGCACAGTGCAATTTCTGAATTACAGCCTTTTCCCCAAATTAGATTTTCCAGAGGCCCGTTCTCCCTCGTCCGAGCTCTGATTGACCCGATTCTTTTTCCTAAATTCATCTAAAATTGAGCTCTATCTTTTGGTTCTCATTTGAAAGTTTTTGAATTTATTTGAATTTTATTTAAATTTATTTTGAATTTATTTTGAGTTTCGTTTCGTTTTCTCCCTCGTTAGATCACGTCTTCGAAGGAGCAGAAGCAGGGTTTGAAGAGCAAGAGTCGTCAACTGAGCAAGGCCAAGGCAAGTCGTGTCCTTTGATCATATTGAACCTAGTTTTCTAATCTATTATGTATTAATTTGTTTTGTTAGAATTAGTGTGTTTTGTTATGCTGTGTGGTTGATAAGCTTTTTCTGTTTCATTAATAAGCTTTTTAAATTGTGTATGTTGTGGTCTTGCAGGTAGTGTTAATTTGGCCAGATTGGTTTTAATTTGCTGCACTTTGATTGATAATCATTGGAAGCATGTCACATGATGGGAGCAGTTGGATGCAGATGGATAAGTCAACATCTGAGTGGCAAAAAGGATTCAAGAAATTCATTGAAACTACTTTTGGAGGCACATCTAAAGGTTTAACTGCACCCTGTCCTTGTTCAAGGTGTCGTTGCATGTCCTATAGATTACAATATGAGGTTGAAAGACATTTGCTAGTTAGAGGGTTTGATGAAAGTTTCATCCAAGAGCAAGGTAATGGTGAAGCTTTGGCTGACGATGACAACAAAGATGAAGGAGATTGCAATGAAGGTGCAACAGGTGATGGAGCTTCTGTCAATGATCTAGTTTCTTCAATAATCAGTGGCGCTATTCCTGGCGACATCATCGGTTCTAATATTGAAGAGCCAAATGAACAAGCAAAGAAATTCTTTAAATTATTAAATGAGGCACAAAAGGAATTGTATCCAGGTTGCAAGGAGGCAACTAAGGTTTCTTTCATTGTCAGGCTATTTCACATTAAATGCATGTATGGTCTTAGTAACAGTTCCTTGGAGTCCATACTTCATCTGTTCTCGCTTGTGCTCCCTAAAGGACATTGTATCCCAAACACCTTGGACAAAGTGCAAAAGGTTGTTCGAGATCTTGGGCTAGACTACCAGAAGATACATGCATGTGAGAATGATTGTGTGTTATTTCGAGGTGATTATGCTAAGATGGATACGTGTCCAATATGTGGTGAGTCTAGGTGGAAAACGGCCGATTTCGTTGGAAACGATGAGGCTAGTGGCACTGATGGAGCAAAAAAGCGTTCTCCACATAAAATCCTAAGATATTTCCCACTTATTCCTCGGCTTCAAAGATTGTATATGAATGAGATCACATCATCATAAAAATTTTCCCTCCCTAATAACTTCTCCACAATACGCGACTCCTTCTTTTATAATAGTAAATATATATATATATATATATTTATTTATTATATTTTTAAAAAACATAAAAATTTTCCCTCCCTAATAACTTCCCCACAATACGCACATCCCGCCCAAATTCCTCAGCCCCCGTCCAAAACCATCGCGGGATATACACCCCTAAATCTTCCGCCCGCCAGACGCCCAGACCGCGTCGCCCTCCGCCTCCGCCCCCTCGGCCCCTCCTGTGAGACCCCGAAGTAGAAACTCCTGGACCTCCTGTGCATTACAGTACTAGTCCCAGATCAATGCTAGTACACACAGTTCAAACAGAAAAGATGATACATTGCCAACAACGCTTTATTATCATAATCGAGATTACAGACCTCGAAGTCTTTATTACAAATGAGGTTTTAAGACCTCACACCAAAAAGAAAAATTACAGCGGAAGCAAAAAGAAACTAAAGCAAGACCCATCAATACGCCACAGGCAATTGACTGGGGAAACGCAACCTAGTTCTCCGGAAAGCCTTCGACGAATCCATCCACGAAGTAGTCGTAGTTCACCTCTTGAGCTTCGATCTCCTCTGAGAGTTAATTTGAAGTGTAGCACGTGAGTACATGAATGTACTCCGCAAGTCTTGGGAAAGATGCATAGATGCAGGCTTAACAAAGGAAGGCTATATGGTTCTTTTGCACAAAGCAACATTTTAAAATTCAATTACTACTAATTATTTTTGAAGGCATCAAGTTAATAAAGTAAATGTTTTAGCAGAAACTATCATTAACTTTCTAGTGAAGGTTCCATCTACCAACACTAGCCAACCAATTACAATTGGTCAAGTTTAAAACTGCGGGTTAAATCCACCCTCTCTGGCTCCAACCGCCAGGATACCCTTCCGAGAGTTCCCTCCACTCCTGGAATACAAAACTTTTGATTTTAAAACCAAAACCAGAAATCTACCATGTGAATGCATTCCTTGCCCGCCCTTGACCGTGGGCACGGCTATTCGAATAGTTTTACACTCTGCAGAGGTTGTACAACTTTACCCACAAGAGATAAATTATCCTAAAAGTCAACACGCTTCCTTTGGCATGAGACCCAGATAAAATATCACAAAGCCTTTACCTTACTCTAATCTAGCTAGATACCACCCGCTGAGGTTTCACCGCAGGTAGGCTAACCGCCCGAACCGAAGCCCCCTCTTGCGCCATATGAGTACAGTAAATCCCTGTCCCTCACTGTGAATAACCAGTCCATCCCTGGCATCCACTTTCCACTGGTGGCACCTAAACTAGACTATCGTAAGTTAGTCAGCTAGGTCGTACCCATATAGACTTGTGGTTGTACGGTTAATGCTCAGTCTGGACAAACACAAGCGTCGGTCCTTAATTGACTAGGGTGGAACATACACATTACAAGATCTCGTGCTTCCTGCACCAATCCAAACTAACCATCCACCCTAATCTAAACCAATTTTCACATTTTAGTTTATTTTAAAAGAACAGTGGCAACTCCAATTACCACTAATTTTCATAAACACAGGGGTATTACAATAAATCATAATTTCCCATTTTCAAGATTTCAAAGATATTAAATAGCGAGACTAAGCATTATACTACCATTCCACTATTCACAAAGATTCAGTAATAATCTCATTATTGAGACAAATGAAACTCTAGGGTGACAAAGGTACATGGCATTCAATTTCAATGGAGGATATAACAAGGTTAGTTTAACTAACTCTTAAGATTTGAACTAATATTTTATATAAATAGCAATGCACATAATTTAAAATAATTAAAACATTTCGAAATCATAGGTTCAAGATGATCAAAGGAGACTTGCCTTCTTGAGTGCTGTTTGGGTCTTCTTGCTGCGACTCGACGAGTTCCTCGGCGACGGCGGAATCTACGCGCGAAAAGACAAACAAACAAAACAAATAAAATCAAACAAAATTTAAATAAAATTCAAAAAAATCAAAAAGAGTCCATATTTGGATAGTTTAGGATTTTAGAAAAATTTAGAAATTTGAACGGCTCAAATCGGAGTTAAAACGAGAAAGTTATGGCTTCCGAAAGATTAAATAGGAGGGAAAAAGGAAAAACCGGATTTCGGGAATTATTTTTGTATTGGAAAATGCCATTTATGACGTCAGCAAATTTCGAATTTCTTGAGCGGGAAAGTTATTTGAATGACAGGTGGGTCCGGTCTACCGTGGACCGGATCCACGGACCATGGGCCTTGCCGACGTGGCGCGCCGGCCACATGGCGCCACGCGGGCGCGGGGTGGCGGCCACGCGGGCGGCCACGCGGGCAAGGCCGGCCGACGTGGAGGCCACGCGGGCGGCGCGCTCGGCCGGCTCGGGAGGCGCACGGCCGGCGGCCTCGCCGGCGGCCGGAGGTGGGGGCGGCGAGCGGCGGCGGGATGAGGGGGGTCGGCGGCGGCTTACCGGCGGCGGCGACGGGAGGCGGGATGGCCGGCGGCGGCGCAAGAGATGGTGGCGGCGGCGGCTTTTGATGGGGGCGGCGGTGAGGCAATGGGGGGCGGCCGAAAGGAGGAGGAGAGGGGCGGTGGGAGGCGGGGTGAAAAGAGGGGAGGGGAAGGGTGGTATTTATAGGCCATGGGAGGAGGGGCGGCCGAAAATGGGGAGCTCGCCGGAGTTAATGAAATCCGCAATTAGGGGGCGAAATTTGAGGGGAAACGGCCGGAGGAATGGAGGTAATTGATAGAGGATCCGTTTCCACCATTTAATCGAGATTTTATGAGGGAGAAGCGCGGGATTTTGAAGCTATAATTTCGGTATTAATGGAGGTGGAGAGAGAGGGTGGGAGGAGGAAGAAAGGAAGGTAGAAAAAGGATATGACAAGGGGGCCCCATGTGTCATAGAGAGGGTGAATTAGTGAAGGGGTACGGGCCGTCGGATTTGCGACACGTGGCAAGTGGGTGTATGAGAGGCTTTGGATTTTATGAAGGGGTAAGTTGTGGTGGATGGCTAGGATTAAAACGTGGAGAGAGGTTGATTTAATCTGAGAGCGACACGTGGCGGGCTAGGAATAATTTGATTTTTATTTTCGGAATAAATTTCAGAAATTACTAGAAACTTTATAAAAGCTTGGAAAATTAATATTTAATGTCTAAAAATTCCAGAAAAATCATAAAACATTCCTGGAAGCATTTTAGACTTATTAAAAATATTTTTAATTTCGGATTTGCATTTTAATAATTTATAAAATACTTTTTAACTTTGAAAATTGATTTTAAATTTCAGAAAATTCTCAAATAATATTTAATAATTTAGAAAAGGCTAGGAAAAATATAATTTTCCCTTTTTGGCTTTAATAAAATATTTTAAATACATTTTCTTGCTTTAAATTTTGAAATAAAATCCAGAAAATCAAATAAAAGCCAAGTAAAATCCAATTACTTTAAAATAATTAATTTGAATTTAAATTTTTCCAGAAAGCCAAATTTTGGGATGTTACACCTCCGCCCTCGCCCTCCCGGCCTCCCCCACTCCGCCCGGCGCCCGCTCCCACGGGACCCCCTCCCACGCTGCCCCGCCGCCTCATCCCCCACCTCCCCCGCCGCCGCCTCGTCCCCCACCTCCCCCGGCCTCCCCGCCTCCCCGTCTCCCTTCGCCTCCCTCCGCCTCCCCGGCCCCTTCGCCGCCCACCGCCCCCTCCACCTCCGTCGCCTCCCCCGCCGCCACCCCCCTCCACCTTCCCCCACCTCCCCCCACCTCCACTGTAGTCCCCGTCTCCCTCCGCCTCCGCCGCCTCTATACACCCCAAGGCCGACGCCGTGATCTATTCCGATCCCATACGTGAGAGGAACGAGGCATCGGTTTGGAGAAGGCCTAGGTCGACAAGACAATGGCGATGACTCCATCGACGACGCCGATCACTAGTTCGGCCGCCGCCAACGCCACCGACGGGGATTTCGCCATCACGAGGGCCGACCGATGGGTTCCACCTCGAACTTCTGGCGCTGAAGAAGACGGCACAGATGATGCTTCCCTCCCCAAGTATGAAGCCTCATCATCTCCATCAAAAATTTGTGTCATGTAGTTTATTTCATATCAAATTTTCTTGATGCAAAAATACTGAATACTTCAGTTGACTATTTTGTTGCCATGTCAAACAACATTTTGGGCAGTAACTCTACACCCATTAATCAACAACATCAGCTATACTAAAGGTTGTGTAATCTGGAAATAGTGAATGTGTACATACTGATAGCATATACACATAAATGAACTTAATATCCAGTAAATGAACTAATATCGTTGTAGAAGCGTGTCTTCTAATTAGGGTGGTGGTACAATACTGCTATTATTGCTTCTGCTTCTTGTATTATTATATCTTTCTGGTCTGATTGTGCTGCTTTAGTATTAATGATCAATTGTGGAGAATAGCTTCATTTGGGGTATATATTATAAGGTAGTTCTGTTTTGAGCTTAGATTATCTAAAGCTTATAGGGTTAGATGAATCTTGTCAAATAGAAGCATACTAAAATGACAATTAATGCATGTGCATCGATCTTTGGGGGGGGGGGGAACCCCACTCAAAAGTGGTTTATGAGATCTTTTAACTTGTCATTTATTTGTATTATACTATGATTGTTGTACCATTTTGTGTAAAGCGTCACAACTATTAAGAGTAGGATAAGAGTATGCGAAGTTTGACTATATTGGTGCCAAAGGTTTTTGTATCTTGTATATTGCTGCTATTGGGATGACTTTGCGATAGGGAAATTGATTTTCGCACTAGTAAATATGAATACGATAATTTGTTCCATCTTGTATGCCGTTGTTATTTTAATAGTGACATAGTGTGATATCGAATGTGTTGGAATTCAGAACTATAGTTGTGAACTAACCTGTGCGTGTCTATGATTATTTGATCGATCCTCAAATGGTTTACTATATTTTCTGTTCATGTTTTTGTTTCTTTGAACTTAGTAAGTATTATGGATGCATTTTATCTGAAAAAAATCTGGTCTTTTACTAATTTGTGTAACTTACAGTTGATATGCTGTTAGTATCTGTTGTTTTATAGGATGGATATTACAGAAGTCTCAGTGCACTATAGTTACTTTAAGTTATGGAATACGATATATACTTACTGATTTTGCATCCTGACAAATCTACTTTATGGTTACAAATATACTCATTTTAGAATATTATACTGAACTACATTCTTTGATGTTGTGCTAATGCATAGCAGCCTAGGCTTGGATATTGTTGCGGGATTTCCTTTCTTAGGTGCATATTCTACATCATATAGTTGTAACTCCTTAAATAGTGAATGTAATGTGATTGTTATTTATGCCATTTTGCCTCCCAGGAAAGAAGGTTTTTTTAGCTGTTTGGCAAAGAACAATTATGGATACTCATTTTTTTTGCTGCAAACACCTAGCTTCTAGGGTCTTGAGAATTTTGTTATCCAAACTTGATTTGAGCTGCTGATCTGTGTTATTGTTGATACTTCCAAAAATCTACACAGGATCAGCATTGAGTACTGATCTACATAGGATCAGCATTGAGTGCTGATGTGTGTTATTATTGATACTTCCAAAAATCTACACAGGATCAGCATTGAGTGCTAAACTAATATCCTTGTAGAAGCGTGTCTTCTAATTAGGATCATGAAGAAATAGGAGTCAAACAACAAAGAAAAATAAATGATTAAAGTGAAGTCAATTTCAATGAGAAAGTACCTTCTCAGAAGGTCGCAATTTGCTGCTGGTGAACCCCTCAGCAACAAGCTTATTGACAGCATCTCTCAGCCTCTCATACTCCTCCCTGACATTGTAAACCTAGTGCGAGATCTTTGATTTGTAATGATTTCATATCAAATTTTGAACACTCATTACAAAACAACCTAAAAGCATGGCAAGGTAAATAAAAATTGCAATGAGATTTTGAACAGGTGACTTTAATGAAAAAGAAACTGCAAACATATGCTTGTGTGCATACCCATGCACGTGCACACTCATTACAAATTTATTGTTTCCTTCTGATCATCTATTATTTTCCTCTCAGATTTTGCATATTGACAACTGCATTTTGACTATTTAACATTTCTCTATGTAAACATACATAACGAAACAAGGGTTGGGTCAGCAGTGGACTTTAGTTATTCAATGCAAGGGAGCACCACCAGAAAAAGAATTCTTCGAGTGCGATCTTGATAGGACTAATGTCTCATTTATGACATTGTTAAGTTTAAAAGAACAGCTTGGATACTCAGTTAGGGACTTCTTATACTATAAGAAGCGATGTGGCAGAGCGGTATTAACTCTGGAGCCGATCGATTATAGTCGTGATGCAGACAGAATGATAGAAAGCAATCAAGATGAAAGGGAAGTTCGATTAGTAGTGTCAAGGGAGTGAGTAAAAGACAATCAGGTGACCATAACACCAATGAAGCGAAAGAGGAGTCAACAAAATAGTGATGATCCAATTACAAATGAACAACTTGATGCATACAAGGTTTGGCTAGCGAATCTGCAAGCCAAGGAAGAACACACGGGTAAGTTATATATGTTGCTACACTAATCGCACTGATTCTAACAGAAGTACTGAATTGGCAACTGCACTAACATATATTCATGGCTCACAGAATTTATAGATGACTACAGGGATGAAACAATCAAAACATATAAGGAATGGTTAAGGAGGAAAGGCCATCTTGATGATATCTGTAATTTTCAAATCTTTCAATGAACTATACAAGCATATTATTAGTTTTACAAACTCACATATATTTCTCTGATGAGTATTATAATGTGTGCAGTATCCTTTTTCAAAGAGGACCATACCAACAATCCAGCTGGCCTTCAAGATGAGGAAAGTCAAGACAGCGGCCTAACACCACCAGAGAGGCCATCTCATGCTCGGAAAAACAAGCAACAACAAAATGGTATGCTATCCTTCTGTCAATTCTATTTTCTAGGTTCAATTGGTTTTTGCTAAATGTGTACATTAAATGACATTTAAATTGCTCATAAGGAGGTGGCTCCCAACAGTGCAAGAAAGGTGTACGTGGATGCCTTAAAGGTTTAGCAGTAGCTAACAAGAGAGTGAAGAATGCATCGCAAAAACTATCAATTCAATTTTCAGCAAGGTTAGGAGGCCCCGTAGGAGAAAACTCCCGAACATTAGTGGATGAAGTGGTAATGTTTACAAGAAAGAGGTCTCCACTTATTGGAGTCAAAAAGTGGAAAGATATAAAGCAAAATGTCAAAATTACAATAGCAGAGGATTTGCTAGTAAGTTACATCTTTTTATTTGTTGGTAAATAAGCATGTTAATTCTGTAATTACGTACGACTTCACCTTCACTTTCTGTTTCAATACAAGCATAGTAGGTGGGATTTTCCAAACATTGAGAATGCAACGGAAAAGATATGGGACATTGCTAAAGAGCGGTACAAAGGATGACGATCAACATTCAGTTCTACATACAAGGCATACAACACTTACGCTGAGCGAATGAAACATAAGCCTGAAGATATAGACATCGTCGAATGGCACTACTTGATAATGTATTTTGGAACTGAAAAATTCAAGGTTCAATTTTTCTCGCTGCAATTACCAATTAGTGAATGGAATTGAGATAGTAACCATTAATGTATGGACTTGTACAGTTGATGCATTAGCAATAGCAATTACAAAATATATGCAGCAGCATGTGTTACAGACATATATGCTTTTTACTACCACTATTTAGGATGCATATAATTCTTATTTAGACTTGAACAATTGCTGCATAAGGCATATAGGAGTTAGCTCCAGAACACCTTTGTAAGTAGTAGTTAAAATAAGGCACATACATCATTTTGTATCAATAGTTGACTATTGATCAATGACCTATTTGATTAGTGACAGCAGTAGTTTTATAATTTTATCTTCTAGACTATATTGTCTACTCCAAATATTTATGTCCAATTATTGCAAAATCACTAAATGGCTTACCTGTAGCTATAGCTAGCTATTGCTGCTCATAGCTATTGCAGAACCCAAGCGCAAAAAACCTTAGCTGAAGAATTTGAACATTGTTGTGTTACTTTATTTTTTTAATACATATATGGTGACAAGAATGCTTTGTTGAGTGCACTTGTAAACTTTTTTTGCAGAGGGTCAGCAACCAAAACTCTGAAAATCGTCAAAAACAGAAGACCAAGCATCTAATGGGATCCAAACCGTTCTCCCAATGTAGCTATGAGCAGGTAATGAAAAATTAAACTTACCTGATTCTTTTCTTAAATGATCAATTGTTCACAAGGCACAATGTTTGCCATCTTAGAGAGACCCAAATACTGGAGAAGAGCCAACTGATCTGACTCTTTGGATGGCTACCCACATGAAGAACGGGGAATGGTCAAACAACGCTTCTAGGGATGTCTATGTGAGTAGTAAATTTACTTTGTTCATGACTTAGTACATTTTTCAAAATTTTGTGCATAAAACTTAACTGATTTAACTTCTTATTTTCTCTTATCACACTTAGGATGATGCAGCCTTCAAAATTACTGACCTATCAACAGAGCCAGATAAAGACTTTCTTACAGTTGAAGAGGAAAACATTGCTTTCCAATCAAGTTACAAGGAAAGCACCGGTACCAAATCATGCAAAGCTCATGGTCATGGATACATGGTGAAATATCCCACACGAAGCCAACTGTTGAAAGACAGACTCGATGAACAATCCCGTGCTTCAGCTGCAGCCCAGTGAAAAAATAATGAGCTCGAAGATGAGGTGCAAATGTTAAAGGAACAAATTGCAAATGGAGTTGCTGAAAGGGAAGAAACTAGGCGAGAGATGCAAGAGGAACTGGAGAAGGAAAGGAACGCAAGAGAACAACTTAGGCAAGAGTTCCTTTCATTGCTAGCACAATAGAGAGAAGCACCATTACAGGTAATACATCTGTATATACGCAGCAGCAGCTGCTGCCTGTTTGTTGTTGATGGCTTGCAGCAGCCACCCAGCCTAACAGGCCCTAATGTTTTTTCTCATGGTCCATATGCAGGCTAACCAGGGAAGTATATTGAACACAAGGGAAAGCGAGGCTAATCCAAGTGAGGAAGACGAAAACATGACAACATTGGACAAGGCTAACCCAGATAGTACATTGAACACCACAGAAAAGACACCTGAACATGTGGAAGAAACATTACAACAGGTAACAAAATTTGCAAATAGTTTGCTGCCATAAGGGATTTGGACTTTGTACATTCTATTGATGACCTGCTGATGTGTACCTTCCCTGAACTTCAATTGATGCATGCATGCTGAACATATTTTAATAGTAGTACACATCAGGATGCTAATATTTTTTATTCTACATTTTATATTTGCAGAATGACCCAACAAGCATCCTGACCACACAAAAAGATGCTAGGCCACCTATTCGCATCACTCGAGCTTCTAATCTTAACCGAAGCCTCTTCCAAAATGTCGCTGTTAATAATGGAGCATCGAACTTCATTCCTCCACAACAATTGAAGAATACTGCTACAACTCGTTCGAAGAAAAGGAGGGACCAGCAGGTATGAAATGAAAATGTGATTAATCTTCATCTGTCATTGTTCTTATGTCAACTATAGCATACTGTTCTAAACTACTAGAAAATTATGCCAGGTGAAGTAGGGCTACTATATATATCGGTAAATGAAATAAAATTAAATAATTCTGCTGGAATCACTTGCTAAATACTTTGCTACGCAACTGAACTAGAGAACTCAGGATTGCTATTTTCAGCTGTAACTCGTATCTCTAAACTTGCACTATGATGTACTTAAGTATGTGTTGCTGGACAATACTCACATTAAGGTCCCTCTTTATTGTTCATGTTCTATCAGGATGAAACAATTTAATTAGAGCAAACAGAGTCGTGGCGTCGTCAAGTCAGGAAATTCAACATGGCAAAGAAGCACGGACAAATGGAATGGAAGTGATAGTACTTTTGTTATTAGTTACAAACTTTGTAGTTTAAGTATGGAGATTGATATGTAATTCCTACATAAGTGGTGGCACTTTTAAATTATTATGTGTTGAATTAATATATGTGTTTTTATCCAACCGTGTTCCTAATTTGATTATTAATTTGCAACAACAAATTATAATAAACTATCATATGCTCAATATGCTACCGCAAATTTTACCGTTGCGATAAACCTGTATGCAAAATTGGTATTTCGTTGTGATAGGCTGTTGCAACGCCGCTACTATGCTGCGATTCCACTATATGCCATGAACAATGTTCGTTGCTATAGGATCTATTTGCCACAAAACATATTTTGTTGCAATAACTTTATGGCAATGAAACGCCTTCCGTGACAATAAAACATATTGCAACGAACCGCCTCCCGTGGCAATTAAACCTGCTGCAACGAAACGCCTCCCGTAGCAATATATCCTGTTGCAACGAAATGCTCTCCGTGGCAATAGGGTCTATTGCAACGAACCATTGGCGTGGCAATAGAACCTATTACCACGCAATATTTTCGTGGCAAATGATACTATTGCCACGACCAAACTTTGTGGCAAAAGCAGCTATTGCCACGGAGTCAGCCGTGGCAATAGCCTATATCGCCACGACATCATTCGTTGCAACAACAAACAATTGCCACAACACATTGCATGGCAATAACCATAGGTATTGCAACGAAACCACAATCCGGTGCACAACCTTTTAAGCACGCAAGTACTTGCCACGCTTGCCAACGGAAGTGAAGTGTTGCAATAGTTACATATTGCATCTATTTTGGCCCTATTGTAACGATTTCGCTCCGTTGTCCTAGACCTGAAAACTAGTAGTGTGCGGATTCAAGCCCACGGGCAGCAGCCCCAGGAGGGCCCCTTGCGGATTCAAGCTCATGTGCAACAACCCTAGGAAGGCCCCTTGCGGATTCAGGCCCCAGAGGGAGCCCAGCGCCGGGTTATAAACGTCATCTCCGGAGACTCTTCACTAGAGTTCTCCTTGGCGCGGCAACAGAAGGCCTACGTGCAGAGGCTACATCACGTGGCAGTGTATCCGGCACAAGCACTGTCGGAGTGGGCGCAGCACGAAATTACCTTCACGCCCGTTGACGCTGAGGGCGTGGAGTTCCCCCACCAAGATCCCCTGGTCATCCAGGTCGCCATCGCAGGATGCGATGTAAAACGTGTCCTGGTCGATGGAGGCAGCTCCATGAACATCCTGTTCACAACAGACTTCGACCAGATGGGGATCCCCCGAAGTCGCTTGGGTCCCTCGGGAATCCCATTGCAGGGCTTCGGGGGTCAGCCGCTGAAGGCGTTGGGCCAGATACGCCTGCAAGTCTCCTTTGGCCAAGGCGACAACGCAAGGAGCGAGGACATCACCTTCGACGTTGTCGACATCCCGTACACATACAATGCCATACTGGGGCGCCTAACCCTCAACTCCATCGGGGCAGTCCCGCACCATGGCTTCTTATGCATGAAGCTCCCGGGCCCGCAAGGTGTCATCACCACCCTCGGTGACCAGGACCTCGCCCGGCGCATAGAGCTTGCTGCTCGGGGCCTGCACTATAAGGCCCACTGAGGATCCTAAGGCGGACAAAACCGTGCGAAGGCTTCCAACGACCACAAGAAGCACCTCGCAGGCATTCCCGCGCTAGCCGCCCCAGCAATAGAGGCATCCCACTTGCTCTGCCTCGCCGCCATAGCAATAGCAGCCAGTGCCGTCTTTGCCCTCGAGCGGTCAATGGTTAGTGTCCTTTCTTCTGTAATTGCTCGCCCGCGCAAATGGGACATTAATAAAGTCCATTTGTTTGTGAAACGCGCACTCTACGAAGTATAAATAACACGCGCGGAGGCATGCCTCTGTGCGCACTCTACGGAGTCTAAATAAGACACGTGGATGCACGCCTCTACACGCACTCCATGGAGTATAAATAAGACACGCGGTCTCCGCGCGCACTCTTCGTGAGTATAAAATAAGACACGCGGTCTCCGCGCGCACTCTTCGTGAGTATAAAATAAGACACGCGGTCTCCACGTGCACTCTTCGTGAGTATAAAATAAGACACGCGGTCTTGCCGTGCACTCTTCGTGAGTATAAAATTAGACATGTGGGAGGACGCCTCTGCGCGCACTCTACGCGGTATAAATAAGACGCGCGGAGGCACGCCACTGCACGCACTCAATGGAGTATAAATAAGACGCGTGGAGGCACACCTCCGCGCGCACTCTGTGGAGTATAAACAAGAGGCGCGGAGGCACGCCTCCGCATGCACTCTACAGAGTATAAATAAGACGCACGGAGTCGCGCCTCCGCGCGCACTCTAGGGAGTATAAATAAGACGCACGGAGTCACGCCTCCGTGCG
Source organism: Dendrocalamus latiflorus (assembly GCA_017311315.1). Taxonomy (NCBI): domain Eukaryota; kingdom Viridiplantae; phylum Streptophyta; class Magnoliopsida; order Poales; family Poaceae; genus Dendrocalamus; species Dendrocalamus latiflorus. The sequence continues at coordinate 21,401,408 of CM029666.1, read as the reverse complement.
CACTCTACGGAGTATAAATAAGACGCACGGAGGCACGCCGCTGCGCGCACTCTACGGAGTATAAATAAGACGCACGGAGGCACGCCTCCGTGCGCACTCCACGGAGTCTAAATATGCCTCCGCTGCCACCACTTCGAAGGGTAGGGGACGGAGCGCTCGAGCGTCTACTTCGCCTAGGCGCCAGCTCGGCTGCCACCACTTCGAAGGGTAAGGGACGGAGCGCTCGAGCGTCTACTTCGGCTAGGCGCCAGCTCCGCTGCCACCACTTCGAAGGGTAGGGGACGGAGCGCTCGAGTGTCTACTTCAGCTATGCGCCAGCTCCGTTGCCACCACTTCGAAGCGTAGGGGACGGAGCGCTCGAGCATCTACTTCGGCTAGGTGCCAGCTCGGCTGCCACCACTTTGAAGGGTAAGGGACGGAGCGCTCGAGCGTCTACTTCGGCTAGGCGCCAGCTCCGCTGCCACCACTTCGAAGGGTAGGCGACGGAGCGCTCGAGCGTCTACTTCGGCTAAGCGCCAGCTCCGCTGCCACCACTTCGAAGGGTAGGGGACGGAGCGCTCGGGCGTTTACTTCGGCTATGCGCCAGCTCCGCTGCCACCACTTCGAAGGGTAGGGGACGGAGCGCTCGAGCGTCTACTTCGGCTAGGCGCTTGCTCCGCTGCCACCACGTCGAAGGGTAGGGGACGGAGCGCTCGAGTGTCTACTTCGGCTAGGCGCCAGCTCCGCTGCCACCACTTCAAAGGGTAGGGGACGGTGCGCTCGAGCGTCTACTTCGGCTAGGCGCCAGCTCCGCTGCCACCACTTCGAAGGGTAGGGGACAGAGCGCTCGAGCGTCTACATTGGCTAGGTGCCAGCTCCGCTGCTACCACTTCAAAGGGTAGGGGACGGAGCGCTCAAGTGTCTACTTCGGCTAAGCGCCAGCTCCCCTGCCACCACTTCGAAGGGTAGGCGACGGAGCGCTAGAGTGTCTACTTCGGCTTGGCACCAGCTCCCGTACCACCACGTCGAAGGGTAGGGGTCGGAGCGCTCGAGCGTCTACTTCGGCTAGGCGCCAGCTGCGCTGCCACTGCTTCGAAGGGTAGGGGACGAGGCGCTCGAGCGTCTACTTTGGCTAGGCGCCAGCTCCGCTGCCACCACTTCGAAGGGTCGCCCAGATGTTTCGGGCGTCTTCCGCCCACGCCCAACGCCAAAGACGCCTTCAAACCATGCGGTCCAAAAGCAGAAATCGGCCCCATCAATCATCTGCCCAGAGCAAAAATAGCACGCATCATCAGAAAACTTCGTTCAAATCCACTTTTTTCATACAATGGGGCGGGGGGCCATAGAGCGCCAGTTTACAAAAGAGCGGATACACTGCAACACACGCCGGCACGCTACACCCCGGCATCACACCTGCAGGTCCGCGCCACGCCCTGGGATGGCGGCACCGTCTTTGTTGTGCCGTGGGACTTCATTGAGCCACTCACCGAAGCTCCCCTCGCGATGCAGAGTCCGCCGCAGAGCCACCTTCGTCGCAGCGTCGTCGATATAGTCCCAGATTCAGTCGTGGAAGGCCCAAAAGGCGGGGAGGACGGCGCGCACGGCTTTCGACATCACCCTGGCTTCGGTTGGCAATTCCAACTGGGGGTCGGTCAGCGCATCGACGTGCTGGCATCCTCGGTGGTGGAGCAGGGCGAAGGCGATGCGGGAGGTGACGAAAGAGCAGTGGTCGCCGAAAGCCTTGGCGGCGCGGAGGGCAAGGTCAAAACCTTCTCCGACCCACCGAAGCATCCGCGTTAGGTCCTTGGGACCGAATGTCTTTGAGGGTGTCCTCCAGAGACTGCATGGCGTCCCATGCCACCATAGAGGCATCACCAAGAGTCCGGTCCCTCTCACCAAGGGACGCGGCGAGCTGGGCCTTCTCCTCCTCCAGTGTTGCAATCTGCTAGAACAAGCCATCGCGCTCTTCGGTTGCAGCACGCTGGGCCTCCGCCGCTGATTACTCTGCCTCTACAACGATTATCTGCGCATCGGAGATCGCCTTCGCAATCTCCATCTCCAGCAAAGAGATGCGTTCGTCCTTGGCGGCGTGGGCCTCTTCGGAAGCTCAAAGCCGGCCCTCTAACACCCTCCGCTTTCGGACACATGCCTCCTGCAGGGCTCGGCTGAGGGCAAGGGTCTGCACAGTGCGGCTGTTAGCAAAGTCCCAGACAGCGGTGTAAATCGTGAAGTCAAGCACTTACCCTCATCTCCAAGGCCTCCAGCGCACCTTCCAGGAGCTCCGACCCGCACGACAATAGCGCTCGTCGGTCTATGCTGGAGTCGGCGCACTCCGCGACCCCTTGGAGAGCCCGTAGCATCTCCGGCCGAGGAATGAAGTCAGAGACACTTGGCCGCTGAGCCTCCATGTCGATGACTTCGAGAGCACTAGGCGTTGACATCACGTCCTGGGCAGGAAGACCGGAGACTTTGTGGCCATCTCCGTTGCTCGATCCTTGGCCGTGTCCGGGAGACCTTGTCTCGCCTGATGTTGACGACGGAATGAGCGAGCAAATCGGAGAAAGCTTCGCGAAGTCACGGGGGGAGAAAGAATTGCGCCTACCTTCGGTACCTCAAGTGAGGCAAGGGGAGGTGTTCGCTCCATCTCAGCCTGGACCGTGGCACGGGGAGGTGTTCACTCCACCTCGGTCTGGGCCGTGGGGGCTTCGTCCGCATCGGGAGCGGCGAGTTCCCTCTCGGGGCGGACGGCTTCCCCGTCGGACCCTGAATCTTCGGGGACCCCGACCGCCACGTTGAACCCCTCCTTCAGTCGATAGGGTGATCGTATCTGGGGCGTTTCGCCCTCAGGGACTTCGGTGATGCTTCCTCGGCCTCGACAGCTGCCGCAAGCAATAAGGCCTCGGCGATCAGTGCAGGCAATGAGGCCTCGCCCTCCTGGATGTTGATGCCATGGCTTATTTCCTTGGCGCCGCCCAGGGCCCCTTCGCCGAGGGCAGCATGCTCTGCCTCCCCCTCCAAGTCTGAGTCGGTGTGTTCGGACCCAGTGACGGTCGTGCCATCGTGGCGGCGAGCCCGGCCCGACATCGGCGCCGTGTGCTTTGGCACGGGGATGCCTAGAGCTTCACATACCCGATGTATCTGTCCCAGCTTCGCCGAGGCAGTTGCGAATTCACGCAGCTCATGCTCCTTGGCCGTGTATGGCCCAAGGAATGCAACTACCACATGCTCCGCATCCTCCAGCAGGAACCCTACAGGTAGAGCGAGGCGTCGTTCATAAAAAGTTACATGTATATATATATATATGTGTGTGTGTGTGTGTGTGTGTGTGTACAAAGCCTATGGCCGCATCCTCCAGCAGGAACCCTACAGGCAGGGCTTCGGAAGAGAAGACACTGTCAGCCGAACGTCATCCTGCCGGATGGGACCTCGCTGATGCTTCCACCGGTAGGAAAGCGGCGCCACTCCGTACATAACGAACTCCTCGGCAAGGTCGCGCATGTTGAACCGGAGGGTAGTACCAACAAGCCTCCGTGCCCGGTGCTCATCGTCGCCTTTGGGCCCCACATTCGGTGAAGTATTGAAGGACATAGGTTGTCCCCTGCACCGGAGGCCGCTGCTGCTCGTCACGCGGTGGTAGAACCATCGCCGCATCTAGCTGGACTCCCACTTCCCTCGCGTCGAGTTGGCGCTGCCGAAGTTTGAGACCCCCCCCTTCGAGCTTCTTTGGCTAGTAGTGCGTGTCATGGTGAAAGGCAAATAGGGTCACGCTGGGATGGGTACCTTCTGTTCGCGCCGCCCAAGCATAGATAGCCAGGAGAACTATCGCATTCGGGGTCAGCTGTGCCGACTCCAGTCCACAAGTCCGCAGGACCTCGCCAACAAAGAGCGTTGCTGGTATCTGGAGCCCGGCCTCAAAGTACGCGACAAAGACGATCACCTTCGCTTCCTCCAGGTGTGGCTCCGTCTAGTCACTAGCAGGCAGGTGAACCGCATCATGGTCCACCAGCCTCTCCTCCTGAAGGAGAGACTGGATCGTCTCCTCCGTCACGAGACTCGACCCTAGCACACGGGAACAACGGCCTTCCACCTTCTCCCTGGCCTCCCATCGTTTGTTGGCTTGCGATGGCTTGCGAACCACCAGAGAGTACTCCACCAAGGTCGACGACGAACCGTACTGGCTGGGCGAGGCGCCACCGTTGGGCCCGTGAGCATGTTCTTCGCAGTAGGCCATTCTCCCCTCAAAAGTGCAGGATCAAACAAATGGGGGCAGAGGCAGATCGCGCTAGCAAGCAAGGAGAAAAGAGAACAAAAGAACAGCAAGCGAGCAAATGAGCGAATGGGAAGAACGCTCGCGTGCCGGTGAAAAGGGTATATAAAGCCTTCTCACCTCCCCCACGATCAGGAAGGCAACCGGCAGGAGCCCAACGGTTCAGCTCCCCACGATCGGGATGCGCAATCGGTGGTAGCCGGAGACGTGTAGTTGCAGGTCGCCTGACAGCGCACGACGCACTAATAGCGTCCCGCCACGCGTCCCCCCTTTCTCGTGAAGGAACGCATGACCGCGGTCGTGCGACTGCTGACAGCGCACGACGTGCCAATTGCGTCCCGCCACGTGTACCTTTCCATCGGAAAGGCGCGTATGACCATAGTCGCGCGACCCTGACACCTCGGGAGTCGGTGCGATTCGCGCCGCCATTAAGACATCGACTTCGGGCTGCGAGCCATCAGGCCGTACATCGACTTCCCATCTACAGGACAATCTCGGAAATCACCTCAACGGCGTGTCCGCTTCGGACTCGTCTCCACAGTACGAGCCCGCCCTCGGCTTCGACCTTATGCACGTGGCGCGGACCCGCTCCGCACCTCAACATGTCCGCAAGATGAGCATGACCTCGCCTCGGCGGCTCCACCAGCAACTTCGACTCCGCGGCTGAAGTACTTCGCGGCCATGTTCGGCTCCGCATCCTCGATGCGAAGCTGGGCTGCACCGGCAAATGCATTTATGCCCAAGATCATAGAAGGTCACAGGCCGCAGGGACGGAGGGGTCAAATGGCTCAGCAACATGGCTTTGTCCTGTGTAGCCCTTCACCATGATAGGCTCCTGTTGTAGGGGTGGCCCCCACCTAAGCCTAGCCGGCCTGTTAGAAGTTGTAAAGCCCAAAGTGGACATGTATAAGGACATAAATGCCCTTGAGGGGGATACTTGGGTGTAAAGACACAATTGTAAAACGCTCCCCATGTGAATATATATAAGGCCATCCAGGCCATGGGGAAGCCCCCAAGCATTGCTCACCTAACTCTTTACTACCATACTACCATCTCTCTGTTTGGTCTGTAACCACAACAACTATCTCTTCAAATTGGTCATATGTATCTATTTCATACTTTTTATAACCAATATTTAGTTGAAAAAGGAGGAGAAAAATATATACTTCATACTCCAAAGTGGTCATATATATCTCATTCATATCTTTTTGTGACCACATTAAGTTGAACTAATTAGTATCAAGCTCCATGTGTTGGAAAGTCTTCTTTTTGGCTTATCTAATTTTTTTTTGTTTTTTGGTGATCAATGCCAAAAAGGGAAGAATTATGTATAATAGCATTGTCATATAATATAATATGCCAAAAAGGATAATAGCAAATTTCCAAAAGGGGAGAATAGCATTGTCATATTGTTAAAATTACTAAAATTGTCAAAAATGGGAAATTCCTTATGTTTATGCTTTCACCTTAGTTTAATTTTTCCATCACATATTCATATTCATTCAAATGCTATTATTGTTAATGGATTTATTATCAATCGCCAAAAAGGGGGAGTTTGTAAGTTCAACCTCCATTAAGTTGGTTTTAGTGATAATGACAAATACAATTATGAATAACTTGTTTATCAACTATGATATTACCAAGTCTCATTTAGATGTAATAAATGACAAATATTTTTGGATATAATGATATATGCAATTGTGAGGCTAACATATTTATTAATTATGATATTAATTAGTCTCATTAGGTTGAAAAGGTGGAAAATATGGAGGTATGTATTTGACATCTTAGTTTTATATCTTGTTGCATTCCTCACATCCAAATATATGATTAAATGATAAATCTATATGTGAGACTAACATATTTGTTTGATTATATTAATTAGTCTCATTTGGATGAAGAAGTGAAAATTATAAGAGGTAACTAACATATTTGTTTGATTATATTAATTAGTCTCATTTGGATGAAGAAGTGAAAATTATAAGAGGTATACATTATGCATTATATTCATATATCTTAATGCATTTCTCGAATTCAAAATATAGATTGAACTATATAAAGAGTTAAACTTGAATATGTGCATATGTCTTCATTATATATACTTGTATGCGCACATTTAGGGGGAATTCACTATATGTTTTGTGGTTTCATTAGTTTTAATCCATGTTTTTCTTTCAACACATATTATGATCTATATTTTGAAACGTATCCTTTGAGTATATATAGCTTGTGTAGTTCATATATATTCATAATAGGGTTCTCATCTAGTTCCTCCATTATGTGTTAATGGTTGAATGATTGAGGACAACCGGATGTATAAGCTTTGCTACCAATTAATCTCAAAGTCAAACACTTCCATTCAAATGAGTTAATTACTTAAGAAGCTTATCCTATAATATACAATTATGATGTACATATTGTATACTTGTAAAAACAACTTTCATCTCATTATTTATTGAGATTGTCATGAATTACCAAAAAAGGATTATTGTTGAATCTGGTCCCTCCATTTTGAATTAATGGTGAAGTTCTGGTAATTAAGGGCAATTATTTTATGGACTGACATGAGTTGGATGAATAGTTAGGTTTCCCAAATGATGATGACTTCATGTGTTGAAGATCATCAAGTCAAGATGCAGGACAAATGATGGCTTTATGAGTTGAAAGTCATCAAGAAGAGATTATATCATGAGTTGATGCATGTCCAAGAGGAGATGATCATGAGTTCATCATCAAGTCAAGAGAAGACCCATCATGTGTTGATGGAGTCCAAGTGAAGGATGCGTCATGGGTTGATGCATATCAAGATAATGACTCAAAATTAGAGTGAAGAAGTGTGTCATGAAGCTTTAAGATGTTGCTAAATGCAAATGTATGATTAGCTAGGGTTAAGGATGGGTATGATTAGTTAGGATTAAGGATGTGTTCCTAGTCTTTTACCAGTCTTGGTGTTTGGTTGGAAGACCGGATTACTAGTATAGGTTGCTATACCATTAAGAGGGGTCATGTCTAGTAGCTTGAGTCTCATCATGTGTTGTAGCTTAACCTCACTTGCTCTAGCTCTCCATGGTATAATGCTTGTATTTGCGAATGCGTTTGGCAAATAGTTGAAGCTCATATGTTGAATTCTTATAGAATGGGACTATACATTGCGAATGTGTTTTGCAAGTATTTGAAATCCATGCTTTCTACTCTTTGTGGTATGAGGCTTATATTTGCAAATGTGTTTTGCAAATGGTTGAGCTCCTACATAATCCTTATAGCATATGTCTTAGATTTGCAAATGTACTTTGCGAACGTGTTAAGTCCATTTATCTATATCTTGTGTCATAATTCTAAAAGTGTGCTAATATATTTTGTAACTTGTTGGGAATAATGGTTGATCCTTGTGTGCATGATACTAGGGTAGATACAATCATAACACATCACTTAGCACACATTACAAAGCAGCTATTACAAAATATGAGCCATCGGCTCTACACAATTCAATGCACCCAGTTTATCTAGCCCTAAGCCATCTCCAAGAGTGCACCACCGTATTCTCCATCTCAAAGATTTCTGGTAATATGCCAATTACATTAATGTCCTTATATTGACTTTAGTATACCAAAGCCACCTGTGCACTACCTTGACGGTTTTCGCTCTTCATTGACTTGTCACGTCCATCCCTTGTGTCTTAAGCTCTAAACACCCTTAGAACGCCTCACTAACACTTGGACGCTGCCAAGTCACCTAGAGTCGCCGCATGAACCCAGCTTACGCCATCTTCACGAAGACTCCATCTTCATGACTGGACTTAATCCCCGATGATCTCCTCGACCTCTATGATCGTTTTGAATGCCAAGCTCTCCAACTTGTTCCTGATCCTGCGTTGATGATCACCCAAGCCATCAAGTCAACCTGCAGTCAACAAAGATGAAGAAATTGCTTCTTTGGCACAAGTGCAGCGCATTTGACCATCATTAGTGAAAACATGCATCATAACATCCCTTGTCACCTAGCTGAAACTCGAAACTCCACTTGCGAACTTTAACAACTCTCAAACCTTCACCAATAAGTCTCAAATGCTATCAAATATTCATCACCCAAGCCATCAAGTCAACCTGCAGTCAACAAAGATGAAGAAATTGCTTCTTTGGCACAAGTGCAGCGCATTTGACCATCATTAGTGAAAACATGCATCATAACATCCCTTGTCACCTAGCTGAAACTCAAAACTCCACTTCGCGAACTTTAACAACTCTTAATCCTTCACCAATAAGTCTCAAATGCTATCAAATATTCATCACAACATGAAGAGGACCTCCACATGGTTTAGATATTATAACCAGGTTCACAAAATAGATGGCCAGTTCATTTTAGCTCATGTAGGAGCTTCTGGAAGTGCCTCAAATTTTAATATGTTTTGAATTAAAATTAGTATACAAATCCAATCTCTAATCCTCTATTAATTATTATTTTGAATTTGCATGTTATTGGGTCATACTTGGTGCAGATTTTTTTTACAAGTTTAGCCTAGGATTCGTATAAAAGTCCAATTTTTGTTTTCATTTAATTATTATTAATTATGTTTTAGGATCTACTTTAGAATTCATTTAATTTTGGTTTAGTTTTTATTCTAAGTTTTAGTTAATTTGTATTGAACTTGTCATGAACTCTTTCTTTTAATGTCTTAGTTTTTATTTAATTATTATTTCAATTTTTGTTATTTCTAGATGTTACTCTAGAAGTCGTATGGAAATCAAATTGCTATTTTTTCTTTATTTTCCATTCCAAATTTTAATTTTTCTTATTTATGGATGTTACACTAGAAGTCGCATGGAAATTAATTTGCTAATGTTTTTTTATTTTTTGTTCCAAATTTTAGTTAATTTGGATCAAACTTGATATGAACTCTTTCTTTTAATTTATTGAGTTTCATGTAATTATTTTTCTGAATTTTTATTATTTATGGATGTTACTTTCAAAGTCGTGTGGAAATCAAATTGCTATTTTTTTTCTTTATTTTTATTTTTAATTTTAGTTATTTTGGATTGTTTGACTCTTTTTTTAATATGAGCCATTATAACTCTGGATTGCTAGATGGATGGCTAGATCTTTCTGATTAATACTATAGCTTTCTTAGAATTCTTAATTAGTATAGAGATGTCACTTTGGAAGTCGTATGGAAATCTGGAGTGGCATATTAGTATTGGGATGCAACTTTGGAAGTCATTTGGAAATCAAATTGCTATATTTTATTTTCATTCTAATTTAGTTAATTTGGATTGAGCTTCATCGTAGACTATTTGGATTGAACTTTACATAGAATTTATTTTTTTAGTTCTCGTTTAATTATTATTCCAAATTTCAATTATTTATGGATGCTACTTTGGAAGTCTTATAGAAATCAAACTACTATTTTTTTCAAATTCAAGGTCCAATATAATTTCAATTTTCTTCTTATTGTGAATTTTAATATTTTTAGGATGTAGTTTTGAATTCTTACACAAATCAAATTGCTTTGATATGGATTTTTTGTAAAAAAATAAATTTGTTTTTAGGATGTAGTTTTGAATTCATACACAAATCGAATTGCCTTGATAATGATTTTTTTTAAAAAAATAAGTTTGGATATCGTACACAATTTTATTGTAAATTTTCATTCATTTTTTATTCCTAATATTAGGTATTTTGGGATTTTACTTTGGAATTCATATAAATTTAATTTTCTAATTTTCAATTACTTATTATTCCAATTTTAGTTATTGATTTATGCTACTTTGGAAATAGTATGAAAATCAAATTGCTATTTTTATTTATTTTTTATTTCAAATTTTAGTTAATTTGGATTGTATTTGATATATATTCTTTTTTTTAATATGAACCGCTTTAACTCGGGTCCATGAGAAATGAATAGCTAGATCTTTCTGGTTAGCGTGGAATTTTTTTTTTGAGTGCCTAATTAGTATAGAGAGATGAAATTGCTAATTTTGCTTTATTTTTATGGGAATATTTATGCTAGCAGTGGATTGGCTTATCCATGAGTAGTAAAACAGTACTAATACGTACTCTCTCTTATTGGCGCAATAAGGCAGGCAGCAGGCTAGGCTCATACGATGCCTTCATCTAAAAGACTATCTATACAGCCAAGGGGGGAACTGGGATCAATCGCTCGTGTCCAAGATGCCCGTCGACGGGCCTGTAGTACGCAGAAATGCACAGCCTTTGACCGAGTGCAAACACAAACATATGATCTCACTATTTTTCTTTTCACTGATAGAAAATGCACGATGGATGCATACAATAAGGAAGAGAACATATTTCGGTTATTTTTGGTTGTACTTGCTCTTTTTTATTTAAACCGTTATAATTTAGATTCATCAAATAGATAACTAGATCTTTCTCGTTAACAAGAGAGTTTATTTGAAATATCTAATTAAGTAGAAGTTCAAATGGAAATATAAATTCAGCTAACTGTTGGTACCTTATTTTTAAAAAAGAATTTGGCCAGGAAATGTGACATTCACTTAAAAATAGAGGCATATGTCGGGACAAATCCTAGGATTCGTACCGATGCGAGGGAATGATGCCACCTCATTAGCAACTGGACGAGCCGTCCTACTGTTGGTACCTTAGCAAAGTAGTTGTTGGGTGTACAGGTGTGAAGTCAGCCGCAGCTGTTTGATCAAAATACGGGCTCGTATCGCATATGCCAACTGGCCCCACCATCTGACAGATGAAGTGAGCCAGAAAAATCTCCGTCTCCATCGATCCATGTTTCTCCGTACTCTCCGAGCTGCTGAGGAAGTAGACGACCAACCAGAAGCTAGATTTCTCCCTAGCTTGTGTAGATCCTGCTGCTGCTTAGAAGAGGCCTAGGTCTAGAAGAAGAAGATGGTTCCTCTCTGGCAAGGAGTGCCGCTTGGCACTGGCTGCTTATCAACCGAGCAGCATTGGAGGCAGCAATGGGGTCGATAATCGTGCAGCTGCTCCAACAAGGCTCACGGAGGCTGGAGCTGGAACGAGCGAGGGGCCAGTACTTGTACGGAGATGCAACACCGGAGGAGGAGCCGCTTAACCTCTACTTGGTGGGCGAGGTGTTCGTGCAGCTGCTTGCCACGGGCTTCGGCTTTCTCTCCTCTATATGGGCCATAGTCATACTGCTTGGCGGCCACAGTCGACTTCAGAAGATGGATTTCTGGTTCGCGACGGTCATTGTCTACATACAATGTGCAAGGCATGTATACAAGAGTTTCTCGATTGCTCGTTGTGTGATTACTAGTACTCACTAGGTTAAGGCCATGAATGATCAGTTGATCGATCGCCACCACTACATCACGCTTTGTTCTTACCATTGTAGTTCTGCTTTAAACTCTCTACGTGGGACTCATTCCACTTGCAATACTCCTAGGCATCATGGGCCACCTGCCCACCTCTACTTATTCGGCAAGGGCATTACACTGTCCGCACCGGCCAACAACTCGTCTACTTGTAACATATTATCTTCAATAGCCAAATTTAACTCACATTCGAGTTACAGCTAGCGGAGCAGTGTAGGGATTTTCTAGGCTTTCTAGTTTCTTGCTGTATTCAAAGCAAGGCCTTGTTTGAAAGAGAATACTACTCAATAACAGTCTCTAACCTATAATTGTTGCTTAAAGTCTATATTTATTGAAGAAAAAAAACTTCCTTGTTGGATAGAAGCAGGCTGATTCGATCTTGTTGTTTGCCTCTATCTTGACACTGCTCATATTCAATTTTGCTACCACCATTTAACGGCAGAATCATTGGCTTCAATCCATATCCCGAGGCAAAAATTTTCTCCGAAGCTCCGCAAGCCTACGGCCTGTTTGATATGGCTGTGGCTTATAGCTTTTGGTTGAAAATTTTGAATTTTAGCCGTTTGCGATAAAAATTACGGAGAGAGATACTCGTTTGCGATTTTAGTTGATACAGATATTGGGTTTTTAACGTGTACTATAATTAATTTGTAGACCCCGTCTTGAAAAAATATTCTATTTGAAAGTTAGATACTATATCAAAAATCAAAAACCGTTTTTAAAAACAATTATAAAAACAGACCATACATCGACTTGTACATGAACCATAGACGCAAAAGATCGCATTCGGCGAGCAAATGGTCGAAATCAAATACAACACGTCCTGCCATTATTGAGCTTCGTGGCAAAGGCACCAGAATTCATGGGCGAACTGGCCTTGGCAGCATTACTGATCACCATAGCAGCTTGCCTGCATCGTGCTATCCATCGTTCGCCCTATACGTATCCGGACGGGCCGGCTCCTACTGTTGGTGGGCATACAATTTATTTTTAAAAATATCCGCCTCCATCGATCCAAGTTTCTCCCTACACGTATCCGACCTGCTGAGGAAGTAGACGACCAACCAGAAGCTAGTTCTCTCCCTAGCTTGTGTAGATCCTGCTGCTTGGAATAGGCGCCCTAGGTCTAGAAGAAGAAGACGGTTCCTCTCTGGCAAGGAGTGCCGCTTGGCACTTGTTGCTTATCAACCAAGCAGCAATGGAGAGCGTGACTGCTGTCGATGATCGGGCGGCATCTCCTCGTCGCGTTGGGGTCCGCCCTCCAACAGGGACTGCAGATAAGAACTGCAGAGACCCCACACAATCAATATAAATTATTTTGGTTTGAAAAAATGGAAATTATTATGAAAAATAAGACACTGTCTAATATTGCAATCTAAAGTGAACAGTCCTCCATGTTTGTTAGCTGTTTGCTTTTCCCCTCCTCCCAAGTGTTCAAACCATTAAGGGACCAAACAGTCCGAGCTATCCATAGACTATTATACAATAGAATAGAATAAGAGGGGCAAAATCCAAAACAGGTTTTTTTTGTGTATGCTAACGAGACAAGCTACTAAAAAAACTAGCAGCTTATCAACTTTATCAAATGCTCAGCAGCGGTATAGCACATGAAACAGCTAGAAGGCTGTTAGATGTGTAGACGGATAAACACATAAAGATTAGATATATTGATGTCTGTCTAAAAGAATATATATAGAGTACATAGAAAACATAAGGTTAAATCCTAAAAATTAGAAAATATCATAAATACCCTTATATCATTAACACCCTCCCTCAAATACAAGACGTATGCAATAACATTGCATTTAAAAGAGTTGACACTAAAATAGATAAAATCCAAAGTCCAGTCTTGAATATGTCACCGTAGTGTGCAGCTCTTGAAAATGACGTAAGGTCAGAAGATCTCCATCTGGGGTCGTACGGCAACCCATAAAGTATAGTGGTGCAGACCGAAGTCCGAGATGACAGCGGCGCAGAAAGAAAGCGTGGCAGCCTTAAAACATCTACGATCTGTAGCGGCGACTGCAACCATGTGAAAAGAAAACATGGCCACTTGATTCAAGAGGATGGACCGTTGCTAGCAAAACAATCGGCGGACTGACAAAAAGATTTGTAAACTTGCACAACTTTGATGAACCAAAAGATAGAGGCTACAAATTTGAATGAATACAATAAAAGACTCAAAGTACTAAACAGCAGAATTAATAGCTCCTAATACTAACACAAAAAGATCTAGCCCTCCAAGAATTAGTCGTGTTGCAGGCAACAATTAAGGACCTGTATCTCGGGACTTTTGCGACCGAAAAGAAGCTACAGAGGTGTATGACATTACAGCACTGAAGTACAGGGGCGCCACAGCTGTACCAACTTTGGTATCGAGACGAAGAGCCCTTACAGTGGCGCCACAGCTGTCTGCCACCAACTTCGGTATCGAGACGAAGAGCCTTCCACTTCACATTACCTTTACACACGGATCCTCCCAAGCACAGATCCATACGGATCCGGGGCAGAAAACTCTAGCCGGGGGTGTCGAGGCCACAGAGGTCAGCAGGATCCAGCTTAGGGTAGAAGCCGGGAGGCGGTAGCCAGATCTGAAGCGCAGCGACTGGGAGGCGGCGGATGACGAGGCTGAAGAGGAAGTCGCCGAGATGAAGGCCATCAACGGCCGGAACCGGTAGAGGCGGCGGCGGCGGTAGCCCCAAGAGCACGAGGTGGACGCAGAGAGGCCGTTGGCGGCCAAAAAGAAAGCTAGATTCGGGTAGCACAGCGGCTGAGGCGGCGTGAGAAGACCAACCGCGGCAGGGAGAAAAATTCGGCCGGGCGCGTTGAGGTCAATAGCGGCAAGGATCCGGACGGGTGGAGATGGCGACTGATGACGCCTCCCCTATGAGCGAAGACGGCCCGGATCCACTGCGGTGAGGGCCAGATTCAATCTTAGCGGTGGTGGAGATGCACGGACAAAAACGCATGCGACATCATGGGCGACGGTGGCCGCCCCCAAAGATGACGGTGGCGACCCAAAAAGGAGCGAGCAGGCGACGACGTGGCCACCCTATGGAGTGGAGTGGAGATTGATCCTCCCATGAACAGCAGCAGCGGAAGAAGAACCAAAGGTAGGATTTGAACTTTTACTCTGATAACATGTCAGAAAGATGGAAGGATGAACGCATAAAAGTTAAATATATTGATCTTAATTTAAAAAGATATGCATAGAGTACATAGAATATATAAAGCTAAATCCTAAAAATTAGAAAACATCATAAATATCTTAATATTCTTAACAAAGGCAATATGAAATTCTTAAGTACTGAACAGAAAGTTACAGGTTGTATATGAATAGTCAGATGACTGAATATGGCTCCGCTCGGTTGAACTGAAAAGCTATAGATTATGACTGAAATTGTACTGTAGCGACTAACATTTTAGTGCTTAAGTGACAGATACAATCCAAATTTTAGACTACCAACTTGTAACGAAAACCAAAATACAACAGCGAAGGGTAGTGCTTTCTCCCTGTTCTTAGTTTGATTTGACCATGGGAGACCAATCATGCCAAATGATTGTTTTTTTAGACTAACGACTAATCAGCTACAACAGGTACAACTTGGCACAAGGGAATCTTATGCAAAGCAACAGACATGCATGCAGGCGAATCACATCACAAAAAATATATATCAATCAACCAACTAACTTAAAAAATTCTCACGAGCACCAATATAGTAGCCACAACCAAAGGAAAAAATGGCAGAAACGACAAAGCAACTGACACAAATGGAAGGCGCACCAAGCTAAGCCAGCAGGGGCGGAATCAGCTACAGTCCATGTCCGGGCCTAAAGCTATGTTTGGCCTAAAGCTGTTTTTTGTAATTTTTCCACTAATTTTTTATAGGCTTTTATTTCTAGATATCGGATTATAGTCTAGATAGCACGAGATCTAATCCGGTATCAGTGGCGGACCCAGAGCTAAATTTTAGAGGGGGCTAGCGGGACATAATGTATAAAAAATATACACACTAAACATAAAGCGAACTATATTTTGCAATCTAAAATCACATATAATTAGAATAGGGACATAATAAAAATACAAAACACAACAAAGATTGTACCTTGGTAATAGATAATATGCCTTCCAATGCCCATAAATATATGTAAGCAGTTATCTGCACACCAAAATTAACAAACTTAGTAATAAAATCAGAAATTGTATTTGTGAATAGTTATAAAGATTGAAAAAATGATGAAACATACTACGAGGCAATACGAGATTTCATGCTTCCAATAAATGACAATAAATAAAACTAAAATACCAAATTAATCATAATTATACAAATTTAAAAAGTAAATTTATATTTCATACCTATTAGCACAAAAACACTCACACCTGTCACAGTATCACAGTGTCACAAAAGCAATCAGGAATCACTGAATCAGCCACGGACCATGGGTCACCGATCGACCGTCGACGCAATCACACAAATAAATCAGGCAGCCATGGCAGATCTGCTCCTCGCCACTGTCGCCACTCGCCTGTCTCGCCAGAGCCAGATCCAGTCGCGGCTCGCGCTAGTCTCGGGCCCCGGCGCCCTCTCCCTCTCGCGGTCTCACCGCGGCGTCGCCGGCCGCCTGTCAGACCCAGATTTTATAATCCGGAATCTACTGTGTCTAGCTGCACTATTCCCTAGATCAGTAGATAGTGCACACAGTTACAGTAATGGACATCAAATTACATATCATGCGGAAGCATAAATAAAATAGTAGACTTACTCATGGGCCGATTAGGCCGAGATCAATAAATTGCAGCAGCGGAAGAACGAAGCACACAGATGGGACCTTCAGGACATGCCCACAGGCAGCCAACTGGAGGTGCGCGACCTAGCCCTTGACATCTTCATCTTTTCTGCCAACTTGCCCAATCTTGTTGCTGGCGAGGTGATTTGATTCCTGATGCTGAATTTTATCGCAAAAGCGAGTGTGAGCACTCCAACCCCGTGCTCCGCGAGCCAATACACATAACGCAAATAAATAGTATGCATGGCTTGTCAAAGGAAAGGCTCGGGTTGTTTTTATTTGCCATAAAATGCGTTTAGTAGCATTTCTATTATTATATCATATTGTTGTTTTTGTGACCTAAAGACTCCTCACCACAAATGACATCATTGACTTAATCCACCAAAGACTCACGCTCTTTATTAACTGCTGTCTAAGACTCCCAACAGCGATTACCATAATTGACTTAATCCACCGAAAATTACACTTCCTTTATTGAGTGCTCTCTAAACTCTAAACAACATAGGTCATCCTCTATTCAATCCACCGATCATATTATTTCTGTACTGGTTGCTGTCTAAGACTCCAAACAGCAAGTGACATTATCCAATTACTCCACCGATTATACACCTTCTATTTTTATTGCTGTCTAAAACTCCAAACAGCGTATGACATTATTTAGATATTCCACCAAACACACTCTTTCCAAATTGATTACTGTCTAATCTCCAAACAGCGGGTGACATCATCTAATTAATCCACCGAACATTCCCATCCAGATTTCCTAATAATCCAATCCTTTTTATTATTGATTCAACTCCACCAAGAATATCATTGATCAAGCCTACGATTCAATATTGTATATCCACCAAGAATATCATTGATCAACTCTACGATTCACCATTATATATCCACCAAGAATATCACTAATCAAGAATTATAATCCAATACTTATTTTATTCCTCCAAATTCCCGAAAATTCAATTAGATCATTTATCTAGCCTATCTATTCAATTGGACCCCACTAATTCATTTCTCCCAGAACCATACTAACTTTATCCCTATTATGATCACATGAATCCACCAACTTCTTTATGCAATTACCATAAATAGCCATCTTCTTTTCTTACGACTCCATTTATTCTTCCCATATTTTATTTTATAAGAATAGAAAGGCCACTAATTGAAATACAATACATACAATTTCCTGAGACCTAGCAGCTTTGGAACAAAACATAATGTTCAAGGAATATTAATATGAATTTCCATACATATGGCATCACACCATATGTCTAATATCACCATAATTTCTCCATACATACGGCATCACACCGTATAACATTTTTCAGCGTTATAGGCGCTTAACTTACCACTGGGACGACACCCAGGACAACTCAAATCAGGGCTTTCCTCTGCCCTTCCACTTTTCCATTCCCATTTTCCAAACATTTTTAAATAGAACTATATCTAGTTAAGTTCCCATGTCCGCCCTTGACCGTGGGCACGGCTATTCGAATAGTTTTGACTCTGCAGAGTTTGTACACTTTCACCACAAGAGACAATCAACTCGTTGCCCCACATGATGCCTTAGACAAGTGGTTGAGCAGACCATCACAGTGACTTTTCAATGTATCTAGTCCCTTTTCTCATTCACCTTATGGGTAGCCGCCCACTTGCGGTGGGTCCCATCTATGCGCGGGATGTTTCCCACAGCCACTAACGCAGCTCGGGCTTCTACTTCCCGCAACGTTAGGACAACTGGGAAACTTCACCCACCACTGGTGTCCCTTCAGGCCCGCTTGCCATAGCGTAGCCCCATCAATCCACTACCAGTGAGATGAGTCCGGGGATTTCGATAAATCTACTTAGCCAAGTTGTATTTTACAGACTTGTGGTTGTACTGTTTTACACAGGAGGTCATGACAAGATTCAGTCCTTAGTGGTATCTGGGCGGCCTACCACAACCCACTTTGTGCATCCACAGCACCACACTCATACCCTCGAACCAATCCGCCCAGATATTTAAGCAAGTTGGGATTTTTGGGAGCATAAAATAATCATGTCAAAATATACCAGTCATTCCCACCATGACTGTTCAAACCAGTTTCTCATGATTAAAAATGATAATGAGGTTTGGGGCATTTCAGCGCCTCGAGCATCAATGCAATACTAAGCATAGCGTGTACTTACGGACTTATTTTCGAAAGATTACTGTTATAATTTTGCTAGGGCGACAAGGTTCACATAATCAAATATCCAAAGGAGGTGTAATATTAATCAAGTCAATAATGGGCCTATAACTAGAGTATTGAATTTATCATGTATTTGCATATAAAATAACAGCATGCAATTTGATAATTTAAACCAAAGTAATTTGCAGAAAATGTAGGTTCAACATAATCAAAGTATTGACTCGCCTACGCGGTTTACCGCGGTCTTGAGCTCACTCAAAGCTTTCTCATTTGTCGATCTTGGGGTTCGGGTCTTTATCTTCACCTCGATCTCGGCCTCGCTTGACCCTTGATTCTTCTGGACTCCAATTTCTAATTACGCGACAAACGACTGAATCCAAATAAAACAAATAACTCAAAAGATCCAAATAAATCCGAATAAACTCAATTTAGTTTTACTTTGAGTTAAAGGGTGACTTGGGTCATTTGAGGCAAGGCCGATGGTAGAAAACGATGACTTGATCTTTTATTAACAGTTTCTTTTATTATTTTTATATTTATCAAGGAAGTTCCATGAGCCAGGTTAAAACTATGTGCCGATATACGATATTAGTTTGTTATCCATTAGATGGCACGAGCTTGTACATCGTAGGAGAATTGACCCGGGCCTAGGGGTTCATATATTGCCTTTAATATAACTTGCGTTCAGAGCTAATGGTTAGCCTATGTGTTGACAATTTTTCAGCATTATGCTTCCGAGTATTATATTTATTATAGTCTTTTATACAAATCACATACTTATAGTTTAAATATTAACAGCTTAACATCTTAGTTTATCTAAGAATTGCTTGGGAAAATATTTTTATAACTTCTTAAAGTTATAGGAATGATAGTCATACTTCGGATAGTTAATTGTGTATTACTTAATCATATACCGCTTTTTGTTGCGCAAATAATCTTTACAATATATTCTATAGTCACTTTAGGTGAAATGTTAATCTAAGCACCAGCTATTATTATTATCTAAGTCTAGCGTTTGAGATTTATTTACTAGTGGTATTTTAAACACTATGGCATACATATTTTTATTACCATTAGCGGCATTCTTTTATTTAAAGATTTACTTTTATAGTTAATTATGATATCCAATATCTTTATGAAATTTTTAATAAGTAACCAAGATCATCTTGTATTAATATCTTTGATTCGAAACTTAGATTTAATTCTACAGCATTATTTACTTATACATAACTTTTAATCTAGTATTAAATCCCAAATAACCTTATTCTATATCCTAGTTAAATTTATTAGCTTCCACTGATTATTTCCTAATTTTTCCAAATTTTATTAACTAAAATGGATTAAGGAAATCAAGATAAAAAAATGCAAAATGGTGCGGCCGACAGGGATCGAACTCGGGCGTCCCAATCGAATGCACGCGGTACTAGCCAGGAAACCTCACGTTGTTACCTGACTACAGAGGGGGATTAATCCCCTTAAGGTGGGTCTGGAGTGAAGCCGAGCAGAGGTGGAAGAAGGCGGTGGCGCCGGCAACGCAGGTTGGCCAGAGAGGTTCGGGGGCTGGGCAAAACGCGTTCCCCGTGTGGTGGTGAAGCGGATGGCGAGGTCGGCGGTGGTCAAGGAACACCGGAGGGTGGTCGGCGGCGTGCGGTGGCGACGGCGCTGAGAGGTCTTCGGCGCCGGCGAGCTAGGGTCCGCGAGGTGCCCGGTGGAGGCCGAAAATATTTTCGCGGAGAGCCGGAGATGGGGTGGGTGCGAGTAATTGGATTTTAATGGCTCGAGGTGGCGGATTGGATGTTCGCCGGAGTTGGGGAGGGTGAGGTCACCGCCGGCGATTGAATGGGCTAGAGTTCAATTACTTTCGGGTTTGTCCAGAGGAGAGTGCGGCGATGCTAGTGAAGGACCTCCCGGGGCTTTATAGGCGTTGAGACGTGCCAATTGCGGCGGAGAATGTGCGCACGTCCGGGACAGCAGCGCGGCCAGGGTATGGCGGTGTCAGGCGGCGCGTCAGCGGCGACAGCGGGCGGCGGGGTGAGGTCGCACGGTACGGTGCTGCGCCCGCACGTTGCCCGTGCCCCCCGCCCGGGTCATGCGGCTTTTGACTGCGGCGAACGGTGGAGAATGCACGGAGGGACTTCGGCCGTGCGGGGGAAAAGACAGAGAGAGGGAGAGGAAGAAGACAACACGGGGGAGGGCCCGCTGGCCAGAGAGCGGGTGCGGGCGCGCGCGAGCTGGGCCGCTCTGGCGTCCGATTGGGCCGCGCGTGCGTGCCGACCGCGCGTGGGGAGGGGAACTTGGCCGGGGTGATGGCCTTCCCGGTTTTTCTTTTCTTTTTCCCTTTAGTTTAGGCATTTGCATTTATATACATGGGTATAATTCCAATTTATTTGCTCTCCTACTTACTCCTTTAAATTTCTATACTGTCTTTTTAACATAATTTTTATGGTGTCAAAATTTTATTATATACACATATACTTATTTATACATATGTGTATATATTCATATACATGTATATGCATATTTGTTAGTACTTTTAATGCATTTACTTCCTTGTTATCTATACCATTATTTACAGAGTTAGGGTTTTGTATTTTAGGCCAAATTTTCTCTCCTCCTTTTCTGGATCATCTTTTCAGATTCTTATTTTAATTTCTAACTTTGTAGTATTTAAATATGTTTTTTTCTTCCTTTTAGAACCTTCATCAAATTTTTCAGGAAAATCCCATAAACTCCAAATGCAAATAAAAATTCATTGCAAATTAAATCAAAAGTTTCACAATTCAAATTTACATTTTTCAGGATGTTACACCGCCCGCTCCCTCCGGCCTCCGCCCTCCGGCCGACCGGTCTGGATCTGGCACCCTCTCCCTCTTGCGGTCTCGCTGCCGGCCACCCTCTTCCTCCGCCCTCCGCCCTCCAGCCGACCGCCGACCGGTCTGGATCTGGCGCCCTCTCTGCTCGGCGTGACGGAGACGAGGTGGGAGCCGTCGGGGAGGAGCGGGCCGGGGACTGGGAGAGCGGCGGATGTGGCGCTAAGCGGCCGCTAGCCAGCCGGTCGGCTGCTCCTGGCCTCCTGCTCGGCTGCTCCAACGCCACCCGACGCCCATTGCCCCGTGCCCCCCGTCCGCGCCGCCAACCGAAAAGAACTGAGAAGCCGAAAGGGGATTAAATTGCTTTACTGTTGCTGTGGACTGTGGTGTCCGAATTTGTCTAGGTCGATTTTGCAATGCATTTTTTGGTCGTTCACCACATGGCCATCGCGGCGAAAGACTACGGAGTCGCCAGCACCGACGCGAGCAAAATGAATGTGAAGCCGGCACTTATCTTCTTCTATTCTCTAGTGCTTACCCAGGGTGCATTTTTTTACTGTGCCTGCGACTTCGGGTTCATCGTCGGCAAGTTGCACGTTCACTGAGGAAGAAGTGTGGATTTCACACGGAGGAGACAACAAAACTGATCGATAAATACGTGGATAACACTCTTGACACCTGCATCCAAGCCGGCGTGTCAAACACCATTAAGAGGAACTTAGTTTCCTTTGCTTAGGGCCTTCTGAGAAATGAATCCGATGATGGTCACATCACCGCAGTATCTGTACTGCACACATTGATGGAACAAGATGCCCATAGAGCAAGAGCAATTTCCCAGATTCAATCTTCTGAACAAAGTATTGGCAGGCTGATTGGGATGCTGAGCTCAAAGAGCCTAGTTGATAACAAGACCAAGGCGTGCACGGCTGTGGTTGTCGCAAAGCTTGCTAGAGACATGCACCTAGCTGATATACCCGGAGCAATACGGTCCATATCATCCCTGCTCGACCCTCCTTCGGTGAACAGGGTGAAACAAGCTACTGACGTTAACCATGGCCAGCACCAGCAGGTACAGAATCCAGGCACAACCTTTATAACAGAAAGCAAGGCTCTCATTGCCTACGGCCTGATGATTCTTTCTAAGCTTCGTGGTGATCCGGATAACTGCTCAGAGAATCAGCAGGTACAGAATCAGAATCCAGGCACAACCAATACAACAAAAAGCAAGGCTCTCATTACCCACGGCCTGCTGATTCTTTCTGAGCTTTGTGGTGATCCGGATAACTGCTCAGAGATACTCAAGACCAACGGCCTCATATCCAAGATCATAGCACCACTCCGTAACGGCTTCTATCCAGGCAAAACGGATGACGGTGCATCCATTGAAATAATTAAAGAATCATTAGGCATGGTGACCAAGCTTGTCAGGGGGACTGGTGGAAACGGTAGAGTGCTAACGGGACAATTCTTGGGCGATGCCAACAGCATCAATGAGATGGTACGGAACATCACTGGCGACGAACAGCGGTCAGAAACTTTATTGATAGATATTGTTAAAAAACTAGCTCTGGATGAGGCCAGGAGGGGAAATTTTCAGCACATGAGTGACTTCATCGATGAGCTGTTGCGTTTGTGTTTTGGTGACAACAGAAACAGAGTGGGGAAAATCATCGTTGAGCTACTACGTTTGTTCTTTGATGCCAACATCAGTGAAGACGCGACAACGGCGGCGGCGGCACTAACTGCGCTCGCAAGAAGCAGTGAGGATAACCGTAGGATGATTATAGGAGCAAGAGCAACGACAGGGACAGGGCAAACAGTGATTGACAAGCTTGCAGACATGCTTGGTATTGTTACTCACGTAAAATCATGTACGGAGAGAGGCCGCAGGCCGCAGCAGCATGGCGCCGGCGGTGGGCGGTGGCTGCTGCCTGCTGGCCTACTGCGGTGCTGCCTGCTGGCAGCCGGAGGTAGGGCGGCTACGGGGGGTACCCACGGTCCGGCCGGAGGTAGGGGGCGCCGGCCCCCCTTGACCCACCGGTCGGTCCGCCACTGTCCGGTATGTAGTACTAGACACTTTGACAGTGCACCTAATGGAATCAAAGACAATTTTGGTACTGTTTTGCACCGTAAAAATTGCAGTATATGAGACGTATTGACAAAAATATCATTTTTTTGCCGTCGGCGGGACAAGCGGCAGCGCACGCATGGCCATAAGCTACAACATAAAATAACCCATCCATATCTGTACAAGGCACGGACCTCATGTGTTTGTTCGTTTGGGGCTGCATGCATTAATTCACGAAAAAACTTTATTGCTGATAAAGCTTCCTGCATGCTTGAAAAAAACACAAATTTTAGCTAGGTGCTTGAGGGCCGTTTCGAGCACAAAAAATAAAAAACACAAGGATACTAAAAAAAGATTAGTACAGAAATGCCGATGCAGTCCCGCAGGAATATCAAATAATTTTTGTGGGAATTTGAAGACAGAGAAGTAGATGCAAGATATAAGGGAACCTTTTATGATATCTAACCTCACGTCCTCCAAAATTTGAACAGAATGAGTCATTCTTTAGGAAATTCATAGATATCCATGTAGCTCATTCATTTGTTCCAACGTAAGATAGATATGAAGCACAATACAATGAAGATTATTCTCAAGCGTCTCGGCTCTAGCTTTGTGGTAAATCGTGAAGGAAAATTATGTTAACAATCATTAAATATATTCGTTATATACATGTACATATAACACCTATAGGGAATTTTTTACTGTAGCAAACTACTGCAGCTACAGTTCTGGTACTATTTAGACACTGTAGCTCAATCTGGTACGTAGTTACTGTAGCAAATAATAAGAAATCATAGCCGTCGCATGTGCTGCTGGAAAGAAGCAACGGAAACCAAAAGAACAATTGATTGTCTCGTCTGGAAATCTTGTCGTAGGATATGATCTGATCGTCTTCGAGTTAACATATACATGTAAAGATTAAAGTAATATCTTTCTCAGCATAAGTTCTTTTTAATTTAATCAACATAAATTCACACATATTACATGGCTCAAATAACATCAATAAATAATATTATTAATTAATCATGTCATAAATATTTTAAATCTAATCATATGGTCTAAATTTTTTAAAAAAGAATTTGGCCAAGAGACGTGACATTCACTTAAAAAGAGAGGTATATGTCGGGACAAATCCTAATTAGTACCCATGCGAGGAAAGGGACGATGCCACATCTTTACCAACTGGACGAGCCGGTTCCGACAATTGGTACCTCATGCAACGTAGTTATTGGTGGACATGTGTGAGCTCGGTGTGAAGCCAGCCCTAAATGTTTGATGAAAATACGGGCCCGCATCGCATATGCCAACTGGCCCCACCATGTAGCGGATGAAGTGAGCCAGAAAATCTCCGTCTCCATCGATCAATGTTTCTCCGCACTCTACCCGCACTAACGAGTAAGAAGACCAACCGGAAGCTAGTTCTCTCCCTAGCTAGTTCGCGACCATCCAGAAGCTAGTTCTCTCCCGAGCTTGTGTAGCTCCTGCTGCTCAGAAGAGGCCTAGGTCTAGTAGAAGAGGACGTACGGTTCCTCTCTAGCTAGGGGTGCCGCTTGGCACTTGTTGCTTATCAACCGAGCAGCAATGGCGGAAGTATTATTGGATACTGCAATGCAGAGTGTGGCGTGGCTGCTCCTCCAACAAGGCGCACGGAGGCTGGAGCTGGAACGAGCGAGTGGCCGGTACTTGTATGGAGATACAACACCGGAGGAGCAGCCGCTTAACCTCTGCTTGGTGGGCGAGGTGTTCGTGCAGCTGCTTGCCACGGGCTTCGGCTTTCTCGCCTCTATCTGGGCCACGGTCGTACTGCTTGGCGGCTTCGCCACCATACTTCAGAAGATGGATTTCTGGTTCACGACGGTCATTGTCTTCATACAATCTCTAAGGCATGTATGCAGAGTTTCTCGATTGCTCGTTGTGTGATTACTAGTACTCACTAGGTTAAGGCCATGGATGATCAGTTGACAAATTATCTTCCTCTACTTTAACATATTATCTTCAATGGCCAGATTTAACTCAAATTCGAGTTACAGCTAGCGCAGCAATGTAGGGATTTTTCTAGGCTTTCTAGTAAAAATTCTTACAGCCGTTTTTCGAGCACGGGAAAATTTATCCTATTCTTATGAGAATTGAATTGTTTAACGTGAAATTCCTGAAAATTTGTACAAAATTGTTATGCTCCAAACATGCCCTTGTTTGAAATAGAACACCACTCAATAACAGTCTCTAACCTATAATCGTTGCTAAGTTTATATTTATTGAAAAAAAAAATCCTTCCTAGGATCGAAGCAAGCTGATTCGATCTTGTTGTTTGCCTCTATCTTGACACTGCTCATATTGAATTTTGCAACCACCATGAAACAGCAGAATCATTGGCTTCAATCCACATCCCGAGGCAAAATATTTCTCCGAAGTTCCGCAAGCCTTCATCGACTTGGGCCAAAACCCATTGACGCAAAAGGTTCCCACTCGGCCAGCAAGTTCCGCAAGCCTACATCCACTGGTCGCACTCATCCAGCTGCCTTTCAGATTCGTGCTAGAGACATCAGGCTTGATGGGCGAACTGGCCTTGGTAGTATTACTGATCACATCGCTCCGGTGGCTGCAGCCTTAACCTGCATCGGGCTATCCGTCGTTCACCTCATGCCCATCACGGCGAAAGACTACGGAGTCGCCAGCACCGACGCGAGCAAAATGAATGTGAAGCCGGCACTTATCTTCTCCTATTCTCTAGTGCTTACCCAGGGTGCATTTTTCTTACTGTACCTGCGACTTCGGGTTCATCGTCGGCAAGTTACACATTCACTGAGGAAGAAGTGTGGATTTCACACGGAGGAGACAACAAAACTGATCGATAAATACGTGGATAACACACACCTGCATCCAAGCCGGCGTGTCAAACACCATTAAGAGGAACTTAGCTTCCTTTGCTCAGGGCCTACTGAGAAATGAATCCGATGATGGTCACATCACCGCAGTCTCTGTACTACACACATTGATGGAACAAGATGCCCATAGAGCAAGAGCAATTTCCCAAATTCAATCTTCTGAACAAAGTATTGGCAGGCTGATTGGGATGCTGAGCTCAAAGAGCCTAGTTGATAACAAGACCAAGGCGTGCACGGCTGTGGTTGTCGCAAAGCTTGCTAGAGACATGCACCTAGCTGATATACCCGAAGCAATACGGTCCATATCATCCCTGCTCGACCCTCCTTCGGTGAACAGGGTGAAACAAGCTACTGACGTTAACCATGGCCAGCACCAGCAGGTACAGAATCCAGGCACAACCTTTATAACAGAAAGCAAGGCTCTCATTGCCTACGGCCTGATGATTCTTTCTAAGCTTCGTGGTGATCCGGATAACTGCTCAGAGAATCAGCAGGTACAGAATCAGAATCCAGGCACAACCAATACAACAAAAAGCAAGGCTCTCATTACCCACGGCCTGCTGATTCTTTCTGAGCTTTGTGGTGATCCGGATAACTGCTCAGAGATACTCAAGACCAACGGCCTCATATCCAAGATCATAGCACCACTCCGTAACGGCTTCTATCCAGGCAATACGGATGACGGTGCATCCATTGAAATAATTAAAGAATCATTAGGCATGGTGACCAAGCTTGTCAGGGGGACTGGTGGAAACGGTAGAGTGCTAACGGGACAATTCTTGGGTGATGCCAACAGCATCAATGAGATGGTACGGAACATCACTGGCGACGAACAGCGGTCAGAAACTTTATTGATAGATATCGTTAAAAAACTAGCTCTGGATGAGGCCAGGAGGGGAAATTTTCAGCACATGAGTGACTTCATCGATGAGCTGTTGCGTTTGTGTTTTGCTGACAACAGAAACAGAGTGGGGAAAATCATCGTTGAGCTACTACGTTTGTTCTTTGATGCCAACATCAGTGAAGACGCGACAACGGTGGCGGCGGCACTGACTGCGCTCGCAAGAAGCAGTGAGGATAACCGTAGGATGATTATAGGAGCAAGAGCAACGACAGGGACAGGGCAAACAGTGATTGACAAGCTTGCAGACATGCTTGGTATTGTTACTCACGTAAAATCATGTACGGAGAGAGGCCGCAGGCCGCAGCAGCATGGCGCCGGCGGTGGGCGGTGGCTGCTGCCTGCTGGCCTACTGCGGTGCTGCCTGCTGGCAGCCGGAGGTAGGGCGGCTACGGGGGGTACCCACGGTCCGGCCGGAGGTAGGGGGCGCCGGCCCCCCTTGACCCACCGGTCGGTCCGCCACTGTCCGGTATGTAGTACTAGACACTTTGACAGTGCACCTAATGGAATCAAAGTCAATTTTGGTACTATTTTGCACCGTATTTATAAAAATTGCAGTATATGAGACGTATTGACAAAAATATCATTTTTTTTTTGCCGTCGGCGGGACAAGCGGCAGCGCACGCATGGCCATAAGCTACAACATAAAATAACCCATCCATATCTGTACAAGGCACGGACCTCATGTGTTTGTTCGTTTGGGGCAGCATGCATTAATTCACGAAAAAACTTTATTGCAGATAAAGCTTCCTGCATGCTTGAAAAAAACACAAATTTTAGCTAGGTGCTTGAGGGCCGTTTCTTCCTGCATGCTTGAAAAAAACACAAATTTTAGCTAGGTGCTTCAGGGCCGTTTCGAGCACAAAAAATAAAAAACACAAGGATACTAAAAAAAGATTAGTACAGAAATGCCGATGCAGTCCCGCAGGAATATAAACAGAGAAGTACTTCGGAAGAGGTGTTAGACGCTTCAAATAATTTTTGTGGGAATTTGAAGACAGAGAAGTAGATGCAAGATATAAGGGAACCTTTTATGATATCTAACCTCACGTCCTCCAAAATTTGAACAGAATGAGTCATTCTTTAGGAAATTCATAGATATCCATGTAGCTCATTCATTTGTTCCAACGTAAGATAGATATGAAGCACAATACAATGAAGATTATTCTCAAGCGTCTCGGCTCTAGCTTTGTGGTAAATCGTGAAGGAAAATTATGTTAACAATCATTAAATATATTCGTTATATACATGTACATATAACACCTATAGGAAATTTCTTACTGTAGCAAACTACTGCAGCTACAGTTCTGGTACTATTTAGACACTGTAGCTACAGTCTGGTACTTAGTTACTGTAGCAAATAATAAGAAATCATAGCCGTCGCATGTGCTGCTGGAAAGAAGCAACGGAAACCAAAAGAACAATTGATTGTCTCGTCTGGAAATCTTGTCGTAGGATATGATCTGATTGTCTTCGAGTTAACATATACATGTAAAGATTAAAGTAATATCTTTCTCAGCATAAGTTCTTTTTAATTTAATCAACATAAATTCACACATATTACATGGCTCAAATAACATCAATAAACAATATTATTAATTAATCATGTCATAAATATTTTAAATCTAATCATATGGTCTAAATTTTTTTGAAAAGAATTTGGCCAAGAGACGTGACATTCACTTAAAAAGAGAGGTATATGTCAGGACAAATCCTAATTAGTACCCATGCGAGGAAAGGGACGATGCCACATCTTTACCAACTGGACGAGCCGGTTCCGACTGTTGGTACCTCATGCAACGTAGTTATTGGTGTACATGTGTGAGCTCGGTGTGAAGCCAGCCGTAAATGTTTGATGAAAATACGGGCCCGCATCGCATATGCCAACTGGCCCCACCATGTAGCGGATGAAGTGAGCCAGAAAATCTCTGTCTCCATCGATCAATGTTTCTCCATACTCTACCCGCACTAACGACGAAGGAGAAGACCAACTGGAAGCTAGTTCTCTCCCTAGCTAGTTCGCGACCGTCCAAAAGCTAGTTCTCTCTCAAGCTTGTGTAGCTCCTCCTCAGAAGAGGCCTAGGTCTAGGAGAAGAACAGGGTTCCTCTCTGGCAAGGAGTGACGCAAGGAGCCGCTTGTCACTTGTTGCTTATCAACCGAGCAGCAATGGCGGAGGCCGTGTTTTTGTCGATGATCGGGCGCAAGCTCCTCGCCGTAGCGTTGGGGTCAGCCCACCAACAAGGCGCACAGAGGTTGGAGCTGGAACAAGCGTGGGGCTGGTACTTGTACGGAGATACAACACCAGAGGAGGAGCTGCTTAACCTCTGCTTGGTGGGCGAGGCGTTCCTGCAGCTGCTTGCCACGGGCTTCGGCTTTCTCGCCTCTATCTGGGCCACAGTCATACTGCTTGGCGGCTTCGCCACCACACTTCGGAAGATGGATTTCTAGTTCGCGACGGTCATTGTCTTCATACAATCTGCAAGGCATGTATACAAGACTTTCTCGATTGCTCGTTGTGTGATTACTAGTACTCACTAGGTTAAGGCCATGAATTATCAGTTGATCGATCACCAACACTACATAGCGCTTTGTTCTTACCATTCTAGTTCTGCTTAAAACTCTCTACGTGGGAGTCATTCCACTTGTAATACACCTAGGCATCATGGGCAACACCTACTTCGGCAAGGGCATTACACTGGCCCCACCGGCCAACAGTGTTCCGATTCCCTCCGAATCCTCTCGGTGAGCAGAGTCGGCAAGAGCTCAGATCACCTGCACACACACAAACACAGTATACTCTGGAGAGGAAGAAGTTTGCCGCAGCAACAACCAACCACTGCGATTTTCTCGTTTCATTTATATTCAACAAAGGACTAACAAACTGCATGGCCATCAGGCCTCAACGCCCGTGCCGATCGCCACGCTCTGCAGCTGATCGTGCGAACGTGCATGCGCCACGGGCGGGAGAAACTAACAAACTGTGCGTGGACTATTTCACACACACAGGGAAAACAGAAATAATCACAAATGGAAAACAACGACGCGCCCAGAGGGCTCAACTGACAGACAAAAGTGACCGACTACAGTGTAGACAAAGAAATCGAATGACAAAAGTAGCAATGCCTGGTTTATTTAACAATCTCCCCCTAATACCAGCGTTGCTTACTTGAGTTTGATGACGCCAATTCGTTCACACAGCTCCTGGAATTTGGTCCTTCCCAATGGCTTCGTCAAGACATCTGCCAATTGGTCTTGTGTGCTCACAAACTCCAGACTGATCTCCCCACTGTCAACACACCCTCTAATGTAATGAAACTTTGTGTCAATGTGCTTGCTCCTTTCGTGCAGCACTGGATTCTTACTGAGGGCTATCGCAGACATATTGTCCATCTTCAACAGCGGTGAGTTCACCTATGCCCCAACAATGTCACTGAGCAACCGCCGGAGCCAAACTCCCTGGCACGCTGCTGAAGCTCCTGCAATATACTCAGCTTCGCACGATGATAATGCAACCACACGCTGCTTCTGTGACTGCCATGTCACCGAATTTCCACCAAGGAAGAAGACAATACCAGATGTGCTTTTGCGGTCATCCACATCACCAGCCATATCACTATCGCTGTATCCAATCAGCTTGAGTTCGTCGTCACTCTTGGAATACACAAGCCCATACTCCACTGTGCCTGCGACATACCGGAGCAGATGCTTCATAGCTGACATGTGCTCCTGCTTCGGTTCTTCCATGAACCGGCTCAAGTATCCCACAGCAAAAGAAAGATCCGGACGTGTGTGCAACAGGTACCTCAGGCTCCCAATTAAGCTGCGGTACAGTGTTGAATCAACTGCTGGTGAAGTGCTCTGCTTGGAGAGTCTCAACCGTGTCTTCATTGGTGTTGAGCAGGCATTGCAGCTCCTCATCCCTGCTTTGTCAAGCAGCTTCAAAGCATATGCCCTCTGACTCAGCTCAATGCCTCGTCGCCCTTGCCTTACCTCAATACCGAGGTAGTAGGACAAGCCTCCCAGATCGCTCATCCGAAAACGTGTCTTCATCTCCATCTTGAATGTGCTGATTTCTTTAGCTGACTCCCCCGTTATCACTAAATCATCAACATAAACTCCCACAACCAGCCGTGAGGACTTGACTCCCCGAGTGTATAGGCCATGTTCACACTCGCTTCTGATGAACCCCAGTTCACTCATTGTTGCATCAAGTTTGGCATTCCATGCCCGCGGGGCCTGCCGCAACCCATAAAGCGCCTTGTGCAACTTGAGTACTTTCTGCTCATGACCTGCAGCGATGAAGCCCGGAGGTTGTGACACGTAAACCTCCTCTTCAAGTTCACCGTTGAGGAAAGCAGACTTGATGTCCATGTGGTGTACAGACCAGTCAAAGCTTGCTGCCACAGCCAGTACCACACGCACCGATTCCAGCCTTGCTACCGGCGCAAAGACTTCCTCATAGTCAATTCCCGGTTGTTGAACATATCCTTTGGCGACGAGTCTGGCTTTGTGCTTCACGACGTCGCCATGCTCATCACGCTTGAGTTTGAAGACCCATTTCAGACCTATAGCCCGACACCCTGGCGGTAGGTTCACCAATGACCACGTCTTGTTTTCTTCGATGGATGCCATTTCTTCTAACATCGCCACCCTCCACTCCTTGGACTCCTTTGCCTCTTCTACTGTGGCTGGTTCATCTCCGATCGCCACCAGAAGCTCATCACCCAGTCTCCGCTCAGCGAGTCCCGGAGGTGATACCGAACCGAGGACGTTATCCATGGTGCGGAATCGGAGTGGTGCATCATCATGATCAACATCCAGGTCAAGCTCTCCTGATGGTGGTGATGTGAACTCGATTGCCGCCGGGGACTTCGCTGGTGGTGTGCGGGACTCAGACCCGCACATGGGCATTGTCTCGCTCATAGGTGTTGGTGGTGATGTGGTGGTGATGTCGGAGCAGTTGGCACTTCTGTTGTCGGGAGGTTGGTGCTGGCACGACCACCAGAAAGAGTGACAAACTCAACACTAAATGGCTCAAAATCATCATCTGGTCCAGCCCCCTTGTCAGCCCCCCAATCCCAGGGACGGTCTTCTTCAAACACTGCATCCCTCGAGGCACAGACCCTCTTTGTGACAGGATTGTAGAATCGATAGGCCTTGGATCCTTGTTCGTATCCGACAAACACCATGGGCGTACTCCGATCATCTAGCTTAGCAAGATGTCTGCCGACCGTCTTCACATGTGCTACACAACCGAATGTACGAAGAAAATGTACCGGGGGCTTGTGACCGTACCAGACCTCAAATGGTGTCTTCCCTTCAACACTTTGAGTGGGAGCTCGGTTCAGGATGAATACTGCTGTTGTCACTGCCTCCCCCCAGAACCAGCCCGGTAGCGACATTGCCTTCATCATTCTTCTAGCCATTCCTATTACTGTCTGGTTTCTTCTCTCTACCACACCATTCTGTTGTGGCGTGTATGGGGCCGTCAGGTACCGTTGTATCCCATGTTCAGCACAGTAGTCACTGAAAGCACGGGCCGTGAACTCCCCCCCACGGTCAGTATGCAGGGTGCCAAGTTTCCGACCAGCTTGTGCCTCGGCCCCAGCTTGAAACCGCTTGATTGCTTCTCCAGCTTGATCCTTGGAGCTGAGTAGAGTGATCCACATGAAACGACTCAGGTCGTCAACAAGAAGAAGGAACAACTTGTTTCCGCTGGGTGTCGATGGAGTCACCGGGCCGCAAATGTCACCATGTACTAACTCCAGCTTGTGTTCAGCTCGGTATTTTGCCTCACTCGGGAACGCTAGGCGCCGCTGCTTCCCGGCAAGGCAACTGTCGCAAACTTGATCAACTTGCTCAATTTGTGGCAGTCCCCGTACCATTTGCCCCTGAGCCAGCCTCCGTAGACCTCTGAAATTGAGGTGACCAAACCTCGCGTGCTAGCGCCATGCTGTGTCTGTGCCCTGTGCCACCAAACACACCGGTTTCCCGATGTTCAGCGTCAGGACATAGAGGCGATTGGCCGAGTGTCGCACCTTGGCAAGCAGTTCCTTGTCCGGGTCCCAAATCCTGAGCAAGCCTTCTTTGATCGAGATCTGGTAGCCGTCTTCATCAAGTTGACCCAAACTCACTATATTTGCAGTGAGTTTTGGGATGTGGTAAACACCATTGAGGGCTCGGTGCTCCCCATTCCTGCATGTGAAGAGCACCGTACCGCAACCCTCAATTCCTACCATCGACCCATCTCCGAACCGGACCGACCCACGGACGGCAGTGTCGAGCTTGGTGAAGGCCGACCGCTCCCCGGTCATATGGTTGGTGGCGCCCGTGTCAAGGATCCACCTTGTATGGTCGCCCTCCTTCTTGTCGCCGAGTTGCACGAAGAGCCGCTCCTCCTCCAGATGGACAGGTGAAGATCTTGCCGGCGGCTTCGGATCTGTGGGAGGTGGTGATGAATCCGCCGGCCGATGGAGACTTGTGGATGGGGACACCGAGCGAATCGCCGGTGTTGGTGGATTTTCAGACAGGGTGGTCGGAGTGGGGAAAGTGGCATTAATTGTTGCCTCCGCCAGCAGCAAAGCGGTATCCTTATCCTCTTCCGCCTGGGCTGCGTGGGCCTGCTCATCGCGGCGTTTCTTGCGGCATTCTCGAGCCCAGTGGCCCGTCTTTCCACAGTACCGGCATTGGTCACTGGAGACGGAGCTTCCGTCGGTGTTCCCTCCCCGGCCAGACTTCGGCGGCCTGGAACCACTTCTGGCTCCGCCATCTTTACCTCGTCCACGGCCGCGATTCGTCCTCTGGTTCTGCGCAG
This sequence comes from Dendrocalamus latiflorus, assembly GCA_017311315.1. Classification (NCBI taxonomy): domain Eukaryota; kingdom Viridiplantae; phylum Streptophyta; class Magnoliopsida; order Poales; family Poaceae; genus Dendrocalamus; species Dendrocalamus latiflorus. The sequence goes on along the minus strand of CM029666.1, from coordinate 21,367,402 downwards.
CTCCCTTCCCGCCACCATGGGAGCCTTCTCCGGTGAACTGAAGTCGCGATGTTACTCGCGCAATCAGCTCCTCCTCCGTGAGGTTCAATTTCGCCAGGGACGCGCCGCCGCCGCTGAGGTTGTGACGCTCCTCCGCTGCCTTGAGTCGCCCGATGAGTTCTTCCACAGAGAGCTCACTGAGATCGAGCAATGTCTCAATTGACAGCGCAATTTGCTCGAACCTGGGTGGAAGCGCCTGGAGAAACTTCCGAATCACCTACTCGTCTGAGCAATCCTCCCCAAGAACTGCGAGTTGGCGCGTAATTCCGTTGATGCGGATGCCGAATTCATCCACGGTCTCCCCGTCGCGGAACTTGAGGGCATCAAATTCCCGATGAAGGGTGTTCGCCCTCGCCTTGCACACGCGTTCGACGCCGACGTGCATAGTCCTGATGGCGTCCCACGCAGCCTTGGCGGTAGCCTTGCTCGCGACCGTCCCGATCATCTCCACTGGAACAGCCTTCGCGATCGCCTCGAGCGCCATCCGGTCTTCGATGAAGTCGGTGGTGCCGACGCTCACGGCCACCCACAAGCCCCTTGCCTGCAGCATGACTCGCATAAGTGCCGCCCAGTCGTAATAATTCGTCTTCGTCAAGGTTGGGAAGGAGCCGCTGCTGTTGATCTCCTTCGTGACTCGATGGATCACCAAGCCTCGGTCGGTGCTGCCGCCACCTCTGACACCGCTCCCCGATGGCGGTGTGGACTCCTCCCGAGTCCGTCATGGTGGAGATGAAGAGCGTCGCCGCGGCATGGTCGTCCACTCCCAGGTGCGGTAGCTCTGATACCAAATGTTCCGATTCCCTCCGAATCCTCTCGGTGAGCAGAGTCGGCAAGAGCTCAGATCACCTGCACACACACAAACACAGTATACTCTGGAGAGGAAGAAGTTTGCCGCAGCAACAACCAACCACTGCGATTTTCTCGTTTCATTTATATTCAACAAAGGACTAACAAACTGCATGGCCATCAGGCCTCAATGCCCATGCCGATCGCCACGCTTTGCAGCTGATCGTGCGAACGTGCCATGCGCCACGGGCGGGAGAAACTAACAAACTGTGCGTGGACTATTTCACACACACAGGGAAAACAGAAATAATCACAAATGGAAAACAACGACGCGCCCAGAGGGCTCAACTGACAGACAAAAGTGACCGACTACAGTGTAGACAAAGAAATCGAATGACAAAAGTTGCAATGCCTGGTTTATTTAACAAACAGCTCCTCTACTTTAACATATTATCTTCAATGGCCAAATTTAACACAAATTCGAGTTACCGCTAGTGGATCACAATAGGGATTTTTCTAGGCTTTCAAGTTATAATTCTTACAGCCGTCTTTAGAACACGGGAAAATTTCTGATTCTTATGAGAACTGAATTGTTTAATGTGAAATTCCTGTAAAATTTGTACAAAATTGCTGTATTCCAAGCAGGCCCTTGTTTTAAATGAAAGAGATACTACTCAATAACAGTCTAGAACCTATAATGGTTGCTTAAAGTTTATATTTATTGAAGAAAAAAAGCTTCCTAGGATAGAAGAAACTGATTCGATCTTGTTGTTTGCCTCTATCTTGACACTGCTCATATTGAATTTTGCTACCACCATTTAACGGCAGAATCATTGGCTTCAATCCATATCCCGAGGCAAAATTTTTCTCCGAAGCTCCGCAAGCCTACATCGACTTGTACATTGAACCATTGACGCAAAAGGATCGCACTCGGTCAGCAAGTGGTCGAAATTCTGCCGCGCAACTTTGGAGATTCTTGCTGTTTTTTAGATTCCTGGCAGATGCAGTACCACAATTCATGGGCCAACTGGCCATGGCAGCATTACTGATCACCATAGCTCTGGTGGCTGCAGCCTTAGCCTGCATCGTGCTATCCATCTTTCGCCTCGTGGCCATCGCGGGGAAAGACTACGGAGGCGCCAGCACCGACGCGAGCAAAGCGAATGTGAAGCCAGAACTCATCTTCTTCTACGCTCTAGTGCTTACCCAGGGTGCATTTCTCTTAATGTACCTGGGACTCCGGTTTCGTCGTCGGCAAGTTGCACGTTCGCTGAGGAACAAGTGTGGATTTGACACGAAGGAGACAACAAAACTGATCGATAAATACATGGATAACACCCTTGACACATGCATCCAAGCCGGCGTGTCAAACACCATTAAGAGGAACTTAGTTTCCTTTGCTCAGGACCTTCTGAAAAATGAATCCGATGATGGTCACATCACCGCAGTCTTCGTACTGCACACATTGATGGAACAAGATGCCCATAGAGCAAGAGTAATTTCCCAGATTCAATCTTCTGAACAAAGTATTGGCAGGCTGATTGGGATGCTGAGCTCAAAGAGCCTAGTTGATAACAAGACCAAGGCGTGCACGGCTGCGGTTGTCGCAAAGCTTGCTAGAGACATGCACCTAGCTTATATACCCGGAGCAATACGATCCATATCATCCCTGCTCGACCCTCCTTCCGTGAACAGGGTGAGACAAGCTACTGACGTTAACCACTGCCAGCACCAGCAGGTACAGAATCAGAATGCAGGCACAACCAATACAACAGAAAGCAAGGGTCTCATTGCCCACGGCCTGATGATTCTTTCTAAGCTTTGTGGTGATCCGGATAACTGCTCAGAGAATTAGCAGGTACAGAATCAGAATCCAGGCACAACCAATACAACAGAAAGCAAGGCTCTCATTGCCCACGGCCTGATGATTCTTTCTGAGCTTTGTGGTGATCCGGATAACTGCACAGAGATACTCAAGACCAAGGGCCTCGTATCCAAGATCAAAGCACCACTCGGTAACGGCTTCTATCCAGGCAGCACGGATGACGATGCATCCATTGAAATAATTAAAGAATCATTAGGTGTGGTGACCAAGCTTGTCAGGGGGACTGGTGAAAACGGTAGAGAGCTAACGGGACAAATCTTGGGCGATGCCAGCAGCATCAAAGAGACAACAGCAACAAAGTGGAGAAAGCGCATGAGTGACTTCGTCGATGAGCAGTCAGAAACTCTATTGATAGACATCGCTAAAACTCTAGCTCTGGTTGAGGCCAGGAGGGAAAATTTTCAGCACATGAGTGACTTCGTCGATAAGCTGTTGCGTTTGTGTTTTGGTGACAACAGCAACAATTTTCAGCTCATGAGAATCATCCATGAGCTGCTGGATTTGTTCTTCGATGCCAACAACAATGAAGGCGCGACAGGGGTAGCCGGGGCAGGGCATGCACTGACCGCACTCGCAAGAAGCAGTGAGGATAACCGTAAAATGATAATGGGAGCACCGACAGGGAGAGGGCAAACAGTGGTTCACATGCTTGCAGGCATGCTTGGTACTGTTACTCACGTAAAACACCTTACTGTGATAGCACAAATGCTGTCTCATTTTTGCACAAAGTCCATTGTACAAGAACAACCGGGTTGCCTCGAACCACTTCGCAGCAAATTTACAGTGGTAAGCGTGATGCAACCGTACTTAATTCAAACAAATTGTTGAAGAATAAATTGCTTTATCAAAAAGAATAGTACATCAGGCTCTCTTCCTCTAATGGAAAATAAATCTCGAATACAACATTCTGCTGTTTGTTTGACCTGCTTTAATGTTGTGTGGCAACTGGTCAACATTTTGCTGTTTGTTTGACCTGTTGTAATTTTGTTTGTCATCTGGTAGACATCATCTTGTTAATCCAATTTTTCTAATTGAGATTTCTTGTGATAGGTTCTGCGAGTTATAAGTGATGCCGAACCAGAGACAGTGGATGTACAACTCGATGTTGAGCAAAACCAGGCGAAATTTGGACCTATTTGGACCCCTGGACACTACAAATTCCGGTTTTGGCCCCCTATGGAAATTTATTCCACTTCTGGACCCCTGTTGAGCGCGAAATAACGGGAAGGCGACACGTGGGCGGGTCGTGCGGAAGCTGGCCGCGCGACCGAGCTGGCGGCGCGCCCGGGCGCGCGACTCCACGCCGACCGCGCGATCGCCTGGCCCCAGCGCGCGACCGCCCCGCCCAGCGCGCGTCCCCGGTCCTCACCGCGCGTGTGCCGCCCCCGACCGCGCGTCTTGCCCGCCGAGCGCGCGTCATGCCCGCGGACCGCGCGACTTCAGTCCCAGCGAGATTCGCGTTGCATGCTGCGCCCGACCGCACGGAAAGTGGTGTCAAATCCATCCGCCGAAAGCACCCGGGGCGTATTTTTTCACGCCGGTTTGCACACGCGTCTGCAAGAGGTTTGCATGGCCCCTCTCCGTGAATACATGCAGCAGGCTTAAAGAGGTTGAACAGCAGCGCATATGCTCACATAGCAAGCGAAGCAACTCATTTGCAGTTCGCGGTGCAGTTGAAGTGAAGACAGAGCGAGTGAAGGGAGGAAAAAAGAGAGTGCAAACTCAGGATTTCGAGTTGGTTTTGTTTCGAATCAACGGATTTTGCAAATACAAAAGTTGTAGATCGTCTCGCGAGCTTCAAGAAGAGGTAATTTTTGCCCCCATGCAAGTAATTTTCTGCGAATGTCATTAGCCCGTAATTAGCCAAACCGTGTATCGGTAACGTTGTTATAAGCCAATCTTTCATACGGTGTGTATGTGTATGGTGCATGATTTATTGTAGTGTAAATAATGTCGTATTTCATGTATGTGATTAGTCCATAATTAGTCGATTAGCACAAACCATCGTTTGGTAATGTTATTTTATGTGAATGTGTGATACGCGATGTCAATATTTGGTACGTTATGTATTTGTAGGTAATCTTTATGTGAATATATGTATTATAAGTCAATGTGTCATACAGTGTGTATGTGTAGGTAAAAATCAACATATGATGCATGCTTTATTGTAGTGTAGATAATGTTGAATTTTATGTTGAAGTTACGCATTGTAATGTAGTTAGTTTTTGCTGAAGAAAAGAGAGGAGCGAAAGCCGGAAGAGTTGAATTGTTTTCGTTTGGAATCAGTGGACTTGGCAAGTAGAAAAGTTGTAGATCGTCTCGTGAGCATCAACAAGAGGTAAGTTTTGTGCCCATGCAACTATAATTTCTCGTGAGCATCAGAAATGGCATGGCACCCGCCACCACGTCTACTCTACTCTAGCCCAGCATCTTTTAGCTTTGAACTTTTCCCAAAATCAAAATAAACGGATACCTTTTGAAGTGAATATTTCGAATGGTTTACAGACTTCAAATCTATATACGATGTTTATGTCGTTTGCTGCGTCTCGAAAAATGTTGACCGTAGTTATTTGTAGTGTTTATGTCGTTTTCTATCTATATACCACTAGAAATTTACATAGACATTTACTTTTTCAGAAATATTTGCTGCGTCCAAATGTCGTTTGCTACATAGACTGTTTATGTCCAGAGTTAGAAAAGATTATAGTTTAAATAATGTGCCCATGTGTTGAAAAAGTAAATATTTATGTTGGAGCATTTGTAGGTGTTAGATTAGAGACAATTTGTATAATTAGTATGCTTAGTGAATGACCGTAGTATGAAGGTCATTTGATGGAAATAAAAATGATATGTATATTTAATTTGATGTATGGTACAATTAGAAAGTAAAATAGTTACAAATAAATCGTAGATTTAGAAATACAAAACATATAATAATCGAAACTGTTAATTACATGATACGATTGTTACATACTGTGTACTAAAATGGTTGATTATGCACTTATGTTAGGTACGCAATGGCTGGCATTGAACAATTGATGGTGTTTTATGGGAGTGGTCTCGTACGTGATGGGCCGTATGGGGCGGACCTGTCAAATTGCGAGCGGACCGTGATCCGGGCACCCGGTCTGAGCGCCATGAGCTTGTCTGAGCTACGGAGGTGTGTCCGTTCAGCGTTCGATCGAGAGACCGCAAGGAAGAAGTTACGGATCGAGGCAGTCTATGCCTCAATGGTGGATGACGGAAGGGGGAGCATATGGCAACTTCTGAAGGTGACCAATGACGCGTCATGGGCGAACTACATGGAGGTCGTGCGCAACCCTGATGCTGCGATATATGGGAGGCCAATGGTGTATGTCGAGTTCGTGGAGAGGGCAGAATCATCAGGCATGGTTGGTTCAGATGCCGCTGGTGGAGATGAAGTGGCCGGCGGTCATGAAGACCCTTCTGCGGGAGAACATGTGGGCGAGGAAGTGGGTGATGAAGACGACAGGAGGCGTGCGCAGAATTTCCAGCCCAACGAAGGTGTGCACGACAGGTGGTGGGCCGCCCGTATTGACTGTCATGAGTATCTTGGGGACCGGGTGGAAGAAGAGGACAGCGAGGAGGATGAGGAGGTTGACACAGGCAGCTCTGGAGAGGACGAGGATGGCGAAGGTGCAACTGGAGGGGTGGTAGGTCGTGTTGTGACCACGGACGGTGCGTACGTGTCGTCCAGACTGGACGACATCGCAGCGGCAGCCCTAGTTCTGCCACAGGCGGAGGAGGGAGAATGGGGGTTCAGCGAGGGCGCACTCTTTCTGGGGCAGTGCTTCCGTAATAAGAGTGCTGTCCAGCAGGCTATTGCTAGACATGCCGTCAACATAAGCCGGACGTATCGGGTCCACAAGTCAAAGCCGGACACGTACGTTGTGAAGTGTGTGGACGGGTCATGTGGTGGCAAAGTCTGTGCACAACGGTACAAGGGCGTTGGCACGGAGTTCCGGGTAACGGTGCTGCAAGATCACAGTTGCGAGCTTGCGGGGCCAGTACATAGACACCGCAACATGACATCACGTTATGTTGCGGAGGTGGTCACGCACCTCGTCCAGGCGGATGTGTCAATTACCCCGAAGGTTCTGATGGCAGCAGTAGCGAACGAGGCGGGCTACGAAGTGAGCTACAAGAAGGTGTGGCGGGCGAAGCGAAAGGTGCTGCACGGTATGTATGGGACGTACGAGGAGGCGTACGACCTGGTCCCAAGAATGCTGGATCAAATTGCACAATCAAACCCAGGCACCTACATAAACAGGCAGGAGAGGGTCCATCCTACGGAGGGCCCGAACTGTTTCATTCTTGACAGAGTGTTCTGGGCCTTCCATCAGGCGATACAAGGGTTCAGGTGGTGCCGTCCAGTGCTAACCGTAGATGGGACGTTCCTATCCGGCAAGTACAAGGGCACTATCCTTACCGCAGTTGCAGCCGATGCAAATGACCAGTTACTCCCAGTGGCATTTGCAATTGTGGAGAGCGAGAATACAGATAGCTGGTTTTGGTTTCTTTGCAATTTGAAGAATGCCGTAGTGCAAGACAGGCCCGAAGTGTGCCTTATCTCCGACCGCAATGCAGGCTTGATGTCTGCGTTGCGAACGTTGCAGGATGGGACGCAGGCCCCCGTCCCGTGGACTGATGTGAAGAACCGCTGGTGCATGAGGCATATTGCAGCGAACTTCCACAGAAGGTTCCGTAGCAAGGACCTCATGAAGATGTTCAAGAAGCTATGCATGCAGAACCAGAAGCGAAAGTTCGACGCCTTGCGGAGGCAGCTCGATCAGGAGGCTACGAAGCATGTGCATGCAGCAGCAGGGGCCGTGGAGGGGGGCTCCACAAGAGTCGGGGTATTCTCACAATGGGTTCAGTCCAATGCACCTGACTTGGAAATGTGGTCTTTGTTGCACGACACCGGTGGGGCGAGGTATGGGATCATGACAACCAACATGTCCGAGGTTTACAATGGTGTATTGAAGGGCGTCAGATCCCTGCCGATCACGGCAATTGTGGCCGAGACCTGGAACCGTACCGTCGGGTACTTTGTGAATAGAGCCAGGATGGCGCAGAAGCACGTTGAGGAAAACAAGCAATACTCTGAGGTCATGCAGGCCTTCATGGACAGGAAGATGGAGAAGGCTCGAACCCACATTGCTCAGCCCATTGATGGCTTAAGGAGGAAGTTTGAGGTCCGCCTAAGGCAGAAGTATGTCATGGGTCAAATTAGAGGGGAGCGCAAGCAGGTATGCACGATTGGTGATGAAGCATCTTGCAGCTGCAACAAGCCCCAGCTTCTGCACAAGCCATGCTCCCATGTGTATGCGGCATGCGCTGTATGGAACCAGGCGTCGACACAGTACATCTCCAAGTACTACGACATGCAGCACTTGTATGCAACCTGGAGTGCAGAGTTCCATTCCTACGGGGTAGACATGCACTACAGGGAATTATGGCCGGGGGAGATAAAGTGGGTGCCCAACGATGCACTGAAGCATGTCGGGCGTGGAAGACGACAAAGCCGTCGCATCCGCAACGACATGGATGAGAGCCAGCGAGGGGATCGTGTTCGGCGCCCGAAGTGTAGGCTATGCAAGACCTTTGGCCACTCCCTCAGTCAATGCCCAAACAGGCCGGCATCAAGCAACGCTCCGTAGTACCAACCACAATCCATATGTAATGTATTATTCAGGAGGTGTACGCTTAATTGTTGGCTCGATGGTGTAGCTATGTATTGCACATTACCATGTTATGTATATTTTCGCACATTCCATATGTTTCCTTGTCGTGTGGGTCATATTCGTGTGCACATTTTACGTATGTTTTTGTACATTCCGTACGTTTCCCTGTCATAACATTTGTTGTGAGTTATGTTGTTATTTGTTGCACATTTTGTTGTAATGTACACTAACTTGTTATCCTTCTTTGGCAGGACATGGCGTTCGAGCTGCTAGAGCCCCGTTGGGACGAGCACCACCGATGCCATGTGTGGTTGTCGGCACCCGCACAGGGGCCTCCTTGCTTCGTCCTTAGGGGCCCCCGAGAGAACTGGCGTCTCGACCCTCGGTACATCCCACTACTACGGGACACCGGTCTGCTGCCCATTGCCCGCATGTTGGATCTACCGCATGGGTTCCAGTACGATGCGCCACTGTTGTCAGCTCTCGTTGATCGATGGAGGCCGGAGACTCACACCTTCCACTTCCGGTGGGGGGAGATGACGGTTACGCTGCAGGACGTCACGATGATTACAGGTCTACCCCTCCGTGGTGCTGCTTTGGTGCCACCCCCGAAGGCAGCAGATTGGAAGGTCCGTCTGGGTCACCGATTCGGTCATGCGATCCGAGACAACGCAGCTGGGGTGCCACATGGATGGCTTCGTCGCTTCATGACCTGTCCTGCAGACGTAGATGAGGTCGCGGTGCGGACGCACTTCGTTGCATACCTGCTATATCTGTTCGGGTACGTCTTGTTCCCTAGCACGACTGGAGACTCCGTGCAGCCTAGCTACATACCGCTAGCAGAGTCCTTGGCGGATGGCTGGCCTGGTCAGCAGCCACAGTATAGCTGGGGATCAGCAGTCCTTAGCTCCACATACCGAGGCTTGTGTGACGCCTCGCAGCGTACCGCGGCCAGCGAGCCGATCCTAGCCGCCTGCTACCTTCTCCTTCAGTTGTGGTCATGGGAACACTTACCCGTTGGCAGGCCTGACTTTGGTCGTCGTGTGCACCCTTATGACCTCATCCCGCAGTTGTATGGTGGTGACGACCCCATTGATGCGCCCACAATGGGTACACGTTGGACGCATGGTCAGTTGAGGTGGGCCAGGGAGAGACCGAGACGTGCGTACTCGGATTTCCACCAGAGGTTCAAGCTTCTGGCGTTTGCCGACGTAGACTGGTGGCCATGGTCTCCACAGTTAATTGCGAACACGGCCCCCACGGGTTGTCATACCAGTGCGAGCGAGATCAGAGGTACTGGATGACGACCTGCCACTTGGTGTTCGCGCACTGCGTCGAGCCGTACAGCCCACACCGAGTCATGAGACAGTTCGGGCTGTACCAGCATGTCCCTCCCATGCCAGGACGCCCTCTTGCGGAGGAGTTCCACCGGTATGTCAGTACACCCCAAATTTAATTACTGCATTAGTGTCAATGTCAGTACCGTACTGATTGTGTAATGTCTCAATGGACTTGCAGGCAATCGAGGAGAGGGCGAGCGACCGAAGACTGGAGAACCACACAGCGGACGTGGACAGACATGTGGTCTGACCATGCGCATACGATGGTTGTGGATGAGACACGGCCGTACGACCCTGACGACCCCGCGCTGTACAGGGCATACCTTGACTGGTACGCTCCACGCACCCGCTGTAGGCTTACTACAGGGGAGCCCCCACAGCCTCCACCTCATGCTGTTCACGGGGCGGCTATACAGGAAGGTCCAGACCGTCATCTAGCGGCACGGGTCGACGAGGCGGTACGAGAGTACTGTGTCATTACGCAATGCAGGATTACATTTGAACTGACTGTTTGTTTCACTGCAGGTGGACCGGATACATCGTATCGACATCGAGGCTAATGAGGCTATACGACATAGGAAGTCCAATACCGAATCTCGGTGGGTAAGCTATATGCGCAGCATCAGCGAAATGGCAAGGGGTACGATACGGGGCTTGAGTTGTGGTCGCCACCGCGATGACGTTGTTGCTACACGCGGTGGCGGACGTGGGCAGGGACCACCACCTCCCTCCGCGCCTCCGTCAGCACCAGGATCAGCACGGCCATCCTCGGCCTCCACGCGCTTCGGCCCAGCGGTTCGACAATTGCCAACTATTTGTTTGTGTACTCATTTACCATTTATGTCTAACGACATGTTCGTTTTGCAGCAATTGCGACAGGATAGCACGCTGCTACGGAGGGCGACGTCATCACGGAGGTCGACATCGCCGCACGAACCAGAGGGGCCGTCCGAGAGTCGGCAAAGCTACGGTCGCTCGGCCTCCACGCGCTTCGGCCCGGCGGTTCGACAATTCGCAACTATTTGTTCATGCATTCATTTACCATTTATGTCTACGCACATGTTCGACTTGCAGCAATTACAACAGGATAGCACGCAGCTACGGAGGGCGACGTCATCACGAAGGTCGTCATCGCCGCACGAACCAGAGGGGCTGTCGGAGAGTCGGCCAAGCTACGGTCGCTCGGCCTCCACGCGCTTCGGCCCGGCGGTTCGACAATTCGCAACTATTTGTTCATGCACTCATTTACCATTTATGTCTAACGACATGTTCGTCTTGCAGCCCGCCATCGTTCGGCCCTTCCAGGACCTGCACGACCACGTACTCATTGTGTCTGCATTTCGGCCACGCTGGTTGCGCACGCCGGCTTGGTAGCAAGCGGTACTGTGGTCCGAACATCTCCCTCCTTTCCAAGGGAAGGTCTTCCTTCGGTGACCCATATCCGACTGGCCCCTCATCTTCCGCCATGGTATGTTCTTTGTTCGATTTACAGGGTTTTCTGGCTACAACTTCATGGGACCTCTACCGTGCTATTTATATCGAATGGCGGGACAAAAGATGGCTGCTTTGCCCAGAGACAAGACAAAAGCGCTCAGCTTTACTCGGTGAGATGACAAAACATGCCAGCTTTACGCAGTGATATGACAAATCGGGGCAGCTTTGCTCAGTTAGATGACAACACATGCCAGCTAAACTCCCTACATAAAGACTACGATCTGAAAAGCCTTCATACGAACATTTATTGCTACTCTGAAAAGCCTACATAGGAACATTTATTGCTACTCTGAAAAGCCTATCGCTACAGAAACCAACCAAATAGGGGCGTAGGCTGTAGCCTTTACAGTGAGTGTTCACGTCATAGGCATGTATCCTTTCCAGTGAGTTTTCATGTCACCTTTCCTTGTTGTTTCATAAATACAGGATACAGGCTCTGAAAAGCCTACATAGGGACATTTCCATGGACTATGCCCACTGCACCAGATAACCTGCCTACATAAAGGCCTCCTATGTCTTCCATACCACATCTCCTCCTCAAGCCTTCACAATACTACTACACAACAATGTCTTCCTGGAGGTCCGACCCATTTGGAGTGCCGGAGTGGCATGAGCGCCCCAAGTGCCGCTGCGGCTTTAGGACGATGTTGGGAGTCTGGACGGATCAAGAAGAGCGAGCCAAATACGGCCGTAGGTTCTTCAAGTGTCCAAACCTGGATGACGATTTCATGGTAACGACGACAACTAAATCATTTGTTTCTCGTTGTCGTTTTTCAACTTGATCCATGACATCTACCATTGTAACATCCTGATTTTCAGAGCCTTTTTGAAGCTTTTAAAATAAAATTCACCATTTGGATTTTTCTGGAATTAATTAAAGCTTAATGGGAATTTTCATAAATTAAAAGGATTTAATATGATTAAGTCAAACATTAACATGTGCCAAAAATATTTTATTTGAGTTCCCTGTGTCTCAAGGAATTTTCTGGAATTTTCTGGGATTTTTCTGGATTTATTTGCTATTTTCTAGAGCTCAAAATGAATTATTTGAATTTCTGGAAAAAGAAAAGAAAAAAAGAAAATTCCGACCGGCCGGTGGGCCGAAACCCACCGAACCGGCCCGGTCCAACCGCCGCCCGGCCTGCCCCGCCCGCGCCACGCGGCGCGCATCCGCGCCCGGCACACGCCCGCCTTCCTCCGTTGGATGAGCGACACGCGTCGCCCATCCGCTCCGCCCGCCACGGCCGCAGCCGATCTCGGCCGCTCCTTCGCCGCGCGCGCCCCGCTAACCCTAACCCTAACCCGCCGCCGCCCGCGCGCATCGCGACCGTCCGATCTCCCGCGTTCGATCCCAGCCGTGCGCCGCCCCGTGCCACTGACAGGTGGGGCCCACTTGTCAGAGACCGAAACCGGCCGGGACTCGGCGTCCGTGCCACGTCAGCCGCGCCGCTCGGGGTATTTATTGCGCGTCGCCGCCTCGGTTCGCGTGCTTCGCCCTCGCCGCCTCCTCCGCCGCTGGACGCCGAGCACCGCCGCCTTCGCCGCCGCCCGGGCAGTGCGCCGTCCCCGGTCGCCCGCTCGTCGCCGTCCCGCGTCGCCGTGCGCCGCCGTCCGCCGCCGCCGCCTTCGTCGTCGTCGCCGGTGAGCCCCGCCGCACCCTCGGTTCAGCCGTCGTCTCCGCCGCCGTCGCCGCCGTCGTCGTCGTCGTCGTCGCCACCGGCCAGCCGCCGCCGCCGTCCCGAGCCATCGCCGGCCAACCGCCGCCGCACCCCGCCGCCCGCGCTCCGCGCCGCCAGCGGACGCCCGCGCCTCGCGCCGCCCGCCGCCAGCTGGCCCGCGCCCGCGCGTCCCCTCGCCGTCCCGTGGATCGAGTCCACCGTGAGCCGTGCCACTGACAAGCCGGGCCCACCGGTCAGTCGGGGTCCGTAGACCCGTGAGCCGATCTGGCCACGTCAGCAGCCGAGTCAGCCGAGCCACGTCAGCCCTAGTCGGACGTGTCATGCCACGTCAGTGCCACGTGTGTGCCACGTCAGCATGCCACGTCACCGGCCACGCCAGCATGCCACGTCAGCCCTACCCGCACACGTGTCAGCCCAGTCAGCTGCTACGTCAGCCTGGCCGCTTGCGCCAGCAGCCCAGTCAGCCGCACTGTTCCGTGCGCCGAGCCTACCGTAGACTCAGCTTCCCGTGCGCCCGGTCCACAGCACAGTGCCTTTTCCGAATTTCAGCCTTTTTCCTAAAACCCGATTTTCCATGAGCCCGTTCTCCCTCGTCCTAGCTCCGATTGACCCGATTCTTCTTCCTAAATTCATCTAAAATTGAGCTCTATCTTTTGGTTCAGGTTTGAGAATTTTTGGAGTTTATTTGAATTTATTTTGTCTCTTTGTGTCGTTTTCTCTCTCGTTAGATCACGCGTTCGAGGGAGCCGCCGTTGGATTTGAAGATAAAGAACCGTCAACTAAGCAAGGCCAAGGCAAGTCGTGTCCTTTGATCATGTTGAACCCAGTTTGCAATCTATTATTTAATTAGTTTGTTTTAAATTATCTTGCATCGCTATTTTTATTCAAACCTTGTAATTGGTAGTTATCACCTCAATTGAGTATTTCCCTCCTTGTTAAAATTGAATGCCATGCTGCCATTGTCACCATAGGTTGGGAAACTTACTAGTGATGCTATGTTACGATCACATTTGGGATGGTACGATTAGTATGCTTAGCTATGCTTTTAGTATCGTTTGGGTTCATCATCACATGTGATTAAATAATTTGACTTAATGAGATATTGAATCGTGGTTGGTACCACTGTTATAAAATTTGTGCCGTGACGTTGGTGCGTCATTGGCGGTGGTTATACAAAATTGGTTTCACTTGGGCGATTGATCGTGCAGTAAAGGGGGTGCGAGAGGCACATGGGATGTGGATGTTTCGCCTGAGTAAATTTAAGGACTTAACTTTGTGCGCCATTGATCTGAGTCTTACCGTACTACCACATGTCCAGTATGGGATGGACCTGGCTAATTAATTTGGGATGTTTCAATTTCGGTTCCGTCATTGTGATGAGTGTGGTTTGGCGTGGCCATAGACCCACATTGGCGCAAGAGGGGGTGAGAGGCGAAACCTTAGCGAGACGGAACTGGGTTGAGATTGAACATTGTAAAGGCCTTGTCATGATCTCCTCGCCGCACACCAAAGGAAGTGTGTTAATCTAGTGGCAATATGGGATGATCATGTCTTGTGGGTAAAGCTGTACAACCTCTGCAGAGTGTAAAACTATTCGAATAGCCGCGTCCTCGGTCATGGACAATGCTCGGTGATTTCACACGAGGTATAGTTATTTCTAAAAAGTTTTGGACAGTGGATGGTTAATTCACTGTTGGTGGGAGATCCATAAGTGGTTGGTTTAGCTTATGGATGGGAGATCCATAAGTGGTTACTTCAATTCCTTTGATTATTATTTATTATTGTTTTACTTCAAATGCGCCTTCAATCTATTTATTGTATTTTCAAATGCCGTTTCATGCAAACTAACCTTTTAGCCTTCCATTGGTAAGCCTTGCATATTATATTGCATTCATTTGTTACAAACGACTTGCTGAGTACCAATGTACTCACGGCTTTATGCCCCTGTTGCTCAGTTGAGGAGGAGGAGTATCACCAGCAGGAGGTTCCAGAAGGAGAGTACTTCGACGTCTTCGCGGATTAGGCTTCGTTCTCCACTCGATAGCCTGTGGGCGTGTCGATTGGCTGCTGCGTTTTCTTTTGGTTTTCCGCTGCTAGTTTTTGTTAAAGCCCTCCGGGCTAGTCTATTGTAAGCTTGGCCATAAGGTCGTACTCTGATAATTATCAATATAATTTGGTTTTTCCTTAGAATATCGTGATACGGATGATATTTATCTTTGTACATACTGTGTGCACTAGCGTGATCCTGGACTAGTGCAGAATACACAGGAGAGTCCGGATTTGTATATTCGGGTCTCGACAACCATGCCACACATAGGCTTGCAGGTTCATCGAATGGGTGGATCGGGTGTCGCCGACATGGCCACATAACCAGGCAGTGGAGGTGGAAAACAAAGGACAATACTTTGTCAAGATGACTCAGGCTCGCGAGGTGGAACGACAGCTGCGGCGTGAGCAAGAGCGCCGCGTGAGGGTGGACCAAATCCGTATGAAGGGCAAGGAGGATGAGCTGCAAAGGAGGCGGGAGCAGCTAAGTCTGCGTGAAGCAGCCATCAAGCGTCAGGAGGAAGAGCTTCAAGCTCGGGAGGCAGCTCTCAAGTCCAAGAATGACAGGAAAAAGGATGCAGCGGAGCCATCTTCAAGGCGCGATAAAAAGGGGAAACAACCACGCTACACCCAGTAGACAAAATGTTACGAGCAGTTGGGTGGGTTAGTTGCATATCATGCTATATGTTATGCATGTAATAAAATTGTACGCGGCATGTTATGAAGTTTATTTCTATTCACATAAGGTTATTATCTCGTGTGTTCGCATTCAATGATTCAGATAGCAAGTCATTTAACAATATTAACATACTCTTGGTACACTAATTCTTAGTAACATAAAAATATCACTTACCAATGTATATATCAAATAAAAAAGGGATTATCCGTACAAAAAATTCCATAAAAAATTACCAACATATACGAGGAGAAGGCATCAGGCAAAGACAACACGAACAACTCATACATTTCACGTACATGACATGTAGCAAGTAGTACAACCACCAACACACCAACGAACACAAGAACTAAAATACAACACAACCGTACATAAAACATTACCAAAAGAGCTTGACGACAAGATAGCATAAAACATTGCGAACATACACGAGGATAACCTCCAGCACTACAACTTGAGGATAACAATAAACACAAGAAACAAAATAGCACACAACATTAAATTTATCTTCCACTCTAGTCTGTCGAAACGATGCTGCATCCCGACGGGGTCGCAACCCCCCACGACAACTCTCTCACGGCGAACACTGTCATTCCTATTTCCCATTTCATCCTCCCACACCCAGAATCGGCAACCACCATGAGCTTCCTGCGATTCCATGACAAGAAGATTTTTAAACATACCACCACGATTTGAATGAACCCGAAACAATATGACTCACCGAGTGATTGGGGCACTTGTAGTAGTGTCGCCCGGGATTCTTGGCCGTCTGTGATGTCCTACGTCTAACCACCAAGTTGCAATTTGGGCACATCACCGTGGGTGCCCATGAAGACGTGCTGAGCTGACTCATTGCCTAGTCTTGGGGAGTGAGCACGAAATAAAACTACACAGATTGTGAACAACTTACTCAGGAGGTGACTGATAACATGGCCAGGGAGTATGTGAGGGATGGCTCCGTTTTATAGGCTGTGTGGGGGGTAGCCTCACGCACAAAGACCACAGACAACACAAATCTTGACCCCACACCATGCTCAGTGAGGAGACAAAACATGCCAGCTTTTGAGGTGACCTCACAAAAAGGGCCAGCTTTGCTCAGTGACATGACAAAAGAGGTCAGCTTTTGCTCAGTGACTAGACAAAACGGGCTGCTGTTGAGCTACCGCCTACCGAGCTGCTTGATGACTCTGGCTAGGCCATTACGACATATACATATTAGGCTAATACTTTAACTTGGCAGAATGACGTGTGGTACAATTTTCTACGTACACGTAAGAGAGTGAATGCACAAATTCCTGCAGGTCTTCAGGGGACGAGCCTATCTCATCAATTATCCATTTTCAGTCCCTAAGCTAGTGTCAAAGACAATAAGTCATTCCCTGAAAATCCCAAGTGCAATGATACACATCACATTCAAAAGGCATTACATAAGAAAGCATAAAATGCATACCGGGACAGATGTACATAATATTGACAATGAAATAAATTTTAATATTGGATCAAATAACACCTCTTACCGAATGAGGCCATCATCTTCGGTTCCCCGTGGCTTGAATAAGGAGGACATCATTTCTAGCTTGGGTGACTGAGTGTGCACTGATGCTCTGTATTTACAGATAAGAGGCCATTAGCGAGAGCTAAACACCTAAACAATGCCAAAAGGCATGAGTATAGCCAATTCGTGATTACTAAAGAGAGCAGTTGTCCTCAGTGGGATGCCAAAAGATGCCAGCTTTGGGCAGTGACATTACTAAAGAGAGCAGTTGTCCTCAGTCAAATGACAAAAAGAGGCCAGCTTTGCTCAGTGAGATGACAAAACATGGCAGCTGTGCTCAGAGACATGACAAAACGGGGCAGCTTTGCTCAGTGAGATGACAACACATGTCAGCTTTGCGCAGTGACATGATAAAACGGGGCAGCTTTCCTCAGAGACATGACAAAACGAGGCAGCTTTGCTCAGTCAGATGACAACAGATGCCAGCTTTGCGCAGTGACATGATAAAACGGGGCAGCTTTGCTCAGTGATATGACAAAAGAGGTCAGCTTTGCTCAGTGGGATGACAAAAGATGCCAGCTTTGGGCAGTGACATGACAAAACGGGGGCCTTTTTTCAGTGATATCGCAACACTCCCATCTTTACTCACTGCTACGACCACGCGGACCATCTTTACACGTACGAGTAGACACAAAACAACCCCTATAAATTGGTATGCATTCCATTTCCCAGCGAACATTGCACATCCAAACCCCATACTCCATCGCGCTTCCCTCACCCAACCGGGATGGACAAAGGCAAGAAGAAGCAATGGGACAAGATGGTGAAGGATTGGGAGGAGACCCGTGACATAGCACGGTCAGCTGCAGCCCGCGATGCCGCCCGCGATGAGAAAATAAGGGCGATACAGGCCCGGGTAGAACAAGCCCATCGTGCTACGATGAAAGGTCCCCCCCCAGAGCGCCCGCATAGCAACAACCCCATCCCGGACGTCCCCACCGAGCGTTCGCCACAACTACCACCTGAGGGGGAGACACCTCCCCTTTGTTGGTGCGGGGACGTGTGCAAGTTCTTCAAGTCTAAGCACCGCATCAGTCTAGGTATGCGGTACTGGGGTTGCGCAAACTACTCCAGTGACTACCCCAACCGCCGTTTTGACACCGCAACCTATCGGCAGCCGGTAACGACCACATGCACCATTTTCCCCTACCTTTTCTCCTTCACAACACGCACTAACAATATCTCTCTTTTATTTACAGTCTCCGGAGCCCCTATGTGCCTACCGCAAATGGATCGATCTTGAGATCCACCCTGAGGACCAATGGACCCTCGACTTCGAGGAGTGGAATGTCACAAAGGAGAAGGAGTTGCTGGAGGAGGAGCGCCGCAAGCACGAGCACACCCTGCGTATACAGCGCGAGACGCAAGCTCATCTTGAAGCGTGCACGCGTAGGGATCGGGAGGCTCGCGAGATGGAGCGCGAGAGAAAGAGGGAAATTGCGGCTAAGGCAAAAGAGGCCGCGGAGGAGTTCAACGCCGAGCGGGCAAGGAAGGGAAAGTGGCCCCGGTCCACACAGTAGGTCGTACGAGCAGTTGGGTGGGTTAGTCGCATATCATGCTATATGTTATGCATGTAATAAAAATCTACGCGGCATGTTACTCCCAACTGTATTATGAAATTTAATATCTAGTATTTTCGCATTCCATGATTCACGTAGCACCTCATTTAACAATATTAAATGTACCAAAATTTATGTATCGCATTCCATGTTACTCACCTTCACAATATCACTTACCACTTTATGTATCGACCGTTCTACGGTCAATCTTTCCTACAAAAAATTTACCAAAATTTTTTATGCATCTACAACTTACAATGAACATAATCTTTTATTACAACTTTATCTGATTTTTATCCAGTTTATAACTACAAAATTGCCAAAACTGAAAACAATCACGGAGATTGCAAACCCTAAAAACACAGCAAACCTTAAAAGTCACTTACCACTATTTGTATCGATCATTCTACGGTCAATTGTTCCTAAAAAAAATTTACCAAAATTTTATTGGCATCTACAAGTTATAATGAATATAAACTTTTATTACTACTTGGTCAGATTCTTTCCGAGTTTACATTTACAAAATTGACAAAACATACAAATAACATGGTGATTGCAAACCTAAAAACCATACGAAACCCTAAATATCACTTACCACTTTACGAAACGATCGTTCTATGATTAATCGTTTTTAAAAAATATTTATCCAATTTTTTTTACATCTGCAACTAACAATGAACATAAATTATTATTGCAATTTTATCTATTTTTTTCTCAGTTTATAACTACAAAATTGCGAAACCATACAAATATTCACGAGTATTGCAGTCGGGGACATGCGGTCGGGGGAGCAAACGCGCGCTCGTGCGACCGCGGGACCGGGGCGGGGGACGCGCGGTCACGCGAGGCGGTCGCGCGCTGGGCGGGAGCTCGCGCGCTCGGGCGCGGCGCCAGGCCGGTCGTGCGGTCACAGACCGCACGACCGGATGAACAGTGGCCACGTGTCCCCCTCCCGTAAACGCGCGCTCAAATGGGGTCCATTTTTGGAATTTTTTGCTTTGGGGGGCCAAAAAAGGAATTTCGGTGGGCTATGGGTCCAACAGTGTCCAAATTTCAAACCAGGCCTTATCTCAACAAAATCCACAAAACAACAACGCATGTAAGAATATTAAAAAAACAAAATGGGTCATCCTAAAATAATAAACCTAACTCCCCTGCCCGCCCAGATACTCTTCGCCCGTCGCCCCCCTCGGTCCCCCTCTCATCTCCGCCCTCCCTCGTACTTTCCTCCTCCATCCGTCGATTCCGCCGGCGCCTCCGCCCCCAGCCGGCCGCCGACGCCTCCGCCCCCCAGATCCGCGGCCTCCTCCTCCTCCTCCGCCCCCAACTCGCGCACTCGCTTCATCCTCCACCGCCTCCGGCCCGAGCCCCCCACCCGGCCAGATCCGGCTCCGCCCCCCTCTCGCTTCATCCGCCGCCTCCGCCCCCCCTCTCGCTTCATGCGCCGCCTCTGCCCCCAGCCCCCCACCCGGCCAGATCCGGCTCTGCCCCCCTCTCGCTTCATCCGCCGCCTCTGCCCCCAGCCCCCACCGGCCAGATCCGGCTCCGCCCCCAATCCCACTCGCTCGCGAGGACGAAGATGAGGGAGATCCTGCACATCGTCCCGCTCGCCATCCTCATGGACGAAGATGACGAAGATGAGGCGGCGAAGTGGTCGCAGGAGCTGTCGATGGAGGCAGCCAAGCGTTCGTCGGCTCTGGTGTCGGAGACCGCGAAGAAGTCTAAGGAGATCTTTTCGGAGACCGCCACCAAATCTCGCGAGATCGCCGCCGAGGCCACCAAGCAGGCGGACCTCCTCGCCGGCCAGATCAAACAC
This sequence comes from Dendrocalamus latiflorus, assembly GCA_017311315.1. Taxonomy (NCBI): domain Eukaryota; kingdom Viridiplantae; phylum Streptophyta; class Magnoliopsida; order Poales; family Poaceae; genus Dendrocalamus; species Dendrocalamus latiflorus. Next base: position 21,346,822 of record CM029666.1, on the reverse strand, counting down.
CTCGCCTCCGACCTCCCCGTCCCCTCCATCCCACCCATCCCCGCGATCCCGCCCATCCCCTCCGCCGTCGTGCCGGAGCCCGACGCCGCTGAGCTCGAGCGATACGGAATCACCGAGGACCTCCCGGAGTTCGTCAAGGGCATGACCATTAGCACCTTCCGCGACTTCCCCTTGCAAGGTGCGGTTTGGTCATGGTTGGGTTTAGGGAATTAGAGAGGCTGGATTCTCTGATCAGATTTTTGGCCGGCGCAGATGAGCCGGAGATGTCGGATGTGCCCACGGTGTCGAACGTGCGTCAGGATCTGAACGAATGGCAGGCCAGGCATGCCACACTCGTCCTCTCGGCCGCCAAGGTTTAGTCTCCATTAACCATTTTGTCGATGATTGTTTGTTGCATTTGTGTCCGTGGGGGATTAGGATTCTGTGGCACGATTAATAGAATGTTGATGAATTCGCATATGAACAGCCACACTGTAAGCATAGGTCTGTTTGGTTTGCAAATCTGATATTTTGATTAGATGTGTATATTGAATTAACAAAAGATTTAGAAGATAAGCTTGTAGTTTTGGAAAATCTAGAGTAAATGTCATTCTGAACAGTATATTGATTTTAATATTATTATGGTGGTTAGAGTTAAGTGAATGCTGGCTTTTATTGACACCTAGGAAATGTCAAACTATGGTATTTAGATTTCATATTTTGCATGAATGAAGATGTAATCAGGATAAGTTCGGTAGGTATTTTGCTATATGATGTTGATGACAAATAGCTGTATATATTAACAGCCCAAAGTTGCCAAATTGATAAGTTGTAAAATTGGCACATCTACATAGGCTATACTTTAACATCTTTATGATGAGTGTAACTTAAATGTCAAACCTAAATATGAGTCCCGACATTGATGCACCAGTTTTGGAAATGATTAGAAGTTGGGAATTGGAGCATATAGAGAGGCATAATTCTACACCAATATGTTGTAAAACTATGTTGGTTCAAATTGTATTGGTAACCATATTGCTGTGAGCTGATCTTTTCCAGTGTGTCATTTTCTAGTGAGGTGCTTCTAGTTAGCAAAGTGCTGTTAAGCACTGCAGACTGTTTGCTATAAAGGCTGAATTAAGGAGATACTGACCTACCTATATAATCAGTGATCTGCCTTCTATCGAGTTACTTGAATCAGGCTATCCTGTCAGAAAGCTAAATGGTTTGTTAGTCACCCTTGTCTTCGTTAGGATGATAGTTTGATTTATGTTCTCATCTTGCTTTTATGAGTTAAGTGCCACTCCAGTTCACTGAGCTTCTATTGGGCCAGTAATTCATTACTCTCTTAACCTTCATACTAGTTTTTGGTGTTAAACATTATTGGTCACTGGCTCATTGTTAACCATCAAAAAGATCTCTCAAGTTATTCTCTAAGTGCCTAATTTTGTATTTTGTTAAGATTTTATTGAATAGTATTATCTTATTTCCAGGAAATTTCAAAGTTCAGATATGAGCTGTGCCCACGATACATGAAAGAACGTAAATTCTGGCGGATTTATTTCTTGCTAGTAAACAACTACATAGCCCCGTAAGTTTTCTTGTTACCTCATGCTGTGTAATCCTAATACATTTTTGTGGTCATTGGTCAACATGAATCAGGCTTCTGCATTATAAGTTTGTGAGAATGGAGGCCACTTGTTACCTGACTTTTAGAATTGTTACAGAATAAATTGTTTCATCAAAGTACATCATGAATATTATAGATAGTTTGGACTTCTGTTATACAGAGTGATATTGTGACATGTATTGCTATGAAGCATGTATTCCTTATATCTATTGCTTTAGGTAAAAAAGCCTGAACATTCTACTCGCTAGGTATGCCACTTCTAGTTTAATTAACTGAACTTGTACCGTAAGATTTTTCATGATTGCTCATATATGATATTTTGTTGTTAATATTGCTATGTTTGCAGGATATGGAGGACTATGAAAAGAAATGCAGAGTGGAAGGCCTGATGCACAATTTTCTGATTGAAGAAATAGACTTGATGATTTATTATAGCAGTTTAAAAAAAGATGTGTGTCAAATTGGAGGATGTTTTACCGACATGTATTTATCGCATATTAGATTTTTATTTAGTTGTGAACTCTGTTGATTTAAATGGATGCTATAATTATTTGTAAACCTCTCTTATGTAAACTTCTTTGGGGTTTGGAGGGTGCAATGGTGACGAATTTGTCAATTGCCAATGGTTTGCCCGGGGTGTGGCTTGGTTCCAATTGTAGTTGGTTTGCTTTTCTTATAACAGTATATCTGTTGTGCTACGCCCATTCCTTATATTTTATAAAATATGTACTCAATATTATGGTGCTGCCTATAAAATTATTATATATACATGTATATATAATAAATATATGGAATACTATATTCTCATACGGATACGTATTTGTGTGTATAGAAGAAAATATATACCAATCAAAATAAAAATACATACTACATAGGACATCTTGAGACGGCACATAACGTCTCAACGCACGTGCCTATATTAATTGAGACGTGGTGTAACCGTTTTTATAAAAGCGTCTCTAACTTTATAGGGATACAGTGCAGATGTCTCTAATGAACGTCTCAAATAATATAGGCACGCCTTAGAGAGCGTCTCTATATTTTTGAGACGCTTCATGTAGAGACGTTTCTATGACGCTTTATAAAAGCGCCTCAGTTGTCTGTGGGAGACGAAACAAAACGTCTCTAACCTACAAATATGATGTCTCCCCACGGATGTTTTGTTGTAGTGTTACCACAAATTTGATCCCAACAGACAGTTCCCTAATTCCAATTGAACACGACGGATTTGTGAAGAAGCTGAAGGAAATAGTAGTAAGGAACAGCGAATCCACACCTGATTGTCTAGAGATAATCAGGGCCACGGCTAAGCTGTCTATCTGGATAATGGAGGGGAATCACATCCCTAAGAAGTCCTTCCAGCAAGCAAAGATTAACGAGGTACTGAAAAATGCCGCAGAAACCATGCTGGAATTGGAACGGTGCATGCTTCTCACTGGCAGTGTCGCAGACACGGCGGGTTATGAGACCGTTTCATCCCTTGTGACGACAGCGAATTATCTAATTCTGCCACAGCATTAGGCAGCAACATGGATGTGCATTTGTATGAACAGTAGTTTGCCTTATGTATATTTGTGTGCGAAAAAGAAACAATCGAACTTAGCCCTGTGGGTTGTGATCTCATTAAGATTTTATTGTATTCGACTATGTCCGTGTTTTTGTTTTGAATGTTATTCAACTGGGTAATCATGTGGATGTTGTATCCCTTATCTGTTATATTTATCGAAACCTGAATAATGCATTGTTCTGTGTGCTTGACAAACCATCGCTTTACTCATCAGCATGTACGCAACTTACTCCTAAAACTTTTGTTGTTGGCCGTCTTACTACGCCTTGCTCTGCAAATTTATTGTTAGACCATATAGGTGGTCGTAGTTTAAGTTATGATGAATAACTGATATTTTGGTTTGTCTTGGATTTTACATTTGTGAAAGATTTGGTTATTTGCAATTGAAGTCGTTGCTTTTGAGTGGTTGTGTGCAGCTACGAGTGTGCTACGAGGGATTACAGTCATCAGACAACCTTACGACCACATCAGACATGCTTATGACCACATCAGACAAGTTTAGGACCATGGCAGACATTCTTACGACCACGGCAGCAGAACACAGACAAGCTTACGACTACGGCAGACATCATGCTTCGACCACGGCATGAATATGACTACGGTAGGAGTCTTTACGACTTGGTGGTCAGCATGAGTTTTTACGACCACGTTCAGATAGTCTTATGACCACGGCATGCTACAACCATGTTTAGACAGTCTTACGACCACAGCATGCTACGACCACGTTCAACTTCGACTACAGCAGTATGACTTCGACCTTTCGGCCATAGTAGTACAACTACACCTTTCGACTACGGCAGTACAACTTCAGCTTTACGACCACGATAGGTAATCGTAGCTACAGTACTCTTTCAAGGTCGTAACTTCAGTACTCGATAATCGTAAACTATTTTGGTTGTACTCGATAATCGAAGGTTTTACTGGTTGTCAGTCAAGAGCTTTGCGGTCGATGGTCGTAAGTTGTGCAGACTACGTTCATGGTCGTAAATTTTGCAGACTACCTTCATGGTCGTAAATCTTGCAGACTATCTACATGGTCGTAGATCTTGCAGACTACCTTGATGGTCGTAGGTTTTGCTGACTACCTCCATGGTCGTAGATTTTGCAGATTGCCTCTATGGTCGTAGTCTTGGCAGTATGGTCGATACTCGTAGACTTCACTGTCTGCTATTCTGCCTATGGTAGTTGGAGGCTTAAGCGATCGGTTGCTATTGGCTTCCGGTCGGTATTCGTAAGACTTCATGGTCGATACAAAGTACTTCACTCATGTGATCTTCGAGTATGTCGAGTACTCGGGTTGGGCCAGTGGCTAACTGGTCGGTGAATGGTAGTCGATGATGGATGGTCATTGCTTGAGGTACTCGATAGTCGTGTGGTTTTTGAGTACTTGAGGATTACGAGTTAGCAGTCGTATTGGTCAGTCTGGTGAGCTGTTTCGGTTAGCAATAGTTCTGGAGCGGTCGTAAACGACTTGGGGATAGTCGTAGGTGGTAGCGATAGCTCTGGAGTGGTCATAAACGACTGGGGATGGTCGTAGGTGGTAGTGATAGCTTTGGAGTGATCATAAACGACTTGGGATGGTCGTAGGTGGTAGCGATAGTTCTGGAGCGGTCGTAAACGACTTGGGGGATGGTCGTAGGTGGTAGCGATAGTTTTGGAGAGGTCGTAAACGACCTGGGGGATGGTCGTAGATGGTCTGGTGCTTGTCTGGGGGTAGACAAGAGTGTGTTTTGCTAATGTGTGTTGCTTGGAGATGGTGTCTTTGGTGGTAATCTGAGGTCCAGGCGGTCAGGTGGTCACGCGAGTTGATCGGGCTCACGCGAGAGCACGCGGTGATGGTGCGCTATGAAGATCCAGGTGGGGTGATGTAAATGATAATATTACAATGTATACATCTTATGGTTGCTATGGTTGCTGTTGTGCTTATTGGTTTACGCAAAACAATGAGAATGGCACAATAATTGATTCATATATATACCATGCATACACGTTGTATTCTTTGTTTAGTACAATTTCAGGCTATCAAAAACCGAGGACGGCTTTTCTTGAAGAAGGGGAGGATGATGCGGATACGCCTATGTCTTATGTTTTTCAGTTAAAAATATTATTTAACTGGAAAGAAGTATTAAGCCGTATTAAATATTACCAGGTGAATTTGTTTCTTAATTCATTGCCTTCTATTAGCGATAATAGTATACTACCTAATGCTCGTATTTTAACTGTTCTTAGATTTGTACATGAGGAGATTTTGGGACGCTAAAACTGTATGACCTAATGTCCAACCGCAAGCATTCAGAAGACACGGCGTGGAATGGGTCAAAGCGGCAGCCATGCATGCTAAATTACGGCCTAAACAGCTGACTACGAGAAGGCCTGTAATTTGCTTTAGCTAGAATTTGTATCACGTTTTATGCTTAGGCCCATATACGTGTGCTGGTGGTATCAAGTATAAATATACCACCGCCGTCACGGAACGAGGGAGGCGACTAGAGATCAGAACACAGAGTATGTGACGTGAGGAGATGCCTAGATAATTGAGATGGAACTTTGTGCATGAATTTGTTCTTTTGGATAGTCTATCAAATCCAATAGAAAATTTATGAGTTCTTGCAAATTAAGATTGTTCAACTTTTCCGCTGGAAATAGAGAGCGCGATAGAGCTTTCGCTTGGTGGTCGTAAAGTCCGGCATATGTGATCTTGCAAATTAAAGAGCGTTCGTTCTTGCATTGGCAACAGAGAATCGCTACGATTCGAGAGGCTGCACGTGAGTATCCAATCCTACGTCGAGAAGATCGGGCGACCCCGTATCATCTTGGTATCAGAGCAACGGTTTTCTCGGTAGGATTATTTACTCTTGTTGTTAGATTGATTTTTTTGTCCTATAGTTCATAAACTGAAAATAAAAAAATCTAAATCCTAGTTTTTGCATCTGTTAATTTTGTGAGTCTTGTTAAGTTTTGATCCATTAGAATTTTTGTTTAGGTGCTGATTATCGTGTTCTTTGCTCGCTTAATCGTTGTGTCCACATAAACCTCTAGATAATTTTTTGCTAGTTTAATCTCTCAATTAGCAGCATAAAAAAAATTGCATCATCCAAGAGATTGCTATTCGGCTTGGACTCCCGTATCATTTAGCCGAATAGTGTTGCTAGTAAACTACTTCCGTGCGACGTGCAAAAACATTGAAGACAAGTTTAATTGATCCATCCACTAGCTAGTTGTTTGGCCTGCACTTTTGCTTGTGCCATATTGTTGTCAAGTTAACGAACCATCTCCTGCTGCCAACTGAACATCACGTGGCGTTGCTTGCGTTTCAATTGATTGGTTGGGTCAATTGAAAAAAAAATCAGTCGGCATAGCAACAACAGCCGGTCACTGTGTTGATGCTGTGGATACTTTTTCAAATTTGAACCAACCGAATACAGAATACATTGCTGCTGCTTGAGCTTTACTTATATCTATTTTCTTCGTCTTTGAGACTAGCTATTAAATATTGCATCTAGGGCTGTTCTTGAGTATTTTATACCTTGCCGAATATTTGTGATCTGAGCAAAAATCAAAGGGACAATTAAACCTAATTCGGCCTTTGACAAAAAGAGAGAGAGAGAGCTGATAAAAAAAAACAGAAAGAAAAGAAAGTATTGACCGAATTTGGGTGAGTTCTTAATCTATAAATTCAGATTGTATAATTTATTTTCTTGAGCAATCTTGAGCTCTTACATTCAAATCATTGCAATTGGCTAGTGTCTCTCCTAGTACTTGGTGCAAAATGAGCTATCTAATCTTTAATTTCAAGATTGCCTCTAGTTAGCTAATTCCTTTGTTTGCATCGAGTCGCATTGATCTTTGCGTGTACGTTCATATACTTCACTTAAATCTTTTGGATCAGCACTTAGGCAAAATATTCTAACTTGGATTACTACTTAAAGATGATACGGGGTCGCCCGATCTTCTCGACGTAGGATTGGATACTCACGTGCAACCTTTCGAATCGTAGCGATCCTCTGTTGCCAATGCAAGAACGAATACTCTTTAATTCGCAAGATCACACGCGCCGGACTTCACGACCACCAAGCAAAAGCCCTATCGCGCTCCTAATTTCCAACGAAAAAGTTGAACGATCTTAATTTGTAAGAACTCATAAATTTTCTGTTGGATTTGATAGACTATTCAAAAGAACAAATTCATGTACAAAGTTCCATCTCAATTATCTAGTCATCTCCTCACGTCACATACTCTGTGTTCTGATTTCTAGTCGCCTCCCTCGTTCCATGACGGCGGCGGTATATTTATACTTGATACCACCAGCACATCGTATATGGGCCTAAGCATAAAACGTGATACAAATTCTAGCTAAAGCAAATTACAGGCCTTCTCTTAGTCAGCTGTTTAGGCCGTAATTTGGCATGCATGGCTGCCGCTTTGACCCATTCCACGCTGTGTCTTCTGGATTCTTGCGGTTGGACATTGGGTCATACAGTTTTAGCGTCCCAAAATCTCCTCATGTACAAACCTAAGAACAGTTAAAATACGAGCATTAGGTAGTATACAATTCTCACTAATAGAAGACAATGAATTAAGAAATAAATTCACCTGATAATATTTAATACGGCTTAATACTTCTTTCCAGTTAAATAGTATTTTTAACTGAAAAACATAAGACATAGGCGTATCCGCATCATGGTCGAACGTCTGCGGTCAGACCAGTTGGTCGCATAGTCGAGCGTTCCATGGTTGACCGTTCCACAACCAGACCAGGGTACCGATTAGGTGTTCTTCGCAGTCTGACGAGCGTGGTCGAATAGAGATGTTGGTCAGCAGCTCACGGTGGTCGTAACAGAGTGATCAGACTAGAGTTTAGATCAGCGTCTTCTCATGATCGTTACAACATAGTCAAACCAGAGTTACGACCAGCTTCTTCCCGTGCTCGTTACAGCGTGGTCAAACCAGAGTTACGACCAGCTGTACATGGGCGTTACAACGTGGTCGGACCAAGGATTTGACCAGCCGTCCAGAGGCGCTCGGTTGGGTTTCGACCAGTGACACGGAGGCTTTATGACCAGAATTTGACAAATACTATATCTTCACTCAAATTTATACCATTGCTTGTTGCAGATCCCTTTTGTCGAGTATCCAAGTATTGGATTCCTAAAGCCTATTTGACTAACCCCAGTACTGTAAGACCGACAACAACTGTGATTTGAGACCAGTGAACCGGGGGTGGAGAACAGGCACGTTGGTTCCAGTCTTTTGCACCATTGCATGATTGGAAAACTGGATGTTTCTTTACCCTCTCTGAGAGTTTTCATGAGACTTCACCTTTAGGTTAGACCATGTGGAAAGGTAATGCTATTTTATAAGTGGTTTTTTCAAATGGTCTCTAAACTCTTTTCTAGTGTTCTGGTTTTCTCTCTCAGTTTCTTGCGTCTTCTAAATTTGCTCTTTTTGAGTGAGATGGGATTATTCTGAGGGGGAGTATGTTGTTTAAGTGGTGATAGGAGCTTTGTTTATTATACTTGTAATATAATTCATCAAGATTGATCAAATGAGTAGTAGAGCTTGCTTTATCATATTTACTCATATGTGGTATAGCTTAGAACACAATTAGTCTTAATTAAACTGCCATACTTGAATTAAAACATGACTTGGCATAAGTCTTTGACTAGAGTAATTATTGATAGTACTTTGTGATGTTCATCGAAAAGGACTAGCTTAATTTTGAATCATCTTTTAAATCTTGGCTTTGAGGCTTATATGTTTCATATCACAATCTTTTTATGCTCACTCAAATTGGCATGTTTTACATATAAAAGGAGAAATTCTACAAGTGATATCATTCAAGTGATATCAAGTGAGAATTGAAAAGATATATGCCTCAAGCATGCCATGGTTAAACAAAAGAAAAAGCACAAAAAGTGCACAAATAAAAAAAACTATGCTTCAAGCATTCCACCATTCAAATGATAGTATTATGAAAAGACGTATGCTACAAGCATGCCACATGCCTGAAAATCTAATGTGAAGCAATAGATTGTGTATGAGACTACTAGCCCATTGAGATTTAATGTTTGCTTCAATGTTAGGCTTTGATTTTTCGGTGTTATATCTCATTGTGCTCTTTATAATTGGCCTAGTCATTGATCTAAATTGTCTAATTGTGCTAAAAGACTAGTTTCCGATCTAACTATGTGATATATGACTTTATATGATCTAGGAAGCTTTACTCACATTGATGGCTTGGTCGAAATATTAATACAAATTGACTTGTATAATCATCAAAACTTCTTGATCTTTACTCTCATTACTCTCACTTAGAATTGTTCTCTTTCTCTGAAAGTCTTGATGATTACATTGGCAAAGGGGGAGAAATTGAAGTCAGGGGGGAGATATTTGGATATTTTGAATTGAGAGATTTTTGCTTATCTTTCAAAATGCAAATCATTTGAGAATTTTTCAAAGTGTTGTCAATGTATTCATCAAGGGGGAGATTGTTAGACCATGTGTGTGGTCGTAGTTTAAGTTATGATGAATAATTGACATTTTGATTTGCCTTGGTTTTGCATTTGCCTTAGTTTAAATCATTGCTCTTGAGTGGTTGTGTGCAGCTACGAGTGTGCTACGAGGGATTACAGTCATCAGACAAGCTTACGACCACGTCGGACAAGCTTATGACTACGTCAAACAAGCTTACGACCACGGCAGACACTCTTACGACCATGGCAGCAAAACATAGACAAGCTTACGGCCATGGCAGACAAGCTTACGACTATGGCAGACATCATGCTTCAACTATGGCATGAACACGACTATGACAACGGCAGGAGTCTTTACAACTTGGTGATCGGCAGGAGTTTTTATGACCATGTTTAGATAGTCTTATGACCATGGCATGCTACGACCATGTTCAGACAGTCTTACAACCATGGCATGCTACGACCATGTTCAGATAGTCTTACGACCACAGCATGCTACGATCACGTTCAGCTTACGACCACAGCATGCTACGACCACGTTCAGCTTCGACCACAGCAGTACAACTACACCTTTTGACTACGGTAGTACGAATTTGGCTTTACGACCACGACAGGTAATCGTAGCTATATTACTCTTTCATGGTCATAACTTCAATACTCGATAAATCGTAGACTATACTGGTCGTACTCGATAGTCAAAGGTTTTACTGGTCATCAGTCGAGGGTTTTGTAGTCGATGGTCGTAAGTTGTGCAGACTACGTTCATGGTTGTAGATTTTGCAGACTACCTTCATGGTCGTAGATCTTGCAGACTATCTACATGGTTGTAGATCTTGCAGACTACCTTCATGGTCGTAGGTTTTGCTGACTACCTCTATGGTCGTAATTTTTGCAGACTGCCTCTATGGTCGTAGTCTTGGCAGTATGGTCGATACTCGTAGACTTCACTGTCTGCTGTTCTGCCTACAATAGTCGGAGGCTTAAGCGATCGGTTGCTATTGGCTTTCGATCGATACTCGTAAGACTTCATGGTCGATACGAGTGCTTCACTCATGTGATCTTCGAGTACGTAAACAACTTGGGGATGGTCGTAGGTGGTAACGATAGTTTTGGAGCGGTTGTAAACGACTTGGGCGATGGTCGTAGGTGGTAGCCATAGTTCTGGAGCGGTCATAAACAACCTGGGGGATGGTTGTAGGTGGTCTGGTGCTTGTCTGGGGGTAAACAAGAGTGTGTTTTGCTAATGTGTGTTGCTTGGAGATGGTGTCTTTGGTCTTTACATATGCAGGTGGGCATTGGAGGCGGCCATGGTCGATGACGAGGAGGACCGGGACTAGGAGGGGGTAATCTGAGGTCCAGGTGGTCATGAGGTCACGCGAGGTGGTCAAGCTCATGCCGGAGCACATGGAGGTCAAAGGTGGATGCTGCGTGGATGCGTGGGGATGGTTACGGTTGGTGACAAGGAAGACTGGGACTGGAAGGGGGTAATCTGAGGTCCATGCGGTCAAGTGGTCATGTGAGGTGATCGGGCTCACGCGAGAGCACACAGTGATGGTGCGCTATGAAGATCCAGGTGGGGATATCCTGGAGGCTTAGTAGCGTGTGTCATATGGAGTTGTGGATGGAGTCCATGATCTATACGAGTTGGTTAAAACCTGTGTTAAGAAGGGTTTCGGATCCCTTGGTTTAAGGAAGAGATAGAGTTCGTGTCCAGGTGGAATAGGACACAATTTGAAGTGTTTGGAAGGGACACGGCTTTGTACGCTGGCCTATAAAAGCAGGGGAAGATGTAGGTTAGCGGACGGAGTTTTAGGGATTTCGTGAAAAAGGTTTTTAGGGGTGCCGTGAGGCAATTTGTAACCAAGATCTCGATGATGAAATAATAGATTAGTTTTCTTCATCTCTGATCACTTCCAGAGCATCGCCGTTTTTCCTCTGTTTTTTGCGCTCTGTGTGTCTTCGGCGGATACTTGTTTGGGTGGTGGTCGAATGACTGAAGTCTTCAGGCAGAAGAAAGTCACGACCACGTGCGGCGTTGTCGTATCGAGCAACTGTGACGAGAAGGCTATCGATCTATTGTCGTATAGAGCAAGTTGTCGATCCGTTGTCATGCCGAGCGATCAGAACTGAAGCAAGATTGATCTGAGCACTTGTAAACAGCGGTCGTAACAAGTGTTCGCACTGAGTAGTCGGGCGATAGAGATCAACATGTGGTCGATCGATCGGTTGTCGGTTGAGTGATTGCAATGAGCAATCGTATCCGAGCGGTCGTGCGACAGATACTAACGTGTGATCGTAACGAGTACGTACGACCAAAGCGACAGAGGATCTTCGACCACGTTCAAGCTGCAGCTGTGATCGTTGTCTTTATTCGGTAATACAGATTGTTTCTGTTTTGTTTTTCTGCATTGTGCTTTGGTTTCAAGAGTCAAAAAACAGAGACAATCATTCACTCCTCTCCGATTGTGCCTACGATCCTACATTTATAAAAGACAGATTTTTACTACATGCTAGTTTGCAAGTGCCGTTTCCAGATTCCCATTGCCCAGGACAAATTTGTGGAGAAGCTGAAGGAGATAGTAAAATGGAACAGAAAGTTGACACCTGATTATCTGGAATTGATCAAGATACGGTTAGCTATCTATCTGAATAATGCAGAAGAACCGCAGCTACAGCTAACTCTTCCGAAAAGAAGGGATCGACGAGAAACTGGGAGATATAAACCTTGTTGGAGCTGAAGTGCTGGCTCCCAGTTTCTGCCTACAAAAAATCAACAAAATAATCTTATTACGGGACTCTTTCGTCGTGTAGAAAAATCTACGGTTTGGATTTGGTCACAGCAATATGCAAATATCTAGGGGCATTACGGATCTGCAGTTCATTGTCCGTGTTTTGTGTGGGAAGAAACCAACAAAAAAGAAACGAAATTATAGCTCTATGTTTGTGATCTTCTCGAGTCGAGTAGAATTTGTCCTTTGATGTTGATGAGCTTGATAAACAACACTCCATCTCTTGCAACTGAAATGGCGTCCATTTCTTCGTTAATTCAGTAAAGCTTGGACAGTTAAAACGCGGGTTGCCGGGTTGCCAATTTAGTGGTGGATTGAAGCAAAACATCTGTTGCAGCGGCACAAAAGTGATAAGACATTCGGGGAGGCCCAATTCCTTGGCTTGCCCATGCAGAACGCGGCCCACCCAAGGGAGTAGTAGAACGCGGGCCTTAGGATGTGTTTGGTTGGAGGGATGGGGTGGGATGGGATGGGATGGTTCCTTTGACCAAGCCTATCTGTGTGTTTGGTTAGAGGGATGAGGTGGGATGGAATGGTCCAAAGTGGGATGAGCCTGTGCAAATTTAGAGAATATTCTTCTTAGATGCTGGACCATGTGGTTCTACTTTTTTTATGGAACTATCTCATCTCATCCCCATCCTTATCCCATCCCACCCAATCCCTTCAACCAAACACATCCTTAGTCGACGGCGCCCGCAGCCCGCCGATCTGCTGCCATCCCGCACCGGCATAAGTAGGTTTGTTTGTTTGACCTGAGCTTAAAGCCAATTTTTTTGGCTTAAGCCTCTTAAAAACAAGCTGCTTTTAAGCCAAGTCAGAATGTGTTGGCAGACTGGTTTTTTCTTTTAAACTATGGCTTATTGCTGAAATTGTAAAATACCCTTAATTCTAATGTCAGAGATGAGCTCCAATACGATCCAACAAGACGGACATAGTCACGGTGATGATAGTAGAGATCTAGATGAGACAGACAAGGTCGCGGATGATGTTGATTGAACTTCAGAACGAGATTAAATTCTTCATTGGCCAGATCTTTCACAGTGGAACAATATGAACAGGTAGCAATCTCACGAACCGATCTGTAGTAGATGGACTCGCTAGATAAATTGCACGTCCCAAGAACGAAGTTCTTGATCTCGCACAACAAGAAGTAACCCCTAAAGGATCCTCAACAACTCGGTGATTTTTGACAAACTCTCACCAAACTCCATAATAGAGGGTAGACCCCAACAAGCCATCATAGCTAATTCTCTCCTTTAGACAAAACTCAAAATTCAACTCTCCTTTACATGGAAGGCATGTTCAAAATTGATCTCTCCTTTACATGGAAGCATTACATGCCTTCATATAGGCGACACAAACAAACGTGTGAAGATAATAAACAAAAGCAGATTAATTTCTAAACTACTTGTTTCCTAGAGAAAAGGAAATAAAATAATTGACTAATACTAGCGTACAAAGCCTGATTTGAAGGTGTACGAATTCATGGAGGAATCCATGGGTTAGCAGCGCGTGGGTTTAATTCTTGGGTTTTACTCTGACAAGGTGGGCCCCAACCCATTGCACGAGAGAGCGCTGACCAGTGGCGGAGCCAGGAATTTTACACAGGGGGGCCAGCCAAGTACAATTAATAGATTGCTATAATCGAACTGCCAGGAAAGATGAAGATTGGATATACTTTACCAAATGTATCACATATAAAGTCATGGTTTCATATTTTCATTACATAAAAGTTGCTGCAGGCAAAAGTATTCATAGGAACTAACCTTTTTCATTTTAGTCTTACTCTGCGTGTCTTCATATCATAGAAATTATCAATAAGTGTATCAGTTGTGAACTCAATTGCAATCTCCTTCTCAATGTAGATTATCAAGCAATCTCTTAGAAATTCATCTCCCATTTTATTCCGGAGTCTTGTCTTCACAAGTTTCATTGCAGAGAATGCACGTTCTGACATAGCTGTCGAAACTGGTAGAGTTAGAACAAGCCGAATCAATCTGTCAAAGAAAAAAATGCTTAGTATTTGCCATCTATAAAAATGATTTGGGACAACAGATAAAAAATGAGGGACGTTATATAACCTGTCAATCAAATAATAGTCATTTGATTTTTCTAGTTTGAGCTAGTCGACGGCATAGATCAGCAATAGTTGATAAATTCTGGAACTGTGGATTTGTGAGGACATCAAGCTCATAATGTTGTAATTGATGTCTCAAATTATTTCTTTCTTGTTCAGAAAAATCAGCAGGATAGAACTTTGAAGCTAGCAAGCAAATATCATCAATTTTGAATGATCTAAATGAATCTCTAGGATCCAAAGATGTACACAAAACGAGAAGCTCTGTGGCTTGTTCACTGAACCTGCTATTTAACTCATGTAATTGTTGATCAACAGCAACTGTGAAAATGTCATATTTGTAGTGATGCTCAACCGATAGCTCATTCTCAGCACGAGATCGAATATAGTCCGCATAGAAGGCATTCATATTTGGCACTTGTATTCCTTGTTTTATGCAAAAGGATGTCACATCATTAAGAAGGACACTCCAGCCATGATCTCTTAAATCTTGGATCAATTTCTTGGTAGTGGCCACATCATCCATAGCATTGACAATATCCTGAGTTTTTTGCTGTAGCTTTTTGCAAAGTAGGTTTGTGATGCCCATGAGTTCTTTCATAACATGCAAAATAAAAACAAAGTCAAATGACATCATTAATTTAACAGCACTAGCAGCCTTTGCTCGTCCAGCAGATGTGGTTCCAGAACCTTTAGCAGTAGCAATATCTTTCAATCCTAGGAATGTAGGCTTGTAAAGCTTTAAAAGACTACAAATTGAATCATAATGTGAGCTCCACCTAGTATCCCCAGGACGATGCAAGGTTCTAATCTGGTTAGCACCACTTTCAGTTTCAAGCTCATTAAGTTCAAGTAGATGCACCATTTCAGCAACTTGATTGTCATGAAGGTCATCATTTCTCTTAGTGGAGGACACAACAGTATTGACAACAAGAGCAAGATGTTCAAAAAAATTACGAACCTCAGTTACTTCTTTGGATGCAGCAACAAGAGCTAACTGTAATTGATGGGCAAAGCAATGAACATAATATGCATAAGGACACTCTTCGATAAACTTTGCTTGGAGTCCATTCCACTCTCCTCTCATGTTACTAGCACCATCATAACCTTGTCCACGAATATTTTGGACATCCAAATTATGGGCAGATAAAACAGAGCATATTTCTTGTTTTAGAGTTGCAGAGTTTGTATCATGAACATGCACAAGATCCAAAAATCGTTCTCGGACAAAGCCTTCTTTGTCAACAAAATGAAGAACAACTGCCATTTGTTCTTTTCTGGACTCATCTCTTGATTCATCAACAATCAAGCAAAACTTAGTGTCGTAGGGGTGGCCCCCACCTAAGCCCAGCAGGCCTGTTAGGAGGTTATAAGAACCAGAGTAACATGCGTAATGACATAAGTGCCCCTAATGGGGATGTACAGATGTAAGGGCATAACTGTAAAAGTATACCCCATGTGAATATATATATCAAGATGAGGGGGAGGGTGAGGCAGAACACTCCCACCTCTCCACTACCATCTCTCTCTCTGTTTGGTCTGTAACCACAACAGTTGGCGCCGTCCGTGGGGAGGACGAGGACAAGCCTGAAGGCCGAAGAAGAAGGATGGCACCGAAAAAAGCTTCGTCAGCGGCGGCGAAGGGAAAGAAAACGGTTGGGTCGGAGCGGCGCGTGAACACCAGGGCTTCGGCATCGGCCACCGAAGGAGCTGGCGGCGGCGTAGGCGCAGTGGTTGCGGGCGTCGACGCTCGCGCTACAATGACCGACCCCGCCAGCGCCGCTACAACGACATCCAACCCCGTCGCTGGCACTGCAACGACAGCCCCCGCCGCCCTCGCCGGCAGCGCGGATCCGGCGGCCGGGGGTAGCCGCAACGAAGCATCCAGCGGATCTGGAGATCGTGCGGCGAGGGCCCCTGCACCGACCCGTCCGCTGGGTGTTCCGGCGGCCCCGACAGCACCTGCGGTGGAAGGCCCCCTACTAGCAGCCCTCAACACGTTCCAGCGGGAACTAGGGGACCTTCGCGGAGCCGTCCGAGATATACAAGAGGCTCGGAGCCAGCAGGCCGCGCCGGTAATCGCGCCCGAGCCCACGCCGGAGCGGACGAACAGTCGCGATGCCCCCGCGTCTAGCCGCGTGCCGCTGAGACGCGTAGATCCGGAGTCCCCGCTTTCGGCGGGGCTGCAGCAGGCGGCGTGGCCCGAAGACTTCAAGTTCCCTAGCGTCACCGACCCGTACAAAGGCGACACGGATCCTCACGAGTTCGTGCGCATGTACGAAACCGCGATCGAGGCCGCTGGCGGAGACGACACCACGAAAGCGAAGGGACTCCCCCTCGCGCTGCAAGGAGTGGCGCTCTCTTAGTTTTTTTACCATAGAGCCGGGCTCCATCTACGCGTGGGAGCAGCTCCGCGACCGCCTTCACAACAACTTCCAAGGACACTATGTCGAGCGAGTCGATGCGGACCAACTCTTCGCCGTGAAGCAAAGACCCTCGGAGAAGCTCCGGGACTACTTCAAGCGCTTCGCCAAGATCCGATGCCAAGTAAAAGACGTTAATGAAACCACCGTCGTTAATGCAGCCATACAGGGCCTTCGTCCGGGCCCGATGGCCGAGTACAACGCGCGGAGGCCAATCAAGACAGTCGCCAAACTCTTCGACAAAATGTACGAGTATGCGCGGGCGGAGGAGGATGCGCGAAGACGCAGCATTACCGCCCTTGACCTCGCCCATGGGGAGCGCCCCCCGCGCGAAGTGGGGGCGGGTGGTCCCTCCTCGAAGCAGGGCCGCGGCCGAGAGCCACGGGGAGGCCCTCCCCGAGGCGGCGACACCGGGGTACAGGAAGGCTCTTCAAGGAGCGGGCATAAGCCTCGGTGCCGCCAGCGCAGGACACAGGCGGCCCATCATGTCCTCGACACCGAGAGTACCCGCCGAAGACCCGACCCCGCCTCATGGAGGGGAGACCGGGGATCGGAAGGCGGACTTGATTACGGCGACCAACCCCACGCAGAACAAGAGCTCCTACACTATGGCAAGTGGTGCGAGGTACACGGCTACGGTGATCATTACACAAGGGCATGCGCCGCGGCTATGGAGCTGCGGAGGGTGATGGCCGGGTCTCGGGCTCCGCCCCCAACGGAGGGCGCGCAGCATCGCACCGTCAGCGTCATCACCGGAGGCTCCTCCTCAAAAGCCCCCAGGGAGCAGCCGCAACTGTGGATGCCGCCCCGCAACGTCACCTTCGACTTAAACGACGCCAGGGGTGTGGAGTACCCTCACCAAGACCCTCTAGTCATCCAGGCCCACATAGCACGCTGTGACGTCAGGCGCGTCCTTGTCGACGGGGGGAGCTCCGCGAATATCTTGTTCGCAGAGGCCCTCAACTGTATGGGGATCCCCCGCAGCCGGCTAGAGCAGCCAGGAGCTCCACTTCAAGGCTTCGGGGGTCAGCCGCTGCAGGCCTTGGGGCACGTGTCCCTTCCGGTCACTTTCCGTCAGGAGGGCAACAAGGGTAACATCCGGACCGAGCAGGTCATCTTCGACGTCGTAGATATCAAACATCCCTACAACGCCATACTGGGTCGACCCGCCATCAAATCTTTCGAGGCGATCCCACACTACGCGTTTTTGTGCGTGAAGCTCCTGGGCCTAGAGGGTGTTATCACGTGCCAAGGTCGGCAGCCGCATTCCGCATCGCCCGGTGCATGCCCTCTCCGGCACGCTCGGCGATGGACCCTCCGCCCCCGGGTGGACGCCCAAGCCTCGGCCCGAGGGTGGGGTCAAAAAGGTGCCGCTCCAGGCGGAGGGGCAGTTTGTGTCCATCCGCGAGGGGCTCCCACCGGGGGTCGAACGGGATCTGCTCCGAGTGCTTCAGAACAACGTTGACATTTTCGCATGGTCCCCGGAGGACATCAAGGGCGTAGACCAAGCAGTAATCGAGCATCGCTTGGCGGTCCACCCCGACGCCAAGCCGGTCAAGCAAAGGCTTCGGCATATGTCGATGGATCGGCAGCAGGCGGCCAAAACAGAGGTGGCGAAGCTTCTTCGCGCCGGGGTCATCCGCGAGGTCCACCATCCAGAGTGGCTCGCTAACCCGGTGTTAGTCAAAAAGGCCAGCGGGGCCTGGCGTATGTGCATCGACTTCACGGCACTCAACAAGGCGTGCCCGAAGGACAATTACCCCTTGCCGCGCATCGATCAGCTGGTCGACGCCACTGCTGGGTGCGAACTCATGAGTTTCCTGGACGCCTATTCCGGCTACCACCAGGTATACATGGCCGAAGACGACGAGGAGAAGACCAGTTTCATCACACCACTTGGGACGTTCTGCTTCGTCAGAATGCCCTTTGGCTTGAAGAACGCAGGCGCTACCTTCACCCGCCTCGTCGCTATTGCCCTGGCCGCCCAGCTCGGGAGAAACGTCGAAGCTTATGTCGATGACGTGGTGTCAAAACTCGGCAACTTGCTCTGCATGGCCGGGACCTCCAGGAGACCTTCGACAACCTCCGGAAGGCGGGCATCAAGCTCAACCCCGACAAATATGTCTTCGGGGTGCAGGCGGGCAAGCTCCTAGGTTTCCTCGTGTCCGGACGGGGCATCCAGGCGAACCCCGACAAAGTAGACGCCATCCTGGGTATGGAGCCGCCCAAGACAACAAGGGAGGTCCAGAGGCTGGCGGGCCGCATGGCAGCACTAAGCCGCTTCCTATCCAGGGCGGCGGAGCGGGGCTTGCCATTTTTCAAGACGCTCCGCGGGTGCGATGGATTTCGTTGGGACGGAGATTGCGCGAAGGCCTTCAACGAGCTCAAGCAGCACCTGGCAAGCCTCCCCACTCTGGTCGCCCCAGCACCAGAGGCTCCCCTCCTGCTCTATCTGGCCGCGTCAGCCACCGCGGTCAGCGCCGTCCTCATCTTAGAGGAAGGCGCCATGCAGCGGCCCGTCTACTTTGTCTCCGAAGCCCTCCAAGGTGCCAAGACAAGATACACGGAGCTTGAGAAGCTCGCCTACGCGCTGGTCATGGCCTCCAGGAAGCTTCGGCATTATTTTCGGGCCCACCCAATCACAGTGCCTTCCTCATTCCCCCTGGCAGAGATGCTACACAACAAGGAGTCAACAGGGCGCATCGGCAAATGGGTTGCCGAGCTCGCTCCCTTCTCCTTGACGTATGCTTCGCGAACGGCAATTAAATCCCAAGTCCTTGCGGATTTTCTCGCCGAATGGACCCCGCCGACCCAACCCGTCCAGATGCGCGATGATCCCGTCTGGACGCTTACAATTGATGGAGCTTACGGCGTCGCCGGCGCGGGCGTAGGTGCGGTAATCGTCACGCCCGAAGGACAACGTTTGCTATACTCGGCGCGCCTTGCCTTCCCCGCCACCAACAACACGGCTGAATACGAGGCACTGCTCTTTGGCCTGGCGAAGCTCAAGGCAGTCGGCGCGAGACGGGTGCTAGTCCGCACCGACTCGCGCTTGGTGGCTGGCCATGTGGACAAGTCATATCAAGCCAAGGACCCTGAGTTGGCCAAGTACCTCGCGGCGGTAAGGGCGAGGGAAAGGCACTTTTTGGGCGTCACCGTCAAGGCCATCCCCCGCGCGGAGAACGAACAGGCCGACGCCCTCGCTAAGGCGGCCAGCCAGCAACTGCCCCCCCTGAGGGGGCGTTTTACGAGATATTAGCGCAGGCGGCCATCGCGCAAGACAACCGGGACGCGACACTCGTCCACCGCATTGACCGGCCAGGTGATTGGCGAGAGCCCATCTTCAATTTCTTGCAAGGCATCGCCGAGCCCGACGACCCCGCTGAGCTTCGGCGCTTGCAGCACCGCGCAAGGTCCTTCCAGGTGTTCGAAGGGATACTCTACAAGAGGGGGGTTTGCGCATCGCTCCTGCGCTGCCTCTCGACTGAGGGGGGAAAGGAGCTCCTGGCGGAGATCCACGCGGGCGTGTGCGGATACCACCTGGCGCCGAGGTCATTAGTCGGCAAGGCGTTCAGGCAAGGCTTCTACTGGCCAACTGCCACCACCGACGCCCAGGACCTCGTCCGTCGGTGCCAAGGGTGCCAGTGGATGGCGCGCATCATCCGCAGGCCCCCGACGAGCCTCAACCCCATTCCCCCGGTGTGGCCACTGGCACGCTGGGGCCTCGACATAGTAGGACCACTTGCCCGAGCTCCAGGGGACCTCCGGTTCATGGTGGTCGCGCTGGAGTATTTCTCCAGATGGCCGGAAGCGGTTGCCCTGGCCAAAGTAACTTCTGCGGCCATACAGCGCTTCCTATGGCAAAACATCATATGTCGCTTCGGCGTGCCCCGGGAGCTCACGGTTGACAATGGTCTGCAGTTCGACGCCACCCTTTTCAAAGACTATTGTGACAGCATGGGCATCACCCTCCGATTCGCCTCGGTAGGGCATCCCCAGTCCAACGGGGCGGTCGAACGGGCAAATGGCGCCATCTCCGCCGCCATCAAAAAGCGCCTGGTCGGATTGCCGATGGGCAAGTGGCCAAGCGAGCTTCACAGCGTTCTTTGGTCGCTTCGCACAACGGTAACGCGCCCGACGAGATTCACGCTGTTCAGGCTCCTTTTCGGTGATGAAGCGGTGACGCCCGAGGAAATCAAGGCCGGCTCGCAGAGGGTCCTCGTCCAAGCACCCGAAGAGGAGCGGCGTGTGTCCTTGGACCTCCTCGACGGGATACGGGCAGATGCAGCCCACCATGTTGAGAAGTATGCACGGCAGACAATGCGTACTCGGGATCGCTCTATATGCCCGCGGGGGTTCAAGCCTGGGGATCTCGTTCTCAGAGTAGCGCTCCAGGCGGAGACCGTTGGCAAGCTGGAGTCCAAGTGGGAAGGCCCGTACATCGTGATGGAGGCATTGCCGAAGGGGGCGTACCGCCTCGCCACGCTCGAAGGACAGGCCCTCCGGCACACATGGAACGCAGACAGGTTGTGGCGATACTACGCCTAGAAGCAGGACAGCAAGCGTAGGGCCACCAGCCCTTTGTTATGCGATGCCCGCCCGCGCAAATGGGAGTTCAATAAAGGTTGTTGTTCCCAGAGTATCCTCTGTCCGCGCTGAGCAGAACAAAGTCCACGGACTATAAATAAGGCGTAGCGTCGAGGTCCGCCTCCACACGCGCGAGTCTCCGGACTATAAAGCAAGACGTAGCGTCGAGGTCCGCCTCCGCACGCGCGAGTCTCCGGACTATAAAGCAAGACGTAGCGTTGAGGTCCGCCTCCGCACGCACTAGTCCACGGACTTTAAATAAGACGTAGCGTCGAGGTCCACCTCCGCACGCGCGAGTCTCCGGACTATAAAGCAAGACGTAGCGTCGAGGTCCGCCTCCGCACGCACTAGTCCACGGACTATAAATAAGACGTAGCGTCGAAGTCCGCCTCCGCACGCGCGAGTCTCCGGACTATAAAGCAAGACGTAGCGTCGAGGTCCGCCTCCGCACGCACTAGTCTACGGACTTTAAATAAGACGTAGCGTCGAGGTCCGCCTCCGCACGCACCAGTCTACGGACTTTAAATAAGACGTAGCGTCGAGGTCCGCCTCCGCACGCACCAGTCTACGTACTTTAAATAAGACATAGCGTCGAGGTCCGCCTCCGCACGCACCAGTCTACGGACTTTAAATAAGACGTAGCGTCGAGGTCCGCCTCCGCACGCACTAGTTTACAGACTTTAAATAAGACGTAGCGTCGAGGTCCGCCTCCGCACGCACCAGTCTACGGACTCTAAATAAGACGCAACGGGGGGACGCCCTCGCGCGCACCAGTCTACGGACTTTAAATAAGACGTAGCGTTGAGGTCCGCCTCCGCACGCGCGAGTCTCTGGACTATAAAGGAAGTCGTAGCGTCGAGGTCCGCCTCCGCACGCGCTAGTCTACGGACTTTAAACAAGACGTAGCGTTGAGGTCCGCCTCCGCACGCGCGAGTCTCCGGACTATACAGGAAGTCGTAGCGTCGAGGTCCGCCTCCGCACGCGCTAGTCTACGGACTTTAAACAAGACGTAGCGTTGAGGTCCGCCTCCGCACGCGCGAGTCTCCGGACTATAAAGGAAGTCGTAGCGTTGAGGTCCGCCTCCGCACGCGCTAGTCTACGGACTTTAAACAAGACGTAGCGTTGAGGTCCGCCTCTGCACGCGCGAGTCTCCGGGCTATAAAGGAAGTCGTAGCGTCGAGGTCCGCCTCCGCACGCGCTAGTCTACAGACTTTAAACAAGACGTAGCGTTGAGGTCCGCCTCCGCACGCGCGAGTCTCCGGACTATAAAGGAAGTCGTAGCGTCGAGGTCCGCCTCCGCACGCGCTAGTCTACGGACTTTAAACAAGACGTAGCATTGAGGTCCGCCTTCGTACGCGCGAGTCTCCGGACTATAAAGGAAGTCGTAGCGTCGAGGTTCGCCTCCGCACGCGCCAGTCCATAGACTTTTAATAAGACGCGGATGCCCTCTCTGCACGCTCTACGGAGTATAAACAAGGTGCGGAGGTCTTCTTCCCTTCGCGTTCGACGGCAGGTAACACTAAGAATAAGGTACTACTTGGTTTCATTGCAAAAGCAAAGGAGTTACATGGTTACAAGGGTAAGAACCAGTACATCATCCCCCTTCCCTACCCGACCAACCGCTCAGCCTTGGCGCGGTGCGGACGAACCCGTGCCGTCATCGCCGTGACGCTGAAGGACCCTTTCGAGCCACTGGAGGAGGTCCCCCTCCCCATGCAGCGTCTGCTGCACGGCGACCCTCGCTGCATCTTCCCCGAAGCGGCCCCAGATCCGTTGATGGAAGTTCTGCAGGCTAGGCCCGATGGAGCGGATGGCGTCCGACATGACCACAACACTTAGCATCACCTATTTCATTACGAATGGCTGTTTGCACATTACTAGCCATAAGGTCCAAGATTTCTTTCTGAATCTGTGGCGATGTGTATTTAGCATTCAGTGGAGCATTATCCAGTACCACAGCCTTTACCTCATCATCATAAGAAGCTAGAAGTTTTACCATCTCAAGAAAATTACCTTGGTTTTGTGAGTCAACAGATTCATCATGTCCTCTGAAAGGACAAGCCTGGAATGCTAACCATCGGACTGCATCAATTGATGTTCGAAGACGGAGTCTATTCTTTTTTATTTCTTCATTTGTTTGCTTCTCCACTGCATGTTCAATATGGCATGGCTGATTCTTTAAATTCTCATAACACTGAACATTGTATTTATGAGCTGAACCATAATCTTTTCCCATGTGAGTCATGAAGGCACAGTTTGATCCATCATTGACTTTCTTCCAACTTCTAAATCCTTTCACTGTGAATGCATGAGATTCTATTTTTCCAACTGGTTTCTTTGAAAACAGGAAGCATGGAAAGCAAAAGGTGGCATCTTTTGTAGGTGAATACTCTAACCAAGGAAAAGATTTGAACCAATTAGACTGAAATCTGCGTGGATGTTTCTTCGAACCTGAAGGAGGGTACACATCTTTAATAAATTGGTACGGACCGTGCTTCATATATGCTCTAATAACTTGGTCTTGTTCATCAGGAGGATAATCCCAAATTTGACAACGCAGGCCTGGATCACGCTCTACCATTAAAACACTTATACCTTCACAATTTACTCTCTGAACTTTAGTTGTTGTTCGCCTTGGAGTCTCCTCTGCTACCTCTTCATCTTTTTCATCCTCTTCTTGGTGTGCAGCAAGCCAATTAGCAACTTCATCTTCACTTGTCTCTTCGTCAGAACAAGTAACGCCAACATTCTTCTTGTAAAAAGAATCTAGTGTCCTCTTTTTGAGTACCATGATTATCCTTCAGAAAAAAATAATTGTCCAATACTCCAAATTAGAATATACAAAAATACTTGTAGCTTCTATAGAGTATATGATACGGGGAGGGGTCCCGATCTTCTCAGTGAGGAACCATGGATAGTTGATGCGAAGTAGACGATGTCGCTAGTTGAACACTCGCGCCAATGCACGAACCCTCAACTCTTCGGAATACGCCCAAAACACACCGGATAACTGTTCGTCGCGAGACCACAAACGACGAACGCCAAGTCCCCAATTCCCAATGGAACGACGGCTTGACCTTGAATTGCAGAACGAACAATGAATCGCCTAGTTCTCTCTCAAAGTCCTCGCATGAACTCTGGAGTTGAAAGAACAAACAATAGCTATGTTTCAATCTTATGCATAAAATTGGTCCCCTTCTAAAGGCTGCCAATACAAGGCTTATATAGCCCCTTGGGACGTCCATATGGTCCCCAAACCAATTACAATTCAACCCTATATGGTTTTTGATACGAACTCTCACAAAAAGAAAACTATATTTTTCACCCATCATCTTGTTTTGGTCATAACTTTTTATCCGTGATGAATTTGAAAGTGGGACTAGATCTATTGCGTAGCCCTTGAAATTATCTTTTCAACAAGTACAAGAACACCTGAATCGGACTCCGTTTGTGAAAGTTATGGCCTTTTTAGTAACTGCTTGTCAGGCTGTCCCGATCCGAATCCGAATTGAATTCTGAGTTGAATCCGAGTTTGAATTGGGTTGAGCACATGGGAAGTCCGAATTTGGCTTGAAAATCTTATCTAAAACTTATAGTTTAAATCCTTGGCCTTCTCCCCTTTTGGTCTCCCACTGCATGGCCTTCTTTCCTCCTTGATCAGCTACGTGGGTTGCTTGACTTTCTTCTTTCCATTCCCATGAGCTTTGAGCTTTTTGTTCTTGGTAACAAATATGATTAATCTCCTTGTGCTTCTCCATTGCTTTGGCCCCGGACTCATCATAATATTAAAATTAATCATGTGCATATCCGCATCAGTATAGGCTACAGCCTACATGAACTAAATAAAAGTGATTAACCAAACAAGATTATTTTACAAAGTATCGCTAAGTTACCTTGATCAACTTCTCACTGATTGCCTGGGTGCCTCCGCCGGCTCTGCGCCTGGCCGGTTGCCCTGTGCCATGAGGGTTAGGGATTTTTTATTTCTCAATTGGGGGAAGACGAGGAGGCAAGGCGGCGGCGGCGAAGGGCGCTCCGTCTCCCCGTTCCGTGTGAATTTCCCGTGACTCCGTGAGTGCCGAGCGAACGAGATGTGCCTGTGCATGTGTGCTTTCTGCATTGATGGCCCAGGCCTCACGACACTAGCTACCAGGCCCAAATAAAATAATCGGAAGCCCATGTAAGTAAATTGGTAAAAGCAAACAATATCAAATTAATTAGACCCAATTACAACATAGGGGTTAAAAATTTTCAGCAGCGTTGGGGGGGCCGTGGT
Source organism: Dendrocalamus latiflorus (assembly GCA_017311315.1). Classification (NCBI taxonomy): domain Eukaryota; kingdom Viridiplantae; phylum Streptophyta; class Magnoliopsida; order Poales; family Poaceae; genus Dendrocalamus; species Dendrocalamus latiflorus. The sequence goes on along the minus strand of CM029666.1, from coordinate 21,321,021 downwards.
CCCTGCTGGCCCCCCTCTAGCTCCGCCATTGACTGTAGGATGATTATAGGAGCAAGAGCAACGACAGGGACAGGGCAAACAGTGATTGACAAGCTTGTAGGCATGCTTGGTACTGTTACTCACGTAAAACACCTAACGGTGATAGCACAAATGCTGTCTCATTTTTGCGCAATGCCCATTGCACAAGAACAAACGGGTTGCCTCGAACCGCTTCGCAGCAAATTTACAGTGGTAAGCATGATGCAGCCATACTTAATTTCAAACAGCTTGTTGAAGAATAAATTGCTTTATCCAAAAAGAACAGTACATCAGGCTCTCTTCCTCTAATGGAAAATAAATCTCGAATACAACATTCTGCTATTTGTTTGACCTGCTGTAATGTTGTGTGGCAACTGGTCAACATTCTTCTGTTGTTTTGACCTGATGTAATGTTGTTTGTCAACTGGTGGCATCATCTTCTTGATCCAATTTTTCTAAACTGAGATTTCTTGTGATAGGTTCTGCGAGTTATATTGCATGAGCTTCCTGAAAGTCGTCAAAACCAAATTGAATCTAATGAAAGGAAGTTGTTGGCAGCCTTATTAAGTCTTGCTGTGCAGATGATTACCACAAATTTGGTCCCAACAGCCAGCTCCCTGCTTCCCAACGGATTTGTGAAGAAGCTAAAGAAAATAATAGAAAGGAACAGCGAATCCACACCTGATTGTCTAGAGATAACAGGGCCACGGCTATGCTGTCTATCTGTTTAATAGAGGGGAGCCACATCACTAGGCAGTCCTTCCAGCAAGAAAACATTGACGAGGTACTGAAAAACGCCGCAAAAACCATGCTGGAATTGGAACGGTACATGCTTCTCCAATGGCGGAGCTAGAGGGGGGCCAGCAGGGGCCATGCCCCCCCCCCAACGCTACTGAAAATTTTTAACCCCTATGTTCTAATTGGGTCTAATTAATTTGATATTGTTTGCTTTTACTAATTTACTTACATGGGCTTCCGATTATTTTATTTGGGCCTGGTAGCTAGTGTCGTGAGGCCTGGGCCATCAATGTAGAAAGCACACACGCATAGGCACATCTCGTTCGCTCGGCACTCACGGAGTCACGGGAAATTCACACAGAACGGGGAGACGGAGCACCCTTCGCCGCCGCCGCCTTGCCTCCTCGTCTTCCCCCAATTGAAAAATAAAAAATCCCTAACCCTCGTGGCACAGGGCAACCGGCGGAGGCGCGGAGCAAACAATATCAAATTAATTAGACCCAATTACAACATAGGGGTTAAAAATTTTTAGCAGCGTTGGGGAGGGGGCCGTGGCCCCTGCTGGCCCCCCTCTAGCTCTTCCATTGACGCTTGCCGACACTGCTAATCCATCGTCTTGACTCTTCAAGCATTTGCACATAAATACATGTGTCCGGCCTAATGCGTGAACGCATGCATGCTGGAGCTAGCAATGCTACACAGTGACCGATTAGGGCATCTCCAATGGTAATAGCTAGTACTAGTTATATAGTCAGCTGACGTGGAGGTGAGAGACAAAAGCAAAGACTATTTTATACTGTTGGACCCACATGCTCCTCTCTCATGTTCTTGGACTACGTGAAATAGATCAGCTATTTGCTCGTCGCTAGTGACTACTCTCTCTCCTACTTTTTCCTTGCCACATCAGATCTAGCTAACTAAATAGCCAGCTGTTGGAGACGCCCTTAGTTGGCTAACGACATATGCATGAAACCAACATCTGGACTCAGAGATCTACCATGCTTCAACCACAAGTCACGCCTACGTCCTTATCTAAACTAACATGTTTTTATCCTAAAATGCTACTGTAGCATTCGTTAGGTTTTTCTCAGATATTAATTAAGAAAATCATTATACCTATGAATAATATAAAAAAAAAGAAAAAAGAAGAATCATGTTAAGAAACCCATGTATTCTAAACAGATTTAGGCTTCTAGGCCTTACTCCAAACGACTTCAGTTTCTTTTTTTTTTTTTTACTTTTGACTTATTTAAGTCAGAAGTCTCTTGCAAACACATTGGTTTCTAATTTTAGCTTATTTTTAGTTTTTTCAGCTTTTTACCTTTTTATTTCTTTGCATTGTCTGTAGTAATATAATAGGTTTTTTAATTTTGTCAAATTCGTTTTTTTCTTTTAAGAAAAAATAATCACCACTATAGTACAATTTTAATTAAAACTCACAACTATAAACTTAATCATGTTATACGCTATTTTACTGTCTGTTTGTTTGTTGGTCAACACATTATTATATATTTTCGATCAGTCCATCTGTCCTACAGCCACAACTGCTAACAATAAAGTTCAAGCCTGGCAACAAGATAGTGATCCGGTTGACTCCACTTTTCGAACGAATGATTTGTTGATCCGGCGGCCATCTGATGCCTGCACGTCAATCGGATTAATGGCACCAACCATGCTTAGGATTGACCCATGTGGGCAAACATTTAACAAGTCCTCAGACAGGATAGACGTTAGTCTGAAACATAAAAAAAAATAGAAACATAAAAAATATCTAGTGCAGTTTAGATAAAATTAGTCTAGTCTAGGATAATATTTTTATGATCTAGTTTAGATAGTCTAGATCATTTCACCTTTAAACCTAAGGTGTAATTAAATCCTGGTTCCGCCATTAACAAACAAGGTATGTGTGAGATGGAAAACACTAGGATTGGAGTTTGGAAAGCATGAATTTTACGGAAGTTTTACAGAGACCTTATATAAAACAATAAATTATTTATAGAAATCAAGAAAAATTCCGTATTCCAACCAGGCCTTAAAACACAAAAAAAATGCGGAAGTAAAAGTACGTTTGGAAAATAAAGAAAAACTGGTTGCTGGGTGGATAAAAAGGGAAACAAAGTAATTTTAGTTTATAATCAAGGACAATTACTTGGACACACGGAACCCCATTTGGTTCCACCATCAGTGAATAATGGAAAGACTTGGGCTCCGTTCCTCGTCGCGGTAGCAGTTTAAAATCACTTATTTATTTTTTATGTCAAAGTTAGTTGAAAGTATTTTTGAACTGTAACAGCAAAATTTTACAAAAATTGGTAAAGATTCTCCTAATTACGTAATCCCGAAACGCAGCATACACAGCATAGCAACCGCAAACATACTTTATTTGTATCACTAATTAATCCACCAATCTTGTTTCCTTCTCTCTAGCGTTCACTTCCATCGTCTGATTGTAGGACCGGATAGTCAATAAATGGGTTAAATAAAACGGTGAATATGAATTGTTTGTGGGCAGAGGGTGGTCAAGATGGTTCTAGATATGTTCCTATATGTCACAGCAAGCAAAAACACAAAAGAAATCAAGCTAAAAATACTTAGATCACGAAATCACTTGATGAGGTTCAAAATCATACAAAATCGGGTTTCCTTATGAACTTGCTATCAAAGTGATAGATGGGTGGATATTGATTTCTAAAGGATACACTACTACAAAAAGTCTAATAGTAGACGCTAAATCACAGACGGTTTTGTGAAACCGTCTGTGATGTACACTATTACAGACGGTTTTAATTTGGAGGCCATCTGTGGTATTTGTGGCGGGAAAAAGGAGTATCACAGACGGTTCTTACCGCTGAACCGTCTGTGATATTCCAATATCACAGACGGTTTTATAATAAAAACCGTCTGTGATATTTCAGATTATCACAGACGGTTTTTATTATAAATCTGTCTGTGATACTGGAATATCACAGACGGTTTTTAATAAAAAACCGTCTGTGATAATCTGGAATATCACAGACGGTTTTTTTATTAAAAACCGTCTGTGAAACCAGATTATCACAGACGGTTTTATAATAAAAACCGTCTGTGATACGTTTCCCGCCTTGCAATCCCTCAAAATTTCAAATATTCCCGCTTAAGTCCGAGTATGATTCAGTTTTGAGACACCTTCAGTAAAACGGGCATAACTTTTGCATACGGTGTCCGTTTTCGACGTTCTTGTACTCGTTGGAAAGCTAACGACGAGCCCGATCCATAAAAAATGACCAGCTTGCGCCAGTCGCCCTCCAAGACCCCGAAAATCGGCCATCTTTGGACCTAAACCTGCGTCGTAAGTTTTTGGTGTCTGTTTTTGCCCTTTTTCTTGGTCTTCCTTTCGAAATTTGGATTTTGCTTCAACTACAAAGTTGTAGATCTCGTCGAAACCTTTTAAATGAGTATATATAAGCTATATAAAACATTGCTATTTTATCGTTTCAGACTAGTTATTTATATTGCATCGGTATATAAAATTCTGTGCTCTAATTCACAGACGGTTCTATATATAGAACCGTCTGTGATATGCATTCATTACAGACGGTTCTAGCCAATAGAACCGTCTGTGATAATCTGACCGCTGGGCCCGTCGATCCTCCTCAACCCAATCTCCGTTCCCGCGCCAAAAATTTCGAACTCCCGCCTCTCCCTCCCTCTCCCTCCCCTATAAATATAACCAAACCTAGCCTGTCTCCTCTTCCTTGCTATCCTCTTCCTTGCTATCCTCCTCCTTGCTATCCTCCTCCTTGCTGTCCTCCTGCTTGCTATTCTCCTCCTCCTTGCAGACGACGCACAAGTCTACGGGAGACAAGACACCGCAGAAGCAACTAGCTCGTGCCAACCGTGCAGGGGCGAGAAGGCATCCAGCTCATGCGTTGCATCAGGGGCGAGAAGACATAGAAGATCTTTGCTTTTTCTCTGTTCTTGTTGTGTAACCTGCTTGTTGTTTTGGGATATTGTAATCTTTTTCTCTGTTCTTGTTGTGTAACCTACTATTCTTGTTGTGTAACATTCTCGTTGTTTTGGGATATTGTAATGGTAGGCTCTAATCTTAATAAAAATGGATGTTTTATGTTTGTGAAATGAATTGAGATGTGAATTGGATATGTATACATATACATGTTGATCTACTTGTTTCAGAGGGCATGGCTAGCATTTCCTGAGGCTAGCCAATAAACAGAAATAGGTTTAGGAGTAGAAGAGAATATCACAGACGATTTTTAGTTAAAAACCGTCTGTGATTTATAAATATCACAGACGGTTTTTAGTTAAAAACCGTCTGTGATTTATAAATATCACAGACGGTTTTTAGTTAAGAACCGTCTGTGATATTTAATATCACAGACGGTTTTTAGTTAAAAACCGTCTGTGATATTAAAATCACAGACGGTTCGAAAACCGTCTGTGATGACCTCGTATTATCACTGACCCATAAATTCAGACGGTTCACAAAACCGTCTGTGATGACATTTTTGAACCGTCTGTGATGGCCTTTTCTGTAGTAGTGATATCTCCATCTCTTATATATACGTCCTTGGTACAACAAGATCAAGAAAAGGGAATAGATGAGGAAAACCAACCAAATCAAGAGCAAATCAATCAACACAAGATAGATTTATGGGGATAAATAAATATTGATGTATTGCTACTTGAGAATGAATGTTTTACAACCACTCCACCTAGATGATAAGAGAGCATACCACAGCACTCAACTTCTCTCAAACCCTAACACTTGTGAACACTTGGTCTCAAATGACAAGATGGTTAAGTGGTTAACAACAAGTCTTCATCCTAGCATGTTAAATCCGATAACCTCACACACACGGGTTTTAATTTACACACTACACTTATGCACATTTTCCAAAACGCATAGGCCCGAATCCTCTAAGTCTTTAGCCTTTATTCAACTTAATCTTCTCTCAGCTTCTCTTTGACCTAAACCGCTCTCCCAAGCAACACGGTTTTACTTCAAGGTAGTTTATGATATTTTGACCAAACTACCAAAATACTCTTTCTTGACTCGGTCATCTTCTTTTACTGCAAGCAATAGCCATGGTTGCCACGTGTAGGTGTACTACTGGTTTGTCACGTGTCAATAAGTCTCTCCCGTTCTGATTCCACCAAACCACGCCTCATTGGACCAACTAAGCCACATAGTACAACCCACCCCTTGAATTTTCCTTCGATATTTCCCATCTTTATCGTGCTATACTTGAGCTGACCACCTCACCCTACATCCTCGATCGTTAGTGTAGCCTCGATCCTTAGTATTGACCATGGTTGACTCCAAGCAACTAAGGGTGAAAATGGATCGAACAGTTTTCAACTGACCCGGCCGAAAACGAATTCCGGTTGTCTCGGATAGGATTTTCTTCGGATAATTCTCGGATCAGAAATGAATATGTAGTTTTTTGGTTGAAAATGAATATAAATACAGTAAGCCTAGTATCCGTCGAATACGAATACAGATTATCCAAATAACACGAAACCAGATATTCGAGATTTCAGCCCAGTAGACAATAGCAGCCAACGGCCCATCACTACCTTGTGCCCATGACTCATCGTTCTATCATCCATGTGATGAGCCCATGAGCCCCTATGCAGTTTTTAGCACTATGTTTTATCCTTCTCTATAAAGTTTTATAGCTGACCTTTTTATGGTTCAAAGAAGGATGTGTTTTGATCATATTGTGTTATGTAGCTTTGGAGTCTGGTCTATTTGTAAACCTAGTTCATGTCTTATCCTCATTGAATCATAACATATTTTTGTTTTGCTCATCGGTTCTAGCCCAAATCCATTCATCTCAAGGATTGTTTTTACATACGTGAAATGTTTGCCATGTTAGATAAATTTTACCTATATTTATTTGCATTTTTAGAAATAGTTTCTCATATTAAGACATGAAAATTTTCTAGTTTCATTTTGTATAGGTATGTTTTTCCTATAGAAAATATTTCTTTCACCTTAAGGGGGTGTTGGATGAGAGGGATATCCAAACATACCCTAAATGTGTGCATTATGGGCGTCTAGGCAATAGGGGATACTATAAAGCTAAAAGGAACATCAGATAATTAGGCTCATTGTTCTACTTTCAAATAGAACATAGAGTTAATGCTAGCAAGAAATGCTTGATACTAAGCATTATGTTTGCGATGAACTAAATAATGCATCTTGCTAGTGCCAATGTTATATGTGGTTGTTGAAAATATGAACAATTCATGAATGTTTGCATCAAATAAACTAGTTATATGTTTTCGCTAATTTCTGCCAAACAATTTAAGGGGGTTTTTATGTTCCGAAAAATATTCATGATCGTATTCGTTTCAATTCATATTCGCTCCGTATTTGTATTTGATATTGTTCTCATCCGTATTCGTATCTGAGGTATTTGTATTCGCATCCAGAAAAAAAATATGAAAACAAATATGGCAGAGTCATTATCTGTCCGTATACGATTCATTTTCACCCCTACAAGCAACATTGTACATCCAAAGGCAAAGAAATCAATTTCGGATGCAAATTCTTTACAACTTGATCTATTTTAGTAGTAACATGTCTCATGCAACCTATGAGTGGGTTCAGCAAGACTTTGCTTTGGCTTTGGCTTATGTTTGCTATACTAATTAGCTTTTAAATAGTGCATTTTTAAGACAAGGTCGACAGATATATTGTAGTACAAACTTGTGACATCCCAAAAAAAATTCTAAATTTTATTTGTTATTTTCTAGAATTTAATCATCTATTTTCTTTTGAGCAAAGATTAAAAACTATTAAAGTTTGAGAGAAATTCTGTTCAAAATAAGTTTGCTTAATTTTATTTGAGTTCCTTGCATTTTACTAGAATTACAGGAATGTTCCGGGATTTATTTGGATCTTTTTGCTAATTTCCAAGCTTTATTCTCTTTTCTCGGGTTTTCTGAAAAATCAAAAAGAAAATAAAATACCTCTCTTCCTCCGGCCGACGTGCGGACAGCTGGCATCCACCCACGTCGCCGCCATCCGATCACCCGCTCAACCCGCCTTCCCTCCCTCTCTAAGTGACACGCGTGCGGCCCAATTCCGCCCACGTCGCCTCGGCCCATCTTACCCGTCCCCTTCCACTTAAATGCCTTGGCCGCCTGATCCTTCCCTGGCCACGCGTCACAGATCTGAACCGCCTGCTCTCCCCTCCCTCCTTTGCCACTGACACCCCAGGCCCGCCTGTCAGGCCTCTCGTCTTCCCCGCGCCCGTCTCCTTTTCCGGCCACGACGCCGCCCCGGCTATTACGCGCCCCGTCTCTCCCGGCCACGTTCACCCCGCGCAAGCACCGCCCCCCCACTACCTCTCCCATGCGCCGCACTCCCCGCACCGATCGCCCACTTTCCCCACTCCCCACTCGCCCTCTCCGACCGAAACCGCCACCACATCCCCGCGCTCTCCGGCGACGAATCCCGCCGCACCTCCCCCTCCCGGAGCCTATATAAAACCTCCCCGAGCACCACCACCACCCACTCCACCTCACCCCCGCACTCACTGCCCCTCTCGAGCTCCTCAACACCCTAGCGTCGTGCTCCCTTCTTCCCGAGCACCGCCATCAACTCTGGCGAACAATCGCCGCGCCTTCGGACATACCCAGGCCAATCCGACAACAGACCAAGCTTCGTCGTTATCTCCTCCGTCTCCTCCTCCCTCGACCAAGCCCTAGGACCACCGGAGCACGATCGCCGTCGTTGCCCGAGCGCATGCCACCGCCTCTCTCGCCGCTGACCATCTTTCGGCCCCTCTTGGCAAGCACCTTGTGCACCAAAGTAATCCCCGTGATGTCCTCTCTCTGTTGCACCCAACACCGCCCGCCGCCGCCCACCGGAACGCGCACGACCCTCGGGTCCCGAGCGCTCCTTTGGCCGGCGAGCCACGTTGGCAGTACGGGCATCCGTGGCATGCCACATGGTGCCCGGTGGCACGCCACCTCGGCTCCTCCCCGCTCTGTCAGCGCCACCTCCCCCTTTGGCCCACGTGGAGCCACGTGTCTAGCCACCTCAGCATCCATGCCCACGTGGCAGCCACGTCAGCACCTGAGACCCCTCGACCCACGTGGCAGCCACGTCAGCAAATTTGCATTGTCAGCAGACACCTCAGCCCCCCTGCCACCTCAGCCTCCCCTCTGGTACATGAACCTGGTCCATGTAGACCAGGGCACACTGGTCAGTCTCACCAAACCAAGGCTGACGCCATAAACCTGATTTTCCTTTAGAAAAATAATTCCATTAATTCTTGCTGACGTCATAATTCCTTTTTCCTTTAGAAAAATAATTCCAAAAATCCAGATTATTCTTTTTCTCTGGTTTTAAACTTCTGAGAGCCCGTTCTTCTTCGTCCTAACTCCGATTGAGCCCATTAAAATTTCTAAATTCATCAAAAATTCCCCTCTATCCATTTCTATCCTCAATTTAAATATTTGAAGTTGTTTTGAATTTATTTGAACTTGATGGGTTATTTTCACGTGTAGACTACGACGATTCGGGAGATTTCTTCGACGACGACTCTTACCCCACTACAGAGCATGGCAAGTCACACTCCTTGACCATGTTGTACCTAGTTTGTAAATAAATTTATTTTATTTTAAATTACGTTGCATGCTTAATTTCATTCAACGTACTTCAAATTTAGTTTTAAATTTAGTTATTGCCTATCTGTTAATTCCTCCGTCGACATTGAAATCCTCGATTCCTTGTAACCCTAGAACAAAACTCTAGTTAGTACACTAGTATGGCTGGAGAATTTTTGTAGCAAACGCTTAGTCCTGCATAGATATAACTTAGGCTTGGGACACCTTTTTCACATGAAATGATAAGCTTTTGAGGTGTATTCTTGACTTCGGAGAGTCAAGAAGGATTATAAAATTATTTCAAAGTCAAATATAAAATCTGGTTTAGACCTAGGCTAATGGTTAGGTGGTGGGTGCAAGCATGCACTGTTGTTCGGAGACACAGTGTTGATTGTCATGCACAGGGATATGTGATTGAGCCTAAGTCAATTAAGGACCGGTCTGTGAGCTACTATTGCAAAGCCCTATCATACCACCACAAGGCTGGTATGGGACAGTCCTGGCTGAATAATTTGCGAGTCCCAACCTGAGTCATGTTGTAGGCTGAAAGTGAGCGTGGCGTAGGCCATGTGAAGTCTCACTCGGCTCAAGAGGGGGTCCCGGTTTGGTGGATTCCTTACTGGGGTGAAACCTTAGAGTTGGCTTGGCCAGGTTGAAGGCTTTGCATTGTAAAGGCCTTGTCATGATCTCCTCGTCGCACACCTAAGGAAGTGTGTAACTCACGTGGCAATCCGGGATGATCATGTCTTGTGGGTAAAGCTGTACAACCTCTACAGAGTGTATAATCTATCCTGGATAGCCGTGCCTACGGTCATGGGCATGCTGAGTAAAGTTTTTCATGGATTAGACTTTGTTTTTCAAAATGGATTACAAAAACCTTTTGGATGGATGGAATCCATGAGAGATGGTAAAGCGTATGGATGGATGGAACCCATACGAGGTGTTTTTGGAAAAGATGGTCCGGGTGGGATGTCCGTGGATAGGTTGGTGTTTGGTTGGAGCCTGCACTAACGGTATTATTTTCAATTACAAGTATTGTTTTTACTTACAGTATTAAATTCAACAATTCTAAACTATCTACTGTATTTTTTAAATGCCGTTTTATGCAAACTAACCCTATAAGCCTTCTATTGATGCCTTTATCATTATGTTGCATTTCTCCGTGTGATTTGTGGAGTACAATTTTGTACTCACCTTGCTATATCATCTTAGAGGAGGACGTCTACGACTATCGTGAGGACCTGAACGAGTAGGACACGTCTTACAGTTGTCTACCTATGGGCAAGCTATTGGGCTTCGCTGTGTTATCAATTTGCTTCCACTGTTACCTTCTTTATTTGTGTTATCATTGACCCTAATGTAGGACTTGACCATAAGGCTGTACTCTTTTGTTTAATATATATTTGGTTGGTCATTTGTGCTCGATATGTATCTTTGTTTCACTGTGTGCACTAGCTGTTCCTGGGCATGCGACTATTTTTCTCTATGTACTACCTGTTGCAAATAGTCCAAAATTCAAAAATTTCAGCCAAAAGTCATAAACCATAGCCCAAAAGAACCCACCCTATATCCACTAACCTAGCTCACTTAGACTCTTCCCGCGACTCAAAACCCTCAAATGAAAAACCTGGCCGAAGCAACTTAGTCCAGCCAGTCTGACCGCACCCCTGTAGCGGTCAGGCCGCTGACAACACATGGTTTGAACCACAAATCAACACCGGTTAGACCAGTGGTGAATTCTGGTCTAACCGCCCCCCTTGAGCCGGTCTAACCGGCCAGCCTAAAACCAATCAAAAATTTCTAACAAATTTGCAAATCAAAATTCCAACCTCCCCAAATTGCAATGATTCATCATAACATAATCCAAGACCCACTCATATGGTCCTTCACTTACCCATGTTACCACGTTTAGAGGCAGCACAAAGCAATGGTGAATGCTGGTCCAAGATGACAACGGTGGTGGCTAGAGGCAGAGGGAGAGGGGGGCTAGCAGGAGCCAGGCCCTCTTCATGCTTTGAATACTTTGCACTATAGCTTTGTATATTTTTAGAAATTGTGTTGTCGTTGGTGCTATTTGGTCATTCACATCAAATATAGGTACATTGTATAACATATCTGGCACCTCGCTCTTAAATATTGGCATGGTGGCAACATAGACCAGTGGTGTGTGGCCCCCTTCCTCTCGTCCTCAATCGCTAGTAGCAGCAGCACCAATAGATGTAGCAACAGCCCATGGCAATAGCTCAAGCGACGGTGGGATCTAGGGCAACAAGCTGGGTAGGTAGAATCACAAACATGTACTCTATCCAAATTTATAAGGTATATGATAGTGAAAATGAATAAATTACCAATAATTATTATCTCTAAGCACTACAGTCATGTATACATATAGAGAATAGCAAATAGAATTATATATTTATTAAGGATATAAAGGGAACATCATACTAATTTTATATTAGAGTATAAAATACATTCTATATTTATAAATAAAATTATTTAAAAAATATGTCCAATAAATATTAACGGAGGGTTAGGATTTAGTAAAAGAGATGATCACCGCTCGGGGAGCTTTTTGTACGGATAACCCATTTTTTATTCGAAAATACAGAAATATACCCGCGACAAAATTTTTTACACAAATAGGCTCGAGTCGCCAAACCATTGGGCGATTTACGCTTGTCGCCCCACCAAAAAGCGACTTATAAAGAATCTGGTAACCGTTGGGCGATTAAATGCAATCGTCTCCCCGTTAAGCGATTCAATTGAATCGCCCCCCCCCCCCCCGTTCGGCGACATAAAGAAGAGTCGCCCAACGGGGGGGCGACTGCATGTGAATACAGCCCGACGGCCAAGCCCCTTTTCTTCCCCACGCCTGCTCACCATTCACTCTCCGCCGCGCGAGGAAGACAGAAGCAGAAGAGAGGAAGGAAGAGGAGGAGGAGAGGGGAAGAAGAGAAGGAGAGGGAGAGGAGAGGGAAGAAGAGAAGGAGAGGGGGAGGAGAGGGAAGAAGAGAAGGAGAGGGGGAGGAGAGGGAAGAAGAGAAGGAGAGAGAGAGGAGGAGAAGCCGCGGGATTTGCAGGTATTTTTCTAATTTTAGAAAATTTATTTTAGAAAATTTGTTTAGATAAATTTAGTTTAGAAAATCTAGTGTAGATATTTAGTTTACAAATTTAGTTTAGATATTTAGTTGAGATATTTAGTTTAGAAAATTTAGTTTAGAAAATTAGCTTAGATATTTAGTTTAGATATTTAGTTTAGAAAATCTAGTTTAGAACATTAAATTTAGAAATGTAGATGCAGTTTACAAATTTAGATGTACAAATTTAAATGTAGAAAAATATAGTTTTTTGTATAATATTTGTAATGCATTATTGTGGAAATTTTACTTTAGAAAATTTGTTTAGATAAATTTAGTTTAGAAAATGTAGTGTAGATATTTAGTTTACAAATTTAGTTTAGATATTTAGTTGAGATATTTAGTTTAGAAAATTTAGTTTAGAAAATTAGCTTAGATATTTAGTTTAGATATTTAGTTTAGAAAATCTAGTTTAGAACATTAAATTTAGAAATGTAGATGCAGTTTACAAATTTAGATGTACAAATTTAAATGTAGAAAAATATAGTTTTTTGTATAATATTTGTAATGTATTATTGTGGAAAATTTACTTTAGAAATTTATTGTAGATCATTCAATGTATAAATGTAGATACAGTTTACAAAATTGAAATGAAGAAAATTTAAATGTAGAAAATTGTTATGTCGAAATTTTGTATACTATTTTTCATGTATTATTGTAGAAAATGTAGTGTACAAATTTACATTTAGATAATTTTGCAGTTATGGCGGGTGACTGGCGGTACCCGCTGTTGGACGAGCACTTGGACCGCGTGCACCGCGCTTCCCGTCGTGTGCCGCCACCGGGGAGCACGGACGAGTCGACTGAGCTGGGAGTGGTCCGGACACGCACACCTCGTGTGGCCTGGGGACTCGACCCCCGTTGGACTGCCAGGTTTGCACTACGCCAACGTTTTAGTATTACCATAAAAACATTTAATGCTGACCTTCACTTTATTTGCAGGCTGCGGGATGCCGGACTTCTCCCTCTTGCCCGGATGGTGCAGGCCACGGATGAGGACGGAGGTGCCTTGGCCGGGGAGGGGGACGAGGCGGGCGTGGAGCGATCACGACGCTTCCCGTTCGACCGTTCCCTGCTGACGGCTTTGGTGGACCGTTGGCGGCCCGAGACGCACACTTTCCATCTACCAGTCGGGGAGATGGCGCCGACCCTGCAGGACGTGTCCCTACCCCTTGGCCTTCCGGTCGCGGGAGACGCTACCTTCCTACCGGAGGCTCCCGCCGAGTGGCGCGATGACCTGCTCGGCAGATTCCAGGGGGTCCTTCCACCGGCCGATCACCACCACATCTTCGACGAGAGGCAGAAGCATGGACCGACGCTGAGGTGGCTGGCACAGTACCGGGTACGTGGTGTTTCAAGCCGATTGCGTCTTCGAAACTCTTATTTGTGCAATTACATACTAATAAGAACTTGTTCGCATTCAGGTTGAGCGCATGGTTGCAGATGCTGATGATTACCAGGTCGCGCGCCACCTGGAGGCTTACGTGCTGTGGCTGTTTGGTTGGGTGCTCTTCACCACCAGCCACGGCAACACCGTTGACGCGTGCCTTATCGCTTATGAGAGGGCGATTGCGGACGGCGAGGCCGTCCAGATCAGCTGGGGATCGGCCGCACTTGCCGCGACGTACCGCGGCCTGTGCGATGAGTGCACGAGGATTAAGGCGAACTTGATCCTCACGGGATGTCCCCTGCTGCTGCAGTTGTGGTCGTTCAAGCGCTTCAGTCTCGAATGACCTGTACTAGACGACATGGGTCCCTACGGGGCCGAGATGTACCCGGGGGGAGACATCGACCGGCCGACGATGGGTTCTATTTGGTGTCGTCGACGAGTGAGTTTTATTTTATCGTAGTCAACTTATTAACGATCGTCGTACTAAACAATTTGCCTTTCTTGCAGGTACAATTCGCGCACGTGCAGGTCACGCGGGCGTACCACCCCTTCGTGGAGCAGTTGGACCGCCTCGCAGACTCCGACGTGCGCTGGGAGCCTTACGCAGCGGAGGCAGTGCAGACCCGTGCTCCTGACGGGCTGTCTGCACTGTGCTGGCGTGACCAGGCTTTCTGGGTAACCCGCCGGAAGCTCGTGTACGACATCTACGTGGAGGACTACGCACCGCAGCGAGTCATGCGGCAGTTTGGGCTGCGGCAGGCACTTCCTGTACCAGTGGGGCCGCCGATTCCGCCGCGCGTGCACGCGTGAGTGATCGCTTCTGATATTTTTGTACGTACTTACTATTGTGATCGCAAGTACTTACATTACGTAATGGTTTCATAAACATGCACAACACGAAGGGCGTCAAGAAAGGCACGGACTGGTCCAGGAGGATGCAGCCCTGGATTACGCAGTGGGAGGGTGCGCTGGATGACCGCGTGGAGGAGGACCGGCCATACGACATAGCCGACTACGCGGAGTACCTCATCTGGTACCAGGGGCGGACTCGTACCAGGCTGGTACATGTTGTTGACCCACCTGCCCCACACGTCGCCGCACCGACAGACGCGTACCCTGCACACTTCGCACGCGACGCTCACATCGCGGTACGTAACTTGTAATTTCAAAAATTCTCAAATGGCAATATCGTTTCGATGATGGATCATTCTATGTCTTTTTGTCCAGGCTGACGTCGGTGCCCCGCTGTGGTCGGAGTCCTCCGCACTAGTGCAGAGGTGGGGCACAGGTGGGGAGTTGACCCGCGAGGAGGCCGTCAGCTTTGCGCGACGGATGGAGGCAGGGTGTAGACGTATCGTCAGCCTACTGTCCTGCACGAGGTTACCGGTGGTCTCCACACCTACGCCCAGTGCACCCCGACCACCAGTGCCACCCCGACCAGCGTGGCACTACTCCGGAGGTTGTACGTGGACACGTCCACCTGTCCCGGAGCAGCCAGGGAGTTCTACGTGGACACGTCCACCTCCCCCGGACCAGCCAGGGAGTTCTGCTTGGTCACGGCCTCATACACCTCCTACGTACATCCCCGGCTTCCACACGGATGATTTCATAGCGCCATGTACGGGTACGCATCGTCCGATCTTGTTTTTATCCTAAGACGACATGCAACGAACTAACGATATTACTATTGCAGGTCCTTACCAGCAGCAGGGACGCTTCTCCCCGGGCCACATCGAGGTGGACCAGTTTTTTGCGGACTGGCCTGAGTCGTCCTCCGACGCAGCACCGGAGGTTCTCTCCGGCAGTGGCCTCCCCGGTGCACCGGAGGCCACACAGCCAGAGGTGCAGCTGACTCCACCGGCGCAGCCGCGGGTGCGAAACCCACCTGATCGTTTTACTTTTTCGGACCCTCGTCACCCGCCTCGTAATCCGTTGCACCGGAGGACGGCCAAGCGAGGCCGTATGGCAGGACGCGAGCGCGGTGACGGAGCACCTTAGGGTGGGGAGTGAGGGGTGTATGTCATGCATGTAATGGATAAATACGCGGCATGTTACTGCGTTATATTATAAAGTTCATTTAAATTCAAACAATGCTATTATCTCTTCTTTTCGTATAGAAAATTATTTCTATATCAAGTAACGTGACAAATATTAAATACCAGTTCTTGTGTGACTTAACAGTATATATGACTATACCACATTTTTTACGAGTTTCAAATTACAAAATTCACAAAACCGAAAGACGGGATCACCATGCAGATGCAGTCGCCTAGAGGTAGATTGGCGAGCAGGCGTGGGGAAGAAAAGAGGGCTTGGCCGTCGGGCTGTAGTCACATGCAGTCGCCCCCCCCCCCCGTTGGGCGACTCTCTTTATGTCGCCGAACGGGGGGGGCGATTCAATTTAATCGCTTAACGGGGAGGCGATTACATTTAATCGCCCAACGGTTACCAGATTCTTTATAAGTCGCTTGTTGGTGGGGGCCGTGGGGCGACAAGCGTAAATCGCCCAATGGTTTGGCGACTGAGCCTATTTGTATAAAAAATTTTGTCGCGGGTATATTTCTGTATTTTCGAATAAAAAATGGGTTATCCGTACAAAAATTTCACCGCTCGGGCATGTAATCCATAAAGCTCAATGATTAAGCTAATGGATTACTGACGCATGCATGTGCAGACGTTGAAATGTACACGCCATTTCATGATCCACCTTGCCCGGTGGTTGCGAACCCGATAAAGTGATTATGGATCGGACCATATGCACACATTAATCCGATGACAAGAGCGTCAAACGCTCACACAGTCGCATACATGCATGGTCGCATGGACGCACGCACGAATACTCTAGTGAGCCTATGCTGCCTTAGACTTTCACGCCCATGCATGCACGCATTTGTGTACGAGAAATGTAAGCTAGTATACACAAAATCCAACATAATAAACGCATTTATTAACCTCACCAGCTGCCGAACAGCTTCTTTTGTGTGTGTACATACACACACGTATATATGTTAATATGTATATCAGATGCATGGTTGACGAGTGTGTGAATTGCTAGCTATATAAAGCTACCTAGCTAGAATCACTCGCCATTGCTCCTATGTTCAGAGGGCTAAGTAGTAATAACAAAATGATGAAGGGCAAGGGCTTGGTAAGCTTGGTCGCCGTGGTAATGGTCTTCTCCGGCAGCATCGGCATTGCGGCGGCGCACGTGGCCGGGCTGAAGAAGGGGTTCTACAAGAAGAGCTGCCCGCAGGCGGAGGAGATCGCGCAGAGGGTGGTGTGGAACCGCGTCGCCGGCAACCGGGAGCTCGCCGCCAAGTTCCTCCGCATGTTCTTCCACGACTGCTTCGTCAGGGTACGTGCGTCTCTCATTCGCGGACGACCATAGTCAAATTTAGTCCGAGTTAATTGCGATCGATCTCTCCATGAAAATATACATTTTCAACTCTGCATGTTTAATTCAATTGTGTGAGTTGGCGAGTTTTGGCCTTTTGGGGCTTATTATGTTGTTCCTGTAGGGGTGCGATGCGTCGGTGCTTCTGGACTCGCCGACGAACACGGCGGAGAAGAACGCGGCGCCGAACCTGTCGCTGGCCGGGTTCGAGGTGATCGAGGAGGTGAAGGCGGCGCTGGAGCAGGCGTGCCCCGGGGTGGTATCCTGCGCCGACATCGTGGCCCTCGCAGCGCGGGACTCGGTGTCGCGCGTTCCAGTATAGGAGGAAGCTGTGGGAGGTGGAGACGGGGCGGCGCGGTGTCGAGCGACCAGGAGGCGCTGGCCGACATCCCGGCGCCGACGTCCACCTTCAACGTCCTCCTCTCCAACTTCTCCGGCAAGGGCCTCGGCCTCCAGGACCTCGTCGTACTATCAGGTACGTACAACAATGCATGTGCTTGCGTCATTGCATGTCTGGTCGAACACGGCTGCGTGGAGTACATTACACTTGACTGACTATACTCACTACCAAACGGAATAAAATTCACTGGGCCCTAAACCAGATCACGCCACATGGCATTAGCACCAATCTAAAAGCACTACTCTCCACCCACCCCTTCCCCGTCTCCTCCTCATCCCACGCCTGACCTCAAGAGCTCGTCGCCTCCGTCGTCATCACTCATCGGTGGTGGACACGGACGCAGCGCCGATGATGGTGGACGTGGACGCGGCGTCACCGCCTCTTGGCCGTCCCGATCTTAGAATCGTTTTCAGCCTCTCTACGGCGGATCTTTCCACCCTGACACCAGCGCCGTCAGATCCCCTCGTCAGCGGAGTCCTCGCCAGCGAATCTCGCCACCTCAACCCTAGCGCCGCCGAATCCCGTCGTCCCCAGCGTCCTCGTCGGCGGATCTGACCACCGCAACCCTGGCACCGCCGGATCCACCATTACGCCGCCAGGTGTGCTCCTCCCTCTCCTCCTATTGTCGTGCCGCCGCGTGTATGCTCCCTCCTCTCTGGCCATCCGCACCGCCGCCCTCTCCGCCAGCGAGGGCGAGGTGTACTCCTCGCTGGCGTCGCGTACACCCACGCGTTTGTCATCCCCAACCCCGTCCCCGTCGTCGTGATGCTCCCAATCTATACGCGTCGCCGTCGTCGGGCACCGCATGGGTGTGCTCTGATCCGATCCTCACCACCTCTGTCCTCCTTGCCACCGTCGTCGTCCTCTTATGGTATGGGTTCATCGTCATTAATATTGTCGGTGGTACTGGTGGGTGCGGCGCCAGCGGTGGGCCTGGATTCGATCTCAACCCGCCACCACCGTCGCTTCTGTCAGCGACGAGCTCTTGAGAGCGTGGGGTGAGGAGGAAGATGGGGAAGGAGGTGGGTAATGCAACGTGCTTTTAGTTTCTGCTAATGCAACATGGTATGATCTAAAGCAGGGTGTCAAAAGGGGGGGGGGGGGGGTTAGGGCCTCCCCAGAGAATTTTTTTCCCCTACCAAACGCACGCTAGCATGGTTGTCAACTAGATGCAACCCTATGCACACAACGACAAGAGGCTAGCTAGCTAAATCAATTACGTACGTAGGAGTACTAGAATTTGTTGACGTTGGTTAGGTTTGTATTATCCTCCTACACGACTTTTATTGGGGGGTTGATTAGCTTTTGTCAAAATAGTGGCTTATGACTAAAATTATATTATAACTAGAAATTGTGTTGGAGCTGAAGGTGGCTTATCTAGCGTAATTAAATTTTAAATTTTTTTAAAAAAATATGTTAGCTCATCACGGACAACGCAAACGAATACAGAAAAAAAGAACCGGCAAAAAAGTTCAAAAAAACCAAAAGTTCAGAAAAAAACGAAATTTATAAATAGTAAAAAATAAATCAAAAGACAGAAGTTCAAGCTGAAATGAGCGGTATGCCTCTTGCCACAAGACTTTGATTCCTTTCTGATGATACGCATAGTGCTAGACGAGTCTATTTCTGGACATACTGTTGAGTTGAAAGCTAGACGTACCTATAGACGTAGTATCACAGTGTGTAGGAGCAGCGGTTGGATGCAAATATGCAATGCAACATGAGAGGTAATCAGAGGGACAGAAATAATAAAGCTTGGATACAGGAAGATTGTAATGTTGCGTCTCATGTTCGGAGCGTTGGATTTCGATCAGATGGTCACGACTCACGATAGAGGGAGGGGCAAGCATTGTGCGCGCTTATTTGTCTTTTCTTATCTAGAGTACCTATATCTCCCTGACGAGTAGGCCTTTTCTAGGGCTTTCAGCCTCTGTTTTGATTGGGTGGCAGAAAAGGATCGAATTCCAGTAGAAGCCAACGAAGAAAATGGAAAGAAAATTGGACGGGAAGTGCTTTTATGTTTTTTCTTAAAAGTGATTTTTATAATTTTTAAAATATAATAAATAGTAGGTAAATATTACTTAACTTTTTGTATGATTTAAGATTAGTGCTATTCTTGTTAAAACGAAAAACATAGAAATACTGCTGCGGTCAGACAGAGATGCTTATGAGCTAGCGGGGCTGAGATGCGTGAAAACGACACAGGCAGTTGCTAACAGGACAAAACCAGCTATGTTTGATGGGAAGTCGTTTCATAGGCAAGTTGGGAGGTTGCTTACCTAGTTAGCTAGAGAGGCGGAATCTATGCACAAAAGCAAGAGTCAGGCAAAAAAAAAGTCATGTATCTTCTTTCGGTTTATCGTCCCTAGATAGGCTGAGCAAAGTTTGGGCCAAGGCCAACTATTCTAGTTTTGCAGTTGGTATAGAGTTCAGTTATGTGGAATGGCTGGGGTTCGTCTTTGCTATTTTTCAAATGAAAAACAATTTTTCTCTCAATGTTTATTCATGATGTGCCTTGAGATTCATGCACAGCCCTTACTGGGATCATCATATTGCTAGACCTTAGATTGGTGACGAAACCTTAGCCTCGAAGATGGGCGAATTTGGCAATGGAATAGTGCTTCAACGTGGTTGCATTGCAGAGGCGTAGAGTGGGTGGTGACAACGATGGAGAGGTGACAATGGAGGTGATAGTGGGGTGGGGGGTAAAGAAAACAGGGAGTAAATGAGTGAGTGCAGGGGGCAAGGGTAGCTAGAAAATGATATTTTTATGGTCTGCTTGGAATCCAGAAATTTCGTAGGAATTTAACCAAACATGGTTCAATTCTCTTAGGAATTGTGAGAGACTCTTGCATAAATGTATTGCATTGGTATAGCACTGTAACTACGCTCGTTTCGTTTCCTCCACTCGGCGTGAAAGTAAAGGCGACGTAATTAACCCTTTCGGATTACGTGCACATATGCCCCTTGTGTTCACCAGGCGGGCACACGATCGGAATAGGCCACTGCAACCTGTTCAGCTCCAGGCTCTTCAACTTCACCGGCAAGAACAACCCCACCGACATCGACTCGTCCCTCAGCCCATCCTACGCCAAATTCCTCCAGGTAATCAGCTTTCTAACTGTATCATTATAATTGGATTACTGGACTCAGGTCTAGTGTTATGTATTACTAACTTATAACCTGCAAAACATGAACGTGAACTGCGGTCTATGGCTTTTAACCATGACTTATTAGTCTAATAATAAATAGTAATAGAAGTGTCTAGACATCACCCAGATATTTTTTTTCTAACTATCATCTAAATTTATGACCCTTAGATTAGAGATCAAGAAACTCCTTGTTTTTTAAGGGAGAAAATTTTTTCGAGGGGGGTAAAGTTTAAGGGAGAGGAGGAAGAATTCATGGTCATTGGATCTCTAATCCAATGGTCCTAAATCTAGATGATAGTTAGGAAGAAAATATCTGGATGATATTTAACAAAATCTAATAGTAATAGCTGAAAGAAATAAAAAACTAAAAACAGCTGAAAAGCCAAAAAAAAACGTAACCATAATCACACAAATACATGTATGTGTGTGCAGGGTCAATGCAGCCGTAACCTTCGGAACCCGAACGACAACACAACGGTGGTGCCCATGGACCCCGGCAGCAGCCTGTCCTTCGACAACCACTACTTCGTCAACCTCAAGGCGCGCCAGGGCATGTTCACCTCCGACGCCACGCTGCTCACCAACGCCCGCGCCGCCGCCGTCGTCAACAAGCTGCAGGACCCCGGCGTCTTCTTCGACCACTTCAAGAACTCCATCAAGCGCATGGGCCAGATCGGCGTGCTCACCGGCGCCAACGGCCAGATCAGGAAGAAATGCAGCGTCGTCAACTCGTAGATCGACACACAGTTTATACATATAATTGCTAGCTCTTATCTAGATTTGATGCATATATGTGTGTATATATATGCATCATGTATGTGTATTAAGTATTTTTCAGCAATCCAAACTCCAAAGCGTGTAACATGAATAATTCAAGCACAGTTAAACCCATGAGGCCATCATCACACAACTTCTCCAAGATGGATGACAGCAGCGTAAACCAGTGACAATATATTGACCACAACAAAGGTATTATTACCCTTCAGGCTTCGTCTGTACTTGAACTAAGCAATGCATACAGAACAAGATACATACTAGTTTTTAGCAGGGTTCCACCATGCCATGCAAATATCAACGTTGTTCCCCCTCCAACTCCAGGTAATGCATCCTCCAAGCCACTCCAGAAGACTTGGGTTTCAGTCAAGTATAGGACAAGTGATTCAGCATCACATAAAGAAAGATGTTGCGCTTGCGCAAAGGTAAGCGCATATGAATTAAACAAGGCTTAAACACCTGGGACATACATAAGTTACGCATGATATGCTAGTAAATTAAACATCACCGTACCTTGCTTTCAGAAACCACATTATGGTTGACCAGCCAAGGTCTCGATCAGAAGCTGGTAGCCCTCAGGTACCTTGCTTTGGTTTCTTACGCATGCAGCGAGGGCAGGAACATCTGCTTTTACATCTATGTAACTAGCAACCTGGAGAAGCAAGTGGAAGTCAGAGATCCGCTTAACAAATGGCAGATGCTTCGTGCGCTCCAGGTGGCCCCCAAGTGTGCTCATTGTTATATGACTTCCACGGTTCTCTATAGGAAAGCCCGTTGAGAATGGCCCCTGTAGACAAAAAACAGACACAAAGT
Organism: Dendrocalamus latiflorus; assembly: GCA_017311315.1. Lineage (NCBI taxonomy): Eukaryota > Viridiplantae > Streptophyta > Magnoliopsida > Poales > Poaceae > Dendrocalamus > Dendrocalamus latiflorus. The sequence continues at coordinate 21,298,583 of CM029666.1, read as the reverse complement.
TAGTGCATCTAACGGGGTAAAAGTATATGTACAATCAACTAAAACAAAAAGGGTGCGATGAACCATTTCCCCTATTCCCCGGGTGGAATTATGTTGATGTGGTCAATATGATATATGGAACAGTAACTGATTAAGAAGCTGAAACCCTGTTGATCTTAAGTTTAGCATCTCATCAAAAACAAAGATGTGTGGTTTATTTGGGAAACAGAAATACAATTTACAATAATTTCACCATCTGTAATTTACCATGCCAAATTTGTGAGAATTGTAGTATACAATTAACTGTGACCATACAAAACTGCTTGATTAAAATATATAGCATGGCATGCTTTTTGCATGATTGTAGTGAGAGAATCGTAAATCTAGTCTGTTGGCAAACAAAAAAGAAGAAACTCACTCACAATTACAAGTGCTTAGCAAGTTTAAAAAATTTGGGGTCCCTACAATCTGGCATGGTATATTACATAGGTCTTAGAATAATGCTAAGTAAAGTTCACGTAATATATTGATCTGTTACATAGGTCTTGGAATATCTTTTCGGAATTTTATGTTAATTCGATGCCTAAACCAAAAGGTTTTGCACTTGTGTACCGAATTGTTCTTGTGCACTAGATATCTTACCGTTACATAAAACTCATGTGAATCCAATGTTCTGATTCTTTGCTTCATTGTTAAAAATTCCAGTTGGAGACTACACATAATTTTTATAAATAATGTCAGAAAATTCCAGTTGCTTCATTGTTAAAAATTCGCATCTAGGTTGTTAGAGTTTAATCTTGTTTTTAGACGTATTTGAGTTGTACATATGTACGCATGTTTACTGTATACGTAGAAGTCTAGTCCGTTTGCGAGTTGTATCTGAGCTCGTCAGTTTGCCGTATATGTATACGAGTCTGTATACGCTGCCATGTTTCCGTCTCCGAGTGAGAATACGAGTCCGTACCTTGTACGCGTCGTTGCCGTGTTTAAGTCCGAGCAATAGAAACCGAGTCGAGTCTGGATGGTGGGTTGTATTAGAGATGAGGTCCTGCTCGGTTGGGCTGAAAAACTATGGCTTATGGTTGAAATTGTACTATAGCGGCTGAAATTTTACTGTACCTAAAGGTGGCTTATTTGGTGTAATTAAATCTAAAAAATAGAAAAATAGAAAAAATATGCTAGTTCATCACAGACAACGTAAACGAATACAGGAAAAAAGAACCAGGAAAAAGGCTCAAAAAATAGCTAAAAGTTCAGAAAAAGACGAAATTTATAAATAGTGAAAAATAAGTCACAAACCAGAAACTGGAGCTGAAATGAGCGGGCCTGGCATGCAGCCTTTATAAGCCCATGCATGTCACGTAGCAAAGAGGCAGTGCAATGTAAGCAAAGAAACGTCAGAGGTAAGAAGAGTAATAAAGACAAGAGAGAGCAATTGTTTTGTGTCCTGGCTGTTTGCGCATCACGTCGAGAGATCAGAGCATTGCGGATCAGAGCATTGCTCCTGCGTATAGAGAAAACGCAGGCAGAGATGCTGCATACGGGAGCAAGAAGCGGCGCTACTCCACGTCTCCACGCGACTTACGTCGACGGTCCCACGACATCCGGTAGTGCAGCGAAGTATTGAGATCGTAACAAGTGGTATCAGAGCATGGGTGATAAGGCGAAGATTCAGGGTGAGCTAATCTCTATTTGTAGACCCATCTTGAGAAAATACTCTATTTGATAGTTAGATACTATAGCAAAAAATCATTTTTAAAATAGTTAAAAAAAACAGACCATATATCGACTTGTACCTCGAACCATAGACGCAAAAGATCGCATTCGGCGAGCAAATGGTCGAAATCCAATACAACACGTCCTGCTGTTATTGAGCTTCGTGGCAAAGGCACCAGAATTCATGGGCGAACTGGCCTTGGCAACATTACTGATCACCATAGCTCCGATGGCTGCAGCTTGCCTGCATCCTGCTATCCATCGTTCGCCCTACACGTATCCGGACGGGCCGACTGCTACTGTTGGTGGGCATACAATTTATTTTTAAAAATATCCGCCTCCATCGATCTAAGTTTCTCCCTACACGTATCCGAACTGCTGAGGAAGTAGACGACCAACCAGAAGCTAGTTCTCTCCCTTGCTTGTGTAGATCCTGCTGCTTGGAACAGGCGCCCTAGGTCTAGAAGAAGAAGACGGTTCCTCTCTGGCAAGGAGTGCCGCTTGGCACTTGTTGCTTATCAACCAAGCAGCAATGGAGAACATGATTGCTGTCAATGATCGGGCGGCATCTCCTCGTCGCGTTGGGGTCCACCCTCCAACAAGGACTGCAGATAAGAACTGCAGAGACCCCACACAAACAATAGAAATTATTTTGGTCTGAAAAAATGGAAATTATTATGAAAAATAAGACACTGTCTAATATTGCAATCTAAAGTGAACAGTCCTCCATGTTTGTTATCTGTTTGCTCTTCCCCTCCTCCCAAATGTTCAAACCATTAAGGCACCAAACAGTCCGAGCTATCCATAGACTATTATACAATAGAATAGAATAAGAGGGGCAAAAATCTAAAACAGGTTTTTTTTTGGTGTGTGCGAGACAAGCTACTAAAAAAACTAGCAGCTTATCAACTTTATCAAATGCTCAGCAGCAGTATAGCACATGAAACAGCTAGAAGGCTGTCAGATGTGTAGATGGATAAACACATAAAGGTTAGATATATTGATCTCTGTCTAAAAGGATATATATATAGAGTACATAGAAAACATAAGGCTAAATTCTAAAAATTAGAAAATACCATAAATACCCTTATATCATTAACACCCTCCCTCAAGTGGAAGACCTTTCAAAGGAAAAGGTTGGTTGGGAGCGGGGCCGTGGCTTATAGAAGGAAGAGTGATGATTTTTCGAAAGTTGCAAAGGAGGATGGATGCGCGCACGCCACCTTACATACAGTGAATATCCCACCAAGTTTGCCTTTTTTTTCCAAATCTCTCCCCTCCACATAACACTTCTGTCTACTCTGGGTGGTTAGCAAGCGTTTCCGAATCATCTCTACCTTCTCATCAGCCTCCTAGACAAGATCCGGACCGAGTAACTTCTTCTCTCCGACGGGTGATCTCGTATGCAATAACATTGCATTTAAAAGAGTTGACACTAAAATAGATAAAATCCAAAGTTCAGTCTTGAATATGTCACCGTGGTGTGCAGCTCTTGAAAATAACATCAAGGTCAGAAGATCTCCATCTGGGGTTGTACGGTAACCTATAAAGTATAGTGGTGCAGACCGAAGTCCGAGATGACAACGTCGCAGAAAGAAAGCGTGGCAGCCTGAAAACTTCTACGATCTGCAGCGGCGACTGCAACCATGCGAAAAGAAAAGATGGCCACTTGATTCAAGAGGATGGACCGTTGCTAGAAAAACAATCGGCGGATTGGCAAAAAAATTTGTAAAGTTGCACGACTTTGATGAACCGAAAGATAGAGGCTACGAATTTGGATGAATACAACAAAAGACTCAAAGTACTAAACAGCAGAATTAATAGCTCCTAACACTAGTGGCGGACGCAGGAATTTTAGAATGGGTGTTCGAAGTTGTAAAAATATTTTTCAGTACAAAATATAAAGATCTACAGTAGCAATAGTTAACATACAATTGTTCGTACTAGGGATAATATCTCAAATAATATAAAGATATTACAAAACAATTGCAAAAGTTCACAAAGCAGGAATATAAAGGTTGTGCTGCAATGTGGCAAATAAGACCGTTAGATATATACAAGTCAAAAGGAATAACTGCACGAAGAATTTACATTATGCAAAATATGATGATAGTATAAATAGGAAAAAAGATCAGCACTTACAGAGCAACACAATTGAGTTCTGTGCCAAGAGCAGCCGAAAATAATGATTTGTTCTTGGGGAACCCGAAGACATCACCATGGATATACTTCCATCCAGACTCTTCTTAGTCATTAGCTGCTTCCTCATCATGGGCATACCTTCAAATGAAGACAATGTTCAGATACATAGAGAAGTGTAATCAACATTCTTATGATAATACATCAATAGAGAAGACCCAATTTACGGACCTCACAGTTGAACCATCACTAAATAATATTATATAATGGGTGACAATCTGAATGTCCATGAAGTAAGAGCTATGTTTCACAGACTTTCTTAACGAGTCAATATTCATTTCAAACAAAAATTATTGCTTTCTGCATCATGCATTGGCCTGCATTCTCAACTGCAGAATATCATTATTAAAGAGGAAGCACAGGTCTAAATAATGTAAAAATTAGTAATAAATCAATATGTTGGATACTTACATTTTAAGCAAACATTTTCATGGGAACGCTATGAACTATAAAGGTACCAGATTTGCACATTATTTGAGAAGCTTGCCGAACTGATATGCAAACTAGTCAAAATATATTAATTGAGTAAAGATAAATACAGATAAAGCTTGAAGGGCAGCCATTAGAACTTTTTTTTAATTAGGATATAGGGACACTAATTAGGATCTAGGGATTAAATGGGGACTGGAAGTAATTTGTGGAGTTAGCAGAATGAATAGAACAATAGATGCGACGGAATATTCAGAATAAATTGCTAGATGAATGAACAATAACTGGGATGTACATGCACATGTATCATTAGTACCTGGCTTGCAGTAAAAACTAAGAACAAAACAAAGCCTGTGACTCAAGATTGTGTTTTTTCTGTTATGCATGGCACTATAGGGAGAAAATATTTAAAGTGTTCTAGCATATCTAGAATAGAAACCATTATTTTCAATGAGAATAATTATCAACAGACAAATGAAGCTGGTAGACCCTTACATTACAAAATCATTCTTCATTTCTCTATAATTAACACCTTCTATTAGCAAACCACAATTTGAGAAAGTACGTACTTATTACTGGGTGAACATTGACCTGGAGGCATGAAATTATGAGCAACTAACCCGGAGAGCAGAAAGGCAGGTCGAAGTACCGATAAGTCTCGCTGCAAGGACAAGGAACACGGCATGAGAAATTACAGACAGCAGATCCGATTCCTAACGGCAATAGATACACTCATACACATCTGCAGACAAAAGGTTCATTACATCTAGAATTCGCTCTAAAACCAATAGAAACCGATGCTTTCTAAAATAAAACAAAAATAACCTAGAGGCGTGTCGCGGTCGGGTCTGCTGTGCCGGCGGAGCGGAGGGTCGGACGGCGGAGGCGCGGTCGCCGATCGCGCCGTCGTGGTGCCGGCAGAGCGGAGCTGCGGACGGCAGACCTTGCGGTGCCGGCGCCCGGCGGAGCGGAGGGCCGGCTGGCCGGAGCGCCGGAGCCTAGATCGACGCGGGCGGCGGGCCGGAGGTGCGGTCGACGCGAAGTCGCCGACTAGGGTTAGCCTGTTAGGGATTGCGTCGGGCTCAGCCGCTCGGGGAATGGAATGCAGATGGGGATCGGATCCGGGGGGACCGGGGGAGCTGAGGCTGAAGGCCAAAGGCCGCCGCGCACAGCAAAATGGGTTGGGCCCTTCACGCGGACGCGGGACGCGAGCGCTGCTGGGTTTTTCCTCGGGCGGGCCAGCTGATTGTGGCCAGAAAGAGTTAATCTGGCCCAATTGTATATATACATATGTATTATATATCATAGATACTAGATTTTTTGTCAAAAAATTTAGATGTTCAGCTAAACACTCATGAACTACTGTAGATCCGCCCCTGCCTAACACTAACACAAAAGTTCTAGCCCTCCAAGAATTGGGTGATCATTTGAGCTTTTTTTGGTGGCTTATAGCTAAAAAGCACTGTAACTGGCTGAAAAAACACTGTAGCTGACAAAGACTTATTTAGCATAATTTAATTTAAAAAATTAAAAAATATAAAAAATATGTTAGCCCATTATGTATAATACAAATAAATACGGGAAAAAAAAGAACCGATAAAAAAGCTTAACAAAAAACCAAAAATTTAGAAAAAACAAAATTTATGAATAGTCAAAAATAAATTAGAAGTCAAAAACTGAAGCTCTTTTGATCACCACCAGTCGTGTTGCAGGCAACATGGACCTGTATATCTCGGAACTTTTGCGACCGAAAAAGAAGCTACAGAGGCGTATGACATTACAGCACTGAAGTACAGGGTCCCAAGCTCAGATCCATACGGATCCGGGGCAAAAAAATCTAGCCGGGGGTGTCGAGGCCACAGAGGTCAGCGGGATCTAGCTTAGGGTAGAAGCTGGGAGGCGGTAGCCAGATCTGAAGCGCAGCGACTGGGAGGCGGCGGATGTCGAGGCTGAAGAGGAAGTCGCCGAGATGAAGGCCATCGACGGCCGGAACCAGTAGAGGCGGCGGCGGTAGCCCCAAGAGCACGAGGTGGATGCAGAGAGGCCGCGGCGGCCAAAAAGAAAGCTAGATTCGGGCAGCACAGCGGTTGAGGCGGCGTGAGCAGCAATGGAGGCAGCAATACTAAAGCCGGCAGTGTCGCTCCTCGTGCAGCTGCCCCTCGTCGCGTTGGGATGAGCGAGGGGCCGGTACTTGTACGGAGATACAACACCGGAGGAGGAGCAGCTTAACCTCTGCTTGGTGGGCGAGGCGTTCCTGCAGCTGCTTGCCACGGGCTTCGGCTTTCTCGCCTCTATCTGGGCCATAGTCGTACTGCTTGGCGGCCACGGTCGACTCCTTCAGAAGATGGATTTCTGGTTCGCGACGGTCATTGCCATCATACAATCTGCAAGGCATGTATACAAGAGTTTCTCGATTGCTCGTTGTGTGATTACTAGTACTCACTAGGTTAAGGCCATGAATTATCAGTTGATCGATCACCACCACTACATCACGCTTTGCTCTTACCATTCTAGTTCTGCTTTGAACTATCTACATGGGGCTCATTGCACTTGTATAATACACCTAGGCATGGAAGAAAATCCAGTGAGGGAGGGCCTCACGTGAGGCGCTCTCCATCTATCGTTGATTTAACGTGAGGCTCACCAGATTAACGGTGGATGGGGAGACCCTTTCTCATAGAAAAGTTGTTTAATCTAGTGAGGGAGAACCTCACGTGAGACCCTCTTCATCCATCATTGATCTGACATGAGGCTCACCGAAACAAGTGCAAGGGCATTACACTGTCCCCACCGGCCAACAGCTCCTCCACTTTAACATATCATACATATATTACACCTCGCGGAGTTCCCGGACGCTGAGGCCACCCACGTGTCGCTCTAAGCGAAAAAACTCGTAAAGATTTGGTAATTACGTTTAGGTCCCCGGTTTTCACAAAAAGGTCCCTAAATTCTTGCGAAAAAGCCCCTATGCACTTTTTTTGCTGGATAAGGACCCGCGGTTTCCCGTAATTACGAACAGACCCTTATTTCTTCCGAAAAGGCCCTCGATTTTTTTGCAAAAAAACCCCAGCACTCTCCTTTTATTGCGAAAAGGCCCTCGATTTTTTGCGAAAAAACCCCTACACTTTCTTTTTTCTGCGAATTTTTGTCTCTTTTACTTCGATCTACACGGTGGCTGGCGACGCCTACGTGGCTAGTATCTTATAAAACACAACCCTCCCCCTTCCTGTCCGTTGACACCAAAAAGCCAAACAAAAACCATTTTCCAAAGAAAAAGAAAACCCGGAGCCAAAAGAATTCCTCTCGGGAGGAAAGGAGAGAGAGAGAGAAGAAACCCTCGCCTCCGGCGGACGCCATGGTGGAGACTCGCCGGAGTTCCGCCGCCAAGCACTCGTCCCCGTCCCCTTCCTCCTCCTCCGCCCCTCCCCCTAAGCGCCTCAAGGTGAGAGCCCCCTGCGGATCGAAGAATCTCGTGTCATCCCTCCCGATTTGAGCCCCGGGCTAACCGATCTGAACCGTAACCCTAATCAGGCGGAGGCTCTGGCCTCGCCGATGGCGTCGGCGCCAGGGAGGACCGAGGAGGATACGGCGGCGGCCGCCGCCGCGAGGAGCACCGGCTCGGCGGAGGACGCAGCGGCGAAGAAAGGTGAGGGCTTTCGTCCCTTTTGGCTGCTAGGGTTAGGTGGGGTGGCTTTGGAATCGAGTTCTTAGGGTTTCGATGTTTTGGTGCAGATCAAGGAGGGCATAAGCTAGCTGTTGCTGCGGCGGAGAGCTCACGCAAGAGGAAGGAGCAGCAGCAGCAGCAGGCGGCACCATGGGCGAAGCTGCTTTCGCAATGCTCACAGGTGAGGGAATTGGTGGCCAATAATTGGAATTCCTATTGGTATAGATGTTGTAGGAATTGAAGTTAAAGTTGGCAGTTTTTTATTCTGGGCTCGGTAACGACTCGATTTTCAGGGTGCCTAAGATTGTTTAGGGTGAATTTTAGTCTATTTGTGGTGTTTTGCAGCTTGATTTGAGGGTTTAGTGAGGAAATATTACTAGTTTTGTTATTTAGAGCTTGGTAGTGACTGGTGTTTTAGAATTCGCAGTCAATAGTATTGGCTACCTGAATTTAATGCTTAGGTCCATTTAGAGCTAGCTTTTTAGCTGCTTGATGGGTTCAGTACACTAGATTTGTCATATGTAGATATTTATGTTGTGTCACAGCTTGTAGGGATCAGAACTAGCAATACTTGACATATGGTCCTTGGAAGCAGAAGTCAATACGAATGCCCCAGTTTCTAGAAGCTATGGCCCTGTTTGGATATGCTTATCTGAGAATCGATTTTAATTTGATCAAGATTTTCTGATAAGTCGCGATCTGAAGAATCTGCGATCTGAATAATCCTGATGGGGCTTGCGGTACAGGATTTTGGATTCTCAGTGCAAATACTGATTTTTCCCACCGCGGCGGTTGAAAGAATCGAAAAATAATCAAAGCGTTTGGGTGGGATTCTCGCTTAATTCTACCCAGAATCGGATTTTAAGCGTATCCAAACAGGGCCATATGTCTATCAACCACTACTATTCATCAGCAACTACTTTTGCCTTTCACATATTATAGCGTACTTTGTATTTTATTATATCATAATTCCGTAAGTCGCATGGTGGTCCGAATATTGTAGTGTTTTTTGTTACACTGTCTTTCTTACATAATGCACTACTATTCATTAGCCGCTTCTATCAACCACTTCTATTAGCCACCACTATTCATCAGCCACTACTATTCATCAGTTGCAACCAAAAGCTATCAACAAAAACTAATATGTAAGGATATAGGAAATTGAAATTTTCAGCAAACATATTACTATTATAACTCATTATTATTTTGTCTTGAGTAACCATTTTGGCAATTCATTTGGTTGTTTAGGTTGGTTTTCTTCTCCAAGTCATAAGTAGGCCTTGCTACCATGGTCAAATTTGCATGTTGAGAATGGTGAAAATCCATTCAGATACTAGTGTTAGTTATCGTGGATAAAGCTCTTTGCCAAATGTCTTAATTATATCATCGAAAACTGCAAGGGGTCCAACTGTGGAGGTTTGACTCACCCAATGGCAGAAAAATTGAGGATAAAGCAACAAGACAACAATAGATTAGGCACACAGTATCTTTTCCTAGAGAGCTAAACACATGCTCTCATAATCAAACTCCCAGCAAAACAAGTAGAAGATACAATTGCTCTCTCATTTGACCTTCCTCGCGCAAATGGATAGAGATTTGGAAGTGCAACATAACTTTTTAAATTTTGTTAGCTACTCATGTGCATGCATAATCCGTGCATGCAGGATTGTTAACTTTGTTGACGAAGTGCCAGAAATCCCCCTGAATCATTCTAGTTATCTTTAATGGCCAAATCTAACTCAAATTCGAGTTAAAGCTACCGGAGCACTGTAGGGATTTTACTAGGCTTTCTAGTTATATTTCTTGCTGTATTCCAAGCAAGACCTTGTTTGAAATGAAAGAGAATACTACTCAATAATAGTCTCTAACCTATAATGGTTACTTAAAGTTTATATTTATTGAAGAAAAAATCCTTCCTAGGATAGAAGCAAGCTGATTCGATCTTGTTGTTTGCCTCTATCTTGACACTGCTCATATTGAATTTTGCTATCACCATTTAACGGCAGAATCATTGGCTTCAATCCATATCCCGAGGCAAAATTTTTCTCCGATGCTCCGCAAGCCTACATCGCCTCGTGGCCATCGCGGGGAATACCATTGACGCAAAAGGATCGCACTCGGCCAGCAAATGGTCTAAATCCAACAGAATACGTTTTACTGATCACCACAGCTCCGTTTGCTGCAGCCCTAACCTGCATTGTGCTATCCATCGTTCGCCTCGTGGCCATCGCGGGGAAAGACTACGGAGGCGCCAGCACCGACGCGAGCAAAGCGAATGTGAAGCCGGCACTCATCTTCTTCTACGCTCTAGTGCTTACTCAGGGTGCATTTCTCTTGGAGTACCTGAGATTCCGGGATCATCGTTGGCAACCAACAAAGGTAAGTTCGATTTTTTTCGCACAGAAACATATATAAGGCAAAGTACTGTTCAACTAGTACACATCCGCGTTCCTGTCTAAGGTTGTGGCATACGAATTAGATCATTCGTTGTCTGCACAAGGGATGAAAGCGTCTCATAACTCGCCGTGTCAGCGACACTGCCAGTGAGAAGCATGCAACGTTCCAATTCCAGCATGGTTTTTTTGGCATTTTCCAGTACCTCGTTAATCTTTTCTTGCTGAAAGGACTGCTTAGCGATGTGGTTCTCCTCCATTATCCAGACAGACAGCATAGCCGTGGCCCTGATTATCTCTAGACAATCAGGTGTGGATTTGCTGTTCCTTTCTATTATTTCCTTCAGCTTCTTCACAATGGGAAGCAGGAAGCTGGCTGTTGGGACCAAATTTGTGGTAATCATCTGCACAGCAAGGCTTAATAAGGCTGCCAGCCACTTCCTTTCGTTAGGTTCCATTTGGTTTTGACGACTTTTGGGAAGATTATGCAATGTAACGCGCAGAACCTATCACAAGAAATCTCAGTTAGAAAAATTGGATTAAGAAGATGATGTCAACCAGTTGACAAACAACATTACAACAGATCAAAAAAAAAAAGAGAAGAATGTTGACTAGTTGCCACACAACATTACAGCAGGTCAAACAAACAGCAGAATGTTGTATTCGAGATTTATTTTCCATTAGAGGAAGAGCCTGATGTACTGTGCTTTTTTATAAAGCAATTTATTCTTTAGTAATCAGTTTGAAATTAAGTATGGCTGCATCATGCTTACCACTATAAATTTGCTGCGAAGCGGTTCGAGGCAACCCATTTGTTCTTGTGCAATGGGCATTGCGCAAAAATGAGACAGCATTTGTACTATCACCGTACGGTGTTTTACGTGAGTAACACTACCAAGCATGTCTGCAAGCTTGTCAATCACTGTTTGCCCTGTCCCTATCGTTGCTCTTGCTCCTATAATCATCTTACAGTTATCCTCACTGCTTCTTGCGAGCGCAGTCAGTGCCGCCGCCGCCGTTGTCGCGTCTTCACTGTTTTTGGCATCAAAGAACAAACGCAGCAGCTCATCGATGATTCTCCCCACTCTGTTTCTGTTGTCACCAAAACACAAACGCAACAGCTCATCGACGAAGTCACTCATGTGCTGAAAATTTCCCCTCCTGGCCTCATCCAGAGCTAGTTTTTTAACGATATCTATCAATAAAGTTTTTGACCGCTGTTCGTCGCCAGTGATGTTCCGTACCATCTCATTGATGCTGTTGGCATCGCCCAAGAATTGTCCCGTTAGCACTTCTACCGTTTCCACCAGTCCTCCTGACAAGCTTGGTCACCACGCGTAATGATTCTTTAACTATATCGATAGATGCATCGTCATCCGTTTTGCCTGGATAGAAGCCGTTACGGAGTGGTGCTATGATCTTGGATACGAGGCCGTTGGTCTTGAGTATCTCTGAGCAGTTATCCGGATCTCCACAAAGCTCAGAAAGAATCATCAGGCCATGGGCAATGAGAGCCTTGCTTTCTGTTGTATTGGTTGTGCCTGGATTCTGATTCTGTACCTGCTGATTCTCTGAGCAGTTATCCGGATCACCACAAAGCTTAGAAAGAATCATCAGGCCGTGGCCAATGAGAGACTTGCTTTCTGTTGTATTGGTTGTGCCTGGATTCTGATTCTGTACCTGCTGGTGCTGACCATGGTTAACGTCAGTAGCTTGTTTCACCCTGTTCACCGAAGGAGGGCCGAGCAGGGATGATATGGATTGTATTGCTCCGGGTATATCAGCTAGGTGTATGTCTCTAGCAAGCTTTGCGACAACCGCAGCCGTGTACTTGGTCTTGTCATCAACTAGACTCTTTGAGCTCAGCATCCCAATCAGCCTGCCAATGCTTTGTTCTGAAGATTGAATCTGGTCTTGAATCAGCCTGCCGTATCTGCCAACTAGATTCAATCTTCAGAACAAAGCATTGGCAGATACGGCAGGTTGATTCAAGACCAGATTCAATCTTCAGAACAAAGCATTGGCAGGCTGATTGGGATGCTGAGCTCAAAGAGTCTAGTTGATGACAAGACCAAGTACACGGCTGCGGTTGTCGCAAAGCTTGCTAGAGACATACACCTAGCTGATATACCCGGAGCAATACAATCCATATCATCCCTGCTCGGCCCTCCTTCGGTGAACAGGGTGAAACAAGCTACTGACGTTAACCATGGCCAGCACCAGCAGGTACAGAATCAGAATCCAGGCACAACCAATACAACAGAAAGCAAGTCTCTCATTGGCCACGGCCTGATGATTCTTTCTAAGCTTTGTGGTGATCCGGATAACTGCTCAGAGAATCAGCAGGTACAGAATCAGAATCCAGGCACAACCAATACAACAGAAAGCAAGGCTCTCATTGCCCATGGCCTGATGATTCTTTCTGAGCTTTGTGGAGATCCGGATAACTGCTCAGAGATACTCAAGACCAACGGCCTCGTATCCAAGATCATAGCACCACTCCGTAACGGCTTCTATCCAGGCAAAACGGATGACGATGCATCTATCGATATAGTTAAAGAATCATTACGCGTGGTGACCAAGCTTGTCAGGAGGACTGGTGGAAACGGTAGAAGTGCTAACGGGACAATTCTTGGGCGATGCCAACAGCATCAATGAGATGGTACGGAACATCACTGGCGACGAACAGCGGTCAGAAACTTTATTGATAGATATCGTTAAAAAACTAGCTCTGGATGAGGCCAGGAGGGGAAATTTTCAGCACATGAGTGACTTCGTCGATGAGCTGTTGCGTTTGTGTTTTGGTGACAACAGAAACAGAGTGGGGAGAATCATCGATGAGCTGCTGCGTTTGTTCTTTGATGCCAAAAACAGTGAAGACGCGACAACGGTGCGGCGGCACTGACTGCGCTCGCAAGAAGCAGTGAGGATAACTGTAGGATGATTATAGGAGCAAGAGCAACGATAGGGACAGGGCAAACAGTGATTGACAAGCTTGCAGACATGCTTGGTAGTGTTACTCACGTAAAACACCGTACGGTGATAGTACAAATGCTGTCTCATTTTTGCGCAATGCCCATTGCACAAGAACAAATGGGTTGCCTCGAACCGCTTCGCAGCAAATTTATAGTGGTAAGCATGATGCAGCCATACTTAATTTCAAACTGATTACTAAAGAATAAATTGCTTTATAAAAAAGCACAGTACATCAGGCTCTTCCTCTAATGGAAAATAAATCTCGAATACAACATTCTGCTGTTTGTTTGACCTGCTGTAATGTTGTGTGGCAACTAGTCAACATTCTTCTCTTTTTTTTTTGATCTGTTGTAATGTTGTTTGTCAACTGGTTGACATCATCTTCTTAATCCAATTTTTCTAACTGAGATTTCTTGTGATAGGTTCTGCGCGTTACATTGCATAATCTTCCCAAAAGTCGTCAAAACCAAATGGAACCTAACGAAAGGAAGTGGCTGGCAGCCTTATTAAGCCTTGCTGTGCAGATGATTACCACAAATTTGGTCCCAACAGCCAGCTTCCTGCTTCCCATTGTGAAGAAGCTGAAGGAAATAATAGAAAGGAACAGCAAATCCACACCTGATTGTCTAGAGATAATCAGGGCCACGGCTATGCTGTCTGTCTGGATAATGGAGGAGAACCACATCGCTAAGCAGTCCTTTCAGCAAGAAAAGATTAACGAGGTACTGGAAAATGCCAAAAAAACCATGCTGGAATTGGAACGTTGCATGCTTCTCACTGGCAGTGTCGCTGACACGGCGAGTTATGAGACGCTTTCATCCCTTGTGCAGACAACGAATGATCTAATTCGTATGCCACAACCTTAGACAGGAACGCGGATGTGTACTAGTTAAACAGTACTTTGCCTTATATATGTTTCTGTGCGAAAAAAATCGAACTTAGCTCTGTTGGTTGCGATCTCATTAAAATTTTATTGTACTCGACTATGTCCATGTTTTTGTTTTGAAATGTTATTCAACTGGGTAATCATGTTGATGTTGTATCCCCTATCTATTATATTTATCGAAACAGGAATAATGCATTGTTCTGTGTGCTTAACCATCGCTTTATTCACCAGCATGTACGCAACTTACTCCTATAACTCTGTTTCTTTGTTGTTGGCGGCCTTACTACGCCTTGCTCTGCAGATTTATGACAGAGATTGTTGAAAGCGTGAAAGAATTGGATAATCACACGCAATAATATTTCCATTAGCAAGGATAGATATATATTACACGGGAGAGGCAACAAACATAGAGTTACATACACGTAAGTAACACATGGAAAGAAATCCTGGTTGTTGCAGTAACGGAAACGATCTCCTGTGAGAACGGAAGATCGTTATCCTTGCACCTGTGAATTCGGGTGACCGCAGCGCCATATGTGCCTATGGAGCAGCATACACAGTATATACGCTAACCCCCCCCCCCCCCGGCAGTCGGAGCGGGAGCAGAGCGGACATTCAGACTAGACCTGAACTCCGTGAATAGCGAAAGTGGCAAGCCTTTGGTGAAGACATCGGCGTACTGAGACGAGGTAGGCACATGAAGAACACACACTGCTTCGGCAGCCACACGGTCCCGGACAAAGTACAAATCAATCTCAATGTGTTTTGTACGCTGATACTTTACTGGATTGGTAGAAAGATAGACTGCATTGATATTGTCACAGTAGACAACATTAGCACACTTGGGCGGGCTATGGATCTCATGTAGTAATTGGCGTAGCCAAGAAGTCTCAGCCACAGCATTGGCGACAGCCCGATATTCAGCTTCAGCACTGGAGCGAGAGACAGTGTGCTGCCGCTTCAAAGACCAAGAGATAAGATTATCCCCAAGAAAAACTGTGTATCCTGAAGTCGAGCGACGAGTGTCTGGACAGCCTGCCCAGTTTGCATCAGAATAAGCAACGAGCGCTTCAATAGAGGTGCGGTGAAGCTGTAAGCCGAACTCAAGTGTACCTTTGAGATACCGAAGAATGCGTTTCACCAGAGCATAGTGGGACTCCCGAGG
Organism: Dendrocalamus latiflorus; assembly: GCA_017311315.1. Lineage (NCBI taxonomy): Eukaryota > Viridiplantae > Streptophyta > Magnoliopsida > Poales > Poaceae > Dendrocalamus > Dendrocalamus latiflorus. The sequence continues at coordinate 21,283,176 of CM029666.1, read as the reverse complement.
ATCATGCATGTGAAGACAGACTTGCTGCACAGCATACGCAATGTCTGGTCTGGTGAAAGTCAGATACTGTAAAGCACCGGCTAACCCATGATAGTGTGTAGGATCAGCGACAGGGGGTCCAGCATCCGAAGTAAGCTTGGCATTCGTATCAACAGGTGTAGAACATGGCTTGCAGTCACTCATATTGGCCCGAGCAAGAATATCTAGAATATACTGCCGCTGATTGAGGAATAAACCACCATCACAACGACTGACAGGCATGCCAAGAAAGTGATGGAGGGGTCCCAGATCCTTCATGGAAAACTCATGCTGAAGTGCACTTATAATCTGGCGAAGGAGAGCCTTAGAGGAAGCAGTAAGAACGATATCATCCACATATAAGAGCAAATAAGCCATAGCACTGCCGCGACGAAGAATAAATAATGAAGAATCTGATTTGGCACCAATGAACCCAATGGAAAGAATAAAGGAGGCAAAGCAACTGTACCATGCGCGAGGAGCCTGCTTGAGGCCATATAGAGATTTATTCAGTCGACAGACATGATTAGGGTTGATGGGATCCACAAAGCCAGAGAGTTGAGCGGGGGCGTCACCTTCACCTGCGCGTGGGCCAACGACCGGCCATCGTAGAGGCCGGGCTGGCAACAGCCTGCGACCAGAGGTCAATAGGGGCAGCCGGATTTGGCACAGGAGCTCCGATGGCCGAATCACCAGAAGACGCCTAGGCAGCGCCGGCTCCGCTGGCAGTAGCCTGAGGTGCGAAACCAACAGGGGCAGCAGGGCCGGCACTAGGAGGTGATCCTGCAAAGGGGTTAGAACCAACAAGTAGTAAAGGTGCCGCGTCAACCTCCAAGTGAAAATCAAAGTTGGAGGAAGGAGTATCGGAGCTTGACTCGGCGAAAAGAAAAGAGGATTCGTCAAAGACGACATGGCGAGAGATAATGACTCGATTGGATGAGAGGTCAAGACAGCGATAGCCTTTGTGGTCTGACGAGCAGCCAAGAAACACACAAAGGGTTGAGCAAGGAGAGAGTTTGTGAGAGGCAGTGGCAGAGAGGTTGGGGTAGCACTTACACCCGAAGACGCGAAGATGGGAGTAGGAGGGAGGAGCGCCATATAGAGCAAAGAAAGGGGTGAAAAAGTCCAGTGTTTTGGTTGGATGGCGATTCAAAAGGTATGTGGCAGTGTGTAAGGCTTCGACCCAATATGAGGGGGGAAGAGAGGCTTGGACTAACAAAGAACAGACAATGTTGTTGGTCGTGCGAATAATGCGCTCAGCTCTACCGTTTTGTGGTGAGGTGTATGGGCAAGACATACGAAGAGTGGCCCCGCGACCATTGTCACATTGAACGCTCTTAATAGAGGCACCAAATTGCATAGCAACATAGGAGAAGAAATGCGACAATGTGGAGAAAGTGTCAGACTTTAGATGGAGTGGAACAGTTCATAAATAGTGCGTGCAATCATCTAAAACAACAAGATAATACTTGTAACCTGAGACACTAAGAACAGGAGATGTCCAAAGATCACCATGTATTAAATCAAAAAGGCTTAGATGCATGAGATGGTGAGCTAACAAAAGGCAGGCGCGTGTGGCGGCCAAGTTGACACGCATGACACAAAGAGTCTAGCTCACGCTTATTACAATGAATGGCACTAGTGCTCGCAAGTTTGGAGAGGGCTTCATGACCAAGATGACCAAGGCGACGGTGCCAAAGGATGGAAGATGTGCCAGCGGTGAGGGCATGTGGAAGGAACGCCTTTGGTCACAAGGGGTAAAGTTGCTCGGAACTATTGCACCTGGCGATCACGTTCTTGGAGAGAAGGTCCATCACACAAACAACCAAACGGATCAAACTCAAGGGAGCAATTATTGTTAGCAGTAAATTGGCAGACAGAAATTAAGTTCTTAATGATGTGAGGGGACACAAGAACATCACGTAAGTGGAGGGAACCACTGGTTGTAGGGAAAAAGGTTTCACCAATGGAGGTGACAGGAAGAAGAGAACCGTTGCCAACGATAATATTAGATGGAGTAGAGTGGGAGGGTGGGTGGTGTATGGAGAGATTACCGGCGTTTGAAGTCATGTGGGAGGTGGCACTAGAGTCGAGGTACCAATCCGTATTGGCAGGAGGATTGAGCGTCATCATGTTAAACAAATTAGCTAGCATGTTTTGATCCCAGCCAATGAATGGAGCACCAAGGGCACTAGGTGGTGGCTGTAGATCGTGGACAGGCGACTGCATGCAGCTGTAGTAGCCGGGTACGAGCGGGTGCATGCCGCTGTGTCCTCCAGACGCGGGTGGCTGCATGCCGCTGAAATCCCCCGCGACGAGCGCCTGATGTTGGGAGGCCTGCCCCAGGAGGTTGTGTGATAAGGCGCGACCCAAGAATGCTAGCGGTCTGGTGAGGAGCAGGCTTGCCGGACCACAGTTGGATGGTTCCGGTCCATGGATTGTACACCGTGGGCCAGCCCGGACGGCTGCTCGACCCACCACCAGAAGAGTTCATGGCGGTGGACGAGTTGCTGCCACCAGAGGTGTTGCCGCTGCCGGACGCGCCGCGACGGCCGCGACGAAGATTTTTGTTGTTGCCACTTGATCCTCCCGAGTTGTGGCTGTCGGAATGGGCAACGGAACCGCTAGACGCCTGCCCATAGCTACGGTTGGCCGAGCCGCTAGAGGAGTTGGTGGACGTGCCGGCAAGGAAGGCAGATGCAGAAGATACAGAAGACTTGTTAGCCATGGTAAGCTCCTCCAAAAGTAGATCAGAACGAACCTCTATAAACGACAGAAAGGGTTTCTATCGCTTCAGAAGCGCCATCATGTAGGAGAACTTTTCATTAAGACCACGAAGGACGTTGAGAACAAGAGTCTGGTCAGGTACAGGCTCGCCAAGATCGCCGAGGGCGTCTGCCATACCCTTCAGTTGGTGACAGTAGTCCGTAATGGACAAGTCTCCTTGGATGAAGTTTCAGAATTTGGCGTTGAGGTAGAGCGCACGAGTTCCTTGTTGCCGAGGAATTGTTGCTCAAGACCGAGCCAGACAGAGCACGCCATAGCCTGGCGGTGCAATGATGAGCTCCTAAAGATCTGACGAAATCACACCATAGAGCCATGACTTGACTATGCAATCAAGCTGTGACCACGTATCATCATCCGGATCACCGTCGTCGGAGAGAACGTGATCAGCGAGGGCATACTTGCCGAGTGTGTTGAGGAGGAGGTTCGACCACTTGCTGTAATTGGCGGAGTCGACGTTGAGGTCGACGGGCACCAGGGTCTTGATGGACTGCACGGCAATAGCCTGGGCGTGGAGGCTGCTACGCGCGTTAGCGACGGTCAGAGTGCACATGTCCGTAGCACACTGTGCATCCAGGCGGGTGCGCTCGATCTCGGCGGCCTCGTGAGTAGCACGTGCATCCTCCTCGCGCTTCAGTCGTGCTTCGTCCTCAGGGGCCTTGGCGGGATAAGATGGATAACCGACGAGCACAGGCGGGTGCGCGCGGCTAGGAAAAGCCAGCGACGCAGTCACGGTGGTCGGCGGTAACTAGGGTTTGCGGAAGTGGAGAGGCCGCAGAAGCGAACCATCTCGTGATACCATGAAAGCATGAAAGAAATGGATAATCACACGCAATAATATTTCCATTAGCAAGGATAGATATATATTACATGGGATAGGCAACAAACATAGAGCTACATGCACGTAAGTAACACATGGAAAGAAATCCTGGTTGTTGTCGTAACGGAAACGATCTCCTGTGATAACGGAAGATCGTTATCCTTGCACCTATGAATTTGGGTGACCGCAGCGCCATATGTGCCTGTGGTGTGGCATACACAGTATATACGCTAACAATTGTTACTACAGGCTAGTTCGCAAGTGCCGTTTCCATATTCCCGTCGCCCAGGACAATTTGTGGAGAAGCTGAAGGACATAGTAAAATGGAACTGAAAGGATCATACGAGAAGGTCTATGGTATTGCTATGATGAACCGTTGCAAGTTTTGTGAAGTGGTTAGGTGATTTTGCAAAGATCACACTTTGCCTGAATTGGTTTTGGACAGAAATTGAGAATTTTAGGATTTGAGTTATAGAGTGAGTTCGCATAGTCTGGGTCATTGCATTAAGATTGCATGATGCATGTTTTGACAAACGTGGGTCAAGTTATGGAAAACTTGTGCCCGGAAACGATTTCTTTATCTTTGGATGTGCAAGATCGCCTAGAGTTAACCATGGTTAACGGTGAGGATCGGAGCTATGCTCAAGGGGGAGCTCAGGCCTAGAATAATAAAGGATACCGGGTGAGACGGTAAGCTCAAGCATGGCACAAAAAAGACGGAAAATATTGAATGTGAGTTCAAACGGCAGGATTACTCCATGTGGCTTGAACGGTCCAAGTAAGTCATGGTTTGGTAGAACCAGAACAGAAAAGACTTGGCGATGTGTGGCAAGCTAGTAGTACACCTACACGTGGCAAGTATGACGATTGCTTGCAAAGGATGGTGATGACCGGATCAACAAAGGGTATTTTGGTAGTTCGGCCAAAATATCGAAAACTACTTTTGATCAAAAACGCGGCGCATGTGTGTCATTTGGGAGAGTGGTTTAGGTCAAGGTGGAGCTGGTTTGATCAAGATAGATCAATGCTAAGGATTTGGTAGATTTAAGCTTATGCGCTTTGAAAAATATGCATAAGTGAACATGTATGAGTAAAACCCATATGCGTGGGGTTGCTGAATTTTCTCCATTATGCTAAATGGATAATATCCACTAAGGGATTAGATATGGTTGATTAGTCTATCTATAAAAGGAGGTTGAGATGGAGACATGTGGTTAAGCATCCGATCCATCTCTATTGTGTTTTCATGTTTAGAGTTAGAGTTTGAGAGTAGACTACTTAGTGTGCTCTCTATCCTTTAAGGTGGAGTGGCTATTGTTCTTCAAGGTGGAGTGGCTATAAAATTTTCCTCCTCTAGCAGCAATAGAATCAATCTTTAATCATCTCCATAGCTATTTCTTGTCTTGATTGATGCGCTTTTGATTTGGTTAGTTTTTTTCTCTCCTCTCATCCCTATTATTGATCTTGCTATGCTAAAGACGTATAAGAGACAGAGACAATATTAGAAAATCAATCTCCACTTATCTAGGTACTTTGGTAGCAAGTTCGTCAAAAATTCAGTTTTTGCATGTTTTTAATGTTTCAAATGATTTCTTGATATGGGGGTTTTTGATTTCATCGGTGTTCTAACTTGTTGTGACATGTGAGAATAAATGTAGAGCCATCTTGACCATCATCCACCCACGGGCAAGTCGTATTCACCGTTTTTTTATTTTTAATCGATTTCGGTACAATCTGTCTTAAAACTAAAAAAGGTATCAATTTTGGTAATGTTTTTTATGATTGTTTGTTGGAACAGATTCATATATCCTAGAGAAGATATCTGCAAATTTTTATGTCATTTGAATCTATGACTCAAAAGTTACATGGATTTTTTATTCGTGAAACAGTGCTGAAACTTCTGTTCACCCCTAATTTCTCTGGTCTTTGACCACTCACTGGTCTTCGACCATATTGCTTTTCGACCACTCATTGGTCGTCGATAGTCTGGTCTATGTTGGGAGATCAACAAGTCTCCACATCTAGTTATCTTCTATTGACTTGATCTCCTCTTGCATTTCCTGTCTCCAGACTAAACTCTTTTCTACCTCCATAAAACTTGATGGTTCTTCTGCGGCCAAAAAGATCATCTCACCGAATGCATCTTCCCAATCTTGGACTGATGTAGTTTCATAGATGATAGCTGGCGTTTAGTACCTGTGTGGCTCTCTATCGATCTCCAAGGCATTGCTTGGTGAAGATGCCCATTCAACACCTACTGGTGCCAATAATGATGTCGGTGTTGGGGTGGACTCGGTGCACACCGTCATCAGTGGCCCACCATTGGGCTTGCGACTCAGCGTCGCGGTAGTGATGCTGCTGCGTCACCATGCCCATGAAATGGCAACATTCCTTCTCCATCTTCGTGGACATGATGGCTTCTCCCTAGAACCTTGCTGGTACGCCCTTTGCCTTCATAATGCTTCTCGCCATTGAGATCACGGTTTGATTGTAATGTTCGACCATGCCATTTTGCTGCGACAAGTACAACGCTATGAGATGATGGACGATACCTCGAACTGCACAGTAGCCTCCAAACTCTACGGTCATGAACTCTCCTCCACGATCTGTGCATAGCACTTGTAGCTTCCGTCCGGCCTCCAGCTTGATGCTTGCTTGGAAGCGCTTAAGAGTTGTTAACACCTCATCTTTTGTCTTCAGAAGCATCAGCCACATATAGCAACTAAGGTCATCGACCAGAAGTAGGAAATAATGATTACCTTCGGGAGTTGGTGGTGTAATAGGTCTGTAGAGGTCGCCATGTATGAGGTCCAAGACATGTTCTGCGCAGTACTTAGCCTCCTAGGAAACAAGGCTCGTCATTGCTTCCCGGCCAAACAGCTTGTGCACAATTGATCCACATGATCAATTTGTGGTAGACCTCAAATCATTTCTTGTTGGGAGCCTTCGGAGCGAGTGGAAATTCAAATGGCTAAAGCGTTCATGCTATCACCATACCAATTCCCCACCCTGGGCCGACAGGCACACCAGCTATGCAACGTTGAGGTTAAGCACATAGAGCCCATTGTGTGTACGGTTTACTTTGGTGAGAAGCCTCCGATCTAGATCATAGATCTACATGACGCCATCCTCGATGATCGTCTGGTACCCAACCTCATTGAGCTGCCCAACACTTATGATGTTATTAGATAGCCGAGGAATGTAGTAGACGGTCATGAGTTCACGATGCCTGTTAGTGCGACATGTGAACAAGACTGTCCCTTGTCCGCAGATCTCCACATGCCAAACTTCACTGAACCCTTCACAGACGTGTCCAATTCGGCAAAGGCCGACCGACACCTAGTCATGTGGTTGGTCGCTCCGGTGTCAAGGTACCACTTGTCGTCTTTCTCATCATCCGCACACCCAAGATGCACATGCGCGTGGACTTCATTGAGAGAGATCTTAGTCAAGACAGCCTCAGTTGTCTCACTGATCCCACATACCTCTACCATGAGCAAAGTGAACTCTTCTTCTTGAGATTGGATGAGATTCGTCTACTCCTTGCGTTCTCGACGTGGCTTGCGACATTCCTTTGCAAAATTCCAAAAATAATTACAATTGAAATATTTCACCTTTGACTTGTTGCACCTGTACACCATGGAGCCACTGTCCTTCCCGTCTAGTGATCCCTTCATTTGACCACCTTGCTTGTCTCGACCACAAGGTGGATCATACATTCCCTTCGCAGCAAAGAAAGAGGTTGACCTAGCCGACTTCTTCCTTGACTGAGCCATCCACTCCTCCTTAGTGAGGAGTACCCGGCTCCCTCCATCTCCACCATTATCCCCTAGTTCCCACCAGTCCTCAATAGCTTTGAGGCAACCAATAAGTTCCTCAACGGATATGGTGTTGAGATCAAGCAGTTCTATTAAGACAGCTACATGATAAAATTTTTGCGGTACGACTCGCAAAAATTTCTTCACAACTTTATACTCTTCCAGTGTGTCTCCGAGTATTGGAATGTTGTTTACTAGCCTAGTCAACCGCATGGAGAAGTCGTCGACCGACTCAGTCTCCTTCATGTGAATGGCATTGAACTCCCTACGCAATGCTTGTACCCGGGTCTCCCGAACATGATCGACTTCCATGCGCATTGTTCTGATGGCCTCCCATGCAGACCTGGTGGTGTTCTTAGTTGCCAATACTCCTAGCATCTCCGGAGGCACCGCATGGAGATGGCCACCAATGTCATTTGGTCCACATGGTATCTGGCACTGCCTGGATCCATCGCATCCTAGACTCCCTGAGCCTGCAGATTCATGCGCATGAGCAGCGCCCAATCGGTGTAGTTCGTGTGCGTGAGCATAGGGTAGCACAACATGACGCTAGGCTCCTTTGGCACCTTCTGCGCCACCATTTCTTGGCCATTACCAAGAACCACTACGTGACGTCCACTGGCCCCAGCGGATCTTCCAAAGGGAGGAGACGCTGATCTTGCACATCGCTGCATCTTCGTAGGACCCATATGTCGGACCTGGATTTTTCAATCTAGAATCCTCTGTGACTTACTGCACTATTCCCTGGATCAGTAGATAGTGAACACAGGTACAATGCTGCATCAACTCATACATCACATGAAACATACTGAATCATAATAATATATATCAGAATTAAAATACACCTCATCGGGTGATAGTTTACAAAAGGGCCAATCAGGCCAAATACTTACAACATAAAAGATAGCAGCAGAAAGTATAAGCAAAAGTAAGACTAACATCCACAGGGTAAGTGTGTGCAACAAGTATTATCTAGGTCTAGATAATACTTGTGCACACAATCTCCACCAAGTCTACTTGTCTAGGACTCGAACTCGAGAAAGTCGTCCTAGTTTTCTTTGTTGGTTCCTCCATCCATAGCAGGAGCATCCTCGTAAGCATAGTGGTCCTGATTTCCTATTTCTGGTTGTGATAATGCGAGGGTGAGCATAAATTCACTGTGCTTCACGAGCCAATACACAGGATGCAATAGATAACATGCATGGCTTATCAAGGAAAGGCTCGGGCTATTTTATTTGTTATAAATTGCTTTTCAAATATGTTATATAGAATTTCCCTAAGACCTAGCAGATTTAACTAAAATGGAGTTTAATCAATTATGAAAGAATGCAATAATAATAGTGATCTAGATTCCATCCACCGTTACATGGTTTCTGCACCATATACTAACCTTTCAGCGTATTATCTGCTTACCTTATCACTGGGGCGACACCTAGGGCAACACAATTCAAAGCTTTTCACTGCCCACCACTTTTCCAATTCCACCCGTAAAATTTTTGAAATAGAACCATATCTGGTTAAGTTCTCATGTTCACCCTTGACCGTAGACACGACTATTCAAATAGTTTTGACTCTGCAGAGTTTGTACACTTTACCCACAAGAGACGATCCGCTCGTTGCTCTACACGATTCCTTAGTCATACGGTTGAGTAGACCATCACAGTAGCTTTTCAAAATACCTCACATCTTCCATCACCTCACCCATATGGGCTTCTCCCACTTCGGCAGGTCCCATAAGTTGTGGGGATATTCTACCCCTAGCGACTAGCAGCTGGACTACCCACATTGACTAGCTCACTGTGGTAAAGTTCACCCTCAACGAGTGTCCCATTCAAGCTGTCACACAGACAACCACTTGCACTACCTTGCTCCCCCACCAATGAGATGACTTTCAGGGTCTAGTAAATCTACTAAACCATGTTGTACTTTATAGACTTGTGGTTGTACTTGTCTTACATAGGAGGTCATGATAAGATTCAGTCCTTAGGGTTATCTGGGTGGTTCTAACACTAACCATACTCTCGTGCACCACTGCACCAGCCCACGTACCATCCGCCTAGATATTTAAGCAAGTTGGGGCTTTTGGGAGTATAAATAATCATATCAAAATATACCAGTCATTTTCACCATGACTTCCCAAATCAGTTTCTCATGATTAAAAGTGATATTTGGGGCATTTTGGTGCCCCTGAGTATCTAAGCAGTACTAAGCATGGCGTATAATTATGGACTTATTTTTGAAAGTTTTACCATTATAATTTCGCTAGGGTGACAAGGCTCAAATACTCAAATGTTCCAAAAGAGTGTAACACTAACAAGTTCATTAATGGGTATATAACTAGAATCTTGAAATCAAACATATATTTGCACATGAAATAACAACATATGCAATTTGATAATTTAAAACGAAAATAATTTGCAGAAAATGTAGGTTCAACATGATCAAAGTATTGACACGCCTTGGGCGTAGATGGTTTGGTCTTGGTTTTCGTGAGTTGCTTCAGTCTCTGCCTCTTCCTCTTGTGCCTCGTACGCTATTTTACGTTAAGTGGAAATTCGAATAAAAATCAGTAAACAAAACAAATTCTCACAAAAAAATTCAAATGAGCTTCAAAAATTACGGTTTTAGCTCCATTAGATAGATATTGAATTTAGATGAATTTAGAAATTTGTTTCACTCAATTTGAAGTTAAGATGAATAAGTTATGCCCCTTTGAAGTTCTCAGTTCAAATAAATTCGAGAAAAATAGAGAGAGAGAGAGAGAGAGAGAGAAAGAGACACTGACAGGTGGGGCCCTCGACAATTTTAATTTTTCTTTTATCTTTTTCCTCTCCTGGCTCTCTAACATGTGGGATCGGTTTACTGTTTTGGATTAGATAGTATGGCCCACATGTCAGTGAGCATTTTAGAATTTAATCCACTTCATTAGCCTTTAATTAATTATTGGTTTAAATAGATTTCGGTGAACAGTACCACCCTCCTCTTCGCTGGCAAGGGAGGAGGTCGCCGGCGGCGGCAGAGGTGGTGGTCGGACATGGGCATCTGCAAAATGGATTGCTCATGCCCGCGCCCACCCCTAGACGAAGTTCCGCCAGCCAATTTGGCCGGGGCAACGGTCGGTGGTGGCCATGGGCGGCGGCAGAACATGGGAGGGGCGAATACGGCGGAGTACATTACCAGAGTTCGATCGAATGCCAAGGGAGCACCTAGGCATAGGCAGGAGGCTACCTGGGGGGTTGGCGTAGCTTGAACTTGGCGGTGGTGGTCCGGCGGCATGAGACGGTGAGGAACAGAGGAGGTGCACGATGCTGGCGAGGTACAGGTGGGGAGGAGTTTGGCCGAGGATGGGCACGACGTCATGGTACTCCAAGGAAGCTTCGGCTTGGTAGAATTAGACCACGGTGGCGCCAATCGACGGATTTCCCATCGACTAGTGTTGGAGAAGAAGGTGTTGTCGGTGCGCTGTGGAGCACGGGAGGTTGATTCCTTGGGGTGGGAGGAGTGGGGTGTGAGGTAGATGATGGCAACCTTGCAAGGCTTTTATAGGCTACGAGGGAGGCTGGCGTCAAGGAGCTCAATGTGACGGCCGTGCGGGTGATGTCAGCTTCGGCATGGCCACAGGACCGGTGATTCAAGCTTGGCATCACTATGGTGACAAGTAGCATGGCATGGCGGTGCCTACGCATGGTCGGTGGGGCGCATGCACCGAGAGGCATGGCGGCCGCACGGTGAGGGGAAAAGGTAGGGAGGAGCAGCCGAGGCGGGTACAGCAGTTAGGGTGGTGCTCGCGCATGACGTATTAACCCGTAACACGGTGGCATAGTCATAGCAGTAGGGTCGCACTATGGCTGACTGGAGCAGCATGGCGCAGTGATCCAACCAGGGTGCGTCGCCCATCGGTAGAGCGACGAGGGAGGATGAGATGGCTGGATGCGACGACGATGTGGAAACAGTGCTACAACAGAGCAGGAGGCTGATTCAGTGGCATAGGCACGGAGGCACGCTGGCGACCGGTGGTCCGAGAGAAGCGCGGCGGGGATGCGGGCAGCCGCGGCGGCCCGGCAAGGAGAGGCTTCGGCCGCAGCTGAGTGTTAGCAAGGGGGGAGGGAGATGGGCCGACCTGTCGGCTAGCTCGGGCCAGGCCGAAGAGTCTCTTTTTTTAATTCTTTTCTTCTCTTTTATTATTATTATTATTATTATTATTATTATTTAATTAGGTCCAATGCACATTTCTAGATTTTTATTAATCCCCCTTTTCGCCATCTTTATTTAACCAATTCTTCCATAGTTTTATTTTCATGATTTTCTTCTTTGTTGGAACCTCAACCAAAATCCAAGGGAAATCTATTAAAATCCAAATGTTAAGAAGATGCATTTCAAAATATTTCAAAGGTTACACATTTTTCAGGACTCAAATTTTCAGGATGTTACACCGTATGATCACCTCTCTGATACCAATTGTTGGATTTACCTCACATGATCGGAGGACTTCCAGAAGCTTCGCCTGTTAGTACTCGAAAGTTTCGACCATGAGTACTTGAAAGGCTTTGACTGTGAGAACTCGGAAGTTTCGACCGTGAGTACTCGAAAGACTTCGACTGTAAGTACTCAAAAAACTGCTCGGATGAACAGTACTCGTAGAATAGTACTCTGCTACAGCACTTGTAGAACAGTACTCTGCTACAGTACTCAGTGAACATTGCTCTGCTACAATACTCGTAGAATAGTACTCTGAGACTTCGGATCGCTCGGGTGTGCAGTACTTGAAGACTCGTACTTGAATAAACTCTGAACTGCTTGGATGAACAGTACTTAGAGTGAAAAGTACTCGGAGTGAAAAGTGGTCAGAAATCTAAGTTCCGAGAGGAAAATTTGGAGGACAAAACACTAGTTTGTGCCGCACAACTTCATAGCTTTTCTTATTTATCTCTTCCATATATATAAGATGAACAAACTACCGTTACTTATAATATAATGGACTCTAATGCACACTAATGCTATTAATTAAGGCACTAAATCAGTCGTACGTAAACACGCATGTCTCATCGACCATTTACAAAGAATTAAGACTGAAATAATGCACTTCTAAGAAACTGACGATCGTTTCTTGCAGGTTGAAAAGGAAACCAAAGCGACAAGATTACTCAACAAAAACCATGCTGGAATTGGAACGGTGCATGCTTCTCACTCGCTGACATTGTGAGTGATAAGGCCCTTTCATCCCTTGTGCAGACAACGGATGATCTAATTCTTATGCCACAACTTTAGACAGGAATGCGGATCTGTACTAGTTGAACAGTGCAACAATTGGTAGAACACATGACAATTAGTGGTAATTTAATTCATAATTGTGAACTTGATAATCACATATCAATTCAGAAAAAGAAAAATGAAAAAAAATACATGTCTTTGTCAGTCGTCACCGTGGTGTTTCCACTCCCGCTAAGCCACCATCGGCCTCATCGGTGGGCTGTCGCTATCGCCGAGACGCCATCACTCTCATTGTAGGTATCTAGAGATGATCTGCCAATGTCCAGCCTCCCTTCCTCCAAATCTAAATGAAGGGACGGTCAGAGGAGGTCGACAGTGTCAAATGAGAAGGGGGGAGCAGTTGTCCGGACAGAGACAGAGGTTGCAGAGGGGATCCAATGGCGGTGTTGGAGATCTGGACGAGACGGACAGAGTCACGGTGGTAGCAGTAAAGATCTAGATGAGACAGACGAGGTCGCAGATGAGCGGCAGAGTAGGGAGGATGGGGCCACTGACGTCGGTATATGTGGTCGCTAGAGGATGGTGGCGTCAGGATGGATCTTAGGAGGAAGGAGCAGGAGGAGGTAGGTATCCCTTGGTGGCGATGGGGACGGGGAGGATCGAGGACCGTGGCGTCGGCCAATGGGAGGACGTCGGTGATGAGAGGCTGGCAGGGGTCTCCAACGGTCAAAGGAGGTCACGGACAAGTGAGCTCCTACTTGTCCATAGGAAACCCTAATCGCCCTGGAGGCGATTTGGGCTGGGAGGGAAAAGAATGTGTGTAGGGAGGGGAGACGAAATGTTTTATATGCTGGTCCGTGCTGGTAATTTTTTTCTAAGTCTAGTGGCAAAAGGCTATTTTCAACCCATAAAAGCCAAAAAAATCTGAACTTGCTTTGGGCTTATAATTATTGAGTGGTATAGGCTTTTTTAAAAAGCTCGGTGGAAAAGACCGTCTTTTGTTTGTGCTTTGGTTTTTTTACTTTTAAGCTAGACAAGAAAAACCTACACAAATAGAGGCATAGCATAGTTATTGAAATCAGACCGATCGTCGAACTGCTAGATGCTTCGGTTCACTGGTTGAGCAGTCGGCTGCTGGTTCTACTTACCATTAGTACATTATTAATGTCACTTGAACCACATATGCATCATCGCTCCCTCGGTTGGTTTGGAGAGGGAGGCTAGCATGAATGCCACATGTCATTTTCATTACTCTCAGCACCACAACTCACCTGGCCAGCTCACCACCGGTCCAACCGTCTTCAGGTTCTCACACGGTTGAGTGCAAAACCAACCGATTTAACTGAAAATTCTCTGATTCAGAATGGCTCAATGCATAGCCGATTCAATAGCAAAACCGAGACAGGTCGAACCACCGGTCCGGTTGATTTTAATAAAAATAGAGCGACGTGGAGGCAGATCCGCAGAGCCAGCTGCGCAGAACGATGGAGGCTGCCGCGCTTGGTTTGGCCCGTGCGCTGCCGTGCAGCTCGTCGTGTGTGGCGAGCCCATGCCCGAGCGGTGGGATGGGACGTCCCGAACTCCGCGATATCGCACGGTGTTCACGACGATTTGTCGATTTCCATTTCCACCCATGCTGTGCTTGCTTCGCCGCTCAAATTTCTCCATCGCCGGAGGTAACCAACCATCAGGTCCATCAAAATTAATCATGATCATGGACCTGTGAGGACTAATTTTGACTACACCAACTGCTGCAGGGGGCCATCCGATCAGGGTCCACCTTGCGAAGGATCACACAACTTCTTGCACAAACTGTCTTTTTCTTGAGAGAGAGAGAAAAAAAAAGTGAAAAGGAGTTTCGTACAACTTCGTGCGAGAACAGGGAAGGCGACTCCTCTGCGTGGGCCCTATCCGTACATGAGAGCTTAAGCTTACGTGGTGTAAGATGATCTGGAGAAAGAGCCTCAAATCTAGATAGATAGATAGATAGATAGATAGATAGATAGATAGCTGGACAGATTGATATTGTTCATCTAAGCACAATGCAGTGACCAAAAAGAATTCAATGCAAATCTCCCGTACGTCACGCTTGCCGACGTTGCTATTCCATCGTCTTGGCTCTTCAAGCATTGCACATAAATACATGTGTCCGGCCTAATGCGTGCGCATGCATGCTGGAGCTAGCAATGCTACACAGTGACCGATTAGTTGGCTATCGGTATATGCATGAAACCAACATCTGGACTCAAAAGATCGTACCATGCTTCAACCACAAGTCACGCCTACGTCCTTATCTAAAGTAACGTGTTTTTATCCTAAAACGATACTGTAGCATTCGTTAGGTTTTTCTAAAGTATTAATTAAGAAAGTCATTATATCTGTGGATAATATAAAAGAAAAAGAAAAAAGAAAAATTATGTTAAAAAATCAACATTTTCTAAATAGCTTTGGGCTTCTAGTCCTTACTTTAAACGGCATTAGTTTCTGATTATTTTACTTTTGACTTATTTAAAATAGAAGTCACTTGCAAAATCAGAAGCTATTTTACTCTCTGTTTGTTTGTTGATCAACACAATATTATATATTTTTCGATCTGTCCATCTGTCCTACAGCCACAGCTGCTAACAATAAAGTTCAAGCCTGGCAACAGGATAGTTATCCGGTTGACTCCACTTTTCGAACAAACGACTTGTTGATCCGGCGGCCATCTGATGCCCGCACGTCACAAACAACCGTCAATCGGATTAATGGCACCAACCATACTTAGTATTGATCCATGTGGGCAAGCAAGGTATGCGTGAGATCGAAAACACTTGGTTTCGAGTTTGGAAATCATGAATTTTACGGAAGTTTTACAGAGACCTTATATAAAATAATAAATTATTTATAGAAATCAAGAAAAGTTCCGTATTCCAACCAGGCCTTAAAACACAAAAAAAAAATGCGGAAGTAAAAGTACGTTTGGAAAATAAAGAAAAACTGGTTGCTGGGTGGATAAAAAGGGAAACAAAGGAATTCTAGTTTATAATCAAGGAGAATTACTTGGACACGGAACCATTTGGTTCCACGATCAGTGAATAATGGAAAGACTTAGGCTCCGTTCCTCGTCGCGGTAGCATTTTAAAATCACTTATTTATTTTGTTTATGTCAAAGTTAGTTGAAAGTATTTTTGAACTGTAACAGCAAAATTTTACAAAAAATAGTAAACATTCTCCTAATTAAGTAATCCCGAAACGCAGCATACACAGCATAGCAGCCGCAAACGTACTTTATTTCTATCACTAATTAATCCACCCATCTTATTTCTTTCTCTCTGTCGTTCACTTCCATCGTCTGATTGTAGGCCCAGATAGTCAACAAATAGGTTAAATGAAAATGGTGAATATGAATTGTTTATGGGCAGAGGGTGGTCAAGATAATTCTAGATATGTTCCTATATATCACAGCAAGTAAGAACACAAAAGAAATCAAACCAAAAATTCTCATATCACGAATTCACTTCATGGGGTCCAAAATCATATAAAATCGAGTTTCTTTATGTACTCGCTATCAAAGTGCTAGATGGGTGGATATTGATTTCTAAAGGATATCTCCATCTCTTATAGATGTCCTTAGTACAACAAGATCAAGAAAAGGGAATAGATGAGGAAAACCAACCAAATCAAGAGTAAATCAATCAACACAAGACAGATTTATAGGGATAAATAAATATTGATGTATTGCTACTTAAGGATAAATGTTTTACAGCTACTCCACCTAGATGATAAGAAAGCACACCACATCACTCAACTTCTCTCAAACCCTAACCCTAACACTTGTGAACACTTGGTCTCAAATGACAGGATGGTTAACAACAAATTTTCATCCTAGCAAGTTAAACCCGATAATCTCACACACGCGGGTTTTAACTTATACACTACACTTATGCACATTTTCCAAAACGCATAGGCCCAAATCCACTAACTCTTTAGCCTTGATTCAACTTAATCTTCTCTCAGCTTCTGTTTGACCTAAACCGCTCTCCCAAGCAACACGGTTTTACTTCAAGGTAGCTTCTGATATTTTGACCAAACTACTAAAGTACTCTTTTTTGACTCGGTCATCTCCTTCCACTGCAAGCAATAGCCATGGTTGCCACGTGTAGGTGTACTACTGGTTTGTCACACGTCAATAAGTCGCTTCCGTTCTGATTCCACCAAACCACGCCTCATTGGACCAACCAAGCCACATAGTGCAACCCACCTCTCGAATTTTCCTTCGATATTTCCCATCTTTCTTGTGCAATACTTGAGCTCACCACCTCACCCCTGCACCCTCGATCGTTAGTGTAGCCTCGATCCTTACTATTGACCATGGTTGACTCCAAGCAACTACAGGTGAAAACGGATCGGATAGTTTCCAACTGATCCAGCTGAAAACGAATTCAAATTGTCTCGAATTGGATTTTCTTCGTATAATTCTCGGATCAGAAACGAATATGGATTTTTTTATTAGAAACAAATATAAATACAGTAAGCCTAGTATCCGTCGAATACGAATACGGATTATCCAGATAACACGAAGCCGGATATCTGGGATTTCAGCCCAATAGACAATAGCGGCCGATGGCCCATCACTACCTTGAGCCCATGACTCATCGTTCTATCATCCATGTGATGAGCCCCTCTGCAGTTTTAGCATTATGTTTTATTCTTCTCTATAAAGTTTTATAGCTGACCTTTTTAAGGTTCAAAGAAGGATATGTTTTGATCATATTGTGCTATGTAGCTCCGGAGTTTGGTCTATTTGTAAACCTAGTTCATGTCTTATCCTCATTGAATCATAAGATATTTTTGTTTTGCTCATCGGTTCTGGCCCAAATCCATTCATCTCAAGGATTGTTTTCACATACGTGAAATGTTTGCCATGTTAGATAAATTTTACCTGTATTTATTTGCATTTTTAGAAATAGTTTCTCATATTAAGACATGAAAATTTTCTAGTTTCATTTTGTATAGGTATGTTTTTCCTATAAAAAAATATTTCTTTCACCTTAAGGGGGTGTTGGATGAGAGGGATATCCAAACATGCCCTAAATGTGTACACTATGGGTGTCTAGGCAACAGGGGATACTATCAAGCTAAAAGGAACATCAGATAATTAGGCTCATTGCTCTACTTTCAAATAGAACATAGAGTTAATGCCAGCAAGGAATGCTTGATACTAAGCATTATGTTTGCGATGAACTAAATAATGCATCTTTCTAGTGCCAATGTTATATGTGGTTGTTGAAAAATATGAACAATTCATGAATGTTTGCATCAAATAAACTAGTTATATGTTTTCGCTAATTTCTACCATACAATTTAAGGGGGGTTTTATGTTCCGAAAAATACTCATGATCGTATTCGTTTCGATTCATATTTGCTCCATATTTGTATTCGATATTGTTCTCATTCATATTCATATCTGAGGTATTTGTATTCACATCCAGAAAATATATGAAAACAAATATGGTAGAGCCATTATCTGTCCGTATTCGATTCATTTTCACCCCTACAAGCAACTTTGTACATCCAACGACAAAAAAAATCAATTTCGGATGCAAATTCTTTACAACTTAATCCATGTTAGTAGTAACACGTCTCATGCAACCTATGGGTGGGTTCGGCAAGACTTTGCTTTGGGTTTGGCTTATGTTTGCTACAGTAACTAGCTTTTAAATTGTGCATTTTTAAGACAAGGTCTACAGATATATTGTAGTACAAACTATAGTGAGTTTAACTATATCAGCCAAAATCGCATGCGACTATTTTTCTCTATGTACTACCTCTTGCAAATAATCCAGAATTCAAAAACTCCAGCCAAAAGTCATAAACCATAGCCCAAAAGAACCCACCCTATATCCACTAACCTAGCTCATTTAGACTCTTCCCACGACTCAAAACCCTTAAATCAAAAACCTGGCCGAAGCAACTTAGTCCAGCCAGTCTGACCGCACCCCTATAGCGGTCAGACCGCTAACAACACTTGGTTTAAACCGCAAATCAACACCAGTCAGACTGGTGGTGAATTCTGGTCTGATCGCCCCCTTGAGCCAGTCTGACCGGCCAGCCTAAAACCAATCAAAAATTTCTAACAAATTTGCAAATCAAAATTTCAACCTTCCTAAATTGCAATGATTCATCATAACATAATCCAAGACCCTCTCATATGGTCCTTCACTTACCCATGTTACCAGTTTAGAGGCAGCACAAGGCAATGGCGAATGTTGGCCCAAGATGACAATGGTGGTGACTAGAGGCAGAGGGAGAGGAGGGCTAGCAGGAGCGAGGCCCTCTTCATGCTTTGAATACTTTGCACTATAGCTTTGTATATTTTTAGAAATTGTGTTGTCGTTGGTGCTATTTGGTCATTCACATCAAATATAATTACATTGTATAACATATTTGGCACCTCGTTCTTAAATATTGGCATGGTGGCAACACAGACCAGTGGTGTGTGGCCCCTTCCTCTCGTCCTCAATATCTAGGAGCAGCAGCACCGATAGATGTAGCAACAACCCATGGCAATAGCTCAAGCGATGGCGGGATCTAGGGCAATAAGTTGGGTAGGTAGAATCACAAATATGTACTCTCTATATCCAAATTTATAAGGCATATTTTTTTTCTTAACACATAGATAAGAAGATAGTGAAAATGAATAAATTACCTTAATTATTATCTATAAGCACTACAGTCATGTATACATATAGAGAATAGCAAATAGAATTATATATTTATTAAGGATATAAAGGGCACATCATACTAATTTTATATTAGAATATAAAATACATTCTATAATTACGAATAAAATCATTTAAAAAGTACTTTTCATAAATATGAACGGAGGGGTAGTATTTAGTAAAAGAGATCGTTACTGCTCGGGCATGCATCCATAAAGCTCAATGATTAAGCTAATGGATCACTGGCGCATGTGTAGACGTTGAAATGTTCACGTCATTTCATGATCCACCTTAATAGCTCGGTGGTTGCGAACCCGATAAAGTGATTATGGATCGGACCATATGCTCACATCTCTACTCCTTAAAAGGAGGAGTTCAAGGTGATGGTACATCCTACGCTTCACTATCCGTCTTAAAAAAACCTTCTGCCAACGCGTGGGCCTCCTCCCGCTCTCCTCTCTCTGATCTCCCCCACGTCGCGAAAGTTCCGCCCGAGACGCTGCTCACCCCGCCCCCACCCTGCGCCGCCGCTCCCACCTCCCACTCCTCCGCTGCGCTCCGCCCTCGCTCCTCCTCCCCCGCTCCTCCGCCGCCGCCTCCTCCCCTGCTCCTCCGCTCCGCCGCTGCCTCCTCCCCCGCTCCTCCGCGCCGCCGCCGCCTCCTTCTCCTCCCAACCCCGCGCCGCCGCCGCCTCCTCCCACCACCCCTCCGCTCCGCCGCCGCCTCCTCCTCCTCCTATCCAGCGCCGTCGCCGCCTCCTCCTCCCCCCACCCCTCCGCTCCGCCACCGCCTCCTCCTCCCCCACCTAGCGCCGCCGCCGCCTCCTCCTCCTCCCCCACCCCTCCGCTCCGCCGCCGCCTCCTCCTCCTCCCCACCCCCACGTCGTCGCCTCCTCCTCCCCCCACCCCTCCACTCCGCCGCCGCCTCCTCCTCCCCCCACCCCGCGCCGCTACAGTTATAATGTATCTTTAGCGGTTAAAAATAAGTAGTAAGCGAGGGTTTTTATAAGCACAAATGCAAGGAGTCTGCTGCCTTCCTCCATCGATTCCATCGCTGCTCTCTCGATCGATCGAGAGATGGGGCTGCCGTTCATGGAGGTGCTGCCGCGGGACGACGAGGGGGGTTCCCAGTCGCCGGCAGCGCCTCCGGCACCATCCTCTCTAGGGACTTCCGGGGCCGCTTCGGCCGCGCCTACCTCTTCGACCGCGTGTGCGTACGCAGCCTCTCCCCCTCCCCGTACGCATCGGGTGATCGAATCTATGCACTGCGCTTCCACCCCGTACGGTTCATGTCCTCTCACCCGATCTTGGCAAGTTTTCTTGGTCGGTATTGTTGGATTTGGGGGTCGCGTTTCGGTTCCTGAAACTCAATTGCCCTTACTGGCTGCTGCCCTACTGGTGCATCTGGCCATAGAATCGTGCTCATGAGAATGTTGGGGGTTGGAGTGTGGGGAATTGGGAGCTTGTTTGCGACAAATGTGGGTGAAAGTATGGATGCAAATGTCTCGATTAGCACAATCAATTGATGGGCAATAACCAAATCAGAATTGCTCCAAACAGTCACGAGTGCTTAGCTTTGGTTGATTCATCATTTGTTTCGTTGGTCATACGCACATTAGCTAGATGCTTGCCATTGCCTGATTGCCTCATTAGAAGGTTGCTTTGGGACTCGACGTAGATAGCTTGTTGAAAATCATCGCCTTGTTGAAACTTACAGACTTATTTTTCTTTTGGATCGACTTTTGTATCATGGCACTGTATTCGGTCTATTTGTCAAATGTATTTTATGTTTTGACGTTTGAGTTTTCCCTTTTCAGGGTGAATATATCCCCATGCCCTAATGAGGACTGATATCTTACGACCGGATTGCACACGGTTAATGGCATTTACTGTAGCTGCTGCCAACAAATTCTCGGCTGATGATATGTAAGTTAACATGGAAATTTTGGTTCCAGCGTACAATCATGGTAGTCTCATGTTCTGATTATGTGTGTGCATTCATAGGCCATCAACCCAGGTAGTTTCAAGTGTCGATGATGGTATATCTATGTTGTCATTATATTTGGTGTTTTAGTAGATAGGAGACAATTCTATTGCTTTGATTTTCTTTTCTACACAAGCTATTCCATGTTGTTGTTTTTTAGAACCATGTGGGGGCTTTTTTAATTAAATTACACCAAATTTTGATAGATCAAGATGTGCATTGTTTTACGAACGCTAAATTTCTTCTTTCATATGGAATTTGCAGCCGCAATAGCAATATTGATGCCAATGATGAAGTGAAAAGAGAGAATGTTAGTGCTCAGGTGAGAAACTTGATCTCATATGTCCAACGCTGGTAAAAATAATTCTTACAACCATGACGCCAAATGTATTTTGGTTGACCACCAATTTACATAAGACTGTATCTTCTTAAAATTAAGGCTAACCTTCTAAGTGAAGTGTTTGGTAGAGATTAGTTGTGTACCAAAAGTTTTTCATTTACACATGATGTGTTGTAGGGAGTGTCATAGGATATGTTGATAGTTTTGCATGATTTTATAGTGCTTGCAAATTTTCCTTGGGATTGTTGCCGTTTAACTATATTTTACTTTTGCCATGTAAATTATTAAGAGTTTTAAACTCTATAGCATGCGTTGATTATCAAAAAATTATGTACCAAAATGAATCCAACCATGATATAGATATTCGCATGCAGATGAACTTCATTCTTGAATCTTTCGCAAAGACCTATAGAGATGTTTATCAAAGGAACTGATGCAGCATAAAGAGGGGAGTTCATTATTGACATGCCTACAATGTGAGTTTGGTCTACCATGCTTTTGTGTTCTACATGCACTTTCTGGGTGAGCTATGTCAACATGTATGAAACTAATGGATTTCAGTATAACATATACCAGTTTTTGTAAATGCGTTGTTGAAATTGGAAGATAATTTACCAATTGTTATGTATTCCAGTATCTTATTTCTTTTGGAACATGTTAATTTACTATAGATTGCAATAAAATGGAACATGTTAAATTTCTTTTAGACTTATTTATAATATCAATTATTAGAGATCTGTTGCAACGCACGGGCATTCAGCTAGATGAAATCAAGTCACAGCAGTATAATGTGTTATGTGCTTGACCAAATTGTAAATGGGAACTAATAATGGCCTCCAGAAGATCACATGTTAAGAGGCCTTTTTGATTTTTTATGTCTCCAGTAAAAACAGGTTGGCTAGCTTTATTTTAGTTGCCCAAATGTCCTTTTGAGTTTTTGGCCCAAATTGGTCGATGTACAAATTTTAGTTTCTAAATGTTTGTTCCTGCTTTCTCTGATATATCTTAGGTACCTTTCTGATATAATGAGTAAACATGTATACACTTTATGATGCTTTTGTGGTACTGGTATTCTTTACTCTTTATATGCCAGCATGCACGCAAAGTTGTGAATCAAACAATGTGTAGGTCAATACGTGTATGCATGCCATTGTTTGTGCATCACTTTTGGTCTGTTTGGTGGTTGTAACTTGTAATGTCTGATCATGTTAACTTTGCTTTTTCTAACGAGAGCTTTAGTGGGCTTTTTGTCTTGTATAGCATGGAGCTCATATATATTCAGATCTATTGTATATTTGTATGCCATGTATAGCATGGAGCTCATATGTGCTTCTGTGTTTCAGTGGCTTACCCCGTGCCCAGGTCAAGGTTTGTTCATCATCCGAGCTCATTTAGCTACAAAAGGATGCTGCCATTCTCATGGAGGGTAAGATGATTGCTAAGGATTATGATTTAGTGTCACCTCTTTCAGAGCTCGATTTTCTGACAATGTGATATTGTCTTGCTGTCTCAGAACTCTATTTTTTTTAGTTCACAAGGGCCTTTTCTGATTGTAGCTTTTGATTAGCAAAGTTGGAGAGGAAACAGGTGAGTGACTCTTCCTGTGATTTTTCATGGTCCGCGCTAGCTTCATGGAATCAGATGGCTATATTTGTTTGACAATGCACATGTTGATGAGTCATGAACATATATTTTTTTATGCTACCCTTTACAATTACTGCTGTGCTGAAAATGTCTTTTTGGATCTACATTGCCAGCTCAATAGTCACTAGCTGCATTACAGATTTAACACGACATGCCTCTTTGACAGTGATCACCCGATCTGGTATATGGTTGCCTCCAAAGAGAGAGAGAGAGATGTTGCTACAAAATGCATCTTTAGTTCCTGCTGAAAATTCTTCCATCTCTGCAGCCATAGTTGGATGTGTAAATTGAGGTTCCTGCTTTATATATGGCACTATCCATTGCTGCAAATCCACCAATGATGGAAGCCTTAAGGTTTGCTTAGTGAGTTGCATTGTTTATGCTGGAGTTGGCTGTTGTCAGTTATCTTCGTCTATTTCAGCTACATATTTACTAGTTGGCCTTTTTTTGTTTTTGCTATGATGGGAAGTTACAAATTTTTGTTAGTACATGAAGGAAGATTCGAGTGGCTAATGTTGTTACAAAAGAAAAATGGCTATATGATTTTGAAGTACGCTATTTCTCCAGTTTTCTACAATTTTGAATCAACAATTATCCTAAGGCCTTGTGGAATATAAACTTCACAGTGCTCATTCTGGACAGCGTATTGTTGAAACATAGTATTACTTGGGACACTTCCAGATGTATTTTTCAATTCAAATGAAACTTAAGTAGGTTGGCACTTACCTTACAGCTTGCTTGTCGTTGTATGACATTTACATTAAGAATTTAGGAGCAATGCTTATTCAACGGTTTCTGGCATAGAAAGTGTGAGTTCATTAATATAGTTGAATGTCTGTGCGTTGCTACGGATTTTTTAAAAAAAATAGAACATATTTGTATGCACATTTCAACAAATTTTATCACCTGTCAGTTTTAGAACATGTAGCATGATAAAATTTTAAAATCCGTAGCAACGCACGGGCATTCAGCTAGTCATACCTATATTACAGCCGGGGGGATTCCCCGGCTGTGAGTCGTGCCACGTAAGATTTTTTACAAAAAAGTCCCTGTGTTTTCCGAAATTACGTAAAGGTCCACCGTTATCGCAAAAAGGTCCCTGTCAGCTTTTTTTCCCGGAAAGAACCCACCACTTCACCGAAATTGTGTATCCTTTGTTGGATAGCGCCCCGCGGTTTGTTAAAATTACGTATAGGTCCTTTTTTAGTTACGTATAGGTCCTTACAGGTCCTCCATTTTTTGCGAAAAAGACCTTTAGTTTTTCCGAAATTACGCACGTGTCCTCGATTTTTTTAATGAAACTCCCCGTGAATTATCGTCTCTTTTACTTCGGTCCACACGGTAGCTAGCGCGGCGTGCGCCGCGCTTACGTAGCTAGTTCTTCTTACACACTGCACTTTTCCAGAAATTGCCTCTCTTCGATACTTAGTTCCCACTGCACTTTTCTAGAAATTCCCTCTCTTCGATTCTTAGTTCCCACTGCACTTTTTCAGAAATTGCCTCCCTCCTATTCTTGTTACGCACTGCACTTTCCTAGAAATTGCCTCCCTTCCATTCTTGTTACCCACTGCACTTCACTTTCACAGAAATTGTTCTTGTTGTGTATCATCTGGCAGGTACACCTTTTTTTCCCTAATCAATTACTCCATCTGTTTCTTTCTACGTGATATTTTTGATTTTTTATTTTTTTGAGATTTATCTTTGATAGTTTCCTTTTACAATTTTATATTACTTATACTAATAAAATTAAAATATCATGAAAATATTTTTAACAACAAATCTAATGATATAATTTTCGTATAGACAATCTGAGTAGTTTTAAATCTATTAATGGTTAAACTTTTTATAGTATAAATTTTAGAAAGTCAAATAAAAAAGAATGAAGTGAGTAACAGTCTATTATGGTCCATTATATGTGGCCACCGTTGCTGTTCGATCCGGTAGCACCGTGCTGTTGTCTCGTTGATTGGTGCGGAGCCGTGTTGAGCGCTTGTAAACGCATCACCATGTCCATGGCGTCTTCGGTCTTGTTCTACACCAGCACGCAATCCACCGTGAGCAGCAGTTGCCCCAGCTCTGCTACCTCCTACCTCAGCCGTCCTACGCCGACGGCAGCCGCCGTAGCGCGCGCAGGCTATGTCAACACAATGGCGGAGCTAGAGGGGGGCCACGGCCCCCCCCCCAACGCTGCTAAAAATTTTTAACCCCTATGTTGTAATTGGGTCTAATTAATTTGATATTGTTTGCTTTTACTAATTGATGATATTTGCTTGCTAGCTTCAAAGTTCTATCCTGCTGATTTTTCTGAACAAGAAAGAAATAATTTGAGACATCAATTACAACATTATGAGCTTAATGTCCTCACAAATCCACAGTTCCAGAATTTATCAACTATTGCTGATCTATGCCGTCGACTAGCTGAAACTAGAAAATCAAATGACTATTATTTGATTGACAGGTTATATAACGTCCCTCATTTTTTTCTGTTGTCCCAAATCATTTTTATAGATGGCAAATACTAAGCATTTGTTTCTTTGACAGATTGATTCGGCTTGTTCTAACTCTACCAGTTTCGACAGCTACGTCAGAACGTGCATTCTCTGCAATGAAACTTGTGAAGACAAGACTCCGGAATAAAATGTGAGATGAATTTCTAAGAGATTGCTTGATAATGTACATTGAGAAGGAGATTGCAATTGAGTTCACAACTGATACACTTATTGATAATTTCTATGATATGAAGACACGCAGAGTAAGACTAAAATGAAAAAGGTTAGTTCCTATGAATACTTTTGCCTGCAGCAACTTTTATGTAATGAAAATATGAAACCATGACTTTATATGTAATACATTTGGTAAAGTATATCTAATCTTCATCTTTCCTGGCAGTTCGATTATAGCAATCTATTAATTGTACTTGGCTGGCCCCCCTGTGTAACATTCCTGGCTCCGCCACTGTGTCGACAGTTGTGTCGCCGTCTACGCGTTGCCAAGCAGAGCACTCCTCGATGAGCACACCCGCGTCGCCAAGGAGGTTTCTCGGGGCGATGCAGCTGCAAGGGCCGCCGCCGACTCGAGCAAAGCCGCCGTTGCCGCTGCTGTGCTGGACCTGGGCACGCTTGTCTCCTGGAATCAGAAGGCTGTCTTCTCAGAGCTGATAAAGATGAGTAACCTAATCCAAGAAACTTATACGGAGATCACCTCTCTGTGTATGCAGCAGCCTGATCTTGACACCTCGTTCAGATCAAGTTTCACTTCAGTATACAATGCATTGCAGTCTCTTACAAAAATCTCTGACATCGGTATTGCGCCGCACCCAGATAGCCTTTTCGTTGTACTGTGCATGTTCAAGCAACTTACAGAGCTGTTCAGTCTAGTGAAGCAGACATTTCTGCCTATCATGGAGGAAATACAGTCTACGAAACATATTATTGACGACTTATCCACGAGGTTTGATCCTACTTTGCTTGCCTTGAGCAGTACCGTCAGGAGAACGCTTGAGTTGCTCGAAGTATGGATCTTGGGCTATGACTCCAACGAGGTTCCACATGGTGGCAGCATCCATGAGATCACCAGATACCTCATGACACACATCAACCTGTTGTTGGAGCACGGTAGCTTGCTAGCAATCGTCCTCAACACCTGTTACGACGCGGGAGAAGCATTTCCCTGTGCGACTTCGCGAATCAAAAGCATGCATACCATGAATGGCATTGTGGGCGTCTTGATCCATCATTTGGGAACTACGCTGGACAAACAATCGAGCCGTTACCAAGTTGCCGCGCTGCAATGGTTGTTCTTGGGGAACAACAAGCATTTCGTACTGCAGCAGAAAGAGGTCTTGGAGATGTTGGGAGATGATTGGGCTTTGAAGCACAGGGAGAAACTGGAGATTTGCATCTCACGGTACCTTGATGCTTCTTGGGCACCCGTCTTGTCTTGCTTGCAAACTAAGAGCGACATGATCCCAGTGTGCTTCAAACAACCTGCACTGAGCAGGTTTAGCCTGAAATTTGAGGAAACTTACAGCACTCAGAAAGCATGGAAAATTGAAGATCCTCTGCTTCGAAAGCACATGCGGCGAGAAGTCATAAGAAAGCTCATGCCGACCTATCGTTCATACTTGGAGAAGCATCAACAGAGGGCTCTAAAGTTAATGAAGTACACCCCTGAAGATCTTAAGCAGCAGCTGTCGGATCTGTTTGAAGGATGATCATGAGCAATGACCAGACCAATAAGTGCAAGCACACAGCCGTGCATGTATGTATTGCGCATTAGAATTGTGGAGTTTAAGCTCTTAATTATATATCATGTGATGCAAATGTACTAAACATATATGTTTTCCCTCAAAAATATATATGCTAACGCTATTAACTATTGTTGCCACTTGATTCATTGGCTAGACTCTGTAGTGAAGTTTATAGAAAGATAAATCATGTTTTTGGACTCGCAACATCAACTTTGGTATGGTTAAGGTTCTACGGTTTGCGCTGAGCGAACTTGATACAAAGCCGAACAAATCCTCTGGGAGCGCCGCACTTCCTTGGCACCCTGTGGAAAAAAAGTCCTTTAAGACCTTGCCTTTTTCTAATCAACTTAAGTCCTTTAAGATTTTTCAGATGCACAATTATTCAGAGGTGAAGAAGATACACATGGCGTCACTTAAGTTTGATGGGTATGCGTTGATTTGGTGGGAGCAAGTGTTAAACCAAAGAGAAGATAATGGGAACCTCCAATTGCGACATGGGCTAAAATGAAGCATGAGCTGAGAGCACATTTTGTTCCTAACACTTATAAATGTGATCTTTTTTGATAAACTACGGAATTTGAGGCAGGGAAGCTGTTCGATGAAGGAATACTGCAAGGATATGGAGCAAGCTATGATTAGGGCATGTGTGCGTGAAGATGAAGGGCAAACACTTGCACATTTTCTATTTGGTATGGGCTAAAATGAAGCATGAGCTGAGAGCACATTTTATTTTTTTTTGAGATTTATCTTTGATAGTTTCCTTTTACAATTTTGTATTAGTTATACTAATAAAATTATAATATCATGAAAATATTTTTAACAACAAATCTAATGATATAATTTTCGTATAGCCAATCTGAGTAGTTTTAAATCTATTAATGGTTAAACTTTTTATAGTATAAATTTTAGAAAGTCAAATAAAAAAAGAATGAAGTGAGTAACAGTCTATTATGGTCCATTATATGTGGCCACCGTTGCTGTTCGATCCGGTAGCACCGTGCTGTTGTCTCGTTGATTGGTGCGGAGCCGTGTTGAGTGCTTGTAAACGCATCACCATGTCCATGGCGTCTTCGGTCTTGTTGTCGGGACCCAGAGCAACAACTCCAGAACCCTCTATGTTAATCGCACTATCCCAGGAAAAGCTAGTGCACACAGTATCACAAAGACTATTATCATGCGTAATGACAAACTTTATTTAACTAATATGAGCCTGATGGCCAAAGTTTACAATAATACCAAAAGAAGACAGCGGAAGAAATACATAAAGCAGCAGCCCATCCAGCCTTCCCACAAGGCGAATGACTGTAAGACGTGGCCTAGTCGCAATCCTCACCGAAGGCGTCGAAAGCTTCCTCTGGAAAGAGTTAGATATGGCAACATGAGTACAAAAAGTACTCCACAAGTTACACCAGGAGGTTTAACAGAATAGATGCATGCATATGGAATATCAAAGGAAGGCATAATATGGTTTATTTGCATAAAAGGCGACATTGGAGTAAATATCATAAGTAAGTGCAAAAGCTGAATTTGATACATTAAGTAAAACAATGTTGTAAACAAAATAGATACCGTTAGTGCAGGTCCATCCCCCACACCAACCTAACCACGGGCATCCCACCCTGACCATCTTTTCCAAATGCTCACGTATGGATTCCATCCATCCACACGCTTTCACTGCGCAACTCTGATGAATTCCATCCATTCACCAGATTTCAATCTCTCACGGATTCCATCCATCCGCAAGGTTTTCATCTCTCGTGGATTCCATCCATCCACAAGGTTTTCGAAACCATTTTTGAAAAACAAAGTCTAATCCATGAAAAACTTTTACTCGGCATGCCCATGACCGTGGGCACGGCTATCCAGGATAGGTTATACACTCTGCAGAGGTTGTACAGCTTTACCCACAAGACACGATCATCCCGTTTTACCACTAGATTACACACTTCCTTAGGTGTGCGGTTAGGAGTCGTGACAAGGCCTTTACAATGCAAAGCCTTCAACCTGGCCAAGCCAACTCTAAGGTTTCACCCCGGTAAGGAATCCACCAGACCGGGACCCCCTCTTGAGCCGAGTGAGACTTCTCATGGCCTACGCCACGCTCACTTTCATCCTACGAAATGGCTCAGGTTGGGACCCGCAAATTATTCAGCCAGGGCTGTCCCATACCAGCCTTGTGGTAGTACGATAGGGCTTTGCAACAGTAGCTCACAGACCGGTCCTTAATCTGACTTAGGCCCATCCACAAACCCCTGTGCACGACAATCAACCACTGTGGCTCCAACCAACAGGGCATGCCTGCACCCACCACTCTAACCAATTGCCTAAGTCTAAACCAGTTTTATATTTGTTTTCAAAATAATTCATAAACCTTCTTGACTCACCGAAGTCAAGAATACAGTTCAAAAGCTTATCATTTTATGTGAAACAATTCTTCCCACCCGAATTATTCTAAGCATGGCTAAGCAATTCCATAAATTGTTCTAGTTAATACTAATGTACCAACTAGGTTTTCATCTAAGGTGACAAGGTATGATTGTTCAATATCAAGATTGGCCATACAAAGGAAATTGGGTGTAACTCAAGTTTTAAGCACATTTGAACTAATTTGAATAAAAGTACGCATGCAATAATAATTTTAAAAACAACATAAATAATTTAAATTAGTGGGAGCAACATGATCAAAGGTGTAACTTGCCTTGCTCAAAGACTTGATGCTACGAATCGTCGAAATCGAACTCTCCGGATTCGTCGTAGTCTACACGCGAAGAACCAAACAAAATAAACTCAAATAAAATCCAAATAAAATCTGAAAATTATAAAATATATACTGGGAGATAGATATAATGATCTTAGATGAATTTAGGAGAAAGAATCAATGGATTCGGAGTTTGTATGAGGGAGAACGAATATCTGGAGGTTTTGGACATCACATGAAATGATAACGACATCTGAGAATTACTTTTTGAACAGTATGGTGTCGGTAGGCTGCGAGGTGGCTAGCGAATGGGCAAAATGGAATCCTGGCGATGAGATGAAGGAGGTGACATGGATACGACGACGAGGAACGGAAATGATACCATCGACGTTTGAACGGCGACGGTAGAGAGAAAGGAAAAACTTAATATCTTAGTGCACGGTGAAGCGAATCTAAAACCATTTGGAAGGTAGCTAAATGGGATGGTTTGGCACGTTATGACGTGAACGGATTGGGAAAAACACCAACGGATAGATGGGGACACGAGATGTCATTGGCGGCCATGGCAAGGTGTCGGAGGCGAAAATTTGTGGAGGCTTTTTGGGGAAAAGGAAAGAAGCATGGCGTAAAACATGCCGAGTTAAGTCAACAAAAAATTACGGCATGGGCTAAGGCTTACCGGAGGCGACGAATCGACGTCAGGAGTCAAAAACGGCCATTTTCGCGGAAAGCTCAATTCCTGACAATTGGCTCCACGAAAAATTAAACAAAATGGTAGAAACATTCCTTAGAGACTAGGACACAATATGACGTGAACAAAAATTAAAGCGCTCACCGAAAAAGTGGGTACGCGCGAAGGTACAGTTTTAGTGTCTGGGCCTGACAAGGTCGACGAGGACTCGGGGAATCTTTAGGCGATGGCGATGGAAGCACGATGTAGAACGCGTCGAGACAAACTCAACGGTGCAAACGGCTCAGTCAAAGGACATCGGATGGTGGCGGAACACGGTGGAGAAGACATTTTGCGACCGTCGGGTTGACATCGACGTTCCGGGCAAACGGAGAGGAGTTAGCATGTGGGGTTTGCGGCGAAACGAAGAAGAGAACACAAGGAACGCAGTGCTCACCTCGGTTATGATGGAACATTCATGGTCGGCTCGCAGCGAGGAGAGATGCGATGGTACGGTTTGGCCACGGTGGTCCGGCGATGCTCCGGCGAACCTCCGGTGAAGGCGATGCAAGCATCGCGTAGAACGCGCGGAGACAAAGCCGATGGTGTGGTCAAAAGTGGTGGAACTCCACTGTAGAAGGCGCAAACGGCCGATGAACGCCGTTTGTTTAACAAAACAAAAATAGCGATTGCGGAGAAAAGAAAGGAAGAGAGGAATTGAGATTTTTAGGGATGACTGAGGGTGAGGAGGGGCACCCGGTGCTCCCTTTTATAGGGGCGGAGGTGGACGGGAGAAGGAGATCGAACGACGATGTCTTTTAGAGCAACGGTTTCATTTTCGTGTAAATGAGCATAAAGGTGGAGGGAAACGGTTGGGAATAAAGGAGTCTTGAAGAGAGCAAGTGAATGCACTTGATTTCATGAAAAACGGTGGAGAAATTCAAGAGGAATGGAAGCTCAAAGAAATGGCCATGGCGGCCACGTTCTGGAGACGAACGGACGCACGCACTGGAATGGAGAAGAAAGCAGGAGAGAGAAAAAAAATAATTTAAAATAATATATTTTTTCCCAAAAAAAAATAAAATAAATTCGAAAAAAAATTCAAGAAAATTCTACAAATATCCTTCGAACCCGAAAATATCAAATAAAAATTTTGGATTTAATTGAGGTATATTTTAACCATTTAAACATTTTTACTTTCTAAGCTTTAATTTAATCCAATAAATTCAAAAACTCCAAAAATTCAAGCAACCAAAGCACACTTGATTTTATTTTAAATTAAAATAACTTTTAAATTTTTTTTACTAAATATTTTGAAATAAACAGCTGGGCTGTTACACTTGTTCTACACCAGCACGCAATCCACCGTGAGTAGCAGTTGCCCCAGCTCTGCTACCTCCTACCTCAGCCGTCCTACGCCGACGGCAGCCGCCGTAGCGCGCGCAGGCTGTGTCAACACAATGGCGGAGCTAGAGGGGGGCCACGGCCCCCCCAACGCTGCTAAAAATTTTAACCCCTATGTTGTAATTGGGTCTAATTAATTTGATATTGTTTGCTTTTACTAA
This sequence comes from Dendrocalamus latiflorus, assembly GCA_017311315.1. Lineage (NCBI taxonomy): Eukaryota > Viridiplantae > Streptophyta > Magnoliopsida > Poales > Poaceae > Dendrocalamus > Dendrocalamus latiflorus. Next base: position 21,250,672 of record CM029666.1, on the reverse strand, counting down.
TTGATGATATTTGCTTGCTAGCTTCAAAGTTCTATCCTGCTGATTTTTCTGAACAAGAAAGAAATAATTTGAGACATCAATTGCAACATTATGATTCGGCTTGTTCTAACTCTACCAGTTTCGACAGCTACGTCAGAACGTGCATTCTCTGCAATGAAACTTGTGAAGACAAGACTCCGGAATAAAATGTGAGATGAATTTCTAAGAGATTGCTTGATAATCTACATTGAGAAGGAGATTGCAATTGAGTTCACAACTGATACACTTATTGATAATTTCTATGATATGAAGACACGCAGAGTAAGACTAAAATGAAAAAGGTTAGTTCCTATGAATACTTTTGCCTGCAGCAACTTTTATGTAATGAAAATATGAAACCATGACTTTATATGTAATACATTTGGTAAAGTATATCCAATCTTCATCTTTCCTGGCAGTTCGATTATAGCAATCTATTAATTGTACTTGGCTGGCCCCCCTGTGTAACATTCCTAGCTCCGCCACTGTGTCGACAGTTGTGTCGCCGTCTACGCGGCGCCAAGCAGAGCACTCCTCGATGAGCACACCCGCGTCGCCAAGGAGGTTTCTCGGGGCGATGCAGCTTCAAGGGCCGTCGCCGACACGAGCAAAGCCGCCGTTGCCGCTGCTGTGCTGGACCTGGGCACGCTTGTCTCCTGGAATCAGAAGGCTGTCTTCTCAGAGCTGATAAAGATGAGTAACCTAATCCAAGAAACTTATACGGAGATCACCTCTCTGTGTATGCAGTAGCCTGATCTTGACACCTCGTTCAGATCAAGTTTCACTTCAGTATACAATGCATTGCAGTATCTTACAAAAATCTCTAACATCGGTATTGCGCCGCACCTAGATAACCTTTTCGTTGTACTGTGCATGTTCAAGCAACTTACAGAGCTGTTCAGTCTAGTGAAGCAGACATTTCTGCCTATCATGGAGGAAATACAGTCTACGAAACATATTATTGACGACTTATCCGCGAGGTTTGATCCTACTTTGCTTGCCTTGAGCAGTACCGTCAGGAGAACGCTTGAGTTGCTCGAAGTATGGATCTTGGGCTATGACTCCAACGAGGTTCCACATGGTGGCAGCATCCATGAGATCACCAGATACCTCATGACACACATCAACCTGTTGTTGGAGCACGGTAGCTTGCTAGCAATCGTCCTCAACACCTGTTACGACGCGGGAGAAGCATTTCCCTGTGCGACTTCGCGAATCAAAAGCATGCATACCATGAATGGCATTGTGGGCGTCTTGATCCATCATTTGGGAACTACGCTGGACAAACAATCGAGCCGTTACCAAGTTGCCGCGCTGCAATGGCTGTTCTTGGGGAACAACAAGCATTTCGTACTGCAGCAGAAAGAGGTCTTGGAGATGCTGGGAGATGATTGGGCTTTGAAGCACAGGGAGAAACTGGAGATTTGCATCTCACGGTACCTTGATGCTTCTTGGGCACCCGTCTTGTCTTGCTTGCAAACTAAGAGCGACATGATCCCAGTGTGCTTCAAACAACCTGCACTGAGCAGGTTTAGCCTGAAATTTGAGGAAACTTACAGCACTCAGAAAGCATGGAAAATTGAAGATCCTCTGCTTCGGAAGCACATGCGGCGAGAAGTCATAAGAAAGCTCATGCCGACCTATCGTTCATACTTGGAGAAGCATCAGCAGAGGGCTCTAAAGTTAATGAAGTACACCCCTGAAGATCTTAAGCAGCAGCTGTCGGATCTGTTTGAAGGATGATCATGAGCAATGACCAGACCAATAAGTGCAAGCACACAGCCGTGCATGTATGTATTGCGCATTAGAATTGTGGAGTTTAAGCTCTTAATTATATATCATGTGATGCAAATGTACTAAACATATATGTTTTCCCTCAAAAATATATATGCTAACGCTATTAACTATTGTTGCCACTTGATTCATCGGCTAGACTCTGTAGTGAAGTTTATAGAAAGATAAATCAGGTTTTTGGACTCGCAACATCAACTTTGGTATGGTTAAGGTTCTACGGTTTGCGCTGAGCGAACTTGATACAAAGCCGAACAAATCCTCTGGCACCGCCGCACTTCCTTGGCACCCTGTGGAAAAAAAGTCCTTTAAGACCTTGCCTTTTTCTAATCAACTTAAGTCCTTTAAGATTTTTCAGATGCACAATTATTCAGAGGAGAACAAGATACACATGGCGTCACTTAAGTTTGATGGGTATGCGTTGATTTGGTGGGAGCAAGTGTTAAACCAAAGAGAAGATAATGGGAACCTCCAATTGCGACATGGGCTAAAATGAATCATGAGCTGAGAGCACATTTTGTTCCTAACACTTATAAATGTGATCTTTTTTTATAAACTACAGAATTTGAGGCAGGGAAGCTGTTCGATGAAGGAATACTGCAAGGATATGGAGCAAGCTATGATTAGGGCATGTGTGCATGAAGATGAAGGGCAAACACTTGCACATTTTCTATTTGGTATGAATAAAAACATCAAGCGTATTGTGTAATATCAGCCCTACAACACTGCACTTTTCCATAAATTGCCTCTCTTCGATTCTTAGTTCCCACTGCACTTTTCTAGAAATTCCCTCTCTTCGATTCTTAGTTCCCACGGCACTTTTTCAGAAATTGCCTCCCTCCTATTCTTGTTACGCACTGCACTTTCCTAGAAATTGCCTCCCTTCCATTCTTGTTACCCACTGCACTTCACTTTCACAGAAATTGTTCTTGTTGTGTATCATCTGGCAGGTACACCTTTTTTTTCCCTAATCAATTACTCCATCTGTTTCTTTCTACGTGATATTTTTGATTTTTTATTTTTTTGAGATTTATCTTTGATAGTTTCCTTTTACAATTTTATATTAGTTATACTAATAAAATTATAATATCATGAAAATATTTTTAACAACAAATCTAATGATATAATTTTCGTATAGCCAATCTGAGTAGTTTTAAATCTATTAAGGGTTAAACTTTTTATAGTATAAATTTTAGAAAGTCAAATAAAAAAAGAATGAAGTGAGTAACAGTCTATTATGGTCCATTATATGTGGCCACCGTTGCTGTTCGATCCGGTAGCACCGTGCTGTTGTCTCGTTGATTGGTGCGGAGCCGTGTTGAGCGCTTGTAAACGCATCACCATGTCCATGGCGTCTTCGGTCTTGTTCTACACCAGCACGCAATCCACCGTGAGCAGCAGTTGCCCCAGCTATGCTACCTCCTACCTCAGCCGTCCTACGCCGACGGCAGCCGCCGTAGCGCGCGCAGGCTGTGTCAACACAATGGCGGAGCTAGAGGGGGGCCACGCCCCCCCCCAACGCTGCTAAAATTTTTTAACCCCTATGTTGTAATTGGGTCTAATTAATTTGATATTGTTTGCTTTTACTAATTGATGATATTTGCTTGCTAGCTTCAAAGTTCTATCCTGCTGATTTTTCTGAACAAGAAAGAAATAATTTGAGACATCAATTACAACATTATGAGCTTAATGTCCTCAGAAATCCACAGTTCCAGAATTTATCAACTATTGCTGATCTATGCCGTCGACTAGCTGAAACTAGAAAATCAAATGACTATTATTTGATTGACAGGTTATATAACGTCCCTCATTTTTTTCTGTTGTCCCAAATCATTTTTATAGATGGCAAATACTAAGCATTTTTTTCTTTGACAGATTGATTCGGCTTGTTCTAACTCTACCAGTTTCGACAGCTACGTCAGAACGTGCATTCTCTGCAATGAAACTTGTGAAGACAAGACTCCGGAATAAAATGTGAGATGAATTTCTAAGAGATTGCTTGATAATCTACATTAGGAAGGAGATTGCAATTGAGTTCACAACTGATACACTTATTGATAATTTCTATGATATGAAGACACGCAGAGTAAGACTAAAATGAAAAAGGTTAGTTCCTATGAATACTTTTGCCTGCAGCAACTTTTATGTAATGAAAATATGAAACCATGACTTTATATGTAATACATTTGGTAAAGTATATCCAATCTTCATCTTTCCTGGCAGTTCGATTATAGCAATCTATTAATTGTACTTGGCTGGCCCCCCTGTGTAACATTCCTGGCTCCGCCACTGTGTCGACAGCTGTGTCGCCGTCTACGCGGCGCCAAGCAGAGCACTCCTCGATGAGCACACCCGCGTCGCCAAGGAGGTTTCTCGGGGCGATGCAGCTGCAAGGGCTGCCGCCGACTCGAGCAAAGCCGCCGTTGCCGCTGCTGTGCTGGACCTGGGCACGCTTGTCTCCTGGAATCAGAAGGCTGTCTTCTCAGAGCTGATAAAGATGAGTAACCTAATCCAAGAAACGTATACGGAGATCACCTCTCTGTGTATGCAGCAGCCTGATCTTGACACCTCGTTCAGATCAAGTTTCACTTCAGTATACAATGCATTGCAGTCTCTTACAAAAATCTCTGACATCGGTATTGCGCCGCACCCAGATAACCTTTTCGTTGTACTGTGCATGTTCAAGCAACTTACAGAGCTGTTCAGTCTAGTGAAGCAGACATTTCTGCCTATCATGGAGGAAATACAGTCTACGAAACATATTATTGACGACTTATCCGCGAGGTTTGATCCTACTTTGCTTGCCTTGAGCAGTACCGTCAGGAGAACGCTTGAGTTGCTCGAAGTATGGATCTTGGGCTATGACTCCAACGAGGTTCCACATGGTGGCAGCATCCATGAGATCACCAGATACCTCATGACACACATCAACCTGTTGTTGGAGCACGGTAGCTTGCTATCAATCGTCCTCAACACCTGTTACGACGCGGGAGAAGCATTTCCCTGTGCGACTTCGCGAATCAAAAGCATGCATACCATGAATGGCATTGTGGGCGTCTTGATCCATCATTTGGGAACTACGCTGGACAAACAATCGAGCCGTTACCAAGTTGCCGCGCTGCAATGGCTGTTCTTGGGGAACAACAAGCATTTCGTACTGCAGCAGAAAGAGGTCTTGGAGATGCTGGGAGATGATTGGGCTTTGAAGCACAGGGAGAAACTGGAGATTTGCATCTCACGGTACCTTGATGCTTCTTGGGCACCCGTCTTGTCTTGCTTGCAAACTAAGAGCGACATGATCCCAGTGTGCTTCAAACAACCTGCACTGAGCAGGTTTAGCCTGAAATTTGAGGAAACTTACAGCACTCAGAAAGCATGGAAAATTGAAGATCCTCTGCTTCGGAAGCACATGCGGCGAGAAGTCATAAGAAAGCTCATGCCGACCTATCGTTCATACTTGGAGAAGCATCAGCAGAGGGCTCTAAAGTTAATGAAGTACACCCCTGAAGATCTTAAGCAGCAGCTGTCGGATCTGTTTGAAGGATGATCATGAGCAATGACCAGACCAATAAGTGCAAGCACACAACCGTGCATGTATGTATTGCGCATTAGAATTGTGGAGTTTAAGCTCTTAATTATATATCATGTGATGCAAATGTACTAAACATATATGTTTTCCCTCAAAAATATATATGCTAACGCTATTAACTATTGTTGCCACTTGATTCATCGGCTAGACTCTGTAGTGAAGTTTATAGAAAGATAAATCAGGTTTTTGGACTCACAACATCAACTTTGGTATGGTTAAGGTTCTACGGTTTGCGCTGAGCGAACTTGATACAAAGCCGAACAAATCCTCTGGCACCGCCGCACTTCCTTGGCACCCTGTGGAAAAAAAGTCCTTTAAGACCTTGCCTTTTTCTAATCAACTTAAGTCCTTTAAGATTTTTCAGATGCACAATTATTCAGAGGAGAAGAAGATACACATGGCGTCACTTAAGTTTGATGGGTATGCGTTGATTTGGTGGGAGCAAGTGTTAAACCAAAGAGAAGATAATGGGAACCTCCAATTGCGACATGGGCTAAAATGAATCATGAGCTGAGAGCACATTTTGTTCCTAACACTTATAAATGTGATCTTTTTTGATAAACTACAGAATTTGAGGCAGGGAAGCTGTTCGATGAAGGAATACTGCAAGGATATGGAGCAAGCTATGATTAGGGCATGTGTGCATGAAGATGAAGGGCAAACACTTGCACATTTTCTATTTGGTATGAATAAAAACATCAAGCGTATTGTGTAATATCAGCCCTACAACACTGCACTTTTCCATAAATTGCCTCTCTTCGATTCTTAGTTCCCACTGCACTTTTCTAGAAATTCCCTCTCTTCGATTCTTAGTTCCCACGGCACTTTTTCAGAAATTGCCTCCCTCCTATTCTTGTTACGCACTGCACTTTCCTAGAAATTGCCTCCCTTCCATTCTTGTTACCCACTGCACTTCACTTTCACAGAAATTGTTCTTGTTGTGTATCATCTGGCAGGTACACCTTTTTTTCCCTAATCAATTACTCCATCTGTTTCTTTCTACGTGATATTTTTGATTTTTTATTTTTTTGAGATTTATCTTTGATAGTTTCCTTTTACAATTTTATATTAGTTATACTAATAAAATTATAATATCATGAAAATATTTTTAACAACAAATCTAATGATATAATTTTCGTATAGCCAATCTGAGTAGTTTTAAATCTATTAAGGGGTAAACTTTTTATAGTATAAATTTTAGAAAGTCAAATAAAAAAAGAATGAAGTGAGTAACAGTCTATTATGGTCCATTATATGTGGCCACCGTTGCAGTTCGATCCGGTAGCACCGTGCTGTTGTCTCGTTGATTGGTGCGGAGCCGTGTTGAGCGCTTGTAAACGCATCACCATGTCCATGGCGTCTTCGGTCTTGTTCTACACCAGCACGCAATCCACCGTGAGCAGCAGTTGCCCCAGCTCTGCTACCTCCTACCTCAGCCGTCCTACGCCGACGGCAGCCGCCGTAGCGCGCGCAGGCTGTGTCAACACAATGGCGGAGCTAGAGGGGGGCCACGGCCCCCCCCCAACGCTGCTAAAAATTTTTAACCCCTATGTTGTAATTGGGTCTAATTAATTTGATATTGTTTGCTTTTACTAATTGATGATATTTGCTTTCTAGCTTCAAAGTTCTATCCTGCTGATTTTTCTGAACAAGAAAGAAATAATTTGAGACATCAATTACAACATTATGAGCTTAATGTCCTCACAAATCCACAGTTCCAGAATTTATCAACTATTGCTGATCTATGCCGTCGACTAGCTGAAACTAGAAAATCAAATGACTATTATTTGATTGACAGGTTATATAACGTCCCTCATTTTTTTCTGTTGTCCCAAATCATTTTTATAGATGGCAAATACTAAGCATTTTTTTTCTTTGACAGACTGATTCGGCTTGTTCTAACTCTACCAGTTTCGACAGCTACGTCAGAACGTGCATTCTCTGCAATGAAACTTGTGAAGACAAGACTCCGGAATAAAATGTGAGATGAATTTCTAAGAGATTGCTTGATAATCTACATTGAGAAGGAGATTGCAATTGAGTTCACAACTGATACACTTATTGATAATTTCTATGATATGAAGACACGCAGAGTAAGACTAAAATGAAAAAGGTTAGTTCCTATGAATACTTTTGCCTGCAGCAACTTTTATGTAATGAAAATATGAAACCATGACTTTATATGTAATACATTTGGTAAAGTATATCCAATCTTCATCTTTCCTGGCAGTTCGATTATAGCAATCTATTAATTGTACTTGGCTGGCCCCCCTGTGTAACATTCCTGGCTCCGCCACTGTGTCGACAGCTGTGTCGCCGTCTACGCGGCGCCAAGCAGAGCACTCCTCGATGAGCACACCCGCGTCGCCAAGGAGGTTTCTCGGGGCGATGCAGCTGCAAGGGCCGCCGCCGACTCGAGCAAAGCCGCCGTTGCCGCTGCTGTGCTGGACCTGGGCACGCTTGTCTCCTGGAATCAGAAGGCTGTCTTCTCAGAGCTGATAAAGATGAGTAACCTAATCCAAGAAACTTATACGGAGATCACCTCTCTGTGTATGCAGCAGCCTGATCTTGACACCTCGTTCAGATCAAGTTTCACTTCAGTATACAATGCATTGCAGTCTCTTACAAAAATCTCTGACATCGGTATTGCGCCGCACCCAGATAACCTTTTCGTTGTACTGTGCATGTTCAAGCAACTTACAGAGCTGTTCAGTCTAGTGAAGCAGACATTTCTGCCTATCATGGAGGAAATACAGTCTACGAAACATATTATTGACGACTTATCCGCGAGGTTTGATCCTACTTTGCTTGCCTTGAGCAGTACCGTCAGGAGAACGCTTGAGTTGCTCGAAGTATGGATCTTGGGCTATGACTCCAACGAGGTTCCACATGGTGGCAGCATCCATGAGATCACCAGATACCTCATGGCACACATCAACCTGTTGTTGGAGCACGGTAGCTTGCTAGCAATCGTCCTCAACACCTGTTACGACGCGGGAGAAGCATTTCCCTGTGCGACTTTGCGAATCAAAAGCATGCATACCATGAATGGCATTGTGGGCGTCTTGATCCATCATTTGGGAACTACGCTGGACAAACAATCGAGCCGTTACCAAGTTGCCGCGCTGCAATGGCTGTTCTTGGGGAACAACAAGCATTTCGTACTGCAGCAGAAAGAGGTCTTGGAGATGCTGGGAGATGATTGGGCTTTGAAGCACAGGGAGAAACTGGAGATTTGCATCTCACGGTACCTTGATGCTTCTTGGGCACCCGTCTTGTCTTGCTTGCAAACTAAGAGCGACATGATCCCAGTGTGCTTCAAACAACCTACACTGAGCAGGTTTAGCCTGAAATTTGAGGAAACTTACAGCACTCAGAAAGCATGGAAAATTGAAGATCCTCTGCTTCGGAAGCACATGCGGCGAGAAGTCATAAGAAAGCTCATGCCGACCTATCGTTCATACTTGGAGAAGCATCAGCAGAGGGCTCTAAAGTTAATGAAGTACACCCCTGAAGATCTTAAGCAGCAGCTGTCGGATCTGTTTGAAGGATGATCATGAGCAATGACCAGACCAATAAGTGCAAGCACACAGCCGTGCATGTATGTATTGCGCATTAGAATTGTGGAGTTTAAGCTCTTAATTATATATCATGTGATGCAAATGTACTAAACATATATGTTTTCCTTCAAAAATATATATGCTAACGCTATTAACTATTGTTGCCACTTGATTCATCGGCTAGACTCTGTAGTGAAGTTTATAGAAAGATAAATCAGGTTTTTGGACTCGCAACATCAACTTTGGTATGGTTAAGGTTCTACGGTTTGCGCTGAGCGAACTTGATACAAAGCCGAACAAATCCTCTGGCACCGCCGCACTTCCTTGGCACCCTGTGGAAAAAAGTCCTTTAAGACCTTGCCTTTTTCTAATCAACTTGCACCCTCTCAAAACCATGACATGTGACAACACTAATCCTAAAGCGTCCATCCTGTGGCGAAGCCAAGATAAAAACAAGGGCAGGCTCAAAAGACTAAGCTAATTTAACACAAATATAATCTTTTACTCTTATACAATCCAAATTCATATATAAACAGAAGAGAAGCAAAGCAAAAAAAAAAGAGAGAAATACGATAAAGGTACCTCATTATTGGAAAACATTCTAAAAATATATAAATATACTTCCAGTGAGTAACGATCTATCATCCGTGTATCAAAAATAGCAAAATTAGTGATACAATAATAAATTGTAAATAATCATGAACATTCAAAATAAATGAAACATACCACTAAGCACTAGTTTAAATTATGAAGCAAATTCATTCCACGAGATTTCATACCTTGAAAGTGTCTTATGATTCTATCATCATCAATACTTTTAAATATCTTTCGCTCGATGTAGCACACTATCAAGTCAGTGGCGGACCCAGGAAAAAATTGTAGGTAGGGCGAAGTCTAATGGTGACTCAGGAAAAAAAACTAGGTAGGCTGAAGTCGGAAGCGTGAAATAAACAGTAGTATCCAAAAGCAAAACAATCCATGGTCAAACTATGTTGCAATCACACTAATAAAAGTATGTGATACGAAATAGAAACAACAACTACAATTCGCATGTTAACATATGTAGATAACGGAAGGACAATGAAAAATACCTCACTAATGAATCTTAATCCACAATTGTAGATGAGCTGTAAAAGAAGCAACATGTCAATTGTGAAAGATAGATAAATCAGTAGTGTCACAATTCGATAATAGAATATAAAAAATGCAATGCAAAAGAAGACAAAAAATATACCAGTAAATAACTAAGTATGTCTATGAGAACGAGGCATTTTCATTCTTCGAGTTTTCATGCCTTGAAATCCATCATCTAGTATTGTGCTACATGATGAGCCACTATATTTAGATACGCTTTTCCCAAAATAAATGTGTAAATGGGTATTTGTTCTTGAGATATTGTCATATTGCAGACTTGGGATGAATTATACTAGAACCATTATTGTCAACCATGAAAAGAGCTAGCCATCTAACCTTCACCTGGCTGAAGCCCATATCACATATCCATTTAGTCTATTTTTCTTATTTGATTACTTATGCTGATACCCTAGGAAATGCTTACGAAGATGGCCAAACAATTTGACAATGGCTGCTATTTATCCGCTTTAAGAAAAGAAAATGTCAAGAGCATCAGATCTTAACCTCCTATTTTACAGGTAGCCGACTGGATGAAGATACTTCATGAGTCTGATTTATGTGAGTGTGGGATGCGCATTGACTTGATTACCAGAGTTTTTGGTGCTAATCCAGCTGTAGACTTTTTTTTGAGAAGCTTCCACCTGGAGCAAAATCACTGGAAGCATATACAGCAGTATAGCACTCCTTCATTCCTCCTCGGCTTACTCCTACTCTCCTCAAATCACCTCCTCTATCAAAGGCTCAAAGCCTCAAACTCAACTCCCGACTCCTCACTCCTCCCGTGTCTCCCGACTGGCCGACTCAGCCGACTGCTCCTCGTCTGTCGCCTCCTCGGCTCAAATCCGCATCCGCCGACGTCCGACGGCCGACCCACTCCTCGGCCACCGCCTCCCGCCTCCCGGGCTCCCCACCTCCCGCCTCCCAGGCTCCCCGCCTCCCCTAGCCGCCTGGGCGCCGCCGCGTCGCGCCGTCCTCCAACAACTCCGCCTAGGCGCCGCCGCCGCGCCGTCCTCCGCCTATGCCGCCTGGGATCTAGGGTTAGCGCCGGCTCTTTTTAGCCCGTGGTCGCCCTGCCAGAGTTGGAGGAGGCAGTGGAGCAGGCGCAGCTGCAGGAGGAAGAGGGGGGCGTGTGCTTCCACCGGCGAAGGGAGCTCGGGCGGCCGCCCGACCTCGCTCGAAGGGCAGGTCCGCCCCTGTATCAAGTCATTGAGCTACTCATTGGCTACTTTTTTTGTGTAAATCTATTTTTGATAATATTCAATGCCAAAAATATTATCTTAACAGATGTTGTTGCCACTGGAAGGATCAATGTCAACTCGATGAGGTGATATAGTAATGAGAAAGTTTTATCTTTTTTGGTTTCCACCATCATTTGAGCAAGTTTTGTAATATCACGATATCCATCAAATTCCTCACTTTGTTTTGTAATATCATGATATCTATTAAATTCCTTGAGAATGAATGTTTGAAACTGACTTCTTAACAAGAACCAATCAGCTACCATAAAATCATGAGCATAAATCTCAGCGAGCTGAACAAGTTTATGAACACCAAACTTAAAGGAGTCACTTGGATCAAGGCAAGACATGCATATCAATAACTCTGAGAAAACTTTATTGAAGTGATGATTCATCTCATTCATAGTTACGTAAAATTCATTTCTCTATTATTGTAAATCTATGAAAAAAAATTGTGAAATACTATAATTACATCACTACACAAATTACAAAATATAACTAGATAGTTTAGAATTTATTGTTGAATACTCTAATTGCCATTGCAAATACGCAAATACAATCACGAATTCATGATAAATAGCCCCTCACATCATGCCCTGTTTGTATAATCTTTTTTCTTAGCTTAAAAGCAAAAAAAGCTAAAGCCTAAACAAATGGCAGGCTTTTTCTTGGCTTTTGTAAAAGCCAAAAGCCTGCTTATAACTAAAAGCCATAAGCCTATAGTGTGATACTTTTTTGGCTTTTGCAGAGTCAAAATAACTATCTACCACTAGACTTCATGAAAATTACGGCCAAAATGACATCGTATATACACCTTCCCTGCGGCCGAACCGTTCCTATCCCCACTTCTCCAATCCCAGTCGAGTTGCCCAAGTGACTAGCTATGGCAGCGTCGCACGATGCTACCCTCACCGCCCTCCCACATCCTCAGATCCCTGTTGTCCTCCTACGTCTTCTTCCCCGTCCCCAGAGCCCCACTGCCCTTCTGCGTCACCAGAGTCCTCTTCCCCATCCCCGGAGCCCTATCGCCCTCCCGCATCCCCGGAATCCTCTTCCCTATCCCCGACACCGCCGACATCCATCCTGCTGCCGTCGATCCCGCAAGCCTCCTCCCCGTCCCCAGCCTCGTCGCCGAGATCCATCCTGTTGCCATCCCGTCTTCTTCCTCATGAGATCCTTCCCAACGCCACCACTTTAACCCAGATCAGTCATTGTCATCTTGGTATTGCTACTCACTTGCTCCTTTTCCCCAAATTTTTGGTTGTTACATGCAAAATCTAAAGTTTGAGAATATTGCACAAAATATGCATAGGGACAATTATACTATTAGAAGTATAGACATTGTGAGCATTCAATTAACGAAGCAATTCATCATTATGAACTTTTTGATGGAATGTCGGAAGCAATACAAGTCAATTTCATATATAGATGAAACACCAAATGGCCCTTTTACATCGCCTAGTGTCATATCCCGTCGATTTGAATCTCGCTTAGTGGTGGTATTCTACAAAGTTACAGTGATATAATTGGATGCAATAGCTTTAGCATAATCTTGAACTATGCATGATTAGCCAGTTATTTTTGAGTAACTATTTTATTTCTCTCTGTGGTAGTTGGGCGTTGCATCATGTATTGATACAGATGGAACAATTGTTCCTCTACCATTGTTTGATTAATTAGTGAGTAAAGAGTATTAATTACTAAGTAAAGGGTGAATCCTCTTCAGGTTCTTGTGAAGTAATAAGGGCTTTCAAATATGGGTAGTATGGATGGGATTAGTCCATTTAAACAAATACCACACAAGAGGATGTATGATCTCAACTTGCAGAATAGATGGCCTCCACTTTGTTTGGTCTTCAGAAGATTGATCATATTTCTCTTGAATTTCAGCCTCTATTCATATATCTTGTTCTTTATTGACATAAGATTTATTTGTACAGTAATTTTACATTAGTGAATATTGGTATGAAGTCTGAGCAAATGGAAACTATTTTTGTAATTTCTGTGTGTTATGTATGGAATGAAAAGTGTCTAGATGGATCTACTTCCTCCATCTAAGGCAAATTGGGATGCAAATTGGGAAGTTGAGGCTAGTTAATCCGATGACAAGAGCGTCAAACGCTCACACAGTCGCATACATGCATGGACGCACGCACGAATACTCTAGTGAGCCTATGCTGCCTTAGACTTTCGCGCCCATATATGCACGCACGCATTTGTTACCAGAAATGTAAGCTAGCATACACAAAATCCAACATAACAAACGAATTTATTAACCTCACCAGCTGCCGAACAGCTTCTTTTGTGTGTGTATATACACACACGTATATGTATATCAGATGCATGGTTGACGAGTGTGTGAATTGCTAGCCATATAAAGCTACTTAGCTAGCTCGCTAGAGAGCTCATCGATCACTCACCATTGCTCCTATGTTCAGAGGGCTAAGTAGTAATAACAAAATGATGAAGGGCAAGGGCTTGGTAAGCTTGGTCGTCGTGGTGCTGGTCTTCTCCGGCAGCATCGGCATTGCGGCGGCGCAGGTGGCCGGGCTGAAGAAGGGAGCTGCCCGCAGGCGGAGGAGATCGCGCAGAGGGTGGTGTGGAACCGCGTCGCCGGCAACCGGGAGCTCGCCGGCAAGTTCCTCCGCATGTTCTTCCAGGACTGCTTCGTTAGGGTACGTGCGTCTCTCATTCGTGGACGACCTTGTTGTAAGGTCTTACGACCTCCCAGGACCTTTTACGACCGGTTAGAGTCGTTTACGACCGGTGAGAATCAAATACGATCGATTCAGAGTACTTACGACCAATTCCGAACGCCTCAATCTCCTCCGATCGCTTTTTCAACGTGGTCGTAAATTTACTGTAGCAATTTACGACCGCTCTGCGATATCGCTGCCGCTGCCTTCCTTCAGCCGCTCGAGATACCGTGATCGAAACCTTCTACGATCACGCAGTGATGCTGGCGATCACTGTTCACCGTGGTCGAACACCCGTACGACCACGTTCACTTCCTTCGACGTGGTCGGAGTCGCTTCCGACCACGTTCTGGCCTTCCCTGTGTAGTCGTAGCTCGTTACGACCACCTTTGACTCCTTACGACCACCTTCACCGTGGTCGTAGCCTTCCCTGCTGGAACTTTTGCCGTGGTCGTAACTCCTCCCGATCACGCTTGCGGTGATCGTGAGTCCTTCCGACCACTCCTTGCACAATCACACGACAAAACAATGCTTTGTGTGTTTCCCTCTTTTTGGTATTTTCTCAATTGCTTGGTTCATCGAATACATGGCTCTAAGCCTCTTTTTATACCCGGCTGTCCTACTTCAACACGGGTTCTCAACACCTACTCCGACTCTGATTCTAATATGACTTCGACTAGGTTTCCACCTACGACTCTGAATTGCGGCTGCAATTCGACTTCGATTACACCCAAATTTTTTTGCACATGACTCTAAAACAAGATTATTTACAACATTCTCTCCCTAATCTTGTTTTTCGACTTCGATCATGCCAATCTTCTTCTTCATCTCTGAAAACTTTATTCGCCCCAGCGACTTTGTCAATATGTCTGCTTTCTGTTCTTCGGTTCTGATATAGTTGATATCGATCTTCCCCTCTTCGACACAATCTCTGATATAATGATATCTTGTGTCTATGTGTTTGCTTCTATCATGTAGAACCGGATTCTTGCTCAGTGAAATAGCCGATTTGTTATCAACCCTGAGCGTTACCTTCTGAATTTCTTCATCTGACAATTCACTCAACAGTCGAGCGAGCCAGACCCCCTGACAAGATGCTGCGCTCGCTGCGATGTACTCGGCTTCACAGGAGGACAGAGCGACCACCTTTTGTTTCTGTGATTGCCAGCTGACCGGACTCTCCCCAAGCACAAACATTACGCCTGTCGTGCTTTTCCGATCGTCGACATCTCCCGCCATGTCGCTATCACTGTAGCCCGTCAGCTGCAACGACTTTCCACCTCCTCTCTTGTACTGAATCCCGAGATTCAAAGTACCTTTGATGTATCTCAGGATGTGTTTCACGGCATTCATATGCTCCTGAGTCGGTTTCTCCATGAAACGACTTACGTATCCGACCGCAAACAAGATGTCTGGTCGGGTGTGCACCAGATACCGTAGACTTCCGACAATGCTCCTATAAGTCGTGGCATCAACTGGTGATCCTGGGCCTGTCTTTCTCAACTTCAGATGATTCTCCATTGGGGTTTGACATGGATTGCACTCTTCCATACCCGATTTCTCCAGAATCTTTCGAGCATATCCCGACTGACAAAGTGTTATGCCGTTGTCGGTTTGATTTACTTCAATGCCGAGATAGTAGCACAGAAGTCCCAAATCAGTCATTTTAAACAGCCTCTTCATCTCTTCCTTAAACCTCATAATCTCCTTCGAACTCGATCCAGTAATGATCAAGTCATCCACGTAAACGCCCACGATCAGTCTGTTCTTCGCATCTCCCCTTGAGTATACCGCATGTTCAGAGTTGCTTCTTCTGAACCCGAGTGCCGTTAGACTTTTGTCAAGCTTCAAATTCCATGCTCGTGGTGCTTGCTTAAGTCCGTAGAGAGCTTTGTTCAGCTTCAAGACTTTCTCGGCTTGCTCCTTGGATTGAAAACCCGGCGGTTGAGAGACATAAACTTCCTCCTTAATGTCTCCGTTCAAGAACGCCGTTTTCACATCCATGTGGTGAATCTCCCATCCACCGTTTGCTGCCAATGCAAGAAGTAGTCGTATAGTTTCCATACGAGCTACTGGGGCAAAGACTTCTTCGTAGTCGATGCCTTGTTTTTGAACATACCCTTTCGCCACAAGTCGTGCTTTGTGTTTTGCGACTTCTCCCTTGGAATCCTTCTTTACCTTGAAGACCCACTTTAAACCGATCGCTCGATGACCCTTTGGCAAATCGGTGAGTTCCCAAGTGTTGTTGTCTTCAATGGATTTCAGCTCTTCCTGCATAGCAGTTCTCCAATGTTCATCTCCCGTCGCTTCTTCATAGCTTTCGGGTTCTTCTGCTGTTGTGTACAGTAACAGCTCATTCATCTGTATTGGCTCAGTTCGAGCATAGATCTCATCAATGCTCCTCATCTTCGGCACCCTGCCGTCTTCTTCATCTTCAGTATCAGGTGAGGCTTCCTGATTATTCGCATCAATCGTGTTCGAGCTTTGAGGTGTGGTCATAGCTCCTCCCTCCATTGTCGTATTGTCGGTATCGACTTCTTCGACTTCAAAAGTTATCCACTCCGATTTATCTTTCTTAATGTTCTGGTGTTCTTCCCACTCCCAATGTTTGTCTTCTTGAAAAACCACATCTCTGCTCACATGAATCTTCTTTTCGACCAAATCATAGCACCTGTATGCCTTGGTGCCTGGTTCTGAGCCAAGGTAGATCATCCGTCGGCTCCGGTCGTCTAGCTTCTTGAGATAAGTGGATGGCTTCACATGGGCTAAGCATCCGAAAACCCTTAGGTGCTCGACATTGGGTTTTCTTCCCGACCACTGTTCATATGGAGTGACTCCATCCAGTGATCGCGTGGTCGCGCGATTTAGCAGATAGACAGCATGTCGTACTGCTTCTGCCCAAAATCTCCCGGGCAGGAATTGGCTCTTCAACAGACTTCGTGCCGTTTCGACCACGGTCCGGTTTATTCTTTCTACGACTCCGTTTTGTTGAGGTGAATACGGAGCCGTGAAGAGTCTTGCAATGCCCTTCTCTTCACAAATCGAGTCGAACTCTTTCGCGAGGAATTCTCCTCCTCGATCTGACCTGACCGACTTCACCTTTTTCTCGACTTCGTTTTCGACAAGAGTTATGAACTTCTGAAAGTTCGTCTTTGCCTCATCTTTGCTTTTCTGCATGTACACCCACATGGCTCTTGAATAGTCATCCACGATCAACATGAAGTATTGATTCCCGGCATCTGTACGAGGTGTGATTGGTCCGCACAGATCTACGTGAACCAGTTCAAGTGGTTGCGAAGCTCTGAAACTCGTCTGCTGTGGAAAACCGCTACGAGTTTGTTTCGCCACCAGACAACCTTCGCAGACTTGCTCCGGGTGGTCGATTGTCGGTAATCCAACCACCATCTCTTTTCCCGCCATCGTGTTGAGACTCTGGAAATTCAGATGTCCAAATCTTGCGTGCCATAGCCAGGTCGCATTATCGGTTGTAGTCTTCATACACTTCGGCTTGCATGTTTCAATGTGAATTTTGTACAGACGGTTTACCGTTCTCTGTACTTTCATCAGCAGTCGCTCAGTGTGGTCGTACATCTTCAGATAGGTGTCTTTGAGTTCAATCCGACAACCTTCTTCAGTCAATTGTCCAAGGCTTATAATGTTGCTTCGTAGACTTGGAATGTAGTATACATTCGACAATCTCCTCTGGCTTCCATCCTTGCACTGCATCAGGATCGTGCCTCTCCCTTTTATCTGAATGGTCGAGCCGTCTCCGAACTGTACTCTTCCAAGCACATTCTTATTTAATTCGTAAAACATCGAGTACGTACCCGTCATGTGGTTGCTGGCTCCGTTGTCGAGATACCAGTCTGCCGTCCGCTCTTGAGTCTGCTCTCCTTTCTCCAACAGACTCGGAAACACTTTCTCCTCGTTTAATAGAACCATTGTCGGTTCGTCTGCAGTGCAGAGCGACAACAGCAATGTTGGCTCTTTGTGCTCATCCGTTTGAGCCAGGTTTGCTTCCTCTACTTTCTTCTTACTCCGGCAATTCGCAGCATAGTGACCATACTTCTTGCAGTTATGGCACTGGATGTGGCTCCGACATTCGGCTGCGTAGTGCCCAAACTTCTCGCACGTGTAGCACTGGACATCAGACTTGTCGGTCTGACGGTCGCCGCCTCCACGACCACCTCCTCGACCACTTCGTCCACGACCTCTGTGATCGAAGCCTCGACCTCGTCCATGAGATGCACCGCGGCCGGTCGATGTGCCACGACCACGACCACGACCGCCCCTTGATGTCGATTCTCCTCGGTTCTTCGTGTCTTCCTTTACAAACAATGCTTGTTGGTTGTAAGGCCCTTGTCCTTCATTGTCGGCTTGATAACTCTTCAGAAGCTGCTCGTGTGCTTTGAGCGCTCCAGTTACCTCCTCAACCTTCATCTTCGAGAGGTCTTGTGAGTACGTGAGTGTAGTTACGACCGAGAGAAACTTCTCTGGTAGTACTCGTAGATACTTCTTCACCGCCACCTCGTCTTTCAAGTCGTCGCCGAGAGATTTGATCTCGTTTACGACTTCGTTAAACTTCCCAGAGAACTCCACAGTCTGGTTCTTTCCCATCTTCAATGATTCAAACTCACTCCTCAATGTTTGAAGTCGAACTTCCTTCACTCGATCTACTCCTTGGTGCATTATCTGCAGAGTAGTCCAGACGTCTTTCGCCGTCTCCTTGCCGACTAGCTGCCGCATCATCGAGTCGGGCACAGCTTGATAGATCGCTGCCATCGCCATCTTGTCGAGACGATCATCGAGGACCTTGTCCTTCTCCTTTGGTTCGACCGCACCCCAGACGCCTTGCGCGATCATGTTGACCTTCATCTTCATCGCCCAGACCGGATAGTTGTCCGAACTGAGGATCGGGTACTGCAGCGACACGCTCTGCTTCGCCGTGTCAGCCATGTTTAACCACGGCTCTGATACCAACTGTTGTAAGGTCTTACGACCTCCCAGGACCTTTTACGACCGGTTAGAGTCGTTTACGACCGGTGAGAATCAAATACGATCGGTTCAGAGTACTTACGACCAATTCCGAACGCCTCAATCTCCTCCGATCGCTTTTTCAACGTGGTCGTAAATTTACTGTAGCAATTTACGACCGCTCTGCGATATCGCTGCCGCTGCCTTCCTTCAGCCGCTCGAGATACCATGATCAAAACCTTCTACGATCACGCAGTGATGCTGGCGATCACTGTTCACCGTGGTCGAACACCCGTACGACCACGTTCACTTCCTTCGACGTGGTCGGAGTCGCTTCCGACCACGTTCTGGCCTTCCCTGTGTAGTCGTAGCTCGTTACGACCACCTTTGACTCCTTACGACCACCTTCACCGTGGTCGTAGCCTTCCCTGCTGGAACTTTTGCCGTGGTCGTAACTCCTCCCGATCACGCTTGCGGTGATCGTGAGTCCTTCCGACCACTCCTTGCACAATCACACGACAAAACAATGCTTTGTGTGTTTCCCTCTTTTTGGTATTTTCTCAATTGCTTGGTTCATCGAATACATGGCTCTAAGCCTCTTTTTATACCCGGCTGTCCTACTTCAACACGGGTTCTCAACACCTACTCCGACTCTGATTCTAATATGACTTCGACTAGGTTTCCACCTACGACTCTGAATTGCGGCTGCAATTCGACTTCGATTACACCCAAATTTTTTTGCACATGACTCTAAAACAAGATTATTTACAACAGACCTTAGTCAAATTTACTCCGAGTTAATTGCGATTGATCTCTTCATGAAAATATACATTTTCAACTCTGCATGTTTAATTGTGTGAGTTGGCGAGTTTTGGCCTTTTGGGGCTTATTATGTTGTTCCTGTAGGGGTGCGATGCGTCGGTGCTTCTGGACTCGCCGACGAACACGGCGGAGAAGAACGCGGCGCCGAACCTGTCGCTGGCCGGGTTCGAGTTGATCGAGGAGGTGAAGGCGGCGCTGGAGCAGGCGTGCCCCAGGGTCGTCTCCTGCGCCGACATCGTGGCCCTCGCAGCGCGGGACTCGGTGTCGTTCCAGTACAGGAGGAAGCTGTGGGAGGTGGAGACGGGGCGGCGCGACGGCACGGTGTCGAGCGACAAGGAGGCGCTGGCCGACATCCCGGCGCCGACATCCACCTTCAACGTCCTCCTCTCCAACTTCTCCGGCAAGGGCCTCGGCCTCCAGGACCTACATCAATGCATGTGCTCGCATCATTGCATGTCTGGTCGAGCACGACCTGCGTGGGGTACAAGTACTCTTGAGTCTTGACTTACTATACTCACTACCAAACGGAATAAAATTCTCTGGGGGCGCCCCTAACCCTGCCCTTATGAGGCCCTAAACCAGATCACGCCACATGGCATTAACACCAATCTAAAAGCACTATTCTCTACCCACCCCTTCCCCATCTCCTCATCCTAGGCCTGACCTTAAGAGCTCGTCGCCTCCGTTGTCATCACTCATCGGTGGTGGACACGGACGCGGCGCTGATGATGGTGGACGTGGACGCGGCGTCACCGCCTTCTTGACCGTCCCGACCTCAGAATCGTTTTTAGCCTCTCCACGGCGGATCTCTCCACCCTGACACCAGCGCCGTCAGATCCACTCGTCAGCGGCGTCCTCGCCAACGAATCTCGCCACCCCAACCCTAGCGCCGCCGGATCCCGTCGTCCCCAGCGTCCTCGTCGGCGGATCTGGCCACCGCAACCCTGGCACCGCCGGATCCATCATTCCGCCGCCATGTGTGCTCCTCCCTCCCCTCCTATTGTCGTGCCGCCGCGTGTATGCTCCCTCCTCTCTGGCCATCCGCACTGCCGCCCTCTCCGCCAGCGAGGGCGAGGTGTACTCCTCACTGGCGTCGTGTACACCCACGCGCTTGTCATCCCCAACCCCATCCCCGTCGCCGTGATGCTCCCAATCTATACGCGTCGCCGTCGTCGGGCACCGCATGGGTGTACTCCGATCCTCACCACCTCTGTCCTCCTTGCCACCGTCGTCGTCCTCTTTGGTATGGGTTCATCATCATTAATATTGTCGGTGGTATTGATGGGTGCGGCGCCAACGGTGGGCCTGGATTCGATCTCAACCCGCCACCACCGTCGTTTCTGTCGGTGACGAGCTCTTGAGAGCATGGGGTGAGGAGCACGATGGGGAAGGAGGTGGGTAAGAGGAGTGCTTTTAGTTTCTGCTAATGCAACGTGGTATGATCTAAAGCAGGGTGTCAAAAGGGGGGGGGGGGGGTTGGGCCTCCCCAGAAAATTTTTTTCCCCTACCAAACGCGCGCTAGCATGGTTGTCAACGTAGATGCAACCCTATGCACACAACGACAAGAGGCTAGCTAGCTAAATCAATTACGTACGTAGGAGTACTAGAATTAATTGACGTTGGTTAGGTTTGTATTATCCTCCTACACGACTTTTATTGGGGGTTGATTAGCTTTTGTCAAAATAGTGATTTATGACTAAAATTATATTATAGCTGGCTGAAATTGTACTGTAACTGAGGTAGCTTATTTAGCGTAATTAAATTTTAAAAAATTTAAAAAAGAAAAAATATGTTAGCTCATCATAGATAACGCAACATACGGTTCAGTTGAAAGCTAGATGTACCTATAGACATAGTATCACAGTGTGTAGGAGCAGCGGTTGGATGCAAATATGCAATGCAACATGAGAGGTAATCAGAGGGACAGAAATAATAAAGCTTGGATACAGTAAGATTGTAATGTTGCGTCTCATGTTCAGAGCGTTGGATTTCGATCAGATGGTCACGACTCACGATAGAGGGAGGGGCAAGCATTGTGCGCGCTTATTTGTCTTTTCTTATCTAGAGTACCTATATCTCCCTGACGAGTAGGCCTTTTCTAGGGCTTTCAGCCTCTGTTTTGATTGGGTGGCAGAAAAGGATCGAATTCGAGTAGAAGCCAACGAAGAGAAAAAGAAGAAATTTGGACGGGAGGCGCTTTTCTGTTTTTTTAAAGTGATTTTATAATTTTAAAATATAATAAATAGTAGATAAATATTACTTATCTTTTTAAGTGATTTAAGATTAATGCTACTCTTATTAAAAAGAATAAGCATAAAAATACTGTTGCGGTCAGACAGAGATGTTTATGAGCTAGCGGGGCTGAGATGCGTGAAAACGACACAGGCAGATGCTAAGAGGACAAAATTGGCTATGTTTGATGGGAAGTCATTTCATAGGCAAGTTAGGAGGTTGCTTACCCTAGTTAGCTAGAGAGGCGGAATCTATGCACAAAAGCAAGAGTCAGGCAAAAAAAAAAGTCATGTGTCTTCTTTTGGTTTATCGTTCCTAGATAAGCTGAGCAAAGTTTGGGCCAAAGCCAACGGTTCTAGTTTTGTAGTTGGTATAGAGTTCGGTTATGTGGAATGGCTGGGGTTCGTCTTTCCTATTTTTCAAATGAAAAAACAATTTTTCTCTCAATGTTTATTCATGATGTGCCTTGAGATTCATGCACATCCCTTACTGGGATCATCATATTGCTAGACCTTAGATTGGTGATGAAACCTTAGCCTCGAAGATGGGCGATGGGGCAGGGGCGAATGGAGTGCAGGGACAAGGGTAGCTAGAAAATGAAAATTTTATGGTCTGCTTGGAATCCAGAAATGCATCCAAGTCTAGATCAATACCAGCAAAAACATCTCGGAACAAGATCCCATGACAAATGTGTCCAAAAAGGAAGAGCAAAGCAAAGGTAGCATGACGAAAAACACCATCCGATTTCAATGTAGCCCGATCTAATTCAAAATTTTCCCCTAATTCATAGGAATTTAACCAAACATGGTTCAATTTCTCTTAGGAATTGTTAGAAACTCTTGCATAAATGTGTTGCATTGGTATAGCACTGTAACTACGCTCGTTTCCTTTCCTCCACTCGGAGTGAAAGTAAAGACGACGTAATTAACCCTTTCAGATTACGTGCGCATATGCCCCTTGTGTTCGCCAGGCGGGCACACGATCGGAATAGGCCACTACAACCTGTTCAGCTCCAGGCTCTTCAACTTCACCGGCAAGAACAACCCCACCGACATCGACCCGTCCCTCAACCCATCCTACGCCAAATTCCTCCAAGTAATCAGCTTTCTAACTGTACATTGTAATTGGATTATTGGACTCAGGTCTAGTGTTATGTATCACTAACTTATAACCTGCAAAACATGAACGTGGACTTCGGCCTATGATTTTTAACCGCGACTTATTAGTCTAATGATAAATAGTGATAGTTGAAAGAAATTAAAAACTGAAAACAACTGAAAAATTAAAAAAGAACAAAAATCATAATCACACAAACACATGCATGTGTGTGCAGAGAAAGTGCAGCCGTAACCTTCGGAACCCGAACGACAACACAACGGTGGTGCCCATGGACCCCGGCAGCGGCCTGTCCTTCGACAACCACTACTTCGTCAACCTCAAGGCGCGCCAGGGCATGTTCACCTCCGACGCCACGCTGCTCACCAACGCCCGCGCCGCCGCCGTCGTCAACAAGCTGCAGGACCCCGGCGTCTTCTTCGACCACTTCAAGAACTCCATCAAGCGCATGGGCCAGATCGGCGTGCTCACCGGCGCCAACGGCCAGATCAGGAAGAAATGTGGCGTCGTCAACTCGTAGATCGACACACAGTTTATACATATAATTGCTACCTCTTATCTAGATTTGATGCATATATGTGTGTATATATATGCATCATGTATATGTATTAAGTATTTTCCAGCAATCCAAACTCCAAAGCGTGTAACATGAATAATTCAAGCACAGTTAAACCCATGAGGGCATCATCACACAACTTCTTCAAGATGGATGGCAGCAGCGTAAACCAGTGACAATATATTGACCACAACAGAGATATTATTACCCTTCAGGCTTCAACTGTACTTGAACTAAGCAATGCATACAGAACAAGATACATATTAGTTTTTAGCAGGGTTCCACCATGCCATGCAAATATCAACGTTGTTCCCCCTCCAACTCCAGGTAATGCATCCTCCAAGCCACTCCAGAAGACTTGGGTTTCAGTCAAGTATAGGATTAAAGCTATTCAGCATCACATAAAGAAAGATGTTGCGCTTGCGAAGGTAAGCGCATATGAACTAAACAAGGCTTAAAACACCTGGGACATCCATAAGTTACACATGATATGCTAGTAAATTAAACATCACCATACCTTGCTTTCAGAAACCACATTATGGTTGACCAGCCAAGGTCTCGATCAGAAGCTGGTAGCCCTCAGGTACCTTGCTTTGGTTTCTTACGCATGCAGTGAGGGCAGGAACATCTGCTTTTACATCTAGGTAACTAGCAACCTGGAGAAGCAAGTGGAAGTCAGAGATCCGCTTAACAAATGGCAGATGCTTCGTACGCTCCAGGTGGCTCCCAAGTGTGCTCATTGTTATAGGACTTCCACGATTCTCTATAGGAAAGCCCGTTGAGAGTGGCCCCTGTAGACAAAAAGCAGACACAAGGATAGTGCATCTAACGGGGTAAAAAGTATATGTACAATCAACTAAAACAAAAAGGGTGCGATGAACCATTTCCCCTATTCCCCAGGTGGAATTATGTTGATGTGGTCAATATGATATATGGAACAGTAACTGATTAAGAAGCTGAAACCCTGTTGATCTTAAGTTTAGCATCTCATCAAAAATAAAGATGTGTGGTTTATTTGGGAAACAGAAATACAATTTACAATAATTTCACCATCTGTAATTTACCATGCCAAAATTGTGAGAATTGTAGTATCCAATTAACTGTGACCATACAAAACTGCTTGATTAAAATATATAGCATGGCATGCTTTTTGCATGATTGTAGTGAGAGAATTGTAGGTCTAGTCTGTTGGCAAACAAAAAAGAAGAAACTCACTCACAATTACAAGTGCTTAGCAAGTTTAAAAAATTTGGGGTCCCTACAATCTGGCATGGTATATTACATAGGTCTTAGAATAATGCTAAGTAAAGTTCACGTAATATATTGGCATGTTACATAGGTCTTGGAATATCTTTTCAGAATTTAATGTTAATTCGATGCCTAAACCAAAAGGTTTTGCACTTGTGTACCGAATTGTTCTTGTGCACTAGATATCTCCCCATTACATAAAACTCATGTGAATCGAATGTTCTGATTCTTTGCTTCATTGTTAAAAATTCCAGTTGGAGACTAGACATAATTTTTATAAATAATGTCAGAAAATTCCAGTTGCTTCGTTGTTAAAAATTCGCATCTAGGTCATATTGCAACCTTTGGTTCCCCTTTTTGGTTTCTTTCCACCGAAGGTAGGGAATCACGAATTGGATAAAAAGGTAAGATTTTAGAGCTTTTAAAAGTTAGATTCTGATATTCCTTTTAAAGCTAGATCCATAGAATATTTGAGAAAAAGAAAACCTTTAGTGCACGCCAGGTCATAGATGTCAATTTTCCCTTTCTTCTACAGGCTCACTTCAAACATTTTTGTAAACACAGTTCTACATGTAAAGCAGTACATGCCAGAACAGTTATCTTGTGATTGTTAGCTGATACACTGACATCGCTTTTTTCCAAAACAACATAACATAATCAAAGAAACCCACTGGTTTATGACCTATACTTACAAAAAAAAAGCTGATTCCTAACATTTCTGTACAGCGTGGCAGGAAAAAGCCACTTCCTTACACAAGAAACGGTTTTACATCAAATATACCAGAACTACAAATCCTTGTAAAAACCAATAACTCCCAACGTTGTGAATTACACCCACTAGCCAGTTTCCTAAGCACTAAATATCAGCCCTTGATTCTGCCACTGAGAAATAAAACAAATATAATCACATCTGATCCAAACCACAATTCCATAGTTGATAATAAGAACATCTAATCTGCCCTTCATGGATTCATCCGCATCTATGACCTGGGTTGAATCACTTCAAGCATCGCACTGAAATCAGACATTCTTTTTTCTACTAATAATCTAATATAGTGTGCTCAATTACTGTTCCCTGAAAAGACTATATCTGCTATCAAATCCTAATTCTTAACTGAAACTGCAAATTATTGTGGTCGACAGTCCTAACATATGGGGAAAATCTCATATATCCTTCCTTAGGTTCAATTTATCGAAAAAATGCAAGCTGCCTTGCATAAAGATGGCATGTTGTAATTAACAGGAAACATACTGACTTTGCAGGAAACAAATAACTCATGAATAACGAATTAACCAACTGCAAGTAAATCATTCACTCCTGTTAACAAAAAGGTTAGGATTTTGCCACTGAATGGACAACTTTAGATGTAACTCATGCTGTACACCTACTATGTTCATTATTAAGTTTCATGGCATCCAATTCAAGTGCACATCGACTTGGTTTGCTTAAAAGGTTCATTATTTGCCACTAAATTCAACAGCATAACGCCAAACAAAAAGCTATCTGCTTTGATCACCTAAATTTGTCACCCAGTTCAACCAAACCATATCCAATTCAAACAGTGCATGTCCTATTTTCACCTAGAGTTTGCTTCTTTTTTTTCTTTTCAGCCCACTTAATTCACCAAATTACAAGTCTATAACTATGCAATTGAATAACAAAAGGCATACCTGGTGATCAGAGATCTTGACGGGCACGAGAAAGAAGTCATTGTCCACCTCCATAGTATCCTTTCCCCCAGCCACCACCTCCTTACGCATCTTGGACAGCCGGGGATCGTCAGTGTCCGCAACCTCCGTTTCCAGCACACCGTCCTTAAACAGCTTCACACAAATCTCACTCATCTGGAACGCCTCAAAGTGCACATCACCGGAGCCATCATCCCCCACCTCCAGCTTCACCACGGCGGTGACCCACTCCGGGATCCCGCCCTC
Source organism: Dendrocalamus latiflorus (assembly GCA_017311315.1). Lineage (NCBI taxonomy): Eukaryota > Viridiplantae > Streptophyta > Magnoliopsida > Poales > Poaceae > Dendrocalamus > Dendrocalamus latiflorus. The sequence goes on along the minus strand of CM029666.1, from coordinate 21,223,763 downwards.
CGCCTGCAGCTCGGCGGCCTGAACCACCTCCCGGTTCGACATGGTGTACTCTCCCGTCTCACTCGCCTTCCTCCCGACGGCCTGTGTGAACACCAACCCCACCCGCCGCATCCCGAGCCCCTCGGCGATGGCATCGACGCGGGCCTCCTCGTCGGCGTCCCGCATCAGCTGGACGACGTCCTCAGCGCCGTGCTGCGGCGGCTCGTAGATGAAGTCGACGAACACCTCCTTGGTGTCGGCGTCGACGCGGCCGTAGAGGAAGCCCGCCCGCTTGACGGCGAAGGCGAGCGCCTCGGCGACGTAGAGCTGGAAGGCGTTGGCGGCGTCGCGATCGAAGGAGGCCGCGGCGCAGAGCGGCGCCTCCTGGCGGGTGACGCGGATCTGGCGCGCGATGAGGTCGTCCATGGTCATCTTCTTGCCGAAGGAGCCGGCGGGGGAGAGGCCCTTGGGCGGCGGTGGCTGGGAGGAGCGCGCGTCGAGCGGGTAGGAGAGGTAGACGAAGGAGCCGTTGGCGAGGTGCAGGGACGCCAGCGGGGCGGCCGGGTCGGAGAGGAGCCGCGGAGGGGCGGCGGCGCCGGCGGGGAGGAGGAGGGCCGGGTCGAGGGAGAGGCGCTGGAGCGGGACAGGCACGGTGACGCGCGCCGCGATGAGGCGCTGAAGGTCGCCGACGGTGGCGGAGGCCGGGTCCGGCACTGTGATGCGGTCCGTGCCGTCGCGGCTGCGGATGCGGAGGATCATGGCGGCGGCCGTTGGGCTGGGTTCGGTCCTTGGCTTCCGCAGTGGGTTTTGTGGCGAATTCCTCGGGAGTTTGATGCGTGGATTTATAGAGCTCAACTCGAGTTGGGGTGTGGGGTGCTGCGGCGCGGCGGAATGAATCTGCGAGGGACGGTGGGAGGAGGAAACGGAGGCGGCGAGCCGAGACGGAGGGGGGCTCGCTGGAGGGCATTTTCCTTTTTTTTCCTGCGACTTATATACCTTTTGACTGTTTTTTTTTGCTTTTACACTGTTCATAGAAGAGAGTTAGTAAGAGAAACTCATATACGGTTTTGTCCAATATAAATGAAGACGATATAGTATATACTATAATTAACTTATAGACCCACTTTAAAAGGATGTTCCGTTTAAAAACTTGTTACTATAGATAAGTTGAAAAATAACTTTTAGAAATTGAAAAGAAGTCCGAATTCTGAAAGGGTGGGTGTCGTAGGGGTGGCCCCCACCTAAGCCCAGCAGGCCTGGTAGGAAATTATAAGGCCCAGAATAGGCCATGTGTAATGACATAACTGCCCCCAGAGGGGATAACCAGATGTAAGGGTATAGCTGTAAAAGCACTCCTCATGTGTATATATATATATGAGTAAGCCTTGGGGAGGACTCAGGCCATTACACTTATCTTCATCACTCTCCACTACCATCTCTCTCTCCGTTTGGTCTGTAGCCACAACAGTTGGCGCCGTCCGTGGGGACGACGAAGACAAGCTTGAAGACCGAAGAAAAAGATGCCACCGAAAAAAGCTTCCTCAGCGGCGGCGAAGGGAAAGAAGGCGGCCGGGCCGGAGCGTCGTATGAGTACCAGAGCTTCGGCATCGGCAGCGGCGGACGCGGGTGGCGATGCAGGCGCGGTGGCCGAAGACGTCGACGTTCGCGCGGTGACGACCAACCTCGTCACCGGCACAGCGACGACCAACCCCGCCACCGGCGTTGCGAGGACGGACCCGGCGGTCGAAGATGTCGACACGGGTGCGGCGACAACCGACCCCGCCGACGCGACGACAGCCGACCTCGCCGCCCCCGCTGCAACCCTCGCCGGCGGTGCGGACCGGGCGGTCCGAGGTAGCCACGACGGAGCGACCGGCAGTTCGGGACCCCGCGACGCGGTCGTCCCCGCGCCGATCCGCCCGTCGGAAGCACCGGCGACCCCGCCCGCACCGGCGATGGAAAGCGCCCTGCTGGAGGCTCTCAACGCGTTCCAGCGAGAACTAGGGGACCTTCGCGGAGCCGTCCGAGATATACAAGAGGCTCGGAGCCAGCAGGTCGCGCCGGTAGTCGCGCCCGAGCCCACGCCAGAGAAGGTGGACAGCCGCGAAGCCCCCACGGCTAGCCGTGTCCCGCTGAGATGCGTAGATCCGGAATCCCCGCTTTCGGCGGGGCTGCAGCAGGCCGCGTGGCCCGAAGACTTCAAGTTCCCTCGCATCACCGACCCGTACGAAGGCGACACGGATCCTCGCGAGTTCGTGCGCGTGTACGAAACCGCGATCGAGGCCGCGGGTGGAGACGACACCACGAAGGCGAAGGGACTCCCCCTCGCACTGCACGGAGTGGCGCTCTCTTGGTTTTTTACCATAGAGCCGGGCTCCATCTACGCGTGGGAGCAGCTTCGCGACCGGCTTCATACCAACTTTCAAGGATATCATGTCGAGCGAATCAATGCGGACCAACTCTTCGCTGTGAAGCAAGGACCCTCGGAGACGCTCCGGGACTACTTCAAGCGCTTCGCCAAAATTCGAGGCCAGGTACACGATGTTAATGAAACCACAGTCGTTAATGCAGCCATACAGGGCCTTCGCCCGGGCCCGACGGCCGAATACAACGCGCGGAGGCCAATTACGACAGTGGCCAAGCTCTTCGACAAAATGGACGAGTATGCGCGGGCGGAGGAGGATGCGCGAAGACGTAGCATCTCCGCCCTCGGCCTTGCCCAGGAGGAGCGGCCCCCGCGCGAGGTCGGGGCGGGTGGCCCTTCCTCGAAGCCGGGCCGTAGCCGAAAGCCCCGAGGAGGCCTTCCCCGAGGCAGTGAGGACGAAGTACAGAAAGGCTCGTCTAGGTGTAGGCCCAAACCTCGGCGCCGCCAGCGCCGGTCGCAGGCGGCCCATCACGTCCTCGCCACCGAGAGCACCCGCCAAGGACCTGACCCTGCCTCACGGAGGGGAGTCCGGGGATCGGAGGGCGGATTTGACTACGGCAGCCAACCCCGCGCAGAGCAGGAGCTTCTGCGCTATGGCAAGTGGTGCGAGGTACACGGCTACGGCGATCATTACACAAGGGCATGCATCGCGGTGATGGAGCTGCGGAGGGTGACGGCCGGATCTCGGACTCCGCCTCCTCGGCCCCCCGCCGAAGCCCATGTGGGGCACCCAAGGGATAGCCCCATATGGGCCACCGCAACGGAGGGCGCGCAGCATCACACCGTCAACGTCATCACCGGAGGCTCTTCCTCAAAAGCCCCCGGGGAGCAGCCGCAGCTGTGGATGCCGCCCCGCAACATCACCTTCGACTTGAACGACGCCAGGGGCGTGGAGTACCCTCACCAAGACCCTCTAGTAATCCAGTCCCACATAGCATGCTGCGAAGTCAAGCGCGTCCTTGTCGACGGGGGAAGCTCCGCGAACATCTTATTCGCAGACGCCCTCGACCGCATGGCAATCCCCCGAAGCCGGCTGGAGCAGCCAGGAGCTCCACTTCAAGGCTTCGGGGGTCAACCGCTGCAGGCCCTGGGGCACGTTTCCCTTCCTGTCACCTTCCGTCAAGAGGGCAACAAAGGTAACATCCGGACCGAGCATGTCACCTTTGATGTCGTAGGTACCCCGCACCCCTACAACGCCATACTGGGGCGACCCGCCATCAACTCTTTCGAGGCAATCCCGCACCACGCCTTCTTGTGTGTAAAGCTCCCGGGCCCGGAGGGTGTCATCACCGTCTTCGGCGACCAGGACCTGGCAAGACGTGCCGAAGGCGGCAGCCGCGTCTCGCATCGCCCGGTGCATGCCCTCTCCGGCGCGCCCGGTGCTGGGCCCTCCGCCCCCGGGTGGACGCCCAAGCCTCGGCTCGAAGGCGGCGTCAAGAAGGTGCCGCTCCAGGCGGAGGGGCAGTTCGTCTCCATTGGCGAGGGGCTCCCACCGGGGGTCGAACGGGAGCTGCTCCGAGTGCTTCAGAACAACGTGGACATCTTCGCATGGTCCCCGGAGGACATCAAGGGCGTGGATCGCGCGGTAATCCAGCATCGTTTGGCGGTCCGCCCGATGCCAAGCCGGTCAAGCAAAGGCTCCGGCGTATGTCGATGGATCGGCAGCAGGCGGCCAAAGCGGAGGTGGCGAAGCTTCTTCGCGCCGGGGTCATCCGCGAGGTCCACCATCCAGAATGGCTCGCTAACCCGGTGCTAGTCAAAAAGGCCAGCGGGGCCTGGCGCATGTGCATCGACTTCACGGCACTCAACAAGGCGTGCCCGAAGGACAACTACCCCTTGCCGCGCATCGATCAGCTGGTTGACGCCACTGCTGGGTGCGAACTCATGAGTTTCCTGGACGCCTATTCCGGCTACCACCAGGTATACATGGCCGAAGACGACGAGGAGAAGACCAGTTTCATCACACCACTTGGGACGTTCTGCTTCGTCAGAATGCCCTTTGGCTTGAAGAACGCAGGCACTACCTTCACCCGCCTCGTCGCCATCGCCCTGGCCGCCCAGCTCGGGAGGAACGTCGAAGCCTATGTCGATGACGTGGTGGTCAAAACTCGGCAACTTGCCCTACACGGCCGGGACCTCCAGGAGACCTTCGACAACCTCCGGAAGGCGGGCATCAAGCTCAACCCCGACAAATGTGTCTTCGGGGTACAGGCGGGCAAACTCCTCGGTTTCCTCGTGTCCGGGCGAGGCATCCAGGCGAACCCCGACAAAGTAGACGCTATCCTGGGTATGGAGCCGCCCAAGACAACGAGGGAGGTCCAGAGGCTGGCGGGCCGCATGGCAGCATTAAGCCGCTTCCTATCCAGGGCGGCGGAGCGGGGCCTGCCGTTTTTCAAGACACTCCGCGGGTGCGATGGGTTTCGTTGGGACGGGGACTGCGCGAAGGCCTTCAACGAGCTCAAGCAGCACCTGGCAAGCCTCCCCACTCTGGTCGCCCCAGCACCAGAGGCTCCCCTCCTGCTCTATCTGGCCGCGTCAGCTACCGCGGTCAGTGCCGTCCTCGTCTTAGAGGAAGGCGCCATGCAGCGGCCTGTCTACTTTGTCTCTGAAGCCCTTCAAGGCGCCAAGACAAGATACACGGAGCTGGAGAAGCTCGCCTATGCGCTGGTCATGGCCTCCCGGAAGCTTCGGCATTATTTTCTGGCTCACCCGATCACAGTGCCTTCCTCATTCCCCCTGGCAGAGATGCTACACAACAAGGAGTCCACAGGGCGTATCGGTAAATGGGCCGCCGAGCTCGCTCCCTTCTCCTTGACGTATGCTTCGCGAACGGCAATTAAATCCCAAGTCCTGGCGGATTTCCTCGCCGAATGGACCCCGCCGGCCCAACCCGGCCAGATGCACGATGACCCCGTCTGGATGCTTACAATCGACGGAGCTTACAGCGTCGCCGGCGCGGGCGTAGGGGCGGTGATCGTCACGCCCGAGGGGCAGCGTTTGCTGTACTCGGCGCGCCTTGCCTTCCCCGCCACCAACAACACGGCCGAATACGAGGCGCTGCTCTTTGGCCTGGCGAAGCTCAAGGCAGTCGGGGCGAGACGGGTGTTGGTCCGCACCGACTCGCGCTTGGTGGCCGGCCATGTGGACAAGTCATATCAAGCCAAGGACCCTGAGTTGGCCAAGTACCTCGCGGCGGTACGGGCGAGAGAAAGGCACTTTTTGGGTGTCACCGTCAAGGCCATCCCCCGGGCGGAGAACGAGCAAGCAGACGCCCTCGCCAAGGCGGCCAGCCAGCAACTGCCCCCCTGAGGGGGCATTTTACGAGGTGTTAGCAAAGGCGGCCATCGCGCAGGACAACCGGGACGCGGCACTCGTCCACCGCATTGATCGGCCAGGAGATTGGCGGGAGCCCATTTTCAAATTCTTACAAGGCCTCGCCGAGCCGGAGGATCCTGCCGAGCTGCGATGATTGCAGCACCGCACACGGTCCTTCCAGGTGTTTGAAGGGACACTCTACAAGAAGGGGGTTTGCGCGCCGCTCCTGCGCTGCCTCTCGACTGAGGAAGGAAAGGAACTCTTGGCGGAAATCCACGCGGGCGTATGCGGATCCCACCTGGCGCCGAGGTCATTAGTCGGCAAGGCGTTCAGACAAGGCTTCTACTGGCCGACTGCCGTCACCGACGCCCAGGACCTCGTCCGTCGGTGCCAAGGGTGCCAATGGATGGCGCGCATCAGCCGCAGGCCCCCGACAAGCCTCAACCCAATCCCCCCGGTGTGGCCACTGGCGCGCTGGGGTCTCGATATAGTAGGACCACTTGCCCGAGCTCCAGGGGACCTCAGGTTCGTGGTAGTCGCGCTGGAGTATTTCTCCAGGTGGCCGGAGGCGATCGCTCTGGCCAAAGTAACTTCTGCGGCCATACAGCGCTTCCTATGGCAAAACATCAAATGTCGCTTCGGGGTACCTCGGGAGCTCACGGTCGACAATGGCCTGCAGTTCGACGCCGCCCTCTTCAAAGATTATTGTGACAGCATGGGCATCACCCTCCGATTCGCCTCGGTAGGGCATCCCCAGTCCAACGGGGCGGTCGAACGGGCGAATGGCGCCATTTCTGCCGCCATCAAAAAGCGCCTGGTTGGATTGCCGAAGGGCAAGTGGCCAGACGAGCTTCACAGCGTTCTATGGTCGCTTCGCACAACGGTAACGCGCCCAACGGGATTCACGCCGTTCAAGCTCCTCTTCGGCGACGAAGCAGTGACGCCCGAGGAAATTAAGGCAGGCTCGCGAAGGGTCCTCGTCCAAGCACCCGAAGAGGAGCGCCGTGTGTCCTTGGACCTCCTCGACGGGATACGGGCAGACGCAGCCCACCACGTCGAGAAGTACGCGTGGCAGACAATGCATACTCGGGACCGCTCTATATGCCCGCGGGGGTTCAAGCCTGGGGATCTCGTCCTCAGAGTGGCGCTTCAGGCGGAAACCGTTGGCAAGCTGGAATCCAAGTGGGAAGGCCCCGTACATCGTAACGGAGGCATTGCCAAAGGGGCGTACCGCCTCGCCACGCTTCAAGGACAAGCCTTCTGGCACACATGGAACGCGGACAGGTTGCGGCGGTACTACGCCTAGAAGCAGCACAGTAGGCGTAGAGCCACCGGCCCGTTGTTAGGCGATGCTCGCCCGCGCAAACGGGAGTTCAATAACGGTTGCTGTTCCAAGAGCATCCCCTGTCCGCGCTAAGCAGAACAAAGTCCACGGACTCTAAATAAGACGTAGCGTCGAGCCTAGCTCCGCACGCGCGAGTCTCCGGACTATAAAGAAGACGTAGCGTCGAGCCTAGCTCCGCACGCAATAGTCCACGGACTCTGAATAAGACGTAGCGTCGAGCCTAGCTCCGCACGCAATAGTCCACGGACTCTAAATAAGACGTAGCGTCGAGCCTAGCTCCGCACGCGTGAGTCTCCGGACTATAAAGAAGACGTAGCGTCGAGCCTAGCTCCACACGCAATAGTCCACGGACTCTAAATAAGACGTAGCGTCGAGCCTAGCTCCGCACGCGTGAGTCTCCGGACTATAAAGAAGACGTAGCGTCGAGCCTAGCTCCGCACGCAATAGTCCACGGACTCTAAATAAGACGTAGCGTCGAGCCTAGCTCCGCACGCGCGAGTCTCCGGACTATAAAGAAGACGTAGCGTCGAGCCTAGCTCCGCACGCAATAGTCCACGGACTCTAAATAAGACGTAGCGTCGAGCCTAGCTCCGCACGCAATAGTCCACGGACTCTAAATAAGACGTAGCGTCGAGCCTAGCTCCGCACGCGCGAGTCTCCGGACTATAAAGAAGACGTAGCGGCGAGCCTAGCTCCGCACGCAATAGTCCACGGACTCTAAATAAGACGTAGCGTCGAGCCTAGCTCCGCACGCGCGAGTCTCCGGACTATAAAGAAGACGTAGCGTCGAGCCTAGCTCCGCACGCAATAGTCCACGGACTCTAAATAAGACGTAGCGTGGAGCCTAGCTCCGCACGCGCGAGTCTCCGGACTATAAAGAAGACGTAGCGTCGAGCCTAGCTCCGCACGCAATAGTCCACGGACTCTAAATAAGACGTAGCGTCGAGCCTAGCTCCGCACGCGCGAGTCTCCGGACTATAAAGAAGACGTAGCGTCGAGCCTAGCTCCGCACGCAATAGTCCACGGACTCTAAAAAAGACGTAGCGTCGAGCCTAGCTCCGCACGCGCGAGTCTCCGGACTATAAAGAAGACGTAGCGTCGAGCCTAGCTCCGCACGCAATAGTCCACGGACTCTGAATAAGACGTAGCGTCGAGCATAGCTCCGCACGCAATAGTCCACGGACTCTAAATAAGACGTAACGTCGAGCCTAGCTCCGCACGCGTGAGTCTCCGGACTATAAAGAAGACGTAGCGTCGAGCCTAGCTCCACACGCAATAGTCCACGGACTCTAAATAAGACGTAGCGTCGAGCCTAGCTCCGCACGCGTGAGTCTCCGGACTATAAAGAAGACGTAGCGTCGAGCCTAGCTCCGCACGCAATAGTCCACGGACTCTAAATAAGACGTAGCGTCGAGCCTAGCTCCGCACGCGCGAGTCTCCGGACTATAAAGAAGACGTAGCGTCGAGCCTAGCTCCGCACGCAATAGTCCACGGACTCTAAATAAGACGTAGCGTCGAGCCTAGCTCCGCACGCAATAGTCCACGGACTCTAAATAAGACGTAGCGTCGAGCCTAGCTCCGCACGCGCGAGTCTCCGGACTATAAAGAAGACGTAGCGTCGAGCCTAGCTCCGCACGCAATAGTCCACGGACTCTAAATAAGACGTAGCGTCGAGCCTAGCTCCGCACGCGCGAGTCTCTGGACTATAAAGAAGACGTAGCGTCGAGCCTAGCTCCGCACGCAATAGTCCACGGACTCTAAATAAGACGTAGCGTGGAGCCTAGCTCCGCACGCGCGAGTCTCCGGACTATAAAGAAGACGTAGCGTCGAGCCTAGCTCCGCACGCAATAGTCCACGGACTCTAAATAAGACGTAGCGTCGAGCCTAGCTCCGCACGCGCGAGTCTCCGGACTATAAAGAAGACGTAGCGTCGAGCCTAGCTCCGCACGCAATAGTCCACGGACTCTAAATAAGACGTAGCGTCGAGCCTAGCTCCGCACGCGCGAGTCTCCGGACTATAAAGAAGACGTAGCGTCGAGCCTAGCTCCGCACGCAATAGTCCACGGACTCTAAATAAGACGTAGTGTCGAGCCTAGCTCCGCACGCAATAGTCCACGGACTCTAAATAAGACGTAACGTCGAGCCTAGCTCCGCACGCGTGAGTCTCCGGACTATAAAGAAGACGTAGCGTCGAGCCTAGCTCCACACGCAATAGTCCACGGACTCTAAATAAGACGTAGCGTCGAGCCTAGCTCCGCACGCGTGAGTCTCCGGACTATAAAGAAGACGTAGCGTCGAGCCTAGCTCCGCACGCAATAGTCCACGGACTCTAAATAAGACGTAGCGTCGAGCCTAGCTCCGCACGCGCGAGTCTCCGGACTATAAAGAAGACGTAGCGTCGAGCCTAGCTCCGCATGCAATAGTCCACGGACTCTAAATAAGACGTAGCGTCGAGCCTAGCTCCGCACGCAATAGTCCACAGACTCTAAATAAGACGTAGCGTCGAGCCTAGCTCCGCACGCGTGAGTCTCCGGACTATAAAGAAGACGTAGCGTCGAGCCTAGCTCCACACGCAATAGTCCACGGACTCTAAATAAGACGTAGCGTCGAGCCTAGCTCCGCACGCGTGAGTCTCCGGACTATAAAGAAGACGTAGCGTCGAGCCTAGCTCCGCACGCAATAGTCCACAAACTCTAAATAAGACGTAGCGTCGAGCCTAGCTCCGCACGCGCGAGTCTTCAGACTATAAAGAAGACGTAGCGTCGAGCCTAGCTCCGCACGCAATAGTCCACGGACTCTAAATAAGACGTAGCGTCGAGCCTAGCTCCGCACGCGCGAGTCTCCGGACTATAAAGAAGACGTAGCGTCGAGCCTAGCTCCGCACGCAATAGTCCACGGACTCTAAATAAGACGTAGCGTCGAGCCTAGCTCCGCACGCGCGAGTCTCCGGACTATAAAGAAGACGTAGCGTCGAGCCTAGCTCCGCACGCAATAGTCCACGGACTCTAAATAAGACGTAGCGTCGAGCCTAGCTCCGCACGCGCGAGTCTCCGGACTATAAAGAAGACGTAGCGTCGAGCCTAGCTCCGCACGCAATAGTCCACGGACTCTAAATAAGACGTAGCGTCGAGCCTAGCTCCGCACGCGCGAGTCTCCGGACTATAAAGAAGACGTAGCGTCGAGCCTAGCTCCGCACGCAATAGTCCATGGACTCTAAATAAGACGTAGCGTCGAGCCTAGCTCCGCACGCGCGAGTCTCCGGACTATAAAGAAGACGTAGCGTCGAGCCTAGCTCCGCACGCAATAGTCCACGGACTCTAAATAAGACGTAGCGTCGAGCCTAGCTCCGCACGCGCGAGTCTCCGGACTATAAAGAAGACGTAGCGTCGAGCCTAGCTCCGCACGCAATAGTCCACGGACTCTAAATAAGACGTAGCGTCGAGCCTAGCTCCGCACGCACTCTACGGAGTATAAATAAGACGCAGCGGGGGGACGCCTTCGCGCGCACTCTACGGAGTATAAAGAAGACGTGGCGTCGAGCCTAGCTCCGCACGCAATAGTCCACGGACTCTAAATAAGACATAGCGTCGAGCCTAACTCCGCACGCGCGAGTCTCCGGACTATAAAGAAGACGTAGCGTCGAGCCTAGCTCCGCACGCAATAGTCCACGGACTCTAAATAAGACGTAGCGTCGAGCCTAGCTCCGCACGCGCGAGTCTCCGAACTATAAAGAAGACGTAGCGTCGAGCCTAGCTCCGCACGCAATAGTCCACGGACTCTAAATAAGACGTAGCGTTGAGCCTAGCTCCACACGCGTGAGTCTCCGGACTATAAAGGAAATCGTAGCGTCGAGATTTGCCTCCGCACGCGCCACTCCACGGAGCATAAACGAGATGCGTACACCTGTCCTCCGCGTCCCGCGGCAGGTAACACCAAACATAAAGTACTACTCGGTTCCATTGCAAAAGCAAAGGGGTTACATGGTCACATGCGTAAGAACCAGTACATCATCCCCCTGCACCACCCGACCAACCGCTCAGTCTTGGCGCGGTGCGGACGAGCCCGCGCCGTTGTCGCCGCGGCGCTGAAGGACCCCTTCAAGCCACTGGAGGAGGTCCCCCTCCCCATGCAACGTCTGCTGCACGGCGACTCTAGCTGCACCTTCCCCGAAGCGGCCCCAGATCCGTTGGTGGAAGTTCTGCAGGCTAGCCCCAATGGAGCGGATGGCGTCCGACATAACCTCTGGTCGGTCGGGAAGATCCAGTTGAGGATTCGCTAGCTCATGGGTATGGCCTACACCCACGAGTATGAAGCAGGGCGAGGGCGAAGCACGCACCAACATAGCTGCAGTGCTCGCCAAAGGTCCTGGCGCCACGAAGAGCAATGCCGGCCCCCTCCTCGATCAGCCCGAGCGTCTCCGACAGGGCCTCCGGCCTGTGCGTAGTATCCGGCACTCGGACGCACAGATCTCGAAGGGCCTGGTTCAGAGACTCCATGGCCCGCCACGCCGACACAGACGCATTTTCCAAGGCAAGGCGGTTCTCGGCAGCAGCCTCCGCCAGCTGGGCGTTCTCCCCTTCTAGGACGGAGATCTGCTGCACGAGGGCGGCGCGTTCCCCAGCCGCGGCGTCCCGCGCTTCCGTGGCCGCAACTTGTGCGGCCACCAGGGCGTCCTCCGCCTCCTCCTCCAGCGCGCGAAGTTCTTCATCCTTCGCGGCGATAGCGGTGTTTGCTTCGTGGAGGTTGGCTTCCAGAGCCCTCTGCTCCCGAACGCGGGCCTCGTCAAAGGACCGGCTGAGGGCAAGCGTCTGACAGGAACAACAAATCAGCAGGCGTCTGGCAGCACCGTACAAGCTGAAGCGCACGTACTTACCCTCATCTCGGAGGCCTGCAACGCGAGCGCCAGGAGGTCCCCCGCACATGATGACAGCACCTCTCGATTGAGGCCGTTGTCGGCACGCTCGGCGGCGGCGGTGAGGTCACAAAATATCTCCGGACGAGGGAGGAAGTCCGAGCGAGCGAGTCCCGGCCCCAACACGCCAGGATTTACCGTGGCCACGGCCACGTCAGCAGCAATGGACACCGGCGGGGCATCCTGCACACGGCTCCCGACTTCGCGCATACCTCCGCTGCTCGATCCTTCGCCGCGTACGGGAGACGTCGTCTCGCCTGATGTCGGCAGAATGAGCGAGCAGATCAGAGAAAGTCTCGCGAAGTCAGGGGAAGAAAGGGACTCACACCTACCTCCTGCGCCCCTCGTCACGGTGGGAAGTGGCACCGGGTCGACCACCCAGGGGGACGCAGGTGCCTCGACGGTTGGGGAGAAGGTCTTCTCGGCCGCGCCAGCTGCCGTAATCCCACGGCAAGGCCCCGCAACAGCGTATCGACCCCCCGTTGGCGGGGGGGGGGGGGACTACGTCCGAGGGCGTTTCGCCTGCGGTGACGCAGGTGATTCTTCCACGGCAGAACCAGCTCCGGTCATTGCCGCCCCCGCGGTTTCCTCCGCAGGGGGCACGCCCTCGTCGGCCGCTACGGTTGATAGCGCACCGTCCCCCGTGGTTTGCTCGCCGGGGACGATGCCACCCCCCGGGTTGACGGGTTCCAACTCAGCGGTGGCCGCGAGCCCGAGCACAGGCTCGTGGGCAGCGGCAGAAAATGTCGGGGGATCCGCGGCGGCGCGCCCCTCCGAAGCAGTGTGGCCAGGCCCTCCGCCGGTCGCACGCTCCGCCTCAGCCGAGCTAGCCGCTGGGGGGGCTGCCGGGTCGCATACGGCAGCCGGGGAACGGGCCCGGCGTCGCGAAGACAGCCCCCCCCCCGCGGGGCTATCACCGTCCTGAGAGCCGGGAGTCCCGGCGGGGAGCTCTTCCGGCACCATGCGCTCGGGCACGGCAATGCCAACAGCCTCGCAGGTGCGGTTTATCCGCCCCTGCTTAGCCGCCTTCACCGCGGCCTCGCGAGCCCGGTGCTCCGTAAGCGTATACGGGCCGAGGAGCGCCGCAACCACGCGCTCCGCGTCTTCTAGCCGAGTCACTGCGCAGGAGATCACGTCAGTTAGGCGGAAGCCAAACAGATACAATGACACGATGGGCGACTTACAAGGGGCGGAGGGCGGAAGCACCCGAGACACACATGGTTCGAACCCGTCCTCGCGGGGGCCATTCGGCACAACATACTTCCCCCGGGAGGAGAGTGGCGCCGCCCCATGCATCGTGAACTCCTCGGCTAGGTCGCGCACGCTCATTCGACGGGCGACACCGACGAGGCTCTGTAGCTTTCGCGTGTCGTCAATCTCCGCCTTCAGACTCGGCGTGCTATTAAATGAGATCGGCCCGCCTCGGCACTGCATTCTGCTCTTGTCGGTCACAGTGTAATAGAACCACCACCGCGTCCAGCCGGACGCCCACTGCCCTGACGAGGCGGACACAGGAAACAACGTCGCGCAGGACGCCCGGAGCACGAAGTCCACACCGCCAAAGTTGGACACCGCCCCGCCAACCCTTCTGGATCGACAGTGCGCATCGTGCAGGGTGGCGAATAAGCTGGCGCTGGGGCGCCACCCCTCTGTCCGCATCGCCCACGCGAAGACAGCGAGGCGGAGTAGCGCGTGGGGCGTCAGCTGGGCCAGCTCCAACTGGTAGGCCCGCAGGACTTCGCCCACAAACAGCGTGCAGGGCATCCGAAGGCCGGCATCGAAGAACGCGACGAAAACAATTGCCTCCAGGGCCCCGGGCTTCGGCTCCGTCTCGTCCCGGCGGGGTAAGCGAGCCCCATTGCGATCCGCGATCTTCCCCTCATCCACGAGCCGTTGTAGCGTCCCTTCCGTCATGCGGCTCCTCCCCAGCACACGGGAGCAGGAGCCTCCCGAGTGCTCCATCGCGTTCCACATCTTGTTGGCGCGCGAGCTCCCCCGCGGCACCAGTTTGTACTCTTGGGAAGGATGGTTCACCTCGCCCTGGCTAGGCAAGGAACCGCTGCGGGGGTGGTACGTGGCGTCGTCGTGGCTGGCCATCGCTCTCCGCGATAAGGGAAAGAGAAGAAGCAGGCAAGGGAGCAACTGGCGTGACAATTAGCACGGGCGCAAGCGAGGCGGCAGGTCAAAAAGCAAAGCGAGAAAGGGTGCCTCCACCTCAACACTAACACCTTATAAAGGCCGCTCGCCTGCCCGGGCGCTCAATGCACAGACGGATCAGATTCCCGGCGATTCGGCTGTCCAAGATTTGGAAAGAAGAACCGCTCGGACCTAGAAGGCCGTGCCTGGTAGGTGGCCAGGCAGCGCACAACTCCCTTACCTCTTCAACACGCGTCCAACTTCTCGGGGGGCGAGGCGAACGGCCGCGGTCACGCAACCGCTCACATCCCACGACGCACCAGTCGTGAGTCGCCACGTGCCCCACCTGCAGCATGGCAGACCGCACGACGCGACAGCCTGACTTCTGCCAGGCCAGACGTCGGCGTAATTCCAGCCGCCATTAAAAGCGCACTACGGGACTACAAGGTCACAACAGCCCCGGAGCGCGCGCGTCTACTTCGACTTAGGCGCCAGCTTCGCGGCCACCCGTTCGAAGGGTAGCGGACGGAGCGCGCGCGTCTACTTCGACTTGGGCGCCAGCTTCGCCGCCACCCGTTCGAAGGGTAGCGGACGGAGCGCGCGCGTCTACTTCGACTAGGCGCTAGCTTCGCCGCCACCCGTTCGAAGGGTAGGGGACGGAGCGCGCGCGTCTACTTCGACTAGGCGTCAGCTTCGCTGCCACCCGTTCGAAGGGTAGGGGACGGAGCGCGCGCGTCTACTTCGACTAGGCGCCAGCTTCGCTGCCACCCGTTCGACGGGTAGGGGACGGAGCGCGCGCGTCTACTTCGACTAGGCGCCAGCTTCGCTGCCACCCGTTCGAAGGGTAGGGGACGGAGCGCGCGCGTCTACTTCGACTAGGCGCCAGCTTCGCTGCCACCCGTTCGACGGGTAGGGGACGGAGCGCGCGCGTCTACTTCGACTAGGCGCCAGCTTCGCTGCCACCCGTTCGAAGGTAGGGGACGGAGCGCGCGCGTCTACTTCGACTTGGGCGCCAGCTTCGCTGCCACCCGTTCGAAGGGTAGGGGACGGAGCGCGCGCGCCTACTTCGACTTGGGCGCCAGCTTCGCTGCCACCCGTTCGAAGGGTAGGGGATGGAGCGCGCGCGCCTACTTCGACTTGGCGCCACCTTCCGCTGCCACCATCCCAGATTTCAGGCTCCCCAACCACAAGCTTGGAGGAATTCACAGGCCGCAGGGGACGTAGGGGGCCAAAGGACTCGACGACATGGCTTCGGCCCTGTGAAGCCCTTCACCATGAGAGGCTCCTGTCGTAGGGGTGGCCCCCACCTAAGCCCAGCAGGCCTGGTAGGAAATTATAAGGCCCAGAATAGGCCATGTGTAATGACATAACTGCCCCCAGAGGGGATAACCAGATGTAAGGGTATAGCTGTAAAAGCACTCCTCATGTGTGTGTGTGTGTGTGTGTGTGTGTGTGTGTGTGTGTA
Organism: Dendrocalamus latiflorus; assembly: GCA_017311315.1. Classification (NCBI taxonomy): domain Eukaryota; kingdom Viridiplantae; phylum Streptophyta; class Magnoliopsida; order Poales; family Poaceae; genus Dendrocalamus; species Dendrocalamus latiflorus. The sequence goes on along the minus strand of CM029666.1, from coordinate 21,208,186 downwards.
TATATATATATATATATATATATATATATATATATATATATATATATATATATATATGAGTAAGCCTTGGGGAGGACCCAGGCCATTACACTTATCTTCATCACTCTCCACTACCATCTCTCTCTCTGTTTGGTCTGTAGCCACAACAGTGGGCGCGTCGTGTGGTTGCACCTTGAGTACACTGGACTTAGCCTGATCTCTTTATGATAAAGTTGGGTTTTTGGTTCTTATATTGTTCTTTTAAGGAAATATGGCCTTAACGTTCTAACCATGCTTTATATATTGAGGCAAGTAAAGTACATTATCCTTGACATTATAGAAAAGGACAAAAGAAAAAAATTACAACCAGATTCTTATTTGGAGAAAACAAGAACCACATCGGCAGAGAAAACTAAGCTGAGGGGGACATAGTAGGAACTGCGCTGGAGATGATGCGGATGGCCGGCAGTGACCTTAGAGTAACTTCTTTGTGAGATATATTGAGTGTAGCCAGCACTAACCTATCGTTGTTGATGACGATGCTAGAGATGGTGGAATCAGCCAGCATGACCTTTGGTAGAAATGAGGCAGAAGGTGTAGCCCGTAGGGAGATCGTCGTACACCTACCGATTGAACACCTCCTCTACAGACCTTGTCACTTGAGGAGGTAATGTTGAGTCCACAAGAACCCAACACTCAAAGGTGTCTTCAGGCCCTTCATTGGCTAGATCTGAGTGTGGACTCATGATATATGTCAAGGAGTGAAGGGGTAGAGCCTCTAGAGCAGGGGAGAAGAAAGGAGGTGATGATGACATCCCGAAGACACCAACTGGACTGATTACATGAGCACGAGCTAAAAAGATTAATTAATAGGTGAACTCGCTCTTAATTGAATTTGGTTTTAATTAACGAGAGAACTGGATATTACCTTATGCATGCAAATGTTGTGTGCATGCTCAAGTTTGATTTTAGAATTGAAAACATGGAGGCGAAGCTAACGGAGAAGAAGTACATGGAGCCAAGTAAGGCAAGACACATTCAAATCCTCATTACCACATTGGATCATCCACAAGTTCAATCGAGCTCACAAAGATGCTCTGAACATTCAAATGGTTTCAACTGGTATAAAAACTACCATCGGATTGGTCTGATCGACCTCAGATGTGCTCAGGATCGTCCGATCCACATCGGGAACTCGCAAGACCTTTGGAATGTTTGGACCAATTCGAATGGTTTTGACTGTCCGAATCGTCCGATCAGTGTTGGATGCTCAGATGCTTCAAAGACGTTCGGACCGCTCCGAACGATCGCGCCGTCCGATCTTCCACGGACCGCCCGATCGCCTTAGAAACGTTCGGGCCACTCCAAATGAATTGTACCGTCCGATCTTCAATGGGCCGCATGATCGCCTTGGAGACATTCAGACCATTCCGAACATTCGTTCATTCTGCGATGTTCGATCGGTTTTGGACGGTCGATAGTGACGGTGATGTTTGGACCACTCCAAACGTTCTCCCTCCTGCATCGTTCGATCAACTTTGGACGATTGATATTGATGGTAACGTTCAGACCAGGTCGAACGATACTGTCATTGGATTGGCTAAAGACGCTTGCAGCCGTTCGATTGACTTGGAGGTGTTCGGAATAGTACGACCGTGTCTCTGACCGTATACCTGGCGTATAAAGGCAATAACTTTCTCATACAAGGTTCGATTGAGGTGATCTTGGATTTGTTGAAAAGTTTATTTCTAGGGCTACATAATAGAGGAGGATTTATCTTCAAAAGCATCACAGATTTTTATTTTTATTTCCTTTTTGTGAGAGTCTGAGTCTAAAATACTAAGGAATTGTGTAGGGGACCTTACGGCCTCCCAAAGGTTATATAAGCCTTGTAATACGTAACTTTTTTGGCAAACCATGATTGAATCTATTATTTTTTTAAGAGAGAGCTATACACTTATTCTTTAAAGAGTTTGCCATCTGATTGCAACCTAGAGCGGAATTGAGCATTTCTCTACATTGTTCTTGTGACTCTCAAGAGCTGCGACGCATCTGCTTTGTGGTCAGGTAGATAGGATCACGAGCATGTTGTTGGACGAATTTTTTTGTCACAGGTTGCTGTTTTGATAGTGGTTGGCGCCATCGGTTTGTCAGGTTGCATGGATCCAAGTTATCATTATCGATCCTACATTGTGAAGATTGAGCACCCTGCATCATCTTGATATCAGAGCACGGTTGACACGGTAGGATTATTTACCCTAACTTTTAGATCAATTTCTTACTATTTATTACCTAGAGTCCACAAAACCGAAAATTGCCACAAAAAATTCCAAACCCTAGTTTTTGCATCTGTTATTCTCGTGAGTTTTGTTAAGTTTTCGTCCGTTAGAATTTTTGTTTAGATAATGATCATTGTGTTTCCTTCGCATCGCTTAATCATTGTGTCGTTCCTGTTGTTTTATCCAACAGCAGTAATCACAGTGAGCCTCACTCATAGTATTTCCTTTAATCTTTGAGACTGGCTGTTGACATTGCATCGAGGGCTGCTCTTGGTAGTAATCACACTTATTGAAATATGAATTTTTGCACCAAGAAGGCAGTTGATATACAAAAAGAGCCATGGTTTAAACAAATATATATACATAAAAGAAGTGAAAAAAGAGAGAGAAATAATTTTGTGGCCCAAGTCTACGTAAAAAAAATCAGATTATGTGATCAGATCCTTTTTGAGCAATCTTGTGCCCTTATATCCTTAATATTACAATTGGCTATCATCTCTCCTAGTACTTGGTGCAAAACGAGCTATCTATTCCTCAAATATCATATTACCTCTATTTAGCTCATTCCTTTGTTTGCACTACGTCACATTGATCTTGTGTTGTCTACCGTCACCAAAGTGTGTGCAGCTCACTTCCATCAAAGACTCATAAGAAATTTGGTTGGTAAGAGAATGTGAGGTTGAGTGAATTCCACAAATAAAATCTTTCATATACATAGTTTTTCTTGTTGTTTGCACTAACTATGGCAGGAAAAGAAAGAGAACCAGTATATGTTACACAAGCTGACCTTGAGAAGCTTATGAATGATTTCAACACTCAATTGAATGACAACATGAGCATCTTGAGGATGGAAATACTGGAGGAGCTTCGCAAAGATCGGGGCCCCGTTGGCATCCATGAAGGAGATGTTGAGTTTGACGAGACCGATGAGGAGAGGGCTGCATGGCTCACTAGAGAAGCTCCAGTTGATCGAACCGTGCCAATGCGGTTCGACCACCCCTTTCCAGGAGTGGGGGAGGTGTTTTCGGTGCTGACCATGGCCAAGGGAGAGGCTGTGGGCATGGACATGGTCGTGGGTGCAGTGGTGCCACCCACACCGCAATGACAATTATCAATGTCATGGCCGTCATCATGATGACCCGCACGTGGAGGAGAAATTTGGGAAACTCAAATTCACTATCCTCAAATTTGAAAGTGCTTCCGATCCAGATGCGTATCTCACATGGGAGCTCATGGTAGATAAGATTTTTCAGATGCACAATTATTTAGAAGAGAAGAAGATACACATGGCGTCACTTAAGTTTGATGGGTATGCGTTGATTTGGTGGGAGCAAGTGTTAAACCAAAGAGAAGATAATGGGAACCTCCAATTGCGATATGGGCTAAAACGAAGCATGAGCTGAGAGCACATTTTGTTCCTAACACTTATAAATGTGATCTTTTTTTGATAAACTATAGAATTTGAGGCAGGGAAGCTGTTCGATGGAGGAATACTGCAAGGATATGGAGCAAGCTATGATTAAGGCATGTGTGCATGAAGATGAAGAGCAAACACTTGCACATTTTCTATTTGGTATGAATAAAAACATCATGCGTATTGTGTAATATCAGCCCTACAACACTGTTGTCGAGTTGGTACATCAAGCAACAAAGGTAGAAAACAGCTATTGTAGGATGGAAAACTAGTACCAAGGACATCTTCTTTTAATTTGAAGGCGCCATCATCCTCAACCAATGCCACCAAAGCACGATTCAATTTAGGATGAGGTACATTGTAGCTAGTACTACTTCCAACACTAATGCTCGTCCTTCTTCAATTGCAAAAATAGCACTTACATCAAGTGAGAATAAGGCTACTACATGCCCTACACCCTCAATTGGTGCTACAACAAAAAGTAGAAAAATTCAATACTTCAAGTGTTTGGGACGTGGCCATAATTCTAGAAAGTGTCCCAACAACCGAGTTATGCTTCTAATGGAAGATAGAGAATATGAATTAGCAAGTGAAGATAAAGTTGAGCCTAGTCATGAAAAGGAGAGATATGAAGATGTATCAGATGACAATGAAGAGGTGGATGTGTTGAATTATGAGATGAGAGAGGCATTAGTAGTCACCAAAAATTTAAGCATGCTTACACAAAAAGGAGATGCACATCCGCAACGATTCAACTTGTTTCAAACACAAACCAAACTAAATAACAAAGTAATCAAACTTATTATTAATGGTGACAGTTGTCATAACTTAGCTAGTATTGAATTATGCGAGAAACTTGGTTTAAAAATGATGAAACATCCACGTTCATATCATGTGCAATGGTTTAGCGAATGTAGGAATGTAAAGGTTCAGTTTGTGGTGCATGTTATCTTCAATATTAGTGATTATGAGGACACCGTTGAGTGTGATATGATGTCTATGACTGTGTGCCATTTGCAACATGATGGCCGTTCTAACCAATATGCTTTCAAGTGGAAGGGAAAGACAAAAGAGTTTAATCCAATGACTATTAGTCAGATACATGCTGAATTACAACAAAAGAAACTTGCTGAAAATGAGGGTAAAAAGAAAGAAAAGAGAGACTACTAAACATCGGTGAGTGAGAGCCACAAGCTAAATATGAGAGGGAAAAGTAAAAGTGAGGGAGGGAAGGTTATGTTAGACATAAAATCGAAATTGAGAGATGTGAGCAATGACCTATCAAAGATGCACTTTGTGCTTGTGTACAAATATGCAACTGTGTTGCTTTATACTAATGGCTTGACCTCTCTTCCTAGTAGTGTTTCTTCTCTTTTGCAAGCCTTTGAAGACGTGTTTCCAGAGGAGATTCCAGTGGGACTTCCACCACTGCGCGGAATAGAGCATCAAATTGATCTAGTTTCCGGTGCGTCACTTCCAAACCGTCCAACATACCATACCAACCCGGAGGAAACCAAAGAAATTCAATGCGAAGTGCAAGAATTATTTGAGAAAGGGTATGTATGCGAAGTCTTAGTCCTTGTGTTGTTCTCATAATTTTTGTTCTTAAGAAAGATGGTATATGGAGAATACGTGTTGATTGTCATGCCATTGACAACATCACTGTTAGATATCATCATCCTATTCCTCGGTTAGATGATATGCTAGATGAATTTAGTGGTGCAGCCATATTCACTAAAATTGATTTGAGAAGTGGATACCATCAGATTAGGATGAAACTTGGTGATGAATAGAAGACTGCTTTTAAAATAAATTTTAGATTGTATGAGTGGTTAGTAATGCCATTTGGTTTAACTAATGCATTTCAAGTGCTACATAATGGAGGAAGATTTATCTTCAAAAGCGTCATAGATTTTTATTTTTATTTCCTTTTTGTGAGAATCTGACTCTAAAATACTTAGGAATTGTGTAGAAGACCTTACGGCCTCCTAAGGGTTATATAAGCCTTGTAATACGTAACTTTTTGGCAGACTACGATTGAATCTATTATTTTCAAGAGAGAGCTATACGCTTGTTCTTCCTAGAATTTGCCATCTGATTGCAACCTAGAGGGGAACTGGACATTTCTGTACATCATTTTTCTTGTGATTCTCAAGATATACGATGTGTCTACTTTGTGGTCAGGTAGACGGGATCAGGAGCGTGTGGTTGGGCGAATTCTTTTGTTGCAGATTGCTATTCTGATAGTGGTTGGTGCCATTAGTTCGTCAGGTTGCATGGATCCAAATTATTATTATTGATCGTACATCGTGAAGATCAGGCACCCTGCATCAGGAGTGAACTCAACGGCAATGTGCAGGAAAGAAACTGATGCCCGGGCTTCCGGTAAGCAAGAACAAGCAGGCACAAAGCCTATACCAAGCATACCACCTAAACACACACTAGTAGAGGAGGGGCATGTTGGCTTGCACTAAAGTAGATGTAAATCACTGCTGCAATGAAGGGGAATGACAACAATGGACGACATCGAGGCAAGAGGGAGCTCCAACTATACAAAGAAAGGAAAAGAAGAAACCTAGCCTACTGCTATACAAGGGATGGGTCCCTCACCCTACTCGACGCTGGAGATTGGCCGGAGCAAGGGAGGGGCTAGATCTAGGCGAATCTGAAAAAAAAGAGAGAGGAAGAGAGGGGGCCAAAGAAGGACAGTCATGGAGGTGTCTTGAGATGGGAACAAACCTGACTTCTCACATTGCTTGTCAATGCAGTTTCTTGTTAAGGACCTCCTTTGATTCAAGAAATTTCAATGAGAAACATCTTAGTTCTATATAATTTTGTATTGTAGTTGTGTTTTATTAAAGGAAATGTTCGACCGAATTTCATATGATGTGGTCGGTTGAATTCCTTATGTTTACTGTGGCATTCCTATGAAATCACAGGAATTTCAAAAAGGAATCAAAATATTCACTCCAACCCCATTTTTCCAATCCTCTATTTTCACATGTATTTATATCATATTTATATGTTTTTTGAATTCCTATGTTTTTAGCCTGTGAATCAAACATGTCCTTAAAAAGGGACTCTGATGGGCAGGACAAATTTGATTGATTTTAATTTCCATGTTTCTTCTGATTATAATTCCATGTGTTCTTCACATTATTTGATTTAAATATGAATCATACAATCAAATTAGGGAGTTTTTTACTCAATCGGTACCAGCATGACAGCTTGAATTGAGTCTAGGGTTAGGACTAGGTCAATTATTGAAACAAAATGATGGTCTAGTTGAAGTTGAATGAGTTGAACATAGTTTAAACTAGGACACAACTAACGTGCTGCATTATTCTCCACTGTCATTGTAACATCCCAAAAATTTGGCTTTTTGAAAAATTTAAATTCAAATTAATTATTTTAAGCTAATTGGATTTTATTTGGCTTTTCTGAATTTTCTGGAGTTTAAAACCTATTTTTAAAATTTAAAAGATAATTTAAAGTATGAAAATAAAATACCAACAGTAGTTGGAAATAATTTTGTTTAGTCCAAAATATGTCCAGAAGCTTCTGTGAATTTTTCTGGAATTTTTGGAGGTATTTTCATATTTTTCTGAGGCCTAAATAATTTCTAGCCTTTTCTGAAAATCTAAATCGAATTTGGAAAATAAAAATTCCTCCCTGCCCCTCCAGTCGACGCGTGGACAGCCTAGGTCCGCCCACGTCACCGCTCGGCCGATCCAGGCCGCACCTCCCCTCTCCCTCGCTGTCTAGCGGGCCCGGCCCATCAGCCGGCGGCCTCGCCTTCCCCTCCTCCTCGCCCGACGCGTGGACGGCTCAGAGGAGCCGCGTCTTCGCGCCCGGCCTCAATCCACCGCCCGATCCTTTCCCCGAGCCGCGTGGCAGCCATCCGCGCCGCCCGCCCGCTCCCTTCTCTCTCTCACTGCACGCGGGGCCCGCCTGTCGGATCCGTCGTCCCCGCGGAGCCGCCCCTTTCCTTTCTTCCCCCCTCCTCTTTCCTTTCTCGTCGGCCGACCGAGACCGCGCCGTATCCGGCCTTGCCTTCCCTGCCTCTCCCTGGTTTTGGAATCCCCGAGCCCCGGCGGGAAGCAAATCCCCAACGCCCGCGCCTCCTTTCCCTCTCCGGCCCCCTATTTCCTTTTTCCCCCAAACCTTCCCCGCCGGCCACCGAGATCTCCGGCGAGCAATTAAGCGCCAGTGTCCCCTCCTCCGCCCTATAAAAGCCCCCGCTCGGCTTCGCCTCCTCCCGCACCACCTCCCAGAGCGCTCCACCACATCTCCCGAGCCCCGTAGCGCCCTGCCACCGTGTTCCCTTCCCTAGCCGAGCTCCGCCCAACTCCGGCGAGCCTTCGCCGCCGCATCGGTCATCCCCGGAGCCCGCCGTCACCTCCCCGAGATCCCTCTCGTCCGTGCGATCCTCCCCGACACCTCAGCCGCCCCTCCCCGCCGCCGGAGCGCCGTCGCACCGGAGGACCCGAGCCAGCTCTGCCATCCCCTCGTCGCCGGCCACCTCCGCCCGTCCCCGAGCCCTGCCGACCCCTTCGTTGGACTCGTCTCCGCTCCGGGTTTGCATTTCACGCGTCATCTGCACCCCTCCGGCCTCCCCTCGCCACCGACGACCTTGCCTCCGTCCACTGCTGCCGGACCACTCCAGCAGGTAACCCTCAAAGGGATTACCTACCCTTACTGGGTAGGCAAAGCCTCCCCGCCCATTTGGTTACCAGCGCGATCTCTCTTTCCCCCCGGCTCCCTCGACGCGCGTTCGAGCCCCCGGCTCCGCACGCTGAGGTTGAGCCTTTCTATTATTTTCCGCGCTGACAAGTGGGTCCCACCCGTCAGCGGCCGCCGGTCTGCGCTGGCCACTGCCGCCTGGGCCCCACCCCTCTGTGCTGCTCTCTAACAAGTGGGCCCGAAGTCCAGTGGGTCCCACGTGTCAGAGGTTGAGTCAGTGGGCTCACTGTCCAATGGGTCCCACATGTCAGTGACCGCCAGTGGTTACTGTTCAGTGGGCCCCACCTGTCAGTCTCTCGGAATAAAAATAGAAATTAAAATCTAATATCCCAGTGGGCCCCACCTGTCAGAAATTTCCTAATTTCTGGATTTATTCAAATCTGAGATTTTCAAACCAGCATAACTTTCTCATTTTAACTCCAAATTCAGCGATTGAAATTTCTAAATTCATCTAAAATCATAATCTATCCAACTATGGCCTCTGCTGAATTTATTGGTTTTTATTTGAATTTTGTTTGTATTTATTTGCTTCGTCTCTTCTCACGTAGATTCCAACGTTGTCGACGATCCCTCTTCACATCAGCAAGAAGACCCAGAAACCCTGCAAGAAGGCAAGTCTCCTTTGATCATCTTGAACCTATGCTTTTTAAATGTTTTAAATATTTTAAATTATGTGCATTGCTATTTACATAAAATCACTAGTTCAAATCTTAAGGCATTAGTTATACCCAACCTTGTTATGCCCTCACTTGAATTTGATTGCCATGTACATTGTCACCCTAGAACTCCCTTGTCTCAATAATGAGATTAATATTAAACTTTGTGAATATTAGAATGGTAGGGTAATGCTTAGTCTTGCTATCTAATAACTTTGGAAAATCTTGAAAATGGGAAATTATGATTTATTATTGAACCCTTGTGTTTGAAAGTGAAGTGGCAATTGAAGTTGTCACTGTGATTTTAAAATAAAATAAAATGTGGAAATGGGTTTAGATTAGGGTGGATGGTTGGTTTGGATTGGTGCAGGAAGCACGAGATCTTGTAAAGTGTATGTTCCACCCTAGTCAATTAAGGACCGACGCTTGTGTTTATCCAGACTGAGCATTAACCGTACAACCACAAGTCTATATGGGTACGACCTAGCTGACTAACTTATGATAGTCTAGTTTAGGTGCCACCAGTGGAAAGTGGGTGCCAGGGATGGACTGGTTATTCACAGTGAGGGACAGGGATTTACTGTACTCATATGGCGCAAGAGGGGGCTTCGGTTCGGGCAGTTAGCCTACCTGCGGTGAAACCTCAGCGGGTGGTATCTAGCTAGATTAGAGTAAGGTAAAGGCTTTGTGATATTTTATCTGAGTCTCATGCCAAAGGAAGTGTGTTGACCTTTAGGATAAATTATCTCTTGTGGGTAAAGTTGTACAACCTCTGCAGAGTGTAAACTATTCGAATAGCCGTGCCCACGGTCAAGGGCGGGCAAGGAATGCATTCACATGGTAGATTTCTGGTTTTGTTTTAAAGTCAAAAGTTTTGTATTCCGAGAGTGGAGGGAACTCTCGGAAGGGTATCCTGGCGGTTGGAGCCAGAGAGGGTGGATGTAACCCGCAATATTAACTTGTTCAGTTGGAAATGATTAAGCTAGTGTTGGTGGATAGAACCTTCACTAGAGAATAATTGTTAGTTCTGTTAAAATCATTTACTTTGTTAAATTGATGCCTTCGAAAATAATTAGTAGTAAATGAAATTAAAATATTGCTTTGTGCAAAAGAGCCATATAGCCTTCCTTTGTCAAGCCTTGCACCTATGCATTTTTCCCAAGACTTGCGGAGTACTTTATGTACTCACATGCTACACTCAAAAATAAATCTCAGAGGAAGTTGAAGCTCAAGAAGGTGGCTACGACTACTGCTTCGCTTGTGGCTGTGACGGATTTTTCCCGGAGGACTAGGTCGCGCTTCCCCAGTCAATTGCCTGTGGCGAATTGATGGGTCGTCCTCGAGTTATCTTTGCTTCCGCTTTATTTCTTGTGTGCGAGGTCTTAAACCTCTATTGTAATAATGAGACCTTGTGGTCAGTACACTTAATTATTGTAATAAATCGTTGATGGTGATGTCTTCCATTCTGTTTCACTGTGTGCGCTAGCTTTGATCTGGGACTAGTGCAGTAATACACAGAGGGTCCGGGTTTGGAAATCCGGGGGCCCGACAGTCATGCTCACCTTCGCATTCATGTCAAGCTCGCTCACCTCTACCACCCATTCCTCCCCATGATCCACCATCATCGTGCTCCCCAATCTTCACCCTCTCGATAGCTAACCCCGCCTTGCGCCTCCCCTGTGGTTTCCGGCATGGCCCACAATCGATTCCACATTGCTACCACTCCTCACTCACTGCCGCATAAGCCCCCACCCCAACTCATGCATGTTTTGTCATTATGTCACCCACCGTTGGAAGAGAAGGTGCTTCATGGTAGGAGACTGGTTGAGGAGGGGGTTTTCATTCACTTGACGAGATACTACAAGCTAGTAAGAAAATACTCTTGAAACTAGGCTAGCTGGGAAGCTTCCATTCATATGGTTTGGGCCTAAATCTGGGCCTACTTCAACAAGCCCTAACAAGATTGTAGAGGATAGAGTGCTAATCTAGCCTTGTAAAATGATCATCGACTCATGTAGTGATCCTTTTACCATCTCCGAATGATAAACCTTTCACAAATAAGCCCTCTAGTCACAAAATATATGTCATTTTGGGATACATGTGGTCAAACTTTCGAAACTTCAACTGTCGATATCTTTTCAAATATTTATATTGGATACATGGAAATTATAATTTATTGATTTTAAAAATATATTACAATAGAAATTAATGGTCAAATTGATGTTTTCAAGACTATGTCAATATTCAAAATGACATGTTTTTTGTAACTGAGTGGAGTACAAGACACTTAGCTTGAAAGTCAAACATCTGCTACTCATCATCCTCCTTTTGATCAAGTTACACCAACTGCTTATGCAGTGTCTATGTGCAGTATATTTTTTAGTAAATCTCTTTCTTCACCTTTTAATATTTTTTAATATTTGAATACACGATCATATCAGAGTATGCTATAGGCATGCAAAATAGTAAAAGGTTTTTTTGTGAACATGTAACATCCTACAAAGAAGATGACAATAGCGCGCACTAGCTTGGACTTAATTGAACATGCGGAGAAAATTTCAATACTTCCTAAATTAGCAATGACAAAATCAACAACCTATATATTTTAGCAGGGGGCATTTTGCAATGGTCGTTTTTTTTTTGCAATTACAAAGAAGACGCACAAGCACATCACCACATGAGCATTTCCCTTAGCACATGTCTAGAAAGATGGAAGCAAGAGATAAATCCATGACCTCACAAAATTTCTATTGAAACAAACTCGCGCATATGTAAAGATAAACATGAGAAGTTGAAACTTGGTACAACTCAACAACCCATTGAGAAGTGGGTCTCTTGCAACGATAATCCATTATGTTTGCAAATTGCACAATTTAGAGTGCCATATATAGATTCTTGTCCAAAAGAGTTGATTCTTATGAGGCGAAGTGTGCTAAGGTGTCCATGGTGGAGGGGGAATGCTAATCGTAGCATTGGCAAATGAATGAATTCGCTATAGGGTGTGCCCTTTTTGGCTTATGGCTATGGTCTATGATTTCCCCTGAATAAACAAATGAGATGATTTCTCTGTTGTCTTTCCAAAATGGCTTATCAGGATAGCCTTTTCAATGTAGCTTGTTGGCATTCAGTTCGTTCGCACGAGCGCTCACACTAGCGCCAAAAAACAATTAGCCACAACTATAAGTCATCAATCACAGCCAAAAAGAACCCACCCATAACATCAATGATACATAGGTGTAGGGGTGGATATCAAGCCGACTTGGCTTGGCTCACGATAGCTCGCTAGGCAAGTGGCTCGGCTTGGCTCGTTAGGCTAACGAGCTGAAAGGGAGGCTCAGCTCAGCTCGGTTGAAAGCTCGAGCTTAGCTCATTAAGTTCACTACATACAAAACATGCAATTCAAGTATGCAACATCCATTAGTCCAAATTATAGATAACATGGGAATTTCGATAGAGTTTTGCCTATTACGACAACATAGCATTACAAATAACATCGCAAGTACCAAAAGATAACCCGTTGGATCATTACACAACCAACATTGCACAAAATGCAGTCATCAAGCACATCCATCAACACATGATGCCTTCTTCCTAGGTGTAGTCTTCTTTTTTATGGGTAGCAGTAATAGGTGTTCCCTGACAATGTTGTAAACATGGATTTTCAGGTGCTTCCATTCATACATCACATGACAAATTCAAATATCAGTAACATGCAAATCCTTTTAATATGTCAATAGGAGATGAATTGGAAAAAAGAAGGATAAAACCATTAGACTACATATGCTTGATCACATCATGGCATAGGATGTCACCAAATTTTAGTACTCCAACTGCAGTGTTTAGTCTCAAAAATCAAAAGATTTGATTCCTAGTTGTGATGTATGCTATACAGGGATGCTGACATGGAATAATTCAATTTGAGATCAAGCACACTATTCAAGTAATTCTGGGCAGAACTAGGATTAGCAAAAAACTGGGTGCAGCCCATAAATTGAGTACTAATTTTCAAGCATACTTGTACCAACTTAAATTGTTTTCAATGAACAACAATAACCTACTGATAGTTGCCCAAGATATTTCAACAAGCCTCATGCTTGCCACTGGCGTGCAAACCAAATGACATTTGAACTCTATTCTTGACGGTGCATTTCCATCATTTTCTAAGTATGTCGCTATAGGGGCCCTCCATTTTCCATATGGAAATTTTATCTGCACATCATGACATGCTAATCTTGCAATGCATGACGTGCAAATAAGGGACAAGCTACTGTAGTAGTATGACAGGAGAATAGGTCCCAATACAATATAACTGGTTCATAAACAACTAGAGAAGTTAATTAATTTAATGATGTTATGACATTTATAAATGGATTTTTTATAGTGCCATGCCTTATGTTAAGCTTGTAGGCATGGAATACCTCCTCGCTCGGCAGTTCTTGGACTCCATGCTTGCTTGCGCCTGCCACTCCATGCGCCGAAGGCTAGGGAAAGGTCAAGGGGAGGTGGGTACGGAGGCGGATGGCTAGGAGAAGGCCGAGGCAGATGGGACAGGGGGTGGGAAGGGGCAGCGGTGGTGGATGGCGAGGAGGAGGGGAGGCAGTGATGGAGGCAAATGGCGAGGAGGAGGTGTGGTGCCTCTCTGCGACTCTACACATTGGTTGCTTAGGAGGGTCTCATGACCTCCAGCTCCACCCGCGCCTTCATGCTAATTAGATATGAGCTCACCTTCAGTGTCACCTAGCGGTTGCCTCTAAGGTTCTTCAAGTTTGGTTGGATGAGAAGGGGATGGGGAATGGAATGGATGGGGATGGGGGCGAATGTGTTGGGTGGTGCCATGACGGTTAAGGATTTGGCAACTCCCATGCATTGGGGCTTAGTTATGACGCCTCTTGGCTGGAGCGCTATTGGGGTGGTCGAGCCTATTGAGCCAGCGAGCGGCTCACGAGCCAACTCGGGCTCGGCTCGTTACTGGCCTAGCTGAAACACTCATTCAGCTTGGCTTGTTTATGCCATGAGTCGAGCCGAGACGAGCTACACCTTAAATGAGCCAAGCTGGCTCATGAGCCTCGAGCTTTTTGCCCCACCCCTACATATGTGCTCAAGGAGGCATGGTACGGTGTGAAAAAGTAGCAATTCATGGTACATAGTTCCGATGGAAAAAGTATAATAAACCTAACAAAGCAACCTAGAGAGTAGACTATTGCATATACGAATTCGTGTAGATCATGCACTATTCTAGCAGAAGCCATCTAACAAAAGGGCTAATGGTTTTTGGCTAAAAATAAATAGTAGCGACTGAAAGAATTGGCTTTTAGAAGAAGGGGTGAGCGGTGGAGAAACTGAGGGAGATATGCATGCACAAGACGAGAGTGAGAGAGTAGGGTGCGTGATGTGCCCGTGACCCCTCCCTGCCTTATCCTCAGAGTGAGATGGGAGTGAGAGGTGCGGGGAAGCTGCTTTGGGAACCTGTATGTTCATATTGGTTTCTGAGTTCTCCTAGTAGAAGTCAGAAGCAAAAGCTAATATGAACAAGCCCAACGTACCACCAGCCTCAGACACGCACGAGCAACTCCCATCGACCACCGTGGCTGGCCATGCATGGATGTGCATCCTCTTCATCTTGGAGAATGTACATGAACCGTATCGATATACAAAACGATATATTTTGAACTGGAGGAGGAGTGAGTTTTTGGCATATATAGCAATGTTGCAACTCGTATTTATAGAAATGATTGTATGCATCGCGCATTGGCAAAAATAGCATTTTGTTGCCCGGTGGCTGGGTGGCGACATCAGAGAGGCGACACGTGCATCCTACCGCCTCGCCACCTGACGGCAAGTAGCCTGCTGTCCCGCCACCAGATGATAGACAGACTGCTGTCTCATGGCTAGACAGCAACAGGCCTGCCATCCCATGGCTAGATGCTAGGTAATTAAGCTTAATTTTTTTTGCATAATAATTGTTTGAATTTTTAAATATAGCAAATAACCTCAAAAAATTACGAAATTTTATGTACAGCCTTTCGACACAACGTAATTCATCGTGCAGTTTTTTGGGTAATTTTATCCACTCTAAATGTTGCTAAAAAATTTATACTATTGAGATATTTGCAGTACGAGGGAATGCACTACGTCATTATCAAGTCTGGAGGACACGTAGAGCACCTCCTATGACATAATTCCCTCGGGTGGACCAGCCGTTTGCTGTGCATCGTAGTTGGTATCACGAAGCCTAGGTCAGTGTCCTTGTAGGACTCTAACCCAAGTGTTGTAACATCCTGAAAGATATAAATAATAAATTGTGGAGCTTTTGGATTATTTTATTTGCTTTACATTTGAATTTGGAGTTTATTGACTTTTTGTAAATATAAAGGAATTTCAAAAGTAAAAAGAGGGAAGAAATCAGCACATAAAATGACACAACATGAACATCAAATAAAGAATCTGAAAAGATGATCCATAAAATGCCAAGGGAGAAATGTAAATAAGCATGAAATATCATCCCTAGAAATTTTGGCAAGCAAATTAAAGGAAGTTAACATTTATACATATATGCAAACCCATATGAATAACAGTGTATATAAAGATATACATGTATATACACATGTATGCCATATGAAAGAGTAAATAAATAAATATATGTGTACATACACAAAAATAAGAAGGAAATGAAAATATGTATATATATATACACACACATGTTCAAGTGTAAAGGCAAAATAAAAAAATGAAAATAACACAGCCGGGCCGGCCATCACCCCGGCCCAGCCGTTCCCCTCCACGCGCCACCAGCGCTTGGCGCGATCTCGCGCTCCGCGGCCCAGCCCAACCCCGCGCGCGCCCGCTTCCGCTGACGAGCGGACCCGCTCCCTCGCGCGCGACGTCTTTTGCTGGCCGGTGGGCCCGAGCCGTCAGGCTCTTCTTCCTCCCCTCTCCACGCGCCCGCGACGCAGCTCCCCCTCGGCGTTTGCTCCTCTGCCGCAGCAAATCCTCCGCTCTCCCTCCCTCACCTCGCGAGCAAGTTCAAAGTACCAACAGGAGGGGGAACGCACCTCTCCCGCCACCTCTCTCCTACGAAATCCTGGAGAAGATCTCGTTCTTCTCCCCTTCCCCGCGTGAACAGAGGAGCGCCAGATGCCGCCCTCGCCGCGCGCCTCTCTCCGGCTATAAAAGCCCCTCCCGTGAGTCGCAATTGCGCCGCAATGCTTCACTCTCCCCTTCCCTGGCCGCAATTGCGCCGTAGTGCCCCAATCGCCGCCGGCCCTCTCCTTCTTCCTGAACTCCGGCGCCGCCCTCCCCGCTGATTCCGGCCGCCCCGAAGCCATCCCAAGCTCCCAGAGCTTCGCGGGAGCAAGGCGAAGCCGACCCCCTCCTTCCCCGGGCCTCCCATCGCCTGAGCATCGCCGGCGTCGACCACCTCCCTGAGCCGCCGCCACCGCACGCTGCCGGCCTACCTCCGGCGCACCTCAGCCTCTGCCGCCACCACCACCAGCATCCCCGCGACCCCGACATTATATTTCACGAACATCCCGGACCTCCCCGGCAGCCCTCGCCGCCGGCCACCGTCGCCCCCGACTTCCTCTGCCCGGCCTCCTCCGCGACATACCTCAAAGGGATTTATTCCCCATATAGGGTAGGCAATGCCTCCCCGCTCACTTGGTTACCGACGCTCGTCTCTCCCTCCCCCTGCTCCCGCGGCGCGCGTTCGAGCCCCCGGCTCCGCGCGTAGCGGTCGAGCATTTCTTTTCCATTTTCCCTGCTGACAGGTGGGCCCCACCTGTCGGCCGGTGTAGCCGGAGCGGCCCACTGACCGCTGGGCCCCACGGGTCAGTGGAACCCCTGCACAGGACCCTACTGACAGGTGGACCCCACTGAACAGTAGCTGGACCCACTTGTCAGCGGCACAGCAAGAAAAGAATTAAAATAATAAAAAATGACATGTGGGTCCCACTGTCAGAAATGTAATAATTTTTGGAATTAACTGAACTGAAATATTCAAATGATCATAACTTTCTCATTTTAACTCCAAATTGAGTGAGACAAATTTCTAAATTCATCTAAATTCAAGATCTATCCAATGGAACTAAAATCATAATTGTTGGAGTTCATTTGAATTTATGGTGATATTTTATTGATTGGATGTTTTCTTTTTATCCAAATTTTCGCGCACGGTTAAAATAGCGTACGAGGCTCAAGAGGAAGAGTTCGAGGCAGCAGCACTAGAAGCTCCGGATAATCAAGCACCCGACCACTGTGACCAAGGCGAGTCAATACTTTGATCATGTTGAACCTACATTTCTTGCAAATTACTTTGTTTTAAATTAACAAATTGCATGTTGTTATTTTTATGCAAATTCATGTTCAATTTAATACTCTAGTTATATGCCGTGGTTTACCTTGAATAATAATACCCCCTCCATTGAAATGATTGAATGTATGAACCTTGTCGCCCTAGTAAAATTATACCAGTAACATTTCGAAAATAACTCCCTAATGATATGCTACGCTTAGTACTGCATAATTATACACGGGGCGCTGAAATGCCCCAAGTTTCATTGTCACTTTTAATCGTAAGAAACTGGTTTGGGCAGTCATGGTGATAATGACTGATATATTTGATATGACTATTTTACACACCCCAATATTCCCAACTTGCTTAAATATCTAGGCGGATTGGTTCGAGGGTGTGTATGTGTGGTGCAGTGGATGCACAAAGTGGGTTGGTGATAAGACCGCCCAGATGCCACCAAGGACTGAATCTTGTCATGTCACCCCGTGTAAAACAGTACAACCACAAGTCTGTAAAGTACAACTTGGCTAAGTAAATTTATCGAAACTCCGGACTCATCTCACTGGTAGGGGTGTGAAGGGGTTAAGCTATGGCAAGGGAGGCCTGAAGGGACACCAGTGGAAGGTGAAGTTTCCCAGTCGTACTAGCGCAGAGGGGAGTGGAGCCCGTACGCTAGTAGCTGTGGGAAACATCCCGCGCATAGATGGGACCCACCGCAAGTGGGCAGTTTCCCATAAGGTGAGATGACAAAAGGGTCTAGATACTTTGCAAGTCACTATGATGGTCTGCTCGACCACATGTCTAAGGTATCATGTGGGGCAACGAGTTGATTATCTCTTGTGGTGAAAGTGTACAAGCTCTGCAGAGTTAAAACTATTCGAATAGCCGTGCCCACGGTCAAGGGCGGACATGGGAACTTAACTAGATATAGTTCTGTTTACAAAATTTTGGAAACCGGGAATGGGAACTGGTAGGGCGAAGGACTGCCCTAGTTTGGAATTGTCTTGGGTGTCGTCCCAGTGGTAAGTTAAGCGGCTATAACGCTGAAGGATTGCTATATGGTGTAGATGCCATGTAACGGTGGACGGAATCTGGATCGCTAGTATTATTGCATATTCTTGAACATTATGCTTTTGTTCAAAATGCTAGGTCTTAGGAATTTTTAAGTAATTGTATTCAAAAGCACTCTACGCAAAAATAAAATGAACCCCAACCTTCCTTTGGTTAGCCATACATGTTAAATATTGCATTCTGTGTGTTGGCTCGCGGAGCACGGGGTCGGAGTGCTCACGCTCGCTTTTGCGACTAAATTCAGAAACAGGAACACAAGACCACTATGCCTACGAGGAAGCTCCTGCTACGGAGGAGAAGAATGACGAAAGAGACTAAGGCATAGGCTCCGTAGTTTAGGCATAGACAAGTGGACTTCCGGCGTTGTGTGCACGTATGTTACTAGTTAGCTGGTGACATATAATGCACACAATACCCTTCCAGTCGCTTGCCTGTGGATTTTGAGTTTACTTCCGCTATGATTCTGCTGCGTGGTTGTAATGAAGATAGTTGGCCTAATCGGCCCCTTTTGTAAACTCTATCACCCGACGTGGTGTATTTCAATTTATGTAATATAATGGTTGAACATGCGATGTATGAAATGATTCAGCAATGTACCTGTGTGCACTAACTACTGATCCAGGGATTAGTGCAGTGAAACACAGTAGATCCGGATTGAAAAATCTGGGTCTGACAAGTGCCCACTCTGGTAGATACCCGTGGTAGTCAATACGAGTTGACCACCACATGCTCGCCCTATCATTCTGCACGAAATCAGGGGTGACTGGTCCCTCCGATATAGCACATTTAGTGGCATCGTCTTCAAACTCTGCCTATGGTTCCCCGGGTATCGAGGGGCTGGTCTCATCAACGTTTTTCGACACCTGGGGCACAAAATTGAGATACACCATCGGCCTCCCGTAAATGGCTGCCTCAGGTTGGGATGCAATTTGCATGTACTGCCTCCATGCTATGGTGCTATTCACCTTCATGAGCTCCTACACGCCATTCATGCCGGTGATCCCCTCAATCGTAAGTTTCCATTGCCATTGCCTCCGTGAAGAACTCCTTCTGGATGCAACTTCGTAGCTCATAAATATTCATGACACCGAGGCCATTGGCTCGAAGCACTTTGTATTGACATGTTGATAGGTCTAACCCATCGGGTCCAGCCTGTACAAGACCATCATTGTAGAACATTATCAAATGTTCCATGTCTACGACTACCTGAAGCCACAATAACCAGATCCGCAGTAAGCGTTACGAGTGATTGATAATTAGCTATGCACTCATAATTTTGAGAGTACTTTGTAATAAATAGAATAGATGAAATATTAGTGTGAATATTGATAATGAAAGTAAAATACTACAAGTTAGTGATTACATGTGTGTAACTACATACGAATAATTCATTAATTACTGATAATTTGATTACTAGTCCAAAAAAATTAATGAGTTATACACTGGCTTCTCAAAATAATGAGTTACGCACTCTTAATTTTGAGCGTCGACTATGAGAATGAGCTTCTGTGATGGGCAACTAAGCTGAGCGATGACAAACTGTGAGAGGTTCGTATTTATGGCTGAGCGAAAAGGGAATCGGTGTGCTCACTTCACAAATTAAGGACACATTGTCAACGTGCAGCATTTCGGACGAGGGAGGACAGTATGGTAACACTGACAAATATACAGACGAAGGAGTGCGCGAGGGGGGCGATACAGACAGAGTGACAAATGTGTGAAGGACACGACAGGAACGAAAAGATAGCAGCAATGTGCTTATATATGTGCGAACGACAGAGGTCAGGCATCGCAAAAGATGCCTGAGCATCGTTAATTTCACGATTAAATTAATATGAATTAACATGGCAAATTCAGAGCACATAAAATTTCTAAAAAATTACACAATTACTATAATTGTGTCGGGAGGCTTTACATAAAATTTTGTAATTTTTAGAGCTTGTTTGCTACATGTAACAATTGCTGCAAATATCTCAATAGTACGAATTTATCAACAACATTCAGAGTGGATAAAATTATCAAAAAATTACACAATGAAGTACGTTATGTCATAAGACTGTACATAAAATTTTGTAGTTTTTTAGTTTATTTACTATATTTAAAAATTTAAATAAATATTATATAAAAATTAGGGCAGGTAGGCTATAGGACGGCAGGCCTGTCGTCGTCTGGCTACTGGATGGCAGACTGCCTGTCTTCGAAATTTGGACACTGTTGGACCCCTAAACAATTTAATTTCCATTTTTGGCCCCCTTTTGAAATAAATTCCAAATCTATACCCCTCCTTACCGCGCGTCTCTCCGCTGCCGCCACGTCGCCCGGTCGTGCGGTCGGGGACCGCACGACCGCCCTGGCGCGGCGCTGGAGCGTGCGAGCTCCCGCCCAGCGCGGGACCGCCTCGCGTGACCGCGTGTCCCCCGCTCCGACCGCGCGTCCCTCGCCCGAGCGCGCGTCCCGCCCCGCCGAGCGCGCGTCCAGCCCCGCCCAGCGCGCGACCGCCCCGCCCAGCGCGTGTCTTGACGCCGACCGCGCGAATCTTTGCCATTCGCGTCCCGTCCTTTCGGCCAAAATGAAAAAAAGCAGCAGCACGCTGGGAAGGCTTTTTCTTGTACCCAGCCGCACACGCGTCAGGAGCCCAAAAACGGCCCCCCTCAGGAGCACACGCGCATGCAGACTTAAAAGCGCAAGAAGAGGGAAGAAATGCTTGGCCAGCCAGGAAGCTCAAGCACAGCTGAAACGAAGCCAGAGCGAGAGAGTGAGGAAGCGAAGGAAAGTGACGAGTAAAAACCCGTAGATTTGAGTTGTGTTTGTTCGGAATCTGCGGTTTTTGCAAATACAAAAGTTGTAGATAGTCTCGTGTGCTTCAAGAAGAGGTAAGTCTTGTGCCCGCGAAACTAAAATTTTATGTATGTGATTAGTCCATAATTAGTCGATTAGCACAAACCATCGTTTGGTAATGTTATTTTATGTGAATGTGTGATACGCGATGTCAATATTTGGTACGTTATGTATTTGTAGGTAATCTTTATGTGAATATATGTATTATAAGTCAATGTGTCATACAGTGTGTATGTGTAGGTAAAAATCAACATATGATGCATGCTTTATTGTAGTGTAGATAATGTTGTATTTTATGTTGAAGTTACGTGTTGTAATGTAGTTAGTTTGTGCTGAAGAAAAGAGAGGAGCGAAAGCCGGAAGAGTTGAATTGTTTTCGTTTGGAATCAGTGGACTTGGCAAGTAGAAAAGTTGTAGATCGTCTCGTGAGCATCAACAAGAGGTAAGTTTTGTGCCCATGCAACTATAATTTTATGTATGTCATTAGGCCTGAATTAACAAAACCATCTTGTGTTACTGTTATTTTATGTCAATATTTTATACGCTATGTATGTATAGCAAATCTTGCATATGTTTAGCATGATGTATTGTAGTGTATATAGGGTTTCATTTTTTTTGTGAACATACGTACTGTAAAGTAGTTTCAGTTATGTGGAAAATATGAAGTTGTATTGTGTAGACGTTGAGAAAACACATATTTATGTTAGAGCAATTGTAGGTGATAACAATAGTACTAGGATTAAAATAAATTAGAAATAAATTTGATAGATTAGAAATAATGGAGGGTGAAAGGTACAGAAGTGGTAACTGAGCAAAGTAACAGGTATGGTGTGGGGAGGAGCAGGTGAGGACTGTGCAGTAAGTTTGCAAGTGGGGAAGATCTTGGTCTGCGTGCTAGTGCGCTTGTTGGCTGTACTGTATCGTATAGAATCGAGGTGGTGGAAGGAGAAAGAAATCAGAAATGGCATGGCACCCGCCACCTCCTCTACTCTACTCTAGCCCAGCATCTTTTCTCTTTGAACTTATCCCAAAATCAAAATAAACGGATACCTTTTGAAGTGAATTTTTCGAATGGTTTACAGACTTCAAATCTATATACACTGTTTATGTCGTTTGCTGCGTCTTGAAAAATGTTGACCGTAGTTATTTGTAGTGTTTATGTCGTTTTCTATCTATATACCACTAGAAATTTACATAGACATTTACTTTTTAGAAATATTTGCTGCGTCCAAATGTCGTTTGCTACATAGACTGTTTATGTCCATAGTTAGAAAAGATTGTAGTTTAAATAATGTGTATGTGTTGAAAAAGTAAATATTTATGTTGGAGCATTTGTAGGTGGTAAATTTGTAGTAGTTAGATTAGAGACAATTTGTATAATTAGTATGCTTAGTGAATGACCGTAGTATGAAGGTCATTTGATGAAAAAAAATGATATGTATATTTAATTTGATGTATGGTACAATTAGAAAGTGAAATAGTTACAAATAAATCGTAGATTTAGAAATACAAAACATATACTAATCGAAACTGTTAATTAGATGGTACGATTGTTACATGCTGTGTACTAAAATGGTTGATTATGCACTTATGTTAGGTATGCAATGGCTGGCATTGAACAATTGATGGTGTTTTATGGGAGTGGTCTCGTACGTGATGGGCCGTATGGGGCGGACCTGTCAAATTGCGAGCGGACCGTGATCTGGGCACCCGGTCTGAGCGCCATGAGCTTGTCTGAGCTACGGAGGTGTGTCCGTTCAGCGTTCGATCGACAGACCGCAAGGAAGAAGTTACGGATCGAGGCAGTCTATGCCTCAATGGTGGATGACGGAAGGGGGAGCATATGGCAACTTCTGAAGGTGACCAATGACGCCTCATGGGCGAACTAGATGGAGGTCGTGTGCAACCCTGATGCTGCGATATATGGCAGGCCAATGGTGTATGTCGAGTTCGTGGAGAGGGCAGAATCATCAGCCATGGTTGGTTGTGATGCCGCTGGTGGAGATGTAGTGGCCGGCGGTCATGAAGACGCTTCTGCGGGAGAACATGTGGGCGAGGAAGTGGGTGATGAAGACAATACGAGGCGTGCGGAGAATTTCCAGCCCAACGAAGGTGTGCACGACAGGTGGTGGGCCGCCCGTATTGACTGTCATGAGTATCTTGGGGACCGAGTGGAAGAAGAGGACAGCGAGGAGGATGAGGAGGTTGACACAGGCAGCTCTGGAGAGGACGAGGATGGCGAAGGTGCAACTGGAGGGGTGGTAGGTCGTGTTGTGACCACGGACGGTGCGTACGTGTCGTCCAGACTGGACGACATCGCAGCGGCAGCCCTAGTTCTGCCACAGGCGGAGGAGGGAGAATGGGGGTTCAGCGAGGGCGCACTCTTTCTGGGGCAGTGCTTCCGTAATAAGAGTGCTGTCCAGCAGGCTATTGCTAGACATGCCGTCAACATAAGCCGGACGTATCGGGTCCACAAGTCAAAGCCGGACACGTACGTTGTGAAGTGTGTGGACGGGTCATGTGGTGGCAAAGTCTGTGCACAACGGTACAAGGGCGTTGGCACGGAGTTCCGGGTAACGGTGCTGCAAGATCACAGTTGCGAGCTTGCGGGGCCAGTACATAGACACCGCAACATGACATCACGTTATGTTGCGGAGGTGGTCACGCACCTCGTCCAGGCGGATGTGTCAATTACCCCGAAGGTTCTGATGGCAGCAGTAGCGAACGAGGCGGGCTACGAAGTGAGCTACAAGAAGGTGTGGCGGGCGAAGCGAAAGGTGCTGCACGGTATGTATGGGACGTACGAGGAGGCGTACGACCTGGTCCCAAGAATGCTGGATCAAATTGCACAATCAAACCCAGGCACCTACATAAACAGGCAGGAGAGGGTCCATCCTACGGAGGGCCCGAACTGTTTCATTCTTGACAGAGTGTTCTGGGCCTTCCATCAGGCGATACAAGGGTTCAGGTGGTGCCGTCCAGTGCTAACCGTAGATGGGACGTTCCTATCCGGCAAGTACAAGGGCACTATCCTTACCGCAGTTGCAGCCGATGCAAATGACCAGTTACTCCCAGTGGCATTTGCAATTGTGGAGAGCGAGAATACAGATAGCTGGTTTTGGTTTCTTTGCAATTTGAAGAATGCCGTAGTGCAAGACAGGCCCGAAGTGTGCCTTATCTCCGACCGCAATGCAGGCTTGATGTCTGCGTTGCGAACGTTGCAGGATGGGACGCAGGCCCCCGTCCCGTGGACTGATGTGAAGAACCGCTGGTGCATGAGGCATATTGCAGCGAACTTCCACAGAAGGTTCCGTAGCAAGGACCTCATGAAGATGTTCAAGAAGCTATGCATGCAGAACCAGAAGCGAAAGTTCGACGCCTTGCGGAGGCAGCTCGATCAGGAGGCTACGAAGCATGTGCATGCAGCAGCAGGGGCCGTGGAGGGGGGCTCCACAAGAGTCGGGGTATTCTCACAATGGGTTCAGTCCAATGCACCTGACTTGGAAATGTGGTATTTGTTGCACGACACCGGTGGGGCGAGGTATGGGATCATGACAACCAACATGTCCGAGGTTTACAATGGTGTATTGAAGGGCGTCAGATCCCTGCCGATCACGGCAATTGTGGCCGAGACCTGGAACCGTACCGTCGGGTACTTTGTGAATAGAGCCAGGATGGCGCAGAAGCACGTTGAGGAAAACAAGCAATACTCTGAGGTCATGCAGGCCTTCATGGACAGGAAGATGGAGAAGGCTCGAACCCACATTGCTCAGCCCATTGATGGCTTAAGGAGGAAGTTTGAGGTCCGCCTAAGGCAGAAGTATGTCATGGGTCACATTAGAGGGGAGCGCAAGCAGGTATGCACGATTGGTGATGAAGCATCTTGCACCTGCAACAAGCCCCAGCTTCTGCACAAGCCATGCTCCCATGTGTACGCGGCCTGCGCTGTATGGAACCAGGCGTCGACACAGTACATCTCCAAGTACTACGACATGCAGCACTTGTATGCAACCTGGAGTGCAGAGTTCCATTCCTACGGGGTAGACATGCACTACAGGGAATTATGGCCGGGGGAGATAAAGTGGGTGCCCAACGATGCACTGAAGCATGTCGGTCGTGGAAGACGACAAAGCCGTCGCATCCGCAACGACATGGATGAGAGCCAGCGAGGGGATCGTGTTCGGCGCCCGAAGTGTAGGATATGCAAGACCTTTGGCCACTCCCTCAGTCAGTGCCCAAACAGGCCGGCATCAAGCAACGCTCCGTAGTACCAACCACAATCCATATGTAATGTATTATTCAGGAGGTGTACGCTTAATTGTTGGCTCGATGGTGTAGCTATGTATTGCACATTACCATGTTATGTATATTTTCGCACATTCTATATGTTTCCTTGTCGTGTGGGTCATATTCGTGTGCACATTTTATGTATGGTTTTGTACATTCCGTACGTTTCCCTGTCATAACATTTGTTGTTAATTATGTTGTTATTTGTTGCACATTTTGTTGTAATGTACACTAACTTGTTGTCCTTCTTTGGCAGGACATGGCGTTCGAGCTGCTAGAGCCCCGTTGGGACGAGCACCACCGATGCCATGTGTGGTTGTCGGCACCCGCACAGGGGCCTCCTTGCTTCGTCCTTAGGGGCCCCCGAGAGAACTGGCGTCTCAACCATCGGTACATCCCACTACTGCGGGACACCGGTCTGCTGCCCATTGCCCGCATGTTGGATCTACCGCATGGGTTCCAGTACGATGCGCCACTGTTGTCAGCTCTCGTTGATCGATGGAGGCCGGAGACTCACACCTTCCACTTCCGGTGGGGGGAGATGACAGTTACTCTGCAGGACGTCACGATGATTACAGGTCTACCCCTCCGTGGTGCTGCTTTGGTGCCACCCCCGAAGGCAGCAGATTGGAAGGTCCGTCTGGGTCACCGGTTCGGTCATGCGATCCGAGACAACGCAGCTGGGGTGCCACATGGATGGCTTCGTCGCTTCATGACCTGTCCTGCAGACGCAGATGAGGTCGCGGTGCGGACGCACTTCGTTGCATACCTGCTATATCTGTTCGGGTACGTCTTGTTCCCTAGCACGACTGGATCCGTGCAGCCTAGCTACATACCGCTAGCGGAGTCCTTGGCGGATGGCTGGCCTGGTCAGCAGCCACAGTATAGCTGGGGATCAGCAGTCCTTAGCTCCATATACTGAGGCTTGTGTGACGCCTCGCAGCGCACCGCGGCCAGCGAGCCGATCCTAGCCGCCTGCTACCTTCTCCTTCAGTTGTGGTCATGGGAACACTTCCCCGTTGGCAGGCCTGACTTTGGTCGTCGTGTGCACCCTTATGACCTCATCCCGCAGTTGTATGGTGGTGACGACCCCGTTGATGCGCCCACAATGGGTACACGTTGGACGCATGGTCAGTTGAGGTGGGCCAGGGAGAGACCGAGACGTGCGTACTCGGATTTCCACCGGAGGTTCGAGCTTCTGGCGTTTGGCGACGTAGACTGGTGGCCATGGTCTCCACAGTTAATTGCGAACACGGCCCCCCACGGGTTGTCATACCAGTGCGAGCGAGATCAGAGGTACTGGATGACGACCTGCCACTTGGTGTTCGCGCACTGCGTCGAGCCGTACAGCCCACACCGAGTCATGAGACAGTTCGGGCTGTACCAGCATGTCCCTCCCATGGCAGGACGCCCTCTTGCGGAGGAGTTCCACCGGTATGTCAGTACACCCCAAATTTAATTACTGCATTAGTGTCAATGTCAGTACCGTACTGATTGTGTAATGTCTCAATGGACTTGCAGGCAATCGAGGAGAGGGCGAGCGACCGAAGACTGAAGAGCCACACAGCGGACGTGGACAGACATGTGGTCTGACCATGCGCATACGATGCTTGTGGATGAGACACGGCCGTACGACCCGGACGACCCCGCGCCGTACAGGGCGTACCTTGACTGGTACGCTCCACGCACCCGCTGTAGGCTTATTGCAGGGGAGCCGCCACAACCTCCACTTCATGCTGTTCACGAGGCGGCTATACAGGAAGGTCCAGACCGTCATCTAGCGGCACGGGTCGACGAGGCGGTATGAGAGTACTGTGTCATTACGCAATGCAGGATTACATTTGAAGTGACTGTTTGTTTCACTGCAGGTGGACCGGCTACATCGTATCGACATCGAGGCTAATGAGGCTATACGACATAGGAAGTCAAATACCGAATCTCGGTGGGTAAGTTATATGCGCAGCATCAGCGAAAGGGCAAGGGGTGCGATACGGGGCTTGAGTTGCGGTCGCCACCGAGATGACGTTGTTGCTACACGCGGTGGCGGACGTGGCCAGGGACCACCACCTCCCTCCGCGCCTCCGTCAGCACCAGGATTAGCACGGCCATCCTCGGCCTCCACGCGCTTCGGCCCGGCGGTTCGACAATTGTCAACTATTCGTTTATGCACTCATTTACCATTTATGTCTAACCACATGTTCGTCTTGCAGCAATTGCGACAGGATAGCACGCTGCTACGGAGGGCGACGTCATCACGGAGGTCGACATCGCCGCACGAACCAGAGGGGCCGTCCGAGAGTCGTCCAAGCTACGGTCGCTCGGCCTCCACGCGCTTCGGCCCGGCGGTTCGACAATTGTCAACTATTTGGTCATGCACTCATTTACCATTTATGTCTAACCACATGTTCGTCTTGCAGCAATTGCGACGGGATAGCACGTCGCAACGGGCATCGTCATCACGGAGGCCGACGGACGAGCGACCGCGCTCTCCAGGACGACGGGGGCCCACTCCAGACAGCGCCCCTGACTCGCCGGACCAACCAGAGGGGCAGATGCCCTCGTATCTCCCGGGACAGGTGCAGACCAACCTGTATGACCGGGACAGGTGGGTTGTGCCGACCTATCATGGCATGACATCGCACGAGTACATGGGGGACTACCCGTCGACATCCTCATTTCACCAGCCACATACCCCGGTATGCACTAACATTGTAAGCTAAACAGGTGTATTTCATTATGAACAATTTTCGTACTTTCCATTGCCTAATTCAGTTGTACCATCTAAGCAGGACGTAGCCACCTCCTCCGATTGGGTGAGCTCTATGCTTTATGACCAGCCGTCGCAACAGTCCACAGAGTTGTACCCACCGCCGCCTCGGCCACACCCCTCGCACTACGATCTTCGCGATGCACCACGCTCCCCTAGTAGGTTCACCTTCTCAGATGATCATATGCGCCGTACGAGGCGGCGACGAGGAGATGATGAATGAATTTTTTAAATTGTGCTTTTGTAATTTTTGTGATGTTTTTCATGTGCTTGATGGTTTGATGTTCAAAGATGGTTTCCAGTATAAAAGGGTTGCTCTAAGTTCTTTGATTTACTACGACATACAACCAACTGAGAGATGACAACACGGGGTAGCGGGAGACAACATGAAACAACTCATACATTTCACGTACATGACATGTAGCAAGTAGTACAACCACCAACACACCAACGAACACAACAACTAAAATACAACACAACCGTACATAAAACATTACCAAAAGAGCTTGACGACAACATAGCGTAAAACATTGCGAACATACACGAGGAGAACCTCCAGCACTACAACTTGAGGATAACAATACACACAAGAAACAAAATACCACACAACATAACATTTATCTTCCACTCTAGTCTGTCGAAACGATGCCGCATCCCGACGGGGTCGCAACCCCCCACGACAACTCTCTCACGGCGAACACTGTCTGTCCTATTTTCCATTTCATCCTCCCACACCCAGAATCGGCAGCCACCATGAGCTTCCTGCGATTCCATGACAAGAAGTTTTTTAAACATACAACCATGATTTCAACGAACCCGAAACAATCTGACTCACCGAGTGATTGGGGCACTTGTAGTAGTGTCGCCCAGGATTCGCGGCCGTCTGTGATGTCCTACGTCTAACCAAGATGTTGCAATTTGGGCACATCACCGTGGGTGCCCATGAAGACGTGCTGAGCTGACTCATTGCCTAGTCTGGGGGAGTGAGCACGAAAGAAAACTACACAGATTGTGAACAACTAACTCAGGAGGTGACTGATAACATGGCCAGGGAGTATGTGAGGGATGGCTCCGTTTTATAGGCTGTGTGGGGGGGGGCAGCCTCACGCACAAAGACCACATACAACACAAATCTGGACCCCACACCATGCTCAGTGCGGAGACAAAACATGCCAGCTTTGCGCAGTGTCCTCATAAAAAAGGGGCAGCTTTGCCCAGTGACATGACAAAACAGTGCAGCTTTGCCCAGTGACTTCACAAAACGGGACAACTTTGCGCAGTGACTTGACAAAACAGGCTAGCTTTCCGCAGTGACATGTCAAAAGAGGCCAGCTTTCCGCAGTAACTTGACAAAAGAGGCCACCTTTGCCAAGTGGGATGACAAAACGAGGCATCTTTGCTCAGTATTGCATTTTTTCTAGCTTGTGATAACAACTCCACGAAGATAACAACCAATCCATCACATACTTAACAACGTTGCACATTACATCGCTACGGAAAGAGGCATACATGAACTACAATACGAAAGTAGTACATACATTGCACACGAAACAACACATACATTGCACATACAGAATTTATGGAAAGTAGTACACCCAAAATTTTAATTCAACGCATACATGAACTACAATACGACACAACAATAACCCTCGTTACCTACATGCCAAACGAGCCTCGTGGCACCCACATGGAGAATCGCTGGGGGGGCCGCCTCGGACGTGGCTGGCCGTCGTGGGAGTGGCATGCACATATGCAGCTCGGGTTCGCGCAGCAACATGTGGGATCATAAGAGCTTGCTATATTCACGACCTCCTCGTTGCCCCTCTCGCGTTGCATCTGTTCGCGGAGGTCGTTGTTCTCCTCAGTGAGGCTCTCCATTCGGTACTCCAAGTCCCATATTTGAGCCCATAATGTATCCACATAACGATCAACATACCGTTCATGAGGAGGGTCGATCCAGCGGGAAAAGTCGCATTTTGCCATCTGCAAAAAAAAGACGGTTAACTTCGCGGGTCCATAAGCAATACAAAAATGTAATATTACTAAATTGTACCCCGGAGCGTGAGCATCGAAAGAAACGTCGGCCGCCATCGTTCGGGGAATCCAAGATCTGGACGACCGCGTACTCATTGTGCCTGCATTTCGGCCACGCTGGTTGAGCACGCCGACTTGGCATCAATCGGTACTGTGGACCGAACATATCCCTCCTTTCTAAGGGAATGTCGTCCTTCGGTGACCCAAATCCCACTGGCCCCTCGTCTTCCGACATGGTTTGTTCAAGCACGAAAGACAGGGTACTTCTTTGTTCGACTCAACAATGTGCTGGGACCCCAACCGTGCTACTTATACGAACCAAGACAACTTGCTGCATTCCCCTCAAACGAATCAAAGGACGGTTCTTCGCACAGACGTGACATAACGGGGCATCTTTGCTCTGAGAGATGACAGAACAGGTCTGCTTTCGCAGTGAAATGACAACACGGGGCAGCTTTGCTCAGTGACATGACAACACGGGGCAGCTTTGCTCAGTGACATGACAACACGGGGCAGCTTTGCTCAGTGACATGACAACACGGGGCAGCTTTGCTCAGTGACATGACAACACGGGGCAGCTTTGCTCAAAGAGATGACAGAGGACAGCTTTTCGCAGTGACATTACTAAAGAGAGCAGCTGTGCTCAGTCAAATGACAAAAATAGGTCAGCTTTGCTCTTTGAGATGACAATACATGGCAGCTGTGCTCAGTAACATGACATAACGGGGGAGCTTTGCTCAGTGACATGACAAAAGATGCCAGCTTTGCGCAGTTACATGATAAAACGGGGCAGCTTTGCTCAGTGAGATGACAAAAGGTGCCAGCTTTGCGCAGTGACATGATAAAACGGGGCAGCTTTGCTCAGAGACATGACAGAACGGGGCAGCTTTGCTCAGTGAGATGCCAAAACATGCCAGCTTTGCGCAGTGACATGATAAAACGGGGCAGCTTTGCTCAGAGACATGACAGAACGGGGCAGCTTTGCTCAGTGATATGACAAAATATGCCAGCTTTGCGCAGCGACATGACAAAACATGCCAGCTTTGGGCAGTGACAGTACTAAAGAGGGCATCTTTTCTCAGTGACATGACAACAAGAGGTCAGCTTTGCTCAGTGAGATGACAATTCAGGGCAGCTTTGCTCAGAGACATTACAAAACAGGACCTTTTTTCAGTGATACCGCAGCACTCCCATCTTTACTCACTGCTACCACCACGCGGACCAGCTTTAGACGTACGAGTAGAGACAAAACGGCTCCTATAAATTCGTATGCATTCCATTTCGCAGCAAACATTGCCCATCCAAACCCCATACTACATCGCGCTTCCCTCACCCAACCGGGATGGACAAAGGCAAGAAGAAGCAATGGGACAAGATGGTGAAGGATTGGGAGGAGACCCGTGACATAGCACGGTCAGCTGCGGCCCGCGATGCCGCACGCGATGAGAAAATAAGGGCGATACAGGCCCGGGTAGAACAAGCCCATCGTGCTACGATGAAAGGTCCCCCCAGAGCGCCCGCGTAGCAAAAACCCCATCCCGGACGTCCCCACCGAGCGTTCGCCACAACTACCACCTGAGGGGGAGACACCTCCCCTTTGTTGGTGCGGGGACGTGTGCAAGTTCTTCAAGTCTAAGCACAGCATCAGTCTAGGTATGCGTTACTGGGGTTGCGCAAAGTACTCCAGTGACTACCCCAACCGCCGTTTTGACACCGCAACCTATCGGCAGCCGGTAACAATATCTTTTCTCCTTTTCCCCTACCTTTTCTCCTTCACAGCTCGCACTAACAATATCTCCCATGTATTTACAGTCTCCGGAGCCCCTGTGTGGCTACCGCAAATGGATCGATCTTGAGATCCACCCTGAGGACCAATGGACCCTCGACTTCGAGGAGTGGAATGTCACAAAGGAGAAGGAGTTGCTGGAGGAGGAGCGCCACAAGCACGAGCACACCCTGCGTATACAGCGCGAGACGCAAGCTCATCTTGAAGCGTGCACGCGTAGGGAGCGGGAGGCTCGCGAGATGGAGCGCGAGAGAAAGAGGGAAATTGCGGCTAAGGCAAAAGAGGCCGCGGAGGAGTTCAACGCCGAGCGAGCAAGGAAGGGAAAGTGGCCCCGGTCCACACAGTAGGTCGTACGAGCAGTTGGGTGGGTTAGTCGCATATCATGCTATATGTTATGCATGTAATAAAAGTCTACGCGGCATGTTACTCCCAACTGTATTATGAAGTTCAATATCTCGTATTTTCGCATTCCATGATTCACGTATCACCTCATTTAACAATATTAACATAGCGCTCCTCACCGTACACGAATTCTCACTAACCTTCGAAATATCACTTACCACTTTATGTCTCGACCGTTCTACGGTCAATCTTTCCTAAAAAAAATTTACCAAAATTTTTTATGCATGTACAACTTACAATGAACATAAACTTTTATTACCACTTTATCTGATTTTTACCCAGTTTATAACTACAAAATTGCCAAATCTGAAAACAATCACGGAGATTGCAAACCCTAAGAAACAGACCAAACCCTAAAATTCACTTACCACTTTATGTATCGACCGTTCTACGGTCAATCTTTCCTAAAAAAATTTACCAAACTTTTTTATGCATCTACAACTTACAATGAACATAATCTTTTATCACAACTTTATCTTATTTTTACCCAGTTTATAACTACAAAATTGCCAAAACTGAAAACATTCACGGAGATTGGTAACCCTAAGAAACAGACCAAACCCTAAAATTCACTTACCACTTTATGTATCGACCGTTATACGGTCAATCGTTCCTAAAAAAATTTACCAAATTTTTTTATGCATCTACAACTTACATTGAACATAAACTTCTATTGCAACTTTATCTGATTCTAACTACAAAATTGACAAAACATACAAACATGACGCGGATTGCAAACTGTTGGACCGAAATGGCGACAGAGGGGGGGTGAATGGTGCCTTCAAAAACTCCCCAAGCACCCACACAGCAAAACGGTCGAAAGAACTGACTTCTCTGGTCGAACGCACGTAGTTGTAAGCCAACTGATGATCGAACACCACGTGGTCGAACACTTGCCCGAGCCGACAAAAGAAATCAAACAAAGAAAACTGTGCGGTTGAAACAGGAACAGAGAAGGACTCGTTTGCCAGGTTTCCGAGTAACTAAGACTCTCTGGCTTTTGATCCTCAAATTTGGGGCACTGCAATATTCCAACCTCTGGAAGAGAGAATACTAATAAAATCCAAGGACTTAGCTACGATCGACTAGAGTGACATGGTCGAACTCGAAACAGAGGACTTGAGGCGCACGACTATTCAGAAAAGAGAACTTCTCTGTTTCGACTCCTGCTCTCGGGAATAAATTGGCCAAGTGGCCTTGAGACAGATTCCCAGTTCTGAGCTAATCGAAGCACACAAGAACGAATGCAGACTCAGGAAGAAGAGAGGAGAGAACAGGATAGCAAGAAGAACAAGCTCTCAAAACAGATCGCAAACAAAACAATCACAACATCTCATGACGACAGAAATCAACTTGAGGAAGAGAGATGAATGATTGATCATGGAGGTTTCTACAGCCACTCCATCGGAGGTACAAGAGCAACCGTGCTCTACCCAGAGACAACTTCACACAAATAGAGATGAAAAATTCAGAGTGACTCGGGAACAACCTCACCGAGCATCCGAGCTCTACCCTCTCTATTTATAGTCTTCTTGCTACAGGGGGAGAACCCGTTAACTCCCACCTAACACCGGGTTTTACCACTCTCTTTACCCAACAGCGAGAACGAGCTCCAGTGCTTTACCCGTTACACCCAACGGCTCCACTGCTTTGCCCGTTAGCGCCAACAACTCCCGTGCTTTCGCAGGGACACAGCTTCCCTTTGCAGCTTTCCGCATTTCTCCAAAATGCCACTTCGCTGCCTTCCCGGAAGCTTCCTCCTGCCTTGCCGATCATGCTTGCAACCACCTCACAGACTTCATCGTCTTTGGCATCTCCCAGCCGATCACGACCTCAGCACCCCCGTGCCTAGTCTCGACCATCCATGCCTCACCACGACTAGTCTCAAAGTCCTGCAAACCATCACAGACAAGCAAACCATTACATAGCACCGCTCACAATAGTATCCAACCACTTGAGCCAGAAAACAGAACTCAAATCATACTCTTACCAAGTCGTATACCACCTACGACCAGTCGAAAATAGAGAACAATGAATGCACACGACATACGACCACACAACCAAGCCATATGACCAGATACAATGAGTCTACGATCATCGCTAACTTGCTACGACCACCCACAACTCGCTACGGCTTTAACGCTCAAAGTCTACGACTTCAACCCAAGTCGTTACGACCGATCGAAAAGATAAACCAACAAGTGCACAAGGTCCCTGACTTCATCACAAAGCCCTACGACCAAATTCCAGCTCAAATGGTCAAGTCTGCAGGTCATACGACCGATTCCAACCGCGTGCGAGCACGTCCGACCACGCCAGACTGCTCTACGACCAAATTCGACCGGTACGACTACAACCGACCGGCTACGACCACAACCGACTGAGTCTGACCCCGACCCGACCTCGTTCGACCGCTTCACAACATGGTCGAAGTCCGCCGACTTCCCACGTGGTCGCAAGCTCGAGTGCCGGCCCCCGACCACAGGGTCGAAGCATCGACTTCCGACTTCCAACCGCTTTCAGCTCATGACAACGTGGTCGAAGCTGCATTCGACTACGGCCAACGTGATCTAAACGACCTGAAAATGGTCGTATACGCCACACGTGGTCGTAAATCGCTCGGCTGGCTTCCGATAGCGCACAACATGGTCGTACGGGTCATTTCGACCATGACCAAGATACGACTATGGCAAAAACCAGTTTTAAACTTCCCTGGAGACCTACGATCACGGTCAAACGTGGTCGTAACCTATTTCGACCACGACCAACGTGGTCGTGCTGGCCTTCGACCACGGCCAACGTGGTCGTGCTGGCCTTCTGGTGCCCTTCGACCATGGCCAAAGTGGTCGTAGACCCCTCGGGTGACCTTCGACCACGCCCAAAGTGGTCGTAACCAGTGCGCATGACTTTCGACCACGACCAACGTGGTCGTGTTAGCTGCAGAACACTTCGCCAGGGCTACGACAATGCAGAACTAGCACAAACCTCAAAAACTAAACTCAATCTTCCTAGAACAAGAGTCAATTACTCATCACAACCATGGGGTGCCCTTCACATGGTCTCTCAATCTCCCCCTTGATAAGTATATTGACAAAACCAGAAAAAGCAAGAAGTTGAGTTTGAGAAAGAAGAATCCAACATGGTCCAAAGAAGGGAATGAAGCTTATGACCATGTCGACAGAAGGAACCACTAGAGCAACAACTGAAAGAGCAAATTGATCTCCAAAGCTCTAAAAAAAAGATCCCAACAGCCTTTTTCTTCTCTATTCTCCCCCTTTTGGCAATAAACACATCAAGATGCAATAGAGAGAATATGACATGTCAATGGATGAAAATGGCTGAAGTTTGTTTATTTAAGCATTTAGAGCCATGAGAGTTATCCATAATGACCATAATGTAATACACCAAGCCATAACTCAATAAAACGCTATCTAGATCATGACAACATATATATAAGCCAGCTAAAGCACATAGATGACAATCTGAAATGTAATGCATTTTGAGAGCAAGTCACGTCATCAATGAGTAAAGTCTAGCTAGAGACATCCAAGGATGATGCAGGCCATGTCAATAAGCTAAGCGGAACAAAGAAGCTAACATTGAGTCCAAATAGAGTGCTATAAGCTCAAGATTGAAACATTGGTTAAAGTACTTGGTTCTGATTGTAGATTAAGCAAATTGAGCACATTAAACATTGTCTTTTGAAAGCATATGGTTGTTTTCAACCCAATTTTTGTTTATGTGCTAGATCTCAAGCCTTATGCGACTACTCCAAGCAATAAGCTTAAGAAGATAGTCTAGGTCATCCAAAACTCCCCCTGAGTTCATGCCTAGTGCAATGGCAAGCTGTCTCATGAGAAGGAATTGGTGAAATCAGTTTTTTCGCACAAATATGGTGGTTGTCAACCAACACTTTGTTTTATCATGTGCTAGATCTCAAGCCTTATGCGACTACTCCAAGCAAGAAGCTTAAGAAGATAGTCTAGGTCATCCAAAACTCCCCCTGAGTTCATGCCAAGTGCAATGGCAAGCCGTCTCATAGGAAAGAATTGGTGAGATCAGTTTTTCGCACAAAAGAGATCTTTTTGCTTTTTAACACATTGTACTAACTCATGTATCATCAGGAGACTAAAACAGCTCAAACTAAGGCTCAATATAGATTCAACGCTCTACTCAACCTATTTGACATGGCATGAATCATAAAAGGATAGCTCAAGAAAGACTAAACTCAAATGCTAGCATGACAAATTTAATTTAAGTTGATCAATTTTACTTAACTTATCATGGCAAACGCTAGTCTACACATATGAAGTCATGATAAATTTAGCAAGCTAAGCACAAGTCATGGCAAGGTGTAAAGCATTGAAGCATGTCATAACAGGATAATAATCAAGGCTCAATGCAGTTTGATTATAATGCGAAATGCTGAAAATGCATGAAAGACCAGCTCCCCCTCAACATTAGATGCAACTTTTAGTTCAAGTTGAGTTATGTCAGAATTAAGCTCCAGAAGCTCCCAATTGAACTCCCCCTGGACGAAAGCAATAGAATCGAGAAGCTGGGAAAGAAAACAGCAAACAGGCAGTCCTTAAAGCATAGAAAAGATATAGAGGCAACTATGGCTCAGACTGACTCTCATCTACCCCATATGACTCCAGGACAATCAGCTGACAGTAAATCACACACTAGAGAGCAAACACGTACGCTGTCTACCCGAGAGTGGCCCAACCCTCGCTAGAACCTTCAAGAAGTGAGTGAGCTCGACCTAGTGAGATAAGAAGCAGCTAATCCTGGAAGCACAAGATAAGAGTTAGAAGTCTAAGCATCTCGGCAAGAGAAGCACTCTAACCTATGCTGGAAGGACTAAACCCAAATGCACCCCGAGTGCAATGCAACAGAAATGAGACAGAAGCATAATCAATATAGTAAAGCAGTAAAGCCCAAAGCTCCCCCTCACTACAATCCGTAAGGACACACCACCCCAAGCTCTCCCCGCAGAGCTGAAAACCTCGAACTATCCAAAGGCTTGGTGAAGATATCTGCCAACTGGTGGTCACTCTCCACAAAATGGAGCACTACGTCACCCTTCTCTACATGGTCTCTAAGGAAGTGGAAACGAATATCAATATGCTTGGTCCGAGAGTGCTGCACTGGGTTCTTAGCGATGTTAATCGCAGACGTGTTATCACAAAAGAGTGGAACTGTTGGGACCCGGAGCAGCAACTCCAGAACCCTCTGTGTTAATCGCACTATCCCAGGAAAAGCTAGTGCACACAGTATCACAAAGACAATTATCATGCGTAATGACAAACTTTATTTAGCTAATATGAGCCTGATGGCCAAAGTTTACAATAATAGCAAAAGAAGACAGCGGAAGAAAAACAATGTAGCAGCCCATCCAGCCTTCCCACAAGGCGAATGACTGTAAGACGTGGCCTAGTCGCAATCCTCACCGAAGTCGTCGAAGGCTTCCTCTGGAAAGAGTTAGATATAGCAACATGAGTACAAAAAGTACTCCACAAGTTACACCAGGAGGTTTAACAGAATAGATGCATGCATATGGAATATCAAAGGAAGGCATAATATGGTTTATTTGCATAAAAGGCGACATTGGAGTAAATATCATAAGTAAGTGCAAAAGCTGAATTTGATACATTAAGTAAAACAATGTTGTAAACAAAATAGATACCGTTAGTGCAGGTCCATCCCCCACACCAACCTAACCACGGGCATCCCACCCGGACCATCTTTTCCAAAAGCTCACGTATGGATTCCATCCATCCACACGCTTTCACTGCGCAACTCTGATGAATTCCATCCATTCACCAGATTTCAATCTCTCACAGATACCATCCATTCGCAAGGTTTTCATCTCTCGTGGATTCCATCCATCCACAAGGTTTTCGAAACCATTTTTGAAAAACAAAGTCTAATCCATGAAAAACTTTTACTCGGCATGCCCATGACCGTGGGCACGGCTATCCAGGATAGGTTATACACTCTGCAGAGGTTGTACAGCTTTACCCACAAGACACGATCATCCCGTTTTACCACTAGATTACACACTTCCTTAGGTGTGCGGTTAGGAGTCGTGACAAGGCCTTTACAATGCAAAGCCTTCAACCTGGCCAAGCCAACTCTAAGGTTTCACCCCGGTAAGGAATCCACCAGACCAGGACCCCCTCTTGAGCCGAGTGAGACTTCTCATGGCCTACGCCACGCTCACTTTCATCCTACGAAATGGCTCAGGTTGGGACCCGCAAATTATTCAGCCAGGGCTGTCCCATACCAGCCTTGTGGTAGTACGATAGGGCTTTGCAACAGTAGCTCACAGACCGGTCCTTAATCTGACTTAGGCCCATCCACAAACCCCTGTGCACGACAATCAACCACTGTGGCTCCAACCAACAGGGCATGCCTGCACCCACCACTCTAACCAATTGCCTAAGTCTAAACCAGTTTTATATTTGTTTTCAAAATAATTCATAAACAGTTTCAAGAAATGATTGATCATGATAGGAAGTTGGCTCAGTTTGCTTCTAAGGACCCTGTTAGCTCACCATGCATTAATTGTAACAAACTAAAATCTGACTTGATTGCATTGGATGAGAAATGTGTGAAGCTAACTAAGGACCTTCTAGAGAAGCCACATTCTGCTTGTAATATGATTGTGGAGAAGGGGGAGAAGCCCCAGGGTAAGGTTGAGACGCTTAGCGACGTGAACCAACTGGCTAGCAGTAGGACTGTCCCTTCAGAGTCGGCTGTGCGTCCACAAGCCATTCTTCCCTCTGCTGTTGGTTCTTCATCTGCTCCCTTACCTCCTGCTGTTCCCTCTTCCCCTTGCTCTTCTTGCACCTCTCTCTTTCGGGAGTGTCAGTACCTTATGAACACTCTCGAGAGATTTGTAGGAGGCAAGAAGAAGCTTAATCTTATTCTAGACCAATCCAAGATTTGCAAGTTCAATCAAGGTCTAGGATATGATTTTTATGAGGATATGAGGAAGCATCCACCTGCTATTCTCCGACCCATAGTAGGAGGTGTGATCGAGGTCGAGCCCAGATCTGATGAGGTTAAATTCAAATCAGCGGGCTTTGTCCAAGGGATCTCTGACAGGAAGGTGAGTCCACCTGCTGCTTCGGCCTCTCAGAAGGCGAAGCCTGACCGTGCTACTTCTACCTCTCAGAGGATGAAGTATCACTGCACCTTCTGTCAGAAGGATGGACACACGGTTGATCGATGCTTCAGGCGCGCCAAGATCGCGCGTAGAGACCGTGTTGAGTCTCTTAGGCGTATTCAGGGTCAGCCCCAGATCCTGAGTGCACCTAGGACCAGCACGAGGTCTAGGGTTACTGCTGTTGATGGGTTTGGGCAGCATCGAGGACTTGGTTTTTCTGAGTTTTCTGTTTTTCGTCCTCATGCTGCCTCTGGTCGTGTCTTCCGCCGTCCTGAGGGTAGATCTCGGTTTCCCCGTCGAGATAGCTATCCGCGGCGTGATCAGCATGTTGCCGGTGTTCCGACTCGCTCTCCCGTAGCAGTTGGACCCCGCAACAGCTTCAGGTCTGCTCACAGACCTTCTGCTTCTTTGAGTCACGGAGAGCGTAGGGTAGATAAAGGTCAGTCGTGTTTGACTACTTCATCTGCTCCACGTGTTACTCAGTATTGGGTGCCAAAATCACTTTTGATTTATCCCAGTACTGAGACTTTACTCTCTCGTTGACTCAGGTTCGCCGGGCAGGGAAGGGAAAGGTTTGGCTCGTCGACTCCGGGTGTTCACGACACATGACCGGAGATTCCCGTTGGTTCTCTTCCCTTGCCCGTGCTCCAGGTGATGAGTCAATCACCTTCGGAGATGCTTCATCTGGGCGCGTCATCGCCAAAGGTACTGTGCGCATTAATGATTCTTTCATTTTGAAAGATGTAGCCTTGGTTAGTAAGCTGCAGTACAATTTGCTTTCAGTTTCTCAGCTTACCGATGACGGTTTCGAGGTGAGCTTTAAGAAAAATGCTTGTAAAATTCTTGATTCTTCGGGTAGTCTGGTTTGTGGGATTTCTCGTTATGGGAGGATCTTTCGTGCTGATTTTTCTGAGTCTTCTGGTGATCCTCTCAGGTGTTTAGTTGCTTCTGAGTCCCGCGACCTCTCTTTCTGGCATAGGAGACTTGGTCATATTGGATTTGACCATTTGACCCGAGTTAGCGGCCACGATCTCATTCGTGGTCTGCCTAAACTCAAAATGGTCAAAGATCTTGTTTGCTCTCCATGCCGGCACGGCAAGATGGTTGCCGCTTCTCACCCTCCGGTCACAGTTACTATGACCGATGCACCGGGACAGCTGCTCCACATGGACACAGTTGGACCAGCTCGAGTGCAGTCAGCAGGAGGGAAGTGGTATGTTCTTGTTGTGGTCGATGACTTCTCGAGGTATTCTTGGGTGTTTTTCTTAGCCTCGAAGGATGAGACATTTTCACATTTCCGAGGTCTTTTCGGTAGGCTTTCTGTTGAGCTCCCGGGTGCCTTACGAGCGATCCGTAGTGATAATGGCACGGAGTTCAAGAATTCCTACTTCGAGAGTTTCTGTGGTGAGACAGGTGTAGAGCACCAATTCTCTTCTCCGCACGTCCCACAACAAAACGGAGTTGTGGAGAGAAAGAACCGTACCTTGGTCGAGATGGCCAGGACGATGCTTGATGAGTACTCTACACCGCGGAAGTTTTGGGCTGAGGCTATAGCTACCGCGTGCCATGTCTCAAATCGAGTATTTCTTAGGGCACACTTGCATCGCACTTCTTATGAGTTGAGATACGGGCGAAAGCCCAGCGTCTCTCATTTTCGTGTGTTTGGTTGCAAGTGCTTTATTCTGAAGTCCGGGAACCTAGATAAGTTCGAGTCACGTTCTTGTGATGGGATCTTTCTAGGTTACTCGCCTTCTTCGCGGGCTTATAGGGTCTGGAACTGCGAGTCTAGCAAAATGGTAGAGACCTGTGAGGTGACCTTTGACGAGGCCAGTCCGGGGACTAGGCCCGATATCTCAGGTTCTTTAGAGCAGTCCGAGACTATCTTTGTGGATGATGAGGATGATGGAGACGACGGTTGTCTACCTGATCCTGTCCCTCATCCACCCCTTGAGGTGCCGTCTTCCACCGCACCTCGAGGCGATCAGCCCATGCCTTCTGCTTCTTCTGGAGCTGGTGGCTCTGTTCCTACCTCGTCAGCTCACGAGGTAGAGGCCACTTCTTCATCTCATCCTAGACCTCCTAGACATATCCAGAAAGCTCATCCTTCAGAGCAGATCATTGGAGACCTTTTCGAGCGTGTTACCCGCTCAAAATCTGGCTTATCTCAATTCTGTCTCCATTCTGCTTTCATTGCCTCCTTTGAGCCTAAAGATGTCTCTCATGCTTTATCTGATGAGTCTTGGGTCAATGCCATGCATGAGGAGCTAGAAAATTTTGAGAGGAACAAGGTCTGGTCGCTTGTCGAGCCCCCGCGAGGTCACAATATTATTGGGACTAAGTGGGTGTTCAAGAACAAGCAGAGCGAGGATGGAGTGGTTATTCGAAACAAGGCTAGACTGGTTGCTCAGGGGTTCTCCCAGGTTGAAGGTCTATATTTCGAGGAGACCTTTGCCCCTGTAGCTAGACTTGAAGCCATTAGAATACTGCTTGCCTTTGCAGCTTCTAAGGGTTTCAAGCTTTACCAGATGGACGTCAAGAGTGCCTTTCTCAATGGCCTTATTGAGGAAGAGGTCTACGTTCGACAGCCTCCTAGTTTCGAAAACCCCAAATATCCAAACCATGTCTTTAAGCTTTCCAAAGCGTTGTATGGACTTAAGCAGGCCCCCAGGGCTTGGTATGAGAGGCTTAAGTCCTACTTGTTGAGTCATGGGTTTGAAATGGGTAAAGTTGATAAGACCTTGTTCATCCGCCGACTTGGCGCTGACCTTCTGCTCGTCCAGATCTATGTCGATGACATTATCTTTGGCGGCTCTTCCCATACTCTGGTTTCCCAGTTCTCGGATGTCATGAGCACCGAGTTTGAAATGAGTATGATGGGTGAGTTGACCTTCTTCCTTGGCTTCCAAATTAAGCAGACTCGGGAGGGTACATTTCTTCATCAAGAAAAGTACACTCGTGACCTCCTGAAGCGCTTCGATATGAGTGATGGTAAGCCGGTGTCAACTCCCATGGCTTTGACAGCCTATCTTGACCCAGATGAGGATGGCGAGCCGGTTGATCAGAAAGAGTTCAGAAGTATGATCGGCTCCCTTCTTTACCTCACTGCCTCGAGACCAGACATACACTTCTCAGTGTGTCTGTGTGCTCGTTTTCAGGCTTCTCCTCGCGTATCTCACCGTCAGGCGGTGAAGCGCATCTTTCGGTACCTTCGAGCTACCATTGACTATGGTATCTGGTACTCTTCCTCATCCTGTCTTTCCCTGAGAGCCTTTTCGGATGCAGACTTCGCTGGCTGTAGGATAGATAGGAAGAGCACTTCCGGCACCTGCCAATTCATTGGCACTTCTCTCGTTTCCTGGTCTTCGAGGAAGCAGTCCGGTGTTGCACAGTCCACTGCAGAGGCCGAGTATGTTGCTGCTGCCAGTTGTTGCAGCCAGGTACTTTGGATGGTTTCGACCCTGCGGGACTTTGGGTTAGCTTTAGACAGTGTTCCACTCTTTTGTGATAACACGTCTGCGATTAACATCGCTAAGAACCCAGTGCAGCACTCTCGGACCAAGCATATTGATATTCGTTTCCACTTCCTTAGAGACCATGTAGAGAAGGGTGACGTAGTGCTCCATTTTGTGGAGAGTGACCACCAGTTGGCAGATATCTTCACCAAGCCTTTGGATAGTTCGAGGTTTTCAGCTCTACGGGAAGAGCTTGGGGTGGTGTGTCCTTACGGATTGTAGTGAGGGGGAGCTTTGGGCTTTACTGCTTTACTATATTGATTATGCTTCTGTCTCATTTCTGTTGCATTGCACTCGGGGTGCATTTGGGTTTAGTCCTTCCAGCATAGGTTAGAGTGCTTCTCTTGCCGAGATGCTTAGACTTCTAACTCTTATCTTGTGCTTCCAGGATTAGCTGCTTCTTATCTCACTAGGTCGAGCTCACTCACTTCTTGAAGGTTCTAGCGAGGGTTGGGCCACTCTCGGGTAGACAGCGTACGTGTTTGCTCTCTAGTGTGTGATTTACTGTCAGCTGATTGTTCTGGAGTCATATGGGGTAGATGAGAGTCAGTCTGAGCCATAGTTGCCTCTATATCTTTTCTATGCTTTAAGGACTGTCTATTTGCTGTTTTCTTTCCCAGCTTCTCGATTCTATTGCTTTCGTCCAGGGGGAGTTCAATTGGGAGCTTCTGGAGCTTAATTCTGACATAACTCAACTTGAACTAAAAGTTGCATCTAATGTTGAGGGGGAGCTGGTCTTTCATGCATTTTCAGCATTTCGCATTATAATCAAACTGCATTGAGCCTTGATTATTATCCTGTTATGACATGCTTCAATGCTTTACACCTTGCCATGACTTGTGCTTAGCTTGCTAAATTTATCATGACTTCATATGTGTAGACTAGCGTTTGCCATGATAAGTTAAGTAAAATTGATCAACTTAAATTAAACTTGTCATGCTAGCATTTGAGTTTAGTCTTTCTTGAGCTATCCTTTTATGATTCATGCCATGTCAAATAGGCTGAGTAGAGCGTTGAATCTATATTGAGCCTTAGTTTGAGCTGTTTTAGTCTCCTGATGATACATGAGTTAGTACAATGTGTTAAAAAGCAAAAAGATCTCTTTTGTGCGAAAAAACTGATCTCACCAATTCTTTCCTATGAGACGGCTTGCCATTGCACTTGGCATGAACTCAGGGGGAGTTTTGGATGACCTAGACTATCTTCTTAAGCTTCTTGCTTGGAGTAGTCGCATAAGGCTTGAGATCTAGCACATGATAAAACAAAGTGTTGGTTGACAACCACCATATTTGTGCGAAAAAACTGATTTCACCAATTCCTTCT
This sequence comes from Dendrocalamus latiflorus, assembly GCA_017311315.1. Taxonomy (NCBI): domain Eukaryota; kingdom Viridiplantae; phylum Streptophyta; class Magnoliopsida; order Poales; family Poaceae; genus Dendrocalamus; species Dendrocalamus latiflorus. The sequence goes on along the minus strand of CM029666.1, from coordinate 21,163,631 downwards.
CATGAGACAGCTTGCCATTGCACTAGGCATGAACTCAGGGGGAGTTTTGGATGACCTAGACTATCTTCTTAAGCTTATTGCTTGGAGTAGTCGCATAAGGCTTGAGATCTAGCACATAAACAAAAATTGGGTTGAAAACAACCATATGCTTTCAAAAGACAATGTTTAATGTGCTCAATTTGCTTAATCTACAATCAGAACCAAGTACTTTAACCAATGTTTCAATCTTGAGCTTATAGCACTCTATTTGGACTCAATGTTAGCTTCTTTGTTCCGCTTAGCTTATTGACATGGCCTGCATCATCCTTGGATGTCTCTAGCTAGACTTTACTCATTGATGACGTGACTTGCTCTCAAAATGCATTACATTTCAGATTGTCATCTATGTGCTCTAGCTGGCTTATATATATGTTGTCATGATCTAGATAGCGTTTTATTGAGTTATGGCTTGGTGTATTACATTATGGTCATTATGGATAACTCTCATGGCTCTAAATGCTTAAATAAACAAACTTCAGCCATTTTCATCCATTGACATGTCATATTCTCTCTATTGCATCTTGATGTATTTATTGCCAAAAGGGGGAGAATAGAGAAGAAAAAGTCTGTTGGGATCTTTTTTTAGAGCTTTGGAGATCAATTTGCTCTTTCAGTTGTTGCTCTAGTGGTTCCTTCTGTCGACATGGTCATAAGCTTCATTCCCTTCTTTGGACCATATTGGATTCTTCTTTCTCAAACTCAACTTCTTGGTTTTTCTGGTTTTGTCAATATACTTATCAAGGGGGAGATTGAGAGACCATGTGAAGGGCACCCCATGGTTGTGATGAGTAATTGACTCTTGTTCTAGGAAGATTGAGTTTAGTTTTTGAGGTTTGTGCTAGTTCTGCATTGTCGTAGCCCTGGCTAAGTGTTCTGCAGCTAACACGACCACGTTGGTCGTGGTCGAAAGTCATGCGCACTGGTTACGACCACTTTGGGCGTGGTTGAAGGTCACCCGAGGGGTCTACGACCACTTTGGCCATGGTCGAAGGGCACCAGAAGGCCAGCACGACCACGTTGGCCGTGGTCGAAGGCCAGCACGACCACGTTGGTCGTGGTCGAAATAGGTTACGACCACGTTTGGCCGTGATCGTAGGTCTCCAGGGAAGTTTAAAACTGGTTTTTGCCATAGTCGTATCTTGGTCATGGTCGAAATGACCCGTACGACCACGTTGTGCGCTATCGGAAGCTAGCCGAGCCATTTACGACCACGTGTGGCGTATACGACCATTTTCAGGTCGTTTAGATCACGTTGGCCGTAGTCGAATGCAGCTTCGACCACGTTGTCATGAGCCGAAAGCGGTTGGAAGTCGGAAGTCGATGCTTCGACCCTGTGGTCGGGGGCCGGCACTCGAGCTTGCGACCACGTGGGAAGTCGGCGGACTTCGACCATGTTGTGAAGCGGTCGAACGAGGTCGGGTCGGGGTCAGACTCAGTCGGTTGTGGTCGTAGCCGGTCGGTTGTAGTCGTACCAGTCGAATTTGGTCGTAGAGCAGTCTGGCGTGGTCGGACGTGCTCGCACGCGGTTGGAATCGGTCGTATGACCTGCAGACTTGACCATTTGAGCTGGAATTTGGTCGTAGGGCTTTGTGATGAAGTCAGGGACCTTGTGCACTTGTTGGTTTATCTTTTCGATCGGTCGTAACGACTTGGGTTGAAGTCGTAGACTTTGAGCGTTAAAGCCGTAGCGAGTTGTGGGTGGTCGTAGCAAGTTAGCGATGATCGTAGACTCATTGTATCTGGTCATATGGCTTGGTTGTGTGGTCGTATGTCGTGTGCATTCATTGTTCTCTATTTTCGACTGGTCGTAGGTGGTATACGACTTGGTAAGAGTATGATTTGAGTTCTGTTTTCTGGCTCAAGTGGTTGGATACTATTGTGAGCGGTGCTATGTAATGGTTTGCTTGTCTGTGATGGTTTGCAGGACTTTGAGACTAGTCGTGGTGAGGCATGGATGGTCGAGACTAGGCACGGGGGTGCTGAGGTCGTGATCGGCTGGGAGATGCCAAAGACGATGAAGTCTGTGAGGTGGTTGCAAGCATGATCGGCAAGGCAGGAGGAAGCTTCCGGGAAGGCAGCGAAGTGGCATTTTGGAGAAATGCGGAAAGCTGCAAAGGGAAGCTGTGTCCCTGCGAAAGCACGGGAGTTGTTGGCGCTAACGGGCAAAGCAGTGGAGCCGTTGGGTGTAACGGGTAAAGCACTGGAGCTCGTTCTCGCTGTTGGGTAAAGAGAGTGGTAAAACCCGGTGTTAGGTGGGAGTTAACGGGTTCTCCCCCTGTAGCAAGAAGACTATAAATAGAGAGGGTAGAGCTCGGATGCTCGGTGAGGTTGTTCTCGAGTCACTCTGAATTTTTCATCTCTATTTGTGTGAAGTTGTCTCTGGGTAGAGCACGGTTGCTCTTGTACCTCCGATGGAGTGGCTGTAGAAACCTCCATGATCAATCATTCATCTCTCTTCCTCAAGTTGATTTCTGTCGTCATGAGATGTTGTGATTGTTTTGTTTGCGATCTGTTTTGAGAGCTTGTTCTTCTTGCTATCCTGTTCTCTCCTCTCTTCTTCCTGAGTCTGCATTCGTTCTTGTGTGCTTCGATTAGCTCAGAACTGGGAATCTGTCTCAAGGCCACTTGGCCAATTTATTCCCGAGAGCAGGAGTCGAAACAGAGAAGTTCTCTTTTCTGAATAGTCGTGCGCCTCAAGTCCTCTGTTTCGAGTTCGACCATGTCACTCTAGTCGATCGTAGCTAAGTCCTTGGATTTTATTAGTATTCTCTCTTCCAGAGGTTGGAATATTGCAGTGCCCCAAATTTGAGGATCAAAAGCCAGAGAGTCTTAGTTACTCGGAAACCTAGCAAACGAGTCCTTCTCCGTTCCTGTTTCAACCGCGCAGTTTTCTTTGTTTGATTTCTTTTGTCGGCTCGGGCAAGTGTTCGACCACGTGGTGTTCGATCATCAGTTGGCTTACGACTACGTGCGTTCGACCAGAGAAGTCAGTTCTTTCGACCGTTTTGCTGTGTGGGTGCTTGGGGAGTTTTTGAAGGCACCATTCACCCCCCCCCCCTCTGTCGCCATTTCGGTCCAACAGATACACATCACATTCAAAAGGCATTACATACAAAAGCATAAAATGCATACAGGGACAGATGTACATAATATTGACAATGAAATAAATTTTAAGATTGGATCAAATGACACCTCTTACCGATTGAGGCCATCATCTTCGGTTCCCCGTGGCTTGAATAAGGAGTACATCATTTCTAGCCATTGGCTGAGTGTGCACTAATGCTCTGTATTTACAGATAAGAGGCCATTGGCTAGAGCTAACCACCTAAACAATGCCAAAATGCATGAGTATAGCCGATTAGTGATTAACACACACACATACACTTATAAATTTAAAAAATCATTCGGATGCCATGTTTATCCCTCTGACCTTATTGGTGAAGTTCCACCGTCCATTACGTGGGACGATATCTTCACCATTGACACTAGCTCAGGGACTGAAAATCAAGCATGTCAAAACCTTGTAAGTACATAAAATTCTCACCAACCTTGGGGGCTTGCAGGACCCTTCATTCCACGTCAAAACGGGGCAGCTTTGCCTAGTGACTAGACAATACGAGCCAGCTTTCCCCAGTGACATGACAAAAGAGGCCACCTTTCCTAAGTGTCATGACAAAAGAGGACAATTTGCGCAGGGACATGATAATACGGGCCAGCTTTGCTCCGTGAGGTGACAAAAACATGCCAGTGGTGCGCAGTGACATGACAAAACGACGCAGCTTTGCCCAGTGACTTGACAATACGGGCCAGCTTTCCGCAGTGACATGACAAAAGAGACCATCTTTCCGCAGTGACATGACAAAAGAGTACAATTTGCAGGCTCTGAAAATCCTTCATACGCACATTGATTACTACACTGCAATCCTGACTATCCTCAAAAGATTCACATGTCATCCTCTCCATGGACTATGCCCACTGCACCAGATAACCTGCCTACATAAAGGCCTCCCTCCTATGTCTTCCATACCACATCTCCTCCTCAAGGCATCACAATACTACTACACAACAATGTCTTCCTGGAGGTCCGACCCATTTGGAGTGCCAGAGTGGCATGAGCGCCCGAAGTGCCATTGCGGCTTTAGGACGATGTTGGGAGTCTGGACTGATCAAGTAGAGCGAGCCAAATACGGCCGTAGGTTCTTCAAGTGTCCAAACCTGGATGACGATTTCATGGTAACGACGACAACTAAATCATTTGTTTCTCGTTTTTCAACTTGATCCATGACATCTACCATGCCACACATAGGCTTGCAGGTTCATCGAATGGGTGGATCGGGTGTCGCCGACATGGCCACATAACCAGGCATTGGAGGTGGAAAACAAAGGACAATACTTTGTCAAGATGACTCAGGCTCGTGAGGTGGAACGACAGATGCGGCATGAGCAAGAGCGCCGCGTGAGGGTGGACCAAATCCGTCTGAAGGGCAAGGAGGATGAGCTGCAAAGGAGGCGGGAGCAGTTAAGTCTGCGTGAAGCTGCCATCAAGCGTAAGGAGGAGGAGCTTCAAGCTCGGGAGGCAGCTCTCAAGACCAAGAGTGACAGGAAGAAGGATGCAGCGGAGCCATCTTCAGGGCGCGACAAAAAGGGGAAACAACCACGCTACACCCAGTAGACAAAATGTAATAGACCCAGTAAGTTATGCATGTTATGCATGTAATAAAAGAGTACGCAGCATGTTGCTCCCAATTGTAGTATGCAGTTTAATTGTATTCACCGTACACGATTTCCTATTACAATAGCGTCATATTTTTTTCCAGTTTATAACTACAAAATTGACAAAATCTAAAAAAATCACAGGGTTTGCAAACCCTACAAACACAGCAAACCTTAAAAGTCACTTACCACTATTTGTATCGATCATTCTACGGTCAATTGTTCCTAAAAAAATTTACCAAAATTTTATTAGCATCTACAAGTTATAATGAATATAAACTTTTATGACTACTTGGTCAGATTCTTTCCGAGTTTACATTTACAAAATTGACAAAACATACAAAAAACATGGTGATTGCAAACCTCAAAACCATACGAAACTCTAAATATCACTTACCACTTTACGAAACGATCGTTCTATGATTAATCGTTTTTTAAAAAAATTTATCCTAATTTTTTATACATCTGCAACTAACAATGAACATAAATTATTATTGCAACTTTATCTATTTTTTTCTCAGTTTACAACTACAAAATTGAGAAACCATACAAATATTCACGAGTATTACAAACCCTAAACAGACCAAACGCGCGCTTGGGGACGCAGACGCGCGCTCGGGCGACCGCGGGACGGCAGACGCGCGCTGGGGCGAGGCAGACGCGCGGTGGGCGGGCCGGTTGCGCAGTGGGCGGGGCAGTCGCGCGGTGGGGCGAGGCGGTCGCGCGCTCGGCGCGTGATCGTGCGCTCGGGCGCGGCGCCAGGCCGGTCGTGCGGTCCCTGACCGCACGACCGGATGAACAGTGCCCACGTGGCAGCCTCCCGTAAACGCGCGCTCAAACGGGGTCCATTTTTGGAATTTTTTTCTTTGGGGGGCCAAAAATGGAATTCCAGAGGGCTATGGGTCCAACAGTGTCCAAATTTCCCTGTCTTCAGCCGACGGGGTGGTAAGGACACATGTCATCTCTCCGACGATAAAAATACCATTTTTATTAATACACGACGCGTACAATTATTCCTGTAAATGCGTGCCATATTCGCTAAAAACGGAGGAGTCACCTGTCATGGCATAATTTTTGCTTTTTAGCCCAAAATTTGAAAGTTTTTTACATATGGACCCCTGGAAAAAAGATTTGCAAAAATGGACCCTTACCACGGCGCCAAATCATATAGCGCCCAGGGTACATGTCACGGCGCCATGTGCTTTAGCGCCGTGTATTGACACGTCGGAGCCACGGTGGCACAGCACAGCGCCATGGTCTGTGGCGCCGTTTCATGTACCCTAGGCGCTAACTGTGATGGCGCCGTGCTTCGTGACTTAAGCCCGAGCGCGGCCCCCAGCCCCCCAGCTCCCCCTCTCTCTGCTATGTTCAAACAGTAAACCGCCGCCGCCTCCCCTCTATTCCCCCTCCAAATCCTCTCAAATCCACCGATTTTTCTCACGGTTTTGCTTCCAAATCGAACAAGTAAGGTGAACTCTCTCCCCTCCCTTGATTTTTTGCAATAGATATGGATTATTTGAGCTACATTTCGTGGGGGAATATTTGAAACCCTAGATGAAATTAGTTCAATTTGGATCGGTTTTAGGTTAGATTTGCAATAGAAATGCGTAATGTAAGAGTAGTATTGTGTATACAATCGTTTTTAGGATTTGATTTTTGTGAGATTGATGAATATTTAGAAATTTGAGTAAGATTGATGTCGGAGAATAGATGCATTTATCGTTTATTGGTGAGACTTATATCATTTTGTTGTCCTCATTATCAATAAGCTACCAGTGAAAACTATTCATAAAGGTATTTGCAAAATACGTAAAAAAAACTATAGATTCCCTTTCAATTTTTTGTTTGGTTCATATTGACATATATGTTATAATTAGTTATGAGTATATCCAAAATGATCAACTTTGTAAATGGGACACCGGGGATAGAGAAACGGGGATGGAGGGTAAATCATATACAAGCTGACATGTATTTAACCAAGGGTAAATCTCTAATACTTTCATTTTGATTCAAATTTCATAATTCAATTTGATTCTTATTTTTATTTATAAATATGTTTTATAAATTTCTTATTTGAATATTTCTTAAACATTGAATTCTAAAATTTATCACAGGATGGCGAGATACCGGCTGCTAGACGAGTTCTACGAGAGGGAGCACCGCGGCAGGCTCACGGAGGACGGCCAGGTATGTGTGTGGTCGAATTGTACATGTGTTCAACTTGATGGTCACGCAGCTAACTTTTATAGCAATTTTCAGGACATACCCATACTTCATCCTCGAACCCATGATGCGGTCCAGTTGATGAGATACGACAACCGCTATACCCCACTGCTGCGTCGTGCTGGGCTTCACACGGTCGCTAACCTAATACGGCGGGGCATGCCGGTTTTCAACCACCCAGCTTTGACCGCACTTGTCGACAGGTGCATTTTCTCTATCGGGTCTATTTGTTTTCGCTTCTATATTCTTACATACGTAACTAATTCTTTTCTCCTTGTACTATTAACAGGTGGAGGCCAGAGACACACACGTTCCACCTACCCTGTGGGGAGATGACCGTCACGCTGCAGGACGTGGCGATGATACTTGGACTTCCCATCAGGGGACAGCCGGTGGTCGGCCCGGCGGTGTCTGAGGGCTGGAGGGCACGTGTGGAGGCCTTCCTGGGCACGCCATTGCCTCCTGTACCAGATAATCCCAGGCGAGGCCGCGTCTCGGGGGTCCACCTTAGATGGTTGCGGGCTACCTTTGGTGAATGCCCTGATGCCGCGGACGACGCCACGGTGACCTTCCACTGCCGCGCTTGGGTCCTGCACATGTTCGGGGCAGTGCTGTTCCCGGACGCCACGGGGGATGCTGCTTCGTGGATGTACATCCACTGCCTCCAGGACTGGGGAGACGCTGGACAGTTCAGCTGGGGCTCGGCGGTCCTCGCGTTCCTCTACCGCCAGCTCTGCGAGGCCTGCAGACGCAAGGCGCCCACGTCGACGCTTGGTGGCTGCGTCTTCCTCCTGCAGGTGTGGTAATGCATTTATTTTTCCTACAGTTCTTTGTTTTCGTACATGGCTAATCGTATGTTTGCCCCTATGTTCGCTTGCTAGGTGTGGATGTGGACACGCATTCCAGTGGGGCGCCCTCGAGTGTTGCAGGCGCAGCCTTGGCATCCACAGGGTGTGGATGACCTCGGCCCCACTGTTGCGTACCTGTGGGATGCAGTGTCAGTCCCGTTCGCGACTACTCAGCGGGCGTACGTGGATTTCAGCAACGAGCTTGACACCTTGTCTCCCACGATGGTAAGAAATTGGTACTGCATTTATTTTTTCTACAGTTCTTGGTTTTTGTACATGGCTAATCGTGTGTTCGCTTACTAGGTGTCCTGGGAGCCTTACTCCGAGGCACAGGTTCTAGCGCTACCGCTCAGCACCATGTGCCGCAGGGACTCCCATATTTGGAGGATGAGGTGTCCGCTGATCTGCTTCTATGCCGTGGAGATTCACCTCCCCCACAGAGTTGCGCGTCAGTTCGGCCTCGTGCAGTTCTTCCCCCCAGAGGGGATGTCGACTTCTGTTGAGTTGCACAAGTAAGTAACAATTTGTGTTTCATTTAAAATTCTTTTTGTTCGTACTAACAACTATTGTTGACATCTGCTATATGTACAGGTTCGACAGGGTCCGCCAACGAAAGGTGACGGACTTCGCTCATTACCACCGAGACTACGTCCAGTGGTGGAGGAGGATGGAGGACAACTGCGAGCCGGACAGTACCCCTCACAGCAACGCCAGCTTCCGGGATTACTTGTCCTGGTACCACGGCGCCACCCGCTACAGGCTGAGGCAGCAGTGGACCGATGTCGACTACGCGGACCTCGCTTCATCCGAGGACGAGGACACCGCGTACGACAAGCGTGCGAGGGAGGGCACAGTGGTCGAGGCCGCTCCGATTCTTGATCGAGTGGTACGGAATGCATGATATTTACACTTACTTTGGTTCAATACGTTTATCTCGTACTTACTTATGTTCAAACCTCGGTGCATGATATTCTTTAGGGGACTTCTCTCCAAACCTCGGTGCGGGACATCGACGAGGCTCTCAGCCACCCAGTTGGTGACCTGGACAGCGAGAACCGCAGCCTGAGGGACCTCCTGCAGAGACTTCGACGTCGCCTCAGTCGGGCGGCAGGTCGGTGTGGTTGCCGCGCACGCACGGACGTCGCACCACCGGCGGCCTCCCAGCGCTCGGGTGCCGCTGCAGCCTCGTCGTCACACGTCGGCACGCGCCAGTCCACGAGGAGCTCGTCACGCACTCCAACTTTTAGTTAGGGCGATGACGACGACGACGACGACGAGGCGGAGCAGGGTGACGACGTCGAGGAGGAGCACGAGGACGAGGAGGCATCTACCCACGACGAGATTGGGATGTCGCAGATGCCTGACGCACCGTCTACTCAGGCTTTGCAGCGGCCTCGTCGTTCGGCTCGTCCCCCGAGCACGTATACTCCAGGGAGTGATGCTCTAGCCAAGGGCAAGGGGAAGGCCAAGAGGCAGTGATGTTTTGAGACTTTTTCTATAGACATGTCATATTTTCAGACTTATGTGATATTTTGAGACTTTTGTATATTTATGTGGTATTTTGAGACTTATTGATAACGATGTTGTTATTTAGGTTTTCAGATGTTTCATGTGTAAATGTATGTGTGTATGTCTGTGTATGTGCATATGTTTTACAGAAAAATTTGCTGTTTTGCTGTGTTTTTTGTCAGGTGTAGCTTACACGGCGCCATAACATGTGGCGCCGAGATGTGTATATACGGCGTCCAAATGTTTGGCGCCAAAAGAGGCGCCAAACAGTCGAGCGCCTTATATACACATCTCGGCGCCACATGGTATGGCGTCGTGTAAGCTACATGCGGCGCTCGTATGTTTGGCGCCGAAATAGGTGGACGCAAGGCACGGCGACCACGCTTGAGTGGTTAAGGCAGTACACGGCGCCACTACCTTCAGCGTCGTACGTGCATAGCACGGCGCCGTGTGACATGGCGCCGTTTTGTGCCACCGTGGCTCCGACGTGTCAATACACGGTGCTAAAGCACATGGCGCCGTGACATGTACCCTGGGCGCTATATGATTTGGCGCCGTGGTAAGGGTCCATTTTTGCAAATCTTTTTTCCAGGGGTCCATATGTAAAAAACTTTCAAATTTTGGGCTAAAAAGCAAAAATTTTACCCTGTCATGTTGGTCAGACCAGATCGCTCAGAAAAGCACCAGGCACCGCCCCAACACGACGCTCGTGCCCCCACCCCAAATCCCTCGCTCGCTTAGTCCAATTCCCCGGCGTAATCTTCCTCTCCCGCCGCCGCCGCCGCCGCCGCCGTCACTCGCCCCTCCCCTTCCCTCACATTAAGCTCCTCCCGTCGCCACCACCGTGCATCGTAAATCACCGAAGCAACCGTCGCTCTGGCCGAGCGCGGCGCGGCCGCGGCGGGGCTCCGGCTCGAGTAGCGGCGGGCGGCTAGGTGGGGGACTAAGGGAGCGAGGCGTAGTGCGGGGCGATGATCTACACGGCGATCGACACGTTCTACCTGACGGATGAGCAGCTGAGGGATTCGCCGTCGCGGAAGGATGGGATCGACGAGGCCACCGAGACCGCCCTCCGCGTCTACGGCTGCGACCTCATCCAGGAGAGCGGCATCTTCCTTAAGCTGTATCCTTTACCTCCCTGCCTCTCTCTCCCCATCCTCAAGGGTCCTAGGGTTTCGTTATTAGCTTCGTGGGACGAGTCGTTACTAGTTGAGCACGTTCGCTTAGTCTTAGTTCGATTGAGTTTGCTTGAGATTAGGGTTTTTGGTTTTGTCAGAGTTGTGAGTTCCTTTCAAGGGTTTGGGCTATGAGGTGTTTCAATTTTGAATTTGGTTGCTGGATGCCCTTCATCGTCTGTGGATTGTGCGTGCATATTAAGGTTGCAATGTTGTGGTTTTAGATTGACTGGGTGTGAGTTGGACCTTTCTGCCACAGAAAATGCCTACATATGAGCTGTGCTTTTGCATTTCTGTGGTTAAGATTGCTTGTCTAGGAGACTTTCTTTTGACATTAGGATTACCTAGGAAAATGCCAACTCGTGATTGTTTAATTGCTTGTTGTATGTGATCTCCTATAATAAGTTTGTCGGATTGTATCCTGTTTTGGGGTCTATATTATTTTTGAAAGTTGTTTATATGTTAGTTTTGAGGTTCCCTTGGAGATTAAAGTTGTATAAGATTATGTCCATCACTTCATCTTCGATAATTTGGGGATTTGAGGAGAAAAATGCAAATAGATCTGTGTTTTTCTTGGATTACTCATAATGTTGGAGAGAATGGGGAGCTTTCTTTCTTAATTAAGATGATAAGTTGTTGGGGGATGAGTTTTAGTGGCCACTGTGCAATTTTTTATGGTTGATAATTTTATTTGTAGAATTAGTATCTTCTCAAGTGTTGTTAGATGACCAGAAGCTTTGCAATCTGCAATTTTTGTTGGGTCAGGATGATATAGGTTTGGATTGCCATCCACTATCCACATCTGTTAGCTATCCGCTGTCATATGATTTCTCCTGGTTGATGAAATACAATGGAAATGGTTGGCGGTGGTTATATCGGCTGAATGAAGTGGTACTTTTAGTGAATGGTGTGGTATTAGTTTACTTTTCTGTTTTGTGTTCGTTACACCATCTTAGCTTCTGCCTGGTAGGATCACCACAAAATAGAAAAAAAGTAAGATGGAATAATATAGAGAGGCGATGCCATCTACAATGTCACTTAGTTACAAAAAAACAGTAAAGATGAGGCTCCATAATTCCATATAAACGATATGCTGAAGTAAAAACCTTGTTTTCATACTAACTATTTGAGGATTTCACAAGGATTGACATGCCAAATCTTCATAGGTATTCCGTATTCAGTATTTCAGTCATATTGATAATTTATGACTAATGAATAGAGAAGTTTGTTCGGAAGTTTCGATTTTGTTACAATTGTTTGTAGCTTGAACTGGGCTGGGCCCAATTCTCACTATATTTAGTTTTGTGTTTACTTTTAAATTTATATATGTTGTGGATTCCTTGACACAGCAAAGGCCACAAGCAGTGATGGCCACAGCACAAGTATTGTTTCATCGTTTTTACTGCAAGAAATCATTTGTTCGATTTAGTGTTAAGGTAAATATATTTGTCTCCAGTTACTCTGTTAAACCATTCTAAGATTTTTACTAGTAGAACTAATGAGTCTGTTTTTGCTTGCAGAGAGTTGCTGCTAGCTGCGTTTGGCTGGCAGGAAAGTTGGAGGAAAGTCCAAGGAAATCAAAGCATATTATCTTTGTCTTCCATAGAATGGAATGTAGGAGAGAAAACCTACCAATAGAACACTTAGATGTCTTCTCAAAGGTATATTTTGTTGAACTAACCAGAGTCTCAGTTTCCTTTTCGTTTTTTTTTAAACATTTGCATCATTCCATTTGTTTTCTCATAGCTAATGATGTACCCTATGATGTTGTTGCTTTTCTCTCTCTTTTTTTGAAGTAAATATATGTTAAACTTATTATGGAGAATTGTGCTAACTGAAAGCTGTAACTCTCATCTTTGATGCAGAAATATTCAGAATTGAGGCATGATCTAATAAGGACAGAGCGGCATCTGTTGAAGGAGATGGGGTTTATTTGCCATGTAGAGCACCCCCATAAGTTCATATCGAACTACCTTGCAACACTTGAAGCGCCTGAGCTGACACAAGAGGCATGGAACCTTGCCAATGATAGGTACTTCATTCTATCCCAGATTATCTACTGTTGTTAAAGCACTTTCAGATTATAATGTTATCTGCTTATTCTTTTTTGTATCAAGGAGGTGATATTTTTACATGTATCACTTTGGTGGTTTATAACTTGTTACGCTTGTACCTTAGTATGAATTTCGATGGATGCAATACTGTTATTCGATTTATTTACTGAAAGCTTTCTTTCCTAATTACCTTTCTCAATTGACTCAAGTACCAGTGCCACGTGTTGGTTTAGTAGCTATGTCCTTGTATCATTTGAGATGTCTGAAATGCTATGTTTTGTTGATGACATTGTCTTCTTAGGCTTTCTTCATTTTTCCTGCTATGTGTATCAGTGTATGTTTGGACAAGTGCAACTATTGGTTGATCTGTTTTTAGAAACTTTCTTATGTTTGTGGGCATCAACCATTCAGTCCCATAAACTTCATATTTGTGTGATTCCTATCCTGTTATGAACTACATTTGTTACCATCAGGTTGTTGGAATCCATGTTGACATTGATCTTGTATTTTCTAGCCAAGTCGTGTAGATGATAGCTGTTTGGAGAACCCTTTCACTTCCTTGATATTTTGCTGTTAGTTTTTATTTTTAGATGGGAAACGATAGGGTAGAGTGCTAAAAATATATTAAAACAACTATATAAAAGATAAAGGCAAAAACAAAGAAATGAATGGAAATGAAGAAACTTCAGCCCAAACCAACGAGCAATGTCTGCCTTGACAAGAGGGGATACCCAATACTAAGCATCTCAGAATTACGAGCTGTCCCAAAAAGAAGATTTGTTACGTTAGCTTTTGAGTTTGCTCTTCTTAGTACTTCACATATCTCGCAGATAACCCAAACAATTCCTAGTAAACTCTAGCTGTTATGGTCTTGCTTAGACCATAATGGGTAAACGCCGCCGAGAGGATGGCCAGACAACAAAATTATGCTGCATCAAATGATTTCTCCATGCGGCCAGTGGACAGCTGCCTTCATTGGGGAGGGCACCATCGACGCAGCCACCAGCAGCGAGGCTGAGAAAGAAGGCGTCGTCACCTGTGCCGGAAGTGGCACCCATGGTTGCGTCGGCACTAGGGGCTCGACTAGAGGCCGGTCAAGCCCCCTGGTCATTAAACGGATTCTTACTGAAGCCCTCCATGGTGACACGAAGGAGATTGACCGCACCGGTCATTGACTTCATGGAGGCCTGAATTTGGGCCTGTATTTGGTTGAACATGGCCTGGATGGCCTTGCTATCCAAGGGACTGGAACCATTGTTGCCTTACATGGTTGAACAATTGGGTTTGATACCAATGGTTATGGTCTTGCTTAGACCATAAAGGGTAAATGCCACCGAGAGGGTGGCCGGACGGCGAATGGATTTGGGGAGGAGAGTAGGCTATGAATGAGAATGACTTTGTTCTTTCTTGCTTAATGAAAAGGGATGACAATGCCATGCTTAAATAGAGCGGGCCACCTAACAAACAAATCTAAACCTTCCAACTAATAAAGATAGCATTCCAAAATTAAATAAGGAAAGTTATAACTAAATATGATAACTAATCAATTTATTCCCCTTAATTAGTGGGATTGCTGCCGCCGCCAAGGGTTCCTTGCAGCAGGCCCACGGCCTTAACACTAGCAAACTTGACTAAATGAACAGGGTATAAAGAGGTCCTTTACTCCTTTCAGTCCTCTGGCTGTCCATCCGAACAAAGGACAAAGCTGTCTGAATAAAATTTATTCTTTATCATGGCTTTGGTGTTCTTTACCATGGAGCAGCACCCATTACCCAAAAGAAAACATGATGTCAATATGTTTCAACATACACTTGTTTTTTCATACATAATCAACATACGAGATGTTAGAAGAGAACCAGATATTGCCTTTAATTCTCTATACTCATGTTCTTCATGGAATGTTCCTCATGTATGTGCCATGAATCCTGAATATTTTGATCAGTATGAATCAATATCAATCTGGCCTGTAGTTTCAGAAATTGCAAACTCTGCATGTACAGACAGTGGTAAACGAAATGCATCAAGTGAAGATTCTTGAATTTCCTAAACTAATATGGTGTTGTCCTTAGTTTGTATAGAGTTGCGAATATTCCATTAACACATAATATTAACAAATCTTCCCAGAATAGGACTGAGTTCCCATTACCCTACCACAGGTTTGGAGATTAAACAATACAGGTGTAATTTCTTTGAGGTGTCTTAACAGAATGAACATTTAGTATCAACGGTATTGGATTTCCATATAAAGCTGACCCAAGGCACAAGGAGCAATTCTGTTGTAAAACTTGTGTAAGAACTTCCCGAGGAAGACAATATTTTTGTTTCTTTTTTTGGTTTATGACTCAAATCACCAAAAAAAAAACGTTGAACTGACAATCTGCCTTCCACTTTATTTTAAGTTATTGCCCAGATCATATCAAAATTCGATTTGTGCAATTGTTCTTCATTAGGAGGAGTGGAAAAAAAGAGGAAATATAGCTTGCTAGACGTACACGTGGATTTGATGAAGCCATAATTTATGGCCCCATAACCCATGATGACTTGTGTTGCATAATACAGTGTCTGTCTTTTGATGACCAACCTATCTTCCAAGATGATGTCTGTTTGCCATTTCATAAGGAATGTACATGCCAGATTTTTTTAACAGTAATAAAATTATTTTGTGCTTTGAATCTGAGCAGTCAGGATTAGTGGTACCGTAAAATAGATCTAGTATCAAGGCTTACTGTTCTGCTTTGTTATATGCATTCCCCCCTTCATTGATGTAGTGCTCAGACATTAAAAGCTTGCACATCTTACATTGCATCAAATTGCGCTGTTCACTGCCTTTTTAACCGTATTCAGTTAAATTCGCATTACTACTAAAATGCTCTGTCTATATTTTGTATATCAGCCTGCGGACAACTCTCTGTGTACGATTCAAGAGTGAAGTAGTAGCATGTGGAGTTGTCTATGCTGCCGCTAGGAGACACCGGGTTCCCCTTCCTGAAGATCCTCCTTGGTGGACTGTCTTTGATGCTGATGAGGCAGGAATTCAGGAAGTTTGTGGAGTTCTTGCTCACCTTTACAGCCTCCCTAAGGCACAATATATACCAGTGTATAAAGACAATGACTCCTTTACTGTTAGAAGGACCTCTGACGCACAGGCTTCAAAGGTTAAAAAGAAGAACACTTAAAATTATTGGACTTATGAAGTTTACTTTTTAAAATGACTACTGAATTTACATCGTTTGCTGTTCTATGCAGGAAAGTCCAGCAGTTGCTGTTGCTAGCGATAAGGGTACCCCTGTACCCTCAAGTTCTAGCCAGGCGAAGGATTCACAGGCTATGGCAGGATCAGACAAGGTGAAGGAGAAAAGTGATGATGAAGGTAAGCCATTGCCTGCTGAACTCAATGGAAAAGAAGACCCAGCAGTGAATTCGAAGAGTGAGAAGTCAGAGTCCAATGTTGACCGCACTCGGGAAAGAGAAAGAGAGAGATCAAGAGGTAGGGATCGTGATAGCAGGAGTAGGGATTCTGATCGTGATAGCAAGGGCCGGGACTCTGATCGCGAGAGGGAACGTGATAGAGAAGCAGAGCGAAGACACCGTTCTAGGGACAAAGGTTCAGGTATTGTGATGAACGTTTATGATTTGAGGGTATTTTGTTTGAAGTGTGTTATGTTATTCTCATGTTGCATGATGCCCCTCCAACGTAGGATACTCGGACAAGGAGAAGTCAAGGCACCGCTCATCACGAGGTATATTTGCACAGCAGCCTCCCCTTCATCACCCCATTTTGTTTACCCAAAATTTAAGTTCCTTTGCTACCTTTTCAGACCGTGGTGATTACTACAGTTCACACTCATCTCGTGACAAAGATCGGCACAGACACCATTGATCCAGCCGAGCTGATGAAAGATTATCTTCATGGAGACCGGTAAGCGCCTAACGGAGCAGGAGAGGAATCTGGAAAGCGGGTATCGTCTGTTGTGTTACGCTGTACACGCGAGTAGCAAGTCAAAACCTCCATTATTTCACAACCGAGTTTTGTGGTGGTGATTTCACTTGACAATCTTGCTCCTCGGAGCTTGTCATCTACCTGGGGTTTCTGAAGAGGGAACAACTGCAGGACTGTAGTGAGCTAAAGTTCATGCGTGCATTACTGTATTAAATTGCCATGTAACAGGGCTTTGGAAGTGGCGGTGCCAGCATGGTTAGGGGTATATTCTTTTGAGTTGCGACTTATAGTTTATGACTGTGGCTTATGTTTTTTGGCTATTTGTGTGAAAGAGTACGGTGAGATAGACACTTGTGTACGATTTTAATTGATATATATATAAAGTTACTATAGTATCTATTACAATTAATTTGTAGATCATGTTTTGAAAAGAAATTCAATTTGATCTACTACAATTAATATGTAAATCTTATCTTGAAAAAATATTTCATTTAAAGGTTATTTATCGTAAAATAAGCTAAAAGCAGGAGTCGGAAAGAATGAGAGCCTAAACCTCGTTTTGAGGGGAACATGGTGAACAAATGCTGTGGCTTCTAGAACTTTGGGTCTGTTGTTTCAGGTTTTTAGTTGTTTCCGAATATAGAAATAAATAAGATATTTTTTTCAAGTGAATTATTTAAATGGTTTTTTAATAAAAAACTATGTACACTATTTATATTGATATCTTTAATATCTGCTGTTTTATCAAAAAAAAAACGTAGACGTCGACCCAGCCCTTCGTCTCCATAATTGAAGTTTACAGTATCTTTCGCTTTTCATATAGGATAGTCCGGGTTTCGTCAGCTGTCAACGTGTGTTAGCGTGAAGATTAACAATTAGATCTAAGTGCTTATTGTGTGGTAACATGTACCTTTTTTTAGCTTTTAAAAATTATTTTTTGATTTTTCTATAGAAACTAGTTTTTAAATTCTGTAGCGATTTTAGTTATATCCATTAAGACTGTACGTAAGTTTCTGTTTCTCTATACTCTCTCATAAATAGATAAAAACTATAAATTACAATCAAAAACCATAAATCCAAGAAAAAAAACAACAGGCCGTGATTACGTGCTTGATTTGCCAAGCGAAACTTTGGCAGGGCCGTTACTTGCTAAGCTGCCAGTCATTCCATCCTGGTAGACCTTTTTTTTGAAGCGTGACCCGAACTGGCACAAAAGTTTTGGTACATCCCAACCTTAGACAAAGGACCGTTACGGATGACAAATTACAACCAAGTCCTTTTTTTCATACAGACATAACCTAAATTTTTTTTAAGAAAACCAAGGGTTCTGACTACGCCGATGCAACCAAGGATGAAGAAGACGTGACCGTCGGCAGATGTCCTCCACGCGCGGTGATGCTTGTATCTTGACATGACAACCTCGTCGCCGGTGGTCCTAGGCAGTGGGAGGTGAGAAGGGGCCTCTATGGCTCTCTTGAGGAGCAGTCGGAGGTTGAAGTTGAGGGGGCTGCGGATTTGCAACGATGGAGACACCCACCGGTCATACACTCGAGCAAGACTTCCTCCTCCACCGAGCACATATGGTAGGGGGCCTTCAATCTCGGTGGAGCTCGAACTTGTTGGGCGCAGCATAAGAACTTGATCTAGAGTCTTCAAGCACGGAGGAGAGGTCGCATCAGCCAAAAAGAGGCGGCTTGATGGCAGGTAAGGCGATTATCGCCAAATCCACAATGGGATAGTTATTGGAGGGGGTAACTCACAGATAGCTGTGCATGGGAAATGTGCGGCAACGCTGCTGTAAGATCGAGGAGGCCGACTAGAGGGGGGTGAATAGGCGGTCAAAAAATCTCTTCTAATTATTACAAATTTAAAGACCTATTCTATTTGTCTAAACCAAGTAAACAATGCGGAAACTTAAATCAATTTGGTTTAGCACAAATAGCACCTAGATCAAATAAATTCACCTAAGTGCACCAACAATCTAAGGCTATGTCAAGCAATCAATTTAATTCTATGAAAGTAATTTGCTTGAAGGTAAATAGAGCACAAGAAAACAAACTATAATAGACACGCTCTCTTTTTACCGTGGTGCTCGAAGACTTACCGGTCTCTCTTAGTTCACATTGAGGTAAACCCAAACTAATTGGATTGGCTATATCTATATGAATTAAGCATTCCACCTCAAATCTACTAATGGTAGCTCTTTCCCGTTCCGGGTAGATGAGCTCCAACCTTCATATATTTGCCGGGTCTTCTCACAACCTTCTTTGAGAAAATCACTACGCATGACGCCTCTCACACCATCTAGGAGTCAGCAAACTTCAAGAATAACAAGTCAAGCAAACTACCGATCGCCTCAGGGACGAGAAGATTCCACACAGGTATCTCTCTAGAAAAAACAGTGCCGCTACACAAGATGACACTTTCACT
The DNA here is from genome assembly GCA_017311315.1 of Dendrocalamus latiflorus. Lineage (NCBI taxonomy): Eukaryota > Viridiplantae > Streptophyta > Magnoliopsida > Poales > Poaceae > Dendrocalamus > Dendrocalamus latiflorus. The sequence goes on along the minus strand of CM029666.1, from coordinate 21,144,700 downwards.
TGCTGGTAGTACCATTTACACAAAGCCGGTACTTCCGCTCACCAATAGTACCGCTCACTTAGAGCCAGTACTTCTGCTCGCCGATCAGACCACTCACACAAAGCCGGTCGAAACCTCCGATCATCGATTACCCTGGTCCACAACCACATTTGTCTCCCACCACATTGTTTGGATCGACTACACAGGTCTCCAACTACGCTGGTATACGACCACGTTGGTTTCGACCACTCAGTTCTTGACCACGTTGACAATGTCGATCTTCGACCACATCAATCTTCGATCACACAGATCTCTGACCAGCCCATTGATCTTCGACCACGTTATTTTAATCACATTGTTTCGACCACGTCGATTTACGACCACATAGGTCTCGACCAAGTCGGTTTACGACCACACAGGTCTCGACCACGTTGGTTCGACCATACTGGTGTATAACCATGAAGGCCTACGACCACGCTGGTTTGACCACGAAGGCCTACGACCATGCTGGTTCGACCACGCTGGTTTACGACCATAAAGACCTACAACCACGCTGGTTTTGACCATGCTGGTTTACAACCATGCAGGCCTATGACTACATTGATTTCGACCACAGTGGATTCGATCACTTAGATCTCAATCGTGTTGATTTTGACCACGTTGGTTCGATCAAGTCGGTTCGACCACTCTGATCTTCGACTACCTGGGATCAACCGTTTTGGTTATTGACCACTTGAACTTTGACCACCAACGCATGCGGTAGTTCTGTGAATTCAACATCGGCAGTTCCGGTCTGCGGTAGTACCGCCGATTACACTGTGGTAGCTCCGATCATCCTGAGAATGCAGATACTTCATCAGATTTTGTAAAACACATTTGCAAACTTTAGTATCATGTATACAAGTTCCAAACATGATTCCCAACAAATTACAAAACACATTTGCACACTTTTAGAATCATGACACAAGGATTAAATATGAGTTTCAACCATTTGCAAAACACATTTGCAAGTGTAAGCCTCATATCACAACGAATGAAAACATGGACTTCAAGCACTGCAAAACACATTTGCAATGCACAGTCCCATGTCACAAGGATTCAACACATGAGCTTCAGCTATTTGTAAAACACATTTGCAAATACAAGCCTCATGCCAAGATGAGCTATAGGAAGTGGGGTTGAGCTATCAACACATGATGAGAATCAAACTACTAGACATGACTTCTCTTAATAGTACAGCAATCTATACTTGCAATCTGGTCTTCCAACCAAACACCAAGACCGGTAAAAGACTAGGAACACATTCTTAGCTCTAGCTAATGATACGTTTGTCTTAGGTCATCGTCTTGATATGCACCAACTTATGATGCATCCTTTTCTTCAACTCCATTAACATGTGATAGTCTTCACTTGACTTGGTAATCAACACACGATCATCTCCTCTTAGACATGCATCAACTTATGATGCATCTTCTTTTAGTGGCCTTGAACACATGAATCCATCTTCCATCTAGACTTGACGACCTTCAACACAAGAAGTCATCCCAAGTTATCCTCATTTTGTGGCACCTAACCTATTCATCCAACTCATGGAAAATGTTAGTCCATAAAACAAATTGCCATCAATTACAAAACTTCACTATTAACACATAATGGATGGACTAGGTTCAACAATATTTTCTTTTTGGTAATTCAATAAACAATGAGATAGAAATATTGAATTGCGAGTATACAACATGTACTCAACATTTGTATACTCTAAGATAAGTTTTTAAACAAATCTTACTTGACCGGTTGTCATTAATCATTCAACCATTAACACATAATGGAGGAACTAGATGACAACCTAAATATGAGTATATATGAACTACACAAGCTATATATACTCAAGGATGTATTTCAAACTAAAGATCATATGGTTGCATATTAAAGGAAGCATGGATCAATACTTATGAGACCTCAAAATATAGAGAGGGCTCCCCCCAAATATGTGCATACAAGTATGTATAATGAAGACATATGCACATATTCAATTTGGACTATTTGTAGAGTTTAATCTATATTTTTGGATCCAAAGAATGCACTAATATAAGAGAATGCGATTTCAAATGTATACCTCAATGATTTCATCTTTTTATCTATGAGAGACTAAGTAATATCATAATCAATGAACAAAGTTAGTCTCTCAAATGCATTTGTCATTATCACCAAAATCTCATAATGGTATTTGTCATTATCACCAAAACCAACTAAAATAGAGCCTTAAATGGAGCTTGATCTTTCAGCGGCTAGCCACCGTTGGAACTCCAGCAAACATGTCACGAGCAGAGCGGCTTCACAAGTCCGAGGTGATGCCAGAAAGCTAGAGGAGAGATCAATTTCATGGCAAGAGGAGCAGCGAAAGAGGCAATGTCTTCCTTGGAGAATCATCCATGGAGGACCACACAACATCATCTGTGGTGGAGAAGAAAGGGAAAGAGGATGAGCCTTTTAAGATTAGTGCTTTTGACAAGTGGCCTGATCCGATAGAGGGGTCTCTCTAGATGGGATTTGGGTGGAGGTCGCCAAATGGACGGCACGTGCCCATGTAAGCATGGTCCATATATGCATGGGTCCGTTTGGCTCGTTACTTAGATGGGCCATGCCGTGCTAGCTTATTGTCAAGGCATTGATCAAAGCATGGCTTGGTAGCCTCACAGGCTGTGTCGTGCCGACCTGGGCATGTTTAAATTATGTAAGAAAAATCCTAGGAAATATATAAGATTCAAAAAATATACTTATAAAATAAAATACAAAAAATTCAAAAACTACAAAAATAAAATCATATAAATGTTAAAAAATAATGGGCCATGTGGGGCCAGGCTCGGTACTATTCGTCTTGAATTGGACTAGCTCGCTGGGCCAAGGTCTCAACCTAAGTATAGCACGGGTTATCAGGTCGGACCAGCACAACCTGTTTAGGTGGTGGGCCGTGCCGTGTCTAGGCCAGACCAATAGTGCTGTGCTTCAGGTCAACTCGGCTAGTACAACCCATTTGATCACCTCTAGATTTAGGGGCCGCCTCCATAGAATTTCTCTCCAGTAGTAGGGTGTGGAGTGGTGCTCAAGTGCACCACCAGTAGGATCTTAAATGCCAAATAGTTTTTTTTACGGAATTTGGCTTATCTATGTGGTTTAAATATAACAAGAGCATCACAACATACATGAATGTTCAGTTAGAAAACACAAAGGTGGGCAAAAAGTGGCGAACTGTTGGTTGGAATCTCTCTTGCCTTCGTAGAAAGCCCATTGCTTGATTGATACTAGACTTTAAGACCATCTCCATTGCAAATCCTTAGAGGGCTACTTAGCAAAAGGAAAAAACAACTTTTTTCTTGTACCACTCCAGTATTGGTCGCACGGTATTAACAACCGTTAAAGCACATATAAATTTCTGCAGAAAATCAATCAATTAATGTATATTCCCTATGAAAATGGCAACATATTCTATGCACACAAGCATCTTCATGCTCCTATACACTCGGTCATCTAGGTCCGCATAGTTTTCACTTGAGGGACCATATCTAGGTGTGCTAACTTTGCAGGAGCCCGAATGCTCCTGGTAGCATATTTCACAAAACACCCCTAATCCCTATCCCTCTCTCTCCTGTCAGCCTCCCTCCCCAAACTCTATCTCCGATACCTCTCTTTGTGACAATGGTGACAAGGTCATGACCATGGCTGGCCAATGAGGAGAAGACGATGGAGTAGGCTAAGGAGCCCCGTCACTAGCTCAAGGTGCACCGCTGACGCCACTTTCATCCTTGACATGCACCACTGTCATTGAGGCTAAGGTACACCCGACGTGAACAATGGCCGGCCAGATTTGGCAGCGTTGTGCCTCCTCATTGCTAGCTTGAGCACGGATATAAGGGAGGAAGTTGCAGGAACTTGCTCGACGTTGTCGGGGTGTGGGCTTGTTCGTCGACAGCAGGGAAAGAAAGTCGACCGTGAGACGCAATGACAATGTTTATGTTGTAAAATATGCGGTATAAGCATAATTTTTAATTTAGTTTCAGTAATAATAATAAATAGACAAGCATGACAAACATGACATACAAATGACTTAATCAAAATATAATCATATGAATCTTGTAAGCCATTGCAAAATATACATATGCCTAATATAAATGCTATATAAGAGTTCAACACTGGCATAACCTCATGTACACAAGTGCATAGAAATGCTAATCTCAACCAAAACGTAACATATATGACCAGATTCAGCATATGATCAAAAAATTGAGATTTCTTAAGTGCTCTCTGAAGGCTAGTTGCACAAGATTTATTCTTGGCCATCTTTGCCATGACAAAATCTAATCTTGATTATATATGACAGTTATAGATTAGATCTTGAGCTAAAATTAAACCTTTCTATTTAGCAAACACTAACAGATCATGAAAATAGCTTGCTGGACAGAGCAGAAATATCCCTAAAAATAATCTTTCATTCAGACTACTATTGAATTGACAGGATAAGAGGGTTCAGCAAGGTCAGAAAAGACCAATATTAACCACTAAACAGATCTAGCACAGGGATCAGCAAGAACAGAACAACAATTGCAATGATCAGTGAAAGTAAAAGAACAGGTTAACTGATAGCTCAAGACTAATCTACCATCACATTCATATATAATCTTAGTATTATATCATTTCATTATAGAGCAACCAGTCCACAACAATTTTCTTTGCAAATTTCCTGCTAACGAGACTCACTGATATATGAAGTATATCACGAAATTGCAAAGAATCAATAGCCAATATACTCACAGCAGAGGTGATACTCAAAATCACCATAAAGAAATCAAAAGAGGCAAGGCATGCTCAAAGCGCTATCCCAGAAAACCTAGCACCCATCCGTGCTGTCGCAGAAGAAGAGTGTGGTAGACGGAGATACAATGCCCACTCCAACCTCGGGTAGCCGACACCGGAGACGAAGGTTAGGGTTGATGCCGCATAAGACCAACGAGAGCTCCGACCGAGAACGCTCGTGAACACCAAGAACATGTCACAAATCTCCCACAAAACACAGCATAAGTCCGAGCCAAATCAACCTCTAGAGGTTAACCCAAACCTTTCCTCGGTCAAATTGAAAAAGAGGCTCAAGGAAACTGTACGGGGAAACCCTAGAACGACGATTTACGCTCCTCAGCCGACGGTGATAGGAGAAAACCCGGTCAGCGGCTCTCAAGACTCAAGATCGAAGAACCACTAAGAGAAATTTGAGATCGGAGAGGGGGAGAACTCACTGCTGCTTCCGACCAACACAGAGAGGAGAGGCACCATTTAAAGGGGAGTGGGGCGGAGGCCGGCGGGTTGCAGCCACAGCTGGCGCTGAAGCGCCCGCGTCGGTGACGCCTCCTTCGCTGTCGTCGCTGCCGCTAGACTCGGTCGCCCGGACGATGCAGTCGAAGCTGCGTCGCATGCGAGAAGACGAAGCGCATGCGAACGCGAATGGTCATGGGAGGAGATGCAGTCTCCTCCCCTTATCACCTCGGCCAACCCATTGACAGGTGGGCCCCACCTTTCTCTCCTCTTTTTTTCAATTGAAAAACTACAGGAATGCCCTTGCGGAAACCAACAGTTTAAAGCTAGACACGCCGAATGCGGTGCCTCCATCCTCCATGATGACGAGGACCTATCGACCTCCTCTGCTTGTCAGACGTCGTGCAATCTTCGATGCTCACGTGGGTGTATCAGAGATCGAGCCTTACTCGCCACTAGGGACACAGAGAGTGAGGGCCAGAGATTGTTTTTCGTGAAATGTGTACCAAGTGTGAGGTTTTCTACGAAGTTAGCCCATGTAGATATGATCCCTCAAAGATTGCAGATCTTGATAGATAAAGGCATAGGTGCATGAAAAATATCATGATGTGTTGCTCTATGAAATTCAATTGTTTCAAATGCTGTTCTTGGCTTGGGTGGCATGGAATCTTGAGTGGCATAAACTGAGGTGCCGATAGAAGGGTGGCACCTCACCACCATCGAAATTCGGGAGAGGGAAAGGAGCCGCAACACAGAAAGAAAAAGGGGGGAAAAAGCGCTCGCCCAACTCTACCTAAACAACGGCAAACGAATTGGGATCCCATCCTCCTTCCCCACCCGTCCCCTTCTCTCCCGCGCGCTCCCGTCTCCACCCATCCATCCTCGCCGCGCCACCGCACACCCCACCACCGCACATCGCAGGTGAGAGCAACCGCCCCGCCTCTCCCCTCCGACCCCTCGTCCTCCTCTCCCCCGCCTGCTCCCTGTAGATCGGCTTCAGCCATCACCAGGATTTCATTTCTTGATTGTTTTGGGGGCGGTTTCTTGATTCTTAATTCAGACATCTCGCTGTTAGCTGTGACGAGCCCCACCCCCAACTTTTCTTCGCTAGCCCATGCATTTCCGATTTAATTAGCGAATTTGTCGGTGGGTTTCAGTCCCGTGGACATGCGTGTGCGATCGATGCATTTGTTCGGAGATTTGGGAGTTGGATGGCAATTATTGCGTAGCTGTGGAGACTAGAGAGGCGTCTGTGTTCTCATTCAATTTATTTTTCAAAGACAAAAATATTAACTTTATTTAATGGAGCAAGAATCATGTCCTCTCGACACGCGTCAGGTGTTCTTGTGGTTAGAAAAAAAAAGAGAGGCTGTAGCTAAAATACTGATCATTTCATTGTCGCATTTCTACCTATTTGATTCCATTAATCATGCAGGGTTACGTGTTGTTAGAAGCATGGTCTATTGGTTGTCCAAAAATGTTAGTTCTATGAAGGTGCTAGGATGGTGTAGTCCAACACCCATTGGCAAGTTGGGTCCAACCTCTGCCATGCTACTCAGACGCCTCTTGCCGTTCACTACGCTTGTTGTGCTGTCCGTTCAAAAATCAGTGCTTGTAATAAAAGCTGGCTGGATATTCGGAGTTTCTTAAGAGAATTTTGTAATTCTAAATTTCCTTGTCCATTTTGGTATTTCTCCTTTTGATTGGATGGCTCAAGCCCATGGAGACATATTGACACACCTCTACCATTTGAAGTTTTGAACTGAACATAGGGGATAAGATTTTAAAAGCTGTGATATTGTCACCTTGACTATAGTGGCTTAGCAGTATCAAAAGACAAAAATTACTTGCAGTGGAGGACAATATTTTTTAGTATATGCTAAGGTTCTCACCAGAAAAGAATCTAATATGCTTTCTTGAGTGCATGCCTGGACAAAGTTGAGTGTATGTCTCAAGACAATTCACAATATGCAAGATACGAGTTGGCATTCTGATTCAAATGGAGACATTAGGAGTACTGAGAAGTTACAAAATATCAGTTTTTCTCATATGCCATCTAGGAACTCTTTCACTTTCTTCTTTTGACTAATGAAAATCTCAATTCACAATTTGGTAGTGAAGTCAAGTACTTTTTTAATGTTTTACCAATAATCTTGCCTTGGAATCTTAATTCCTCTCAAGCTCACAGCCATGTTTGCAGGTTGATAAAATGGATAAGCTTAATGGTTCTGCACGTCTTATGCTTGTTTCAGATCTCGACCATACAATGGTGTGTCTTTCTGTTCATGCCTTGCATTGTCCTAGAGCTAATTATGGCCTTTTATATGTACTGTTAATGTTCATTCTTTTCGAATTCAAACTTGCAGGTTGATCATCATGATGCGGAGAACTTGTCCTTGCTTAGGTTTGGTGCCCTGTGGGAGTCTGTTTACTGCCAGGATTCTTTACTGGTCTTTTCGACCGGAAGATCGCCTACTCTGTATAAGGAATTGAGGAAAGAGAAGCCTATGCTAACTCCAGACATCACTATCATGTCTGTGGGTACTGAAATAACATATGGTGAGGCAATGGTTCCTGATGATGGATGGGAAGAATATCTGAATAATAAGTGGGACAGGAGTATTGTTGTTGAGGAGACAGCTAACTTTTCTGTGCTGAAGCTTCAGGCATGTTCGATTACTTGCACAGTTGATCTCTTAAATTACATTCATTTTGATGGCTACTAAACTAATAGCGTTTTATTGCTGTGCATTTGCATGGATACAGTCAGAGACAGAACAGCGTCCGCATAAGGTCAGCTTTTATGTTGAAAAGAAGAGTGCTCAGGGTGTGATAAAGTCCCTCTCTGAGAAGTTGGAGAAACGTGGGGTGAGGCAGCATGCATTTTGATGTTATTGTGTTTCGGTTTTGGGCAATTTCTTCTTGAACGACGTGCATGTTTTGAGTTCATATTATGATTAACTGCTCTACTTCTTGTAAACAGCTAGATGTGAAAATAATCTACAGTGGTGGCCAGGACCTTGATATATTACCTCAAGGAGCTGGAAAGGGTCAGGCACTTGCATATTTGCTCAAGAAGTTAAGCTCATGTGGAAAACCACCCAACAATACTCTTGTTTGCGGTGACTCTGGTAATGATGCAGAATTATTCAGCATCCCCGGTGTACATGGTGTCATGGTCAGTATACAATACATGAAGTGTCTAGCAAAGTTTATGCCTGAATGAATATGAGTTTACTGCAACTCCAATGTTTTAAAATGTTTAGGTCAGCAATGCCCAAGAGGAACTACTTCAGTGGTATGCAGAAAATGCGAAGGATAACCCTAAGGTAATTCACGCAACTGAGAGGTGTGCTGCTGGTATTATTGAAGCTATTGGACACTTCAAGCTAGGACCTAATGTTTCTCCAAGAGATGTGGAGTTCCCTTATGTTAAGGAGAACTCTTTCAAGCCTACAGATGCAGTTGTAAAGTTCTATGTTCTCTATGAGAAGTGGCGTAGGGCTGAGGCTCCAAAGTCTGATTCTGTTATACAGCACTTGAAAAACATCACTGTAAGTACATTGCTTCCCACTTTGATTTTCTTATTAAATAATTTGGTTAACTTTTGTGACTTGTCAAATCCTTTTCTATCTTGCCTGTTCCATTGGCATATAACTTGTAGTAATATATGCTAAAGAGTAATTATTCTCCTTGCATGCAAATCTATTAAAAAAAATTTCCTAGAGCATTCTAATTTTGAAAAATGTTACGTTTTTGTTGAATATGTGCAGTAATGCATTATTATTGTTTATTGAGCTTTCAAACTGATTCCTATTTATGTACTATGTGTGTTAGCATGCAAATGGAGTTATTATTCATCCTGCTGGGCTTGAACGTTCGCTTCATGCATCTATTGATGCATTGGGTTCATGTTACGGTGACAAACAAGGGAAAAAATACCGAGCATGGGTGGACAGACTTGTTATCTCACAGACTGGTTCAGACAGTTGGCTGGTGAGATTTGACTTGTGGGAATCTGAAGGTCAGTCCTTCGAATTATGCAGATTAACTGAATTAGCTACTTGTGCTGTTGTATACAGTTTGTTCAAATTGTACTATCTTTTTGCCCAACTTTGCCTTGTTCAAGCAGAAGTTTATCTTGATAGTTTTGTTGTAGATTGTGCCATTTACAGTATATTGATTTTTTGCTATGTATTGTAGTATGTCTTCAGTACTCAATATGTAGATGCCAAACAGTACTACTACTTACTAATGTAGGAAGCTTTCATTGGTCGTTCATTAGTCATATCCTTATATGTTTTGCAAATAGTGACTGGTTCATCTAGTTGGGGAAAGTATAATTACAAATCTGCAGTGCAGACTGTTGTATAACTTTCTATTCTAATATCCAGCCAGAACTTATAGTTTTGAGTTTGTTATATGTTACAGCAAGGATAGTATATCAACTTATAGTTTTGAGTTTGTTATATGTTACAGCAAGGATAGGATATCTTTATTTCACAAGAGAGCCCCTTCACTAGATATGTAAATGCTAAGCATTAGTTGATAAAAAATGATCACAGATTAAAAAAGTGCTTTGCAAAAGTGTGTTTACATATTTGGCTGGAAGATTTCATTGGTCATTCAGTAGTCATATCCTTATATCTTTTTGCAAATGTCAAGTAGTTCATCCAGTTGGAGAAAGTACAGCTTGAAATCTGAATTGTGGACTCTCTACAGCTTGAAATCTGAATTGTGGACTCTCTTCAAATTTTCTCTGCCAATTTCCAAGCAGAGGTTACATGCTGTAAACTGTAGTTTCTAGTTTGTAATGGCACTTGCATGGGAATTGGACTAAAAGCATGTCATATGTTGGGTTTAAAATACTGGAAGAGGATCATATTGAGTTTGATTATTGCTTTTGTGAGTTTTTACTGTGGAGGGTTTGGACTTTGCAGGTCTAAAAATTTGTGGTAGAGAAATGGAAATAGTTATCTTAGCACCTTGGCTATTTCAGTTATTCTCCAGTTTATTTTAAAGATGATCTTCACTTAATTCTCGAACCATCTTCAGCTTGCAAGTTTAGCTTAGAGCTCTTGATCTATCATTCATTCATCATTTTGAGCAGGTTATGATGACCATCGTATGGTTGAGTTGAGTCCAAAGTATTCTAGGTTACTCTAGCGTCTCCAGTTCATATAAGAGGTCTATAGATTAGTATGAATAAAATCAATAAATAAAAAACTTCCATAGAGCAGCCAAATTTGTTATAATAAGTTGCTACTGTTTCATTCAGTGGTAGGTCATATAGAGCTTGGAATGTATAAAACATCATTTTCAAGGCCACATCTGATTTCAACAAATGGGGGCGGGATGTGTTCCAGTAAGAATCTCTGGGGGAGTTGCATGGGGCTACCCGGGTGGATCCCTGGGTCAGCTGGCGCCTGGGGGATCACCCTTTTTTTTTAATTTTTTTTTTAAAAATTGATTTCAACAGAAAAATGTGCTGCAAGGTCTTGAATATGGTTCTATTGAACTTGAGAGTTATGAATTATAGTATTTCTGGCTATCCATGTGTACCTGATTGAACATATTATTTCTTTTGTATGTTTTTGGTTTAGATGCCTGAGCAGCCATGTGATATACGAGTTACATTGCTGTGCTCTGATTCTGTCTAATGGGGAACAGAGCACATATCCTGTGGGATGTGGCTTTCAATTGCTACTTTCAGTTTTTTTTCCTCCTATCTATAATTTTTGGAATTCCCATTATCTATTTTGTTCTTCTTTTGGGCAAGTGATTCTCACTTGAATGTTCAACACTACTACTTGCAGGTGATGTGCGGGTGTGCTGTCTGACTAGTCTTGCGCTGAATGTAAAGGTAGATCATTTCTCTTCAGCCAAAGACCAAAAAACCCATCTGCTATTCATATCCATATCCTTTGCAATGGATGTGCTTGCATAAGCTCATAAAACATATGTTTAACTATGTTATTTTTGTTTTTCTGATCTCAGCCTGAAACCCCTGAGGGGTTCGTGCTAACGCACATCCACAAGACATGGCTTAAAGGGTATTCTGGGGATGAGCAGGCATCCAAAATTTAGGCTGATTGCCAACTCTCAGTGCACCGGAAGGAAATTTTGGAGGATAAAATAATGAACGCTCATATGAGAGGATCTCTTTTTCTTGTTTATAATGGTTACTGCTTCCGGACACTATATTGGATGATTTCCAGAGAGGGCTTGATGCCCGCTTATGTGATGTGTAAGATAAATATTCCATCTCCTGATTATCAGGACAAGAAAAAGTGAATGACGCCAGTATATACTAATTTTCATGAATGATTCTGCAGTGATCTTACAGATACACCCACTGGAATATTGGTTAGCACTGCACATTGTTTTCTTGTTGACACAAATTCAACCAGTGTGAGCTGTATGCATGTAGCAAGGTGGAAAAAAAGTTCGCTTAGATGTGCCGTCGTTTGCAACTGTTCCTTGATTCCTGACGTCGTGTAAGCACTGAAACCATGTGCGAGCTAAACATGTTCAACGTGATTATGATGCACGATTTGATGTGGGGACCCAGGGCGTGGCATCAGCCTTAGTCACCGTATGTGTTCTGTACTAGTCTCATGATCAGTAGTTAGTACACGCACATAAACATTGCATATAAATAATTTACAATAAAAAGGATGATATATATAAGCGACTAAGCGAGGCATAAAAGAGTTTATACATATAAGGCCGACCGGCCAAAATAAACATTAGAGTCTTGAACAAAATGCAGCGAAAGTCTAATAACAAAAGTATCTAGTAATTTGCTATCATAACCTGCAGGTAACAGGCTGGAGTCAAACCCTAGAAAGACCCTTTGTCAAATTCCCCAATACCAAGGGCGAAATATGCATCGTCTGGCACGAAATCTTCATTCTCTGAATAATAACAATTTAAATAAAGTTGAGTGCATTGTGTACTCAGCAAGACTTGTAGTGTATCATAAAATTTTACATAAATGCAAGGTTGTCAAAAGATGAAGCTCTATACTAAGTATTTTCAGCGTAAAGTATATTTTATTTTACAATATCGATGAGTAACCATTTGTAAACAGAATTGTAAAGAGCATTTGGCATGTAATGAAATAACATTTACATAACTTTGATAATAGTAGATCAAAACTATTCACAACCTTTCTCGTCTATGAACACATACATTCGCAGCCCTCCTTGGCTGTGATCATTGCACAAATCCTATCAGTGGGCATGGTACAAAATTAGACTTTCATACCATCCCATATTCTCTGTGAAATAGTTTTGAAAAGAAAAACCATACCCTTTGTAGTTACATCCAAACTTGCTCATGACCTCGAGCACAGCTATTTAAATAATTTTTAACACTCTGTAGAGGTTGTACAATTTACCCATACGAGATAATCAATTATATTGTTAGCAACTGCACGATTCCTTTGGTTTGTGATGAAAGTTGATTATCCTATAGCCTTTAAGTTATCTAGTCCTAACTTTGTACCAGCCTGATGAATGGACAAGCCCTCACTTGGATGCGCCAAGTGAGCTGCATAACAGACCCTCACATCAGCAGATTACGTCCCTTTGGTGGGGCATTCACCATTGTTTTAGCAAGCTTTGCTCCCAACACCTTGGTGAAGGGAGCTCCTACGAGCCAGACTGTTCTGTGGAATGCCCTTACTATTTCTGTGCCTACCATAATGCAAGACTAAACCTAGACAATTTAATCAGCTAATGCCAGAGCACATACAGTACATGTGGTTATACGGTTTGAATTAGATGTGCAGCAATAGCGTTTAGTCCTTAATTGACCCAGGATAGAATCTCTCTCTATCTACATGCAAGGTTCCGTCTCACATTCAACAGTTTACCATATAATTTGCCCGCGTCCAAAAACTATATTTTTCATTTTGTTTTATACCAAACTAGCAAAGGTTCCTTCTCCGGACTAACATTTTAAAACTATTATGCCCATGTATAAACTTGTTTGAGAGTTTAAACTTAGCAGAAACTAGTGCTTGGTTAAGCATCTAGACCATTGATCAACGTAGTATTCCCAATTTGATAGTATAAATTATCTAAGCCATATCCTAGAGGTTACAACAGTGAGAGTATCAAATTTGCAAGGAAGGTTCAATGCATTCGAGTGGTCATAACTACCATCACCCATAATATAGCAAATTTATTGAAACATACACGCATACATAATAGATTCTTCAATCAATGTACAATAATTGAAATACTGGGATCAACATGGTCAAAGAGGGTGTTTGGTTTGCTCTTGTTGGTTAGAGAATGTTTCCGATGCGTTCTCAGCGTTGTCTGGCATGGAGTCATCTATCGATAAAATCCAGATAATAGCAAATAAGAGCCAAATAAATAGAGACAAGACTACAATATTTTGTTCAATCAAGAAAATAATGATTTTAGAAGAATTTCGAAACAAAGATTACTAAATTCAGAGTTCAACTGCAAAAGTTGTATGTGTTTGAGTTTTTGTCTTAGTTTGAATTATTCCTTCTCAGTGAGTACAGAAATCTTTACGACTACCAACGTTCTTTGGCTGCTACGATGCCCAGACGCCTTGAATACCGTCCACCGACTATGGCGCTTTGACTACACAGGTCTTTAACATACCACAACTTCGATCATACCATTCACACAGAGCCACTACTGCTGGTCTTCAACCACAAAGGTCCTCCGAGTGCCGAACAGTTACTGAAGCTTATGATTACCGACCACACTCTGAAGTTTATGGCTACTGACTACATCCTGTGACTTACGATTGATCCAAAGTATGTCATGACTGATCTATTGTACTCACGACCGATCTACTCTACTTACGACCGATCTACTCTACTTACGACCGATCTACTCTATTTACAACCGATCTACTTCTACTTACGACCGATCTACTCTATTTACGACCGATCTACTTCTACTTACGACTGATCTACTTTATTTACGACCGGTCTACTTAGGTTTCGACTACCATCTACCGTCTATGACTACCCTGCAGATTACGACTGCTGTTAGAGGTCAAAGATTACGACTACTGCAGTATGCGAAGGTTTCGACTATGGTAGTGGTCGAAGATTTTGACTGCGGCTACGGTCGAATATTCTGATTGTGGCTATGGTCGAAGATTTTGACTACGGCTACGGTTGAACATTTTGACTACAGGTGCAGTCGATGATTTCTACTATGGCTATGGTCGAGATCTAGCTGCGGTCGATGATCTCGACTTCGGCTACAGTTGAAGATTTCGACTACGGCTGCGGTCAAAGATCTCAACTACAGCTGCAGTCGATGATTTCGAGCTGTGGTCGAAGATTTCGATAGCACCAGCGGTCGAAAGGTTCAACAATGTTAGCGGTCGAAGACTTCGACATGGCTGCGGTTGAAGATTTCGACAACAACAACGGTCGATGGTTCTGGCAACGTCAATGGTCGAAAACTTTGACATAGCAGCGGTCGAAGAGTTTGACACAGCAGCGGTCGAAAATCTCGACTACAACTGCAGTCGAAGATTTCAACACCGACAGTGGTTGAAGATCTCGACTTTGGCTACAGTAGAAGATTTCAACACAGCAGCGAAGATTTCGACACGACAGCGGAAGAAGATCTCGACTACGGCTACGGGCGAAGATTTTGACACAACAGCGGTCAAAGATCTCGATGCCTCGGCTGTAGTCGAAAATCTCGAGATGACAACAGTCGAAGATTTTGACCTTGACTACTTCGGTTCTATTCCCGTGTTCGACTACTACGGTTCTCTTTACGAGTTCGACTACTTTAGTTCTCTTTTTAGCTTCGATTACTTTTAGTTTTCTTTCAACTTCAATTACTTCAGTTCTCTTTTTGACTTCGATTACTCTATGGGGGAACGGGTGCTCACCGAAGGCGATGATGGTTCACGAGGAGAAGTGAAAAGAAGCTAGCATTAGAGACCTCGTCGATGGTGAAAGGATCCATGGCGACAATGATTTTTCCAGCCACGGCGAAGCTACAGAAAGGGTGCACATGAGCATGTTTGCATGCATGTAGAGGTATGAGTGGAAGAAGTTGAGGTACGGCTCACCAGAGAGAGAAATGTCTTACGGCGGTGTCCTGTCGGAGATGAAGAAGAAGGCCTAGTTCGAGTGATCCATTACACGGAAGGTTAATCAAATGTGTAGAGTACTTAAAGAGGCAAGTACATTGAGATGGGAGGGGAAGGGGGAGGGGGAGGGGGAGGGGGAGAGAAGCTCACCAGAGAAGCTAGAACACGGTGGCGTGCTCACCGGTGTCGCGTATGACTTTTCTCTCGATGTTCCAGAGAGCGAAGTGCTTAAGGACTGTGCACAAGAGACCGAGAGGGCGAGTTGAGGGGAAAATGGTATGTTCGGAGGAGTTTTATAGGCACAGGAAGGCTAAGGGTTGGGCGCGAGTTCTCGTGAGCGTGGTTGAAAACTTACCGTGGAACGCGAGGTACGGATGGGGACAAGGGGAGGATGCGCGTCGCATTGAGGCGACAGGTCAGCGGAGTTGGCAACAGCAGAGGAGAAATCGCAGATGCAGTGTCTAAAACCGGGGGCAGCTTGGGCGCGGCGGTGTCTACAAATGCTCCTGACGTAGAGTTATTAATAATTGTGTATGCTTCTTAGAGTTTTATCCTCTCTTGATTTTTCTAGAAAAAATTTGAGAAAATTTATTGTTGAATTTGATTATTTTTATTTGATTTGGTTTTAATTTGATTTATATTTCATGCACTTTTGATTTTTGAAAATCCAATTGTTCAAAGAAACTCCAGTAAAGAGCCAAAGATACAAATTGCATTCAAAAAATTTAAATTTTTTTTGGTCATTTTTGCATGCCCTAGAATTTGGGATGTTACATTTGACAACCCCAAGTGAGAAAATCGCTGTTTGTTTTTGAAAATCTTGCAAAATCCCAGTTAGTGTTCAAATTCAATGATGCCGACAATCAGGAATCAGGATGAAATCTGGACAATTGGGGCGGTCGATCCTACAAAGAACTTGTTTTCTTGCTGAAAATTTCTTTGAACCGCAGGGATGGTCCACGTCAATATTTTGAACAAGCCCAGGTCTCGCGTAAAATCTCCTGTGCTTACATGGATCAATAGTGATCAGCAGGTCCAAGAAAGATGATTAGTATGCACAGGGAAAAAAAGCCACAATTTCCTATGTGACTGTTGCTCGTACCCCCAGCCTTTCTCCTGCCGTGTTATTCATTGTTCAACATGAAGGGTCAATTACCATTCTGAAAATAACTCCCGGTAGGAGTTACCACCCAGATAATCCAATGCATAAGTTTCAAATTATTCTTCAGCCCTTGTTTGGAACGCGAGAATTTATTTCAATTTCCACGGGAACTGAACGGTTTGATGTGAAATTCATGCTCATGCGCTCCAAACGGGTCCTCGGTATATTTTAAAAAAGCGGATTTGTTATGTGTAGCAATGAGATGCGGAAGCCTCTTATCGACGTTTGAGTGAGCGCTCAAAGTTGGAGTATGGTACCCATTTTCAGGGAATCACGTATTTGACAGCGGGGCATTGATCGTATATATCTAGGTAGACCTCAAGTGCTAAGTCGTATCTACACGCGCGCATGCAATGGCTCCCGAGTTCAACACCATATGGCGAGAAATGGTAGCGTCAAATAACCAAGGTTTTGCCGCAGATTGACTGGACGTAATCATGTGGCTACGTAATGGGAGTCGACGGTCAGCGGTCCAAAAACAAAAAGAAGAAGAAGAAGAAGAAAATCCCGCCCCTTTATTTTTTTTTAAGGGCAAATAGGTCCTGAAGTACTTATGGCCCTGTTCTAAACAAAGATAGTTTCTGACTAACGTTGTTAGTTTTTTAACACGTCCTTTTTCTTTGTATTAAAGCCATAAGCCGTCGTGGATTCATACTACATGCATTAAGCCCTGTTCATATTAACTTCTAAAAATAGTTTTTCTATAGTAAATAATATTTTTTTTACATTACCTAGTTTTCAAATAGTATGTCTTTTTAAAGTGAGGTCTATTAGTCGATTGTAGAACACACTATAATAACTTTATTTATATCGATCAAAATCGCACACAAGTATCTCTTTCTATAAACTGTTACTATTCATAAGCCAAAACCAAGAGCCAATATAAATAGCTCTAAAGCTAGGAGCAATAGATTAACGAGCCACCAGTTGCAACTTATACTTTACTCCGTCTGTTCCGCAATATAAGTCATAGTCCAACATACACATAGACTAAGAAAACACTAAGCCTAAGAAAAAATAATATTATGGACCATGTATGACCCTATTAATTAACATACTATAATTGTTCATTCATTTTTTCAGTATTAAAGGAGAGATATATGATAAAATAATATTATACTAACTATATATTTGATCTCTGTAATATGTTTATATTTTTGGACAATGTTTTTCCAAGAATAATGACTCATTGTGTGTGAGAGAGAGGGTTCAGTTTGTGGGCTCTTGGTAAACAGCTTTTGCTTTTTGAAGTCGCTGCTAGCTAGATGGTGATCGTCTGCATAGTGTGCTTGCGTGCGTGGAAAGTTGTGTGCGTTCTTTTTCTCCATGGCTTATGGTTTATGTATATAATTAATGAATTTTAGATATAGCATGAGCACTTATACAAACGAATTAAATATCAATAAGCTGATTCAAAAAAACTATCACAATAAGCTGTTTTGAAACGACATCCCGTTTATTGTTTGAAAAGGGCATAAGTTAAACAGAATGGGTAAAAATGGCCCAATGGACTTTGTGGATAAAACCAGCCAGCAAATATGTTTCTTTTTTTTTGAAAAAAATTTCCCAGGAGCTTCAACAGTCTGCTGTTCACTAAAGAATGATGTGCGCACATGAGACAGTTCTAGAACTCGAATACTAGCTACAGAAGCGCGGTGCCACGCCGCACTAGCTATCACGTGGGCATATGCTACGTTGCACCGCAGGGGTCTATATACGAAAAACCAAATAAGGATCTATACATAACTATGGAAAAAGGAGGATTTTTTAAAATAAGGACTTACACATAATTCTAAAAAATGGAGGACTTTTTTTTTATTAAATCTATGATGTAACGCATTGCTCTCCCGAGAACTCCTCGAGCTTTAATATAGAGAGTATATGGGTGGGTGCGGGCACAACCTCTACTATTTGGCATCATGCCGGATCCCAGCCAGCCAGTGACATAACCTCTTTGATTCTGATTATGTGTAGAAATATAGACTGTAGAGTGAACTTCGTTTTGGGAGCTATGAAATGTACCTTGATATATTGAGATGATAGTGCAACAAAGTCCCCCCCCCCCCCCCCCCCCCTTTTTAAAAGAAGAAGAAGTGCAACATAGTCAAACGACTTAAAACAACCAACTCTTTTGGCAAAATGGGGGCGTCCAAGATGTCGTGGATTTTGATCCATATAAGATTAAATTTTCTCTAGAATTTATACTAAAATATGAGCACTTAATACAATAAATGATGGTCTACCCACAATCATTTAAACTATGTACTCTTAAATCGTCACAAACTCAAACCATTTTGTCTGTGTTGATGATCAGCTCCGTACTATCACCGAGAAATCGGCAGCAGCAGTTTTTCTAACTAACGCGTTTTGCTATTGCTGACAACGTAAGCTTTGCAAGCTCGCTGCTCATTAACTAAGACAGTAACGCATCAATCAGACTGATTTTATACGTACGAATTAAAATAGGGCGACAATTGTAGGAAATTTAACGAACCTTCAGTGACCAACCACACATTTTTCGTCTGTAACTGACTAAACTGGCTAACTTGGTTGTTTGGCTAGTTCAACTAGCTAGTGGGTCACACCCTGGTTAAGCTACATGCTTAGTGAGTATATTTGCAGATTTTCTTGGGAATTTTCTCTGGTGATATTTTAATTTGGGAGTGAAGTTAAGATATATGACTCTTTCTTAGAGAAAAAAACAAGTAACACATTTTGCACAATTGAGATGTACTATTATAATCCAGTGTATTTGCAAAAAAAAATGGGAAATTTTAATGAAAAAGCACACAGAACACCCGAGCAAATCGATTAAAATTAGGGGGTACAGTAATTCATAAGGCAACAAGGATTTATTCGTATTGGCTGTAGCTGATGATTTTTTACTGTGCCTGATGGTTTTTGATGAAAATGAATAGCAGTGGTTGAAAGAAGTAACTTTTAGAAAGAGGGGGTGAGCGGTGAAGAAAGTGAGAGAGCGATACGTGCGTGAGATGGGAGCGCGAGGAGTAGGGTGCATGATGCCCCTGAGACCTCCTACCTTATCCCTAGAGATATGGGAGTGATAGGAGTAGAGAAGCTATTTTGAGAATCTAGATATTTATATTGGTTTTAGTTTTTCTAAATATAAGCTAAAAATAGAAGATAATATGAATATATCATAAACTAGCTTTTTCCAAGTGTTCATATGAATATGAACAGAAGAGGAATTAAATTGAGCCTTCGGTTTCATGGATCGGTCGATCCGTACATATAGGGACAGAATCAGACCTCAGGCTAGATAGACTATAGTCTGAGAGCTGAAAACCAAAATCTACAGAGAATATTGATTTAGGTATGAAAGACTAGAAATGAAAACTCATTTATATCGGCTTCTAAAAGCCTAACCCAAAACTAATTGCTTGGGCTGAGCCTGTTCCGCCCCTGCGAACTGCGAACATACCTATCTAGCTAGCTAGTAGCCATGGGCAATGCAAGCCTCCCAGAAGAGCCTATCGCACTCGGCGTCGCCGCCGGCGGCATCCTCCGCCGCCGGGCAAACACCATCATCGCCTTCGCCGACTCCCGCCACGTGCCGCGGCGCGCTCTGCTCTGTCGCCCAGCAGCACTCCCAAGACGCGACGTCTCCCTTCAGCTCCATCGAGCCGCTGTCCTCGCCGCCGCTGCACGACTCGGCGTCGCCATCGTCGGCGTCGACGGACGAGCAGTCGGCTGCCGAGTCGGACTCCGAGTCGCCGGTGGCCTCCTGCAAGGCCGACATAGCCCCCGGCGAGCTGCTGCAAGAGGGCTCCGAGTTCAGCTGGTCTGTGACTGTGCTAATGGACATGAGAGAGAGAGAGAGAGAGAGAGAGAGAGCGAGAGTGCAGGTGGGAGCTGGGCTTGCGCGAAGCTAGCTTTGTAGTGGCCGGCAGGCGTGGAGGTAAATGGTTAGACGTGAAGAATGCGGGCAGTCTCAAGAAATATGTGGCGCGGATCGCGACTTTGCTTGCCCGCCGGAGGGCGACGGGTCAAAGGTTACCGGCCTGCTTTTTTTTTTCTTTTGGTTCATGATTTTTATTTATGGTTTAAGAATTTTAGACTATTTACGAGAAAATACAAAATAACAAAAACTTATATATAATTTTGATTATATAAATAAAGTCGTTATATTATTTACTATAATTAACTTGTAGATCTAATTTTAAAAATATATTTTATTTAAAAGTTAATTACTGTAAAAATTAAAAGGAGGGCATCCTATATTTTCAAAGAGGCTCATACGGGTTTGCTTACTAGGTGCGCGTGTCGTAAGTCTAGTCTCGTTCATACGCGTGCGTCGAGTTCGTTTCGTGCTGCGCTAGGTCGGTCAAGTCGATGTATTCCGTGATCCATGTCAAACATGATCGGACTTATTTAGTGCATCGACAATGACAAGAAGTAGATTAAGAGAAAATAACTAGGAACCGATCAAAATGGTTGATCTTAGCCGTTGGATCAGGCCAACAACATCTTAATGTGTGACATCTCAAAATTTGGATATTCAAAAATATGACATTCTAAAACTTTTTTTGTATTTTGCTAGCATTCGAATTTCTTCGGAATATCTATTTGAGATTTTCTGAGTTTTGCGCTGTGAAAATTAGCAATCCAGAATAATCCCAAGTGCAAATAATAATCATGTAAATATTGAAAGTTATGGGAATAATTTAATACAAGGAATTACAAATTTTAAACTAATTTTTAAATTACATTTAAATCCAAACCAAAATTTGGAATTTTAACTCAAGCCGAGGAGCAAACACTTGCATCTAAATGATTGAATTGGAAATTTCAATTTTTGAATTTTAAAATTATGGAAGACTCAAAAATGAATAAATCCTAATGAAAATTTAAAGTTTAAATTAAAAGTCTAAATTCTAAAATTTTGCTTAACCATTTCTCTTTTTTCTCCTTTTCTTTTCCTTCATTTTCTCCCTTCTCTCTATTACATGTGGGCCCCACCATTTCTCTCTCTCTTCCTCCTCTTTTTCTCCCCTGCCGACCGAGCGCCCCTCCTCCTTTCTTTTCTTATCCCTCGCTCTGTTCTCTTCTGCCTCGCTTCCCCGTGGCAGTCATGCACCGCGCTGCTCCCTACCACTGCGCTCGCGTCGCCCACAGTTTCCTCGTGCCGCCCACCATCTCCACAACCTCCCATGACCATAAGTAGCTCCCGCGCTACTCCCCTTCCTCCCCTATCCTTTCTCCCACCCAGCGCCATGAACCGCCGCCGTAGGCTCCTCGCCGTTCCCGCCTCTCCGATGAAGCTCCGGCCAAGGTGACCGTGTCATGGCATGTCCCCACTCCCCAACAGCCTTTCCCCCGAGTTAATTGAGTTCTTGTGCACTAGAGCCCACCGCCACTGTGTTTTCCCCAACACCGGCCGTCGCCGCCACCACGGCCGCCATTGCTTCCCTGAAGCTCCTCCAGCCGATTCCTCACTCTGGGAGCATCCCCTCGGTGCCCTGAACTCACCCCCTTCACTAGCCGGAGCTACCTCCCACCCCAGCTCGCCGGCGCCGTGAGCATACCTGTGCCGCCCATGGCTTCCGCCGCTGGCTCACCTCGGCCTCTCACCCGCACGGCCAACCCCACGGTAAGCTTCCCCTGTGCCCCCTACAGCTCGCGCGCGCTTCAAATCCCCCTCTCCTCCCCACCGTCGCCGTCGCCCCGTACCACCTTGCCACCGTCCGCTTCGAGCTGCCGCCCGCCCACCTCGCTGCCGCTCCGACCAACGCACCGCCACCCCTAGCTTCCTCATCCTCTGTGCAACACGTTTTGCCGGTTACTACTGCCTCCTCGGCCATCGTCGACCGCCAGCAACACCAGCACCGAGCGCAGGCCACTTCCTCTGTTTTGACCCGGCCAACCCCTAGTTCTTCTATTTGTCTGCCCTTGTATTGCCAGCCTAGGGCTCTGCCCAGTTGGCTAGATGCGCAGATTTAACTCTCAGGCCACAGGTCGCGGGTTCCAGTCCAAGTCCCGCATTCTTTTTCTTCCTCCTTTCATTTTCTTGTTTTCTTTTTAATTTTTCATTGATTCATTTCAATTAAGGAAACTAAGAAAAATTAGAAAATAATCCATGGAAGCTAATAAATTTGGTTGGGGTATAGAATAAGATATTTTAAGATTTAATATTGGATTAAATATCATATATGAGTAACTAATGTAGTTTGAAACATTTAATTAAAATCCAATTAAAGGCATTAATAGAAGATGGCTTTGGTTAAGTATCCAAATTTAACCAAAGATATTGGATATCATGTTTAACTGTAAAAGCAAGGCTTTAAATTAAAGATTACCCTTAATTATAGTTAAAACATATACCCTGAATATTAACGGTCGACAAAATAATGCTCAGCTAAAGTCGTACACTAATTCATAGGTTTAGCCTGACTCATGGAACTTCCTAAATAAATATAAAAATAATAAAAGAAAGTTATTAATAAAAAGATCGAGTCATCATATTCTACCGCCGGCTATGCCTAACCATCTTTAATTCTGAAGCGAAATATTCCTAAGAATATTCCTATATCCTAAACCCTCCTTGACATCTGTCGCGGCATAATTCTCTCCTTCATTCTTCCCCTCGCTCCAACCCCTTTAACCCCGCTAAAACTCCGTGCCCAATCACCTTGACTCAAATCCCCCATTAACTCATAATGAAGCTAAATTGAGTTTATTTGGATTTATGTGGATCTTTTGAGGTATTTTCCTTTATTTGTATTCAGTTGTTTAGCGCGTAATTAGAAATGAGAGTCCTGAAGAAACAATAGATTAAGCGAGGTCAAGATCGAGGTGAAGATAAGGACCAAAGATCAAGCCCATCGAGTGAGAAAGCATTGCATGAGAAACTGGTTTGGGAAGTCATGGTGGTAATGACTGGTGTATTTTGTGAGAAACCATGTGGAGGTATCCCCATGTTTGTGATGAGTAATTGACGGTTGTGTTAGAGAGTTTGAGTTTGTTTTGGGTATTCCAGGGTTGAGTACCTTTTACTAATGCTGTTGTTGATTATGTTGTTTCGTGCGGTGCTATGTGACGGTTTGCTTATCTGTGTGGCTACAGGACTTTGGAGTTAGGTCATGGTGAGGCGAGGAGGACCGGGACTAGGCACAGGAGGTGTTGAGGTCCAGACGGTCGGAGATGCTGAAGATAATCGAGGCTGCTGAGATGGTTGTGAGCCGACAGACGAGGAACCAGAGTTGGAGCTATCGGTGATGGACATGATGGGCAACGACGAGTGGACCGGGACTAGGCTCAGGGAGGAGTCGGAGGTCCAAACGGTTGGATGTCGGTTGCGGTCGTGTGCGACGGAACAGACCAGGACTAGACTCAGGTAGAGTCGGAGGTCCAGTCGGGTGGACACGACGGGCAGCAGCGAGGCGGACCGGGGCTAGACTCAGGTGGAGTCAGAGGTCTAGACGGTCAGGATGCGGGGTGCGGTCGTGTGCAGCGAAGCGGACCAGGACTAGACTCAGGGAGGAGTCGAGATCCAGACGATCAAGGTACCGGTTGCGAGAAGCTTTCAGGAAGCTACTTGAGGGGCAATTTGGAGAATTAACTCAAGCTTTGAGTGTAGTGGCTGGTTCCCTCCATTCCTTGGGTTATGAGAGGGTTTGACTTCTTTGCCTCATGTGTGTATGGAGCAAGGGAGTGGATGTTGGTCTGCACTTCTTGAATTTCCTCTTGAGGCTGTGAGTTTGGCTTTAAGAAGAGGGGTTTGGCAGTGCAGGAGGCAAGCAAGGTGTGAGCTAAAGCAAGCAGTGTAGTGCTCTGTGTGAGTTATGTGCGTGAGTTCATCTCAGCTTGTGAAGCATGTAGTGAGATGTGTAGACATTCCTTCCCAATTGCGTATGGGCCATTGTAATCATTCATCTCCTTGTATCCATTTGAGAAGTCTTGAGATGGAAATGATCTGAGTGTTTGCCTCTCTGCGATGGATTTCTATTTTCTGCTGCTCTCTGTTGACTTTTGATTTTGAGTGAATCTTGTTTGATGAGATGGTTTTTGGTTGCTCTGTGATGGGAAAATACTCAAGGCCATTTGGCCATTCCATTCCCAAGAGCTTATGCAAGAATCATTAGCATTCTTTTCTCTCAGTAGGAATCCTCTCTTTTCCCCTGTTCTCTCAGAGCTAGGGTTTGAAGGCAAAGCAAGGTTGGCTCTTTGTTGTCCTGGTGGATTGTTTGCCTTTGGTCTGTAACTTCTTGCTGTGATGTCATTTCCTACTAAGATTCAAAATCTCAGGAGCAAAGGAGTTGAAAATCACAAGTAATTTGAATTTAGTCTCTTCTGCTGTCTTCTTTTTGCAAACTTCAGAGTGTTCAGTTTGTTTCTATTCATTATCTGAATTCACTTCTTCCTGAGGCCCTTCATGCTATTAAGTTTGTAGTCTTGCTATTTTGGCCTGAGAAGATCAGCAGCAAACCCCCAAATTTCCCTGAACTCAGCAGATTTCAGTATTTACTATGCAGTCGCATTACAGCCGGCCATTTGCTCTGTTTTCAGGGGGCCGGTCTGACCTCTAGGGTTTCGGCCGGTCAGACCGGTCCCTGACCTGCGGTCAGACCGGGGAACCCATGGCGGTCAGACCAGTGCACTGCAAGTGGTCAGACCGGTTACATGTTGGGAGTCAGACCGGGCCAGCAGGGGCAGTCAGACCGGCGTCTAGCCGGCGGTCAGACCGGTCTTGAACCGGTGGTCTGACCGGCCTAGGCAGTGTGGTCTGACCGGCCTGGCCTGGTTCCTCTGAGTTGATTTCTGCTGCAGCTTCTCTTTGTCGTCTTGTTTGCCTCGCTTTCTTCTCTGTGTGTTTGAGGTTCTAGCGAGCATGAGCCTTCACTCTTCATAGCTTTTGTTGCTATCGGAGAGGAAAAGCATGTTGTGTGAATACTTTGGGGGAAGTTTTTAAAAGGCACCATTCACCCCCCTCTGTTGCCATTTCCGATGCTACATTTCGGTATGATTATTTTATGCTTCCAAAAACCCCAAATTGCTTAGCTATCTGGGCGGATGGTTCGGGGGTATGGTGCAGCAGTGCACGAGAGTGTGGTTAGTGGTAGCATCGCCCAGATAACTCTAAGGACAGAATCTTGTCATGACCTCCTGTGTAAAACAAGTACAACTACAAGTCTGTAAATTACAACTTGACTTAGTAAATCTATCGAACCCTGAAAGTCATCTCATCGGTGGAGGAGGTGAGGTAGTGCAAGTGGCTGTCTGTGTGATGATTTGAATGGGACACTCGTTGAGGGTGAAGTTTACTGCGGCGCGCTAGCAGTGTGGGTAGCCAGTTGCTAGCTGCATAGGGGTAGAACATCCCGCACAACTTATGGGACCTGCTGCAAGCGGGATAAGCCCATATGGGTGAGATGATGGAAGGGGCAAGGTATTTTGAACAGTTACTGTGATGATTTACTCTACTGCATGACTAAGAAATCGTGTGGGGGCAACAAGTGGACTGTCTCTTGTGGGTAAAGTGTGCAAACTCTGCAGAGTCAAAACTATTCGAATAGCCGTGCCCACGGTCAAGGGCGAACATGGGAACTTAACCAGATATAGTTCTATTTCAAAAACCTTGTGGGTGGAATTTGAAAAGTGGTGGGCAGTGGAATGCCCTGATTTGTGTTGCCCTAGTGATAAGGTAAGCGGTTATAACGCTGAAAGGTTAGCATATGGTGCAGAGGCTATGTAACGGTGGATGGAATCTGGATCGCTATTATTAATGCATTCTTTCATACATTATATTTTAGTTCAAACTGTTAGGTCTCAGGAAATTTGTATGTATCGTATTTAAAAAGTAATTTATGCCAAATAAAATAACCCAAGCCTGTCCTTGAGAAGCCATGCATGTTATCTATTTGCACCCTGAGTATTGGTTCGCAGAGCACAATGGTTTGTGCTCACCCTCACTCACTCAATTAATCCAGAACCGGGAGTCAGATTGCAACACTTCAGCATTTCACTTGGTCATGATGGTGAAGAAAATGAAGATGTCAAGAACTAGGTCGCGAAGCCTTAGTTGGCTGCCTGTGGGCATGTCCTGAGGGTCCCACCTGTGTGCTTCATTTTCCGTCGCTGCAATTTATTGATTTCGGCTTGATCAGCCCATGAGTAAGTCTACTATTACATTTACGCTTCCGCATGATATGTATTTTGATGTTCAGTACTATATCTGTGAGCACTATCTACTAATCCAGGGAATAGTGCGGTGGAATCACAGAGGATTCCGGATTGTAAAATCTGGGTCCTACATAATGTCCTTTCAATACCATGTAAGGCACATTCTCGCCTTGGGTTTCGACTGCAGCGAGGAAGGGGTGGCAAAGCCTTGAAACTACAAGTTTTAGTAACTATTTGATAGATCTCTATATTCAAAGGCT
The DNA here is from genome assembly GCA_017311315.1 of Dendrocalamus latiflorus. Classification (NCBI taxonomy): domain Eukaryota; kingdom Viridiplantae; phylum Streptophyta; class Magnoliopsida; order Poales; family Poaceae; genus Dendrocalamus; species Dendrocalamus latiflorus. The sequence continues at coordinate 21,117,745 of CM029666.1, read as the reverse complement.
AGATATATCATAAGCTATATATTTTAGAAATCCTGTCACACATAGATGAATCTGACACACTAGACCCACTTGGCAGCCACTATAACACCCTCACCTTTTGTTACAGCTTGCCCACTTCATGTGCCACACTTACATTATATGCTACTAGCCACGTCAACATGTATTTCTTGGGGTCTATTTTATTTCGCTTAGTTCCTTGCAGAGGAAGGAGGCGCGATGCCAGTTGTTTTGCCCACATAAGGAGAAAAAATAGGGTAAGCTGTAGCTGCAGCATGGAGCAAGAGGTGGATAGGCCTTAACGAGGGGTGAGGGCGATATCGTGGCTGCCAAGTGGGCCTAGTGTGTTAGATACGTCTAGGTCTTAAATCTAGAGTTTCGTAAAATAGTTGGTAAAGCTACAATTTCCTATAGTTTGTATAATAAACTTGTAGATTTGTGAAATTTGCTAAAAAGAAAAAAAGAGAGGGACTTCCTACATCCCCTTTATCGATCTAATTTATTAGTATAATGATTTTGTCCAAGCCTAATAATTGCACTAAATCTTTATAGCGGCAAGTAATACTACATGGCAAAACTGCATGGTACTAGCAGTAGGTGTGTGGCTGTAGGGACCCAGATATTAACATCCGGATTCCTCTGTGATTATTGCACTATTCCCTGGATCAGTAGATAGTGCTCACAGTTACAGTAATGAATATCAAAATACATATCATGCGGAAGCGTAAATATAATAGTAGACTTACACATGGGCCGATTAGGCCGAAATCGATAAATTGCAGCAGCGGAAGAACGAAGCACACAGGTGGGACCTTCCGGACATGCCCACAGGCAGCCAACTGGAGGTTCGCGACCTAGCCCTTGACATCTTCATCTTCTCGGCCAGCTTGTCCAATCTTGTTGCTGAAGCGAGGTGATTTGACTCCTGATTCTGAATTTTGTCGCAAAAGCGAGCATGAGCACTCCGACCCCGTGCTCCGCGAGCCAATACACAGAATGCAAATAAATAGTATGCATAGCTTAACAAAGGAGAGGATCGGGCTATTTCATTTTGCATAGAGTGCTTTTGAATACAATTAATTAAAAAGCCCTATGACTTAGCAATTTTGGAACAAATCATAATGTACAAGGAAATGCATTATTAATATCGATTCAGATTCCATCCACCGTTACATGGCATCTGCACCATATAGCAATTTCTTCAGCGTTATAGCCGCTTAACTTACCACTGGGACGACACCCAGGACAATTCCAAACCAGGGCAGTCCTTCGCCCTTCACTTTTCCATTCCCACCCACAAAACATTTTTAAATAGAACTATATCTGGTTAAGTTCCCATGTCCGCCCTTGACCGTGGGCACGGCTATTCGAATAGTTTTGACTCTGCAGAGTTTGTACACTTTCACCACAAGAGATAATCAACTCGTTGCCCCACACGATTCCTTAGTCATGTGGTTGAGCAGACCATCACAGTGACCGTTCAAAGTACCTCGCCCCTTCTATCATTTCACCCTATGGGGCGCTCCCACTTGCGGTGGGTCCCATACGTTGTGCGGGGTGTTCTCCTTCTGAACGTCTAGCAGCTGGCTACTCCCCTGCTAGCCCGCCACAGCAGAACTTCACTCTCTACGAGTGCCCCATTCAAGCCGTCTCACAGACCGCCGCTTGCACTACTCCAACACCCACTCCTGGAAGGATGACTTTCAGGGTCCGGCACATCTACTAAGCCAAGCTATATTTTACAGACTTGTGGTTGTACTGTTTTACACGGGTTGACATGACAAGATTCAGTCCTTAGTGGTATCTGGGCGGTCTATCACAAACCACTTTGTGCTTCCACTGCACCACACTCTCACACCATCGAACCAATCCGCCCAGATATTTAAGCAAGTTGGGGATTTTGGAAGCATAAAATAATCATGTCCAAAATATACCAGTCATTCCCACCATGACTGCCCAAACCAATTTCTCATTATTCAAGGTGATGCTTTGGGGCATTTTGGTGCCCCTCGATTATCTAAGCAGTACTAAGCATGGCGTATAATTAGAGACTTATTTCCGAAATGTTACTATTATAATTTTGCTAGGGCGACAAAGTTCACACATTCAAATATTCCAAAGGAGGTGTAATATTATTCAAAGTAAACAGTAGGCATGTAACTAGAATCTTAAATTAACATGTATTTGCATATAACATAACAGCATGCACTTTGATAATTTAAACCAAAATAATTTGCAGGAAATGTAGGTTCAATATGATCAAAGTATTGACTCGCCTTGGTCACAGGGGTGTTTTCGGGGTTGTCTGAAGCTTCTAGCGCTGCTACCTCTGCCTCCTCCTCTTGAGCCTCGTAAGCTATTTCTAACGCGCGCGATAATTTGGATAAAAGAAAGAAAAAGTCAATCAGCAAGCCAGTAAACATTTACCCAAAGACCCAAATAGCCCCAACACCAAGTTTCTAGTTTCATTTGTTTTGGTGTTATAGTAATCCCATTTTGAGTGGCCTAAATTTAACCATACTCATTTTGATATACTGCATTCCGTAACTATATTTGGATGTCATGACCTGGGTTATTGATAATATCTTATAGCCTATCTTGCTAGTGGTTGATTTCTATACCCTTCCATTAATGGGTCATTATTTCATGTGACAACCTCTCCTAATCCATCTATTACTAAATCCTTTCATTTGATAAAGCTACATGGTGTATTCGTTATTACATATGCCATGCTAACTTATATTCAATTACTCATTGAATTTTTATTTGCTAAAGGTTTAAAATGGGTTATCCATTATATACTTATATGGATAGGTGTGTGTATATATACTCATACATAACACATTTTTTTTTCATGTACTAATATGTGAACCCTTAGCTACCAAGTTCTCATTTTATGGACACAAACTCCTAATCACTATCTCTATTAGGCTTTTATTTACTAAGGATGTAAGGAAAATTTTCATGTCATATTACTTACTAACATATGATAATTAACCATGGTCAAATGCTCTAAAAGCTCACTACTTCCCTAATTAAATTCTTGCATCACTTGTGGATTATTTCCTAATTTTTCTGGATTTTTATTTGATTAAAACGCATGGCAAAAATTTAATCCAAAGACCTATTCATTTCCACGCGGCCCGGAGGGATCGAATCCGGACCGACGCAGTGAACACTAGCGCTGCTAGTCAGGGGAGACGCGCTGATGTTGCTCATTAGTGTACAGCGCTTTTACCTCTTAAGGCAGGCGATAGCAGAGGCCGGGACAGAGAGCTGAAGCAGAGGAAGGTCGAGGCGGAGGGGGCGGCGGTGCTGTCGGCGGCGGGCTACCGGAGGCTCGGAGGTGACGGCCAAAATGGCTTGTCGGCGTCTCGGTGAAGCGGACGGTGGGGTCGGCGGCGGATGGGGGTCACCGGAATAGGGCCGGCGGCATGCGGCGGCGGCGGTCCAGGAAGGTGATCGACGCCGGCGAGCTACAGGGCCGGGGAGGCTCGGCCGACCTCTCGGTTGATTTCACGACGCCACGGAGAGGGTGTAGATGTTAGGAATCGAGAATTTGCGGTGCGGTTAGGGAGATGGCTCGGCGGCCGGACTTGGGGAAGAGAGGGGGGTTCCGGCGAGGAGAAGGGAAGAGAGGCCGATTGCTCTGGGGAGGAGTGAAAGGGGAGTGCGGGAAAGACGAGGGCGCGCTCAGGGACTCTTATGAACGCGCCAGAAGGGCTGCCCTCGGGAGGTTTGCCCGTGCGGTCCCATCGGCGAGCGGCGCTTGCAGGCGGCGGGCAGAGAGGATCTCGCCAAGATCCGGCCTGATGTCCTTGAGCCGCGCGTGGGTGGCAGAGGGCGCTGGTGCCGCGCGAGATGGGACTGAGCAGGGAGGGGGCGAGAAAAAGAGGCGGCGGCAGAGGATAAGGGAGGGCGTGGTGGCAGAGCCAGGGTGGCGCGGACAGGGATGGCGGCGACCTTTGGTCCGGACGGCGTTGTCTGCTGGTCCGAGCGCGGGGAGGCGAGCACGGGCCGGGCCGCGGAGGTGGGCGAGCGCGAAGCCAGGATGCAGCCCGCGCGGGGGAGAGGAAGGAAGAGATCGGGGAGAAGAAAAACAGTGGCGTGGGGTGTCGCTCGGGCAGGAGAAACGAGAGAGCGGCCGGCCGGTGGGAGGAGCGGGGTTGGGCTGGGCCAACTGGCCTGGTCTGACCCCCTTTTATTTTATATTTTTATTTAGTTATTTATTTATGTTTACACTTATATATATGTACATATATATATATGTATATATATTTCCTCTTTAATTGTTGATGTACATATGTATATTTCCTTTTATGGCCATTTTTTTTGTGCATACATCTTTTTATGTTTTTGCTCCTTTATTAAACCTTTTGTATATGATTTAGGTATATAAATTTTACTGCCCATTGTAATTATTTGTCATTATCCAAAATTTTGTATTTCAATTCAAATTTCTCCATCCTTTTATGGATCATCTTTTCAAATTCGTATTTTAAATTCTTATTCTCTATTATTTTAACATGTTTGTTTCTTTCTTGAGCTTCTTAAATTTTTGGAACCTCAACCAAATTTTAGAAAATACCATAAACTCCAAATTAAAATAAAATGTATTGCAAAAATAATTCAAAAGCTTAACATTTTCAAATTTCAAATTTTCGGGATGTTACAGTGGCCCTGCTCGGAAGTCAGAAGTCATATGGAATATGTCGACTTTTAATTTTAGTTTTTTTGCTTTTGCTTTTTTTCTCCTTTTCCTTTGTTTCGTTCGTGGAGATATAACAATATTTTTCTTTTTCTTTTATTTTTAAAATTAAATAACTCAGAAAAAATTAATAGCCATTACAATACAATTTCAAGTACAACTGAAATCCACAAGCTCTAGCCAATTGGACCGGCCCTGTGTACCCAGACGAAGACAAGAGTAATATAGGGAGTAAAAGAAAAATGTATTTTTTTCTTAATTTTTTCCGAGTCCAACTTGTTAAGATGGAGACTGACTGTGGAAACTGGCTGGTACCAGACCCATGCACGGATGATCCGTATTCAGGACTGACTGACTGGCTGACTGAGGCACGCGGTTCCGTGCGAGGACTGACCGAGGCGCCGCTTTCCCTTTGTCCAAAGGTCAAACACGTGCCGGACCGCGCGTGATGGCGCCGTCAGCAAATCTCAAATCCTGCTCGCCTTTCAGTAAGGATTGTTTTCTTGCATATTTTACACCTGCTTTTTTCTTTATATATCTTTATATACTACTTAAAAAGAACCTTGTGGTGGTGGTAAGCCCTCTCCTCCTAGTGGCAAATCCATGATTTTTAGAATAGGTATTGGTAGTTAATAAAATATTATTCAATAGAAAAAAAGAGTAAAAATCCATAATAGCTAAAATTAAAAGACAAATTGTTCCTACTAGATAAAACATCTCAAATTAATTTAGATAAATTACAAAATAATTAAAATATAATTTAACTTGATGATTCTTCATGCCTTAGAAGCTGTGTTGTTTGAGCTCTAACATGCACAACCTTCATGCGTCGATGTAGTCCCTGCCTCCCCTTGCGGGCTTGGTCGCCGTCCCACGCTCTAGCGGCCAGGCCCAGCTTGTCGTTGCCCGCTTGATCTTTGCGACTTTGCTGAGTGTCGACACGCCGTTGCGGCCCTATCGCGGTCTTTTCTCCTTGAGGCCCGATTTTGGAATTGAGTGGTGAAGCTAAGAAACACACACATAGAGGGGGCAGAGAGAGGGAGGAGAATGGTTAGGGTTTGAACCTTTGAGGTGGGGACTTCCAATGAGCTGCCCCACCTCCCCCATTTCCGGGCCCACCTCCCCCTCTTCCCGTACCCGCTTCTCCCCTCTTCCCCCGCAACCGCCACTGCCCCCGCGTCATCTCCTACGAGCAATCCGTGCCGGCCCGCTCCTCCCCACGCCTATATAAGCCCCCTCCAGGCTTCGCCCCTCTCCGCTCCACCTCCCACCACCCTCAATTTCCCCTCTCCGCGCTGTGCCTCCTCTCTCCGAGCGTCGTCACCAACTCCGGTGAGCAATTGCCGCCATCTCGGCCACCCTCGAGTCCCGCCGTTGCCTCCCTCGGGCTCCCCGCGTCTGTGCGATCGTAGTGCGCCCCTTCCCCATGGACGCAGACCGCCGGAGCACCGTCGCACCGGAGCACCCCGCCGCCACTTTTTGCTCGCCGCCGACTTACTTACGGCCACCTACGGTAAGACCCGTGCCCACCCCCGAGTTGCACGCACTCTCCTCTACCTCCTCCGCCCCTCGCCGGTCGCCACCGTGCCCCCGAACACCGGTGAGCCCCTGGTCCCCGTGCACTCCCCGGCCAGCCTGGCCACATCAGCGGCCGAGCCGACGTGGCAGGTGATATGGCGCCACCTCGCCAAACAGACTGAAAGCCAAAAATCACGTGGCGCCACATCACCTGAAAACCGTATTACAGACCATAACAATGACGCAACACCAATCAGCACAGAATGGCGTTTGGTCTTAGGAAAGCTTTCAATCCAATCTCCAGATTGCTCAACATTCCTAGGGGTGGCTTGAAAACTGAAAGCACAGGCGGCAACAAATTTTGCCAATGGCATCGAAAGAACTGATGATCAACTGGTTGTATCATGCAGCCCCTTGATTAGGTGTTAAAATTACACCTAGTCAATTATATACTAAAAGCTGATGATAGGCGGCCTACAGACACTACTACAGAAAATCGTATTACAGACAGTTCAGAAACGACGGTTTTCCGAACCGTCTGAATTTATGGGTCAGTGATAATCGAAGGTTATCACAGACGGTTTTCGAACTGTCTGTGGTGTAAATATCACAGACGGTTTGTAACTAAAAACCATCTGTGATAGCTGATAATCACAGATGGTTTGTAAGTAAAAACCGTCTGTAATAGGTGTTAATCACAGACGGTTTGTAAGTAAAAATCGTCTGTAATATATCAATATCACAGACGGGTTTTCACTAAAAATCGTCTGTGATAGCTGATAATCACAGACGGTTTTTAGTTAAAAAACCGTCTGTGATTAAAACCTATCACAGACGGCAGAGAATGTGGTCGAAACTTCAACAGAAGGTTTACGACCACAAAGTCGAAGCGATTGGGGAGCGATCGGAGGGGCTACAACGCGGTCGAAACACAGCGGGAGATGGTCGTAGCCGCTCGTAAGCAGTCAGAAAGGTCCTGAAGCAGTCGTAAAGATTGCAACATTACGTACTTAACTATTGGTCATGTATTACACATTTAGACTATGTCATGTACTGCCTGTCTCACTATTAGATTGTTGGTCTTGTACTGCTGCCCTGTTATTATGTGTTTGTACTGCTGCCCTGTTATTATGTGTTTGTACTGCTGCCTTGCTGTTCAGTACTCAGTCTGAAGTGCTGCTGTTCAGCATATGCTCGCTTAACCGAATTAGCCAAAAAACTGAACTCAGCTATTTTCGTCTTAGTAGTGTCAAATCAAACTCAGCTTGCTTGCGTATGGGGGAGAGGCTCTTAGCTATAGCTCGCCAAAGAGGTCGATGGTGGTGGTTTGGATGGCGCAGCCGAGAGAGGGAAGAGAGAGATCTTGAGTGGCAGTGCGGATGATAATAGGTGGATTGGAACTTGAGAGGAGCGAGGCATCCGATTTCTTTTTGTCGCATGGGAAGTAGGCTCCGTATCATTATTTTTTTCATGTCTTCAACTTCGTATATTAAAACCGATAAAGTTTCGGCTTACAAGATCATCACATTGCGAACCAAACCAAATACAAAACAGTCTTCCTACTCAGGGTTACAAATTTCGGACGAAGTTTTGCAAAATGGACAAAATTTCGTCCCTTTTGATACCCTCCAAAACAGATTTTATTTAGCTACAATTTGGACAAATTTGACTTTATTTGAAATTTGTTCAAACTTTATTCAAATTGTGGTTAAATTTCATCAAAAATTTGATTTTTTTCGTCCGAAATTCCAAACAAAATGAATAAAATTTCGTTCATGCGTTTCTTCCGCCAATGACCGAATTTTTTTTGTATCCGAAAGTTTTAACACTGTTTCTACTTTATTTTGCCACTCCGGTTAAGACAGAAGAAGGTACAATGCCATCACATCCCCACCCCGATCTATCTCAACCATTCTGGCAACCACACGACCGCGACGAAACTCAAGATCAAACAATTCCAACATCGGCAGCCACCACTTCGCTATGTATGCCCTGACAGTCCTACTCGTCCCACTCCAAGGCTCCATCCTCTAGATCCGTTGAAGACGTCCAAGACCACTCGGCGTAACCATGATCCCTTGCTGAAAAAGCTATCCATCTGCATATTTCTGAAGAAGTGCCCACAGTTCAATACAATAACAAACATTAAATACAATACAACTGGGATCAGATGGGAAAATCTGGACTAATATAAAAAGCACGAGTTTGAATTTGTGCATTAAACACGATGGTTGATCCGGAAGATCTTGACCGTCCGTCTAACTCAATCGGAAGATTGAAATTCGTAGTTGTTTCCTACCTGAAAAAAGCGTCTTCAAATTAAACATGTTTAAACTCTGCCTAACTACCCTAATTATGTCTTATATTAAGTTACAATTACTCCTCATCAATCGCTTACTTAATGCCCTTAGTCCAAAAAGAGAAGTCACGCCTAGGCCATCCCGCTCACTCACCCTCCCAATCTATTCAATTTCTAACTCGGTTTTGGCTTCTGGCTTATTTTTTACTATTCATAAGTTTCGTCTTTTTCTGAACTTTGGGCTTTTTGTTGAGCTTTTTTGCCGGTTCTTTTTTTCCCGTATTTGTTTGTATTATACGTAATGGGCTAACATATTTTTTATATTTTTAATTTTTTTAAATTTAATTATGCTAAATAAGTCTCTGTCAGCTACAGTACTTTTTTCAGTCAGCTACAGTATTTTCAGCCATAAGCCATAAGCTTTTCAGCCGAACCGATCACCACTAGATTTGTTCTCCTCTCCATGAGCTTGGTCTCTCCTATCAAAATCGCCATGAGCTTGCTCATGCTGTCCTTCCTTCCCGCGTGTGCTCCTCCGAGATGTTAGCACTTGCCTACCAATAGGCCCTCACCGCACAGTGTGGTGCTGTGAGAGATGGTGGTGGTTGCATAGGACAATGTGGCAGCCCCTGTAAGCGGAGATTGAGGAGGATCTCCCCTGGCTGCAGCGAGCAAACCCATCAAGGCCATGGCGATGATGTTGCGCTGACAGCGTGAGATGGTCGAGGCAGTGGCGGGCCCAGGATTTTTAGGATGGGTGTTCGGATTTCGGAGTTAAGTTCATCGCATACGTCGATACCGCAACGCATCGCCCCCCAAAACACCGATACAATGATACGTGTATGTAGATATAAATAAAAATACATAAATTATAGAAATTAATGATTTCTTATGAAGAAATGGGCAACATAAGGCGACCATAATTATATGAATTAAACAACAAATTATAGAGATAAATGAGAGTTGTATATCTTGTTGATCTTGTCTTTTTTTTTGCTATTTCTCCATCAGCAAGAACTGTCCATCTAAGAGAAATTTGTATATTCCTTCCATGGAGCAAAATAGACCAAGAAAGAAAATAAGTGGAGGGGTAGAGCACACCTAGATCTGAAGAGAGAACGATGACAATAAGTTAGAGGTTCTACTCACTTTCTAATGCCACGCTCCCTCCCGGCTACCATGCTGCTCCCTTCCTGTCGCCCGCTCCCTACCTCTGTGTTCGTTGTGCCACTGCCCGCTTGCCCGCGACACCTCCCTGCTTGCCTGCGTTGCCACACGCTCATCTTGCACCACAAGCCACCTCACGCATGATTGTCGTCACATCATGGCACCACGTCCGTGTCCGCCAGTTGTCACTCGCCTCTAGCTTGCACCTCCGCTTGCTCGCCACTCGAAGGCCGAAGCCGCCTCCCACATAGACAACCGCGAGAAATGGAACAAATGTTAGAATTTTGTTTATATCTTTACCTCTTTGGGAATGAGGAGGGCTGAGGTGGAAAGAAAAATGGGTCTAATGTATTACATTAGCTACGCACGAGATACAGGAAGTGCGGGCTGAATTTATTTGCAGGCATAAAAATATAGTTATAACACAACTAATAGTATATACATCTAATATACCTATTATATACCTGGTATTTTATAAAAAAATTTGGGTGTTCAGCTGAACACCCTTGACCCATAATAGATCCGCCAGTGGGTCGAGGTCTAGATGGACCTTCACTAGTTCCACCGATTAGAAGATGCGCTCGATGCCGTCGAGATCACCACCTCCATGTTGTCCTCAATCGTCGTGCACACCACCTTGCGCTCCTCTACTCCAGCATCCCTCTCCCTGACTGCAAACATGTTGCCCAGAACAGCAAGATGGATCAGCGCACCTCCTCCACGAGGACACGAAGTAGTACATTATGATTTTTGGTTCTTTTCCCCCAACCCCAAGGACTTCATGTACCATAGATTTTCAAGATGTTGACGATGGCACCTAAGGTTCCGACCATGCAACTCGAGTTAGATCCTGCTAGTCTCTGGCCACCAGGGGCGGAACCAGGATTTCACATCAATGATGTCACCATAAACCACAGCCCAGGGACTGGAGAGTCATGGGCCGTCGGGCCGTCGGCCGACGGGCCAAGCATTATCCAAATAAAAGACTGTGGGCTGCTTTTAGAGAGACATTGAGGTCACATGGCAGACTGGACTGCTGTCATCAATACAAAATGAGAGAGGAATACACAGGCCCGGTCCAAAAGCATTGCTGTCCTGTGACAGCAATGCTTTGCAGGTGGATCCGCCCCTGCTGGCCACCATTACTTGCTTCTGATATGATGCGCGCTGCTGACCTAAATTTGTAACTTTTAGCCATAAGTAAAAGAAGGTTGCAATTATTTGGCTAGATTACTGGATAGGTAATTATCATAGTCATCTAACTGTTATTTTGATTGTAAAGTACATATCCAACCCATAAGGAATCTATTTTCACCAATAGTAACTTTTCTCATAAATACTATGTTCTCACTAATAGTACCATGGTGAAAATTACATGATTTGCACTTGGAAATCCCCTCTTTTTTTTAATCCTTTTGTAGAGTATGGGTAATTGGTAATGTTAATTAGTTAATTTGCATTTTTATGGTAAGTGTTTGAGATGGATTTATAAATGTGAGTTAACTTAATATTACAATAGATACAGTTTAAAATTTTCGAATGTGATTATATATTTTATGTGATATATAGTGCAAAAAACAAAACATGCATTACACGTGAACGTACGATTACTAGTATGTTGAAAACACACGAGATTTTTGGCTTTCCATACAGACCATAACAATGACGCAGCACCATATCAGCACAGAACGGCGTTTGGTCTTAGGAAAGCTTTCAATCCAATCTCCAGATTGCTCAACATTCCTAGGGGTGGCTTGAAAACTGAAAGCACAGGCGGCAACAAATTTTGCCAATGGCATCGAAAGAACACATGATCAACTGGTTGTATCATGCAGCCCCTTGATTAGGTGTTAAAATTACACCTAGTCAATTATATACTAAAAGCTGATAATAGGTGGCCTACAGACACTACTATAGAAAACCGTATTACAGACAGTTCAGATACGTCATCACAGACGGTTTTCTGAACCGTCTGAATTTATGGGTCAGTGATAATTGAAGGTTATCACAGACGATTTTTGAACCGTCTGTGGTATATGTAACTAAAAACCATCTGTGATAGCTGATAATCACAGATGGTTTGTAAGTAAAAACCGTCTGTGATAGGTGTTAATCACAGATGGTTTTTTAACTAAAAATCGTCTGTGATTATCAGCTATCACAGACGATTTTTAGTGAAAAACCGTCTGTAATATTAATATATTACAGACGGTTTTTACTTACAAACCGTATGTGATTATCACCTTCGTACTATCTAAAACCGTCGGTACCATCTAAACAGTGAGTACAAGCTTTGGCACCTTTTGTACGCTGGTCCGATAGGTTAACAAGGGCAGGATAATCATTTATGGTGTAGAACAATAAGGAGCGCAAAGTGAAGTTCTCTCGTTTGTATGCATCCCATACCTGTACCCCTTCATTCCACAGTATTTTTAGATCTTCCACCAACGGTGCTAGGTACACATCGATATCATTCCCAGTTTGCTTTGGCCCTTGGATAAGTACCGACAGCAAAATATACTTTCGCTTCATATACAACCAAGGATGAAGGTTATAGATGTAGAAAGTCACGGGCCATGTGCTATGTCGGCCGCTTATGCTACTGAAAGGATTCATTCCATCTGTACTCAGTCAAAACCTTATATTCCTTAGTTCTGCACAACCAAAATCTGCAAAACTCCTATCGATGTTTCTCCACTAGGCGGAATCAGCAAGGTGTCTTAGCATTCTATCCTTCTTGCGCTCCTCCGAGTGCCAACGCAGCAGTTTTACCTCTTTTGGATTTAAAAAAAACCTTTTCAAACGTGGAATTATAGGAAAATACCATGTCATCTTAGCAGGAGGTCATTTCTTCACCTTTGTTCCCTCACCATCATCTGATTGATTGTTACGTTTGTATCGGGATGCGTTGCACACCGGACATACATGCATGTTTGCATACTCTTTACGGTAGAGGGTACAGTCATTCGGACATGCATGTATTCCTTCTACTTCCATTACCAATGGACAAAGAACCTTCTTGGTTTTATATGTGGTTTTAGGCAACTCATTTCCCTCCGGAAGCATGTTCGCTAAAAGATCTAGCAGCGTCGTCAAACTTTTGTCGGACCAGCCGTTGCTTGCCTTCAATTTCAACAGTTCAATCACGGCCGACAACCTCGTGTACTTTGACCTGCAGCACATGAACAAAGGTTTCTCCGAATCCTCCATCAAGCCCCAGAATTTAACATACTCTCTCTCATCATAGTTCTCTTCTACATCGCGAAGCATTTGATCCAGATTATCATCGTGCAACCTATCCAAATCTGAACAACAATCGACATTATCCGGCGGCATGTCATTCACTTCACCGGCGATGTCATCCGACGGCATATCATTCACTTCACCGGCGATGTCATCCGGCGGCATATGATCATTGACTTTGCCATGACTGGTCCAACATGTATAACCCTTTTTGAAACCCCTTTGAATCAAGTGCGCTTCAATTTGCTCTCGGTTCTTAAACATCTTTAAATTCTCGCAGTCAGTGCATTGACAGTACATATATTCCACCCCCTTATTCAATATATCCTTCTTGGCAGCTTTTGTAAAAGCAGACACGCCATTAATGTACTCTTCACTCACACGGTTCGCGGCATACATCCAGCTTCGGTCCTACGTTATGTGTATATATATAACAACTTAGTATTAAAAATTAAATTAATTAATTATTACTACATATATACCACATGCATTGAGGCTTTGCTAGCTTAATTCATATTATAAACACAACATTTATTTCCCCAGCGATCGCTGAAGGTACATAATCAACAATTTTGACAAATTTGGCCTCCTACATGACGGGAACTCATCATGTATGGTCAAGTAGATGCAAACCATCTTCAATAACACTCAACAAAACTTAGATTTAAATTGTAATGCAAAGAAAAATAAATTTCATTACTAACCATATCTAGAGCAACCAGGAACGTATGAATCTTCAAAGCTCAATCTCTGCCTCCTCTCACCAAATTAATTGTCCTGAAATCGCCTAGCTTGCCTCCTGAGCGAAAGAGTGCAGCACCGGCTAGATCTGGATCTAAATGAAGACAGATGCGGTTCTGAGCGGCGCAATAAATGTCTAGCACCATTATGATAGACGATTCATCGGTAAGAACTGTCTGTGATACTCGTTTTCTCTGACGCCATCAACACAGACGGTGTCCAAATTAAAACCATCTGTGTTAATGTCGGTCACAAACGGTTTTGTTAAACCGTCTGTGATTTGGCATCTAGTATTAGACTTTCTGTAGTAGTGAGATGCTAAGAAAAAAAAAGAAAAATATGCTAAAAATTCTCACAAAAATATAAACATCTATACCTGGTGGACCATAATTAAAGTCAAATCGTATAAACCATTGGATGTTATTAGAAAAAAGAGAAATATGCTAGAAATTATCATAAAAAATCAAAAATCTGGCTCTTGATCTAGTGGACCCTAATTAAAAATGCACAATAGAGGCCATTGGGTTTTATTACTTAAAGATATACCGCTTTGTAATTTAAAAATTAGTTCTCATTGACTTGTGTATGAAACATGTGCACGTACGTAAATGAAAAAAAAAGGGAAAAACTTCTACTTGATCTACGTGGTTGAAGGAAAAATAATCAGAAAAATCGATGCACTATGTGTGAAGTAAAAACGACAACTTTATATAGTGCGGGAAGTAAAAAAAAAGCCAAAAAAATGCACCGTGCCAATAGAAAAGAAAGAGAGGACGGTTCTAACATGTAAATTGATAACAGGCATACGCATGGGAAATAAGGATTCACGTAGTATGGAATGAATTAGAGATCTCAAAGTTTACAATATCTTAATATCATGTTCATCTACTATGTTCCGATATTAACATATCTCGAAAGTTACAATATCGAAGGACTATTCATACAGGCACACATACACACATGATAACGCTATTCTACGAGCGCGTGTATTCTGCGCGCAGTTTTGCGCTCCAGCAAGTTGTTACCAGTTGTTTGAAAAGTTATTATCGGCTGTGAAGAAAGTTACCATCGGCTACATACTGTGACCATTGGCAGTAACTTTATGTAGAACGATCATAACTTTTCAGCACTGGTGAAGGTTTGACAATAACTTTATTTAAAACCGATGATAACTTTATTCAGAAATGTCAGTAACTTGTCCACGTATTCTACACCTGCACGCTAGTTAGTAAATCTCTCTCTCTCTCTCTCTCTCTCTCTTTATATATATGCCTCTTTTCTACTCCCGGGTGTAATTACACCCTATGTCGTATCTCACAACATAGGTAGTATCTCGCGTAACGGAGAGTATGTGCGTGTAGTATACGAGTATTTAAGACCATATAGGTGGTATAAACAATTTTTCAGAGGTGGTATGTATATTATTTTTGACATACTCCTTTTTATGTACGTATATAAAGGTATTTGTATAATACGCTAAAAACTATGCACTTCCTTGCAATTTTTTCGTGTGGTTCACATTGGAGTATCTTATAATTAGTATATGAGCATATCTAAAGTGATAAAGGAGTATTTTAAGTTTGTTTAGGTGGTATATTAGAGGTGGGTGTAATTACACCTGGGAGTAAAAGGTATTTTCCCTATATATACATATATATATACATATATATATATATATATATACATATATATATATATACATATATATATATATATATACATATATATATATATACATATATATATATATACATATATATATATATACATATATATATATATATACATATATATATATATACATATATATATATATATACATATATATATATATACATATATATATATATATATATATATATACATATATATATATATATATATATATATATATATATATATAAGGAGACATGGCAGCCAACAGCAGCCTACAAGGAGACAGATTCACATCGGCCCATGAGGTAGCACTCGGTCTAAGAAGAAAGACTACGGCAGGCCGAAACGCCCAGCATTGCCCATAAACAGCAAGATTATATGAGTTCATTTGATCGATACTGACATGCCGAGCACGTTGTAGCCCTCCTCAATACATGTTCATCTCGCGTGGTCACAGGAGCTAGGAGATGCGTGCCACGCCCCAAGGTTGCACCTAGCCACGCAGCAACTGGTTGCTAGAGAACGAAAGAAATTGGTCGCCGTCGACTGCCCTTGCTTGCCATCTTGCCGAAGCATCTCCTGGCCCCGATTCCCATTGCTTCGTGCCCTCGCTAGCCAAAGGAGGCTTAGACCAATTCAATATGTATGTATTTTACTCAAAATTTCTCTCAATTCTTTCTATTTGTTTCATAAATAGGGGCTAGATTTATGAGTTAGGGTTTTGATGTGATGGTTTTTTTGTTTATTTTTGTCGAATTGTATGATTAAGACTTAGGATTTGAATTTGAGTTTTGGAATTCCAGCTAGTTCATTTAACTTGGAGGAAAAATTGTAGTGATCTATGATTGTGACCCATGTGCTTATATTGAACCAAACTTTGGATTTGACTTAGAGTATTTGATTACAATGTCAACTAAGTAAACTTCTGTATGTATTTTTCTATTATATTGTTCTCGAATATTGAACACAACACTATCTAATTGAGTTTTTAATTAAACGGTAGGTAAATTTATGAAATAGTTTCTAAAAAGGAAGGCACCAGATATACTAACATTGGTAAGCATTTTTATCGTTATTTCTTTGTAATCATACATTGTCATTGGTTATGTTGAATTATTGATGCTAAAATTGCTTGACACATTAATATTTAGTATAATATTTCTTAGAAATTATATATGTTGTTATATGTACGTTGAAGTAGTGAAGCCGGGATATTTTTGTCCTAGTTTTGCTCCTGGCCGTTGCCGCTGCATGCACTCTACCAACTCCTCTACATATCTTAGAGTGGGGTAATGTATTGTACTGTTCATGTGCACCAGATGTGTATTAAGGTATTGTACTGGTCTTATTCATGTTCTTTTGGTTCATTTTGATGGTTGATCTCTGGGCATCGTGTTCTCCTTCATGGTTAAAGCAAGTGTATGGTAGAACAGTGGTTTGTGATGGTTGCTATTGCAACTTGTTATTGTTGCAATATTTATCATAATATCATGAGATGTTTATATTCATCTACATATTGTTTATATGTTGATGAATGATGCTTAAATGCTTAAATGTTAATATTGAAAGAATGTTGTATCATGCATGCATTCATACATAGGACCTACATCAGGTAGGTATCCCACGGGAGTGAGAAAAGAAAAACCTACTTCGGTAGGCACTCCACAGGAGTGGAGGTTGAGACCCCATATAAAAGAGGATAGGGCAAGAGTGGTTTATTGACATGTGAACACCACTAAATGGTATATACTATAGTTACATGACAGATGCTTCTGAACTAGGGTGGTGAAAAAGTCATATAACTATTTGGGAGTGTATGAGCCAGATCGGTGAGAAAGTTATATGACTATTCCGGAGTTCTCATGGAGTGCATGGCATTTGCATTGCATTGCACAGAAAGAGAAAAAAGAGGAAGACACAGTTTACAAAAATTATAGTTTACATCTATGATATTATTAAATATGTTTTATTGATGCCATTGTTTTATTATGTATTTGCTAGTCATGAACTCACTTTTGCTTTGTTGTTGCTTTTACGTGACCATTGTGGTAATATGCATTGGGAAGGGAGTAGCACATATGCACCATATCCAATGATAATAATTTAGTTACCACCTTTGACTTAATTAACTAGCTTATTAATGGTTAGTGTTGAAACACGTTTGCTTTGGGATTATATGGTTTATATCCATAGATTGTTAGTGGTTTAGATTATTTTAGTTGGAACTTACATATGGTTAATCCGGAAGTTTGATGAATGTATAGCTGAGCGCTCTTGGGCATGAGGACCAAAGCATATGTTTGGTATGCTTATTCTGGTTCCTAGTGTAAGTTATTTTTAATGTATATCATTACTAGTGTGTTGATAATTTCTTGGTGGTAGCATAATAAGAGGAAGTGTTGCAGAAACTTTGTAGTAATGGTTTGAATTTGGAGTAAATATAGATGCTAGTAGTATTCTAGACTCATTGTTGGGCTAGAGTATTACAATCTAGTTCTTAATTTGGTGGCTCTTTATCATGATTAATAGCATAGTTAATGGAACTTGTCAAACTATATATGCGTGCATCAAACATGTATTGGCTATTGAATTCTTTTTGGTATTGATACAAGAGAATTGATTGCAGAGGAAGAGAAAAAAATTAACTTAAGGCACATGCATAGGCCATGGAGACCAACAGACTCCTCTCTCTCTCTCTCTCTAGGTACATGCTCTTTCTATACTTGTGTTTTTCAACTAAAAACATGTATTGACCTTAACAACAAATCTTTCAAACAAGAACACCAAAGTTCTTAATTTCTTAAATAATGAGGCTATGCGTTTGGAACACAAAATTTTATAGCTCAATTCTGTAACATTCCAAAATTTCAAAATCTACTTAAGTAATTTCGAAATGTTCATTTCTGAATTTTTGAGCAATTTCAAAATTTTTTGCAGTAAAGAAAATGTATTTCTTAATTTCTAGTTGCTGAAAAGGAATTTCTCTAATTAATGAAAATTTAACTAGAGCATGGAAATAATTTATTTGAGTTCTAAATAATCTAATGTAATCACTGAAAATTTTCAAAATTTTTGGAGTTGGTTTGCTAATTTTAAAAGTTTGCAAATTATTTTATGGGATTAAATTAAATCAAAAAATGAATTTAAATTTGAAACCCTACTCTTGGGCCGAATTCGTTACTATTCGCCTAGCCCATCTCCTGTTCTAGCCCGTTCTGGCCGGTGCACTATGCTCAACCGAGTCACCTTTCCCTTTTTTCGCTTCCTACGTGCAAAAGCACCTTTCGCTCATGAACAGTGGCCACTGCAAAAGCCGAGCACTTTGACCTTGCCAAGCATGCCTCACAACACTCCGCTCTAAGCCATCGCCACACGAGTTATTCATGAGTTTTCATCGAGCATCTCACTGTCCATAAAAGGCCCTCCTGACCATGTCATCTTGCTTAGCACTCCATGTTGTCTCCATTTTGCCCTCTCCCCTCACTTTTCTCTACTAGATAGCCCAGAACACCATCGTCATCTTCGGTTCTATTGCGCGCCCATCGCCGCACTCTGCTGTGGCCTACGCCCATCCCGGTGAGCTCTGACCTTGATGCACACATCACTATGCACCTTTTTACTCGCTCTCTCAAACCCCTCACTTGATTTTATGGTTCCTACAACAAACTGCCAAATCCGATCAATCTTCTTCATCTTCGGTCGTCGCAATCGTCACCGAGCAACTTCATCTCTGTGAGCCTCAGTTTTTGTTTTCATGATTTCCACACCCTTCTAAATCCCTTTCTGTTCTCCTTTGCTGCCCTCTCCCTCTGATGTTGGCCATTGCCGTGAAACTCATCGTCGTCGGCCTTGTTCACTGCCATCCGTCCATCTCTGACCACCTCCATCGTCATCGACCCCGTCATCGTGTTTGTGGTGAGCTCGAGAAGCTTGGTTGCCACATGATTTGGCTTGAGTGGGCGGTTTTCCTTGCCGTCACCATCGCCATCCTTGATGCTGCCACACTTGCGTGTCGTTGGTGTAGCTCCCACAATGATCAGTTCCCGCAGCTAGCCCTTTAGCACCCCAAGGACTTCTTGAAGCCATGCCTGTGCTCAGTTTCCCTTTCCTTTCACTTCTGCGTCGAGCCCTTCCCCAGCTTGGACCACCTTGCCACTCAACGCTGCCGCCTTTGTCCACATCTCCAGCTTCCGTCACCTTCCAAAGCTTCATTGTGGTCTCCTCTTTCCATCCTTGAGCTCGCCCGTGCCCTTCCACCGCTGCCTTGCCACCGGTGATCTTGGCCATGGCGCCCAACTTCCTCCTTGACTCCGCCTCTTTGACCAATGGGCCCTTGCCATTAGGGAGTAGGTTAGTGCTAATGATGTTATTTAGGTTTAGATTAGTTTAAGTAATCCCGCTTAAGTCTAATGAGTCTATGACTAGGTTAATTAGGTAGATTTGTGATTAAACCGGTAGTTAAGTTTTGAGTTATTGATATGAGAGCCCCATTTCCCTGTAGACACGGCCCCACATGTCAGCTGGATGATGCAGTAAAGTCCAATTTTCCAATAGAAAGAAAAATAGAAAAAATAGAAATTAAAATGAAAAACTACACAATACTTTCTCAGTTTTTGTAGGATTTTTCTCCTAACAAAACTTCAAATGCTCATAACTTTTGCATACGAACTCTAATTTGAGTTAAACCTATTTATAATTTTTTATAAAATTAGGAGCTTTCATAATCTGCAAAAATATTTGAATTTTTCTCTATTTGAAATTATTTGTATTATTTGGCTTTATTGAAACTGACGTATCGGAAACACTTTGATATTGATCCAGAGTAAGGGACAAGTGTTCAACAGCAAGGTACGCACCCCTTTGACCATATTGATCCCATATTTGTTTATGTATGTTGTGTTTAAAATTATTATGCATGCATGTACTTTTGGTAGAAATTGCTATGATGCTAGGTTGATAGCTATTACCCAATTGCTGCATAACAACCACCTTCGAATTTGTTATCCTCACTGTTGTAATTATAGAAATGATATCCATAACTCATATGCTTAATTATGGAATTTTATACCCTATAGGTGATATAGATGCTTAGTCATGCTTGGATTTTCGGTATACTAGAAGATAGGTTGGGCTTAATCTCAAATATAGGTTGGGCTTAATCTCAAATACTGGGAATGGTTATGTTGCTGGACCAGTGGGGTCATCTATGCTATTTTACTTAGAAAATTAAACTGAAAACTATGGTTTTGACTTTGGTGAGATATTTGCATGTTTTGTGTTGCGATAGGTAACTCGCAGGTAGTTTTAGGTTGATGGAGACTCTCGCCTGGGTTAGTTAAGGACCTTGCTGATCTAAACCTTTTTGTACACCACAAGTGCCTTTTATAGGAAGGTCCTGACATAATAAGTTATTTGAGTCTAGTCTTGTATCCATGGAAGATCAGAGTTGTGCTAGCGCCAGGACGGTTGCTCGAGGGAGTTCCTGTCAAAGGTATGTATGGGGCCAAAACCTCCCAACGTTGGGTTCATCGGGTAGGGTAAAGTTGGGGTCGAGTAATGTAAAAGCCTTGTCATGTTCGCTTAGCTGCACACCAAAGGAAGTGTGTTAATAACTTGGTAATATACGATGAACATGTCTTGTAGATAAAGTTGTACACCTCTGCAGAGTGTATAATCTATTTGAATAGCTGTGCCCTCGATTATGGGCAAAGTTTAGTGATGTCTCTAATGGTAGCATTATGTTTTCAAAACTTGGTTATCAATGTAAGGTATTCACTTAGTGAACCTTGGTCATGAGGATGTGAATGTAGAAGTTTATAGCTATGGAGAGCCATTTGTGGTATATGATATGTTATCTACTTGTTACTTTTTATCAAATGTCAATTACTTTTACAATCTTTGATTATAATATATTACTCTCTGTTGCAAATAAAAACTTGGTTTGTGCAAATTAAACTAGAATAGACAACTACCTTTATCAAATGTAAATTGCTTTTACAACTTCATGTTCAAGGCTGAAAGATCGGTTATGGCGACTGGGGGGTGAATAGGCGCAAATTTAAATTTCCTTACTTAAGTATTTTTTTTCTCTTGAATTCTAGTGTAATTAAGAATACACTAGGTTCAAGAACATAAAGAGTACACTAAGAACAGAGCGAACCGAACAAAAATTTCAGAAACTTAGCCCTCAAGATATCAAGATAAACTTAACCAAAATTGAACAAATTTTGAACCACAGTAAGATAATGCCTTCAGGGTTGTGACTCTAAAAGGATTGCAAAGTACAATACAATGGAGAAACCTTTCTTACTTCAAGTTTACATTGCACCAAAATATAGAATTTTAGAAACTTGGCTGCTAAGAAATCTCAAGAGCTCAAAATTTACTAAACCAAAATGGATGAAACTTGAATCATTGCAACATAATGTTCTCAGGGTCATGATTCCAAAAGGAATTACAAACTAAAGCCCAAGAGATAGACTTTTCTTGCTTAAAGTTCATGTTGCATCAAAACAACAATTTCAACAAACTTGACTGTGAAGAAATCTCAAGAATTCAAGATCTACTTAGCTAAAGTTGATGAAACTTGAACCATGTCTAGCAAATGATCTTAGGGCTGTGATTTCAGAAGAAATTGCAAAAATATGCTCAAAATATTAACCTATCATGCAAATAGTTAAAGCTGCACTAGAAACAACAATGTCAGCTCAAGAACATGGTTAATGTAAACATAACTTAAGTAAGAATAGGTTTTAATGGATCTTACTAGGTTGAGACATATTCTTGATGAACTCCTCAACCTCTTACATGTCCTAGATTCGATAGAACTATAGCAAGTAGGAGAAGGGGAAGAGAAGCTCAAGTTGCAACAAAGAAAAGCTAGAAATTGCAAGAAATAAAATAAATTTTAGAAAATGTATGAATTTAGAACCTTCATTGCTCTCAGAGAAATAATTTCAAAACTACATTTTCTGGTGGGCAAAGCTCAAAGTAATATAAGGAAAACCCTAAATCCTTCTCAAACACTTGGTGGTGGAGGCATACTTCCACTTTCACCTCTATTTATAGCCTTTTCGGAGCAATTTCAACCCTTGGATCACCTTAAGGACTAAGATTAACTCTCTCCACTCATTTATATCTACTTAGTGTTTAGCCAACTCTTTCCCTTGCTTAGAATACCCCTCTAGACTAGCTATAATTACAACACATCACTTAGTACGTATTACAAATCGGCTATTATAAAATCTGAGCCCTTCGCTCTACACAACTCAACGCACCTGGTTTATCTAGCCGTAAACTATCTCCAGGAGTGCGCCGCGGTATTCTCCATCTCAAATATTCCTAGTAATATGCAAATTACATCAATATTCTTATATTGACTTTGGTCAACATAAGCCACCTGGAGCTATTACGCTGCTCCACCTTTACGGTCTTCGCTCCTCGTTGACTTGTCATGTTCACGTCATGTGTCTCAAGCTTCGAACATCCTTAGAATGCCTCGTGGACACTTGGATGTTGTCAAGTCACCATGAGTCACCACACGGACCTGTCTCGCGCCATCTTCACGAAGGTTCCATTTTCATGGCTGAACTGAATCCACAAAGATCTCCTCGACCTCTATGATTGTTCTGCATGCCAAGCTCTCCAAGCTTGCTCTTGATCCCACATTGATTATCATCCAAGCCATCAAGTCAACCTGTAGTCAACAAAGACGAAGAAATCATTTCCTTGGAATAAGTGCCGCGTGCTTGGCCATCATTAGTGAAAACATGCATCATAACGTTCCTTGCAACCTAGTTGAAACTCAAAACTCGACTTCGTGAACTTCAACAACTCTCAAACCTTCACCAATAAGTCCCAATACTGTCATATATTCATCACAATATAGAGAGGGTCTCCACATGGTCTCTTGAATGGCGACGGAGGGCCAATCTCCTTTTCTTCCTTAATTTGTTCCCTTTTTATTCTACTTCTTTTTCTCTCTTTTTTTTGGCTCTGGATCAATATGCACATCTATGGAGGAGATCGATAAGGATAGGAATTATTATTAATCGGAATGTCTATGGCATGTATGGGGAAAAAATGGAGCGTAGACATCTTTCACTTGAAAACTGAAGCAGGCATCTTTTGTGTTTCCTAGCTAGACATAAGATTCCAACTAATCACCATGGTTAACATGACGGCCAGTCATATAATCATTAAGAACCAGCTTGAAACTTAGTAATTTCATAGAAATGTTTTTAAGAATTTCATAGGAAACCATTAATTCCTGTAGGGATCGAAAAAATTCAGTGTTCCAAATGGGCCTAACACTACATGTGAATTTCATAAAACTTTTTTGCCAAATACTTCATCCAAATTATAATGGGCCACCTTGTTGCTATTTTATATAAATTCAGAATTAAAAATCATAAAAAATAAATCACATTTTACATTTGAATCGTTGAATCTGTGAAAAAGCGTTTGCTCTTAAAATTTTATGCTAATCCAGTTAAATTTGTCGAAGTACGTTATTTTAAAGATGTAGCCTGTGCATGTTTGGAGTTGGTTTTATGGTAGTCAAGAAACATCTATATGCTTTAGGCACTTTTTGTACATGAAACTCCACCATGAATGGAATACTTGTGCTCCTCGCCGTATCTAGATATATAAGGCATATATGCTCCTTGCCGCACTTTCGAGCATGAAATTTTACCATGGACCAAAATTAGGTGGGCTCTTTTTTGCTATGACTGATAACTTATGATTGTATTTGATGGCTTTTGATACTACTGTGAGTGCTTGTATGAACGTTACACTGATAAGTCGCTTTGTAAGGACTATCCTGATAAGCTGTTTTAAAAACACGGTAGATAAACTATTCTATTTATTTATTTGAGAATGTTATAAGCTATAAACTATGAGCCAGAAATAAGGGGCCATATGTGGTCTACGGCGTGTGTGTATATATGTCGAGCGCATACGCTCGGTCCATGCCCGGCCGAGGGAGTGAGAGAATGGATTCGGAACAAGTGCGAGCGGTAGAGTCGTGCTTTGTAACGCCGAGCGATGAGACGCCGAGGAAAGGGCTCTGGCTCTCCGCCGTCGACCTCATGATGGCCAGCAGAGGTCACACCCCAACCGTCTACTTCTACCGTCCCGGCAACGACGCCAACGACTACTTCTTCGACGTGGCCCGATTGAAGGCGTCGATGGCCAAGGCCTTGGTGGCCTTCTACCCCCTGGCCGGCCGCCTCGGCGTGGACGACGACGGCCGGGTCGAGATCAGCTGCAACGGCGAGGGCGCGCTCTTTGTACGTCGTCGCTCACTCTGATCTCATTGTTGATGACTTCAGCGACTTCAGGCCGTCGCCTGAGCTAAGGAGGCTGTTTGTTCCCCGCATCGACTCGGCAGCGACGCCGTGCATCATTTGCGCCATCCTGGTCCTCCATTAGTTTATTTCCTTGAAACCAAAACTAGTAGTATGCGACTTAGAGCTGGCAGAGAGGGATAGCCGGCGGGCTCTGGGCAGTATTCCGGAGACGGAGCTGAGGGTGATCAGTTGGGTCGGCATGCCGGTATACGACGCGGATTTCGGGTGGGGGCAGCCGCAGGTGATGTTGCGCGCCGAGTCAGAGCGCGGCGGGTTTGTGTAACTGATGAACGGGGGGCCCACGGACGGCGGCGTGCTCATGGTGATGTCTACGGAGGCTGCATGTCTGAAACCGTTCGAGCGCCTGCTGTATGCCAAGTTACCAAGTTCTATGTAGTATCTGCCTTGTCTTTCAGATTAGGAATTTGAAACCAGCTGGCATTCCCTCTTTCAGATTTGAATTATGCTGGCTTACTAGGGATGGCTTTTTTTATGGGTTTTGTTAAATATCATCCGGATATTTTTTTCCTAACTATCATCTAGATTTAAAATCGTTGGATTAGAAATCCAATGGCCATAAATTCTCCCCCCCCCTCCCCTTTGAATTCTACTCCTCTTGAAAAAAAATCTCCCCCTTCAAAAATAAGAGGTCTTTGATCTCTAATCCAAGGATCATAAATTTGGATGATAGTTAGGATGAAAACATCTGGAATATGCATGTTCCTTGAAAAACCTCTATTGAGGCGTGGCAAAATAAAATCAGATCTCTCAGGCAATTTTTGAGGCGTTGGAGTAAGCATATGTATGGGGTGTATAAGAAAGAGAAGCAAGATTTACTTAAGTTAGTTGATGACCTTGACAAACATTGTGAACTTCATGGTCTCACTGCTTTTCAGAGAGACATGAAAGTTCATTCTGAACAAAATGAGTCACGGCCTCTTTAGAATAGAATAATTATTGCTTTAGTGGTAAATCAGCACCTCATTATTCTCATCATATTTTCCCTTGCTGTTATTATAATTGTAGTTAAATTAATATATAGTTGTTCGAAGGTAATAAGAATAATCCACGCGTCCATAAAGAATCGATATAAACCTTGGCACACTTTGAGGAAAATTGATGCGAATGACATCATGCACTTTTGGGTCACCAGAGGGCTACTTAAACCGGGAATTAAGGCATATGTGCCAGAAGGATCAGGAGAATCCTAAGAATTAATCTCCATTATCCCCACAAATTAGGAGTCAACTCATGGTGTGTTTAGTATGGTGTTATTAAATTGAATACCAAATTTTATTGAAACTGAATTAGTCAACAATATAACTTTTAGGAATTAAAGTTACTTCTTGTAATCTTTACTTCATAAATTGAATAAAGTATTTCCAGTTTGTGTGCATGTCTTATAACTACTACAGAAAGGGTCGGACGGTTTAAAACTGTCATCACAGATGGTTTTTGAACCGTCTAAATTTTTGTATCTGTGATATCTAGTGGTTATCACAAACAGCTCTCAAACCGTCTGTGATAAGTTACAACATAGATGGTTTTTCAAAAAAACCGTCTGTGATATATGACATATCACAGACGGTTTTTGCTATTATCCATCTGTAATACTGTAATATGTCATATATTATAGACAACTAATACCAAAAACCATCTGTGATATATCATATATCATAAACGATTTATTGTTACAAACCATCTGTGATAGCTATTTGAATAACTAAATTATTTTTTGTTTTTCGATTAGCCTCAGGAAATGCTAGCTATGCCATTTGAAAACAAGCAAACAGATCACATATATAGCACATACAATCATTACATAGATATCACAACTGAATTAAACAACTGAATGAAGTACAATTGAATTAATTGTTTGATTAAGCACAACTGAGTAAAATACATTTGAATTAAATGTTTGAACATCTAATCATGCATCTTCGCTGGGGTTGGACTCTCCATTATGTTGAATGACCTCCACCATCAAGAATTCGGAGAGCTTTCCTTGAACTTCGGTGAGGTTGTTAAGATTGTATGCACTTGAGTTGAATTCTACGCCCTGTCACTAGGAGTGTTAAAGTCATTAGCATATATATACATATGTAGAAATTGATGATCACAAAATAAATATTGGCAGGTTGCCAAACCTCTGAATCATTTGTCTTAGTGCCCATGATTTCCTACATCTCTCTGCAAACATAGAATCCACATACGTTGCCCTGTAGCTACTGGTGGCACTGCAAAAATAGAATTACATACATAGATATTGTCAATTCTAGAGGTATTATTATGAAGTGTGATATAGGATTGTTGTGTTGTAACGGGTACGAAAATTGTGTTCTGTGTTACAATATAGCGCTGGATTTCGGGTGTCTACCTCCCTGGGCAACGTAAGCACTGAACGACCTACGCGATTCCAAAGAGTTAGCCTCGGCTATTACAATCGAAGGAAAGGCTACAATAAAGTTATGTATGGAGGAAATGAGTTTATATGTCAATTGCTTGTTGCACAAGGGTGAAGTCATGATTGCTCTTAAGTAAGGAATCAAGGTATATTATCTTGCTCCACTTTGATACAATCAAAATTAGAATCCAATAAGACCTAGTCATGTATGTCGCCATAGTGATTAATCCTAAGTTCAGGTTGCATATAAAGTATAAATAAAACTTATATGGCAACTAGTGAAGCACTTACCCCTAGTTGAAGAGTACCATGATGTACTCCTTCTCACTCTGAGCAAGCAATCCCTTCGTTATGTAATCTTCGACGAAGAATGTGTTGTCCTTG
Source organism: Dendrocalamus latiflorus (assembly GCA_017311315.1). Taxonomy (NCBI): domain Eukaryota; kingdom Viridiplantae; phylum Streptophyta; class Magnoliopsida; order Poales; family Poaceae; genus Dendrocalamus; species Dendrocalamus latiflorus. The sequence goes on along the minus strand of CM029666.1, from coordinate 21,090,275 downwards.
ATATATTGCTTAGAGACCAAGTGTGTGTCGAAAAAACCCACCGGTTGTCACCGTCGCCAGACTTGTTGGATTATGGATCTATATATAAGCAATGACTTATAACATTTATCGGTATTACGTGAATGTAAAACTTGATTGTACAGTACACTTACAATGTTCAACATCATAGAAGTGAGTCGTCGAGTTCGTCGAGATTGAATAGTAAGAATAAGTCTTCAAAGGTCACGATGAAGTAGTCCGAGTCATAGAGGAAATGCACCTCCATGTATTTCACAGTAAATCCACTTTGCCAGTTTGGCTTCCTGTTGGATCTTTGCATGTACTAGGCATACAAAGACCTGCAAACTAGTCCAAGGCTGGATAATTGTGACTCAGGACCAACGACACTCTGAGCTTGAACTTCTAGGTCCTAGGAGGCGCCTTAATCTTCTTCGTTTGGGCCTTACCGTCTCGCTTACGATACATCTCTGGTGTCATCTGCATAGGAGTCGATGCAACAAACTTCTGAAGTAAAACTTGAGGTGGAATCATAGAGGGTTCTCTTTGACAAGAATGGTTGTGTGGATATCGTGGCACAGAAGGGTCCAGGGCATTGTCCCTCTTGGCCCACTAGATGAATGTGTGGATGACATCCTCTAGTGTCATAATTTCTTCGTTGGGGGCTTCTTAAGTGGGACAACCCTGAAAATATTATTAATCATGTCTACCTGGACCTTCATGAAATTGGTCCCTAGCTGGGCATCGTGCAACAGTATCCCTGGCAGGCATGGATATGCCATCCCCCGCCTAGCGTCAACGGGAATAGAGCTAACAAGCCTGACTCTGAGGATACACAGCGTGGGCTTCTACATAATAATACACGATGAGCTAAGATATCCACCAAGTCTATCTATGTAGCATTCTAAAGATGTACATTACCTGGATGTCATCGATAGGTAAGCTACCATCGTTATGTTCAGATTGTGGCATGGACGCATAGCTACTCTAACTTTGAAGGGAATTGTGTACCGCAATAACAGGGGTGGCTTGCAAATGGTTGCAGATTTCTTTTAGTTTTTCCATCAATGAATCTATCTCTCCTCGAAGTAAGGCAGTTATCTCCTGAAGTTTTGCATTAAAGTCCTGTTTCATACATTCCTCATGCTCAAACTTGGATCTCTTCTTACCCCTATATGTCATTGAGTCGTTTGGGAATGCATGCATATAAGATACGTAAACCCCTAGACCTCACATGCGACCTAGGCGCTTCTTATTTCCCAGGGCAATGAATAGTATATCCTTCTCCCTGACTGCTTCGAAGGAGCCTTTGGAATATTCGGTAGTCAATGTTTGCTACAAGATGCAATCATGTTATTTTAGACCCCATGAAGTCATGGACCTATTAATATCTAGGTAGTTTAAAATATCTTACCAGGCGTTGAGCCACTTTCTTGTCTACGGGGTTTTTGAAAGAGGTGATGCCCAAAGACGTGGTTGATGATCTCTCTCTTAACTAGTTTCGAGCAGCTCGTTTGTGATCCTGGTAAATGGTGGGGAGGCCTTCGATCGGATTGCGTCCTCATTCTTCATCCTCCATTGTGGGATTTTACCTGCCTATCCAATAGTGCTGAGCCTATGGGGGGTGAGTGTTTTGTACATGGAGAGCCTGGTACGCCGCACTTTTTTGTTGAAATTCGTTTGTCGACTTCATCCGCACAAAGGCCTCACATGTTTCCAGCGACACGTAAGGATACCTTCCCTCTCACACCCATTTGCCCTATTCCTTTTTTGTTCCACATAAAAAAGATACTAACAGATATGGACGGATGCAACACACATGAGGTAAAAAGTGGAATTTAGGATCTATACTTTCGGGAGGAGAGGCGACAGGGAAGAGAGAACTCATAAACACACATTAACATATATGAATGGATCTATCACACATGAGATAAAGAAGTGGGATTTGGGATCCATACCTTCGAGAGGAGAGGCGATAGGGAGGAGAGGTGGCATTGGGACGAGAGGCGACAGGAAGGAGTGGCGGCGCCAGGAGGAGAGGTGACATCGGGAGGAGAGGCAACAAGGCACCACGCCAGGTGAGGAAGGAAAGGATGGAGACATTAGGTTCTCTGGCGTCGACGGTGGCGGTGGGGAGAGGAGACTGAGGGGTATGCGAGTGAGGAGTAAGAGCATAAAACTTAGCAGGGGCCATACCTATAGAAGAACTATCACAAATGGCTCTATTAAATAACTGTTGTGGTATTAATATCACAAACGGTTCCATAATGGTACCATTTGTGATTTGTACCTTATCACAAATGGCTATATTATGTAACTATCTGTGATGTTGTACCTTATCAAAGATGGTTTTATTATGGAACCGTCTGTGATATTGTATATATCATAAACAATTTATTTCACTAAACTGCCTGTGATAGTTACAACATATCAGGTTTATCGGCTAGCCTTAGGAAATGCTAGCCATGCCCTTTAAAAATAAGCAAGCAGATACAATCGCAGATGTAATTATTTTTAAATTACTAAATCAATTATAATGAAATAATTCCTTAATTACATACTAAGTTTCTTAATTACAATGGAATAATTTCCAAATAGGTGTTCATCATGTGGGATCATTCCACTTGGCTATTTTACTTTTAGATAAAGCCCTTCACAATGACCAACATGCATATAGCTTGTTTCATCCCTTGATTCTTCCTCGAGCCTGATGCCATCTCCGAATGGAGGCAACTCATCAAATTGATTGTACTCTTCCTCATCTACGACATTCTCAACTCCGACAATTCTTCTTTTTCCATGAAGAATTATGTGGCACTTCTTATTCACTAGGTCGGTTACATAAAAGACTTGAACAACTTGCCTCGCGAATACGAATTATTCCTCTTTGTATCCTATTTGTTCGAGGTCCACAATAATGATGCTGTACTTATTGACTTTTACACCCTGTGGGAGTTGGACCCAACGGCATAGAGCTCCTAAATCTCCTCTACAATCCCGTAGTAGGAGCTTGGGGTAGCGATACTGAACTGCTCATGAAATGCATCTATGCACACTTGAGTTTTAGAGTATGTTCTTTCTATCCTGATCTATTGTATAAAAGGTATACCATTAATGTCGTATCCTTACCATGTCACAATTGTAAATTTTATCCCTTTTGCCAACCATTGCAGCGTTTCACTTGAAAACCTCCTAGTGAATTACACCCTCAACCATTCATTGAATTGACAGTTGTGCTGTCTCGTGATCTAAACCTCTGATTGGGTTGGATTCTCCTGGCGTAGGATGTCCTTGTGCTCTTCAATATACAGGGACACTTCAATCATGTGTTGCAAGATTGTGAAATGGGCTTGAGTGTATGTATCCAAATTGGAAGTTATTGCTTTCCTTCCGATGGTCTCGAAACCATGTAGCCTCCTCTCGTGACGAGATAGAGGCACACCTATCGATTCGACCTAAACCGTGTAATGGATGCATAATTCAATAACCTCTTCAGTTGCATAATCTTCAATGATGCTGCCCTGAAGCCGAGATCGATTGCGTACATAGGACTTGAGAATTCCTATGTACCTCTCGAATGGGTACATATAACGTAGAAACACGGGGCCACATATATTTATCACTTTCACAAGGTAGACAATGAGATGGACCATGATATTAAAAAATGATGGAGGAAAATACATCTCAAAATGACATAGAGTCGTCACCATCTCGATTTGCAAAGCATCTAATCCATCGAGATCAATGACCTTCTAAGTAATTACGTTAAAGAAAAAACACAGCCTCGTGATTGTCACTCGAATCTTGTTTAGCAAAATACTTCTAATTGCAACAGGAAGCAATTGTGTCATTAGCATATGACAGTCATGAGACTTCATGCCAATTAATTTCAAATCTTATATGGAAACAAGTTTCTTCATGCTAGAGGACTGACAAGACGGAACTTTCATACCATACAAGCACTGACACAGTTCAGTTCTCTTGGACTTAGACAGAGTGTAGCAAGTTAGGGGGAGGTACGTCCGGCCTTTATCGGTATCTTTCGATGCTAACTCTGTTCTGATGTCCATAGCGATCAAGTCATACCGTGTGTTGACACAATCCTTTATTTTGTTATGAATGTTCAGTAAGAGACCAATGAAGCTATCACATACATTCTTCTCTACGTGCATGACATCGATGCAATTGCGAACTTCTAAGTGCTCCCAATATGGAAGTCTCAAAATACTAGCCTCTTCTTCCACATATTCTTCTGACGGTGCTCAACTTACATCTTTTTCCAAGCACAACATCGATATCTTTAACCATATCATAAACCTCTTTTTCGTTAAAAGGCCTTGGTGTTGAGTCATCCTCTTTTTTCCATCAAATTATTTCTTTGTCTTGCGGTATGGCTGATACCTTGGAAGGAAGCTACGGTGACGCATGTACACAATTTTATGTGTGTTGTTCAACTACACACTCTTTGTATAATCTAAGTAGTGTGGACAGGCTTTGGCTCCTTTTGTACTCAGCCTCGATAGGTTACCAATGGTAGAAAAATCATTGATGGTGCAGAACAATATGGCGCGCGGAGTGAAGTTCTCTCGTTTGTCCACATCTCATTCCTGTACCCCTTTGTTCTAAAGTGTCACAAGATCTTTCACCAATGGTGTTAGGTACATATCAATAAGTAGTGACATCAAAATGTACTTTTGCTTCATACATAGTCAAGGAGGAAGGTTGTACTTGCATACATTCACAGGCCAGGTGCTATGTTGGCTGCTCATGTTACCGAAGGGATTCATTCCATCTATACTCAATCCAAACCTCATATTCCTTAGTTTCACACCGAAGTCTATAAACATCCTATCAATGTTCCTCCTCTAGGCAGAATCTTTACGGTAGATGATACAATCATTCAGACACGCACGTATTCTCTCTCTACTTCCATTCCCAATGGACAAAGAACCTTCTTGGCTTGGTAGGTTGTTCTCGGCAACACATTTCTCTCTGAAAGGATGTTTGCTAGGAGACCAAACAATGCTGTGAAACTTTTGTCAGACTAACCATTGGTTGCCTTCAATTTCAATAGTTCAAGAACATATGACAACCTTGTATATTAATGTACTTTTCACTCACATAATTCTTAATGTACATCCAGTTTCGGTCCATCTACACTATGTATGTAACAAATTAGTGTCAAACTGGATTATTAATACTACTATAGCTAACCAGCCTAATACATACACATAATTGTCATTCACCTTATAACAAATTATTCGTATATAAATAACCCTATATGCCTCCCTTTATTACCTTTATCATTATGTTGCATTTCTCCGTGTGACTTACAGAGTACAAGTTTGTACTCACCTTGCTATCTCCACACAGAGGAAGACTTCGACTACGGTGAAGACCTGGACGAGTAGGCCGCGTCTTACTGTCGTTTGCCTGTAGGTAGGCTCAGTGGGCTTCTTCCGCTTCGGTGTTTTTCTTCTGCTACTTATGTTTAATTTTGGCTTATATGCCATTGGTGTAAACTTTGGCCATCAGGCCCTATATTCAATTAAATAAAGTTTATCATTGTGCTTGATATGTATCCCTATTATCACTGTGTGCACTAGTTGATCTTGGACTAGTGCGATTAACACAGAGGGTTTCGGAGATGTTGCTCTGGGGTTTGACAGAGGTGGTATCAGAGCCCATGATGACTCTAAGACGTGACCGTAGGTAGAATAGAATGGTCAGACCCTAAGGACTTATTTTACTAAACAGTAATTTCAACAAAAAGTTATGCTTACTCTTACTTCTCAATCTTTGCTTATCCTTATCTCTCAATCCTTCCTCATCTTTATGTTATTATTAAAAAACTTATTTTTAACTTCTCTCTTGTTTAAATAATTATAGATGAACACTTATCAAGATGCACCAAATGATGGATGGAGTGTAGGCCTTCATTGACTACTTCGCCGTTTGGATTTCCAACGCCGAGCTATCTACGTGCACAATGAAGACCACTTCACTTTACTCATCACCAAGCGAACTGGACAAGGAAGTCTTCGTTATTGCTTCAAAGGAAATGGTTACTCATTTGAAAGAGCCAGACAAGAAGCCGCTCGTAAAGCAATTCTTCGTCTTTGCTACCATTTCAATCTTCGCATCAAAGGGTCATGTTTCTTACCTCAAGAGCCACGAAGGATCACTCCAAGGCGACCCTTACCCCTTTAGGTTAAGTTGTTAAGCTAGTTGGTAGACGTTTCATACCTCTTTATGTTCCTTGGAAATATTGTTCCTCAGATGACTCCGAAGCGTACCGGAGTAGGAAGAGAGTCAAAGCCGAGTGCGAGGCACGGCTATGAGAAGACATTACGTCATCCCTTAGAGATGAGATGCAAAGGTACATCAGAGATCAGATGAAAAGGTATAGCATCCCGAAAAATCAACAAGAAACCTCTGTTGCTCGTGTGCTAGGTAGCCCCCCAATCATCGAAGTAGCTGTGCGTCTAACCCTACCTCGGAAATTGACCACCAATTTCTTGTTGATGACATCCTGATAATAATTGTTATCTCTGGAATGCTCTATCCACTGATAGGCCTATTGGAGAAGATAATTTTGTATTGTTATGTAGGTGGATACGAAGTACAAGCTCCAAGTGAGATATGCCTCTGTTGCCCTGTGCGCTGCTTAAGGCCAGGTGTATCCATCCGGGCCTAAGGCCTTGGTACACGTTGCAACTCTAGCCCCAGGTTTCTTAAAAGTGAATGTGGATGGTGTTCATACCAATTTCGAGGTTGTCCTACTGCAGATGCCCCCAAACGACGAGATTGTGACTATAGGGCAAGCCATTAGAACCCAAGTCCACCGGAGCTATTTGCACTGGTGCCAATTCCATAGCGGCGATCTGCACCAAAGCTATCTGCACTGGTGCCAAGTAATTCTATAGGGGCGATCCGCACCAAAACTACCTGCACCGGTGCCAAGTCCACGGGGGCTATCCGCACCAAAGCTACCTTAACAGATGTAGCAAGGGTGCGGTAAATCTACATCTCATGCCCGGTCAACTATTGTGAGGTCGACCTACAACCGAGGCGGCAAGGGTAAACCGAAGAAAACTAATGATGAGATCTCCTACTTGCCCTTAGCCTGAGAATTCATGCTAGGTGAGCTGTTGGTCATCCTGAAAGAGTGCCTCCTAACCCTAGGACTGGCTTGCTAGAGATTGTATGCATGGTACATGGAACAGGCCAACAAGCCAGAGGAACAATGGCGCTCGGGTGTCACCGTCAACTTCAGGCCGGATATTCATAACCGTGTCTTCACAGTGACCTTTGAGGATTTATTCCTTTTTTTTTCACACTCGACGCCCTCGACGCCTCATTCGATGCTGGACAATGTAAATGTATACAATCACAGTCTACGTTTATGTAATACCGATAAATGTCATATATAACTCATTGCTTTTGTGTGTGTACATGGTGACTGAAGCCAGATTCGTGAAATCACCGATTGGTTTTCTTGACGCACGCTTAGTCTCCATGGCTATCATCGAGGAGGATACATCATTCATTGATAATTACATGACGAAGGCATTGGAGGGTCACTGCGATAAGAAATTCATACTTATGCCCTAAACCAGAGGTAAGTGCTGTACTAGTAGCTATACTTGTTGATTGTACTTTATAAGCAACATGAACTTAGGTTTATTGATCATGATATACCTGTGTAGGTTCCACTAGATTCTAATTGTAATTAGATAATATACTTTGATTTCCTAAAGAAGAACAAAACCAACTACATATTTGTCTAACAATTAATTGACAGGTAAACACATTTTCTTTATAGATAACTCTATTGTAGTCTTACCTTCCTTCCCAATGATTAAGGCTAATCTTTTGGAATCACGTAGATCATTCGCCACGTACGTTGCAAAGGTAGGGAAATCCAATGAAGGTATCGACGCTCTACGACACAATATAAATTTTTTGGTATTCGCTAGTACACATTAATCCTATATAACACTTCATAGTAATGCCTCTTGAACTAACAAATTCTATTTTTTTGGTGCCATTAGCAGCCACCGGGCAATACCTGTGGATTCTATGTTTGCCACAACATACAACTACTCCTCAATTTCGTGAAGAACAATATTGATCCTCAAGTTTGTTAATCTTGTGATAATTATTTTATACTTATTAATTTATATATGTATGCATGACATTGATTTCCTACCGACAGGTTGTATCCATCGCTACAACTTCGTTGGAGCAGGCTAACCTCAAACAAATTCGAGGACAGTGTGCGTACTTCTTGTTGTCTAAAGTCATAAAAGAAAATAGAGAGTTCCACAATGTAGAATGAATTTCATTGGGATAAGATTGAACTTAATTGTTCATGTGTGTATTTGCTCATGGATAGATAATTTATTTCATTTCAGTTAATTAATTTGTGAAATGGATGTTCTTGTTTCTGAAATAATGAATGTGAATTGGATGTATATGTACTATGTTAATCTGATGTTTCAGAGGGCACAACTAGCATTTCCTAAGACTAGCCAACTAATAGAAATGGATTTATGAATAGAGAAGAATACCATAGATAGTTATTAACTCGTAACCGTCTGTGATAGTTAACTATCACAGATGGTTTTTAGTAGAAACCGTCTTCATATAGATTTATCATTGACATTTCCACTAAAAATCGTCTGTGATAGTGACATATCACAAATAATTTATAGTCGAAACCATCTGTGATATATCAGTTATCACAGATGGTTTCTAATATCAATCGTCTGTGATAGTCAACTATCACAGCCGGTTTTTAGTAGAAACCGTCTGTGAAAGTCTACATCATAGACGATTCGAAAGATGTCTATGATGATCTCATATCATTACTGACCCATAAACTCAGATGGCTCATAAAACCGTCTGTGATGATATTTTTAAATCATCTGTGATGACATTTTCTACAGTAGTGCCCTCTCATCCGAATCGTTCAAAAAAAAAAACAAACTCCTTCCTAAAATCCAATGCATCTTGTTTTTCCGTATCCATTTTTCTCAAATTATGCATAGGTCCTCAAGAGGGTTATTCCAAGAATATTACATGTGAACATGACCTTGCTCATGAGGAAAACAAGACGGCTCCTTAAAAAGATCAATGATAGGCGCTGGTTGACTTCAACAAAAGAAGAAGATCAACTACAAGCTATTCCTCAAGAAGAACCCATTTGCCAATACTATTTGCTATGAGTGTAATGAGAATAGTCACATCACCTTAAGATGTGTGAATAGGAAGAAGAAGAGCAAGGACGCCTTCAAAAGCAAGAAGTATGATGGAAAGAAGATGAAGTTCAAGGAGCTCACTAGAAATGGGAAGAAGGAAGCATATGTTGGAGAGTGGATTACCAATGATGAGAATCCTCAGTCAGACTCATGTAATGATGAAGATGATGGGCCTACTCTACCTAGAGGTCTAGCCAAGTCTACCTTCACCGAGTCTACACCACCTCCTATTTCAACTTTTGTCTCATGGCAAAATAGGATAAGATAATGGACTCCCTCTGTCTTGTGATGATCTTGTTGAGATGATAGAGGAGCTGAATGTGGCTCTCAATAAAGAGAAACAAATTTTCAAGTTGCTTGAGCTAAATGCGGCTTTTGGTAAGGAGAAACGGAAGTTCATGTTGCTTAAGAAAATGCATAGCACAGGCACCGAGTCTAAGGAACATAGTGCCAAGTATGATGAGCTAGAAATTGAACATGATTATCTCCTTAACAAGCAATTTACCATGACCAAGGTTGATATGGGTGTTGTTTATCTTGGTCCTCAATCCAATGCTTGTCAAGCAAGTAATCCTTCTACCAAGGTCGATGTCTCCATTTCTTATGATGATTTAATTGCTATGTTATGCTATTTAAAAGTAGATTCAATTGCTCCTGTGGTATTGCTTTGTGTGTATCTAATCTTGTCAAGGAAAACTTAGAGCTGAAGGCAGGAGTGGACAAACTCGAGAAGAGCTTAGACAGATGCTCGAAAGGATGTGCCCTCGATCGCATTCTTAAAAAGCAAAGACACTCCTTGGGTAAGGAAGGCTTGGTGTGCATTCCCAAGGCTTTGGATGGACGGCTGACGGCTGCAATCAATGGGCGATGTGGCCTTCAAATCGGATGAACATTGTAACAGTACCAGGGGCAAAAGTTTTAGGCAAAAACTATAGGTTATCGACCAATGAGCGAGAGATCGGACGGTTGCAATCGACGGACGATGTGGCCTTTCAATCGGAATAACAATGTAACAATACCACGGGCAAAAGTTGTAGGAAAAAACAATAGGTTTTATACGATACAACCAATTTCTAGCTAATATTAAGTAACGACATAAATTTCATGTTAAGACTCCGATCTCTAACTTATTCTTTTGCGTCCTACCCCAGAGTGACATAAGGCGGAACTTAAGCTAACACAGAAGGTGGAAAGAACAATTTTAACCATTGAACCAAACTTGGCCAGATTCAATATCAGCGTATTATCACAAGATAAAGCAGAATCCATCAACCATTTGTTGATTACTTTTAGGTATCAGTTTGTGTAGCCTAATGATATACTATCACAAATTTGTCCAGGCCGGTTTCGCGGTAAATACATTATGAAGTTCGCATTCCACACGTTACAGGTCCAGTGATTTCTCCCTAGGTTGGTTATTCATGGCAATCGAGAGCTGTATTTTTGTCTGTCCCTAGTGAGATTGTATCTTTAAACATCTCCAATGCTCTAGAGCTGCCTCAGCCTTTTCGTTATATCGCCTACTGGGTCAGACACCTGCAAGTTGAAGTTTGAGTGAGAAGGGAATCATGGGGATGCAGCAATCAAATAACTGATGGTAACATATTCTACACACATAAGCACATGCTCATTTTCATTTTACTTTTTTGCAATTCATGGTAACATATTCTACACACATAAGCACATGTTCATTTTCATTTTATTTTTTTGCAATTCATAAGCACACGTTCATTGGAGCAGATCATATGTTAGTTTGTTAAAAAATCAGTGGGTAATTGGGGTTTCATTCTTGGCATCATACGACTGGTTCTTGACTTGGCATTATAAATAATAGGATTATCAAATAGAACGTAGCTCCTCTGTACACTACTATTCCAGCTGATAGCATATCGTACTAGCAATGGACTGAAAGTCAGTGGAAAGGCTAAATGCTTGCCATCAACTCATGATGCTTACAGAATAAGCAGGTTTGAAATATTTGGACCAGTGATAATTTGATGCATTGCATTCCATTAACATTACCGAGCATCTAATCTATTGCCGTGTTCACAGGGAGACAGAAAAAATTGAATGCTGTGTATTATTGTGGCAGCAGATTTGCTGCAGAGACAATACACAAATGCATATTCTCAATGATAAAGTATGATAAAACTACTTGGAATTACCATAATATCACAATGATAAGTAGTTTATCTAAATAACAAAACTAGAAGTCTGTTCTCACGAAAAAAACAGAGAAATAGAAGTCTGTTGATTATTACCTGCAAGAGGCAGGTAGGAACAACAATACTACTTCGAAAAATGATATCGATCTTTTCCAAAAGCTGATGAGAAACAGGTGTGATCAAATGAATGCGGTCTCCTGGAACATCTATGGCTTTGACGAAACCTAAAATCCAACTCAGCAGAACAGTACCATGCAGGAAATTAGTCAGTCTCATCAATATATTTTAAGTAAAACATTGAGCAGACTATGAAAAGTATATCAGAATATCAACTCTCAACAAAACAAATTAAAAGTGGGCATACCTAGTCCAATGCACCAAGGAGTAGAACATTCAACTGACAAAGGAACGGATGTACTTGATGCAATACCAACAATAGTACCATTCAAGAAGTGATACATTGCATTACCAGAAACCTATAAAAGCACAACCATAGACACTATATTAATAGAAAAACCTCAAAATTAAAATTTTCAGTATTGATATTCCATATTGGATCAACTTTAGCTAAACATTTTAAAGTGGATCTTATAGTTAACCTGTCCACGTTGTATAATTAGTTAAAAAAAAAACTCGACCTGCGGGGGGTAAGAAGTCCCCCGGGCTTATCAATTAAGAAGAAGATCTTCTCACGCAGATCGAGAAATCCCCGAAGTCCCCCGGGCTTGTATAATTAGTTAGATTAATGTTATAATTACTTAATTGTTTTATACATTGTACAGCTTCTGGGCATCTTTTTTTTTTGGTATTCAACAAGTGGTACACCTTTGCTTTATTAGAATTTTAGTCATAGCTTCATCCTTTTCTATGATGTAACATAAAGTTTCACAAATATAAATACAAAGATTATATCTACAACTTGTTTATCAGCAAACAAGATATGTACGCAGTTCTTATCTTAATCATAACAAGCTCACACTATACACTTTACAGTCATAGCGCAGGTATTAAATTGTATTATTCAAGATGATAAGAGAATTGTAGTAAGGGTTATGGCCCCACTGTTTAAGATTCTATATCAGCGACAACTCATTTCCAGGAAAGAGTTGTGTGGACTCATACTATTCTATTAATTGAATTGTAACCATGATTACAGTAACTTTCATCCATTAATTAACACAAGGAAAATTTGAAGAGACTGACTGAGAATGTCAAGTCAGCTCCAATGACAGTAACTTTCAACCATTAACCATATGTTTTATGTGTTCCTTTGTAGCACTAGTGCACAAGGAGAATGTCAAGTCAGCTTTGTCAAAAGCTCTGTACCTTCAGTTAACGCAAAAGTGACACCTTTTGTTTTGTTGTTAGCAAATACTACTTTGTAAATGGAGCATAGAAAAAGGCAACGGTTAGCACAAACATCATTACATCATATAATCAGACTTGTAATCTGAATCTAGGAAGTATTTTCAGTCACCTGGCAGTGTAGATCAATAATCTGTATTTTCGAAAGATGAAGCTGAATTGGATGTATAGCAGAAAAGCCCTGAACTAAATCATCACAAGATAAAATAGGAAAGTCCCTCGGTAAGCACTGCCTAAAGTAAGCAATCAGCCTGAGATCACGAATGATTCGCGCCTCTTTCTTTACTAACAGACTGCATTAAGAAGACATACATTACTATAAAAACGATTTACGGACATATTGATTTCATTAAACCAAGACTTACTGACGAGGAGAGTCATGTGCTGCACGGATTTCAACTAAATTAACTGGTGAATCTTCCTCATGTTCACCCAACCAAAATACCCCACCTGGTAAATTTTTACCCTCTGCTGTGGTGCATATCCGAATAACATGAGTTGGGGATACATATTTCAACATCTCCGCCAGTACATGAAATCCCATACCTAAATGTTACAAAGTATAAGATTGATCAATTTACAAAACAAACCAGAAGTTCAAAAAAACAAAAGAAGATCCATTCATTTAGCAACATCAGATATTAGTATTACCAACAAGAAGCAGGATACAATGAAATCTCACCTTTCACCCATCCTGAAGTGTTAATAACAAGCGGTATAGCTGATTTCTGAGAGTCATCATGCTCATTAAAGCGATAGAGTTCCTTAAGGAAATAATCATAAAGGCCAAATATATAGCTCAAGAGAAGTTTTGGGTTTTTCTGTGCACAGGCATCACCAAAAAAGAAGCACCTGGAATATATGCAAAAGGTCTTAGCTTCCAGAAGATCATACATGACAGAAAAGGTAATCGTGTAGATAGAGGAATGCAATGCAATATTAGTGGGAAGCCTGGAACGACTAATTTTTTCAATAAACACCAGATTGACATTTAGGTGTTATGATGATCATTTTCATACTTGTAGTTGGCTATAAAATCTTAAGTGCCGACTAATAAAAAAAACATAACTACTGTGGCACACTTAAGACTCTGAACAAACGCATATAGCCTATGAAAAATTAGCAATAAAATTTTAAGAAATATATATGACTATTTTGAACCACTGAGTGCTAAAGCAATAATATTAGAAAGAAATCCAGGAATTCTTTTAACAAATGAAATAGCTTTGTCACATACGGGGAGACATTTTCAATTGAGCAGAGGATTGTACCTAACAGTGCCGAAAACTATTACATTAAATAAATTATAATAAAGCATGAAACCACAATACACAAGGTATAACTGAAGATCACGGCACTATAACTTACCTCTCTGGGGTCCGAAGATATAGCATTGTAAAATCTGCAATTACAACAAAAGCAACAAAATTCCAACCAGTTACAACAAAAAGAGCACATAATTTATAATGGGAATTAAAAAAAAAGATCCCAAGCTGACACTTTTAGCCTGTTTCTTGCAACAAAATGAGCACAGGATTTAGAATGGGAATTAAAAAAAGGAGAAAATCCCTAGCTGACACCTTTAGCCTGTTCCTCAAATACATGAAGTGAGAGAAATCCTGGAGGCGTGAACTCAGGCTGGCCAACATCAGTATCCATGTATGCCACCTTCTTATACCTGTGCAAATCAAAGAATCACAAGAATTGAACTGACAGACACAAGCTAATAACAAATACAACAAAGTAAATAAAAAAATTCTGAGTTGCAGTAATTAGCCAAACTTGTGATAACTACCAGCAGAACCAGTTTATTTTCTCATCACAAATTTTATTGCTAGAAGCCTAGAATAAGCAAATTTAAGTACAGACAGTCAAACTAGTGCTGACCACAAAAACTACTTCAGACTTCACTCAGACCAACTTAAACAAAAGATACATAAAAAGAGCACAAAATCAAACAGAAACAAGATATCACATGTTTGTGAGAAAGAAACAATAAAACCAAATCACCTTATGACCCTTGGACATGCATGAGATACCGACAAACTAAAATAAAATGTAACAAATAACGTTCTCACACTTTTCAAAATTACAAAACCTACTAAACAATTATGGGCACATGGCTACTTTGCCAGTGGTCTAATAGATGAAATAATTGAGCAATAGTTTTGATGTCTAACTCCCTGTTACCTTTTCCAAAATCAAATTTCAGCTGGATTGTTACTGAAATTTGAGGACAACTCAGACTGCTTTTCAATATAATTATATAAATATTATATACGGATAGTACATCAACTGAATTTGGAGTGTACATAAATAAATAACTCAGATTATATATGAAACATCATGATCTAACAATTTTTAACACATAAACTAAAATGTAATGCTTGCTTAAGTTTATACTAGCATGACGACTACAGTTGCATCAAGAATACATTTTAATGCATCCTTCTGCACACTATTCACAGATTTTACACCAAAACAGAGCAAATTGTAACCAGAAGAGGATTGCAAAAAAAGGGAAATACAGTCGGACTTCTTCAGCAGAGTAAATTTAAAAATAAAAATCGAACAAACTATCTATTGTTCCTTCTTACGGCCCCAAGATCTAGCATAACCGAAATTACGCGAAGTGCCCATTTCAAAAGAAGAACAAGAAGAAATTAAGCGAGGTACCACCCATCCCCAATTCCAAACCAAAGTTTCTCAAATTTAAATTCAGTCAAGATACTATTATCTCATCGACAAATTCGTTGTAATTTGACCTTAGGAACAGCCAACAGGACAGTCATTCGATTATATCTACGTGCGCATAACCCTGTGGCAGCACAATCTATTAACATATTTTACACTGAAACATAGCAGATACAGAGCAGGTAGCAACGAGTAGAGGTGGGAGACGGCGGTGCTTTTCCGGGCCAGCCCGAAGTATGGCTGGCTCGGCACAGCCTAAGCACGGCCTAGCTTGACACGTGACAGGCCGTGCTAATACGGTACAAAAAGTGAGCCGGACTAGGCCTGAAAAACCGGCACAATGGGCGACAGGCACGGCCGGTGTGGCATGCCGTGCTTGGGCCGACCTGGCTCAGCGAGCACGGTCGGTACGGGGGTACGGTATGACACGGTGAAATAAATGAGCCGAGCCGGTATGATACGAAGCAGCACGAAGCATGGTGGATCCGTGCCGACCTCAGAGGGGAAAAAACAATTGTGCAAATTCTCTATAGTTCCATCTTACAAGCACGACACGACATAGCAGAAGGGAGTCGCCTGAGTACGAGGAGCAACACTGCGATCACCCACAACTCCATCCCAAATCCCAGCCCAAAATAACTCCACTCGTTTGCGACTCCGTCACGAGAGGGAGGAAGCGTTTCACCTTCCGAGGAGGGTGTTGAGGAGGAGTCGTGAGAATGCGGACTTGCCGCTGTTGCCGGGGCCGCACACCGCGGCGACCGGCGGCGGCCAGGTGCAGGAGTCGTAGGCCACCGCGTCCGCCGCCTCCTCCCACTCCCGCTCCCTCTCCGTCGCCGCCGCAACCGCCCTCGCCTTCTCCGAACCATCGCCGCCGCCTCCCATCTCGCCTCTCCCCATCTCTCTCCTTCTCTCCGCAGTCGACACACACTAAACGCTGAGCGCTCGTTGAGCACATAAAAGGCGACGAGTCATGCGGGTCGCGAGTCTCGACTCGGGGGTGGAGATTTTGGCTGCGCGTACGGGAGAGGCGGCCGTGATGGTGAGTGGATGACGAGTGGGGTCCCTGCGTCGTGGGACACCGGGGCCCGCCATACAGTGTAGGTGGAGCGACCGGCGGTGGGTGTCTGTGTGTCTGCGACGTGGGGTGGTGGGTGTGGAGTGAAGGATCGCGATTCGAGATCGCCAACGGGGTCCCACCCAATCTTGCGCAGTGATGGACGGACAGGATCCCATTTTTAGTAGGTGGAATTTTGGGAAAACGGTGATATATTTTATGTGACCATGCAGACTGAAAATGAGCTACGTATGCTGCAGTAGCAAATTACAATTACTTCAGAATGGCTTGATTACACAATTGTCCCCATTTGTTTCCCTGCTGCCCTCTCTTACCGGCCGAATGTCAAACAGCTTCTAGTTTTAGAAACCAAAAATCATTTCGAACACGTTGATTTTTTAATATATTTTTTCTTTTCTTGCTTTTTATCTTTATATTATCTATAGATATTAATAGTATTTTTTATTTTTTTTCTATTTTTATTTATTTTTCTTTAATTGAATACCTCATAATAGTTGAGACAATTCAAATTTGTAGACCACGCAAACTGGCAGAATATTGGCTAGTTAGCATCTTGAATCTAGGGCTCGAGGGAATTATGAGAGCTCCCATCCTCAATTTTCAACCACAGAAATGGTGCGACCATTATGTCCATTGCTGCTTGTTTCTATTTTTTTTTGTTTTTCAGTTAGTTTTTGTTTCAATATATTTTTATAAATTATTATTTATTAGATTAATAAACCGTAACTGAAACATACAAGCAGCAGCTCAAGACAAGCCTTTCACCGCCAATCATACCATTCGTGAGGCATGCTTCCGAGACGATCGACATCAATTGAATTGGCACACTCTCCTCGGCACGTGCATGCAGCGCCTGTTCGGCTAGAACTTGCCGTAAAGCAGCCGCTCGAACTCCTCCAGATTTGCAGCCTCCATACACGTCAGCACGCGGATGCTGCCGTCGCCCGCCGGCCCGCCGTTCATTAGGTACGTAAACCCGCCGCGGACGGACTCCGCTCGGGACATCACCTGCGGCTTCCCCCACCCGAAATCCGCGTCGTACACCGGCATGCCCAGCCAGCTGTTCACCCACACCTCCGTCTCCGGCATGCTGCCCCTCAACGGTCGGCTGTCCCTCTCGGCCAGCTCGAAGTAGTCGATGGCCGACCGCACCAGCTCGTCGTCCATCTGGCTGATGGCGCCTCTGATCCGGCCGGCGACGGAGGCCAGCGTCGCCGAGGTAATGTCCCCCGCCGCGGCGGCGGTGCCCAGCCAGACGCACGCGTTGCCGAAGTAGCGGTCAGGGAGTGGTGGCCTTAAGCTGCGCCGGGCGTTTGCCGGGAAGGTGAGGCGCGTCTTGGCGTCCGGCGGCAGCCGCCGGGCGACGCACACGGACTGCCACACGTGGGCGCTCACGGCGCAGAAGGTGCTGGCGCCGCCGCAGATCCGCTTAAGAGCGGCGAGCTGGTCCTTGGAGATGACGAATACCTCGCTGACGACGGGTCCCGACGTCTCGGACCAAGTGACCTTAGGGCAGAACACGGATAGAGCGTCAGGGTGGACAATCGGCGGTGACCGGGCGCGTAGGAGGGTGCGGTCGTGGCAGGGCAGCTCCACGGCAGCGCCGTCGCGGTCCCTACAGAAGGCGGACCACGTCTGGAAGAAGTGGAACGCGCTGGTGCCGTCGATGACGACGTGGTGGAGCGCCGCTCCTAACGCCACCCCACCACACTTGAAGAAGGTCACCTGCAAGCGTGCAGAGTTGCAAACACGTCACTTATTACTGCTACCTGCCTAGATATACTACTATTACTAGCTACTACTTTGGAACCTGTATGGCCATCATGATGGACGAGGGCTCAATGCGCGGAACAAACAGCCTCCTTAGCTCCGGCGACGGCTTGAGGTCGCTGAAGTCATCGACGGTAAGCTCGGAACGAGCCACGACGAAGAGCACGCCCTCGCCGTTGCAGTCGATCTCGATCCGGCCGTCATCGTCCACGCCGAGGCGGCCGGCGAGGGGGTAGAAAGCCACCAGTGCCTTGGCCAACGCCGCTTTGAGCCTGGACACGTCGAAGAAGTCGGCGGCGCCGGCGTCATCGTAGCGGTAGAAGTAGACGGTTGAGGTGTGGCCTCTGTTGGCCAGCACGAGGTCGAGCGAGGAGAGCCAGAGCCCTTTCCTCGGCGTCTCCTCGCTCGGCGCTACAAAGCACGACTCTACCAATAGCACTTGCTCAGAATCCATCGTCTCGTCTCTCCTCTCTCACACTCCTGACCGGACACAACTATTAATAATCCCATCATCTTGTGGTAAAGATCTATTTACAAACTACTCCGGTATAGTAGAGAATGTAAGAATGGATACGTGATTACGTGCGTTGCTGGACGACCATACAAGTTTTATTAATACCCTAATCGATCGGTACATGGGTATGTCCACAGGCATTGAAGTCCATTCATTCATTGGCCACACAAAATTTGGTTGTATTGCATTTAAGTATTACTACTTAAAATACTTAAAAGAGAGAGTTAATAGTGATAATTCATTGTTTCTCCTAACTTTTCCCTTACACCGTCCTAAAAAATTTCTAATAAAAACAGAAAGAGCAATCTACTAATAAAATACAAATTTTATCATACTAAAATTCTCTAACAAGAAAAAAGGTAACATAGCTCTATCGGATACACGATACAGCCAAAGACATGGAGGTACAACACGGCTAAGTGTGTGGGTTAGACAGGTTGATCCTAATAATATCAATTAATATGTTAAGATAATATGATTTTTTATTCTTAATAAAGTAAGGGTATTCGACTAGTATACATTCATGACTAAGGCATGGGGATGCTTGGTTATTAATCTGCCACGCTTCACAATACATGCATGCGTGGCATCTGGCATGCATTCTTTTAGGAAATGGCTTGCGTGGGATTCTTCTGTGTGTATATTTGTCTGTGTCCGTTTCTCCCCGATTTATGCACCAATTAATTCGAACGGTCCTCATAAGATAGGCACACGAAAAGAGAGTTGATACGGATCAATTCCGATCTGATGTGCTTGAATTATAAGATAAAGATTAGCTACAATATGAGAATTGGACTATTCTCAACTTACACTTAATGGAATCTTTATTCCTTACACTACTACAGAAAGCCTAATACTAGACGGCCAATCACAGACGGTTTTGTCAAACCGTCTGTGATTGACACTAACACAGACAGTTTTAATTTGGACACCGTCTGTGTTAGTGGCGTCGGATAAAAGGAGTATCACAGACGGTTCTTACCGATGAACCGTCTGTGATACTAAAGTATCACAGACGGTTCCGTCTGTGATAATCTGAGATTATCACAGACGATTTTTTATTGTTGTGTAGACTATCACAGATGGTTGTTGTTAAGAACCGTCTGTTAATGTTCACAGACGGTTTTTAACAAGATCCGTCTGTGATGTCCCTTTGTCTATCATATTTTATTCATGATCAGAGGTTAATATATAAGTACACATTGCTTCTAATAACTTAACTACAGAACTACTGAGACAAGAAATCACAAATTAAAGGCAAATTTATTAGTTTCAATTAGATGCAAATTTACTACAAATGTCGCACAGGTAAAGAGTTTCCCAGATTGTAATATTTTGGGCTTCGTACGCTTCTTCTTCGACTTTGGGACTTGGAGGATCAGCGGCTGAATTCTCGAACGTCGTTAAGATTGCCATTGTCCTCAGCATTTCCTCCTCCAGCCTGGGCAAATGATCAGCAGCATCCATAATGTCGTAGAGGATAGCATGATAAGATTCCTCAGAATCTGCCGTTTTTGCTTGATCGGCAAGGCTATCCATCAGTCTCTCCAATGCGTGTAGAGCTTCTTCCGCATTGCGCACCTTGTGGAGAAGAACCAGCGTGAGGGCTGTTTCCCTTTCTTGAGCGGCAGCGAGACGCCTCCGTCGACGGCGGATGATCAGGTCGAGCTGACGGATGCAAGAAAGTCGGGGAAGGAGAGCAGGGCGTGTGCGGAGAAGCTGCTTCAGATGCAAATTGCTGGCCGCCTGTGTAAGGTTCCGGCCGAACAATTCTTGATGAACAGATGAGAGGAAGGAGATGATCACAAGAGTAGTAGAAGCCATATTGTACGACGTACGTAGAAGAGACCTGGATTAGGCGCGCATATTTAACCTTTAGCACAGACGGTTCGTATACCCAAACATTAATGATATAGACGCTTCGTATAATGATCGAGAGACGTTAATTAGACGATCGAAACACGAAGCGTTCTGGCAATCAAAACACGAAGCGTTCTGGCAATGGAAACACGTGCGAAGCGTTCTGGCATGAAGCTTATAACAGACGGCTTTTTATAAAAAACCGCCTGTGATAATATTTATCACAGACGGTTTTAATAAAAAACCGTCTGTGATAAGCTGGTTATCACATACGGTTTTTAATTAAAAACCGTCTGTGATAATTCACAGACGGTTTTTAGTTAACAACCGTCTGTGATAATGAGTAAGGCATTTATTGCGCTGCTCAGACCGCATCTATCTTCATTTCGATCCAGATCTAGCCACTGCTGCGCACTTTTTCACTCAGGAGGAAGCTAGGCGATTTCAGGCCAGTTAATTTGGTGGGAAGAGGCAGAGATTGAGCTTTGAATTAAGATTCAGACTTTCCTGGTTGCTGTAGATATGGTTAGTAATGAAATTTATTTTTTCTTTAATTGCATTACAATTTAGGTCTAAGTAATCCATGAGTGGTTATTGAAGATGGTTAATTTGCAAAATTGTTGGTTATATAATAGCTGTTGTGTTTGTAATATGAATTGAGCTAGCAAATTAAGTCTCAATATAATAAATGTGGCCGGTATATATGTAGTTATAATTAGTTAATCTAGATTTTAATACTAAGTTGTTATATATGTACGTAACGTAGGACCGAAGCTGGATGTATGCCGCGAGCCGTGTGAGTGAAGAGTACATTAATGGCATTTCTGCTTTTATAAGAGCCGCCGAGGAGGATATGTTGAATAAGGGGTAGAATATATGTGCTGTCCATACACTAACTGTGAGAATTTGAAGTTGTTTAAGAACCGAGGGCAAATTGAAGCGCACTTGATTCGGAGGGGTTTCAAAAAGGATTATACGTGTTGGACCAGTCATGGCGAAGTGAATGATCATATGCCGCCGGATGACATCGCCGGTGAAGTGAATGATATGCCCCCGGATGACATCGCCGGTGAAGTAAATGACATGCCGCCGGCTGATGTCGATTGTGGCTCGGATTCGGATAGGTTGCACGATGATAATCTGGATCAGATGCTTCGCGATGTAGAAGAGAACTATGATGAGAGAGAGCATGTTAAATTTCGTGGCTTGATGGAGGACTCAGAGAAACCTTTGTACACGGGCTGCAAGTACACGAGTTGTCGGTCGTGCTTGAACTGTTGAAATTGAAGGCAAGCAACGGTTGGTCCGACAGGAGTTTCACGGCGCTGCTAGGTCTTTTAGCGGACATGCTTCCGGAGGGAAATGAGTTGCCTAAAACCACGTATAAATCCAAGAAGGTTCTTTGTCCGTTGGGAATGGAAGTAGAAAGAATACATGCATGCCCGAACGACTGTATCTTCTACCGTAAAGAGTATGCAAACATGCATGGATGTCCGGTGTGCAACGCATCCCGATACAAACGTAACAATCAATCAGATGATGGCGAGGGAACAGAGGCGAAGAAAGGACCTCCTGCTAAGGTGGCATGGTATTTTCCTATAATTCCCCGTTTGAAAAGGTTTTTTGCAAATCCAAAGGAGGCAAAACTGCTGCGTTGGCACTCGGAGGAGCGCAAGAAGGATGGAATGATAAGACACCTTCCTGATTCCGCGCAGTGGAGAAACATCGATAGGAGTTTTGCAGAGTTCGGTGCAGAACCAAAGAATATAAGGTTTGGACTGAGTACAGATGGAATGAATCCTTTCAGTAGCATGAGCAGCCGATACAGCATATGGCCCGTGACTCTCTGCATCTATAAGTTTCCTCCTTGGTTGTGTATGAAGCGAAAGTACATTTTGCTGTCGATACTTATCCAAGGGCCAAAATAACCTGGGAATGATATCGATGTGTTTCTAGCACCGTTGGTGGAAGATCTAAAAGTACTGTGGAACGAAGGGGTACAGGTATGGGATACATACAAACGAGAGAACTTCACTCTGCGCTCCTTATTGTTCTGCACCATAAATGATTATCCTGCCCTTGGTAACCTATCGGGCCATAGTACAAAAGGTGCCAAAGCTTGTACTCACTATTTAGATGGTACCGAGAGTGTGTGGCTGAGACACTCACGCAAAACCGTCTACATGCGTCACCGCCGGTTCCTTCAGAGGGCTCACCTATACCGCAAGATGAAGAAACAATTTGACAGAGAGAAGGAAGACGGTTCAGCTCCAAGGCATTTAAGGGGACACGAGGTTTATGATATGGTTAAGGATTTAGATGTTGTCCTCGGAAAGGGACGTAAATTGAGGGCTCATGAGAAGAACACCTGAAAGAAGAGATCAATATTTTGGGACTTACCTTATTGGGAGTACCTAGATGTTCAGCACTGCATCGACGTCATGCACGTAGAAAAGAATGTGTGCGACAGCTTGATTGGTCTCTTACTGAACATCCGTGATAAAACAAAGGACGGTGTCAACGCACGACTTGACTTGGCTGACATGGACATCAGGCCTGAGTTAGCACCGACAAGCACTGATAATGGACGAACGTACCTTCCCCCTACGTGTTACACTCTGTCCAAGGCTGAGAAAACAGAACTGTGCCAGTGCTTGCATGGTGTCAAAGTTCCGTCTGATTACTCCGGCAACGTGAAGAAACTTGTTTCGATGCAAGATTTGAAGTTAAATGGCATGTAGTCTCATGATTGTCATGTGCTGATGACACAGATGCTCCCTATTGCAATTAGAAATATTTTGCCGATCAAAGTCCGAAAGACAATCATGAGGCTATGTTATTTCTTTAACACAATTGCTCAGAAGGTCATCGATCCCGAAGGACTAGATGCTCTGCAGGACGAGGTGGTGATGACTCTATGTCACCTTGAAATGTATTTCCCTCCTTCGTTTTTCGATATCATGGTCCATCTCATTGTTCACGTTGTGTGGGAGATAAAAATGTGCGGGCCCGTATTCCTACGTAACATGTACCCATTTGAGAGGTTCATGGGAATTCTCAAGTCCTACGTACGGAATCGTTCTCGGCCGGAGGGCAGCATCGTCGAAGGTTATGCAAGCGAAGAGGTCATTGAGTTTTGTGTCGATTATATGGCTCAGATTCAACCGATAGGTGTCCCTCAATCTCGTCATGAGGGGAGGCTGAAGGGTCTCGGAACTATCGGAAGGAAAGCAATCACTCCAGATATGGACACGTATACTCAAGCCCATTTCACGGTGTTGCAACACATGACTGAAGTGACGTCTTATGTGGACCAGCACAAGGATGTGCTTCGGCAACAGAATCCAGAGCGGCCGGATGTTTGGATCATGAGACAACACAACCGTTGGTTCAACCAATGGTTGAAGGAGCAAATTGCTAGGAGCTCGCCGAGTGAGACGCTGACATGGTTGGCAAAAGGGCCGACATTTACAGTTGTGACATGGTAAGGATATGACATAAATGGGTACACATTCTATACGCAATCTCAGGATGTCAAGAGCAGTAACCAGAACAGTGGTGTCCGCATAGATGCATTCTGTACCGATGGGTCGAGAAACTCGTACTATGGCTTCATAGAAGAGATTTGGGAGCTTGACTATGTGGTTTTCAAGATCCCCTTATTTCGCTATCGTTGGATGCATCTCCCACAGGTGAAGGTTGACAAGTAGGTGTCACGACCGTGGACCTCCAACGTGTCGGGTACAAAGACGAACCATTCGTACTCGCCAATCAAGTTGTTCAAGTTTTCTATGTAACCGACCCGGCAAATAAGAAATGCCATGTAGTTCTTCATGGTAAAAGCAGAATTGTCGGAGTGGAGAATGTAGTGGACGAGGAGGAATACAATCAATTTGACGAGTTACCTCCTTTTGAAAATGGCATAAGGGTCGACGATGAACAACGTGACGAAACTAGTTACGTACGCATTGATCATGATGAAGGGCTAATTTTTAAAGGTAATAATTAAGCAAGTACAATAAGAATGTATATGTGAAAATGTGTGACAATTTTGAGATGTATATGTGAAAATATGTGACAATTTTGAGATGTATATGTGAAAATGTGTGATGTAGTCAATTTTGAGATGTATATGTGAAAATGTGTGACAAAATGTATATGTGAAAATGTATATGTGTATTGGCATTTATGTATATGTGATGTATATGTGTGATGTACATGTGATGGTTGATATGAATGCAGCTGGTTGGTGTTGTATATGAATGCAGTTGTTTGGTGGTGGATATGAATGCAGCTGTGGTTATTGGTGTTGTCTTAATAACTACAGTCGCAAAGGCTTATCACAAACGGTTCTGAACTTAGAACCGTCTGTGATATTTACCACAGACGGTTCTAAGTTTAGAACCGTCTGTGATAACCTCCCTATATATACCCTCTGGCTAGGGTTTTCCCTGTGCGCTGCGCAGTTATTCGATCTAGATCTAATTAAATCCCGAGCCTGTCGTCGCCTCCGCCTCCCCGAACCCTCGTCGGCCGCCTCCCCGAGCCCCTCGCCGGCCGCCTCCGTCGAGCCCGTCACCGGCCGCCTCCCCCGAGCCCGTCGCCGGCCGCCTCCCCCGAGCCCCTCGTCGAGCCCGTCGCCGGTCGCCTCCCCTGAGCCCCTCGTCGAGCCCGTCGCCGGCCGCCTCCCCCAAGCCCCTCGTCGACCCCGTCGCCGGCCGCCTCCCCCGAGCCCCTCGTCGAGCCCCTCGCCGGCCACCTCCCCTCGATTACCGTCTGCATTGTGAGCACTTTCTGTGATGGACTAGGGTTTTGAGTATTGTGAGCAGTTTCTGTGATGGACTATGGTTTTGAGCATTGTGAGCATTGTTTACTGCACTAGCTTAATTAGTTTGCTATTTGGTACATATTACATTGGTACATTGTTTACTGCAGTAGCTTAATTAGTTTGCTATTTGGTACATTGTTTACTGCAGTAGCTTAATTAGTTTGCTATTTGGTACATACTACATTGGTACATTGTTTACTGCAGTAGCTTAATTAGTTTGCTATTTGGTACATATTACATTGGTACATTGTTTACTGCAGTAGCTTAGTTTAATTTGCTATTTGGTACATACTACATTGGTACATTGTTTACTGCAGTAGCTTAATTAGTTTGCTATTTGGTACATATTACTTTGGTACATTGTTTATTGCAGTAGCTTAGTTTAATTTGCTATTTGGTACATACTACATTGGTACATTGTTTACTGCAGTAGCTTAATTAGTTTGCTATTTGGTACATATTACATTGGTACATTGTTTACTGCAGTAGCTTAGTTTAATTTGCTATTTGGTACATACTACATTGGTACATTGTTTACTGCAGTTGCTTAGTTTACATTGGTACATATTACATTGCTTGTTGTGTTAGTATATAGTATATAGTATAGGCACATAACCCCTCTCTCTGTCTACATCACCCCCTCCCTTCTCCCCCTTCCCTCTACTCCTCTCCTCGCTTCCTTACATTGAGCATCATGTTTCACTTTTCTTGCTTCCTCATCTTATCATGTTTCACTTTTCTTGCTTCCTCATTTAGTAGCGGGACGGCCAAGATTAATCTTGTGCAACCCTACAATTTGAGAGCACAAATTAACCAATCAAGGACCACTCTAGTGTATATGCCACATAGACCTTCAAGGGGCATGAAGTGACACACTCGAGTGTTCTCGTTCAATGAACCGGATACACTAGTTTGTGTCATTTTCACTTTTCTTGCTTCCTCATTTAGTAGCGGGACGGCCAAGATTAATCTTGTGCAACCCTACAATTTGAGAGCACAAATTAACCAATCAAGGACCACTCTAGTGTATATGCCACATATACTTTCAAGGGGCATAAAGTAAGTGACACACTCGAGTGTTCCCGTTCAATGAACCGGATACACTAGTTTGTGTCATTTGCTTCATAGAACTTTGTTTAGAAACCTTGTAGTAATAGTATATGCCGACTACTGCCGAGATGTGATGTCCACTCCCACAATCCTTCTTTTTCCCGCGAAATTCAAGGCAATTTTATTACAAAAGTGCAAAAAAAAAGACATTCCCAGATTATTCGGTGAGCAGCCGACATAGCCGACTTCTTCGGTGAGCGACTATCCATCTGCTTCTTCCCACTTCTTTTCTTCATCTCTGGTCTCTGGATCACGTACGCCAGTAGCGATGATTCTGAATGGGAAGAGTTCAAGGCGATGAAGACGTCCGAAGATTTCAAAAGTACAAGTACGGCGCACAATGCCTTCCAGGCAAAACACACACCCCCCACAGACTTGGCACAGCTGGGTATGCGGGTAAAATCCAGCAGTGGAGGAAGGAGGATGACCTAGCAGCTGTACAGGACATCGCCCCGCCGTTTTCCAATATCCCGGATGACCGCGCTCGAAATTGGATTAGAGCAAGGTCATCTACAACGACATCAGGGGACGTCTCCTTTCGAAACCCTGCAGACCAGCAAGTGTCCCAGCGTCTGGTAAGATATCGATAAAACTACGTAGCTTGTCATTACTCCACAACTTCGTACGAATTGAAATGCCATTTTGTGCTCTTGTAGGAAGAGCTGAGTTTTGAATCTACCCTGTGATCATTCCAGGGAACAAGGGAGAATGATATGCTCTCCGTGGCCCTGGGAAACAAGGAGCACCCGGGTCGTACGAGAGGCCTTGGGCTTTACGTTCCTTGGAAACATGGTTTCCAAGATGACTCCGGGATGTATCGGCGTAGGAAGAGAAACAAAGCCGAGCGTGACGCACAGCTACGAGAAGAGATCAAGGAATCTCTTAGAGATGAGCTATTAGCTCAGATGGCTGATGTAATCAGAGATGAGGTGCGGAAACAGACAGAAAGTCAGCAGGCCGCTACTGCCGCTCCTGTGCTAGCTAGCCCGCACAACCATCCGAGTAGCTGCGTGTCCAATCCGACGCAAACCCAGGCCAAATTTCCTGTGGACGACATCCTGGTAATAATTATTATCTCTCGAATGCTTGCTCCATTGATAGGCCTATTCGAGTAGCTAATTTTGTATCGTTATGTAGGAGCCTACGAAGTGCATGCTCCAAGTGAGATATGGCTCCATTCCCTTGTACGCTGCTTGGCGCCAGGCATATTCGTCTGGTATCGGAGCCATGGTGCACGGTCAAGCTTTAGCGCCAGGCTTCGCAAAAGTTAATGTGGATGGTGTGTATGTCAATTTTGAGGTGGTCCCGCTATCGAAGCCCCCCAACGACGAGATCGTGACTCTAGGACAGGCCATTGGAACATTCATCCAGTGGCCCAAAAGCGACATCTCCCTGGAGGCTTCTTCACCAGTGGCAGGACCAGAAGTGCAGTGCGAACCACAGCAACATGCACTGGTGCCATCTCCACACGGGCAGTGCGAAGCAGAGCTACCTGCACCGGTGCTATCTCCACGGGTGCTATTCTCGCCAAAGCAACTTGCACCGTCTGTACCATTACAATCGACTACCATGAAGTCGACCTGCAGTCGAGGCAGTGGCCATGGCAAATCAAAGACGAAGGATGATGACGATATCTCGTACCTGCCATTGTCCCGCAAATTCGTGCTAGGCGAGCCGATGATATTCCCGGAAGAGCACCTCACAAAGCTAGGACTTGGTTGCCAAAGATTCCACACTTGGTATATGGAACAGTCCAATAGACCAGAGGCAGAACGGCGCTCAGGTATCATGGTCAAATTCAAGCCAGAACTTTTCTTGCACGAAGTTCAGGAATGTGTCTTCCCGGTTACCTTTGACGATATATTTGCTGTTTTCACGCTCAACGCTCTCGACGCCTCACTCGTTCGATGCTGGACGCTGTAAGTTTGTACAATCACAGTCTCTGTTCACGTAATACCGATATATGTCACAATTTGTTGCTTTTCTGTGTATATATATATATATATATTCATGCTGACCGAAGCTAGATCATCGAAATCACCAATTGATTTCCTGGACCCACGCTTGGTCGCCATTGATACCATCAACGAGAATGCATCCTTCGTCGAGGACTATATTACAAAAGCACTGCTGGCTCACCACGATAAGGAATTTGTTCTTATGCCATACAATGAGAACTTCCATTGGATTTTAATTGTAATTATACCAAAATGGAACAAGGCTATATACCTTGATTCTCTAAGTAAGAACAAATCCAAGTACACAGCTATCGTCGAAATACTCGATAGGTAAGTACATTGTACATTGTACTCTTTCTTTCCTTCCGAATGACTAATCTAACTTTTTTGAATAACGAAGGTCGTTCGTCACATACGTTCAACAAACAAGTGGCTCGACGACAGCTGCCAATCCCTTGAAACATGATCGCAATTTTCGGGTATTGGCTAGCTACACATTAATTAATCATATACAACACTTAGTAGTAATGCCACTTGATTTAACACATTCTATTTTTTGCAGTGCCACCAGCAGCAGCCGGGCAACACGTGTGGATACTACGTGTGCCACCATATGAGACTACTCCTCGATTCCAGCAAGATCTCCACTCTTAAGGTTTGTCAATCTTTCCACATTTATTTCATACATGTCAAGTTTTATATGTGCGCGCGTTGATATTCCTATCGACAGGCTGCGCCCATCTCTACATCTGCATTGAAATAGCCGGCTTTTGCAAAAATTCGAGGAGAGTTCATTTGGTTTTTATGGAGTAAAGTCGTAAGATCAGATGGAGAGTTCCATAGCCCAGAATGATTTTTTATTGTAATTCTAAGTGCAAATGCAGTGTAGATCTTTTACAATTGTGTATTTGTTAATGGGTATTTTATTTCAATTCAATGAATTGATTTGCGAAATGGATGCTTTATGTTTGTGAAATGAAGTGCCTTGTCTGTGAAATGAATTGAGATGTGAAATGTATCTGAAATGAAATGAGATGTGTGAATTGTATATGTTTTATGTCTGTGATTATCTACTTGTTTCAGAGGGCATGGCTAGCATTTCCTGAGTCTAGCCAATAAACAGAAATATATTTAGGGGTTGAAGGGAATATCACAGACGGTTTTTGAGAAAAAACCGTCTGTGATAGCTTATTATCACAGACGGTTTTGACTCAAAAACCGTCTGTGATAATAAGTATCACAGACGGTTTTTAACTCAAAACCGTCTGTGATAATAAGCTATCACATACGGGTTTTACTCAAAAATCGTCTGTGATAATAAGTATCACAGACGGTTTTTAACTCAAAACCGTATGTGATTATCAGCTATCACAGACGGGTTTTACTCAAAAACCGTCTGTGATAGCTGATAATCACAGACAGTCCGAAAACCGTCTGTGATGACGTTTTCGAACCGTCTGTGATGACCTTTTCTGTAGTAGTGTTACTAAAATCCTCACGCAGCTCACAATTCAAAGATCAATCTTCCTCTCGCGAACACAAGACATGGTGCTAAGTGGCTTTTATGAATATATTTGTACTTAAAAAATATCATAAATAATCTAACTTCTGATCTCTAAGCACTACAAGAAATCCTTCTTTCTATGACAAAAATCCTCATGACGGGGCAAATTTTTGTCATATAATATATCATAATATGACGCAAAAGTCTGTAGCGTCATAAAATCAGGACAGCCAGAACTATTTATGACGAAGCTATTTTGTTTGTCACATAAAGGTACCAAGTGTCGTCACAAAATGCAAGTCGCCAGGAGCCGGTTGACGGTGGCGTTTTTATGACGATATGTTTGTTTTATGTGACGCCTGTGGAGTGTCACTGTTTGTTATTTCAAACATGACGGCCCCCAACGTCAATATACCCCCAATAGGAGGTGGACCCTTGACCCCTCTCTGTTGACCAGTTTCATTCCCCATTTCCCCAACTGAAGACAGCGGCGAGCGGCGGGCGGCCTCTGGGCGGAGCCAGCTCCCCATCTCCCCAACTGACGGCGCGGTGGCCTCTGGGCGGAGCCAGCTCCCCATCTCCCCAACTGACGGCACGGCGGCCTCTGGGCGGAGCCAGCGCGCAGATCCGCTGCAAGCCCGCCCGGCCGAGCGCGGATATCCGGTGACCGGCGGTGACTCCATCTCGTTGGTCGGCGGCGTGCTCCTAGTCCCCAGGTGCGCCATTGTGGCAGTGCCGCCCTCATCCCCCTCCCCGTTCCCGCTCCGTTGCCTTTCCCCATCGCTCACCTTCCCCCTTTCCAGTTGATGTGTGAGGCCTAATCAATCCCCGCTCTCTCAAGTTCTCATGTCGCAGGCGTCGTCATCTACCGCTCGCACTCGGCGGTCAAGCGCAGCTAGGGTTTCCTGGCAACCCACACCCCTTGCTGTTGTTGCTGCAGCGCCTCCGCCCACTGCTGTCGAGCTGCAGGCGCTGATTGATGATGTGACTGGGTTGCCGTTGATAATGTGCCCGGATTGCAAGGACGTGAGGGTGTTTGCTGCCACTACCACGCAGTCTGAGTATAACGTTGGAAGGAGATTTTTCAAGTGCCCCAGGAAGAACTATCAAAATGCCAGTGTTATAATCATTTTGCATTGCCCAAATTTCATTCTTGTTTGAATGGGCATGCCTGAGAATGGTAGTGTTTTTAGCATTCAGTGGCTGCACTATTGATGTTAATTTGCCTGTTGTTTTAATTTGGATACAGGGGACATGTACTAGGTATTGGTTGGAGGAAGAATATGTGGTGTTCCTTCATGATAATGGTTATCTACTGTCAGCTTCCTCGACCATTGCAGCAGCTTCGACAACAGAAGTTCTTGAGCTGGTGGAAAAAATTGATAGCTTAGAGCAGAATCTGAACAAGGTGAAGGAAATGGTTGGCAAGAACAGGGAAGGCATGGGAAGCTGCATTTGTCTTGTGTGTGGCTGTCTGAATGTAACATTCCTGGTGTTGGCCATCCTTTTGGTTGTAACTGTAGTGTTGAAGTAGGCAATGATGATGAAGTAGGACATGTTGTGAAGTAGGTTGGATATGTTGGCCACATTTGATATGCTTTTGGCTATGATGATGAAGTAGGCTAGGACATGTTGTATTGAACCTGTTATCCAGGATGTATTTGCAGTTGGTATGAAATATGTGCCTTTGTGCTGTTGGAATATGCGCCTTTCTGATGTATGTTGGAATTAAACATCCCTTTTGCTTTGATGTGTAACCTGTGTGTGATGAAATTTTGGCAGCATGTATGTAACTTCCAGCATATATATATCATGACAGATCCTGTAATTTCCATGACACTGTCAGGTTGTCATAAAAACCCAGAATTTTTGTAGTATATATCATCTCAATGAATTCTGGGCAGCATATAACATATCTATGATATTTTGGCAGCATATAGCCTGTATGTAACTTCCAATAGGTTACATGTGCATAGAATAGAATTCATAAATCAAGTTTAACATTGAAACAGAATCATTGCATACAAGGTCTTACAATTTCATAATTCAGATACAAATTTCAATAGCATAATTCAGATACAACAGAATCGCTAATAGAAGTTCATGGTTCACAAATAGCTCCAGAAATGCAAAGGTTAGTCATTATCACTGTCTTCTTCTGATATACTCGCTTCGTCTTGACTATGGTACTCAAGGAAGGTTTCATCTTCATCTTCGTCGTCTGTTTCATCACCTTGAGGTGTTTGTTGATGTCGACGGATGCTCTCGACAAGGTCTGCACTAATAGGGCTGCCTGGTTGATTATCCATGTGCAACAAATCCATATTAGGATAAATGTCTCCCACTGTACAATCTCCTGACGAAGTATTGTCCTCTTGGTATGCCTCCTGACATCTCATCTGTACTTGTTCATGGATTGGTTGTTTTCCGTCGGACTCTTCAACATCAAATATATGTCGGTGGCCAAATTCTTGTACCACTCGCCAACATGGACCTAACTTTGTATCTTCCAAGAAAAATACTTGTGAAGCTTCTGTGGCTAGAATGAAAGGATCATTCTTATACCATCGGCCTTCGATGTTAATGCTCTTGAAGTAACCATCATCTTTTATCTGGTATGTCCTTCCCTCAAGATTGTACCATTCACACCGTAATAAGATAACAGATCTATCTCCTTTGCTGTTCTTAGTGTAATTCAACTCAATAATGTCTGTAATTGTCCCATAGAAGTCAATAGTGTCATCATTGTGAGTACCTGCAGTCTTGATGGTGGAGTTTTGTGTTTTCCTGTGTGCCTCACGAGCCATAGTGTGGTACCGTACCCAATTGATTATACAGGCTGTGTATGATCGCACACGCCTATCCGGCCGACATGCGAGTGAGTACAAGTCTTCATCAACATTTGTTGTGCCTTCGTATTTCAATCTGGTAATCTGCAGGAAAACACAGAGAATTGGTGAGTTTGAAAATTTATTGTATCATAAATGATTCAGTCAGGTTGTAAAAGTTGCACGCACATGTTTCTCGAACCATGCAGCAAATTGTGTTGACATCATTTTTTCAATATTGTTGACCTATTGTTGTTCCAATTCTGCCCTCTACATGCTGCAAAGGAAGAAGTTAATTAGTTTATTGTGACACTAATATTGAATAAAGTTGGCAGAAATGAAATGACAGCAATTACTCACTCTTTGTATTCATCAACCTCTTCGCAATTATTTAGAACAAACCAAACCATGGAGTCATAGTCATTATCTTGGTAATGAAGTTTTGAAGCACCCAACAGGTTAATACCATGACCAAAAATAGAGTAATCATCGGGTGAGATGTTCTGTGCTCCATCTAAGTTTCTTTCAGGCCTAGTGAACTTAGTAATAATTTCACTGAAATATGTTGAGCATTGGGTCATACACTCATAGGCAGTGTATGCCTCTGCAACAGATCCTTCAGGTCTTGCTTTATTGCGGATGAAACGCTTAAAGGTGCCCAATCTTCTCTCAATGGGATACATCCATCCATACTGAACCGGTCCCCTAAGGAGTGCCTCGTCAGGTAAGTGTACTGCTAGGTGAACCATAACATCGAAGAATGCAGGAGGATAAATTTTCTCCAGTTTGCAAAGGATAATTACAATATCTTTCTTCATCTAGTGTAGTGCATGAACCTTTAGAGTTTTCGAGCAAAGTTGTCTAAAAAACATACCCAATTCAGCAATTACTTCATATACATCTTTGCGCACCAAACCGCGAAGGCCAGCTGGTAAAATACGCTGCAGCAGTATATGACAGTCATGTGTTTTCAGCCCATGCATTGTTCCTCCCTCCATATTGACACATCTTGATATATTAGAGGCATAGCCATCTGGAAATTTAACATTGCTAACAAACTGCAAGAACTTCTTCTTTGCTTCTGGCGTTAGAACGTAACAAGCTTTGGGCTTTGTGGACGAATTACCAGCTTCTTCCAGCAAATGAAGCTCTTTTCTTATACCTCTGTCTTCCAAATCTAGTCTAGCAGCGACTGTGTCCTTTGTCTTCTTCGGAATATTAAGTAGAGTTGACAAAATGTTTTCACATATGTTTTTCTCTATGTGCATAACATCTAGGTTGTACTGTAGCTTCAATTTTGACCAGTATGGCAAATCATACAAGCTAACCTTGAGATGCCATACTGGTTCTCCATTACGGCGTCGTTTTCTTGTTTTTTGCTTATCAGGATTCTTGCCTGGAACATAGGAAACTTCATCCAACCTTGCCATAACCTCATCTGCACTAAATTTCCTTGGCTGCTCTCTATTTTCATGGTGGCCACTGAAAGATCTGTTTTTCCTCCAGGGATGGTCATTTGGGAGGAAACGTCTATGGCCTATGAACCCAATTTTGTTTCTCAGACATTCGGAGCATGGATTCTCATCACAGTGCACACATGCGAAGTAACCCCTAGTGGTTCTGCCTGACATGGTGCCTAATGCAGGGTAGTCATTGATTCCCCACAGAATCGCTGCATGCAGACTGAAATCTTTGCCTTCATATGCATCATAAGTAGAGACACCCTCCCAAAGGGTAAGCATGTCTGCTATCAAAGGCTGCATGAACACATGGAAATCTTTGCCTGGTGATTTTTTGCTTGGAATAATTAAAGCAAGCATATAATTGGATTGGTCCATACACATCCATGGTGGAAAATTGTATGGAACCACTATCACTGGCCAGATGCTATATGAATTGGTCATCTGACCAAATGGGTTAAATCCATCAGTTGCAATGGCTAACCTCAAACTGCGGGGATCATCTGCAAAAGACTTGAAAGTATCATCAAATTCTTTCCAAGCTTCTCCATCAGCAGGATGTCTCATTTCATTTTCAACTGGTACCCTCTTATCCTTGTGCCATCTTGCATACTGTGCCCGCTGCTTTGAGATAAAAAGCCTTTGAAGGCGTGGAATTATTGGAAAGTAACGCAGGACCTTGTGAGGAACTTTCTTTCTGCCCTCCTTATTCACTTTCCATCTTGATTCGCCACAAACTGGGCAATGATCATCATTGGCATGGTCCATCCAAAATAAGGCACAATCATACTTGCACACATGAATAGAAACATAACCAAAACCAAGCTTCCGAAGTATTGCTTTAGTTTTGTTATAGGACTTAGGGAGACCGGTAACATTCTTCAACGATGTTGAAAGCAACTCAAGGAATGCATTGAACCCAGAATTTGTTATCCGATTGTACACTTTTATATGCAGCAGTTTAATAATGAAAGTTAGCCTAGACTCCTCGGTGCAACCTGGATAAAGTTCACGCTTTGCCTCTTCCATGATTTGTTGATATAAGTTACCACCGAAGCCATGGCTTGCTGCGGTGTACAAATCTTGAATTAACCCCTGAACTCCCCGTGCACTATCTTCTATGACATCTTCAGCTTGTCCTTCATCATCAAGTGGAACCTGGTCATTTCCATCCCATGATATATCTTCAGTGCCATCATCTTGTTGAACATCATTATCTCCCTCTCCATGGTGAATCCACCTTGTATAGCACCTAGAAATACCATTGATGTGGATATCCTCCTCTACCTCATCTTGACTTTTTTGTATTTGGTTCAGGCATCGACGGAATGGGCACTTGATTTCCTCATCTGCACTAAATCTACTTCTGACATGTTCCATGAATTGTTCAACACCAGACATATAGGGTACACTAAATGGTGCACTGTTATAAATCCAGCTTCTATCTATCTCGACCTGGATAAATTTAGGTGCCAAAATGTTACAAATCGAGCTTCTATCCTTCAATTCAATTAAAGGCACTGCAATAACAAATCTAAAGGGGAAGAGCTATGGTTGACTCAGCTCACCTTGTACAATGGCCAGCGAGATATGTAAGCTGCCAGCTGGGGTGGCCGGCGAGGCTGCTGGTGGGGGGGAGGGGGGGGGGCGAGGCAGCAGGTGGGGGGGGGGGGGCCGGCGAGGCAGCAGCTGGGGTGGCCGGCGAGGCTGCTGGTGGGGGGAGGGGGGACGAGACAGCAGGTGGGGGGGGGGGGGCGGCGAGGGAGCAGCTGGGGTCGCCGGCGAGGCAGCAGCAGGGGTGGCCGGCGAGGCACCAGTTGGTCTGGCCGGCGCGGCTCCAGCAGGGGTGGTGGACGTCGAGGATGCAGGTGCCTAGGCCGGTGAGGCTGCTGGTGGGGGGGGGGGGGCGGCGAGGGAGCAGCTGGGGTCGCCGGCCACCCCTGCTAGCAGGTGGGGTCGCCGTCACGGCTCTTGCAGGTGGGGTGGCCGGCCAGAGCGCGCGTGGCCGACCTATGCCTTCTGCTGCTTAGCCACAGCATGCTAAGTACCCCCTTTAATGACATGTGGGCCCTGCATGCTAATTAGCCTTGACTGCCATGTGGGTTCAACGTTTGAATGACATGTGGGCCCTGCATGCTAATTAGCCCTCTTGTAATGAATTCATTGTGCAAACATCGTTTCTCTTTTTAATCTATGGCAAAAACTTGTAACTAGTATTTCTCCCACATACTAACTCCAAATGTGATGCTTTTTTTTCTAAAATTTTCTAAAATCATGATCTATCAATTTATTGCGTTGATTTTGGTCATCTTTTCATGTGACAAAGTTTGAACAATTCAAAATTTTAATTTCAAAAAAATGACAACTTTAAACCAGATTTTGAAACTCCAAATGATTTCAACTGGAAAAAATGTCAGAAACAAAGTTGTATAACGCATCAAGATCTACCACTTTGATTTTGGTCATTTTTTCATATGACTTTGTTTGGACTGTTTGAATTTTGAATTTCAAAATATTAGAACTTCGAACAAAATTTTGGGGTACTAAGTAATTTCAAATGAAAAAGTCATGAACATCAAAGTTGCACAACTCATCAATATCTACAACTTTTATTTTGGTCATTTGTTCATCCGACAAAGTTATAGTAATATAGTTCACAAATTTTACATATCTCTCTTATAGTTTCATAAACTATAAGAGAGGTACGTAAAATTTGTGAATAAGGTTACTATAACTTTGTTGGATAAACAAATGACCAAAATAAAAGTTGTAGATATTGATGAGTTGTGCAACTTTGATGTTCATGACTTTTTCATTTGAAATTACTTAGTACCCCAAAATTTTGTTCGAAGTTCTAATATTTTGAAATTAAAAATTCAAACAGTCCAAACAAAGTCATATGAAAAAATGACCAAAATCAAAGTGGTAGATCTCGATGCGTTATACAACTTTGTTTCTGACATTTTTTCCAGTTGAAATCATTTATTACCACAAAAATCTATTTGAATTCCTAATACTACTAATACGGTCACTAACATAGCGGACCCACCGCGCCAGGACCAAAAATTGGCCAGCGCAGGCTCTGCCACCGACATAGCGGACCCACCGAGCCAGACCAAAATTTAGCAGCTACACCTTGTCCGACCCTCCCGCGGTTCGTCCCGCCCTCCCCTGATCCCGACCCCACTCCCTAGTCCCTACTCCCTCGGTGAACTCGGTCCCTCCGCAAGACCGCAAGTCCGCACCGCAGTCCCCAGATCCAGATCTCCCTACTCCCTAGTCTCTCCCCACTCTCGCGACTCGCGACTCGCGAGGCGACGCAGCGAAACCCTAGCCCTAATCCTCCCCCGACGGCCCGATCCCGAGCCCCCGACGTCGCCGGCGGCTGGCAGCCACCCGAGAGGCCGAGATCCCCAGTTCCCTACTCCCTCCCCAGTCCCCAGGACCCCAGATCTGAGTCTCTCTCGCCGCCGGCAGCCACCCCAGATCCCCACTCCCCAGTTCCGTACTCGGCTACTCCCTCCCAGATCTGAGTCTCGCCGCCGGCAGCCACCCCAGATCCCCACTCCCCAGTTTCGTACTCGGCTACTCCCTCCCAGATCCGAGTCTCGCCCTCGGCCCCGAGCCCCCGACGCCGCCGGCAGCCCTCCCCAATCCTGGACGCCGTGTGAAGTACTCCACCACGAAGATCCTCCTCGTCCTCGGCTCCCCATCGCCACACCGACATCAAGTCCCACCATAGAGGGTCAGAGGCACAGACAGTGAGATAGAGTATGAACGATGCTCATGACCTCTCCTTTTTTTGTTGTTGCGATTTGTGTTGATAGTATGACAGAGTATGAACGATGCTCATGTGATTTGCGTCCAATATTGTGTTGATTTGCACAGACAGACAGAGTGTTGATTTGCACAGACAGACATAGTATAAATCATGCTTGTGTTGATTTAGTATGACTGAAGTTTCTGATTTATAGTGCATCAGACCATCAGTTTCTTTTTTGTGATTATGTATTCATGTACAAATATTGCTGCTGGCTGTTCAATCTGAGTGCTTCAATCTGCTTGCCCTGTCCAACCGAGCCTACACGAGCTTCTTCGAGCCGAGCTCGAGCTTCGTTCAAGACGAACTCGAGCCCACCTCAAAGCTTGACTGTTTCCGTCGGCTCGCTCGAGCTCGGCTCGAGCTCTTATCGAGCTCGAGCTTGACAGACTGAGCTCGCTCGAGCTCGGCCCGTTTACAGCCCTACGCGTGATCTCCTATCCACAGGTTAATGACTTTGAATGCATAGATTAGAGCATGATGAATTTTGCTGAGATTACAGTTCTTTTCTTTCTAGTTTCTGATTTTGCCTTGTAGCTATGGCAATTAGCAATTTGTAAATAGTATGTTCCATATGAATGCATTGCAATGTTCTGTTGTCTCACTTATGAGGAGCTGGTAGTTCTTGATCAAGAGTGTAGTGAGCATAAGTATTGTATTGTTCAGTATTTTCTTTTCAGGTGTGGTGTGTAGAGATATTGCCTTTATGAATAATACTTATGTATTGCCTCTTCTTCTTGTTGTAGAAGAGTACTGATGTTAGCTTTGTCTCTAGCATGTTGGTTTGCTTCTAGCATTTAGTACAATAAGTTGCATTATCAAGTTCATCATTTGAAAGTGCTTTTTGACTGACTATTAGACTGCTCCTTTATTTCGTTTACAATTTCTCTACTGATCTGTTAGTTCTTTCTTCAACTTTTTTTTATAGAAACTGAATCCAGTTTCTGCTCTTTCTGCGTTTCATCGTAATAAGTATTAGAAGAAATGCCAAAAAACAAGTATGCGCAGGA
Source organism: Dendrocalamus latiflorus (assembly GCA_017311315.1). NCBI lineage: Eukaryota > Viridiplantae > Streptophyta > Magnoliopsida > Poales > Poaceae > Dendrocalamus > Dendrocalamus latiflorus. The sequence continues at coordinate 21,051,051 of CM029666.1, read as the reverse complement.
GAGGGACGAGAACGTTAAGAAGGTTCAGGATGTTTTTAAGTCTTTGGGTATTCCAGTGTTAGCACAGACTGTTAGGGATGTTTTTTCAAAAGGGAAAGAGGGCAAAGGGAAGAGACTAGTGTCTGACAAATCAGAATCTGACATTGAATATGATCCATCCTCTGACATCGATAACCAATCTGATAGTGATGATGATGACCTCAATACTGACGTGAGATGGATTACTAGGCCAATTTACAAGTTTACATATCCGTCTATTTGAAACATATACTTCATTGTAGTTATTTAATCTATTGCTGTCTTCTTAATTTATAAGATGCATGTTTCTCTTGCCAGGTAAGACCGATGGTTCCAGGAACTCGCCCTCAACAGAAGAAGCAAAAGGCGGCTACAATGGCGGCTGCCAAGCAGCAGCCACCGCGCACGCCAACCAGATTCACCAGGGCCAGTGCAGCCATGTCTTCGCCTGGTGCAAACACTAGGACCACTGCAGCCCGTCCGCCACCTAGGCCAAGAGAGAACTTGCCTACTAGGAACAATTTGAAAGCCAACCCTAATACAAATGCCATTTGCAGTAGCAGCCATTTGCAAGGCCACCTAACTACAAGCGCCAGGCAGACCACAGAAACTACAAACACAGTTCCTAGTTCTCCTAGATTCACCAGGACCAGTGCAGCCATGTCTTCACCTGGTCCAAACACAGTGCCTAGTCCTCCTAGATTCACTAGGGCCAGTGCAGCCATGTCTTCGCCTAGTGCAAACACAATGCCTATTCCTACCAGACCCACTGATAACCTGTCTGAGCAACCTACTCCCATAAACATTGTGAACCCAACAGTTTCTGCAGGCACTACAAGAAATGTGCCAATCTGTGACGTATTTTGCATGACAAAGGCTGAAAATGTCACTAAACCATCTGGTTTATGACGTATTTAAAGTGACATCTGGGCTTAGTGACACAAAAAAAAATATGTCATTAAAAATGTCATAAAGCTAGCCTGGAATGAGGTAATGACGATATTTGGTATGTCATTATGTCCAATGTCGAAATGTCATAGATCTATGACATGGATTTTTGCGTCACAAAATTTTAATTGAATTTTTTCAAGGATAATTAGCCACGTTGGCAGGACCCACTGCCACGTGTACACGTGGGCCCATGACATGCGTCATATTTGCATATATTTAGCTCAATTTGGATCATTTTACATTTTTTGTGCTTTTTCTGCGGGCCGGCGCGATCGAGGCGCATATACGACAATTCTGGACTTTCGGGACTGCTCCGTACAGATGTACGCGTCGTCACGGATCAAACCGCGCTGAAAACGGAGCTCCGGAGGGCTAATTCAGAAAAAATCAAATTGGGAAAGGACCTATTTGCAAATTCCAGAAACATCGTGGACTAATTCGTAAAAGTTCCAATCCCCCCCATTCGGCCTCAATAGCAGTTTTTTCCTTGAGCCGGCCATTTCCTATCTCCTACCTCTCCTTGCTTTCTCTCACCTTCCCCTGTCTTCTCACCGTCGGCGCCGGCGAGGGTCGGCCAGACTAGCCGGTGGTCAACCGTAGTGCCCCTCCTCCTTCTCCACCGGTGTGCCGCCACACCCTGCCGCTCCTCCTCTACCGCCGCTTCTCCTCTTCCCTCACCTCGCCGGTCGCCTCCCTTCTCCACTGCTTCCCCCTTCCCTCGCTTCTCACCGCCGCCGCTTCTCCTCCACCTCATCTCTCCGCCGCTTCCTTCCTCTTCTCCACAGCGCCGCCGCCTACTTACTTCCCTACCTTCCTTCTACCTGCGCCTCCCCTTCTGCGCCGCCATCTACTTCCTCCCGGCCGCCCCTCCTTCTCCGGCGCGCACCTCCTTCCCGCTCCCCGGTCCGCCCGCCGCTCTCCCATCTTTCCCACCTCCGGCTGCCGTCTCCATATGCTCCTCAACCGGATCCGCCGCCGTTTCTCCTCTTCCTCCCACTACTCCGGCCGGTACCCCTTCTATACTCCCTTCTTCCCCACTCGCCGCCTTCTCCTCTTGCCCCACCTCGGCGCCGCCGCTACGCCATCCACCGCCGCCTCATCATCTCCACCGACACCGAGGGCGTCGACATCCCCAACCCTGTCTTCTTCCTCAACGGCCGCCGCCTTCATTCACTTCACCGACACTTCTCCGGCGACATCTTCATCGGCCTCAGCCCTCTGCTGCTTCTAATCCCCTGGGTTCACTCCAAATCCCCAATTCCTCCAGCCTTCTTACTTTTCACAGTTAATGTTTACCCTAATTTCTGTTAATTGTGCACTGTTAATTACTACTGTTATTTGTGTTCAGTGAGACTGTGAACTGTGATTTCGATTTGGGGATCATGATGGATATGGATATGGATATTTTGATTTTGCTAGTTATTCATCTATCTGTGATTGTGGGATGTGATCTGTGCAATGTTTTGTGTTGTTTATGCAATATGTTAATACTGTTGGCAATTGTTTAGAAATTTTAGAATTGATCAGTGTGATCTGTTGGGCATTGACTATTATGTTAGCTGTGAATTGTTCCCAGTCCATGCTTTGTGGTCATGTGTTAGATTGATTAGCTTCATTTTGCTGTTAGGTGTCTATGTGTGTTAGCGAGGTAAACACGCGATGTCTTTGCATTGAGGAAAGCAAGGATACAAATATGCAGGCACTTACCATATCTCTGCAACCGATTTATAGAAATAACAGAGCGGGAGAGGATGGTGTGCCGGCAATCTCGCATGAACGCTGCAAGCGGGAGCGCGTCAACAGGAGGAGAAATCCTGGACGTGCTACAGTACCGAAAATAGAAGAATAGAGACTAAGCTGTAAACACATTGTCTAACACCCCCCCCCGCAGTCGAAACGGCGGGTAAGACGTTGAGACTGGACCGAAATTCCCCAAAGACAGATGTAGGCAGCCCCTTGGTGAAGATGTCAGCGAATTGAGAAGAGGTCGGAACATGTAGAACCCGGACCTCGCCCAAAGCGACACGATCCCGAACAAAATGAAGATCAATCTCGATGTGCTTGGTGCGCTGATGTTGTACCGGATTGGTGGACAAGTAAACAGCACTGATGTTGTCGCAGTAGACCAATGTGGCATGACGAAGAGGGCTATGGAGTTCATCCAGGAGCTGGCGCAACCAGGTGGCTTCGGCGACTGCATTGGCCACAGCCCGATATTCGGCCTCCGCACTGGAACGGGATACGGTAGTCTGACGCTTCGATGACCAAGAGACAAGGTTGTCACCCAAAAACACGGCATAACCCGAGGTGGACTTGCGCGTGTCGGGACAACCCGCCCAATCGGCATCGGAGTAAACAACCAAATCTGGTGAAGAAGACCGGTGTAGGCGAAGGCCGTGATCAAGGGTGCCGTTGATGTAGCGAAGAATCCTCTTGAGAGCGGTAAGATGTGGCTCACGCGGATCATGCATATGAAGACACACCTGCTGGACGGCGTAGGCAATGTCAGGACGAGTAAATGTCAAGTACTGAAGTGCACCAGCTAGGCTCCGAAAATGTGTGGGATCACTGACTGGGGAGCCGGCATCAGCAGGCAACTTGGCATGGGTGTCGACAGGAGTACCGCAGGGCTTGCAATCGGACATGCCAGCACGATCAAGAATGTCCACCATGTACTGCCGCTGAGAGAGAAACAAACTACCACCAGAGCGAGTGACCGAGACACCAAGGAAGTGATGTAGTTGGCCAAGGTCCTTCATAGAGAATCGCTGTTGAAGAGCAGCAATGACCCAACGAAGTGTATCTGCGGACGATGCTGTCAAGATAATATCATCAACATAGAGGAGCAGGTAAATAGTGGCGCCATTGCGATGGTAGATAAAAAGGGAGGTGTCGGACTTGGCCTCCACAAATCCAAGAGACACCAAGTAAGTGGCAAAGCAACTGTACCAAGCACGGGGCGCCTGCTTGAGTCCATAGAGAGACTTATTGAGGCGACATATAAAGTTTGGATGAGATGGATCCACAAAACCAGTAGGCTGCGAGCAGTAGACAGTCTCGGAGAGAGTGCCATGGAGAAAAGCATTCGTCACATCAAGTTGATGAACAGGCCAATCACGGGAGACGGCGAGGCTGAGAACAGTGCGAACTGTCGCTGGCTTGACCACAGGACTGAAAGTCTCATCAAAATCGACACCCGGGCGCTGAGTGAACCCACGCAGAACCCATCTGGCCTTGTATCTATCAAGGGTGCCATCGGACTTGAACTTGTGACGGAATATCCATTTCCCAGTTACAACATTGGCGTCGGGGGGACGTGGGATAAGTTCCCACGTGTTGTTGTGTTGAAGTGCCGCAAATTCTTCTTCCATGGCCACACGCCAATTTGAATCAGCAAGGGCACCCCGAACTGACTTCGGGATGGGCGATAAAGGAGCTGCATGCAGGGTGAGCCGTGTATTTGGCTGGCGGAAACCCGATTTGCCACGGGTGGTCATGCCATGGACGTTAGTCACAGGGGCAATGGGAACCGCGCGCGGTGGCAATGTTGCAGGCTCCACAGACGCAGCCACCGAATTAGACGGCGAGTGGACCGGTGCGGCCGGTGACACGGTAGCATCGGCTGGCGATGCAGGTGTTGGTGAGAGAGCCGGCGCCTGAGACACACCTGCCCCGGCTGCCGACACGGTGGGTGAGGGAGACGCCGGCGCCAAGGGAGCACCGTCCCTGGCTGCCGACGCAGCAGACTGCACAGGAGGAGATGGTGGCCGTAGCAATGTGTCCAGCGCAGTGGGCAAGACAGCTGGAGATGCCCGCCCGGCGGGGCAGCCAGCTGCCACAGCAGGAACGCCACCGGCTGCCGCTCCAGGGACGTCACGAGTAGCACCTGCACTGGAAATGTGGCCAGGCGGACCAATAGGAACCGACCCATACTCAGACAAGAAGTCAAAATCCTCATTAGAAGGTGGTGCGGTGGACTCGGCGAAAGGAAACGACGACTCGTCGAACGTAACATGCCGGGAGATGATGACCCGATTTGTGGACAAGTCAAGACACCGGTATCCTTTGTGCTCAGTGGGATAGCCAAGAAACACACACGACGTGGAACGAGGTGCTAATTTGTGAGGCGCTGTGGCAGAAAGGTTGGGGTAACATCGGCAACCAAAAACCCGGAGATGAGAATAGGTCGGATGGGATCCATGGAGAGCAAAGAACGGTGTGTGGCCGTTTAGGGTTTTGGTGGGGTGGCGGTTTAGGAGATAGGTGGCAGTATGAAGAGCCTCAACCCAATAGGAAGGGGGGAGACAAGCCTGAAAAAGGAGCGAGCGGATGATATTATTGGTGGTGCGAATGGTGCGCTCAGCTTTACCGTTTTGCTGAGAGGTATGTGGACACGACATGCGGAGTGCGACGCCGTGGGTGAGAAAGAAGGTGCGAGCGGTGGAGTTGTCGAACTCACGACCGTTGTCACACTGAATACTCTTGATGGTGCACCCGAACTGTGTGTCAACATATGAGAAGAAGTGGGAGATGGTAGCAAACGTGTCAGACTTCAGTCGTAAAGGAAATGTCCAAAGAAAATGAGAGCAATCGTCAAGAATAACAAGATAATATTTGTAACCCGAGACACTAGCAATAGGAGAAGTCCAAAGATCACAATGTAATAAATCAAAATTCTTGGTAGCTCGGGAAGTAGAGGACATAAAAGGTGACTTAACGTGCCGACCAAGTTGGCAAGCATGACAGAGCATGGATCGTTCACCATTAGTACAAGAAATGGCGGCGGAACTGACTAACTTAGCAAAGGCGGCTGAACCAATGTGACCAAGACGACGATGCCAAAGCGTAGAGGAGGATGGGCCGGCAGCAAGGGCAAGCGTCGACGAGGTAGGCAGATGAAGGGGATAAAGATGCCCGGAGCTATTGCACCTGACGATCACGTTCCTGGTGCGAAGGTCCTTCACAGAAAGGCCGAAAGGATCAAACTCAACGGAGCACCAATTATCAAGAACAAACTGACGAACGGAAATGAGATTTTTAATGATGTGAGGTGTAACCAAAACATTGTGAAGATGAAGCTGCCCGCTAGGTAAATTAAAAGAATATTGACCTCTGGAGGTGACTGGCAAAGAAGACCCGTTTCCAACAATAATATGAGAAGGAGTAGTTGAGGTGGGAGGATGGGAGCGGGAAAGGATACCGGCGTCGGACGTCATGTGAGAGGTAGCGCCGGAGTCCAAGTACCACTCATTGGATGGTGGTGGAGTGAGGGTCATAGTGTTGAAAGCATTCGCCAGTCCCTGTTGATCCCAGGAGCCAGTCCAAGATTGAGGCGTGGCAGGCTCCCAGGATGACGGCGCGGGCGGTGTAGGCGGCGATAGCCACGCCTGCTGCTGCGGGTGATGCAGTGGCCAAGTCGGAGGAGGTCCCCACGAGCCTGGTTGGGCTGGCAGTTGCCCAAGGCCGGCGAAGAGTGCCTGTGGGCGCGGGGCGGCGGAAGGCAATGGTGGTCGCGAGCCGGGCCGCGGGTGACTGGGACCAGGCCAGACCTGGACAGTTCCAGCCCATGGTTGGTGGAGAAGAGGCCAGCCCGAGGCACCGGTGGCCGGCTGCTGGTGGCCACCACCGCCAGTGCCACGGCCACGGCGGCGACGCTTGCCGGAACCGGAGAAGTTGCCGCCGCCGGAGCTCTGACTGGTTGCGTTGGTGCTGGTGGAGACAGAAACACCCCCGGAGTTCTTGGAGCCGGAGGAAGTGGTGGTGATGAACGCAGAGGGAGCACCCGATGGTTTGCCCTTGGTGATTTCTTCCAGTAGCAGGGTGGAGCGCGCCTCGACAAAAGAAGGAAATGGGCGCTGCAGTGGCAACAATGTGACCAAATGAGAGTACCTTTCGTTCAGCCCACGAAGAAGGTTGAGGACGAGGGTGCGGTCACTGACGGGTTCGCCGAGATCACCAAGAGCGTCAGCCATAGTCTTCATTTTGCGGCAATAGTCGGAGATGGAGAGATCGCCTTGTTGAAAAGTGCGGAACTCAGCCTCCTGGTGCATGGCGCGGCTCTCCCGGTTGCCGAGAAACTGGTGCTCGAGGTTGGTCCAAACAGAGCGGGCGGTGGACGTAGGAGACATCACCACTTCAAGCAGCTCAGGGGAGATCGTGCCGTAGAGCCACGACAGGACAACACAATCAAGTCGTGCCCAGTTGGCGTCAGGCGACACAGCCGCAGCGAGCACGTGATCCACGAGAGCATATTTGCCGAGAGCGACGAGGAACAAGCCGCGCCACATGGAGTAGTTGGATGAGCGCAGATCGAGCACCACCGGAACGAGTGCCTTGATGTTGAGGACGGCAACTGCTTGGGCATGGAGAGCGTCGATGACGGCAGACGGCGCGCTATTGGAAGAGGTGGTGTGCACTGGTGGTGCTACGCGCGCCGCGAAGGCGGCAGCATGCGCGTCGGGGACGCTGGAGCCGAGGGCAGGCGAGGAGGAGGCGTTGGTGCAGGCCTCCTGGAACGCACGCTCCCTGGCGGCAAGCGCAGACTCGCGCTCGGCGAGAGCAGCCTCGCGAGCGGCCAAATCCGCATCAGCCTGCGCACGGTGGGAAGCGGCGGCGGCCGCGGCGGCAACCTGCGCACGACGAGTATCGTCGGTCTCCTGCGCAAGGCGCGCGGCGGCGGCGGCCTCCTCGTGGGCGCGGCGTGCGGCGGCAGCAGCAGCGTCGTCCATGGCGTGGAAGGTTAGGGATGAGCGGAAGCGATCGCAGGAGCGAAAAAACAATCTGATACCATGTTAGCGAGGTAAACACGCGATGTCTTTGCATTGAGGAAAGCAAGGATACAAATATGCAGGCACTTACCATATCTCTGCAACCGATTTATAGAAATAACAGATCGGGAGAGGATGGTGTGCCGGCAATCTCGCATGAACGCTGCAAGCGGGAGCGCGTCAACAGGAGGAGAAATCCTGGACGTGCTACAGTACCGAAAATAGAAGAATAGAGACTAAGCTGTAAACACATTGTCTAACAATGTGGTTTGTGATCAGTTGTTAGTTTGTGTCTGTGTTGCGCGAATTAGTTAACCGGCGACCGTCTCTTTTCCCTCTTGCCACCGTGGCGAGTAGGCCGGCGTTTTAGCTTCAAGCGAGGCCTGATCTACCAGCAGCTGGCAGTGGGCTGTTGATTCGTTCCTCTTGAGGTGCTTCCCTGCAAGAAAGGTATGGGTTTGCTGTGGTGTGCCATTTTTTTTATGAAGCATATTGTTACAACTAAGTGCTTAGGAGTTACTTACAGTGTCTGGATGGCGCGGGAGGCGGTAGCTGTCGGCGGGCCAGCGGAGGGAAGACTTCGAAGCTTTGTCGCGGCAGTTCAAGCTTCGGACAAAGCTTATATGAAAAAAGCTACCCAGCATGATGCCAAAATCAAAGCGGTCAAGTAGAAATCCAAGCTTCGTACTTAGGAGAACCAATTCTTTTGGCGTCTTGGTGTGCCACAAGGCCAGTCAAATTAATTGAGCTAGAAGGTTAGTTCCTGGCCAAGAAATTTCAGTCCAGAAAATTAAACAGGCCTTGTAAAAAGCTTTCCATTGACGTCTTGATCAAGTCCTTCCATGGACAGGCCGTCCACTGAAACAAGCTATAAAAGGCTCCATTGATGTAATCTACTTTGCAAATTTTATTGAAAATGTGCGTATGTTTCATTGTCCTCGGTTCTATCTACAGGTCATGCAGTCTTCCTGTAATTTGTTTTAATTGTCCGAGAAAGCAGCGGCGGTGCAATCATCTGTGGGGTCAACTGACCCTACAGGTTTCTTGCAAAATATTTTAAATACACTTGATATTGAGAGTGAAACGTGTAAAATTTTAAATATTTTGAAGGAATTGACTCCACAGAGTATGAGTTCTGTTTCTGCCACTACTATAAAGCAAATCCTCATACAAGTGACCTTGAGTATCAACAGTTAAAATTGACAAGCATTCCAGACATAAGCAACAAGTTCTATGGCATTCCAGACATAAGCAACAAGTTCTATGCCATTCCAGACATAAGCAACAAGTTCCATGCCATTCCAGAACAAGTGAAAAGTTCCATACCATTCCAGGCATATTTACATAGGTTCAGAACACATGCATCAGCCCATATAAGGTTCAGGACACATACACATATATATGTAGGTTGACAACCAAACATCTATTACACAGCCATAGAGAGGTTGAAAATGGACGCTTGAGGATGTGGCTTAGCTTGTCATCTACGGAAGACCATATAAGGTTCAGGACACACACACATGCATCAGCCCATATAAGGTTCAGGACACATACACATATATATGTAGGTTGACCTCCCCGGGCGCGACGACGAGGCCCCCCGAGCGGCGGCCGACGAGCCCCCCTGGGCGCGCAGACGAACCGGCTCGCGCTACGGGCGAAGAGGGCCCCCCACACGCGCAGACGACACCCCTCGCGCGACCACAGTCGAGGGCCCTCCCGGGCGCGCGGAGGAGCCCGCGAGCGCGACGGCCGTCGAGGCACCACCCGGGCGCGCGGATGTGCCCGCTCGCGGAGTCGGGGATGGGGATGGGAGGAGGCGGAGTGTGCGAGAGGGGGGCTCCAGGCTTGCTGATTCAGTACATATATTCCAAGACTACTACATGTATTCATATAAATTAATACCTCTCCCATGTCGAACATTCGTACATAGCTTCAAATTACATGTACTCGAGCTTAAAATTTTCTTATTATTGAAAAATAGTGCATAATAAATTATTTTAAATGTTACCGAGCTTCAACGAGCCAAGCTCGAGCCTACTATTTGTCTTCAAGTTTGATTTCCGTCCGAATCAAACTCTGGCCCATAAATATGGTAACAGCAATATCCGTCCGAATCCGAATATCCGTCCGAATCCGATATGTCTTCAAGTTTGATTTCACGTTAGTGCTACTATTTGATGTTTTATTTTCTTTTGCAATGGTAAAATAACCCATTTTCTTTTCCAACCGAATCTAACCCGTTTTCACCCCCACTGGGCACTGGGCGGCTGAGATTTCGGCCGGCACCTCCCTCCCGCTCAATTTTTTCAGGCGAAAGGACAAATTTATCCAGGAAACTTCTGGATTACCTTCAGTGGAACCAAGGGCAGTAAAGTCAAATCGCACCCTCCTCCAACTATTCACATCACTGTACCCCCAACCCTAAATTGAAAATCTCAGTCCGCCGCCCCGCCCCCGTCCGCGTCCAGCGCCGCCCCCGTCCGCGTCCACCGCCGCCCCCGCCTCCAGCGCCGCCCCCGTCCGCCTCCACCGCCTCCACCGCCGCCCCGCCCCCGTCCGCGTCCAGCGCCACCCCCGTTCGCGTCCACCGCCGCCCCCGCCTCCTCCGCCCATCCCTTCGGCTCCGTCGCGGAGGCAGTCCACCTGCTTCGTTTCATCTCCGCCCCGACGCTGTCCGCCTCCACCACCCCGTCCGACGAGGCCGCCCGTCGCCGACACCTTGCGCCGCCCGGACCAAGCCCCGCAGCCCCTCACGAGGGTTTCCGCCCCCGACGCGATCCGTCGCCCGGACAGCACCCGTCGCCCCGACGAGCCCCTCGACTCCGCTTCGAGATGGCACCTGGTAAGAAGGGAGGGGAGCGCAACACTTCCAGGAGGCAACCAGTAGGTAAAGAACTACCACCCATATCTGTCACTTTGCCTTCCATGTGGTCGGGAATATGTTAGGATGTGATTTAGGCCATCCTCGGTTTAGGGTTTAGGGTATTGATGTTCTGATCTAGGTCATTTCGGGTATATAATTTGGATTTGTTTTATTTAAGGGTGTTCGAGATGCAAGATACCTCTGTCAGCATGTTTTGGTTTTCATCTGTTAGGGTATTTTTTGTTCTGTTCTAGCTCAACTAGATCATAAGGCTGTTAGAATGTTTTTTATCAGAATGTTTTGGTTTTGATCTCCTAGGATGTTGGAAATACAATAAGGCTACCACTTTGTATGAGCACATACACACATAATTCAGGGGCTGTGTCATATGTGTCGTTTGTGCTCATGGCTGTTAACAGAGATATATTTACAGCATCTTGGTTCATATTGTCTGTTCATTTTGGTTCATGTGCTTATGAGCAGTTCATATATGAATATTTAACAGAGATTGTGTTAATTGAAATTGGTTTGTGTTAATTGAAATTAGGGCTATCTATTTTACATTCTTGAAGAATAGAGTGGGTGAGAATTGCACATCTCCTTGCAACACGTGTTGTATCAGCTTTCGGTTGTAGATAATCTATATGCAGTAACCAAAATTTCTCTGCATCTTTTCCAGGAGCTTTGTTCTGAGGTAATGGAACAGCTAGGAGATGTAGGTTTTCCTTCTGAAGCATGTTCTGTATATAATATGTTGAGATACAGTAAGAGAACAGTATGTAAATCTCTTCATGAGAAGGCTTTAGGCATCTTAGTTCCAGCAGGACTCCTCAAGGATGCATATATAGTTGTTAAGGTACTATGCTTTTGGCATTCGCTGCTTCCTATCTATTGTTAGCTTTGTGTATCTTCACTAAGCAAATGCCTATTGTACAGGACAATGCTGAGCTGATATCTCCACGTTTTTTGGAGAAATTTGCTAGATCTTTCATGGTATCGGGCAACATAAATTTGATTAACGATGTTATGAAAGCACTAAACCGTTCAGGATGGCGTATCAGCCAGGTGATGGTTCTGTACTTGTACCTTTTTCATTCTAGTTTGGAGCTGTACCCCAGATGGCTGGATGTTCAATACTGGTGAAATTCTTAGAGCTGGCTAGGACAGAGCAATGCTTCGAAAAATTGCATGGTGCAAGCTAGCTAAAAGTTCTTTTTTGCAACTTTGGAAATGCACTTGACATTTATGCTCTTAAATCTGCAATCACATCTCAGTTGCTCGATATTCTTTGGGAGAGCAATTCAGCGATACATTCAGAAGCCTGATAGGAAGCATCTATTGTTGTGTCTCTTGGACTGGATGACTGGTCAAGGCTATTCCGTGGACTCATGTGTCCAGGCCACAGCCAACATTCGTGAGAATTTCAGATTCTGGTATGTGTCATATGTCTGCATATAGTTTAAATCGCCCTATTATATTTATTTGTGTAATGTCTGAGCTTGAGCTTATGTCCATTTGTGTAACCTCTGGACGCTCGTGTGCATGGCAGAAACAGTTTTTTGAGTAGCAACTGGCTTGTGCTGTGACCAGTATTGCATTTTGCCTATCTGTATGCTCTAATTGCAAATTTGCAGAGATGTTTTTATTCAAATTGAACCCTGTTTTGAGCTTAGTTGTCGTCGTGCTTTCAATCTGTGAATGCTTGGTCTGTGCAAGTTAAGTTTTAAATTTGAGACTGCTACATCTGTGATGGACAATGGATGTAATAATATTAAGACTTGATGTGTGAATATATGAGTTTGAAAGCTGTTCAGTTATGTATGGGTTTATGTATGTTGAGTTGTGATTATGAATGTGCTGATTATAAATCTGCTGTACAATGGCTGTGCATGTATGAAAAAAGAAATCTGGGCTGGCTCAGCAATTTGAAACAGTGCTGCCTAGCCCAAAAAAAAGGAAGTGCGCTGAAAAAGTAAGCAGGCTGGCCCAGCATGAACTGGACAGGTTGGTAAAACAAATCCGTGGGCTGAATTATACAGTGGGCTCAAAATGGGAATTAAGAGTTGGGCCGAAACAACATTTGGGCCGAGATGGGCTAAAAAGCACCTCGTTTTATGACATTTTTTCATGGGCTTGGCCCATTTTACTCTGGTCTACAACATGGGCTTTAGCAGACCAAAATCAGGTTAATGACGTTTTTTTCATGCGCCACGTCAGCCTCTTATGACGTTTTGGATCCTACGTGGCATGGCATACGGGGCTATGACGAAAAGCAGACGTCACTATACTTAATGACGCTTTATCGTAATGTCATTAGCTTGTGACGCAAATTCCACAAACGTCACTGATAGTGGTTAGAGACGTTTGATCGGTGACGCAGGTGTTTTCGTCACGCGCGCGTCATAAACGTTGTTCAGTGACGTAAATCCCAGAAATTATGATGAAAATACAATGTCAAAAGATGACACATCTCTTGTAGTGAGGCCGTCCGCCACCTAGGCCAAGAGAGAACTTGCCTACTAGGAACAATTTGAAAGCCAACCCTAATACAAATGCCATTTGCAGTAGCAGCCATTTGCAAGGCCACCTAACTACAAGCGCCAGGCAGACCACAGAAACTACAAACACAGTGCCTAGTTCTCCTAGATTCACCAGGACCAGTGCAGCCATGTCTTCACCTAGTCCAAACACAGTGCCTAGTCCTCCTAGATTCACCAGGGCCAGTACAGCCATGTCTTCGCCTAGTGCAAACACAATGCCTATTCCTACCAGACCCACTGATAACCTGTCTGAGTAACCTACTCCCATAAACATTGTGAACCCAACAGTTTCTGCGGACAACTCGCCAGGTGGACAAAGCTCTAGGCAAAGCAATGACATCAATGAGTCGACTGAGCAATTTGATGCTGCTAATTCAGAGGATCATACAACTGAAGGAGAACCAGTCCATGACTCAGTTCTACGTAAACAATATGTGTTTCCAAGCATTAGTTTCTCCATTCAATATCTACAATTGGTACTGCTATAATAAAACATTTCTATTATTATTTGCCAATGCAGCGCCCCCAAAGAATGTCCGCAAGAAAACTATGGGTCATGGCTTAGAGAAGATGATTAATAGAGGAAAGAAGCTGGCTATCGAGGTGGCTGAAGGGAAGAAAAGACCTGAGGTCCCACTTCAAGCCGCGAAGCTGGCATCAGAATGTGGTGTTGCCCTTAGAGACAACCTGCCTATCTACAAATCTTGGAAAGAATATGATAATGAGCAGGGGCAGGTAGAAGTATCAAAAGTGCTTAGGAAAGTGGCGGTGAGACAGCTATTTCATTCTTCCAAATATTTTCATGCATTACAATACTCCCATGTGAAAATTGTGTCTAATAATTCATTTGTGTGGCTTCAGTCAAGGTTGGATGTGGATGTTAGGAATGAGGGACCAAGCAAGGCTGCATGCACTGATATCATTAAGAGGGGAGTAAGGCAGCAGAGGTATCACCTTAAAAGGAAGTACTTCGATGACTCACTGACAAGAGAATAGCTGTTGGCTAAAGAACCTCCACCTAAAATGAAGAAAGAGGAATGGATCCACCTGGTTGAGTACTGGTGTGACCCAAAGAATCAGGTCCATGCCTGCATTATCTGCATTTGTTAATATGCAATGCAAACTGTGCATGTGAATGAAACCTCTGTATTGCATTTGTGGTGCAGGAGAAATGTGCTAAGAATAAGGTAAACCGAGGCCAAGTGCAGCTTCACCAAAGGACTGGATCTAGGTCCTATATTGCCCATCGATACAGCCTGGTACGGATACTATTACTTTCTGTGTATTCCAATTATAAGGAACTGTGTGCCATTAATTAGTTCTTGCACTGAAATGTGAAATGTTATGGAGACAAACCTGATTGCCTGATGTTTGTTTGGATCCAATATGTGTGCCATTAATTACTTAGGCTTGTGAAGCCTGACAAGTACTGAAGAACAACAGCATGTGGACATTGATGGTGTTCAGCCATATAAACCGTCAGTAGATGTGTGCTTTATAGTTCAGTACAACCTGTTAGTATGTCTTTTGTATAATTAGCAGGAAAGATGGGACATTTGTAGCATAGTAATTAGCATGTGCTTTTGAAGTGTCAAGTTAGCACGTGCTGCATGATTTCTCATAATATTTGAAGTGTTAGAAAGGCGGCTTACTGTTTGTAGCCGATTGTGAGTTTGGCCCTCTGATTTCTGAGATGAGCTCCCATGTTCAGAATATTTGCGCTGTGCCGAGTGAGCTATAATCAATAGGTGTTTAGGCTCCAATTATTTTATGGAGACCATCTGAAACTGAAATTTGCAAGAGGAATTGTTATGTCATCAGAGATGATCATCATCAGTAGTAGGTGTTGTTTCTGTGTTGTTTTTCTTGATCTGTCCAGGTTGCATTGATGCACAATTTTTTTTATGTCGATGGCCAACTGGGAATCAAATACATGTGAATGTTGATTGGCAAATCATAGTACTATTTAGTGTTGTTGGCATAAAAAATCTGGAGGCAGATACTTGTATGATCTGTAGTGCATACATATTTTGGCATCTTGCTGTTGACATGTAAAAATAATTTATGGCTAATCTTATATCCCATGTTTGTCCAGCCCTCTCTTTACCTTCACGGATATCATTGTAATCCAAATTTTTTGCATGCTACAGAGGCCTAAGTACAACAACATGGATCCAGATCCTGTTGATTTCTTTGGGGAATGTATGAATAGTCCGCAAAATGGTCGTACTCCTCTTGCAAATGAGATATATGTAAGTTACATAATTATTGGATACATGTACTGTACTCAAGTAAATGCCTGGTTGAACACTGTTGTATGGCCTTGTTAAGTGGATTCATTCTATGTAGGAACATATGGTTGCAGAGAAGGAAAGAGAACCAGAAGAAGGAGAAGCACAAAAGTCTCCCTCCAAGATTGTTGCTGACAGTCTGAGCCAGATCAGCCATTCATCCACCTTCCTTCCAAACATTGGTGTCGCTCGAGTGTCGAAGACTGCCCGGTCTACATCGACAGCCGCAGAAGCACGCCTGCAAGCTCAGTTTGAGGCAACACTCCAAGCAGAAAAAGAGGAAGCTGCTAGGAAGCAGGAATAGTTGGAAGCACAACTTCTTGCTCAGCAGGCCTCACTTGAAGCCAACCAAGCAGCACTTGAAGAAAACCAAAATTTGCTGCGCCAGACCCAAGAAGAAGTGAAGGGGATGCATACCAAGTTTGAAGAGACTAATGCACTGCTGCGAGCTGTGCTGAAACTTCAGAAAGATTGAGGTAGGTCTGAATGCAGTTTCGGTTGATGATGCCTTTGCCTAAGCTTTTGCTGCCTTGCTAGAACACCAAACTTTCGCTGTTGTTGGAACTTTGTGCACTGCGTTGTCAGAACCTATGTCGAACTTATTTGCATCTGTGTGTATGTTTGAACCTGTGTGATGGAACCGTTTGAACCTGTGTGATGGAACCTGGAACTAGTGTGATGTGTTTGAACTTGCAAGCACTGTGTCTTATGCTCTGGAATGTATCTGGATGATGGCTTGGCTGAAATGTGTATGCTTTATGAGCTCTGATGAGAATGCTGGAAGGATCTGTCTGACATTGGTCATTGAATTGATACATATATTTGAGTCGCGTTCGTCATCAAATGAAAGGAAAATTTATGACGACCTAGAGTCGTCTCAAGATGTCTCTAACTACCTTACATAACAAGACAAAATGAAAATGTCACAAAATTTGCATAATTATATATGACGGTACCGTATCGTCACAATAAGTTGTCTAAATCAGGGTTCCCAGGACACAATTTATGACGGTATGCGTATTAGGTGACGAGTTCACCAACCAATATGTGACAGTCACAGTCGTCATTAAATGACAACAATATATGACGACACAGCAAAACCGTCACAAAAGGTCATCACATTTTGTGACGGTTTTCCATATTTTTGTCACAAGGTACATTTTGTGACGGTCGTTATATGACGACCTTCATGACGGTGGTTTTTCATCATACCATTCATTTTGTGACAAATTCTGTACTTTCCATGACACTTTCATTTTGTTATAAAAGCCCAGATTTTTTGTAGTGAAAGGGATGTGCACATGGGGTTATATACCCAAAAAGTAAATACCTAAACTACAGTTGTCGGTTTGTTTCTGAATTTGCGACGTGACCATGAGGTTTCGGAGGCTATCACCTCATCAATTGTGTGGGACTTTAAGTTAGCTTTCCAATAAGTCTAAGAAAACCCAAATTAGACTCCGTTTATGAAAGTTATGGGTATTTTAACGTTGATATTGTTGACTATCCCAAACTGAGTCCAAACTTACTTCAATTTTTTTATATCTTTGCTTTCTTATTTGGGAGGCATGCAAATCCATTTGAAACATGAAAATCAAACCTTCTCAATCTTTAGAAAGTCATAGTGTGGCCGGATATTACCCACACTTGTCTTGCAGCAACGGTGACCTGGCGAGGGCACTCCACGACCTCACGTGGGCAGCGAGTGCACAATCAACGTTGAGCCGTCCAGCATGTGGGCGAGGAGCGCATGACCAGCACTAGATTTGACCTCCCCCGATCTTAGCGTCATTGGATCCACCTCCCTTGACACTGCCAAGCCACTACCATCGCCAGATCCACCTCCCCCTTACCCCATGGTGCAAGGTCCGACCGCTCCCACCCCATCAAGCAACCACCATCACTTGGTCCCGTCGTCCCTAGTTGGGATAGGGCGAGGAGCGGATCCGACCGTCCCTGGCCACGGTAACACCAAATCCCTTCTCTTTCTCCAGCACGAGGGACGGTGGCCGTGCCGCCACCACCTCCTCCTTTTTTTCTTATGAATTTAGTCACCATCCCAAAAATTGTTTGTGATAATCTGCAATTTGTGATATTGTGGATGGAAATAATTTTGCTAGTCGAGATCTGATTTGAATTTTTTATATTATGGCGTAATTCAAAATTATGTTAAATATATGTACCAAAAATTCATACAAAAATTCAAAATTTTATGAATATAAGAACCAAGGATTTGACCCATAAAAATGATCAAAATTTGGCTAAAAAGTGAATCATGAATTTTTCCAAAAATTACACAAATAGAATAATATCATACAAACAAAATAATTTTGTATGAACAAAATAATTTTGTGTACTAAAAAATAATTTTGTACTAAATATATACAAATCATAATTTTAGAAACTTGAAAGGAAAATGCTCAAAAATTGTGAACAAAAAACATGTTCAATAAAGTACTGAAAACTTGAACGAAAAAATGAACCAGAACCATGCTTACAAATTTTCCCTCCCTCCAAAACATTTCAAGCTCACCCCTCCAACTCATCCTCCTTCCAATTGTGCTCTTCACTCAAATAAAAGATTTTTTGAACAATATGTCGACATGAATTTCCCTCCCCAACATCATGGATCTCGGAACACTTTCAATGGACATGATAGTAAAGGTAGCTACATACGCTTGTAGTCTTGAATTTCTGGCCCTATAAATCTAACTGCTAATAAAATAATGGGTAATGTGGTCTTCATTAGAGCTACTTTCTTTCTTCCTATTTTTGTGCAAATTTGTTGTGATAAGAATCAGTGCAGTGCTGTAATCATATTGGTTATTTTCATATAAACATAGAGAAGATATCTAGTGAACAAGGCCTCGTGGACATATGTACATACCTGATCAGGGTCATCTGATCCGAGACAAGTGATCGAGGTCAATGCAGACACGTGCCTCATCCCCACTTATATGCTTTTTTCGCAAAACCCCTTCTTGCACCCAAAACCTTTCAAAAAACCCCTAGAGCCTCCTCCCATTAATCCCCTTCTCACAGCCGCCCGCCTAGCCTCCTCCCTGCCACCGCACCGTCGCCAAACCCGGCCTCGCTCCAGGCCCCTAGCCTAGCTCTACTCCTGCTCCCCCATTTGGCTTGTTGCCTAGCCTCCTCTTTGCCGCATGACCCCAAGTAATGCACACACAATGCACCTAGTACTGTTCACCATGTGTCCAATGCAAACCAAGACACAAAACAGCCTACAAACACCAAACGATTTTCCATTTTGTCACGGAGGCACTCATTGAACAAAACCAATGGTCTCTTTACAATTTCATTAGAAGGTGTCTACTACAAGCACAAGATTACTAGAGTTGCCATGAATCTGGTACTGTTCATTGTCTCAACAACACAATTTCCCATTGACAACCGCATTGAGGCCCTTGCTTCCATTCACATTCATACAATAAAATCTTAGTTTATACAAATGCAAACTACAAGCAGGATATAAAGGTCAATTTACAGAAATAGGGGTTGGACAAAACCCATCCATCCTTGGTCAACAAGCTACAACCAAAAATCCATACACATAGATCATACAATAAAAAAAATCACATTCATGAATGCTTCGGCTACTCCCAGAGCTTTTCCATCTGCACCCTTATAATTCATGCACCGAAATCACAACTTAGTCATGAATCTGCAGCCAACAAGAACCCAAAAATGCCTTAAAATTATTCTTTGAAATTTCTTCAAGTCAAAACTTTTACAACTGTTGACTTACATTGTGATGCTGAGGTAGACGAGGCGGAGTAGACGGCAACATTGATGGCGGAGGAGGTGGCGGTGTTGATTAGTTATTTGAGTACGAGAAGGGGCAGGAACAGGATGGGCAGGGCCGACGCTGAGGGAGGGAGGCAGCAATGAGGGCTGGTGTGTGGTTGGTGGATTGTCACTAGAGCAGGGCTGGGCAGGGGCAACAGCCTCCCCTAACCCTTGCTCGGTCACAGGAGGAACGGGATAAAAGGTGTTCGGGAGGGGATAAAAGGTGTTCGGGCTATAGGAAGATGGCACCCAGGAGGGTTATCACAAAATTGTCCAGAGCATGCGTGGGGTAAAAAGCAAAATGTCATAAGTGGGTTGGGGAGCCACCAGCCTCCATCTAGGCCACCATCTTGGATCAAAGTCCGGAGAGAGTTTGTCCGTATGTCTATGAATTAGGCCTTGTTCACCAGATATCTTCCTATTAACATAATATAAGACTATCAGTGAAATGTTGGGGTAAACCTAATGATATAGATGGGTGCATTGCATGAGATAGGTCGATAATCCACATAGGTAGATTGAGTTGATTAGCATCCATTGGGGCTAGCATAGTCACACACATCGCTGAATATATCGACACTAACAAATTTTCTCAGAGGTGCTCAAAACATTTGTATTCAATTGGATAACACCGACTACATATTCAATGGCGTGTTGTGTCTGAGAACTGCTAACCCTTTATAAAGGGAGCTTCTATAGTATCCACGAATTGCTGTGAATCGTCCATTCATTTTAGAAAATTGTATGGAGTATTTGAGTACTTTCTCTTCTTAGGGTACTTAAATTTTGATCCATGTAATTTGCATCATGATTCATGCCCCACGTGGCTCCAACGAACCGACAATGAGACTCCATCAGCGCTCTGCGCGAGGCTAGAGTTTGGGTGCTCTAGTGCTTGGGGTATAGAGGGAGGAGGGGTGCGGCGGACCAGTGGTGGGCGACAGTAGCGACGGGGCGGCGGCGGCGTCACCGGAGACATGGGTTGAAGGAGGGAGGTGGTGGTGGAGGTCGGCGATGACGCCATGCATGAGTGGTTAGGAGGTTGTGGGAGGCGGTGGCAGATCTAGTGTTGATAGCTGCCAGAGACGAGGAAGGAGGGTGGCGGGGAATCTCATTAGAGAGGAGGAAGGAGGGTAGCCTGGAATGGAGCTCGTGGGAATAGGGGAGAAGGGTGGTGTAGGAGGAAGGCAGGAGCGGCGGTGATGATGGTGGGGGCTTTTTGGTGGGCGGCACCAAGACCGGGGATGGCGACGGCGTGGCGATGGGTGGTGGTGTGGTAGCGGCGACGACTGGGTGAGTGGCAGCTAGGGTTTAGAGGGAGGGAAGGAGGTGAGGAGAATTTATATGGACTGGGGGTTGATATCCTTTAAATCTAGGTCTAATAGCTCAAAAATGAAGTAACCCTTAACAAAAAAAAAGTTGGTTTCCACCAGACCACGTTCATTTTAATTTAATCAATCAAATTAGTTAGGATTTAATTCTAACTCGTGGAGGAAATATCATTATCTCGGCAGCAAACTTGTAACTACATATAAATCTTTTCTGGAAAAGGCACGTACTGCTGCCGCTGCCGCCACTCCTAATCTCGTAGGCCCAACCCATAATGCGCAGTAAACTGTTGATCCAGCCGTATGGTGTGTCCTCGTCATCGTTATTAGCAGCTTAAACACTGCCCTGCTGTGACTGCGATTGGGCAGCCTCAGGCCCTCCGTGATGCGTGCAGCCTTCTGTCTAGTCAATCGACGGGCGCTGCTTTGGTAGGCATCGACTACAAGATGTTCTAGTACAAAGATCTTTAATCGACCTCATATTCTAGTTAGAAATAATTAACAATCTGATATTGTAACTATAAAAACTTAACACCGGTTTGAATAATAATTTGATTCTCCGACAACAAATCACTAAACTACTCTGTTCTGCCACAAAAGGAAGTCGTTTTGGGTTACATGCGATCAAACATTATAAATTATAGTTATCAATAACTTCACAATATTTAGAATGGACACATAAAAATGATATATGTAAATTTGTCTTGAAAAATATTTTCATAATATTATAATATTATTTAGTTTCAAAATATATTTAATAAAAATGAGTGGTCAAAATTGTATACTAGATACCGTATCAATATCCAAAATGACTGGCTTTTGTGGGAGTAACATGCACAATTAATGTGGGCTGCCCAACAATTGTCTTGTCTTGAATTTTTTGTACGAATAATCTATTTTTTTATTCAAAATTACAAAAATATACCCGCTGTAACATTTTTTATACAAATAGGTTGGGTCGTACGAACTCCTTATGTTGATGACCTCCTCGTTGCCCCTCTTGCGCTCCGCCTTCTTACGGAGGTCATCGTTCTGCTCTTCAAGAATATCAATCTGTGCCTCCAAATCAAAGATTCGCTCCCACAATATATGCACGTACGTCAAAATATACCCTTCATGGGGAGGATCGATCCATCGCACAAAGTCACATTTATCCATCTGCTACAAACGAACGTTAACATCGAAGCTATATGTCAGACCCAGATTTTACAATCCGGAATCTACTGTGTTTAACTGCACTATTCCCTGGATCAGTAGATAGTTGTCACATCCCAAAATTTGGCTTTTTGAAAAAATTTAAATTCAAATTAATTATTTTAAGGTAATTGGATTTTACTTGGCTTTTTAATTGCCTTTCTGGATTTTCTGGAATTTAAAAACTATTTTTAGAGTTTAAAAAGTAATTCAAAATATGAAAATTAAATATCAACAATAGTTGGAAATAATTTTATTAAGTCCAAAATATCTCCAGGAGCTTCTGTGAATTTTCTGGAATTTTTGGAGGTATTTTCTTATTTTTTCTGAGGCCTAAATAATTTTCTAGCCTTTTCTGAAAATCGAAATCAAATTCTGAAAATAAAATCCCTCCCTTTTTCCTCCAGCCGACGCGTGGACGGCCCAGATCCGCCCACGTCGCCGCTCGGCCTGATCCTGGCCGCACCTCCCTCCCCCTCGCTGTCCAGCGGGCCCGGCCCGTCAGCCGGCGGCCCCGCCTTCCCCTCCTCCTCGCCCGACGCGTGGACGGCTCGGAGGAGCCGCGTCTTCGCGCCCGGCCTCAATCCACCGCCCGATCTTTTCCCCGAGCCGCGTGGCAGCCATCCGCACCGCCCGCCCGCTCCCTCCTCTCTCTCACTGCACGCAGGGCCCACCTGTCGGATCCGTCGTCCCCGCGGAGCCGCCTCTTTCCTTTTCCTTCCCCCTCTTTCCTTTTTCGCCGGCCGACCGAGACCGCGCCGGATCCCGCCTTGCCTTACCCGGCCCCCCTCGGTTTTGGAAGTCCCGGACGCCGCCGCGACCGAATCCCCGATCTCCCGGGCTCCCCTTCCATCGGCGCCCCCTCTTTCCTGTTTCTCCCCCTTTCCTTCCTTTTTCCGGCCGACACACCGGCGAGCAATTGCGCGCCCGTGTCCCCTCCTCCGCCCCTATAAATAGCACCCTCGGCTCCGCCTCCTCCCGCACCACCTACCAGAGCACTCCACCTCTCTCCCTAAGCCCCGAGCGCCGTCGCACCGCGAGTTCCCCGTGCGCCCGCGGTAGGTACTCCGGCGAGCCTTCGCCGCCGCCTCGGTCATCCCCGGAGCCCGCCGTCGCCATCTCGAACTTCCTCGCGCCCGGGCGAACCTCCCCGACACCTCAGCCGCCCCTCCCCGCCGCCGGAGCGCCGTCGCGCCGGAGGACCTGAGCCAGCTCCGCCACCTCCTCGTCGCTGGCCTTCTCCGCTCGTCGCCGCACTTCGTTGACCCCTCCAACCGGACCCCCTCCGCACCAGGATTACATATCACGCACCGCCAGAACCTCTCCGGCCTCCCCTCGCCGCCGACGACCTTGCCTCCGTCCACGGCTGCCGGACCACCCGAAGGTACCCCTCAAGAGGGTTACCTACCCTTATTGGGTAGGCAAAGCCTCCCCGCTCACTTGGCTATCACCGCTCGCTCTCCCCTTCCCCGACTCCCTCGGCGCGCGTTCGAGCCCTCGGCTCCGCACGCGGAGGTTGAGTTTTTCTTAATTAAACCGCGCTAACAAGTGGACCCCACCCGTCAGTGGCAGCTGTCCTCGCAGGCCACTGCCGCCTGGGCCCCACCCCTCTGTGCTGTCTCTGACAAGTGGGCCCGGAGTCCAGTGGGTCCCATGTGTCAGAGGTCGAGTCAGTGGGCTCACTGTCCAGTGGGTCCCACATGTCAGTGACCGCCAGTGGTTGCTGTTCAGTGGGCCCCACCTGTCAGTATTCCGAGAATAAAAATAAAAGAATAAAATCTAATATTCCAGTGGGCCCCACCTGTCAGAAATTTGGGAATTTCTAGATTTATTCAAATCTGAGATTTTCAAATGAGCATAACTTTCTCATTTTACCTCCAAATCCAGCCATTCAAATTTCTAAATTCATCTAAAATCATAATCTATCCAACTATGGCCTCTGTTGAATTTTTGGATTTTATTGGAATTTTATTTGTATTTATTTGCTTGTTGCTTCGTCTTTTCTCGCGTAGATTCCAACGTTGTCGACGATCCCTCTTCACAGCAGCAAGAAGACCCAGAAACCCTGCAAGAAGGCAAGTCTCCTTTGATCATCTTGAGCCTATGCTTTTGAAATGTTTTTAAAATATTTTAAATTATGTGCATTGCTATTTACATAAAGTCACTAGTTCAAATCTTTAGGAATTAGTTATTCCAACCTTGTTATGCCCTCATTTGACTTTGATTGTCATGTACATTGTCACCCTAGAACTCCCTTTGTCTCAATAATGAGATTACTATTAATCTTTGTGAATAATAGAATGGTAGGTTAATGCCTAGTCTTGCTATCTAATAACTCCGGAAAATCTTGAAAATGGGAAATTATGGTTTATTATTTAATCCTTGTGTTTGAAAGTGAAGTGGCAATTGGAGTTGTCACTGTGATTTAAAAATAAAATAAAAATGTGAAAGATGGTTTAGATTAGGGTGGATGGCTGTTTGGGTTGGTGCAGTAAGCACGAGAACTTGTTAAGTGTATGTTCCACCCTAGTCAATTAAGGACCGACGCTTGTGTTTGTCCAAACTGAGCATTAACCGTACAACCACAAGTCTATATGGGTACGACCTAGCTGACTAACTTATGATAGTCTAGTTTAGGTGCCACCAGTGGAAAGTGGGTGCCAGGGATGGACTGGTTATTCACAGTGAGGGACAGGGATTTACTGTACTCATATGGCGCAAGAGGGGACTTCAGATTGGGCGGATTTAACCCTTCTGCGGTGAAACCTCAGCGGGTGGTATCTAGCTAGATTAGAGTAAGGTAAAAGCTTTGTGATATTTTATCTGGGTCTCATGCCAAAGGAAGCGTGTTGACTTTTAGGATAATTTATCTCTTGTGGGTAAAGTTGTACAACCTCTGCAGAGTGTAAAACTATTCGAATAGCCGTGCCCACGGTCAAGGGCGGGCAAGGAATGCATTCACATGGTAGATTTCTGGCTTTGTTTTAAAATCAAAAGTTTTGTATTCCGAGGGTGGAGGGAACTCTCGGAAGGGAATCCTGGCGGATGGAGCCAGAGAGGGTGGATGGAACCCGCAGTTTAAAACTTGACCAATGGTAATTGGTTAGCTAGTGTTGGTAGTTGGAACCCTCACTAGAAAGTTAATTCTGTGAAAACATTTACTTCATTAGCTTGATGCCTTCGAAAATAATTAGTAGTAATTGAAATTTTAAAATGTTGCTTTGTGCAAAAGAACCATATGGCCTTCCTTTGTTAAGCCTTGCATCTATGTATTTTTCCCAAGACTTGCGGAGTACTTTATGTACTCACATGCTACACTTAAAAATAAATCTCAGAGGAAGTTGAAGCTCAAGAAGGTGCCTACGACTACTGCTTCGCTTGTGGCTGTGATGGATTCTTCCCGGAGGACTAGGTCGCGCTTCCCCAGTCAATTGCCTGTGGCATCTTGATGGGTCTACTTTGATTTCACTTTGCTTCCGCTGTGTTTTGATTGTGCGAGGTCTTGAAACCTCCAATGTAATAATGAGACCTGGTGGTCAGTACTCTTTATAATTGTAATAAATACGTTGTTGGTGATGTTTTCCATTCTGTTTGACTGTGTGCACTAGCTTTGATCTGGGACTAGTGCTGTAATACACAGAGGGTCCGGGTTTGATAATCCGGGGGCCCGACAATAGTGCACACAGTTACAGTTATGGACATCAAAATACATATCATGCGGAAGCGTAAATATAATAACAAACTTACTCATGGGCCGATGAGGCCGAAATCAATAAATTGTAGCAGCGGAAGAACGAAGCACACAGGTGGGACCTTCAGGACATGCCCACAGGCAGCCAACTGGAGGTTCGCGACCTATTTCCTGACATCTTCATCTTCTTCGCCATCGTGATCCAAGAGTATTATTGAGCGTAGTGATCTGATTTCCTGCTTCTGAATTTGTCGCAAAAGCGAGCGTGAGCACTCTGACCCCGTGCTAAGCGAGCCAACACACGAATGCAATATTTAACATTTATGGCTAACCAAAGGATGGCTTAGGTTTATTTTCTTTTTGCGAAGAGTGCTTTTGAATACAATTATATAAAAATCATTAAGACCTAGCCATTTGATTACAAGTACATATTATGGACACATGCAATATTAATAGTGATTCAGATTCCATCCACCGTTACATGGCATCTGCACCATATAGCAATTCTTCAGCGTTATAGCCGCTTAACTTACCACTGGGACGACACCCAGGACAATTCCAAACCAGGGCAGTCCATCGCCCTACAAGTTCCCATTCCCGGTTTTCAATATTTTGTAAACAGAACTATATCCAGTTAAGTTCCCATGTCCGCCCTTGACCGTGGGCACGGCTATTCGAATAGTTTAGACTCTGCAGAGCTTGTACACTTTCACCACAAGAGATAATCAACCCATTGGCCCACATGATACCTTAGACATGTGGTTGAGCAGATCATCACAGTGACTTTTCAAATTATCAAAGTCCTCTTGTCATCTCACCTTATGGGAAACTGCCCACTTGCGGTGGGTCCCATCTATGCGCGGGATGTTTCCCACAGCTACTAGCGTACGAGCTCCACTCCCCTCCGCGCTAGCACGACTGGGAAACTTCACCCTCCACTGGTGTCCCTTCAGGCCTCCCTTGCCATAGCATAGTCCCTTCACACCCCCTACCAGTGAGATGAGTCTGGGATTTCGACAAATTTACTTAGCCAAGTCGTACTTTACAGACTTGTGGTTGTACTGTTTTACCTGGGAGGTCATGACAAGATTCGGTCCTTAGCTGTATCTGGGCGGTCTATCACTAACCCAATTTTGTGCTTCCACTGCACCACACATACACACCTTCGAACCAATCCGCCCAGACATTTAAGCAAGTTGGGGATTTTGGGAGCATAAAATAATCATATCGAATATACCAGTCATTATTCCCATGACTCCCCAAACCAGTTTCTCATGGTTAAAATGTTGATGATGTTTTGGGCATTTCAGCGCCCCAGGTATACTTATGCAGTACTAGGCGTAGCATATCATTATGGACTTATTTTCGAAATGTTACCGCTATAATTTTACTAGGGCGACAAGGTTCATACATTCAAATATTTCAATAGAGGGTGTAATATTATTCAAGGTAAACAGTGGCGTATAACTAGAATATCAAATTTAGCATGTATTTGCATAAAAATAACAGCATGCAATTTGTTAATTTAAAACAAAGTAATTTGCATGAAGTGTAGGTTCAACATGATCAAAGTATTGACTCGCCTGGCGCAGTTTATCGCGGTCTTGAGCTCACTCAAGCTTTCTCGTTGTTGGTCTTTATCTTCACCTCGATCTTGATCTTACATGATCCTTTAAATCTTCAGGACTCCAATTTCTAATTACGCGATATCCAACTGAATCCAAATAAATGCAATAATTCAAAAGGTCCAATAAATCCGAATAAACTCAATTTAGTTTTATTATGATTTAATGAGTGATTTGAGGCAATGTTGATTGGGTGCAGAGGACTGACGGGGTCACACAAGGCTGGGACAAAGTGATGGTTGGGTAGAAGGAAACTCGACGAAGCAGAGGCTGAGGAGGGTTCGTGATACAGGGATATTGACGATGTTATTCTTACTTTGAATTTGAGGATGGCACCGAATACCACGGGTTAACCCATCTTATTTAATAACTTCTTTTTATTATTTTTATATTTATCAAGGAAGTTCCATGAGCCATATTAGACCTATGGGTAGACGTAAGACTGTAGTGGAGTGTAGGGTAGTGCCTTGTCCAACATCAACTTTGTAGGAGTTAGGGCATGAGTTATATACACGACGTATATGAATTTTTTTGGTTTGTCGAATTAATCTTATAGCTTATATTTTTAGAGGTTTGAGATGTATTTATTTATTTTTAGGTCACGTTAATATTACCCTGTTCATTAAAATACAAGGTGGTAAAATTACTTTATTTACCGATTACATAGGGATTTTTGTAGGTACTCCAACATGACTTTTTAATTAAAGAGGCTCTTCAGATTAGGTATCGTAGATATTCTGCGTATATTTTAATTATTATTACCGTGTTGACGTTATTATTATTGTTATGTAAATTTATTTATCTAGAACCAAGCATGCTATACTTAGGTCATACTTTACTATCAATATTCTACCGTGAGAGACCAGGTGGTCGTGACTCCATGTGAATGATGAGTAATTGACAAAGGTTTAGGATAGTCGAGTTTGGTTTGAGTGGTTCGGAGTCGAGCCGTTGCGTGGCGCAATCGGGCTCGGTCGGACTTTGGTCAAACTTGGTCATTTGGGCTTATGATGTATATTCTAATGTTTCGACAGGTTTGGACTTCGTCTGTGGTAAGTATGATGGTATTTACGCTTTCATGTGTCGAGCGGTGCTATTTGACGTGTTTTCTTGTCTGTGTGACTGCAGGACATCGGGTGGAGTCGTGGCGAGACACGTGGACCGGACTAGGCGCAGGTGGCGCTGAGGTCAGAACGGTCGGGATGTGTCGAAGACGATGTAGACTCGAGGTGGTTGCGAGGCGTGCGAGGCAAGGAGCGCGGAAGCTTCCCGGAAGATGCAGGAGGGGCGAATCGGGAAATTTGCGAGGCTGCACAAGCGGGAGCGGGCACCGTTGGATTTAGCAGGCGTAACGGGGCGGAGACCCGTTAGCCAAGGCTATAAATAGGATTGAGGGGCTGCATGCCCACTTGAGCACTTGTGATAGAATTAGGGTTTTAGAGTCAAAAGAGGCTTTAGGAAGGTTGTTTCCTTTAGCTCTTTAGTTGATGTGAGTTGGTGGTAGAGGCAGAGTGTGCTCCCTCTGTGTCTCTACGATGGTTTCTATGTGAGTCTCCTCTCTGTGTGTGTTCTTCCTCCCAAGAAGTGGTGAGATTCTTGGTGTTCTTGAGGATTGAGAGGGAGATGAGAGATTGTAATCACTCCTCTTGTATCAATCGGGGTATGGGGACGTAGCTCAGTTGTAATCCCTGAATAGTTTGAATGAAAATCTGAAGTTTCTTTTCTCTGTTCGTAGCCTCTGTTCTTCGTTTCCCTCTTTGCAAGTTTTCTTGATTTTCGTTGTTTTGAGTTCTTGCTTGCTGGGAAGGCCCAAAATGGGTTGCTCTATGATGGGAGGATGCCTCAAGATCATTTGATTGATTTCCCCTAGAGCAAACTTCAATTAATTCCATAATTTGGTTTTTGAGCTCTCTCTGTTCGTGAGTTGCATTTTCTAGGGTTTTGGTGAAAACGAGATTTTCTTGTTGAGATGGCTTGAGATTTGGCTTGAGGAGTCCAGAGGCTGTCTAATAGCTATCCTCAAAATTTCATAGCCAAAGGACCAACGGTTTAGGAGTAATTTGGATTTTTGAGTTTTCTCTGAAGTTTCCCTGAATTGCTAGGGTTTTGAATTAAATCTTGATTCCCTTCTTGGCTTGAGCTGAAATTTGATCTGGGCTATCCCTTGACTATTGCTATCTTACTTGCAAAATTTCATAGTCAATGGATCATGGATTCAATGGGAATTATGAGTTTTAGTGCTGCTCACTGATATTTTCAGGTTTTGCCCCATATTCTGAATTTCTTGTGGTCTTGTGTGTTGTCCTTGTTTTTGAAGTCTCTAGGTTATTTGGTACAAGGTCTTAGCCTTGTGGTAAGAAAAGATTGGAGGAATTTCATCTCTCATTTTCAGTTTGTGGGTGATCTGAAATTTTATTGCTGCAGATTTCAGGCAAAAAACTGCTGCTGTTTACTGCTGTTTTCAGCACTACTTTGCTGCAGTTTTCAGCCACAAGTTGCTGCAGATTTCAGCCAAAAACTGCTGCTGTTTACTGCTGTTTTCAGCACTACTTTGCTGCAGTTTTCAGCCCCTTCCAGCTGCAGTTTTCAGCTGAAATTGCTGCTGTTTTCATCATCTATTTGCTGCTGTTTTCAGCAGTCAAAATCAGCAATTTGAGGTGCAGTTTTCAGTCCATTTGTGGTGCTGTTTTCAGCCAATTGAAGTGCAGTTTTCAGTCCAATTGAGGTGCTGATTTCAGCCAATTAAGGTGCAGTTTTCAGTCAATTTGTGGTGCTGTTTTCAGCCAATTGAAGTGCAGTTTTCAGTCCATTTGTGGTGCTGTTTTCAGCCAATTGAAGTGCAGTTTTCAGTCCATTTGAGGTGCTGATTTCAGCCAATTGAGGTGCAGTTTTCAGCCAAAGTCCATTCTATTTTTTTGCCTTCAGTTTTCAGCAGAAATCAGTCCTGTTAGGGCAGCATTAGTTTCTCTTGTTGTATGCCCTGTTTGGAGCTTGTCTTCCAGTGATATGTCTCCTTTTTGAGCAAAGTTTGGTTGTATGGTAACAAGACCTTTCAGTGAGCGTGTTTCAACTGTTTCATAGCTTTTGTAGCTATTGGAAGAGTAGAGTTCTTGTGAATACTTTGAGGGGAATTCTGAAGAGGTCGACATTCACCCCCTCTCTGTCGCCATTTCGGTCCTACAATTGGTATCAGAGCCGGTTAGCTCTAATTCATAGATCTTAACCGGTCTCAAGAGCCATGGCGACGGACAAGTACTCCACCAAGCCGCCCGTTTTCGATGGCATCGATTACCCCTTCTGGAAGAGCCGAATGGAGACATACATCCAGGCTCAGGGGTACGCCATCTAGCGGAAGGTGAAGGTGCGATATGTTGTTCCTGCCGATGAGAACATCAACGTGGCAAACATGCCCGATGTTGAGGCAAATGCGAAGGCAAGGAACATCATTATCCAGGGCTTAAGCAGAAGCGAATTCAATCGCATCTCTCACCTGTCGTCCGCCTACGATATCTGGGTGACCCTCGACGCATATCATGAGGGCACCACCCAGATTAAGACGGTTCGACAGGACCAGTTCAAGTGAGAATACAACAAATTCGAGATGCTTGCTGGTGAGTCCCTGGAGGAGTGCTTTTCGCGATTTCACAAAATCTTGAGCAACCTCCGAGCGGTCGGTCTCACATACCACGACTTGGACAACGCTCGTCAGATGCTTGCGGCACTCGATCTGCGTGTGTGGGAGATGAAAGTGACCACCATCAAAGACACGACAGACCTCTCGACCTTGACTCTTGACGCGCTGTACTCGCGCCTCAAGACTCACGAGATTGACGTTGTCTCTCGTAGGTCGAAGTCACAGTCGATGGCTTTGGTCACCGATCCCAGTTCAACTTTTGGTCTCTCTTCTGAGTCTTCTTGCGGTTTCTCCCTTGCTCTCTGTGACATAACTGATGATCAGTTAGAGCAGCTTGCGGATGATCAGCTGGCCCTCCTAGCCCGAAGGTTTTCTCATGCCTACAATGGTAGGAGAGACAGAAAGAGAGGAGGACCAGTCATCAGCTTCGAGTGTGGTGGCCCCAACCACATCCGAGCAAACTGCCCCAAGCTTGGGAAGGGTAAAGGTGACTACGACGGTTCAGGCAAGAACGACTACACCGACAAGAACCGCAACACGAAGCCTTCAGCACCTGCTCCGGGAAAGAAGAAGTTCCGCAACTTCGGGAAGGCCAAGAAGCTCTTCCACCGCGTCCTCACCGCCTTCGACGACCTCGACCTCAGCGAGGTGGAGGGATGGAGCGACGACGACGGGACGGGTGACCAAGAGCCCAAGGATGGCGGCGACGACTTCTCCGGCATGTGCTTCATGGCCCTCGAGGGCGAACTCAGCGACAGCGAGCTGTACTCCGACTCGGACGAGGTTCGCCGGGTAGGGAAGGAGAAGGTTTGGCTTGTAGACTCCGGTTGTTCTCGTCATATGACCGGAGACTCCCGTTGGTTCTCCTCCCTAGCCCGCGCTCCAGGTGATGAGACGATCACCTTCGGAGACGCTTCGTCTGGGCGCGTCATCGCCAAAGGTACTGTGCGTATTAATGCCTCCTTTATTCTTAAGGATGTTGCCTTGGTTAGTAAGCTACAGTACAATTTGCTTTCCGTTTCTCAGCTTACCGATGATGGTTTCGAGGTGAGCTTCAAGAAAAACAATTGCAAAATTCTTGATTCTTCGGGTAGTCTGGTTTGCGGGATTTCTCATTTTGGGAGAATCTTTCGTGCTAATTTTTCTGAGTCTTCTGGTGATCCTCTCAGGTGTTTAGTTGCTTCTGAGTCCCGCGACCTCTCTTTCTGGCATAGGAGACTTGGTCATGTCGGATTTGACCATTTGACCCGATTTAGCGGCCACGACCTCATTCGTGGTCTGCCGAAGCTCAAGATGGTCAAAGATCTAGTCTGTGCTCCATGCCGGCACGGCAAGATGGTTGCCGCTTCTCACCCTCCGGTCACAGTTACTATGACCGATGCACCGGGACAGCTGCTCCATATGGACACTGTTGGACCAGCTCGAGTGCAGTCAGTTGGAGGGAAGTGGTATGTTCTTGTCGTGGTCGATGACTTCTCGAGGTATTCTTGGGTGTTTTTCTTAGCCTCGAAGGATGAAATATTTTCACATTTCCGAGGTCTTTTCGGTAGGCTTTCTGTTGAGCTCCCGGGTGCCTTATGAGCGATCCGCAGTGACAATGGCACGGAGTTCAAGAATTCCTATTTCGAGAGTTTCTGTGGTGAGACAGGTGTAGAGCACCAGTTCTCTTCTCCGCACGTCCCACAACAAAATGGAGTTGTGGAGAGGAAGAACCGTACCTTGGTCGAGATGGCCAGGACGATGCTTGATGAGTACTCTACACCGCGGAAGTTTTGGGCTGAGGCTATAGCCACCGCGTGCCATGTCTCAAATCGAGTATTTCTTAGGGCACACTTGCACCGCACTTCTTATGAGTTGAGATACGGGCGAAAGCCCAGTGTTTCTCATTTTCGCGTATTTGGTTGCAAGTGTTTTATTTTGAAGTCCGGGAACCTAGACAAGTTCGAGTCACGCTCTTGTGATGGGATCTTTCTAGGTTACTCGCCTTCTTCGCGGGCTTATCGGGTTTGGAACTGCGAGTCTAGTAAGATGGTAGAGACCTGTGAGGTTACTTTCGATGAGGCCAGTCCAAGGACTAGGCCCGATATCTCAGGTTCTTTAGAGCAGTCTGAGCCCATCTTCGTGGATGATGAGGATGATGGAGATGAGGGTTGTCTACCCGATCCAATCCTTCATCCACCCCTTGAGGTGCCGTCTTCCACCGCACCTCGAGGTGATCAGCCTCTGCCTTCCGCTTCTTCTGGAGCTAGTGGCTCTGTTCCTACCTCTTCTGCTCATGAGGTAGAGACCACTTCTTCATCTCATCCAGGACCTCCTAGACACATTCAGAAAGCTCATCCCTCCGAGCAGATTATTGGAGACCTTTTCGAGCGTGTGACCCGCTCAAAATCTGGCTTATCTCAATTCTGTCTCCATTCTGCTTTCATTGCCTCCTTTGAGCCCAAAGATGTTTCTCATGCTTTATCTGATGAGTCTTGGGTCAATACCATGCATGAGGAGCTAGAAACCTTCGAGAGAAACAAGGTCTGGTCGCTTGTCGAGCCCCCGCGAGGTCACAATATTATTGGGACTAAGTGGGTGTTCAAGAACAAGCAGAGCGAGGATGGAGTGGTTATTCGAAACAAGGCTAGACTGGTAGCTCAGGGGTTCTCTCAGATTGAGGGTCTAGATTTTGAGGAGACCTTTGCCCCTGTAGCTAGACTTGAAGCCATTAGAATCCTGCTTGCCTTTGCAGCTTCTAAAGGTTTCAAGCTTTACCAAATGGACGTCAAGAGTGGCTTTGTCAATGGCTTTATTGAGGAAGAGGTCTACGTCCGACAGCCTCCTGGTTTCGAAAACCCCAAATACCAAAACCATGTCTTCAAGCTTTCCAAAGCTTTGTATGTACTTAAGCAAGCCCCTAGAGCTTGGTATGGGAGGCTTAAGTCCTACTTGTTAAGTCATGGTTTTGAGATGGGTAAAGTTGACAAGACCTTGTTCATTCGCCGGCATGGCACTGACTTTCTGCTCGTCCAAATCTATGTCGATGACATTATCTTTGGCGGCTCTTCCCATACTCTGGTTTCACAGTTCTCGGATGTCATGAGCACCGAGTTTGAGATGAGTATGATGGGGGAGTTGACCTTCTTCTTTGGCTTCCAAATCAAGCAGTCTCGGGAGGGTACATTTCTTCATCAAAGAAAGTACACTCGTGACCTACTGAGACGCTTCGACATGAGCGATGGTAAGCCTGTGTCGACTCCCATGGCTTCTACAGCCTATCTTGACCCAGATGAGGATGGCGAGAAAGAGTTCAGAAGTATGATCGGCTCCCTTCTTTACCTCACTGCCTCGAGACCAGACATACACTTCTCTGTGTGTCTGTGTGCTTGTTTCTAGGCTTCTCCTCGCGTATCTCACCGCCAGGCGGTGAAGCGCATCTTTCGGTACCTTCGAGCTACCATTGACTATGGTATCTGGTACTCTTCCTCATCCTGTCTTTCCTTGAGAGCCTTTTCGGATGCAGACTTTGCTGGCTGTAGGATAGATAGGAAGAGCACTCCGGCACCTGCCAGTTCATTGACACTTCTCTCGTTTCCTGGTCTTCGAGGAAGCAGTCCGGTGTTGCACATTCCACTGCAGAGGCCGAGTACGTTGCTGCTGCCAGTTGCTGCAGCCAGGTACTTTGGATGGTTTCGACCCTGCGGGACTTTGGGTTAGCCTTAGACAGTGTTCCACTCTTTTGTGATAACACGTCTGCTATCAACATTGCTAAGAACCCAGTGTAGCACTCTCGGACCAAGCATATTGATATTCGCTTCCACTTCCTTAGAGACCATGTAGAGAAAGGTGACATAGTGCTCCAGTTTGTGGAGAGTGACCACTAGTTGGCTGATATCTTCACCAAGCCTTTGGACAGTTCGAGGTTTTCAGCTCTGCGGGGAGAGCTTGGGGTGGTTTGTCCTTACGGACTGTAGTGAGGGGAGCTTGGGCTTTACTGCTTTATTATATTAATTATGCTTCTGTCTCATTTCTGTTGCATTGCATTTGCGGGTGCATTGGGTTAAGTCCTTCTAGCATAGGTTAGAGTGTTTCTTGTGTTGAGTTGCTTAGACTTCTTACTCTTATCTTGTGCTTCCAGGAGTAACTATTTCTTATCTCACTAGGTTGAGCTCACTCACTTCTTGTAGGTTCTAGCGAGGGTTGGGCCACCCTCGGGTAGACAGGGTACGTGTTTGCTCTCTAGTGTGTGTTCGACGATCAGCTGTTAGTCCTGGAGTCATTTGGGGTAGATGAGAGTCAGTTTAAGCCATAGTTGCTTCTATATCTTTTCTATGCTTTAAGGACTGCCTGTTTGGTTTTCTTTGCCAGCTTCTCGATTTTATTGCTTTGGTTCAGGGGGAGTTCATTTGGGAGCTTCTGAAGCTTAATTTTGACATAACTCAACTTGAACTAAAAGTTGCATCTAATGTTGAGGGGGAGCTGGACTTTCTTGCATTTTCAGCATTCTAGCATTATAATCAATCTGCATTGAGCCTTGATTATTATCCTGTTATGACATGCCTCAATGCTTTACACCTTGCCATGTCTTGTGCTTAGCTTGCTAGATTTATCATGACTTCATATGTGTAGACTAGCTTTCTGCCATGATAAGTTAATTAAAATTGCTCAACTTAAATTAAAATTTGTCATGTTAGCACTCGAGATTAGTCTTGCTTGAGCTATCCCTTTATGATTTATGCCATGTCAAATAGGCTGAGTTGAGTCTTGAATCTAGGTTGAATCTTAGATTGAGCTATTTTAGCATCTTGATACATCATGAGTTAGCACAATCTGTTAAAAAGCAAAAGGATCTCTTTTTATGTGCGAAAAAACTGATTTCACCAATTCTTTCTCATGAGACGGCTTGCCTTTGCACTAGGCATGAACTCAGGGGGAGTTTTGGATGACCTGGACTATCTTCTTAAGCTTCTCGCTTGGAGTAGTCGCATAAGGCTTGAGATCTAGCACATGATAAAATTTTTGGTTGGAAACAGCTATAAGCTTTAAAAGAAAATATGTCAAATGTGCAAGATTTGCTTAATCACCTAAAGATGAAAAGTGCTTAACCGAATGATAAACTCTTGATCTTGTAGCACTCTAATTGACTCAACACTAGCTTCTTGTTTTCGCTTAGCTTATTGACATGGCCTGAGTCATCCTTAGATATCTCTAGTTAGACTTTGCTCATTGATGACTTGATATGCTCACTAAATGCATTACATTTCAGATTGTCATCTTTGTGCTCTAGCTGGTTTATATATATGTTGTCATGATCTAGATAGCGTTTTTTTTAGTTATGGCTTGGTGTATTACATTATGGTCAATATGGATAATTCTCATGGATCTAAATGCTTAACTAAACAAACTTCAGTCATATTCATCCATTGACATGTCATATTCTCTCTATTGCATCTTGATGTGTTTATTTTCAAAAGGGGGAGAATAGAGAAGAAAAAGTCTGTTGGGAACAATTTAGAGCTTTGGAGATCAATTTGCTCTTTCAGTTGTTGCTCTAGTGTTCCTTCTGTCGACATGGTCATTAGCTTCATTATCTTCTTTGGACCATGTTGGAAGATTGAGAGACCAGGTGGTCGTGACCAACTTCATGCTTTTTCTAAGTTTGTCAATATACTCATCAAGGGGGAGATTGAGAGACCAGGTGGTCGTAACTCCATGTGAATGATGAGTAATTGACGAAGGTTTAGGATAGTCGAGTTTGGTTTGAGTGGTTCGGAGTCGAGCTGTTGCGTGGCGCAATCGGGCTCGGTCGGACTTTGGTCAAACTTGGTCATTTGGGCTTAGGATGTATATTCTAATATTTCGACAGGTTTGGACTTCGTCTGTGGTAAGTATGATGGTATTTACGCTTTCATGTGTCGAGCGGTGCTATTTGACGTGTTTTCTTGTCTGTGTGACTGCAGGACATCGGGTGGAGTCGTGGCGAGACACGTGGACCGGACTAGGCGTAGGTGGCGCTGAGGTCAGAACGGTCGGGATGTGTCGAAGACGACGTAGACTCGAGGTGGTTGCGACGCGTACGAGGCAAGGAGCGCGGAAGCTTCCCGGAAGATGCAGGAGGGGCGAATCGGGAAATTCGCGAGGCTGCACAAGCGGGAGCGGGCACCGTTGGATTTAGCAGGCGTAACGGGGCGGAGACCCGTTAGCCAAGGCTATAAATAGGATTGAGGGGCTGCATGCCCACTTGAGCACTTGTGATAGAATTAGGGTTTTAGAGTCAAAAGAGGCTTTAGGAAGGTTGTTTCCTTTAGCTCTTTAGTTGATGTGAGTTGGTGGTAGAGGCAGAGTGTGCTCCCTCTGTGTCTCTACGATGGTTTCTATGTGAGTCTCCTCTCTGTGTGTGTTCTTCCTCCCAAGAAGTGGTGAGATTCTTGGTGTTCTTGAGGATTGAGAGGGAGATGAGAGATTGTAATCACTCCTCTTGTATCAATCGGGGTATGGGGACGTAGCTCAGTTGTAATCCCTGAATAGTTTGAATGAAAATCTGAAGTTTCTTTTCTCTGTTCGTAGCCTCTGTTCTTCGTTTCCCTCTTTGCAAGTTTTCTTGATTTTCGTTGTTTTGAGTTCTTGCTTGCTGGGAAGGCCCAAAATGGGTTGCTCTATGATGGGAGGATGCCTCAAGATCATTTGATTGATTTCCCCTAGAGCAAACTTCAATTAATTCCATAATTTGGTTTTTGAGCTCTCTCTGTTCGTGAGTTGCATTTTCTAGGGTTTTGGTGAAAACGAGATTTTCTTGTTGAGATGGCTTGAGATTTGGCTTGAGGAGTCCAGAGGCTGTCTAATAGCTATCCTCAAAATTTCATAGCCAAAGGACCAACGGTTTAGGAGTAATTTGGATTTTTGAGTTTTCTCTGAAGTTTCCCTGAATTGCTAGGGTTTTGAATTAAATCTTGATTCCCTTCTTGGCTTGAGCTGAAATTTGATCTGGGCTATCCCTTGACTATTGCTATCTTACTTGCAAAATTTCATAGTCAATGGATCATGGATTCAATGGGAATTATGAGTTTTAGTGCTGCTCACTGATATTTTCAGGTTTTGCCCCATATTCTGAATTTCTTGTGGTCTTGTGTGTTGTCCTTGTTTTTGAAGTCTCTAGGTTATTTGGTACAAGGTCTTAGCCTTGTGGTAAGAAAAGATTGGAGGAATTTCATCTCTCATTTTCAGTTTGTGGGTGATCTGAAATTTTATTGCTGCAGATTTCAGGCAAAAAACTGCTGCTGTTTACTGCTGTTTTCAGCACTACTTTGCTGCAGTTTTCAGCCACAAGTTGCTGCAGATTTCAGCCAAAAACTGCTGCTGTTTACTGCTGTTTTCAGCACTACTTTGCTGCAGTTTTCAGCCCCTTCCAGCTGCAGTTTTCAGCTGAAATTGCTGCTGTTTTCATCATCTATTTGCTGCTGTTTTCAGCAGTCAAAATCAGCAATTTGAGGTGCAGTTTTCAGTCCAATTGAGGTGCTGATTTCAGCCAATTAAGGTGCAGTTTTCAGTCAATTTGTGGTGCTGTTTTCAGCCAATTGAAGTGCAGTTTTCAGTCCATTTGTGGTGCTGTTTTCAGCCAATTGAAGTGCAGTTTTCAGTCCATTTGAGGTGCTGATTTCAGCCAATTGAGGTGCAGTTTTCAGCCAAAGTCCATTCTATTTTTTTTCCTTCAGTTTTCAGCAGAAATCAGTCCTGTTAGGGCAGCATTAGTTTCTCTTGTTGTATGCCCTGTTTGGAGCTTGTCTTCCAGTGATATGTCTCCTTTTTGAGCAAAGTTTGGTTGTATGGTAACAAGACCTTCAGTGAGCGTGTTTCAACTGTTTCATAGCTTTTGTAGCTATTGGAAGAGTAGAGTTCTT
The DNA here is from genome assembly GCA_017311315.1 of Dendrocalamus latiflorus. Taxonomy (NCBI): domain Eukaryota; kingdom Viridiplantae; phylum Streptophyta; class Magnoliopsida; order Poales; family Poaceae; genus Dendrocalamus; species Dendrocalamus latiflorus. Next base: position 21,012,459 of record CM029666.1, on the reverse strand, counting down.
GTGAATACTTTGAGGGGAATTCTGAAGAGGTCGACATTCACCCCCCCTCTGTCGCCATTTCGGTCCTACATACCGAGTCTACGGTTTGAGATTTATTTGTCGATGGCACGCTTGTGATGACTACTATTCACACCGCTACATTAGGTAGATTACTTTTAACATCTGATGACCTAGGGGTTACTTTATTATACTTGCCACGCATATATAGACAATTCTACTTAAAGGACACCCTTTTGATTAAAGGTTGCTACCAATTTATGTATCTTTTAAAGATATAGAAATGACAACCATATCTTAGTTGGCTACATTTGTATTAATCAGAGGTACCACTAGAATTAAATTAGTGAATCTAAACTTGACGTACAGTAATCCCAGGCTGCATCTCTATTTTGCATAAATCTTAATTCTAGTGTTTTAACTTAATCTATCCCTACACCATGTTTTATTTCTGTTTTTTTTATTTGCATTCCAATTAATTATTTAACTTTTACCAAACTATTTCCCTTAATCACTTAATTATCCATATGCTCATAATTCTATATTTGATGTACAGGTAAATTTTATTTGAACTTAAACCAGTTATCTTATCTACCTGAGCTTCGTAAGCTATTTTAACCGTGCGCGAAAATTTGGATAAAAAGAAAACATCAAATCAACAAAATATCATCAGAAATTCAAATTAACTCTAAAAATTATGATTTTAGTTCCATCGGATAGATCTTGAATTTAGATGAATTTAGAAATTTGTCTCACTCAATTGGAGTTAAAATGAGAAAGTTATGTCCATTTGAATATTTCAGTCCAGTTAAATTCCAAAATTAATAAATTTCTGACAGTGGGTCCCACATGTCATTTTCTTAATTTTTATCTTTTTCTTTATTTATTTCAATTCTTTTCTTGCTGTGCCGCTGACAAGTGGGCCCAGCTACTGTTCAGTGGGGTCCACCTGTTAGTAGGGTCCTGTGTAGGGGTGTCACTGACCCGTGGGGCCCAGCGGTCAGCGGGCCGCTCCGGCTACACCGGCCGACAGGTGGGGCCCACCTGTCAGCAGGGAAAAGGAAAAGAAATGCTCGACCGCTACGCGCGGAGCCGGAGGCTCGAACGCGCGCCGCGGGAGCAGGGGGAGGAAGAGACGCGCGGTAGTAACCAAGTGAACGGGGAGGCTTTGCCTACCCAGTAAGGGTAGCTTACCCTTTTGAAGTAGCTCGCGGAGGGGGCTGGGCAGAGGAAGAGGAAGGCGGTGGCGCCGGCGGCGAGCGGTGGCCGGAGAGGTCCGGGGGCTTCGTGATATATAATCTCCGCGTGATGGTGATGCTTCTGGTGTAGACGGCCGGGGGTGACGGTCACCGGAGAGGGCTGGCGGCGTACGACGGCGGTGGCTCGGGTGGAAGCTCTGGTGACGGCGAGGCACAGGCTTCGGGAGGTGCGGGGGAGACCGGAGATGGCTTCGCGATGCTCCGGAGATGGTTCACGAGCGAGGAATTGGGCTCTGGGGGCTTGGCTGGGCTGATCGGCGATCGCCGGAGCTGGGGAAGAAGGAGGGGGCCGGCGGGGAATTGGGGCTCTCGGCTCAATTTACGTCCAGGGGAGGGGTGAAGAGGGTATTGCGATGCGTTTGAAACTCACAGGCGCGGCTTTTATAGCCGGGAGAGGGGGACGCGCGGCAAGACATTGCCGGCCTCCGCTCTGTTCAGGCTGGCAGGGCGGAATGAATGAGATCCTCTCCGGGATTGCGCGGGAGAGAGAGAGGCGACGGTTCTTTGAATTTGCCCGAGGGGTGTGAGAGAGAAAGGGAGAAGATTTGCTGCGGCCATCGCAAGAGGGAGCTGCGCGAGGGGAAGAGCGGCGTTGCGGGCGCGTGGAGAAGAAGAAGCCGGGGGGGAAGAAGAGAGCAGGGGCGGGGGGTCCACCGGCCAGCGGGGAAAGCGCCTGGCGCGTGGGGTCACGCGGCAGTGAGGTGCGAGTCGCGGGCGCGGGCCCGTGTGGCAGAGGCGGGGCGGCGTGCGCGGGCTGGGCCGTGGAGCGACGGACCACGCGGGCGCATTGATGGCGCGTGGAGGGAATGGCTGCGCCGGGGTGATGGCCGGGCCGGCTGTGTGTTTTTCTTTTAAATTTTATTTTGTTTTTACCCTTTTTGCTCTATTCTCCTTAATGCCCTTATATATTATTTCTCCTCTTTTATTCACCTACAATTGGATTTATATTTTTGGCACATACTTGTAGACACAGAAATTTAATATGTATTTTCATATATATATATATATATATATTCACTTATAGGTTAGCATTTGTTCACCTCCTTTAATTTTGATTGCCAAACTTTCTAGGGATGATATTTCCTGCTTATTTACATTTCTCCTTTGTTATTTTATGGATCATCTTTTCAGATTCTTTATGTGATGCTCATGTTGTATCATTTTATGTGCGAATTTCTTCCCTCTTTTTACTTTGGAAGTTCCTTTATATTTACAAAAAGTCCATAAACTCCAAATTCAAATGGAAAGCAAATAAAATAATCCAAAAGCTCCGTAATTTAATATTTACATTTTTCAGGATGTTACACTATATCAGTAGTACAACAAAATAGATGAGTGCGAACTTGTACCCCGGAGTATGGGTATCGAAAGAAACATCGACCACCATCCGTATGGCCTCCTGCCACCTGCACCACCGCGTCCTGCATGTGTTTGCATTTCGGCCACACTGGCTGAACGCGCCTATTTGGCAACAAGCGATACATAGGGCCGAAGTCCACCTTTGGTGACCCATATTCGACTGGCCCCTCGACATCTATCATGGTGGCTTACTCTACGACGTAGAAGGTAGTTCTCCCAACCAGTAGCACCTCGTCCATTCATTTTATAACGTAACTTTGGCCCATATTTGCTCAGTGACATGATATGACCACCCAGCTTTGCGCAGTGAGAAGACCACGCACGCCAGCTTTGCGCAGTGAGAAGACCGCAAACGCCAGCTTTCCTCAGTGACATAATATGTTGGCGGTGGCTACCTGCGGACGGCCTCGTACACCACCAAGCTAGCTTTGCGCAGCAACATTACCGCATGGGCCAGCTTTGCGCAGTGACATGACCGCACGGGCCAGCTTTCCGCAGTGACATGACCGCATGGGCTAGCTTTCCGCAGCGACATGACCGCACGCTCTAGCTTTCGACAGCGACATGACCGCACGGGCTAGCTTTTCTCAGTGACATGTCATCACGATGCAGCTTTTCGCAGTGACATGACAGCACAGCCCAGCTTTGCGCAGTGAGAAGACTGAACGTACCAGCTTTCCTCAATGACATGGCATGACAACGTAGCTTTTCGTAGTAACATAACAGCATGGCCCAGCTTTGCGCAATGACAAGACTGAACGCACCAGCTTTGCGCAGTGACATGACCGCAATTCCGCAGTGACAAGACCTCACAGCCTAGCTTACCAGCTTTGCACACTATAAAATGAGGTTGAGGAGGTTTCTCAGAGAACACTGTGCAACCAAACCCCATACTAAACTGCGCTTCCTTTACTACACCGAGTGGACAAAAGGCAGAAGAAGCAATGGGACAAGATGATGAAGCAATGGGAGGAGACCCGCGACCTAGCATGGTCAGTTGTCGCCCGCGATGACAAAGGGTTGCTGTAGCCTGGGCAAAGCAAGCCCAGTGTGCTACAAGGTTAGCTCCCCGCAATGACGGGCCCCGTAGCAACAACCCCATCCCGAATATTCCTATCGAGCGTTCGCCGCAACTCCCACCTGAGGGGGAGACGCCCCCTTTGTTGGTGCCGGGACACATGCAAGTTCTTCAAGTCTAAGCACCGCCTCAGCCTAGGTATGCGTTACTGGGGTTGCGCAAACTACTCCAGTGACTACCCCGACTGTCATCTAGACACTGTAACCTATTGGCAATCGGTAAGAACCAGGTGCACCATTTTCCCCTACTTTTTCTCCTTCACAGCACACACTGACAACCTCTCCTCTGTATTTACAGTTCTCGGAACCCCTATGTGGCTACTGCAAATGGATCGATCTTGAGATCCACCCAGAGGACCAGTGGGCCCTCGACTTTGAGGAGTGGAATATCGCAAGGTCATCGGAGATCCGGGAAGAGGAGCGCCACAAGAACGAGCTCATCTTGAGGTGTGCACGTGTAGGGAGCGGGAGGCTCGCGAGAGAGAGCGCGAGAGAAAGAGGGAAATGGCGACCAAGGCAAAAGAGGCCACCGAGGAGTTCAATGTCGAGCTGGCAAGGAAGGGAAAATGACTCTGGTCCACACAGTAGGTCGTAGAGCAGTTGGGTGGGTTAGTCGCACATGATTCTATATGCTATGCATGTAATCAAAATGTATGCAGCATATTACTCCCAACTGTATTATGAAGTCTATTTAAATTCAGACAAGCTTATTATCTCATCTTTTCGCATTCAATTATTCACATAGCAAGTCATCTAACAATATTAACATACTGGTTTTTTCTGTATACGAATTCCCAGTAACATCACAATATCACTTACCATCGTATTTACCGATCGTTCTAAGGTCAATCGTTCTTAAAAAAAATTTCACAAATTTTGTTACGCACCTACAACATACAATAACCATAAACTTTTATTACAAATCCAACAGATTATTTTCTAGTTATAATCTACAAAATTCACAAAATGTACAAAATTCATGAGGGACTGAAACCAGTCGCCCTCTGGGTGGGCGACAGAGCTCCAGTCGCCCTCCCGTTGGGCAACTGGAGCCTGTTTGTGTAAAAAAATGTTGCTGCGGGTATATTTCAATAATTTCGAATAAAAAATATATTATTCGTACAAAAATTCGTCTTGTCTTTAGGATACTAAAGGACCATACGAGAGTCTTAGAATTTGTTATGATGAACTATTGTAATTAAATATTAGTTATGTCGTACATGTTTTAGTAATGAGTTAAAAGAATATACTTGACTACCGTTTAGTAAATTAGTAAATAGTAATGACCTTACATGCATACAATATCATGCATGATTTTAAGTTATATTGTTGAGGGAAGCCATGTTGTACGGGTTGACATGCTGCACGTGATGCTTCTTGAGTCACATTAATTAATGCCTCGCATGCATAGATTAGTAGCCGAAATGATCTCAAGTTGCAATTTCCCAGCGGTCGATCCGATTGTGTTTTCCGGTCTAACGGATTCATGGCAGCGGCCTGATCGGTGAGGCCATGCGGTCAGACCAACTGGACCATAAGTTTTTAGTCAGGTTTTGGTTTTAAGTCGCGGAATAAGTTTTGGTGACTTAAGTCAATAGATATATGTTACATGAGATGTATTGCTACTAATGTGAGTTAAGTTGTGAATAACTTGTGCCTAAAAATAATTTCTTTGTCTTTGGATGTGAAGGGTCACTTAGAGTCAACCAAGGTCAACAACGAGGATCGGAGCTACAATCATGGAGAAGCCGAGACTTAGAACGATCAAGAATACCGGGTGAGATGATGAGCTCAAGCATGACACGGGATAGGCGGGAAATATTGAAGGTAAGTTCGAACGATGGGTTGCACTATATGGTTTGGTCAGTCCAATGAGGCGTGGTGTGGTAGAACTAGAATATGAGAGACTTGACGACGCATGACAAGCTAGTGGTGTACCTATATATGGTAAGAATGATGATTTCTTGCAATATGAGACGACCAAGTCAAGAAATAGTATTTTACTAGTTTGGCCAAAAAAGGGAAAACCACCTGGAAGCAAACCGCATACTTGAGTAGCGCTTGGGAGAGTGGTTTAGGTAAACGAGAATCTGATAAGATCAAGATGGTTCAAGGCTAAAGACTTAGTGGATTTGGACTTATGCACTTTGAAAAGCGTGCTTAAGTATAGTGAGTTAAAACCCATGTGTGGGGTTACCAGGTTCTCCCCGTTATGCTAAGTGGATAGTATCCACTAAGTGTTAGATGTGGCTGGCTAATCCATCTATTTAAGGGGTTGGGATGGAGACTTATAGTTAACCATCCAACCTTTCTCTCTTGAGACTAAGTGTTCACAAGTGTTAGGGTTAGGGTTCAAGAGAAGAGTGATGTGGTATGCTCTTCCTCCATGATAGAGTGGCTATAAATTTTTCCTCCTCAAGTAGCAATACATAAATCTTTGATCATCTCCACGAAAATCTCTTGTGTTGATTAATTTGCACTTGTTTTGATTTTTTTCTCCCCTGTTTCGTCTTCTTGATCATACTATGCTAAAGATGTATAAGAGATGGAGATACCCTTTGAAAATCAATCTTCACCCATCTAGGCACTTTGATAGCAAGTTCATGAAGAAAACTGATTTTGCTTATTTTTTATCTTACTAAGTGATTTCATGATCTGAGAGTTTTTAGCTTGATTTCTTTAGTGTTCTTCCTTGCTGTAACATGTGAGAATACTTCTAGAGTCACCTTGGCCATCTCCTACTCACGAGTAAATTGTATTCACCATTTTCTTATTTTGGCAGGTTTTAGTGCAATCTTGTTTCAATCTAAAAAAAGTTTTGAATTTCGACATGAATTTCTACAATAGATGAATGGAATAGGTTTATGAGACCTTGAGCAAGATGTGTATAAAGTTTTATGACTTTTGGATCATTGGATCAAAAGACACGTGGAATTTTAGATTTTTAATAGTGATGATTTTACTATTGCTTTGCTTGAAATCGCTGTTCATGGTGGTCAAACCACTAGAATAGAGGTTAGACTAGTTCTGTGTTGGAGGTCAGACCTCTAGGGTTTCATTTCTTTTGGAGTTTGATTTCTTGAGTGGTTTGCTTTGGGATTTTGGCTGGTGATTCTAACCTTAGTAACTTTGTGGTTACTTGAGCAAGGAATCAAGAATACTTGGGAAAAAATTTTAAACAGTATTAAGAATACTTTGTGGTTACTTGATGTCACAAGAGATGGTTTTTTGTGAGGATTTCTACAATATTTCTCAGTTTTCTTAGATAATGGAATCAACTGTCCTAAGCTTTTATTGTATGATAGATGACGCCCAATGGTCGATACAATTTTAATTAGGATCCACCACATCGATGGTGATTCTTAAAAAAAATTTGAAGTTGTAATACATTGTTGGGAAGCGTGCTGGTAGAATAGGTCTTGTCTTTGTTTTCATTTCTCCTTTTTCTCTCATGCATGGATTTTACACATTTATTTTGTACGTCCACATCCTTCTTTTCCTCTCGTATGTGGCTTTTAGTGCGTGCCATCTATGATTCTTTTTATTTATTAGGACTATCTAGAATCTATATTGGGTAGCCAAATCTTATAGAATCTAAATGTTTAACAATTTTAATATTTTAGGAATTTAGGCTTCAAATTTGTTTACAAATCAAATCTCTAATAATTTTTTCACTTTTGTTCTAAATTTGCATGTTTACAGGTCATACTTTCCATGGATTTCTTTTCACTTTTAGGCTAGGATTCATACATAAACTATTTTTTTCTTTTATTTTAGTTATTATTCTAAATTTCAGTTTTTATTATTTACTTTAGAATTTGTATGGAAATCAAATTGCTACTTTTTAAAATTTTGATTCTGAATTTTAGTTAATTTGGATTGTACTTGACATGAACTCTATCGTATAAATTGCTACTTTTGATTTAATTATTATTCTAAATTTTTATTATTTATGGGTTTTACTTTGGAATCATATGGAAATCAAAGTGCTCATTTTTCCTTATTTTTATTCTGAATTTCTCTTAATTTGGATTGTATTTATCTAAGCTATTGTAACACGACTAAAAAAAATTTAGATGGCATAACATCCCAAATTTTAGGAAGTTCAAAAATGAAAAAAAATTAAAACTTTTTACTTGCATTTTATTTCCATGGCTTTTGATTGGAGTTCAATGACTTGTGAATGCAAATTTTGGAAAAGAAATATACAAAAAAAATAGAATTAAATTTGAATTAAAAATAGAATCTGAAAAGATGATCCATAAAGTGACATAGAATAATTCACCGTAGAAACCATTTCAAAAACACAAAAATAAGTTCGTGGCACTCGAAATAAAATTTTGAGTATTTTTAAGCATGTTCCTAAAATTTTTCAAATCAAAATAGTGTAGATCACTTAAAACAGTAGCTTTATAGAATATTGGAGAAAAATCTAAACCAGGTAAAATTTGACAAAAATTATGCAATGATTCATATTGTGTTAGGAGCCTCCACAAAAATTTTCATAATTTTGGAGTTGATATACCATGTGTAACAATTCCTCAAAGTAGTCAGTAGAACCAAATATGCTTTATTCATTTATCCTTTCTCCCTTCTATTATGCGGAAACGTCTTTTGGTGAATATGTCTCCTTTTTGTCCTTTTAAATCCATCGTTGATGAGTGGGATTGCACCCCACCCATCAGGTCTTCTTTGCCCTCTCGCTAACGCGCTGGGCCCAAGGTGTCAGCAAGCATCTTCCACCTCTAGCAAATGCTTTGAGAAACCATGGTAGCGCTGCCTCCAAATTTGGACACAATGCCCATGGTTTCTTGCTTGGCTGCCCACACCAACACGTCAAATCACCACGTTGAGTCTCCAGCTCCTTATCTTCTTCTGTGCATCGCACACTAGGAGAATGAACTCGAGCCACTCTTCCCACCGAGCTCATGAGAACATGTGAGCTAATCCCTAGCCATCTTGTGCTTACAAAGCCCCCTTGACTGTGTCACCGTCTTCCCTCAAACCACCCTCATCTCATTTTCATGAGAAGCTAAGCTTCTAGCTCCTCATTTTGCCGGGAAAGTGCACGTCTTCCTCAACGCTAGCAAGTGCATCCGCCATAGCCTCCGCGGTGGCATCACCGTTCATAGCTCTCCAGTGAACATCTCACATTTCTAACCATGTCACTTTGCATTCCACATCCCCTAGAGAATTTCTCTTCAAGTTATTTCATGATTCATCTAGACATTCGTCTCATATTTGAGTCCTCTTCCTTGGGTTCGGCCAAAACAGCAGCCGACGGCGCCGTTGCCTCTATGGTGAGACCTAGCCCAATTTCTCTCCCTCAGAGCATCCTTGAACTTCCCTTGAGCTAATGCACCCCTCCTCCCTCCCTGTGGGGCTCCCTCACTGTGGACGTTTTCTCTGCTGCCGCTGCTCCTCGTTGTTTGACCACTCTGGTGTCACTCCGTCAGTGCTCCTATTAGTCCTAAGATGCTTGCATGCTCATTAGATTTGGAATTACCTTGCCATTTCCTAGCTTGCACTGTAGTCATGCATGGCACTAAGAAGCTCCAACAACCATAGGTCCCCATACTCGCCCTGTAGTGTCGCCTAACCTCCATGGAACTAACACAATCACCTAGTCACCCTTTTTATAGGGATGCAATCGGAGTAGATATAGACGGATATCGCTTATCCCATATCATATTCCATATTTTTTTCTTGGAGTCGGAGTCAGACATGAATAATGTTGGATACCTATTTCTCCATTTCGTATCCATTCCATAATCTTTCGGATGGTCGGTCAGATGGAAATTATCCACTTCTTTGCACAGGACATTGGACATTATGGTATAATCAGAGTGAACATGGAGAGACTAATTACTGAGATGTTGAAGGAAGAACACTTAGTACTCCCGCCTGTTTAGATATGACAATTTGCCTATATGTTATTTTGTTCCTAGGTGAAGTCACAATAGACTTCCTCATATCACTTGACATACAGATACGGATGGATATCACTTATACCGTATCCTATTTCTTATATTTTTCCTTGGATTCGGAGTCAGACACGGATAGTGCTGGATACCCATCTACCCCTTCTGTATTCATTCCGTAAGCCTTCAGTCGGTCGGTCGGACGGAAATTATCCACTCCGTTTGCACCCCTACTCTTCTACACTCCTTCGCCCATGCTATGCAAGCCTAAGACCCTTCGCCACTTCGCCACCTTGCGCTACCACCTTTGTCCACCATTCTGCCAGCCGCCGCTGTCCAGAGGTGCACAGTGACACTATCATTCCATTTTCTACATGTCAAGGGCACTCCACTGCTAACGAGCTCACCAATGAGCTTGGCCAAACTGAGCTCCTTTGTTACATTCTCTCTCTCTCTTCCTCCCTGACCGATAGCCACACCTGTTAGGAAGGTCATTAACATGGTTAATCAAGTTTAAATTTAATAATTGGTAATTAGTAACTAATGAGTCACGATCCTTTGGACCCCACTTGCTAGTTTTCAATTAAAACCAGTGAATAAAAATGAGTCTATGACATGTGGGTCTAGCCTGGAAAGCCAAGGAATGTTAATTAAACTTAAAATTAAAATATGAGTCATTGACATATGGGACCCACTCGGTAAGCTAATAAATAAAACGTGATTTATTGCCTATGAGACTGATATTCATGGTCCGCACGTAAGAAATTTTAGAAAATAACTAAAATGGAAAAAAGCGCCTTTTAGTTTGGTGAAAGTACATTTTCTGTGTTGGAAAGTGTGTTTTCAAAGAATATGCCTTTGATGTCATCACTTTTATTATTTTTAGGATTTATAAACCAAATAAAATTCAAATGGCCATAACTTTTACATATTAACTCCGAATTAAGTGATTTTATCTTTAGTTTTTCTAAAATCATGCTCTATCTAAATATGAAAACATATCTAATTTTGGTATTTATTTGAATTTGTTTAACTCTTATTTGTGCTCATTTGGATTTTACCGAATATATACCATCTCGCTAGAAATTTACAATGCACTTCTGAACCATTCTCTGAGCAACCAGAGCAAAGCAAGCAGCCCCTTTGACCATATTGTCCCAATATTTTAATTATTATATATTATTTGCAAAATCTAATATTCATGCGTGCATGTTTCGCTAGAGTCTCTATATTGTGCGTAATAGTAGTTGTATCCGCTTGTATGCACTGATCCTCCTTGCAAATTTGATATCCTCATTGTTGTAGCCCTTAGGTCATGATGTAGATAGTAGCTAATGTTATTTTGGGTATTACACATTCATGTATATGGTCTAGATACTTAGCTACGACTAGTTTTCGCTAAGTTTGAATATTTGGAAAAACGTGCATGTGGATATGGGTGATTTCGAAATGTTGGACCAGAAGAGAAACCTCTATTAGTTTAGTATAAAATAAAATAAAAAACCTAGATTTAGACGTGGGCGAGTTATATAAAATGTGAGAGGGTATCTCGTATATAGATAGAGGAAGATTCTCGCCCAGGTCAACTGAGGACCGAACACTATTGCCACATATCTAAGTCTAAATGTACAATCATGTGCTATATAAGATCTGACTTTAACTAATTAAGTTATCTAAGACCAGCCTAGTAGTAAGGGCATACTGGGAAGATGTTCGTAGAGGCTCCCTTCATCAAGGTGTTGGGACTAAAACTTACTAATACAATGGTGAATGCCTCACCAAAGGGAGGATATCCACTAAGGTGAGGGTTTGTCATTCATCGAGCTAGTGTATGGTTAAGACGAGGTGATATGAAGGTTTTATAATAATCACATCATTGCACGCCTACGAAAGCGTATAGTGGCTGACAGTATATTTGATTATCTTATGTGGGTAAAATTATACAACCTCTCGAGGGTGTTAAAACTATTTAAGTAGCCATACTCGTGGTTATGAGAATGCTTGGATGCAACAACAATAGGTATAGTTTTTATTTTAACAAAATGGTTTGGTTGGAAATGATAAGATAGCATGAATGTGATGCATGTGCCATGCCTATGGTTGAGGTTTGATCGATGTTCGCAACCAAGTAGTGCTGTGAATTACTGTGGTTTACTCATGTTAAAGTTATATAAATGTTATTTCATTATATGTTAAATACTCTTTACAATTCCGTTGTAAATTACTACTTATCGATATTGCAAATGCAAAGTTTCTTCATGCTAAAAATAACTTGTGGCATAGAACCTTATTCAATGTTAGTCATGTATTTATATATGTTACAATACACTACGTGTCTTACTAAGTACACAATATACTCAATCTTGCTTAAATTGTTATTCAGATAATGAAGAAAATAATATGCCCGATGATACTTACTTTGCTCCAGGTACCGGGAATATGGCGATGGGTCATTCTAGAGCCTAATCCTAGTATGTTGTCTGTAGGCTATGGTGGCATACCGTTGGACTCTTTTAGCTATTTACTTGTCTTCTGCTACAATTTTACTCTTGATACTTATATTTATTTGGCCAGTCACCTTTATGTTGTAAACTTTATATATACATCGTTTATGTACTTATCCCTTTTGTTGTAAATTAATTGTATGTGATGTGTATGGATGTGATCTCAATGTTGTAATTGTGTGTACTAGTCACTGATCATGGGACTAGTGCGGAACACATATGAAGATTTTGGATATTTAGCACCTAAGGTCCCCACAGAGAGCTATATCTTTCTCTAAGTGTATAAGTAGTATAAATATAGATATATCCTTATATATCTAAGTCAATTATCAAATTTACGCCTTTAAAATTAGGATTCACTAAATTAATGGTTAGATGTTTTGTTTTTGTGAGATATTTTAGTATACTCGTACGCATTGCGACTTCACCACTAATGCCACATTGTTGTACATCACGTACTGCTGCAGCGGCGTTGAAACTTAGGACGCTGACAACGTGAGGCCAAAGACGACGGTGTGTGTTTTTTGGGTGCTTGTGCGGCGGGTTGTTAGGACTGATTTAGGATTAGCACAAAAGGTCTATAAATATCTTTTACAAATCAACGGTTAGATCTAATTTATACTATATGGTACTTTCTCTCAAAATACATGTAATTTTGGACATCGATATGTGATGAACCATGTGGGGGTGACCACATGTGTATGATGAGTAATTGACATTGATTATGCTAGTCGAGTTTGGTTTGGGTGGTTCAGAGTCGAGTCGTTGCGTGGTGCAACGGGCTCGGTCGGACTTCGGTCAGACTTGGTCGTATTGATTTTAGGATGCATATTCAGATAATTCGACAGGTTTGGACTTTGGCATGAGTAAGTATGATGTGCTTATGCTATTTACGTTTTCATGTATCGAGCGGTGCTATTTGATGTGTTTCTTGTCTGTGTGGCTGCAGGACGTCGAGTGGAGTCGTGGCGAGACACGGTGGACCGGACTAGGCGCAGGTGGCGCTGAGGTCAGAATGGTCGGGATGTGTCGAAGACGATGTGGACTCGAGGTGGTTGCGAGGCGTGCGAGGCAAGGAGCGCGGAAGCTTCCCGGAAGGTGCAGGAGGGGCGAATCGGGAAATTCGCGAAGCTGCACAAGCGGGAGCGGGCGCCGTTGGATTTAGCAGGCGTAACGGGGCGGAGACCCGTTAGCCAAGGCTATAAATAGGATTGAGGGGCTGCATGCCCACTTGAGCACTTCAAGGGTTGATTGAGTCTAAAGAGTCTTTAGAGGGTTGTTTAGCTTTTGGCTCTTTACTTGTTGGGAGTGACATAGTTTGTTAGGGTGCTCCCTCTGTCCTCTACGATGTCTTCTAGGTGGTAGAACAGAGAGTTCATCCCCTCCTCCAAGCATTCATGGTTAAGGTTTGAGAGGTTGGAGAGGGTTTGAGAGTCATGTAATCTTTCACCTTGTTCTAATGTCCATGCGTATCGTGACTCTTTGTATTTCCTTTTGATTCAATGAATGAAATCTGAAGTTTTATCTCCAGTGCTCTCTCTGTTCTCAGTTCTTCCTTCGATACTCTTTGGAATGGATTTTTGAGTTTCTTGATCTCTTGTTGGTTCTTGCTGTGGAGGTGCAAAATGGGTTGCTCAGTGATGGGATAGTTCCTCCAGATCATTTGATCAAGTTTCTCAAGAGCAAAACTTAATTTAATCTCAGTTTTAGATTTCAGCCTCCTCTGTTCTTGTATTTCTCGTTCTAGGGTTTGAGCAAGATTTTGTTTCCCTCAACGAAATGGCATGAAATTTGGCATGGAGAGTCCAGAGGTTATCAACTAGCTTCCCTCAAAATTTCATGGCCAGAGGATCAACGATTGAGGAGTAATTTGATTTTTGGTGGAGGCTCTGTAAGGTTTCAAGTTTTAGCCCTCGTTGAATTTCTAGGGTTTGGTGTTATTTTCGTTTCCCTTCACGAGATGGCATGAAACTTGGCATGAGAGGTCCAGAGGCTATTGCTAATCTATCCTCAAAGTTTCATAGCCAAATGATCAAAGATGAAATGGGAATTTGAGTTTTTGGACAACTCTCTGTACTTTTCAGGTTTTTGTCCAAACTCTGAATTTCTTGCTTCTAAGTTTGATTTCTTTGTTTCCTTTAGCCCTCTTGCTATTTAGTTCAAGTTCTTGATCTTTTGGGCTAAGTAGACCAGCTAGATTTCATCTTTTTCTTCAGTTTGTGGGTGGTCTACAATTTCTACTGCTTGCTGTTTTCAGACTGCATTTTCAACATTTCTTGCTGCAGTTTTCAGCCTCTTTTTGCTGCTGTTTTCAGCCTCTTTCAGCTGTAGTTTTCAGCTGAAATTGCTGCTGTTTTCATCGTCTATTTGCTGCAGTTTTTAGCAGCCAAAATCAGCACTTTTAGTGCAGTTTTCAGCAGCCAAAATCAGCACTTTCAGTGCAGTTTTCAGCAGCCAAAATCTGCAATTTTGCTGCAGTTTTCAGCAGCCAAAATCAGCACTTTTAGTGCAGCTTTTCAGCAGTCAAAAGACCATCAAGTAGCTGCAGTTTGCAGTCTTTTTGCTCAGTTCTAGTTGCTCCTTCTTGATAGCTTTGTAGCTATTGGAGAGGAATCGTTTCGTGAGTATTTTGGGAGAGCAAATTTTAAAGTCGACATTCACCCCCCTCTGTCGCCATTTCGGTCCTACAATATGTGTTGTGGTTACAGACCAAACAGAGAAAGAGTGGTATGGTAGTGGAGAGTTAGGTGAGTAATGCTTGGGGTCTCCCCCCATGGCCTGGATGGCTTATATATATTCACATGGGGAGTATTTTACAGTTATGTCCTTACACTCAAGTATCCCTCTCAAGGGCATTTATGTCATTACACATGCCCCATTTTGGGCTTTACTACCTTTTAACAGGTCGGCTGGGCTTAGGTGGGGGCCACCCCTACAACAGGAGTCTTTCATGGTGAAGGGCTTCACGGGCCGAAGCCATGTTGCCGAGCCATTTGGCCCCCTCCGTCCCTACGGCCTGTGACTTTCAACGATCTTGGGCAGACTCCTTGTTTGCCGGTGCAGCCTAGCTTCGCACCGGGGATATGGACTCGAACTGGTTACCGAAGCCGTCTTTGACCTCGGAGTCCTTCAGCTGTGGAGTCGAAAATGCCGGCGAAGCCGCCTGAGTGAGTCGAAAGTGAGGCGAGGCTAGGCTCCTTCCACAGACACATCGTCGAGGCGCAGGGCAGGTCCGCCCCATGTGCATAATGCCAGAGCCAAGGGCGAGTTGGCCCCCACGGGGGCAAGTTCGAAGCGGACACACTGCCGAGGTGATTTGTGAGGTTGTCCTGCAGATGGGAAGTCGACATACAGCCCGATGACCCACGTCCCGATGACGGTGTCTTAATGGCGTCGAGGATTGCGCCGCGTCCACGGGGCCTTTCCAACCCGCGTTTCTTGAAGCGTCGGGACACGTGGCGAAGCTTGATTGGGGCATCGTGCGCTGTCAGGGGGGCCGCCTTGGGGAGGTGTGCGCGCGCACATGACTAGGCGACGGGTGTTGTGTGCGTCTTCCTGAGGGCGCGGGACACGTGGCATGGCGGGACAGGCGCGCCGTGCGCACACTCGACCGCGATGCCTCACCTCTGGCCAGTTGATCTTCCATCAGTTGAACTTCCGCCGGTTTGGCCGTTCCCAGCCAGGGAGGGAGGTGGATATATATATATGCTGCTACCGCAGCATCGCCCTTTCGCATCCCTGGCTATTTTCTTTGTTGCTCTCTGCTCGGGCGCACTGCGTTCCTGCATGTGATGACAAGGTTTGACTTGTTCTCACAAGTAGGCCTACTTTGGTTCATCTGCGTGCTTTGATTGCGTCGATTAGCGCTAATATCAAAGAATGTTGATGAACTGAAGGAGGCCTATTTATGAGAACAAGTCCAAACTTGTCATAGATCAGCAGTCGCGCTCCCCGATTGTGGGGAGTGCAGACGGTGGGATCCCCACCGGTTGGGGCTGCGGGGTTGTCGCATGGACTTTGAAGTCAAGGTGGCCTCCGGCGTTGTTGCGCGGTTCGATCGGAGTAGGCTCCAGTGTCTTCGCGCGGACTGGAGATCGGAGGACCGCATGGTATCCTGCGGCTCGAGGACGGTGCTCTGATGGCATTGTGGGTTAGACCGGCGTTTGCACATCTCCGCACTCCGCCCGCCAGGGGCGGCCTATGAATACGAAGCCGAATATGCACCAGACCTCAGTTAATGGATATTATTTGTGAAATGTTAATCACGTAAAGTAAAATATTTAGAAAGTTAGAAGTGGGATACGAAGCTGCCCCCCGTGTGCGAGGCAAAGTCGGAGGCCGGCTAACGTGGGTCGGAGTAGGCGCTGGAGTCATCCCGCGTGCTCGAAGTCGAGGTGGTCTTCGTGTTCGCCACATAGACTCGTAAAGGCGCAGCGAGGTGCCGCCTCGCGGGGTCGAAACCGAAGTCGGGGCCGGAGTCGCTCCGCGGAGGCTGAGGCTACGCCGAAGTTGAAGTCAGAGTGACTGGTCATTGGCGTGCTGACATTGCATTGATAGCCCAGAGAATCATGCCGACCCCGACGCGCAGCAGAAGGTGAGCCACGTCATGCGACTTGCATTCATTCCCGAGGGGGCGGGCGCGTGGCAGGACACGATTGGTGCGTCGTACGCTGTCAGGCTGCTACACGACTACAGTCGTGCGTCTATTTCTGACAGAGCGGTTACGTTTGCCAATCGTGGGGAGGCGAGCGGTTCGTCTTCCGCCGGTTACGCCTACCGGTGGTGTGGGAGGTAATGGGTCTTTAAATACCCCTTCTGGCATTGCGCCGGCGCTCTCCTTCTCATACCTCCTGGTCCCTTGCTTTCTTGTGCCCTGCGCTCTCGCCTTCTTTACCATCGTGCTACACCCGTCACCGTTTAGCTCTTGGAGAACAATGGCTCATGGCGAAGAACGCGCGCAACGGGCCGACGGTAGCAACTCATCCCGGCGGTCACTGCCGATCGACGTGGAGTACACTCTCGAGGGGCGTGAGCCATCGCTGGTGAATAAATGGTGGGTGGCGATGAAAAAAAGGAGGGTCCTTGCTTCCACGTCTTGGGCCCGACTCTCGCGATGGAGGAGACGATCCAGACTCTATTGCGCGAAGGGAAGCTGTCGGACTGCCGCGAGAAGTTGGAGGCGATCGTCTTCGTCGCTTATTTTGAAGCCGGGCTTCGCATCCCGGTGGCCATCATCGTCAGTGCCGTCTTGCGAACCTTTGGGCTAGAGCTGGCGCAGTTGACTCTGAACACGATAGCCCGCCTTGCCGTCTACAGCTGGGCGCTGCGTATGGAGGCATGCTGGCCTAGCGCCTCGCTGTTGGTGTTCCTCCACGACGCACGGTGTCAGCCGAAGAGGCTGAGAGGGGGAACGTTTTCCAACTTCATCAGCGTCAACTTCGTCCTATGGTCGCAGTGCAGGAAGATTTTCCCTGCCAACTCAACCCGGATGAAGTGGGAACCGAACTGGATGAAACGGTGGTTTTACCACCGTGTGGTGAGCGGCAGTGGCCTCGAGTGCACGGGCTGGCCAGTGTTGTTCAATACCTCGCCAGGCACGCGGATTGATGACGAGGACAGGTGGAGGGCGCAAAGGCTTGTGGGGATCACCGCCCGCTTCAACATGCGTGACCTCGCCGAGGAGTTCGTCATGTATGGTGTGGCACCGCTTGCCGATGGGTGGCGCATCACACCTAGGGGCCTTCGGCGCGACAATGTCTGCCCGTCCGTATCTTCGCTGCCAAGGCCCTCCAACCCTCGTAAGTCCTTTTTTTGACTCCGCCCCCTCTCGCCTATAGGGCTTCTCCTGGGGGATGCGGAGCGTGTGGTGGCCATCTTCTTCGGACCGTGCGCAGCCAAGGAGCACAGCCTGCGCGATGCTGCGACCGCGGAGGCAAAGCTAGGGCGGATAAATCGGGTGTGCGAAGCTCTGGGCATTCGCGTGCCAGAGCGCGCCACTCCGACCCCGAGCCAGCCTCGCCGTCGAGACGACGACGGCAAGGGGAAAGGATTGCCGTCTCGACGGAGGGCTCGGTCCTCCGCAGCCGTACCTAGTGCATCGGTTGCCGCTCCTGTCAGCTCTGCCGGGGGTGATCTCTCGATGGACGTCGACTCCGATTCGGCAAAGTATGCCATTCGAATCTTGAAGCAGGTACGGAGGTGGTTCCAGGCGAAGTGTCCCTGGGCAGTGCCGTGGACCAACGGTGCGGCGCGAATGACCAGGAGGGCGAAGTGCCACCGCCTGTGCTGGCTACCGAGGTGGAGGAGTCCTTACCCCGGTCTCCGAAAGCGAAGCGGCCGTGCACACGTTTGCCCTCGCGTTCGAAGAAGGGGTTCGCTGTGGCGACCGGGGTCGAGAGCCTGCTGGAGTCCGACTCCGACACTGAGGCCCCCTGGCCTGGTATCCCTGTAGTTCCCTCTAAGGTTGCGGCGACCGGGGTCAGGAGTCTGTTCGAGTTAGATTCCGACATAGAGGCCCCCCGGCCCGGGGAGCCGGCTTCTCTCGGGTACGCTGGTATTCCTACGATTCCCTCTGAGGCTGAGGGGACACCCCAGCGGAGCCCGCCGGCTGATGCCGAAGGTAAGCTCGACTCCTCTCGTACAATTTTGCGGGGCTTTCGTAGGGCCCTAACCACTACGCTTTTGCATTGGCTGTGGCACAGTCTCCCAGTCGCGGACAACCTTTGGGGGGCAGGGACGTTCCCTTGGTGGCATCGACGCCCGGCACCCTTGAAATTATCATCGCAGAGGCCACGCGACTGAGCTTAGCGGACTTCATCCCTTGGCCAGAGGTGTTGCAGGCATGGTAGGGGCCGTGGACAGCGCGGTCGCGAACCTGGATTGCCAATCGTTGCTGACATTCGGGTCGGAGCTCCTGGGAGGCGCGCTAGAGGCCTCAGAGATGGGGGTGAGTACTCGACTTTGGACTGTACGGGGTCGTTTAGAAATTTGCTGACCGCTGCGTTGTGCAGACCCTCGCAATTGGCCGGGCGTTGCAAGCGGCTCACGCCCGCAAGTGGGGGACGTTAGAGGACTGGCTGCGCGCTGTCGAAGAGGCCCTTCGTGCGGCCGGGGAGGCCCACTCTGCCAAAGATGACCGCATTCGACTCTTGGAGGCGGAGCGTGCGAAGGCGATTTCGGACGCCGAGGCGGCACAGCGAGCGGCCGTCGAGGAGCGTGATGGCTTACTCTAGCAAATCGCTACGCTGGAGGAGGAGAAAGGCCGCCTTGTTGCGTCTCTTGGAGAGCGGGACCAGACTCTGGGCGATGCCTTGGTGGCAGCGTGGGACGCTATACTGTCTCTGGAGGGCACCCTCAAAGACCTCGTCGCCGAAGTGCCACCTCGCTCCTTCGGCCCCGAAGAGCTGTCGCGGACACTTCGTCAAATCGAGGAGGCTTCCAATCTCGCTCTCAACGCTGCGAGGTCTTTTGGGAACCATTGTTCCTTCGTAACTTCGTGCCTAGCCTTTGCGGTACTCTGGCACCGAGATTGCCGGCACGTCAACGGGTTGGTTGACCCCCAGCTAGAGATGCCAGCAGGGGCTGTGGTGATGTCCGGCGCCGTACGTGATGTTCAACCCACCGTCTGGGCTTTCCATGAACGAATTTGGGACTATATCGGGGAGGCCGTAGCGAAGGTAGAGACGAGGGGAACTTCGGCCAATGGCTTGATGAAGTCTCACGGCATGATGAAGGCAGTGCTGCCGCCACAAGGCATGGCGCGAACCCGCAGGTGTGACACCGGGGTTCTAGTGTGCAGGCGTGCGTTGCAATGTATGCTTCCCCCTTTTATGAATAAAGTGGAAATTGTCTGACCGCATGTATCGCTGTGCTCCGGGCAACTGCCTAATAGGGATCGGTTGCTAGTCTCTGACCTCGTGACCTGTCGGCGCCTTCGGCACTGGCGATGGGCTGAGGATTCACTGGACTTTTGGGTGACCTAGGCTTCGGCGGGCGAGGCTCCGGCGCGCAAGTACATAAAGGTGGAGCCGGACGAGTAGCGATCCTGGATGCTCGAGGATGCTTGTACACTAGGTCTTCGGGGTTGTTGATCACCGGACGCCTTTGTAAACATTTGTGTGTGAATGCGATAAAGATTGATCGAAATACGTGTCCTCGCTGCCTTTCATGACCGTGCTTGTCTCCGATTTATTCGTAGGACTTGGCACTCCCTCCTTGCAGTTCATAGCCGAGGTAGACGCGTGAGTCCCCTACCCTTCGAAGCGGTGGCGGTGGAGCCGGCGTCTAGCCAAAGTAGATGTGTGAGCGCTTCATCCCCTACCTTCCGAAGTGGTGGCAGCGGAGCTAGCGCCTAGCCGAAGTAGACACACGAGCGCTTCGTCCCCTACCCTTCGAAGTGGTGGCAGCAGAGCTGGCGCCTAGTTGAAGTAGATGCGCGAGCGCTCCATCCCCTACCTTTCGATGTGGTGGCAGCGGAGCTGGCGCCTAGCCGAAGTAGACGTGCTAGTGCTCCGTCCCCTACCCTTCGAAGCGGTGACGATGGAGCCGGCGCCTAGCCAAAGTAGACGAACGATCGCTCTGTCCCCTACCTTTCGAAGTGGTGGCAGTGGAGCTGGCGCCTAGTCGAAGTAGACGCACAAGCTCTCCGCCCCCTACCCTTCAAAGTAGTGGCAGCGAAACTGGCGCCTAGTCGAAGTAGACGCGCGAGCGCTCCGTCCCCTACCTTTCGAAGTGGTGGCAGCGGAGCTGGCGCCTAGTCGAAGTAGACGTGCGAGTGCTCTGTCCCCTATCCTTCGAAGCGGTGGCGATAGAGCCGGCGCCTAGCCAAAGTAGACGCGCGAGCGCTCTGTCCCCTACCCTCCGAAGCGGTGGCGATGAGTGCACTCCTCACGTCGTGGGGCCACTGATACGAAGGCGCTAGGGCAACTGCTGCCGCTCTCGTATTGAGCTCGGAGGAAATGAAGTCCTCCAGGTCCCCGCTGAGTGGGGCGCGTCCCACGGGGGCTGACCCGAGAGCGGAACTGCTTCCCGGTGTTGTCTTCTTCATACAAGAAGTGAAGGAGCAGGATGTGAGCGCTACTTGGTGTCCCATCAAACATTCGTGCACAGGGACGACTTTCGCATTTTCCATCGTGGAGTGCGCGCAGGGACCACATCTTCGCATCTTACCTACTCCGTAGAGTGCGCAAGGACAACATCTACGTCTTATTTATACTCCGTAAAGTGCGCGTGGAGGTGAGCCTCCGCTGCGTCTTATTTATACTCTGTAGAGTGCGCAGAAACAACATCCACATCTTATTTATGTGCAGGGACAACATCCGCGTCTTGTTTATACTCCGTAGAGTGCGCAGGAACAACATTCGCGTCTTATTTATACTTTGTACAGTGTGCAGGGACAACATCCGCGTCTTATTTATACTCCGTAGAGTGCACGCAGAGGCGTCCCCCACGTTCTTATTTTATACTCACAAAGAGTGCGCACGTTTACCGCGTGTCTTTGTTTATTTATACCTTCTACCAGGCCGGCTGGGCTTAGGTGGGGCCACCTCTAGAACAACATGGTTTCCAAAATAAAAATTCGACCACTCATCTCCGGCTTAGGCAGACCTACGAACCTTCTTCATCTCCGGCTGGGGCTTGCTCGCCGGGTACCTTGTCATTACCTTCTCCCTGGACCTCCAGGCCGCGTAAGAACTCGTCAGGGACGCTTTGCAAGACGAGATCGGGGTGCATCTGGTTCAAGAACTCACCCTTGAGCACCTCGCAATGTCCATGCACCATGCATGGTCGTGTGATTTGAACGTGAGCGCAGACATGGGGACGCGGATGCGCTCCAGCCGCATGCGCATGTACGGCCGGAGTAGCTAGGCCACTCGGCCAAATGACGGGGCGGCTGCGAGATCCCCATCAGCGGCGGTCCTGCCTCCGTCTCCCTCGTCCTCCCCACCCGGCCGAATTAATTGTTGATGTGCGAGGTGTGCAAGGGAAGCGAACATGGGACAGGAAGCACAAGAAACTGAAACGACAAGTACTCGTGCAGCCAGAATAAATGCACGCGTTTGAAAGAACACAAGTTAACCACAACACTTTGGCTTCTCTTATACTACTCGTGCATAAAAATGTGAAAGCATTTCAGAGCGCATAATTCCCTGTAACGTCTCCTAACCAATCGCGAAGATGTTACGCGCCGATGGGAGATCAATCGAACCAGAGATATGGAATTGAGATAGAATTTGGGGTAGGAAGCATGAAAAAGAAAGGGGCTAAGAAGAACAACACAGGGTGGGGAAATTTCAGAGATCTATTTCATTTGTTCGATAGAGGCTTGGTACAGAGTTGAAGCAATAAATTCTCCAGCTGTTGACACGGACCGGTGGGGCTCGCCGGTCCATGGACCTGACCCACACACTCTTTTAAGTTTTCTAGCCCCTCTGCAATACGGATACTTAATATCTGAATCTGAATAGAAAACATATCCGAATTCAGATGTTGAACTGGCGAAGTTCCGGATATCGGATGCGAATCCAATATGGCCTGACGCAGATTCGGAGCTGGATATCCGAACAAGATCTGGAGTCGGATATCCAGATAATATCTGGATTCGGCAGATATAACAGCAGCAGCTAGCTAATAGGTATTTTTTTACATTTGACCTCCAAATTAGGTATATTATCTATGTATTTCGATCATCTTGATGTGCCCGTCATCATGATGAACTCTAATTTAGCATTTTTATGTTTTTTATTTTGGCACATCCCTAATAAAGCTTTTTACATGCTCTTTTTAGCCAAATTTGATATGTTTATAACTGATTTATTTGTAATATATCTAGAATTAGTTACAAAATAACACCAATAATCAATGATTATGTGATAAACTAGAGAAAAAAGGGCATAAATATTACTATAAAATCAGTGTCAATTTGCTAAACTTCATTATATCATAGGACATAAATCTGTCCTCGGAAGCTGTATTATACAAATACATGAGATGAATGATTCATTTGTTGCTGTCAACATTTAAGGCATGGTTACATGTTAGAGTCAACTATTTATCAATTTAAGTTTAATATTCGGTGTCATGTTTTACATATGAGAAACCATGAATAATATTAGAATCCGAAAAATAGTCAAATCTAATTCGATTTTGAGTATAATCGATTCAATTTGTATCCGACATTTGTCCCATCTATATTCGTATCCGATGTTTGTCTGATTAGTATTCGAATCCGAGAAAGAAATATGGATGCGAATATGGTTTGAGCACTATCCGATCTATTTTCACCCCTAATCCTGACATTCACAAGTGTTGTATTCTGTGATTCGAATCTGGTCAGATCCGATCACTTGAAGAATCCGAGCAGGTTTCACTCAAAAGGATATATTTTCGACCAGTATGATTGGTTGGTAATGTGAGCTGGTCAGAGGCTATGATTGAAAGTTTCTTCGTATTCGTGATGACTCTGCACCGACTTGCAACAGACATGGTGTCCAAAGGTGTTTGCGCCGACTGCAATCAAACGTGGCTATCTGAGATGCTTCCGACTACAACTCTTTACACCATCTTCATAGACTCTGTTACATCTCCGAGCAAGGTGTTGTTCCTATTTCTGAGTAGGTTACCATTCTAGTTTCCGAGTATGTCTCTATTTCTATTGCCAACTAGGTCTATGTTCCTTCCTCGTATGAGACTCTTGTTCCCAATACTATTTTATACCCCCTGTAAGCCTCATGACATATAGCGTGATACAAGTTATCTACACATGTAATATGCTAAGAGTGTTCTGTAACATCTCCTCCATATAGTGATTTTACCGATTGTGTTTTTTCCTGCAAGAGTTTTTCATGTTAAATCCATGTCTTCTACTTCTTTGATTATCTTCTATTTTGTCCTGTGTTTCATAATAAGTGGTATCAAAGTTTAGTTCTTCGTCTGATCAATCTAGGGCTTATTCGACATGGCGTCAATAATGTATGATCTTCCGCTGCTAGATTGTCATATGAGATTCTCTCTGGCAAGTCAAGATGCAAGTTGTTTTATCATAGCTCGATTTCGATGATGCGTTATTGGGAATCGATAAGATACTGACTACATGGTCCGTTGAGGAGAAGCAAAGGAGCGATCATAAGGCTCTCTTTCAAAACTCATCTTCATCTTTCTAGTAATATCCTCTAGGAAGTTACAAAGGAGACCCCTCCTGCCGCGTTATGGTTAAAGTTAGAACAAATCTGCATGACCAAGGACTGACCAGCAAGATGCATCTGAAGTAGAAAATGAATAATAGTTCTAAGAAAGATTAACAAGATGATGAAGCTAGGGCTACCAGTGTCACAAAAGATGGTTCCGATGGGGAGGTTCTTGTTGTCTTTACTGGTGATTTCAAAACCAGCGATGAATGGATTCTTAATTCATCCTGCACTTTCCACATGAGCTTGAACCATGACTGGTTCATTACTTATGAGGAAGTAGACGCGCGCGCGCTCCGTCCCCTACCCTTCGAACGGGTGGTAGCGGAGGCTGGCGCCTAGCTCGAAGTAGACGCGCGCGCGCTCCGTCCCCTACCCTTCGAACGGGTGGGAGCGGAGGCTGACGCGTAGCTCGAAGTAGACGCGCGCGCGCTCCGTCCTCTACCCTTCGAACGGGTGGGAGCGGAGGCTGGCGCGTAGCTCGAAGTAGACGCGCGCGCTCCGTCCCCTACCCTTCGAACGGGTGGCAGCGGAGGCTGGCGCCTAGCTCGAAGTAGACGCGCGCGCGCTCTGTCCCAAGAACGGGTGGCAGCGGAGGCTCGCGCCTAGCTCGAAGTAGGCGCGCGCGCGCTCCGTCCCCTACCCTTCGAACGGGTGGCAGCGGAGGCTGGCGCCTAGCTCGAAGTAGCCGCGCGCGCGCTCCGTCCCCTACCCTTCGAACGGGTGGCTGCGGAGGCTGGCGCCTAGCTCGAAGTAGATGCGCGCGCGCTCCGTCCCGTACCCTTCGAACGGGTGGCAGCGGAGGCTGGCGCCTAGCTCGAAGTAGACGGGCGCGCGCTCCGTCCCCTACCCTTCGAACGGGTGGCAGCGGAGGCTGACGCCTAGCTCGAAGTAGGCGCGCGCGCTCCTTCCCCTACCCTTCGAACGGGTGGCAGTGGAGGCTGGCGCCTAGCTCGAAGTAGACGCGCGCGCGCGCTCCGTCCCCTACACTTCGAACGGGTGGTAGCGGGGGCTGGCGCCTAGCTCGAAGTAGGCGCGCGCGCTTGCTGGAGCCAGAGGCGGAATTGGAGGTTGTCCCTTTCGGTCCGGTAGGGCGCCTTTAATGGCGGCTGGGATCGTACCGACGCCTAGCCTGCCAAAAGGCGGGTCGCTGCGTCGTGCAGTGTCCGTTCACGTGGTGAGGGCACGCGGCGGCTTGTAACTGGAGCGCCGCGGTGGGTCAGGGATTGCGTGGTCGTGACCGCTTGCGCTGACGGTCCTTGGTTCTGCGATCGCGTGTAGCGTGTATCGCCACGACGCCTCGTCTTCAGTTACGGGGAATCGTGCGGGGCGGGCCTTTACACCGCTGCGGTTGCATCCGCCACGCGGATCATTGCGACGCTTCGGTAGCGGCGGTATGGGCGATGTGGCTTGAAATAGCCCCCCGTAACAGCGTCCCCGCACCTTTACGCCCTCTTTCCTGTCTGCTCCGCCTTCTACACTTCCGTGATATTTTCACCGCTTCAATCTCTCCGTGGGAAGCGATGGCCTCCGGTGGCAAGCGCGGCCAGGCGGTTGGTGGCTCTGGCATTCGCCGGCGATCTTCGCTGTTGGAGGTGAAATACGCACTCCAAGAGCGCGACCCGGCGGCGGCAGACAAGGAGTGGTTGGTGGCGGAGGAAGGCACGTTCTCCGGCGAGCTAGGCCCCTCGCTCGTGACCGAGAAGACGATCCAAGGGCTTCTGTGCGCGGGGAAGTTGTCCGAGCGCTAGGAGGTACGATTGCCCGCCGCCGCTGAGACGGAACCGCATCCCGAGAGGTTGGAGGCGGTCGTGTTCGTTGCCTTTTTCGACGCGGGGCTCCGCATCCCAGCAGCGGCTATCGTGGGCGACGTGTTGCGGACCTTCGGGCTGGAGCTGGCGCAACTGACTCCGAACGCCGTGGACCGGCTCGCGGTGTACAGCTGGGCCTTGCGCTCGGGGGCGTGTTGGCCCAGCGCCTCGTTGTTCGCCAACCTTCACGAGACACGGTGCCAGCCAAGGACCGGAAGGACGGGACGCTGTCGAGCTTCGGTAGCGTCATCTTTATTCTTCGTCCGCCATGCAAGAAGCTCTTCCCTGCGAACTCAACTCGCGGGAAGTGGGAATCTTACTGGATGAAGCGGTGGTTCTACCACCGTGTGGAGAGCGGGAGCGGCCTTGAGTGCACAGGCCGACCGATCGCGTTCAAGCCCTCGCCCGGCCGGACGCTCGATGATGAGGACAGGCGGAGGGCCCAGCGGCTCGTAGGCGTGGCCGCCCGTTTCAACATGCGCGACCTCGCCGAAGAGTACGTGATGTACGGCGTGGCACCGCTTGCCCGCGACTGGCATCTTGCCGCCGAGAAGCGTCGAGACGACAATGTTTCGCCATCGATCTGCTTGCTGCCGGCGCCCTCCAGTCTTCGTAAGCCTCGACCGTGTCTATGCTTTGTTCACCGAAATGCGTTATATGCTGATGCGATCTCCTTTGCCTCAGGGATTTCCTTGGAGAAGGCGGAGCAAGCCGCGCGCGTATTTCTAGGGCCGTACACCGGCAGGGAGCACGAGTAGCGCGCGTCTGCTATCGCCGAGGCGGGGCTGGGGCGAATAAACCGCGTGTGCGAGGCCCTGGACCTTGCCGTGCCGGACCGTGTTGCTCCAGACGACGGTGCCGCGAAGAAGAAGAAGAAGGCGTCGTCTCGGAAGAGGAGCCGCAGCGGGGCGCCCGCCGCGCTTGGCGCGGCAGCTGCCGCTGCTGCTGCTAGTGCTCCCGAGGGCGCGGCGGATGCGGAGTCGGACTCAGCGAGGTATGCCGATTCAGGTTTGGGTGGCGCAGACGCCGAAGGCGAGGTATCTTCGGCGAGCGCCCCGGACGGCGGGTTTGCCGCAAGCAGCCGGAGGGGGGAAGTCTCGCCGCCCACCGAAGTCGCCGAGGCGGAACCCGTGCGGACCGGCGATGCTGAGGTGGAGCCTTCGGCCGTGGCCGCTGTGGCGCCGGAGGCGCCCTCCACGGGGGCGCACGGAGCCATGCTGCCTTTACCAACAGCGGCAGAAACCGAGGTGTCCCCTGCAACAATTGCCACCGCGGAACCTTCGCCCCCAAGCGCTGCAACCGCGGGGGCTTCGCCAGCCGTGACTGCGGGGGCGGTATCGCTGCTGGCTGCCCCGGCTGGACGTAGGGGCCTCGTGGCTATCCGCCCATTCTGGCGTGGGCTCCGGCGTGACCATCGGTGGGGTCTACTTGCTCCTAGCCTCTTGCATATCCCGCACGGCTCCACAGAGGTCCGATAGCTC
This sequence comes from Dendrocalamus latiflorus, assembly GCA_017311315.1. Lineage (NCBI taxonomy): Eukaryota > Viridiplantae > Streptophyta > Magnoliopsida > Poales > Poaceae > Dendrocalamus > Dendrocalamus latiflorus. Next base: position 20,984,865 of record CM029666.1, on the reverse strand, counting down.
CCGTTGGAACGTGCCGATGGCCATCAACAGGGCGCTTTCCACCGTTGCCACGGCTGGGGCTATCGGTGCACCTGGTTGCACCGTCGGGACAACGGCGACCACGGTCTGCGCTCCTGGGTTGCCCGATGCGTCGGTGCGGTGGATTTCGGAGTCGGTGACGAGACCGACGTTGCCGTCGGAGCCGCTCACCGCTCCCGGACCGGATGTAGGGACGGTGGCCATGCCAGCATGGGCGTCGGCGTTACCGCTCCCGACAACCCGGTCGGTGCTGCCGGTGTCGACCGTTGCGCCAGCGGTGGGATCAATCGTCACGTCATGAGCGTCGATGTTCGTAGCTGCAGCGCCCGTGCCGACACCCGCACTCGCGATTGCCGACGCCGAAGCTCTGGTGTTGACGCGCGGCTCCGTCGTGTTCCTCTTCTTCTTCTCCGCCGCCGATGATGAAGTTTTCTTCGGTGTCATCCTTTTTCGGATCTTAAGGCTTGCTCTTGTCCTCCCCACGGACAGCGTCAACTGTTGTGGTTACAGACCAAATAGAGAGAGAGAGTGATATGGTAGTGGAGAGTTAGGTGAGCAATGCTTAGGGTCTCCCCCCATGGTCTGGATGGCTTATATATATTCATATGGGGAGTATTTTACAGTTATGTCCTTACACATAAGTATCCCTCTCAATGGATTTATGTCATTACACATACCCCATTTTAGGCTTTACTACATTCTAACAGGCCGGCTAGGCTTAGGTGGGGCCACCTCTAGAACAACATGGTTTCCAAAATAAAAATTCGACCACTCATCTCCGGCTTAGGCAGACCTACGAACCTTCTTCATCTCCGGCTGGGGCTTGCTCGCCGGGTACCTTGTCATTACCTTCTCCCTGGACCTCCAGGCCGCGTAAGAACTCGTCAGGGACGCTTTGCAAGACGAGATCGGGGTGCATCTGGTTCAAGAACTCACCCTTGAGCACCTCGCAATGTCCATGCACCATGCATGGTCGTGTGATTTGAACGTGAGCGCAGACATGGGGACGCGGATGCGCTCCAGCCGCATGCGCATGTACGGCCGGAGTAGCTAGGCCACTCGGCCAAATGACGGGGCGGCTGCGAGATCCCCATCAGCGGCGGTCCTGCCTCCGTCTCCCTCGTCCTCCCCACCCGGCCGAATTAATTGTTGATGTGCGAGGTGTGCAAGGGAAGCGAACATGGGACAGGAAGCACAAGAAACTGAAACGACAAGTACTCGTGCAGCCAGAATAAATGCACGCGTTTGAAAGAACACAAGTTAACCACAACACTTTGGCTTCTCTTATACTACTCGTGCATAAAAATGTGAAAGCATTTCAGAGCGCATAATTCCCTGTAACGTCTCCTAACCAATCGCGAAGATGTTACGCGCCGATGGGAGATCAATCGAACCAGAGATATGGAATTGAGATAGAATTTGGGGTAGGAAGCATGAAAAAGAAAGGGGCTAAGAAGAACAACACAGGGTGGGGAAATTTCAGAGATCTATTTCATTTGTTCGATAGAGGCTTGGTACAGAGTTGAAGCAATAAATTCTCCAGCTGTTGACACGGACCGGTGGGGCTCGCCGGTCCATGGACCTGACCCACACACTCTTTTAAGTTTTCTAGCCCCTCTGCAATACGGATACTTAATATCTGAATCTGAATAGAAAACATATCCGAATTCAGATGTTGAACTGGCGAAGTTCCGGATATCGGATGCGAATCCAATATGGCCTGACGCAGATTCGGAGCTGGATATCCGAACAAGATCTGGAGTCGGATATCCAGATAATATCTGGATTCGGCAGATATAACAGCAGCAGCTAGCTAATAGGTATTTTTTTACATTTGACCTCCAAATTAGGTATATTATCTATGTATTTCGATCATCTTGATGTGCCCGTCATCATGATGAACTCTAATTTAGCATTTTTATGTTTTTTATTTTGGCACATCCCTAATAAAGCTTTTTACATGCTCTTTTTAGCCAAATTTGATATGTTTATAACTGATTTATTTGTAATATATCTAGAATTAGTTACAAAATAACACCAATAATCAATGATTATGTGATAAACTAGAGAAAAAAGGGCATAAATATTACTATAAAATCAGTGTCAATTTGCTAAACTTCATTATATCATAGGACATAAATCTGTCCTCCGAAGCTGTATTATACAAATACATGAGATGAATGATTCATTTGTTGCTGTCAACATTTAAGGCATGGTTACATGTTAGAGTCAACTATTTATCAATTTAAGTTTAATATTCGGTGTCATGTTTTACATATGAGAAACCATGAATAATATTAGAATCCGAAAAATAGTCAAATCTAATTCGATTTTGAGTATAATCGATTCAATTTGTATCCGACATTTGTCCCATCTATATTCGTATCCGATGTTTGTCTGATTAGTATTCGAATCCGAGAAAGAAATATGGATGCGAATATGGTTTGAGCACTATCCGATCTATTTTCACCCCTAATCCTGACATTCACAAGTGTTGTATTCTGTGATTCGAATCTGGTCAGATCCGATCACTTGAAGAATCCGAGCAGGTTTCACTCAAAAGGATATATTTTCGACCAGTATGATTGGTTGGTAATGTGAGCTGGTCAGAGGCTATGATTGAAAGTTTCTTCGTATTCGTGATGACTCTGCACCGACTTGCAACAGACATGGTGTCCAAAGGTGTTTGCGCCGACTGCAATCAAACGTGGCTATCTGAGATGCTTCCGACTACAACTCTTTACACCATCTTCATAGACTCTGTTACATCTCCGAGCAAGGTGTTGTTCCTATTTCTGAGTAGGTTACCATTCTAGTTTCCGAGTATGTCTCTATTTCTATTGCCAACTAGGTCTATGTTCCTTCCTCGTATGAGACTCTTGTTCCCAATACTATTTTATACCCCCTGTAAGCCTCATGACATATAGCGTGATACAAGTTATCTACACATGTAATATGCTAAGAGTGTTCTGTAACATCTCCTCCATATAGTGATTTTACCGATTGTGTTTTTTCCTGCAAGAGTTTTTCATGTTAAATCCATGTCTTCTACTTCTTTGATTATCTTCTATTTTGTCCTGTGTTTCATAATAAGTGGTATCAAAGTTTAGTTCTTCGTCTGATCAATCTAGGGCTTATTCGACATGGCGTCAATAATGTATGATCTTCCGCTGCTAGATTGTCATATGAGATTCTCTCTGGCAAGTCAAGATGCAAGTTGTTTTATCATAGCTCGATTTCGATGATGCGTTATAGGGAATCGATAAGATACTGACTACATGGTCCGTTGAGGAGAAGCAAAGGAGCGATCATAAGGCTCTCTTTCAAAACTCATCTTCATCTTTCTAGTAATATCCTCTAGGAAGTTACAAAGGAGACCCCTCCTGCCGCGTTATGGTTACAGTTAGAACAAATCTGCATGACCAAGGACTGACCAGCAAGATGCATCTGAAGTAGAAAATGAATAATAGTTCTAAGAAAGATTAACAAGATGATGAAGCTAGGGCTACCAGTGTCACAAAAGATGGTTCCGATGGGGAGGTTCTTGTTGTCTTTACTGGTGATTTCAAAACCAGCGATGAATGGATTCTTAATTCAGCCTGCACTTTCCACATGAGCTTGAACCATGACTGGTTCATTACTTATGAGGAAGTAGACGCGCGCGCGCTCCGTCCCCTACCCTTCGAACGGGTGGTAGCGGAGGCTGGCGCATAGCTCGAAGTAGACGCGCGCGCGCTCCATCCCCTACCCTTCGAACGGGTGGGAGCGGAGGCTGGCGCGTAGCTCAAAGTAGACGCGCGCGCGCTCCGTCCCCTACCCTTCGAACGGGTGGGAGCGGAGGCTGGCGCGTAGCTCGAAGTAGACGCGCGCGCGCTCCGTCCCCTACCCTTCGAACGGGTGGCAGCGGAGGCTCGCGCCTAGCTCGAAGTAGACGCGCGCGCGCTCTGTCCCCTACCCTTCGAACGGGTGGCAGCGGAGGCTAGCGCCTAGCTCGAAGTAGGCGCGCGCGCTCTCCGTCCCCTACCCTTCGAACGGGTGGCAGCGGAGGCTAGCGCCTAGCTCGAAGTAGGCGCGCGCGCGCTCCGTCCCCTACCCTTCGAACGGGTGGCAGCGGAGGCTGGCGCCTAGCTCGAAGTAGACGCGCCCGCGCTCCGTCCCCTACCCTTCCAACGGGTGGCAGCGGAGGCTGGCGCCTAGCTCGAAGTAGACGGGCGCGCGCTCCGTCCCCTACCCTTCGAACGGGTGGCAGCGGAGGCTGGCGCCTAGCTCGAAGTAGGCGCGCGCGCTCCGTCCCCTACCCTTCGAACGGGTGGCAGCGGAGGCTGGCGCCTAGCTCGAAGTAGACGCGCGCGCGCTCCGTCCCCTACCCTTCGAACGGGTGGTAGCGGGGGCTGGCGCCTAGCTCGAAGTAGGCGCGCGCGCTTGCTGGAGCCAGAGGCGGAATTGGAGGTTGTCCCTTTCGGTCCGGTAGGGCGCCTTTAATGGCGGCTGGGATCGTACCGACGCGTAGCCTGCCAAAAGGCGGGTCGCTGCGTCGTGCAGTGTCCGTTCACGTGGTGAGGGCACGCGACGGCTTGTAACTGGAGCGCCGCGGTGGGTCAGGGATTGCGTGGTCGTGACCGCTTGCGCTGACGGTCCTTGGTTCTGCGATCGCGTGTAGCGTGTATCGCCACGACGCCTCATCTTCAGTTACGGGGAATCGTGCAGGGCGGGCCTTTACATCGCTGCGGTTGTATCTGGCACGCGGATCGTTGCGACGCTTCGGTAGCGGCGGTATGGGCGAGGTGGCTTGAAATAGCCCCCCGTAACAGCGTCCCCGCACCTTTACGCCCTCTTTCCTGTCTGCTCCGCCCTCTACACTTCCGTGATATTTTCACCGCTTCAATCTCTCCGTGGGAAGCGATGGCCTCCGGTGGCAAGCGCGGCCAGGCGGTTGGTGGCTCTGGCATTCGCCGGCGATCTTCGCTGTTGGAGGTGAAATACGCACTCCAAGAGCGCGACCCGGCGGCGGCAGACAAGGAGTGGTTGGTGGCGGAGGAAGGCACGTTCTCCGGCGAGCTAGGCCCCTCGCTCGTGACCGAGAAGACGATCCAAGGGCTTCTGCGCGCGGGGAAGTTGTCCGAGCGCTAGGAGGTACGATTGCCCGCCACCGCTGAGACGGAACCGCATCCCGAGAGGTTGGAGGCGGTCGTGTTCGTTGCCTTTTTCGACGCGGGGCTCCGCATCCCAGCGGCGGCTACGTGGGCGACGTGTTGCGGACCTTCGGGCTGGAGCTGGCGCAACTGACTCCGAACGCCGTGGCCCGGCTCGCGGTGTACAACTGGGCCTTGCGATCGGGGGCGTGTTGGCCCAACGCCTCGTTGTTCGCCTACCTTCACGAGACACGGTGCCAGCCCAAGGACCGGAAGGACGGGACGCTGTCGAGCTTCTGTAGCGTCATCTTTATTCTTCGTCCGCCGTGCAAGAAGCTCTTCCCTGCGAACTCAACTCGCGGGAAGTGGGAATCTTACTGGATAAAGCGGTGGTTCTACCACCGTGTGGAGAGCGGGAGCGGCCTTGAGTGCACAGGCCGACCGATCGCGTTCAAGCCCTCGCCCGGCCGGACGCTCGATGATGAGGACAGGCGGAGGGCCCAGCGGCTCGTAGGCGTGGCCGCCCGTTTCAACATGCGCGACCTCGCCGAAGAGTACGTGATGTACGGCGTGGCACCGCTTGCCCGCGACTGGCATCTTGCCGCCGAGAAGCGTCGAGACGACAATGTTTCGCCATCGATCTGCTTGCTGCCGGCGCTCTCCAGTCTTCGTAAGCCTCGACCGCGTCTATGCTTTGTTCACACGAAATGCGTTATATGCTGATGCGATCTCCTTTGCCTCAGGGATTTCCTTGGAGAAGGCGGAGCAAGCCGCGCGCGTATTTCTAGGGCCGTACACCGGCAGGGAGCACGAGTAGCGCGCGTCTGCTATCGCCGAGGCGGGGCTGGGGCGAATAAACCGCGTGTGCGAGGCCCTGGACCTTGCCGTGCCGGACCGTGTTGCTCCAGACGACGGTGCCGCGAAGAAGAAGAAGAAGAAGAAGGCGTCATCTCGGAAGAGGAGCCGCAGCGGGGCGCCCGCCGCGCTTGGCGCGGCTGCTGCCGCTGCTGCTGCTAGTGCTCCCGAGGGCGCGGCGGATGCGGAGTCGGACTCAGCGAGGTATGCCGATTCAGGTTTGGGTGGCGCAGACGCCGAAGGCGAGGTATCTTCGGCGAGCGCCCCGGACGCGCGGGTTTGCCGCGAGCAGCCGGAGGGGGGAAGTCTCGCCGCCCACCGAAGTCGCCGAGGCGGAACCCGTGCGGACCGGCGATGCTGAGGTGGAGCCTTCGGCCGTGGCCGCTGTGGCGCCGGAGGCGCCCTCCACGGGGGCGCACGGAGCCATGCTGCCTTTACCAACAGCGGCAGAAACCGAGGTGTCCCCTGCAACAATTGCCACCGCGGAACCTTCGCCCCCAAGCACTGCAACCGCGGGGGCTTCGCCAGCCGCGACTGCGGGGGCGGTATCGCTGCTGGCTGCCCCGGCTGGACGTAGGGGCCTCGTGGCTATCCGCCCATTCTGGCGTGGGCTCCGGCGTGACCATCGGTGGGGTCTACTTGCTCCTAGCCTCTTGCATATCCCGCACGGCTCCACAGAGGTCCGATAGCTCCCGTTGGAACGTGCCGATGGCCATCAACAGGGCGCTTTCCACCGTTGCCACGGCTGGGGCTATCGGTGCACCTGGTTGCACCGTCGGGACAACGGCGACCACGGTCTGCGCTCCTGGGTTGCCCGATGCGTCGGTGCGGTGGATTTCGGAGTCGGTGACGAGACCGACGTTGCCGTCGGAGCCGCTCACCGCTCCCGGACCGGATGTAGGGACGGTGGCCAAGCCAGCATGGGCGTCGGCGTTACCGCTCCCGACAACCCGGTCGGTGCTGCCGGTGTCGACCGTTGCGCCAGCGGTGGGATCAATCGTCACGTCATGAGCGTCGATGTTCGTAGCTGCAGCGCCCGTGCCGACACCCGCGCTCGCGATTGCCGACGCCGAAGCTCTGGTGTTGACGCGTGGCTCCGTCGTGTTCCTCTTCTTCTTCTCCGCCGCCGATGATGAAGTTTTCTTCGGTGTCATCCTTTTTCGGATCTTAAGGCTTGCTCTTGTCCTCCCCACGGACAGCGTCAACTGTTGTGGTTACAGACCAAATAGAGAGAGAGTGAGTGATATGGTAGTGGAGAGTTAGGTGAGCAATGCTTAGGGTCTCCCCCCATGGTCTGGATGGCTTATATATATTCATATGGGGAGTATTTTACAGTTATGTCCTTACACATAAGTATCCCTCTCAATGGATTTATGTCATTACACATACCCCATTTTAGGCTTTACTACATTCTAACAGGCCGGCTGGGCTTAGGTGGGGCCACCTCTAGAACAACATGGTTTCCAAAATAAAAATTCGACCACTCATCTCCGGCTTAGGCAGACCTACGAACCTTCTTCATCTCCGGCTGGGGCTTGCTCGCCGGGTACCTTGTCATTACCTTCTCCCTGGACCTCCAGGCCGCGTAAGAACTCGTCAGGGACGCTTTGCAAGACGAGATCGGGGTGCATCTGGTTCAAGAACTCACCCTTGAGCACCTCGCAATGTCCATGCACCATGCATGGTCGTGTGATTTGAACGTGAGCGCAGACATGGGGACGCGGATGCGCTCCAGCCGCATGCGCATGTACGGCCGGAGTAGCTAGGCCACTCGGCCAAATGACGGGGCGGCTGCGAGATCCCCATCAGCGGCGGTCCTGCCTCCGTCTCCCTCGTCCTCCCCACCCGGCCGAATTAATTGTTGATGTGCGAGGTGTGCAAGGGAAGCGAACATGGGACAGGAAGCACAAGAAACTGAAACGACAAGTACTCGTGCAGCCAGAATAAATGCACGCGTTTGAAAGAACACAAGTTAACCACAACACTTTGGCTTCTCTTATACTACTCGTGCATAAAAATGTGAAAGCATTTCAGAGCGCATAATTCCCTGTAACGTCTCCTAACCAATCGCGAAGATGTTACGCGCCGATGGGAGATCAATCGAACCAGAGATATGGAATTGAGATAGAATTTGGGGTAGGAAGCATGAAAAAGAAAGGGGCTAAGAAGAACAACACAGGGTGGGGAAATTTCAGAGATCTATTTCATTTGTTCGATAGAGGCTTGGTACAGAGTTGAAGCAATAAATTCTCCAGCTGTTGACACGGACCGGTGGGGCTCGCCGGTCCATGGACCTGACCCACACACTCTTTTAAGTTTTCTAGCCCCTCTGCAATACGGATACTTAATATCTGAATCTGAATAGAAAACATATCCGAATTCAGATGTTGAACTGGCGAAGTTCCGGATATCGGATGCGAATCCAATATGGCCTGACGCAGATTCGGAGCTGGATATCCGAACAAGATCTGGAGTCGGATATCCAGATAATATCTGGATTCGGCAGATATAACAGCAGCAGCTAGCTAATAGGTATTTTTTTACATTTGACCTCCAAATTAGGTATATTATCTATGTATTTCGATCATCTTGATGTGCCCGTCATCATGATGAACTCTAATTTAGCATTTTTATGTTTTTTATTTTGGCACATCCCTAATAAAGCTTTTTACATGCTCTTTTTAGCCAAATTTGATATGTTTATAACTGATTTATTTGTAATATATCTAGAATTAGTTACAAAATAACACCAATAATCAATGATTATGTGATAAACTAGAGAAAAAAGGGCATAAATATTACTATAAAATCAGTGTCAATTTGCTAAACTTCATTATATCATAGGACATAAATCTGTCCTCGGAAGCTGTATTATACAAATACATGAGATGAATGATTCATTTGTTGCTGTCAACATTTAAGGCATGGTTACATGTTAGAGTCAACTATTTATCAATTTAAGTTTAATATTCGGTGTCATGTTTTACATATGAGAAACCATGAATAATATTAGAATCCGAAAAATAGTCAAATCTAATTCGATTTTGAGTATAATCGATTCAATTTGTATCCGACATTTGTCCCATCTATATTCGTATCCGATGTTTGTCTGATTAGTATTCGAATCCGAGAAAGAAATATGGATGCGAATATGGTTTGAGCACTATCCGATCTATTTTCACCCCTAATCCTGACATTCACAAGTGTTGTATTCTGTGATTCGAATCTGGTCAGATCCGATCACTTGAAGAATCCGAGCAGGTTTCACTCAAAAGGATATATTTTCGACCAGTATGATTGGTTGGTAATGTGAGCTGGTCAGAGGCTATGATTGAAAGTTTCTTCGTATTCGTGATGACTCTGCACCGACTTGCAACAGACATGGTGTCCAAAGGTGTTTGCGCCGACTGCAATCAAACGTGGCTATCTGAGATGCTTCCGACTACAACTCTTTACACCATCTTCATAGACTCTGTTACATCTCCGAGCAAGGTGTTGTTCCTATTTCTGAGTAGGTTACCATTCTAGTTTCCGAGTATGTCTCTATTTCTATTGCCAACTAGGTCTATGTTCCTTCCTCGTATGAGACTCTTGTTCCCAATACTATTTTATACCCCCTGTAAGCCTCATGACATATAGCGTGATACAAGTTATCTACACATGTAATATGCTAAGAGTGTTCTGTAACATCTCCTCCATATAGTGATTTTACCGATTGTGTTTTTTCCTGCAAGAGTTTTTCATGTTAAATCCATGTCTTCTACTTCTTTGATTATCTTCTATTTTGTCCTGTGTTTCATAATAAGTGGTATCAAAGTTTAGTTCTTCGTCTGATCAATCTAGGGCTTATTCGACATGGCGTCAATAATGTATGATCTTCCGCTGCTAGATTGTCATATGAGATTCTCTCTGGCAAGTCAAGATGCAAGTTGTTTTATCATAGCTCGATTTCGATGATGCGTTATAGGGAATCGATAAGATACTGACTACATGGTCCGTTGAGGAGAAGCAAAGGAGCGATCATAAGGCTCTCTTTCAAAACTCATCTTCATCTTTCTAGTAATATCCTCTAGGAAGTTACAAAGGAGACCCCTCCTGCCGCGTTATGGTTAAAGTTAGAACAAATCTGCATGACCAAGGACTGACCAGCAAGATGCATCTGAAGTAGAAAATGAATAATAGTTCTAAGAAAGATTAACAAGATGATGAAGCTAGGGCTACCAGTGTCACAAAAGATGGTTCCGAAGGGGAGGTTCTTGTTGTCTTTACTGGTGATTTCAAAACCAGCGATGAATGGATTCTTAATTCAGCCTGCATTTTCCACATGAGCTTGAACCATGACTGGTTCATTACTTATGAGGAAGAGTGTTGTGGCTACAGGCCAAACAGAGAGAGAGATGGTAGCGGAGAGTGATGGAGATGAGTAAAAATGGCTTGCCCTCTCCCCATGGCCTGTATTCATATATATATATGCACATGAGGAGTGCTTTTACAGTTATACCCTTACATCTGGTTATCCCCTCTGGGGGCAGTTGTGTCATTACACATGGCCTATTCTGGGCCTTATAACCTCCTACCAGGCCTGCTGGGTTTAGGTGGGGGCCACCCCTACAACACTGCCATTGATAATAAAACTCTAATTGATATGTGGTCTGGTTTTCCTACAGACAACTCAAGCATAAGGATTTTGGATATCATACTTATGCACATACTAATAAAGGTAAACTTGAGTCAAGAGCTGTTAAGTACATCTTCCTCGGTTATAAGCTTGGAGTTAAAGGCTATAAGTTGTGAAATCCTGAGACCTGAAAGGTGGTCATGAGCAGAAGTGTTACTTTCAATGAGTCTAGTTTGTTAAAAGGAATTACAACCAGTGATGCTCTCATTGAGAAACCACAGAAGACCAGCATGCAGGTGGAGCACTTCACTGATTGAAGACTCTCACTAGAGGCCAACAAGGAGAATACATAGGATATTTTTGTTCAAGCTTTGACCAGTAATCCTCCAATAGGAACTAGTCGAAACAAATAATCAATTGTGGCTGGTCGGGAAAGGTGGAAAATCCAACCTCTGAAAAGGTTAATCAAAGAAGCCAACATTGTGGCTTATAATTTGAATATGGTTGAAGACACTGGAGGCACTAATGAACCTTCAACTTATTCAGAGGACATCTACTATGATGAGTGAGAGAAGTGGATGACTACCATGTATAAAGAAATAGAATTCCTTGAGAAGAATTCCACTTGGGGGTTATCCCTTGAGAAGAATTCCACTTGAGAGTTGGTCGAGCTCCTAATTGAAAAGAAATGCATATATTGCAAGTGAATTTACAAGAAGAGATGCATAACTTTGATCGATCAGGTTAGTACAAGCAAGGCTCCTTGCTAAAGAATACGACCAAATTGGATGTATTGACTTTACAGATGTTTTCTCTCGCGTCGTGAAGAATAGTTCTATTCGGACCTTACTTAGTATTATAGCTATTCATGATTATGAACTTGAGCAACTAGATGTTAAGACCATGTTCTTACACGGGGAGTTAGAAGAAAACATTTATATGTAGCAGTCGGAAGGTTTTGTTGTTTCGAGAAACAAGAATTCTGCATGCAAATTGAAGAAGTTTCTTTATGGGTTGAAGCAATCATCCAGACAATGGTACAAGAGATTTGACTCGTTTATGATTTTCTAAGACTTCAAAAGATCTGATTATGATAACTGTATTTATTTAAAGACCATCAATTGTCAGCTATCTACTTACTCCTATTGTTGATAATATACTGATCACGACAAAAAAATAAGACTGAAATATTAAAGTTAAAGGCACAGCTAAGCAGTGAATTCGAGATGAAGGATCTCGATGCACCTAAGAAGATTCTTGGTATGAAAATCATCAGAGATCATTAGTTTGAAAAGTTATACCTGAGTTAGAGTGGGTATATTGAAAGAGTAGTTCGCTGTTTCAACATACACAAGGCCAAACTGACCAGCGCTCCATTAGTTGTACACTTCAGACTCTCTTTACCATCAAGTCCGCAAATAGTTGAAGAAGTTGAATTCATGTCAACTATTCTGTATGCAAGTGTACTCGGATCACTTATGTATGCCATGGTCTACTTTCACCCCGACCTATCTCATGCTTTGATTGTTGTCAGTAGATATAGACAAAAACCACTGGAGAGCAATTCAGTGAATCTTCAGATATTTGAGGGGCACTTCTAATGCTTATTTACAGTTTGGTGAGACCAATGATGGACTAGTTGGATATGTAAATTCTGATTTTGCTAAAGATTTAGATAATATGAGATCTCTTACTAGTTATATATTCACTATTGGAGATTATACTATAAACTAGAAAGCTTGTATGCAAATTGTTATTGCTCTTTTAACCACTAAAGCCGAGTACATAGCTATTTCAGAAGCTGTAAAGAAGTTACTTGGCTAAGAGGTCTATACATTGAGCTTTGTGGTAGTATATCTTGCACCAATATCCATTGTGATAGTCAACGTGCTATTTGTCTTACAAAAGATCAAATATTCTGTGAGAGAACAAAGTATATTGATATCAGATATCACTTTATCCGAGGAGTTATTTATCAAGGTGATATTGAAATTTGCAAGATCACTACTCACGATAATCCAGCTAATATGATGACAAACCCATTTCCTACCACTAAGTTTGAGCTCTGCTCAGATTTGGTCAGTATTACTCATTAGTCCTTTTGGGTGTTTGACATACAAGAAATGTTTTACAAGTTATTCTAGAAGCTCTTTGGTTTTCTTCACTATACGAGGAATTCGACTCAAGGTGGAGATTACTGTATTTTGTGATTTGAATCTGATCGGGTTCAGCCACTCAAAAAATCTAATCAGGTTTCGCTCAAAAGGATATATTCCGATCAGTATAACTGATCAGTAATATAAATTGGTCGGAGGTTAAGATTGAGATAATTTTTGTCTTTGTGATAGACTCTATACTAACTTGCACCAGACATGGTGTTCAAAGGTGTTTGTGCCGACTGAAGTCAGATGTGGCTACTCACTACTACAGAAAGGCTAATAGAAGACGGCAAATCACAGACGGTTTTGTGAAACCGTCTGTAATGTAAACTATTACAGACGGTTTTAATTTGAAGGCTGTCTGTGGTATTTGTGGCGGGAAAAAGGGGTATCACAGACGGTTCTTACCGCTGAACCGTCTGTGATACTGGAATATCACAGACGGTTTTTATTAAAAACCGTCTGAGATAATCTGGGATTATCACAGACGGTTTTTTATTAAAAACCGTCTGTGTTGTGTCTACTATCACAGCCGGTTGTTGTTAAGAACCGTCTGGGAATGTTCACAGACGGTTTTTTACAAGGACTCAGAGAAACCTTTGTACACGGGCTGCAAGTACACGAGGTTGTCGGCCGTGCTTGAACTGTTGAAATTGAAGGCAAGCAACGGTTGGTCCGACAAGAGTTTCACGGCGCTGCTAGGTCTTTTAGCGGACATGCTTTCGGAGGGAAATGAGTTGCCTAAAACCACGTATAAAGTCAAGAAGGTTCTTTGTCCGTTGGGAATGGAAGTAGAAAGAATACATGCATGCCCGAACGACTGTATCCTCTACCGTAAAGAGTATGCAAACATGCATGTATGTCCGGTGTGCAACGCATCCCGATACAAATGTAACAATCAATCAGATGATGGGGAGGGAACAGAGGCGAAGAAAGGACCTCCTGCTAAGGTGGCATGGTATTTTCCTATAATTCCCTGTTTGAAAAGGTTTTTTTGCAAATCCAAAGGAGGCAAAACTGCTGCGTTGGCACTCGGAGGAGCGCAAGAAGGATGGAATGATAAGACACCTTGCTGATTCCGCGCAGTGCAGAAACATCGATAGGAGGTTTGCAGAGTTCGGTGCAAAACCAAGGAATATAAGGTTTGGACTGAGTACAGATGGAATGAATCCTTTCAGTAGCATGAGCAGCCGACATAGCACATGGCCCGTGACTCTCTGCATCTATAACCTTCCTCCTTGGTTGTGTATGAAGCGAAAGTACATTTTGCTGTCGATACTTATCCAAGGGCCAAAACAACCTGAGAATGATATCGATGTGTTCCTAGCACCGTTGGTGGAAGATCTAAAAGTACTGTGGAACGAAGGGGTACAGGTATGGGATGCATACAAACGAGAGAACTTCACTCTGCGCTCCTTATTGTTCTGCACCATAAATGATTATCCTATCCTTGGTAACCTATCGGGCCATAGTACAAAAAGTGCCAAAGCTTGTACTCACTGTTTAGATGGTACCGAGAGTGTGTGGCTGAGACACTCACGCAAAACCGTCTACATGCGTCACCGCCGATTCCTTCGGAGGGCTCACCCAAACCGCAAGATGAAGAAACAATTTGACGGAGAGAAGGAAGACGGTTCAGCTCCAAGGCATTTAAGGGGACACGAGGTTTATGATATGGTTAAGGATTTAGATGTTGTCCTCGGAAAGGGACGTAAATTGAGGGCTCATGAGAAGAACACCTGGAAGAAGAGATCAATATTTTGGGACTTACCTTATGGGAGTACCTAGATGTTCGGCACTGCATCGACGTCATGCACGTAGAAAAGAATGTGTGCGACGGCTTGATTGGTCTCTTACTGAACATCTGTGATAAAACAAAGGACGACGTCAATGCACGGCTTGACTTGGCTGATATGGACATCAGGCCTGAGTTAGCACCGACACGCACTGATAATGGACGAACGTACCTTCCCCCTGCGTGTTACACTCTGTCCAAGGCTGAGAAAACAGAACTGTGCCAGTGCTTGCATGGTGTCAAAGTTCCGTCTGGTTACTCCGGCAACGTGAAGAAACTTGTTTCGATGCAAGATTTGAAGTTAAATGGCATGAGGTCTCATGATTGTCATGTGCTGATGACACAGATGCTCTCTATTGCAATTAGAAATATTTTGCCGATCAAAGTCCGAGAGACAATCATGAGGCTATGTTATTTCTTTAACACAATTGCTTAGAAGGTCATCGATCCCGAAGGACTAGATGCTCTGCAGGACGAGGTGGTGATGACTCTATGTCACCTTGAAATGTATTTCCCTCCTTCATTTTTTGATATCATGGTCCATCTCATTGTTCACGTTGTGTGGGAGATAAAAATGTGCGGGCCCGTATTCCTACGTAGCATGTACCCATTTGAGAGGTTCATGGGAATTCTCAAGTCTTACGTACGGAATCGTTCTCGGCCGGAGGGCAGCATCGTCGAAGGTTATGCAAGCGAAGAGGTCATTGAGTTTTGTGTCGATTATATGGCTCAGATTCAACCGATAGGTGTCCCTCAATCTCGTCATGAGGGGAGGCTGAAGGGTCTCGGAACTATCGGAAGGAAAGCAATCACTCCAGATATGGACACGTATACTCAAGCCCATTTCACGGTGTTGCAACACATGACTGAAGTGGCCCCTTATGTGGACCAGCACAAGGATGTGCTTCGGCAACAGAATCCGAAGCGGCCGGATGTTTGGATCATGAGGCAACACAACCGTTGGTTTAACCAATGGTTGAAGGAGCAAATCGCTAGGAGCTCGCGGAGTGAGACGCTGACATGGTTGGCAAAAGGGCCGACATTTACAGTTGTGACATGACAAGGATATGACATAAATGGGTACACATTCTATACGCAGTCTCAGGATGTCAAGAGCACTAACCAGAACAGCGGTGTCCGCATAGATGCATTCAGTTCCGATGGGTCGAGAAACTCGTACTATGACTTCATAGAAGAGATTTGGGAACTCGACTATGTGGTTTTCAAGATCCCCTTATTTCGCTGCCGTTGGGTGCATCTCCCACAGGTGAAGGTTGACAAGTATGGTGTCACGACCAGTGGCGGACCCAGATCAAAAATTTAGGGGGGGCTAATGGTGAGGCAGAGCAACAATTATGCAAACCAGAGAAAGCACCAAAGCGCGATAGAGCTCTGTTCAAGCCCACAAGCACCAGTCTAGAACTACTCCAGATGGTAACCAAAAAGCCAGGGTATACCGAGTACTCGACGTACAGCTACATCACCCCAAATGTAAAACATCGTCATTCCGTAGTTGGTGCTACGAGAAGTATATTTGGATAGAAGCAAAGTTAACCCGAACGCCAAAAAAAGTAGAGCAAAAAATTTCAAGTGCTGAGAGCCCGAGAACACTACTAAAAAGTACACAGTAGTCAAGGTTCAATCAGCTGTAGTCCAAGACGCAAGAGCTCCGCTAAATAGGTTTTGCAACATTACAGAGCGCACAAGAAAGAAACTAACAAAAATCATCGCATCTTTATGGAAAACAAAACCGGCGCTCAGAATGCTTGTCGCAAAAGAATGCTAGTTCTTAGGTAAATCTATACGGCAAATCAAGATGTGTTCAGAAAGACCTAACGTCTCAACAGAGAACCATACAACTGCATTGTTCATCTCTACAAGAATAATGAAAAATAAAATTAGGTGAAATATGTAAGAAAGAAAGGGGGAACAAAATGAATACAAAGGGGATAGTTTCCTCAGTCATAATACAAATTGCTGCTTGATCAGAGCAACGCTGCAGCTGCAGCAAGATCAGAGCAACGTTGGCATTCTTCTTCACGCCCAGCATCAGGCGGCGGCAGCAGCGGGGCTGCGGGTGGGGCGGCCAGGGTAGGGGGGGCGCCAGCCCCACCTGATCCCCCGGTGGGTCCGCCGCTGGTCACGACCGTGGACCTCCAACGTGTCGGGTACAAAGACGAACCATTCGTACTCGCCAATCAAGTTGTTCAAGTTTTCTATGTAACCAACCCGGCAAATAAGAAACGCCATGTAGTTCTTCATGGAAAAAGGAGAATTGTCGGAGTGGAGAATGTAGTGGACGAGGAGGAATACAATCAATTTGACGAGTTACCTCCTTTTGGAAATGGCATAAGGGTCAACGATGAACAACGTGACGAAACTAGTTACGTACGCATTGATCATGATGAAGGGCTAATTTTTAAAGGAAATAAGCAAGTACAATAAGAATGTATATGTGAAAATGTGTGACAATTTTGAGATGTATATGTGAAAATGTGTGATGTAGTCAATTTTGAGATGTATATGTGAAAATGTGTGATGTAGTCAATTTTGAGATGTTTATGTGAAAATGTGTGCTATAGTCAATTTTGATATGTATATGTGAAAATGTGTGATGTAGTCAATTTTGAGATGTATATGTGAAAATGTATATTGTAGCTGGTTGGTGTTGTATATGAATGCAGCTGTTTGGTGGTTGATATGAATGCAGCTGTGTAGTTATTGGTGTTGTCTTAATTGCAACAGCCGGCAAAGGCTTATCACAGACGGTTCTAAGTTTAGAACCGTCTGTGATAATCTCCCTACATATACCCTCTCGCTAGGGTTTTCCGTGTGCGCTGCAGTTATTCGATTAAATCTAAATCCCGAGCCCGTCATCGCCGCTGCCTCCCCGAGCCCTCGCCGGCCGCCTCCTCGGACGAAGACGTCGCCGCAGCCTCCTCCGTCGCCGCCTCCCCGAGCCCGTCGCCTCCTCCTCCGTCGCCGCCTCCTCCTGCTCCGTCGCCGCCGCCTCCTCCTCCTCCGTCCCTAAGGTCACCAAAACCCTAAGGTTATCAAATCCCTCCCCGAGCTTCATGCTTACTGTTAGTGTTTAGGGTTGATGCTTGATGCTTCATACTGTTATGGTTAGTTGCTTAGTACATATTTAGGGTTGATGCTTCATGCTTACTGTTAGTGTTTAGGGTTGATGCTTGATGCTTCATACTGTTATGGTTAGTTGCTTAGTACATATTTAGGGTTGATGCTTCATGCTTACTGTTAGTGTTTAGGGTTGATGCTTGATGCTTCATGCTTGGTACATATTTAGGGTTGATGATTCATGCTTACTGTTAGTGTTTAGGGTTGATGCTTGGTACATATTACACTGGTACATTGTTTACTGCAGTAGCTTAGTTTAATTTGCTATTTGGTACATACTACATTGGTACATTGTTTACTGCAGTTGCTTAGTTTACATTGGTACATATTACATTGCTTGTTGTGTTAGTATATAGTATAGGCACATAACCCCTCTCTGTCCACATCACCCCCTCCCTTCTCCCCCTTCCCTCTACTCCTCTCCTCTCTTCCTAACATTGAGAGCACAAATTTGAGAGCTTGCTTCTCCTCTCTTCCCTTCTCCCCCTCACTTTTCTTGCTTCCTCATCTTATCATGTGCAACCCTACAATTTGAGAGCACAAATTAACCAATCAAGGAAGAGTATATGATCAAAGGGCATGAAGCAAGTAACACATTCTAGTGTATTCGGATAAAGAAATCTTGCGATTATTGCAAAAGATACATTGACCATTTGGGTGGAAAGAAATACATTGTGTCGTCAGGCTCATGACTGCCAATCCGAAGCATAGCATAGCATCCGAGGCACATCCGAGGCCTGCAGCTGTGTCTTGAAGAATGCCAAGAGCTGGTCTTCAGATGTGGCATTCCTCAAACTATAAATTATGAATACCAGCTCTTGGCATTCCTCAAGACACAGCAGCAGGCCTCGGATGTGCCTTGGATGCTATGCTATGCTTCGAATTGGCAGTCATGCGCCTGACGAAACAATTGATCTTTCCACCCAAATGCTCCATGTATCTAGACAAAAAACAGCAAATGAAGCAAGTGACATACTATAGTGTTCCTGTTCAATGAACCGGATACACTAGTTTGTGTCATTTGCTTCATAGACCTTTGTTTAGGGACTTTGCTATTTGGTTTATAGTATTAGCAACTAAAGTAGGTGCTAGGATAGGCACTTTGTTTAGAGACCTTGTAGTAATAGTATTACAAAATTCAAGGAAATTTTAGTACAGAAGTTCAAAAAAAATAAATTCCCAGATTCTTCGGTGAGTAGCCGACATAGCCGACTTCTTCGGTGAGCGACTATCCATCTGCTTCTTCCCTCTCCTTCTCTTCATCTCTGATCTCTGGATCACGTACGCTAGTAGCGATGATTCAGTTAGATGATCTCTGGAGTGGGAAGAAGCAGATGGATAGTCGCTCACCGAAGAAGTCGGCTATGTCGGCTGCTCACCGAAGAATCTGGAATGTCTTTTTTTTTGCACTTTTGTAATAAAATTGACTTGAATTTTGCGGGAAAAAGAAGGACTTGATACATTGGTACATTGGTAAGATAGGCACATCACCCCCTCTCTATGTCCATATCACCCCCTCCCTTCTCCCCCTCTACTCCTCTCTTGTCTTGCAATTCAATATGATTACTTTCTCATCTTATCTTAATAGACCCACAAAATGAGCAACATGTCACCCGCGCATTCTTCAACATCATCGCCGGAGGCGTCCGCTCCAACATCAAGACGCCAAGGAAGAGGGCTATCAAAGAAACCTGAGGGCCGACAGATCATCACAGCGGTGAATGCATCTGGGGTCCCTATCCTTCCTCAAAAAGCAGTAAACGCATTCCGAACCATGGTCGGAGTAGTTGCACGAGAACGAATTGAGATCACATACAATTCGTGGAAGAACGTGCCTGACACTCGGAAACGTGAGCTGTGGACCGAAATTTTGGCATCGTTCGAGTTCCCAGAAGAACACCTGGACGCTGTGCAAGAACAAACCTACAAAGCGGCGTGCAAAGCATGGAAGAACTTCAAGAGCACGCTTGTCAGAAAATACGTGGAGACGGACGAAACGCCTGTTCATAAATACCCATTCCTGGAACCACAATGGGAAGAGTTCAAGGCGATGAAAACGACCGAAGATTTCAAAAGTACAAGTGTGGCGCACAAGGCCCTCCAGGCAAAACATACACACCCTCACAGACTTGGCACAGCTGGGTATGCGGGTAAAATCCCGCAGTGGAGGAAGGAGGATGAGCTGGCAGCTGCACAGTACATCGCCCCGCCGTTTTCCAATATCCCGGATGACCGCGCTCGAAATTGGATTAGAGCAAGGTCATCTACAACGACATCAGGGGATGTCACCTTTCGAAACCCTGCAAACCAGCAAGTGACCGAGCGCCTGGTAAGATATCGATCGAACTACGTAGCTTGTAATTACTCCACAACTTCGTACGAATTGAAATGACATGTCGCGCTCTTGCAGGAAGAGCTGAGTTTTCAATCTACCCTAGGATCATTCCAGGGAACAAGGGAGAATGATATGCTCTCCGTGGCCCTGGGAAACAAGGAGCACCCGGGCCGTACGAGAGGTCTTGGGCTTTACGTTCCTTGGAAACATGGTTTCCAAGATGACTCCGACATGTATCGGCGCAGGAAGAGAAACAAAGCCGAGCGTGACGCACAGCTACGAGAAGAGATCAAGGAATCTCTTAGAGAGGAGCTATTAGCTCAGATGGCTGATGTAATCAGAGATGAGGTGCGAAAACAGACCGAAAGTCAGCAGGCCGCCACCGCCGCTCCTGTGCTAGCTAGCCCGCACAACCGTCCGAGTAGCTGCGCGTCCAATCCGACGCAAACCCGGTCCAAATTTCCTGTGGACGACATCCTGGTAATAATTATTACCTCTCGAATGTTTGCTCCATTGGTAGGCCTATTCGAGTAGCTAATTTTGTATCGTTATGTAGGAGCCTACGACGTGCAGGCTCCAAGTGAGATATGGCTCCATTCCCTTGTACGCTGCTTGGGGCCAGGCATATTCGTCTGGTATTGGGGCCATGGTGCACGGTCAAGATTTAGCGCCAGGCTTCGCAAAAGTTAATGTGGATGGTGTGTATACCAATTTTGAGGTGGTCCCGCTACCGAAGCCCCCCAACGACGAGATCGTGAATCTAGGACACGCCATTGGAACATTCATCCAGTGGCCCAAAAGCGACATCTCCCTGGAGGATTCTTCACCGGTGGCAGGACCAGAAGTGCAGTGCGAACCACACCAACATGCACTGGTGCCATCTCCACACGGGCAGTGCGAACCACAGCTACCTGCACCGGTGCTATCTCCACGGGTGCTATTCTTGCCAGAGCAACTTGCACCGTCTATACCATTACAGTCGACTAGCATAAAGTCGACCGACAATCGAGGCAGTGGCCAGGGCAAATCAAAGACGAAGGATGATGACGATATCCCGTCCATGCCATTGGCCCGCAAATTCGTGCTAGGTGAGCCGATGGTATTCCAGGAAGAGCTCCAAAAACTAGGACTTGGTTGCCAAAGATTCCACCTTTGGTATATGGAACAGTCCAATAAGCCAGAGGCAGAACGACGCTCAGGTATCACTGTCAAATTCAAGCTGGAACATTTCTTGCACGAAGCTCAGGACTGTGTCTTCGCGGTGACCTTTGACGATATATTTGAACTTTTCACGCTCAACGCTCTCGACGCCTCACTCGTTCGATGCTGGACGCTCTAAGTCTGTACAATCACAGTCTCTGTTCACGTAATACCGATATATGTCACAATTTGTTGCTTTCCTATGTTATATATAGATTCATGCTGACCGAAGCTAGATCATCGAAATCACGAATTGGTTTCCTGGACCCACGCTTGGTCGCCATTGATACCATCATCGAGAATGCATCATTCGTCGAGGACTATATTACAAAAGCACTGCTGGCTCACCAAGATAAGGAATTTGTTCTTATGCCATACAATGAGGAATTCCATTGGATTTTAATTGTAATTATACCAAAATGGAACAAGGCTATATACCTTGATTCTCTAAGTAAGAACAAATCCAAGTACACAGCTATCGCCCAAATACTCGATAGGTACGTACATTGTACATTGTACTCTTTCTTTCCTTCCGAATGACTAATCTAACTTTTTCGAATAATGAAGGTCGTTCGCCACATACGTTCAACAAACACGTGACTCGACGACAGGGGCCAAGGCCTTGAAACATGATCGCAAGTTTCGGGTATTCGCTAGCTACACATTAATTAATCATATACAACACATAGTAGTAATGCCACTTGATTTAACACATTATATTTTTTGCAGTGCCACCAGCAGCAGCCGGGCAACACGTGTGGATACTATGTGTGCCACCATATGAGACTACTCCTCGATTCCACCAAGATCACCAATTCTAAGGTTTGTCAATCTTCCCACATTTATTTCATACATGTCAAGTTTTATATATGCGCGCGTTGATATTCCTATCGACAGGCTGCGTCCATCTCTACATCTGCATTGAAACAGCCGGATTTTGCAAAAATTCGAGGAGAGCTCATTTGGTTTTTGTGGACAAAAGTCGTAAGATCAGATGGAGAGTTCCACTGCCCAGAATGAGTTTTAATTGTAATTCTAAGTGCAAATACAGTGTAGATCTTTTACAATTGTGTATTTTTTAATGGATATTTTATTTCAATTCAATGAATTGATTTGCGAAATGGATGCTTTATGTTTGTGAAATGAAGTGCGTTGTCAATTGGATGTTTTATGTCTGTGAAATGAATTGAGATGTGAAATGTATCTGAAATGAAATGAGATGTGTGAATTGTATATGTTTTATGTCTGTGATTATTTGCTTGTTTCAGAGGGCATGGCTAGCATTTCCTGAGGCTAGCCAATAAACAGAAATATATTTAGGGGTTGAAGGGAATATCACAGACGGTTTTGAGTTAAAAACCGTCTGTGATAGCTGATAATCACAGACGATTTTTAACTCAAAACCATCTGTGATTATCAGCTATCACAGACGGTTTTTAACTCAAAACCGTATGTGATTATCAGCTATCACAGACGGTTTTTAACTCAAAAACCGTCTGTAATAGCTGATAATCACAGACGGTTCAAAAACCGTCTGTGATGACCTTCGATTATCACTGACCCATAAATACAGACGGTTCACAAAACCGTCTGTGATGACGATTTCGAACCGTCTGTGATGACCTTTTCTGTAGTAGTGACTCGACGTGCTTCCGACCACAGTTCTTCGCCGTCATCTTTTGAGACTCTATCACATCTCTAAGTGTGGTATTGTTCCCGTATCCAACCAGGTTATTATTCTAGTTTCTGAGTATGTCCCTTTTTCCATCGCCGGCTAGGACTCTGTTCCTTCCTCATCTGGAACTTTTGTTCCTAAGGCTATTTATACCCCATATAAGCCTCATGATAGATAGCACACTATAAATCTATACATGTAATATGCCAATAGTATTTTGTAACTTCTCTTTCATATAGTGATTTTGCTGATTGCGTATCTGTGTTTCTTTCGCAAGGATTTTTTACGTTAAATCCATGTCTCCTGCTTGTTTGTTTATCTTTTATTTTTATCATGTGTTTTATAACAACTAGAATTAACGAAATGGTTAGGCTCCGTTTGGTCTAGGTTCGGCTTGGGACTCCTTGGCTCCAAAAGTTGGATTCGTAGAAGTTGGTCAAGCCTTGCAAAGTATATAGAGTATTTGGCCCAAATCATATATATAGATGCAGCTTCCAAGAAATTTGTGTTGCCTATCTTATCCCTCTCTTTCCTTCTACATTATTCTTTCATCCTCTCTCCTTAGCTACCTCCACTAAATCCAAAATTCAAATTCAACCGATTTGTTTGGCCGGTTTGAAAATTTACTTGGACCCACCGATAAGGCTGGTTAGCAACGATAACCACTGGGAACCGGTTGGTAGCATTTTTCTGGCGCCTGCATGCACAATATTTGTCATATTGTTTTGGGTTACGGCCGATGGTTTTTATCTACGGTTGATAATTTTTGGTTATGCTTTTCAAGATGGTGTCCGCTGATATGGAAAACGCACATAATGGCAGACTCGAGAAACCGTTTAAAGAAGCGGTTTTCAGAAGCTATTTAAAGAAACTACCCTGTTTATTTCAATTTTCTGAAAAACCGAAGTCAAAAATCATCCCAAAATCCAAAATAACAGGGCATTGTCCCCTCACCGGTCATCTCTCAATTCCTCTCCTCACACGCCATCAATTCCTCCCCTCTGACGCGGCTCGCGCGATGAATGGAGGCAGGATGTGGTGGTAGCTTGTCCCGATGGTTCCAGCAGCGAGGCGGGCCTGCAAGAAGTGGCGGCGACAGGTTCCGATGCCTCTGACGGTGGCGACGGGCCTATGGAAATCTTAAGGAGAGCGCGACCAGCTTCCTAGTTGCTCCGGTGGTGGCGAAGGTGACAACTAGCTAGAGCCATGCAGCAGTTTGGGAAAGGATCCGGAGAAACTGTGGTCTCTCTCTCTCTCTCTCTCTCTCTCTCTTCTCTCTATCTATCTGCTCCATTTTAGGTTTGGCAGCACTTGTCCTTCTCGGGGCTAGAAATATGGACAACTCCTATATATTTGGCTTAATTGAGAAGACAATAGAGAGGCCAGTAAAAATTGTCAGAGACGACAATCAAATGCATGCTTTCTTAAGATGCCGTAGCTTGAGGATCAAAATGGAAACAGACGTGGAGCTAGAAAAATCATCGTCCGCATAGTCAGGGCAGACTATAAAAAAACTCGAAACTCATGAGCTACTTAAATTTGGCTTGTTTTAGGCTTAATTTGAGCTCGACTCGAACTTTAAACGATCAGAACTCGAGCTTGATCTCAAGCTCGCGAGCTTCACTGAGCTGAACTCGAATAGTTCACGAGTCTCTATTCAAACTTAAATAGTGATACATATTAACTTTTACCGAGCTTACTCAAGCCAAATTCGAGCTCGAGCTTTTTTATTGTTAAAAATTAGTGTATGTTTGAATTATTTTGACTATTATCGAGCTTATTAGAGACGAGCTCAAACTCAAAATTTTCTCATTATTGAAAAATAGTGCATAATAAATTATTTTATTTGTTATTGAGTTTCAACGAGCCGAGCTCAAGTCTACTTGAGCTTAGACCGAGCCGAACTTGAGCCCAAGTCTAGGCTCAGACTCTAACTCGAGCTCGAGTATGAAAGGCCAAGCTTGCTCGAGCTCGACTCATTTACAGCCCTAGCTGTAACACCTGGGATGACTACGCTAGCTAGTATGGCCGCTGGACTGCTGGAGTATAACGGGATTTGTCACATCGAGAGAATGTAATCTGCATTGTTACTTGATTCTTACATACCCGAACCTAGACTGCATGTGTTACACTTGGAGTTTTGGATTGTGTTCCTCTAGCTCGTATGAAGTTCGTTGTAAGTTGTAATTCCTCTCTTCTGCTCTATCGCGCGTCCATTATAGCTACGCTTTTGTCTTATTAGAGAATTTTTAAGAAAGTAGAATTTGTTTGTTGTTAAATTGTTTTTATCTTTTTATTAGAGATTTTTTTTGGGGGTGGAAGGGGAGTTGAGAGGAGTGACCTACCACCACCACTGCTAATATTTTTTTTAAGTAGTAAAGATTATATGGCAGTAAAAGTTATTTGAAGTGTACAATGATATGAACGTACACTACTACAGAAAACCGTATTACAGACGGTTCAGAAACGTCATCACAGACGGTTTTCTGAACCGTCTGAATTTATGGGTCAGTGATAATCGAAGGTTATCACAGACGGTTTTCGAACCGTCTGTGGTGTAAATATCATAGACGGTTTTTAAGTAAAAACCGTCTGTGATATATCAATATCATAGACGGTTTTTCACTAAAACTGTCTGTGATTATCATCTATCACAGACGGTTTTTTTTGTAAAAAACCGTCTGTGATATTGATATATCACATACGGTTTTTACTTACAAACCGTCCGTGCTATTCTCTTCTACCTCTAAATCTATTTCTGTTTATTGGCTAGCCTCAGGAAATGCTAGCCATACCCTCTGAAACAAGCAGATCAACATGAACATGTATACATCCAATTCACATCTCAATTTATTTCACAAACATAAAACATCCATTTCGCAAATCAATTAATTGAAATGAAAACAAGCAAATATAGTATGAAAAACAGTACACATTTTATTTTTCTTAAGATTAGAGTCTACCATTACAATATCCCAAAACAACAAACAGATTGCCCATCTAACTAACACAACAAGAACAGAGAAAAACAAAGATCCTCTATGCCTAGGCCTTTTCGCCCCTGATGCACCATCGTCGGCGTTGATTGAGCGCTGCCTTGTGCATCGTCTGCTTCGTGGGGCTATTATGGTATGGGTCAAGGAGGAGGAGGAGGAGAACAGTAAAGAGGAGGAGAACAGAAAGGAGGCTGTGTTCTGGTCATTATTTATAGGGGAGGGAGTGCGAAATTTTTTGGCGCGGGGACGGAGAAGCGGAGCTACGATCCGTGGGGTGAGGATTGGTGGATTTCTATTGGCTAGGATTGGGTTGAGGAGGATCGACGAGCCCAGCGGTCAGATTATCACAGACGGTTGGTAGCTAGAACCGTCTGTGATGAATGAATATCACGGACGGTTCTATATGCCAACCGTCTGTGAATTAGAGCACAAAATTTTATATAACGATGTAATATAAATAACTAGTCTAAAAAGATAAAATAGCAAAGTTTTATATGTTTTATATATACTCATTTAAAAGGTTTTGATGAGATCTACAACTTTTCAGTTGAAGAAAAATCCAAATTCCGAAAGGAAGACCAAGAAAAAGGGCAAAAACAGAAACCAAAAACTTGCGATGCAGGTTTAGGTCAAAGATGGCCGATTTTCGGGGTCTTGGAGGGTGATTGGTGCAAGCGGGTCATTTTTTTGGATCGGGCTCGTCGTTAGCTTTCCAACGAGTACAAGAACGTCAAAAACGGACACCGTATGCAAAAGTTATGCCCGTTTTACTGAAGGTGTCTCAAAACTAAATCCTACTCGGACTCAAGCGGAAAATTATGAAATTTTGGAGAATTGCAAAGCAAGAAACATATCGTAGACGATTTTTAATACGAACCGTCTGTGATAACTTCATTATCACAGATGGTTTTACTAAAAACCCGTCTGTGATAATCTGGAATTATCACAGACGGTTTTAAATAAAAACCGTCTGTGATACTGGAATATCACAGACGGTTCATCGGTAAGAACCATCTGTGATAATCATTTTCTTCGATGCCATCAACACAGACGGTGTCCAAATTAAAATCGTCTGTGTTAGTGTCGGTCATAGACGGTTTTGTCAAACCGTCTATGCTTTGGCGTCTACTATTAAGCTTTCTGTAGTAGTGGTATTTGTTATGATAATTATGCTAATATAGTTTTTAAAATATAAAATCTAAATTCTTTTATATTTATAAGTGATCAAAGTTTTGAAATATTCAATATGCATAATTTAGGACAACATCTAATTTAGATACCGGTCCTGCTCTGTCTCAAGAAAAGGATATGAACTGTAACGCCCTCATTTTTGGAGACGCTAGTAATCTCCGCAACTGCCCAGAATTATTCAGTTGTGAAGTACTATACATGAATAAGCATCAGTTCAACACATTCTTACAAACAAAATCCAAACTTTATTATAGAAGTATGGTTTAACAACCGAGTTTTGACGCAGCAGACATGCAAGCCTAAAGTTATTTTACATCACAAAAGAAAGACTCCAGAGACAAACTTAAGCGCGGCTAAGACCTAAAACTAGTCATCGATAACGTAGTAGGGTTCTTCTAGAACTTCATCAATAGCTTGTTCATTGTTGTCAAATTGATCTTCTGTTTGTTGTTTAGCAAGTAATGAGTATAACCATGCCCAACAAGTTACAAGAGAAAATCCTAACATAATTACTTGCGTGGATATTCAATGGACGGGAATATACTGGTTCCAATATTGAGAGTAGATGCAATTTTATTTGTAAACATTTGTAAACATGAAATCATAAAACAAATACTTCTTAAGATTAAATGGGGTCTTTCGATAGTTGATTACTCAGCTTATTCAGATTAAAACATAATAAAATCTACTTATGCCTCGCTATTAGAATCACCCATTAAACACATCTTTATTTACTAGAAGCACGGCGTATTCAAATATCATTTATTTCACTCTACATGTTGCCCAGTTTTATCCACAAATTTTCTCAAACTCCCATTGTCAAGCTATAGACACGCTTCAATTAGCGTGCGACTGAGTTGAGAAAACAAGGCTTTTCACTACTTAATTCTTTATATAGCCTCTACCCGGTAGATCATCCACTCAGACTCATGTATCCACTGGCTAGGTCTAAACTTAAAACACTTCCACCCGTTATGAGTGGTACCTACTGTTGTTAAGTATGGTTTTACCGTTCCCATACTAATTCCCCTTCATCTGTACTCCTACCACTTGTAGAGATTCTATCGAGTTGAGCAGTTACTAGACTAGGGTTGACAAGTCAACACCTGTGGTTGAGCGATCGCTGTATTCTTTACTCAACATAAAGTTTCAGTCCTTACTTTTCACTACAAGGCTGCCAACCATACCCATATCCTTAGTGCTCTACGGCACTATCACCCGTCTACTCAAGCCTCTATCCTAGGGTAAGGTTATGGATTCTACCCTAGTATTGTTTAAATATATCTATCAGCCAAAAGCCAAGGTCACTTAGTAGTACAAAATTTTGAATGAGCTAATCTACAATTATTTATACAACAAATAAATATTACTAAGGTTGTCAAGGTAACATGGCCTCAAATTAAACAGGTCATTTTTCTGTGGTAGGACATATCGAATTTGCAAGTTATTATGAATAAATAAAATAAAAGGAGTAAAATACAATAAAAATCAAATAGAGTTAGTTCGGATTTTATTGAAGCTTTGATTAGTGGAATGAAGGCCAAAAATGGGTTCGTGATGTCAAAACGGTCAAAATGAGGTATTTTTTGGATTTTTGGGCTCGGATGAATAGTGTTTGCTACAGTGTGCTACAGTGATGGGCCAGCCCATAGTGACTAGTGCAACGGGCGGTTTTTAAATTCAAAAATGGCCTATGGGCCAGCCAGCTCAGCCCAGCGATGCTCGGTTGAAATGGCCCACTCACGCATGCGCATGTTCGCTCGATGGCCGACACGCGGGTGGCCAAGATCTGGCCACGCCACTCTTCGTCAACCTTCGGCCATCTTCTCCCGGGGCAAAACAGAGGGCGCTAGGCTCTGGTGAAACGTTACCAGCGGGGTTCTTCGACAACCAAGAGTGGTAGGATGGGTTCAGCTCGACACGGTAAATCCATTTTTGGGCTTTTGGAGGCATGGGCATGAGTGGTAGTGGTTGGCGGCAGGAGAGAAGGTGACAGCTTCTATGGCAACTCAGGGCTTCTCCGGCGATCTTCCAGCGAGGTGGGGAGTAATTTAACCATCTCTAGGGTATGGGGTTCATGGTGGCAGGGCGATTTGGGTGAAGGGATCCTCAGATGAGGTGTCCATGGGAGAAGTGTTTTGGCCGACAGTGGCTCACGGTGTCCAGGCTCAGGGGAAATGCTCATGTCTAAGTAAGTTCTCCGTTGTGATAGGGGTGTTGGGGGATGCTGCAAGCGGATACAGTTGAGTTTTAATTGAGGGAAGAAGGTGATTACATTTAGGGCTCGCCAGCTCAGGGGAGGTTGCGAGAGGAGTTGTGGTACATGGGAGCTGGAAGGTGGTGAGGAGTGGTGCGGAGCTCTCAATGAATGCAATTGGGCTAGAAAGGTGAAGGAAGTCGGTGGGAGCAGTAGATCAGTTGTGGGCATCGCTGGCACGTGGATGGGAGAGAGAGAGAGAGAGAGAGCTCTGCCAGGGTGAGGGCATGCAAGGGAGGTGGCACTGGCATCTCTACGAGAGTTGGCCGTGAAGAACTGTGGCAGGAGAGGGCACACGTCAAATGACACGCAGAGTGAGGGAGCGTGGGGTAAGGTTGGCAAAGGGATGGGCGACTGGCTGGTGGGGTCATGACATCAGCTCGCGGCATGGCTGGTATGAACGGCTGGGGCGAGCTCGGCAGCAATTCATGATGAGGGCGTGCGGCCACATGGAGGCGGCGGGGAAGCGGCTTCTCAGGGGGCGCCAACGGGTGGGGAAGGTGGGAAAGCAATAAGGAGAAGGCACAATCTCAAGGAGAGTTGCCAAATTGGGATGGTTTTGGGAAATTCAAACAAAAGCTAGAACCATCTATGATGTGTGAGTATCACAGATGGTTTTTTGTTCGAGCCGTATTTGATAGTATTCTTTACAGACAGTTCTAGTTACAAACCATCTGTGTTGTATTTATCACGGACGGCTCACAAACCATCTGTGATAACCTCTGATTATTACTAACACATAAATTCATATGGTCCAGAAAATTATCTATGATGATAGTTTCAAACCATCTGTGATAACCTTTTTTGTAGTAGTGAAGCCAAAAGAATTCAAATGCTTTTGAATTTTGAGGCGTTTCATGACCGTCATGCATTGTTTGCTTCAGAGAGGATCTTGGTGGCATTACTCGTATTTATCTGCCCTTAAGAGCAAGTCTAATAATAGAGCTAAGTGTTTGGCTATAAGTCAAGTTATAAGAGTCAAGTTACACAATAATTTATCTTCTATTTGTCTACAAATGGTTTTTTATTATTATGTGGTACCATGTCTCACATTCTCTTTCCTATTCATCCTCACATACATTTATTATCTAGGCCCACCACTGCATAGGCTCCTGTGCCCAGCTTGTTGTTTGCATGAGAGCCAAGCTCTCATCTCTCTCCTCTCTTCTCTCCTCCACATCAGCAAAAATGCTGACTAGCTTGGCTATAAGACCATTATTGTATTTACTCTAACTGTAGTATATGTTGCATTAATTGTGTGCGTGTACCCCTTTATTGTTGTGTATTGCTTGGTTGTATAAATGCCTGTATGGTAGAATTGAAATGATGATCTCTGCAGACCTGAGGAATTTGGGGGCTCAGGATATTCTTAACACAAGATTGATAATCATTTGCCTTGTGATCAAACATATCTTAGTCAATGGGGAGAAAGCACGTCACGAGAACATGGGTTCCAGTGTACAAAGGTCAGAATTTTTCTGCCAATTGTGCTGTCCAGAAACATAAGATCTTCTTATGGGTTGTCTCAAACGACAGGCTGAAAACAAGAGATTATCTTAGGCAAAGTGGTCTACACATTGCAAATGTCGATTGTGGAATTTGTCGTGAACAAGTTGAAACTAGCTATAACAAGTTTTTCTTCGTTCTTTTGCTAGAGAATTTGATCTTTTTGGTGGGAACGTGGGCCCTGTTTTCATCACATGATGTCAACATCAGGTATTGTTTTGCAGAAGATTTCTTATATGCCACTGAATAGTTCCTCCACCCCCAATGTGCCACCGAATAATGACCGCTCTCTTATTTGCCACTAAATTTGAAAACCTTAGGTGAGTCAAGCTGTGACGGGGTGAGCAAAGACAATTTTGTCCCTACGTACATTTGGTGAAAATGAGAGAGAGAGACAAAAGGCAGGACCCACCTGTCATTGTGACAAAGGGAATCACCTATGATTTGTGACAACGAGTGAAGGAGCTTCTGTTGGGACGATGAAAGATTTGGGGGGAACATCGAACCAATCTCCACAGCCACGACGGCGTTAAGGGCAAATTCCCTCATCGGATAACTGAATTGCCATAAGGAATTTTCGTGTTGCTTTCGGAACTGTTCAAAGTCAGATTAAGAGACAACCTCGGAATGCTTTCATCACTGCAGTTTTATGGTATATTTGGTTTGACAAGGAATGTGATTAATTTCAGAAGAGCAGGCTCTTTCTTTAACATTTGGAACATGCAAGCATCAACAATGCCCGATGCCGATTTAACGATGGTCATCTTCTCACCTTGCACATGTTGCGACTTACCAGAATCCTCATGCATCTAGGTCGATAGAGGCGATCCCAATGTTGTAATTTTAGTTGTCTACTCCGGATCTTCTGTAAACACTTGAGACATGTAATCACTTTTGGAGTGATGAAACCAGAGTTTGGTGAAGTGCCACCTGCATTAAAAAAAAGCTCCTTGCAAGCTTGTATAAGCAACCGAAAAGAACTACTCCCTTCGGTCATAAAAACAAGTTATTTTGGACATCAATACGATCTCCAAAAATACAGAGTACTAAGTGTTCTCTCTCTTATACTCTAAAAAGTAATGGTTCTTTAGTATTGTCTTTGCGCTAGTCATCTCTACTATTTAAAAATACAAGTTAGTGGCGGTCTATTCTCTCTTCCCCTCTCCACAACTATCCGATCTGATCATGAGATAGGATCTAGTCCATCCACCTCGCGCCCCTTCCATCCTCTCTCTCTCTCTCTCTCTCTCTCTCTCTCTCTCGCGATCGAACCATCCCATAGCCAAATTTGTCCTTCCCACGTGCGGAGGGCTCCTACCCATGACTCCCTCTCCTCCCTAACCGCTCCTGCCCCCTGTCCTCCTCTCCCCTCTCTCACCTCCTCCGAACAAGGCTTCCCTATTCCCTTCCTTCTGTTCCTGGTGCCGCCGCGCGTCTTCTTCTACCCTGGCGTACTCTTCCATCTTGTCAAAGAGCTTCGCCACCATCTTGATTGGCTTTCGCGTGTTGTACTCGGCCAGTGGCCTCGGGCGGAGGCCCTGTACCACTGCGTTGATGATGGTTGTCTCTTTGACATCCTTGACCTGGCAGCGAACCTTCGCGAAGCGCTTGAAGTATTCCCAGAGTTTCTCCGAGGGCTTTTGCTTGACCGCGAAGAGCTGATCCGCGTCGACTCGCTCGACGTAGTACCCCTAGAAGTTGTTGTAGAGGCGGTCATGGATCTGTTCCTATGCGTAGATGGAGTTTGTCTCGATGGTGAAAAACCAAGAGAGCGTCACTCCTTGCAATGCGAGGGGGAGCCCCTTTGCCTTCGTGGTGTCATCTCCGCCTGTAGCTTCGATGGCAGTCTCGTACACGCGCACGAACTCCCGAGGGTCCGTGTCGCCTTTGTACGGCTCGATGGCGCTAGGGAACTTGAAGTCCTCCGGCCATGCCGACTGCTGCACGCCCGCCGAAAGTGGGACTCCGGGTCCACGCGTCGCAGCGAGACGCGGTTGGACGTGGGGGCGTCGCGGCTATCCGCCCGCTCTGGCGTGGGCTCCGGCGCAACCACTGGCGAGGTCTGCTGACTCCGAGCCTCTTGCATATCCCGCACAGCTCCACGGAGATCCGCTAACTCCTGTTGGAGCATGCCGATAGTTGTTAGTAGGGCGTTCTCCACAGTTGGCGCAGCCGGGGCAGTCGGCGCACCCAGTCGTGCTGCCGGGACAGTGGCGACCACAGCCTACGCTCCTGGGTTGCCCGATGCGTCAGCGTCGTAGACTCCAGGGTCGGCGACGAGGCCAGCATTGCCGCCGGAACCGCTCGCTGCTCCCGCACCGGGTGTAGGGACGGCGGTCAAGCCAACTTGGGCATCAACGTTGCCGCTCTCGACTACCTGGTCGATGCTGCCAGTGTCGACCCTCACGCCGACGGTGGGGTCGGTCATCGCGCATGGGGTGGTGCCGGCCGTCGCGCCAGTGGTGGCGAGGCCGATTATCGCGCGCGGGGCGGTGTCGGCCATCGCGGCAGCGGTAGCTGGGTCGATCGTCGCGCCATGAGCATTGACGTTCGTGGCTGCCGCACCCGTGTCGCCGTCCACACCCGCGACTGCCGACGCCGAGGCCCTGGTGTTGACGCGGGACTCCGTCGTGCTCCCCTTCTCCTTCTTCGCCGCCGACGATGAAGCTTTCTTTGATGCCATCCTTCTTTGGATCTTGAGGCTTGCTCTTGTCCTCCCCACGGACGGCGCCAACTGTTGTGGTTACAGACCAAATAGAGAGAGAGTGGTATGGTAGTGGAGAGTTAGGTGAGCAATGCTTAGGGTTTCCCCCATGGCCTGTACGTACATATATATATATCCACATGGGGAGTGTTTTTACAGTAGTACCCGTACACCAAACTATCCCTCTTAAGGGCATTTATGTCGTTATACATGTCCCATTTTGGGCTTTACAACCTTCTAACAGGCCGGCTAGGCTTAGATGGGGGGCACCCCTACAACAATATATATAGACAACCGGGCTTCACAGCAGGTCACTCACCCACTCCACACACACAACTCTGACTGACACTGACTACCTGTCCATACCGAGTAGTTCGTCAACTGACTGAAGGCTTATGTCATTCCATGACCACTCGTACTGACGACTGTTACATGACTGGCTGCACACGACTGCTATAGAGACCGGCCATACCTGACTGCCACAACAACTAACAATTACTACAGTAACCAATGACTGTAATAGTGCTGACGTCTGCTACAGTGACTGCTACCGAGTATGACATCTACAGTACTCCTCCGAGTATGACGTCTACGGTACTCGATGCAGCTACGACTACGACCATGGTAGCTGTGACTGCGACCATGGTGCTACAACTTCGCACACAGGCACCACGACAACGACCCTACGACCACACACACTAGTGTCTTGACCACGGCGCTACGACCACACACACAGGTGCCATGACCACAGTGCTACGACCATGTCCACAGGTGCCATGACCACACACATAGGCTACGAGTCGTCCAAACGTGGCACTTCAATCACACAGGTTGTCCGAGGATCGACCGCGGCACTTCGACCACACAGGTCATCTAAGCACTGATTGCGGCACTTCGACCACGCAGGTCGTCAGAGCACCAACCGTGGCACTTCGACCATGTAGGTCATCAGAGCACTGACCATGGCACTTCGACTGCCATAGTACTCTTAAGAGTATGATGCCCATAGTACTCCTCCGAGTATGACACCCACAATACTCCTCCGAGTATAACGTCCACAGTAATATAACGTCCACAGTACCGCTTTGAGTATGATGCCCACTGTACTCCTCTGAGTATGATATCCACAATACTCCTCCGAGTATCGACTTCCGACTACTGACCATCAACTATGACTATCGACAATCGACTACAACTATCAACTATCGACTCTCGACCACGACATTATGACCACGCAGTACTCAGAGCTACAGAACTCGATGTAACTATAGTACTCAGAGCTATAGTACTTAGTGTAGCTTTAGTACTTGAAGCTACAGTGTTCTATGTAGTTTTAGTACCAGTCGTAACGACATAACATAAGCTAGTCGTAATGACCACACATAGACTGGTCATATCGACCACACAGACTAGTTGTAACGACCACACATTGGAGTACTCGAACACACTCGAGCAAAACATTGATGCAGCAAGATTGTCTAGGGCAAACAATGATGTTCCCATTTCTCGCTCTCATCACCCCACTTCTCCTATGATCGAAGAAATGAAGCAACTTCCTCCTGATCCATTCTCTACTGGATCCACCCAGCTGTTCCTTCCCCACCTCGTTGTTGTCGCTGCACCCCTCAAGATTTCCCTCCACCCGTGTCATCTTATCTCCCTCGGGCGCTCCCTTCTCTGCTTCTGTCTGGTCGTACAAGTTGTCGATGGGCTACGCACTCGGCATGGCTTCCATCTCCATCATGTGGTTTGCCTTGGTGCTCTCCCCCTCTCTTAGATCTGGCTTGCAGGGAGCGTCGTTGCTGTCCCAACGGTTGGGCTAGTGCCTTAAGGTTCGTGCATGACATCAGGCCCATTGTAACCTCTGATGGCACCCGCCTCGGTGGTGGTGCCATTCTTTATTCACAGCAAATCGAAATGCATCTCAGACAGTCAAGCCCAAGGTAAGTTCAGCCTCCCTGTTCTTTTGTCTTTCTACATAATCTGTTGCATCTTGCAAGGAGTTGTTTGTTGCCGTATCACATCAAGCAATGCTATTTGAAATTCTAAATGTGCTTTGTAATGTTATCTTAATGTATTTTGTAATCATTGAACTTCATGAACTTTTGCAGAAATCGTTTGCTCATGTATCAAATAGTTGGTGCAATCGACAGGCTATCAGATATATCAACTGCTAGTCTGCTACCACTTGAATTTGAGATATGAACACATTTACATGCCTATTTTGACCAGCAATTTTCATTTACAGATTATGGGTACTTCATTTTGTAGAAGTTTCTTTAACAGGACATGCAAAATTGTAATACAACTGCAGCATTCAGATTCCTTTATCTTTTTCTGGACCAAAATTCATAGTATGGATGATTTAGGAATTGGATGACCGCCTGGTCAGATGGATCCCAAAGTTTTTGTGCTGCAGAAGTCCAATAAAACTGGTCGTGAACGGGTAAATATCTCCATTGCTAATACTCTACAGTTCTAGTTTCGTGCTATGCTACTTTTTATTATGTCATTTGAATTGTGCTGTAGTTCGTAGTGAATTAATTTCAAAGTACCAACATTAGTTCTTTGATTGGATGATCTTGTGCATTTCCTAGGAAAGATATGGCCAAAAAGTACTAGTTCCAGCAGCCTTAGTTGTATTCTATATGTATTATGTAAGCAAGCTTTTGATTTAATCTACTTCAGTTAAATCTTGGTGAATTTCTGCAATGCTTCCAGCAAATGGCAAATGCCTTATTGGTACTGGCATTTTTAATGACTAGTTGTGATACTTTTCTTGAAACACTAACCTAATTTGTTTGTCTTTTTTCATGATGATGTCATTGCAACTGATCCCAGCCTCCCAGGTGATGGATTCTCTTCCACTGCCTAATGTAAGAAACCATACTACACTACTAATTTTTAGTTGGGTCAATCATACAGACATCTATAACCCTATTCCTATTCCCCTGGGAACAATAGTATATGTATAGCTGCTTGTTATCTTCCACTGCTTGTTATCTCCATTGGTTCTTCTTTGTAGTTGGTCAAAACCAGGGGCGGAGCCAGGAATTATATATAGTGGGGGCCGGATAAGCAAATACATATAGTATAGTATAAATTTCAATATATATATATATATATATATATATATATATATATATATATGTATGTATGTATGTATGTATGTATGTATGTATGTATGTATGTATGTATGTATGTATGTATGTATGTATGTATGTATGTATGTATGTATGTATGTATGTATGTATGTATGTATGTATGTATGTATGTATGTATGTATGTATGTATGTATGTATGTATGTATGTATGTATGTATGTATATAGGATTCGATCATATATTGAAACACCAAAATCTCTATTAAATCATTAACTATGCGATGAAAAATATAACGATAAGCATAAATGGTTAAAGGAACTAACATGTTTCAATTAAATTTTGCTCTGCGCGTCTGAATTGCATCGAAGTCATCAATAAGTTCATTCGTCGTAAACTCCATTGCAATCTCCTTTTCAATGTAAGTTATTAAGCAATCTCTTAGGAACCCATCTTCCATCTTATTCCGTAGCCTGGTTTTAACAAGTTTCATTGCAGAAAAGGCACGCTCTGTCGTTGCTGTGGAAACTGGTAGAATTAGCACAAGCCGAATCAACTTGCCAAGGAAAAATATTATCAACATTTGACATAACCATGACTATGAAGACAGAGTAATCAACTAAATATGGTATAATGTAGACCTGTCGATCAAATAATAGTCATCGGATTTCCCTGTTTCAGCTAACCGACGACAAAGCTCAGCAATGGTTGTCAAATTCTGAAATCTAGGATTTGTAGGTACATCAAGTTCATAATGTTGTAACTATTGTCTTAATGTAACTCTTTCTTGCTCTGAAAAATCAGCAGGGTAGAACTTTGAAGCTAGAGAGCACACATCATCAATTTTCAGTGAGCTGAATGAATCCCTGGGATCCAAAGAAGTACATAAAGTGAGAAGCTCTGTAGCTTGTTCACTGAATCTGCAATTCAACTCTTGTACTTGTTGATCAACTGCAACCATGAAAATATCGTATCGATAGTGATGCTCAACTGTGATCTCATTATCTGCACAAGATCGAATGTAATCTGCATAAGAGTCAGTCATATTTGGAACTATGATTCCCTGTTTGTTGCAAAATTGTGTCACATCACTAATAAGGCTATTCCAACCATGGTCTCTTAGGTTTTGAATCAACCTTTTGGTAGTGGCAACATCATCCATAGCATTCATAATGTCCTGAGATTTTTGCTGTAACTTCTTGCAAAGTAGGTTTGTGATTCCCATTAATTCTTTCATGACATGCATAATAAATACAAACTCAAATGTCATCATCAATTTAACAGCACCAGCAGCCTTTGCACGCCCTGATTGTGTGGTTCCTGAACCTTTAGCAGTAGCGATATCTTTCAGTACTAAGAATGTAGGCTTGTAAAGCTTCATAAGGCTGCAAATCGAATCATAATGGGAGCTCCACCTAGTTTCACCAGGGCGCTGTAAAGTTCCAATTTGATTAGCACCTCTTCCAGTCTCAAGCTCACTAAGCTCAATGAGCTGCTCTAATTCAGCAACTTGATTAGCACGCAGATCATCATTTCTCTTACTAGAAGACACAACTGTGTTGACAATGAGAGCTAGATGATCAAAACAATTATGAACCTCAGTTACCTCTTTTGATGCAGCAACAAGAGCTAGCTGTAACTGATGAGCAAAACAATGAACATAATATGCATATGGGCACTCTTCTAAGAACTTTGCATGTAGTCCATTCCACTCTCCACGCATATTGCTAGCACCATCATATCCTTGTCCACGAATATTTTGAACATCCAATTTAAGTGCTGATAGAACAGAGCATATTTCTTGTTTAAGTGTGGCAGAGTATGTGTCATGAACATGAACAATGTCAAGAAAACGCTCTCTAATGAAACCACCTTTATCAACAAACCGAATAACAAGTGCCATTTGTTCTCTTCTTGACTCATCTCTTGATTCATCAACAATTATGCAAAACTTAGCATCACCAATCTCACTACGAATTGTTTTTTGTACATTACAAGCTATAAGATCCAATATTTCTTTCTGAATTTGAGGTGAGGTATATTTAGCATTATGTGGAGCATTACTTAATACAACAGCCTTAACCTTCTCATCATATGAAGCTAGTAGCTTTACCATTTCAAGAAAATTACCTTGGTTCTTTGAATTGGCAGCTTCATCATGTCCACGAAAGGGGCAAGCCTGGAATGCTAACCATCGGACAGCATCAATTGATGTTCTAAGCCGCAGTCTATTTGCCTTGATTTCTTCACTTGTTTGTTTCTCGATCACCGGTTCAATGTGACATAATCGGTTCTTCAAATTGTCATAGCATTTAACAGAATACTGATGAGCTGAACCACTCTCTCCCATGTGAGTTCTGAAGGCACACTTATTCCCACCAACCTTCTTCCAGCTCTTAAAACCTTTCACTGTAAACACATCTGATCCTGATTTCCCTGCTGGCTTTTTAGAAAATAAAAAGCAAGGAAGGCAAAAGGCTGCATTATTTGTTGGTGAGTATTCTAACCAAGGAAAAGATTTGAACCATTGTGACTGAAACCTCCGTGGGTGCCTTCTGAACCTGAAGGAGGGTATACATCCTTAACAAATTGGCATGGACCATGTTTCATGTATGCTCTGATAACTTGTTCTTGTTTATTTGGAGGATAAGTCTGAATTTGATCACGCAAACCTGGATCTCGTTCTACATCCAACACACTATTGTCTGCACAATTTACTCGCTGAACCTTAGATGCCGGCTGCGTTGGATCTTCCTCTTCTTCTTTATCGTTTTCTTGTTCTACAGCGAGCCAGTTAGCTATTTCATCTTCCAGAGACTCAGGGTCATCTTGCCCTTGATCTATCGAAACATCAGCAGTGTCTCCCTTCTTGTAAAAAGTGTCAATTGTCTTCCTTTTAAGTTTCATGATGATTATCCTTCAGTATAAAAAATAATGGTTTAATTAGCCAATTAGGCATTAGCTCTAAACTGATGGACATAAAAAATTAGAACATACCTGAACGGATGACGATGCCTAGACCGATGGACATAAAAATTAGAACATACCTGAACGGATGACGATACCGCAACGTGGAACCGCAGTCCGCAGGCTTCCGTAGCCGGCGTCTCGTGAAACAGATGCGCGTGCGTGTGGGTGCGGTGGTGCCGCGGCGGCAGGATCGTGAATTCGTGATCGCCTTCGGATGGCCAGGCTCCAGAACTCCCAGGTAAACAGACGGTTGGACTACTCTCTACGTACGTGGGCTTGGGCCATATGCACAGAAGTAATTTTTGCACCAAACATTGGGTGGGGCCATGGCCCCTACTGGCCCCCCTCCCTCCGCCACTGCATGTGACGTAAAACAAAGTAAAAGTTCATCTAACAATGTTCAATCACTTATAAGCTCGATCTCTACGGCCCAAAGCAAGGCGTAGCTGTGCAACATGCATTCTGATGGGAGCTAGCTGCATACGATGCACTGCATCAAGCAGCTTTAGACGTAGTAGTTGGCCAAAGGAGATTTAACACCACTATGGCTTCCTACTTCTGGGAAGCCTTACTGTGCTGGATCAGGTGCTGCCGACCTAAACTTGGCAAGTCGACATTGACCACCCATTAACTGGAAATTACATGTGCACCTCCCCCTCCCCAGCCTTCTCTCTCTCAATCGAATTGTACGTGAGCGATTTTCGTTGGACAAAAAAGAATATAATTGATATTATCTTTCAGACTAAAAAAGTAGTGCTTTGTCCAAATATCTAATGGTATCTCTGGTTGTCCCTAACAAGTGAATGTGAATGCGTGACCTCTCGTGCAGCCATAAAAAAGTGCAATGAAGCCCTTCCCTCGAACTAAAGTTTAAGGTTAAACTAGCTGAATGGCCAAGTGTTGCTATGAATAAAAAAATATTACCCAGCGTATCGAGTTGCCCCGCCATGCTTGACCTGCATCGCACCTCTGTCGCCATGCTCGGCCTGCGTTGAACCCAGTAGAACTCCGCCCTAACCGCATTGCGCCTTGTCTGTCTCCTCCGCCATGCCTAAAGCTAGGTGTTGGGCCGTGATTTTCTGGGCCAGCCTGAAGCACAGCCGGCCTGGCATGGCCCAAGCACAGCCTGGCCAGACATGTGGCGGGCCATGCTGGAACGGTACAAACAGTGGGCCAGGCCGGACTTGGAAACCTGCCCACTAGGCGACATAGCACGGCACGCTGATGAATCATGCCATGCTCAGGCTGGCATGGCACAGGAAACATGGTGGGCATGCCGGCGCCAGCGGCAGGGCCTCCTCGGCCTCCACCTCGCCTCCCCCCTCCGTCGACATCCCTAGATTCCCCACAACCACAACTCATCAGGCCATCACATAGCAGAGAGAGGGAGTAGAGGGGAAGGTTGTATATAGATCACCGGAGCCCGGATGAGTGGACGATGGTCGCAGAAGGAGGAGCGGGGCAGCCGGAGCCGAGGGCAGCATCAGGAATCAACGGAGGGGGTGAGGTCGCGACGCTACCTCCGCTGGCATCGGTGCCGGCACCTTTGCCTGCTTCGCCGCCAGAGACTCCATGCCGTCACCTCCATCCCAGGCTCCCAGCAGCTGCCTCCCAACTCCTATGAGCCTCCACTCACTGGCGCAGGCGACGCCACCCAAGTCAGCCTTGGCCTCCTGCTCACCAGCCTTGTCCTCGCCAATGCCGGTCATGGAGAAGATGGTAGGGGATCAGGGACTCGGGGGAGGAGGGGTCTCTAGGGGAGGTCAAGGGAGGAGGGGGATGGCCGGGTGAGGAGGCGGTGGCCGGGAGAGGAGAGGGAGGCGACGGGGGGATCAGGGGAGGAGAGGGGGCGGCTGGGGGTCGGGGGAGGTGACCAGGGGAGGGGAGGGGCCGTCTCCGCACCAGGGTGGGGGAGGGAGGCCGGGGGAGGAGGGGCTCTGCTGCGCTGGGGTGGGGGGAGGGAAGCCGGGGGAGGAGGGGGCACCGTCGCGCTAGGGTGGGGGAGGGGGGAGGCTGGGAGAGGAGGGGGCGCCGTCACGCCGCGGTTGGGGAGGGGAGGGAGGCGAGAGAGCACTGAGACAGAGAGAGATTGCAAGAGAGGGAGCTGATAGATGGATGGAGGACGAATAAAGTTGGGAGAGTACTGATAAAGTGATAAAGTTGGGAGAGCAGAGTTCCGTTCAGACTTCAGAGAAGTAAAGCTAAAGAATAAAGCTGGGCGCGAGGTCGCATGGAGTAGAAAGTTGCACCCAACGGTTATGGTCAAAGAAGTAATGTTTGAGCACAATGTTCGGGTCTTTGAGAGTGTAACGTTCAGAAGAGCAATGGCTATAAATTCACTGCTCTTCTCTCATTACTTGATAAGCATTCAATTTCTCATTTCTTCAATATCCCTCTACACTTCTCATTTCTTCAACAACCCTCTACACCCCCTTTTTATTCACTATTCATACAATGTGCTACCTAGGAGTCGAAGCACCAAGAAGCTCCTGAGCGGTATGCAAAGGATTTATAGCACGAAAAGGGAAGCAGGGTGCCTTAGTGTAAGCTCTCGTCGTCGCTGCCCTAGTCCTCCTCCGGCCCTGATTCCCATTGATACTTGTAACATCCTAAATTTCAAGTCTTTAAAAATATGGAATTTTAAAACTTTTCTTGCAAATTTGCTGGCATTCAAATTTATTTCGAATATTTATTTGAAATCTTTTGAATTTTGTTACATGCAAATAAATATAATGAGAGATAATATCCAAAGTGAAAATAATAATGGTGTTAATAAAAGATAGGGGAATAATATAAAACCATGAATTATGAATTCTAAAACAAACTAAAATTTAAATTTTAAATTCAAACTGAGAATCAAACAGTCGGGCTTATGACTATGAAGTCATTTACGACCACACAGTCGGGCTTACGACTATGAAGTCATTTATGACCACACAGTCAGGCTAATGACTATGAAGTCATTTACAACCACACAGTTGACTTACGACTATGAAGTCATTTATAACCACACAGTTGGGCTTACGACTATGAAGTCGTTTACGA
Organism: Dendrocalamus latiflorus; assembly: GCA_017311315.1. Taxonomy (NCBI): domain Eukaryota; kingdom Viridiplantae; phylum Streptophyta; class Magnoliopsida; order Poales; family Poaceae; genus Dendrocalamus; species Dendrocalamus latiflorus. Next base: position 20,942,171 of record CM029666.1, on the reverse strand, counting down.
CCACACAATCGAACTTACGACTATGAATTCATTTACGACCACTCGGAGCTACGACCACGTTGTCATCAGTAGCAATGTGATTAAAACCAGCTAAGAAAGAGCTAATGCTAATGATGGGTAATTAATACTGATGATGAGTAGTTAATAACAAATGGCTCACTAACATGTGGGCCCTGCCCTTTAAAATAAATAGTAACCAGTCTCACCTATCAAAGGAACAGAGAAAAGAAAATAAAAAGAAAAGAAAATTTTAAAGACTGTTGTCGGTCCCACCTGTCAGATATTTATTTATTTTCGGATTTATCTAAAATTGTGAACTTCAAAAGGGCATAAGTTATTCATTTTAACTCCAAATTGAGTGAAACAAAATTTTAAATTCATGTAAATTCAGTATCTATCAAATTGAACTGAAACAACAATTCTTGGAGCTCATTTGAATTTTGTGAGAATTTGTTCGGTTTACTGATTTTTATCTAAATTTTTGTGCAACGTAAAAATAGCGTACGAGGCCCAAGAGGAGAAGCTGAGGCTGAAGCAACTCTCGACGATCAAGACTAAGCCAACTATGGTCAAGGCGAGTCAATACTTTGATCATGTTGAACCTATATTTTTTGCAAATTAATTCTGTTTTAAACTAGCAAATTGCATGCTGTTATTTTATGTGCAAATTTATGTTTGTAGGACCGAAATGGCAACAGAGGGGGGTGAATGGTGCCCTTTAAGAATCCCCAAGTATTCATACACCTCTTTGACTCCAATAGCTATCGAGCTACGAAGGCAAAAGAGAGAAGGTCTACTGGAAACCGAGACAGAAAACCGAGAAGATGGCAGTTGCCTGACCGACAGTAGAGTACTCCGACCGACAACAGAGAACAACTCAGAGAGGAAAACAGAGTGACAAACTCTTGGTCGAAAGCAGTCTCGAGCGGTAGGCACTTCTAAGAGAAGTCGATCGACTCTCTGTTGTGGTCGAGACGACCGAGACAGTTTCAGAGCAGCCGTGACTTAGCTCTAAGATGTTGACCAACAAAAGACAGAGAATAGGAAGCAGAGCCGACGGCGACAAAAACGTAGAGAACTTTTGATTCTTGGATCTAACAGGCACAAGACTAGCTTTAACCCGATCAAGATAGCATTCTCTGGAAGAAAAATTACCAAAAAAAATGCGAACTCTCTTCTGAGACTCGAGAAGACCAAGAAGTCGAAGATGAAACAGAGCATCTCAGAGGCGAACGACCGCTCGGCCAAACTAAGCACAAAAAAACTTTGCTCTCGGGAAGAACTAGCCAAATGGTTTTGTGATGATTCCCAGTTCAGAGCAAAACTAGATACAATAGATGCTAAACAGACTCAAACAAGAGAAAGATAAGGTCAAGATAGAACAAGAACCAAGCACACAGAACAATCAACCATCACAGACATATTTTGTCATTTTTTCAGCCAAATTTTGTTAGGATTTTGTTCAGATTTTGTCAAGATTTCATTCCAATTTTGCCCAGAATCCTGTGTAGAATTCAAACGGCATTCGAACATTCCGTCCAAAATTTCGAAATTTCATCCATTTTGGTACTTCCACCGGCTTCCAAAATTTTTTCACTCCGAAATAGTTTTCCCTAGTTGAATGTCATATATTTAGTTGGATTCATTGACGGCAAGCACTGGATGTACAAAAAAACTGGAAGTATTTTGTGCTCTAATAATTTCTATGGCCATTCATATCTTTTGTACTCTAATAATTTCTGTTTCCATTGGACTTATGCTGACTTTGTTGAGTTGTCTATTGCTCAGTTGTCCCCAGCAAGTAGCGGGTAGTAATCTATTGACCTCTTGATTTTGTGCTCACCTTGCATCATGAGGCATCGATATGATAATCTAACTTATTCTAAATTTATTCTATTGTTCCACCTTTCTTACATAGGAACTAGTCGGGCTTACAAATTATTTGCTCTTTGAAATATAGTGTTGTCCTAAGGATCAATGGAGATTCCTATTCTTAAGGTTAGCTTTGCAAATACATTCAAATTTCTCCAAACAAAACTCTTGCTTTATTTCCACTTCATCAATCAATACGTGGAATTTTTTGATATTTAGCTATATTGGTTCTATTAATAGATATTAACTGATGCATGGTGTTGGCCCTGCATAGGTGCTGATCCCCACCAAGGCGGTGTTGACGGCCAGCATCTTACCCTCGAAGGTGCCCAGCCGAGTGTTCTCCGATGATAATAGGTCCAATCACGATGACGGAGGTCGGAAGCCACAGCCACCAAAGCTAGAGGTTCCACCAGAGGTTCCAAGCTCAGTATCAACCCATTGGCTCACCCAAAACTGGCCAAGTTGATGTGAAGTAGACCCACGCTTCATAGCTCAAGGATCGGTGAATTCTGGTATGTTGTGAATCCTAGAAGAGTAGTTATCCGGTTGTTACTTATCATTATTATTATTATTACATGTTACATGAGTCATTGATGAACAGTGGATGGTGTTATTAGGCAGCTGTGCATTTGGGATCAAATTAAGTATGGTTCTGGGCATATGATTAGAGGTGGGTCAAAATAAGATGGTGGTTCTTGTGTTTTGTGAGAGGGGTTGTTTGTGATTGGTTCTGGAGAGGCTAATTGCCAATGTTGGAGTAACTATGGGGAAGGGTGTGGAAGTGTTGGATTCCAATTTCAATTGATGTCTTCTTATTTTTCAATAAATATATAGTGTCTAAAAAACTCAGTAGAAACCAGAACTCGATTTGTGTAGTCCTCTATATATTTGAACTCATGGAAGTTAATGAGGTCGAGTTGTCAGATAAGAGTCATTAGTTTGCTTGTAGAAACTTCATTCGAGTTAAATATCATATATACATCGGTCCCATCTTTGTACTTTGATATTAATGTTTCTTGTGGTTTAATACATTGACTTGAATTTTCTTGAAATTGGGTCACTCTTGTTCCGTGTGTTACCTTTGCTTAAATCACATTTGAATTGCAATAGAGTGGCTGGTAAGTCTAGGGGTCTGTTCTTTTGGGCTTTTCAAATCGGCTTTTGGCTTCTGCTACAGTAAGTAACTTTCAAACGTAGTATTTTCTCAAGACGGTGTCTACAAGTTAAACGATCTACGCGTTAAAAGTCTAATATTTGTACCAGCCAAAATCGCAAGTGAGTATCTGTCTCTCCGTAATCTGTACCGTAAACAGCCAAAATTCAAAAATTTCAGCCAAAAGTCATAAGCTACAGCCGAAAAGAACAGGCCCTAGATGACTTATTTCTTCTAGATGGCGTACATCGCTTTCTATAGACTGTTTATTTGCTCACTGAGTAAGTATGAGCATTACACTATGTTCGATCTGTAATGTTCTGTTTGCGATCACATTACATTTGTAGTAAGCCATAATTTATTTTTAGTTATGCCCCTTTGTACTGGGTTGGCAAAATGATGATATTTGATAGGGTTCTCATCGCGAATTTTTCTTGTGCATTAACGTATTTATTGAAATGATGCTATCTGGATTTTCATGTAAGGAGAAATAATGTTAAATGAGGTCACACGGGGACTCATTTTGTTGATGTGATGGATCAACAAATGTAATCGGGGTATGTTGGGTGGAGTTAAATCTTTTTCTGTTGAGCTTCACAGCATCGTTGATCGCACACACTGGCACGACATTGCAATGCATGGCCACTCGTTGGTTCGCCCCCCTACACCACGTCTTTCACGATCTCGGAGCAACTACTCCCAATCTTTCCTCTCCTTCAACTGAATACGTGAATCCTATACGTACCACTCCCCATTCCCCTCCAATCCCTCATCCCATCTCTGTGCGCCGTGGCCGTGCTTGTCGTCCTTGCCACGATTTGCGTGCCTGCAGTGCTTTGTCGTTGCCCAACTCCAACCCAGCAAGAGCACTGGGCGGGTGGGTCCTAAGGCTTACCGTGAATCAACAAACAGACCTGGTTCAGGTCAGAGGCTCACAAGCCTCATCCCCTCGGAGGCGGAGGCAGCAGGTCCCAGTCGCACGGACACACACGAGTCGCCAGGCCAGAGTTGAGCAGTTGTGCTGCGCCCTGGTTGCCAGGCGCGAGCCTTGTGAGGGGCTGAGAGCGGCCGAAGCAGGCCGGCGAAAGGGGGGGCGACGCGCGGACGCCACCGGGCGGCGACCACCACGCCGAGCGTGTCCTCCCGTCAGGCAATCGTGAGTTTTAGTTTGGGTTTCTTTCTTTTTTCCGCCCTCTCATCTCGTTGATTCTCTGCTTATCTTTTAGTTGCGAGTGCTTCAGTAGTTACTACTCGATCAACGGCAGGTGATTTGGGTCTTTCATGCACAATAATAGTGGTTTAAATCAGTAGGACCTATTTCAGGAAACATGGAGCCCCAATATGTTCAGTGGCAGAAAATCCAAAGCATAGATTTAAGGGAGATATGATGATTTGCCCTATCTTTCTTTGTAACTTGATAAAATACTGCGTGATATTTCACTGACATACGGGACTAAGACCCACATGTCCGTGAGACATCACTTGCCATTTCCATGAAAGATAGGGCAAATCATCAATTCTTGCAGTAGAAGCGGAAGTCGGCTTTTGTGGCAACCAAATAATCTCAGCGCTGAAATTAAATTCCAATTCCATAATTCCACTATTAATAACTGAGAGCCGAGCCAAACAGGCTGTTAAAAGACTATTTTACCTATTTCTTACACACACATTGCTCGTTTGTTCTCTCGCCCAGTCTGTTAAAAGACAATTTTAACTATTTTTTACCCACATATGGTTTGCTGCATATTGCTCTCGCCCGTACTTGCTTCTCTGATTTCTCCGCCTATTTTCTATCTACTGCTGTATGTCTCATCTATCTTCGTGCTATCGTGGCTAGTGCTAGTAATCCACCCCATGCGGCATGGGCAGTGACGACCAGAGTTCCCAGGTACTGCGGTACAGGAGCAGGAAGTATGAGCCTCTCCACCATCTTCTCCAAGCACGCAGTAGACACTGCTGCTTCCTCATCTGAGTTTCGAGGTGGCAGTAGCTGCCTGCACTAGGCAACGATGCCTAGTGTCTACCCGAGTGTGCAATAGGTGATTTCAAATGTTGGGAGCGTGTATTCTTGATGTTGCAGCAACAAATTGAGTTTGTTGAAGATAGTTAAATCAAGTTGTTGCAGACGTTTTTCTTGAATGATGCAGACTTGTGTACCTCCTCCTCTAAAAAGGTTATTACAACCAGAGCTTCTATTCTGTTGCAACAAGTGTTTTTTAGTTGCATTAATTATGTCGATTTGTTATATGAGAATTTTTAGTTTGTTGCAACAATTGTTTTTCGTTGCATCAATTATGTCGATTTGTTACACAAGAATTTTTTTGTTTGTTGTAACAAGTGTTTTTTTGTTGCATTAGTTATATCGATTTGTTGCTCAATAATTTTCATTTTGTTACAATAGATATTTGTTGATGTTGTATCAGAGTTCTTACGTGTTGCATCATACTGTTAGGTTTTGTTTCCTTTGCAATATGATGTTGTCTTTGGTGCGGGTACTTGAATTTTTTGAGTCCGCTCCTCGAGCTCCGGTAACACTGGTCGTGTCTTCTGTGAGCTCCCATGACATCCCTTGTGGCACTCAAGCTTTGCCACCAACACCTAGGGGTGGAAAACGGTAACGGATAATTCGTTTTATCCGATATTCGTATCCGAGAGAAATCCGAATTTGGTAAGCAAAATCCGTATTCGAAAATATTTGTTTTCGTATTCGAGAATATTCGTATCCGTATTTGAGAGTATTCGTATTCGCATTCGTATTCGAGAATATTCGTATCCGTATCCGTATTCGAGACTATTCGATTCGTATTCGATCCGTTTTTAGAACCCATGAAAAATCCATACAGACTTTGTGATTCAAAACTTGAATTTAGGCGGTTTAAAACTGGTAACCGGTCAAAAACCGATGAAAAATCGGCAAAACCGTTAGGAATCCGTTTTATCCGATATTCGTATCCGAGAAAATCCGTATTCGAAAATATCCGTATTCGTATTCGAGAATATTCGTATCTGTATTTGAAAATATTCGAATTCGTATTCGTATTCGTTTTAAAAATATGGATTCGTATTCGTATTTGAGACTATTCGACCGTATCCGATCCGTTTCCACCCCTACCAACACCGGCCATGCCCTCCGCGAGTGCCGCAGCCATTGGGCGCAATCTCATCTTACGCCACCGATGCGAGCTGAGCTCCGAGTCATGGGTTCCTTTGCCGGCTTGGCAGCAACCTCCTTTCCCGTTAGGTTATGCTTCTCAGCGTCATCTATGTGCCTCCTCGTCCTGCAGGAAGGAGATCGAGGAGAGGAAAATAAGTACGTGGTGGTTGTCGCATATCTGACCGTTGGCTACAACATCGAATGATGGGAGGAAGCTTGTGATGTGTGAGCACCCGGATCGGACATCCGGGCGCTAATCGTCCCCTAAATGTATTTGGACCATCTATCATTTTTATCACTTCAACATATCTTTAAACTTTAATGTTGGATTTTTTTTCTAGCTTTTTTCCCACCTAGGATTATTGTGGAGGTTCCTCCACTAATTTAATTTTGTTTTAAATACTTTATTGCAAATTTGTATCTCTGTATGTTTGGAATTTAATTCTAATTTTGAATTTCAATGTGGGGGTACTCTCTCATCACCGGTTTGTATCGAACTCATATCCAAGCCTTTATATTCCGTTTGCTTTTGCTTTTTTCTGATTAATGTGAGAATTTATAGCTATTTTTATTTTTGATTAATGTAGGAATTCATAGCTTTTTCCCACTTACGATTAATAATACAGATGCTGTGGAGAAGCCCCCAATTAGTAAAGACAAAGAAAGAAAGATTGGGTTTTGTAAATCAAATTTTGTTACTAATAGTTTGTTACATGACAGAGGGTACAGAGCACACTAATGGAGACCCAGGTGGTAGAGACCTGCTTTGTAGCACCAAGGGAGGAGACCCCGACAAAGGGGCTCTGGCTCTCCAGCCTCGACGTTGCGCTGGCCAACAGAGGCCACACTCCGCTCATCTACTTCTACCGCTCCAACAACGCTGCCGCCGACTTCTTTAATGTGGGCAAGCTCAAGGCGGCGATGTCCAAGGCCTTGGTGGCCTTCTACCCCCTTGCTGGTCAGCTCGGCCTGGACAGTGACGGCCGTGTCGAGATCAACTGCAACGGCAAGGGGGTCCTCTTTGTTGTGGCTCGCTCTGAGCTTACCGTCGACGACTTCAGTGATATCAAGCCGTCGCCGGAGTTAAGGAGGCTGTTTGTTCCTCGCATCGACTCGGCGGAGCCCCCGTGCGTCGTGCTCGCTGTCCAGGTTCTAAATTTCTCAATTCTCACAACCCAAATTCTTCCATTAGTGCTCGAGCCACACGAGCATGTTGCATATGTTCGTAACTGTATATTGCGTGTGAATTTCTTTCTTTAAGGTGACCTTCTTGAAGTGTGGTGGAGTGGCCTTAGGGGTGGCGGTTCACCACGTCGCCGTCGACGCCCCCAGCTTGTTCCACTTCGTCCAGACGTGGTCGGCCTTCACCCAGGACGGCGCCGACGCCGTGGTGGAGCTCCCCTGCCACTACCGCATGCTGCTCCGCTCCCGCTCACCGCCGGTGGTTCACCCTGACACCCTCTCCGTGTTCTGCCCGAAGCTAAACCTGTCCGAGTCGCTGGCGCCCGTCGTCACCAAGATCTTCTCCATCTCCAAGTACCAGGTCTCCGATCTCAAGCGCCGCTGTGGCACGAGCACCTTCTGCGCTGTCAGTGCCCATGTGTGGCAGTGCGCATGCATTGCTCGGCGACTGGCTCCGGACGTCCAGACACACCTCAGTTTCCCGATCAACATCCGGCGTCGCGTCAGGCCGCCTCTCCCGTACCGTTACTTCGGCTGCGGGCTCATCATGGTGGGCGTGGCCGCCGTGGTGCGGGACATTATCTCGGAGTCGGAGACGCTGGCCTCCGTTGCTGGCCGGATCAAAGGCACGATCGACCGGGTGGACGATGAGCTGGTGCGGTCAGCGATCGCCTACTCCGAGCGTTCTGGGAGGGATGGCCGGCCGGCCAAGGGCAGCATGCCGGAGAATGAGCTGAGGGTGATCAGCTGGCTCGGCATGCCTGCATACGACGCGGACTTTGGGTGGCAGAAGCCGCAGGCGATGTCGCGTGCCGAGTCGGTCCGCGGCGGATTCGTGTACTTGATGAGCGGCGGGCCGGCGGACGACAGCAGTGTGCGCGTGGTGATGTGTATGGAGGCGGCGCGCATGGATGACTTCGAGCGGCTGCTTCATGCCAGGTTGGAGCGGCCGCCGCCGTATGCCAGATTCTAGCTAGATACCAGGCCAGGACTGCTTGCTTCACGTACCCGGACCATGGTCTGGCAGTACTGGACGGAATTGTTGAAAATAAGCGGTTTCATTTGAGCCTCGTGAATTGTTCGCTTCAGAGACAAGATCTTGGTAGCATTACTCGTATTTGGCCCGCTCATTTCGGCTTGAGTTTCTGGCTTCTGGTTTATTTTTTACTATTCCTAAATTTTATTTTTTTCTGCCTTTTTAGCTTTTCTTGAGCTTTTTTGTCGGTTCTTTTTTTCCCATATTCGTTTGTATTGTCTGTGATGAGTTAACCTATTTTTTTCTATTTTTAATTTTTTTTTAAAATTTAGTTATGTCAAATAAACCACTATCAGGTAAAGTGTAATTTCAGCCATAATTCAGCTTGTTTTAGCCTAACCGAGTTGTTTATCTGTCCCTTAACTAGGATACATGTTGTATTACTTGTGTCTGTACCCCTTTTATCGTGGTGTATTAGTACATCATATGTTCCTTAACTTGTTAAGTAGTGCACCTAATGTCCAGGACACGCGTGGCTAGTCTTTTGCTCATGTGGCGTTGAGATGGATTCCAGCGTGGATGTTTTAGAAGAAAATTCCAGCCGAGCGGGCGATGGAATTTGTGGAATAGCCGCTTATGTCTCTGTAGATCGCATAAACCGAAAACAAATCGACATGGAGTCCTACAATCTTTTGTGCGCGGTTCGGTACCTGCATATCTCGATCTCTGTCAATGGTGCCTTCCCGCCGCAAATACCTTAAGAGTGTTGCTCCGCCCACAACCAAAAGATGCATCAGTGTCCATCACGAGGGTATTCCCAATGACGAGACTACATAACAATATCTATAAATTACTATTTTATATAGACATCAGGCTAGACATCATCATTTCAATGCACAATATCTATCATTAATCAATATTGCAATTTAATATTTATTTACAATTCCCTTCCTAATACACCGTTTAATACAGTGGCACACCTTTGTAATGTGGTAAACATCGCTTCCTTTCCTAATAGGTGTCTTAACTAATTTCTTCATGTTAGATTACGTGCTCAAGTAATATCTTACATAAGACGCTGCTTCCATCTCTTCATTAATTTCTCATTCACCTCAGACCTTATCCTAAATGACATGCTAATTAATACTATAGACACTGTTTACTAAGAGCAAGTCTTATAATACAGCCTTCAGCTGGCTGTATGAATACTTACAGCTCACTTTTCAGCCTACTCATATAGTAGTTACAGCTAGCTGAAGGCTGTATGACCTACCCCTTCCTCTCACAAAGTTTCTTGGTTTTTGTGCTTCAGCTGGCTGTAAGCTTACAGCCCACCTCTCTTCTCTCTCCTCCTCTCTCTCCTCCACCTCAGCATACAGCTAGCTTATAGCCTCTTATAATACCTGCTCTAAGAGCATGTCCAATGCAGGCGCTTAGAGAGATGTTTAGTAATAAAAAACTGATTTTTCTTGCCACATAGGATAGATAAGATGCTTATTTTGAAGCATCGATGCTTAAATAAGCACCGGTGCTTAGTAGGTGCTTATGTGTATAACTATATCTATTAATAGATAATATATCATCTAAGCACCTATGGAAGAGATGTTTGCATTGGAGGAAATAACTTTTGCATGGATGCTTGATGATGTGGCTATATTCTCTCTTTAAGCACTTATATATAAGCATCTTGCATTGTACATGCCCTAAGAGCATTGGGAGTGCCCCGATAAACCAAATCAGGCCAAAAATCAAGAATCAATTTGGAGACTAGCAGAATAATCAGCGCGGCACAACAAAAAGTTGCATCAGTGTCCATCATGATGAACAAAATCAGACAAAAAGTCAAGAATCAATTTCGAGACTAGAAGAATAATCAGTGCGGCCTAACCGAGTCCAAGAAAACTGAATTAAATGGTACCTTGTGATCTGGGCACTTGAAGAAATCGTGGTCTGGGTTTCCTTTGGTGCACCAAGTGAACCTCACAATCTTCGTCCAACTGCTGCAGGGACAGAGGACTAGAGGAAGTGGTCTTTTTCCCTCAAAGATGAGACCATCGAGCTGGATTCACCAACCACAACGCATACGAAGCAAGTGCACGAAGATCACGGAGAGATGGAGCGGGGAGAAGGATTTGGGGGAAAATGCTGTTGGATGGGATTAATGGCTCCCCTACCTAAAAAAACACATGTTAGCTGAGCTGGACCTTTCAGCAAAAATGGTCCCTTCCTGGCCACGTTGGACATGGTTAGCATGCCAACACATCTATTTTATCTATTCTGATCAAATTTGGACAAACCACTTACACTGACAAGTTTGAGAGCCTATTGTGGCGTCCTGTGTCATTATTCTCAAAACATGACATCAGGCAACAGATTACTATTCTCTAACCCCAACAAAGTAGGGAATAATAAGGCTCACCAGAGTTGCGCAACAGAACCATAACTAGAGACTGTATTTTATTACAACAGTTAGCCACGTAGAGCTATAGTCTTTAGTACAAATACTTAAATACAAAAGGGACACGGATTATTTATATGCCCTATCTATCAGCGACGAAGCGCTACAGGTTGCCTACTCATCCCAGCTGTTGAATAGGGCATCCACTTCACCCTGGTTCTCAACACAATCACTCTCGTCCCATGTGGCATCCTCAGCACCTGGGTACCCCATGTCCCACTCGAGGTACTCTCTAGTTGGTATTAATGTACTCGGCATGGGTTAATAGCAATAAATACACTGTATGACTTATCTCTTTCTCATTATCACATTTTCTATCTCATCTCTTTCTTCATAAAATAGTTCATCAAAATATGTGGAATTTCAAGTTTTAATTTTTGAAAATACTAATTACTCGGTGAGAAGAAATACCTCCAGTGGTCTCTGTAGCCTTCAATTCAGGAGACATACATGAATTCATAATTTTATTTAGTACTGCATAGACTAATGCCACTTTACCCTGGTTCTTTAAAACTGGGTATCCTGCATTTCCTTAGATGCGATGCTAAGTTCAGAGCACATAATGTTTTCCCTGGTTCTGTTATTATATCTTCACCTAACTATTCTCAATTGGTGACCTGGGGCGGTTTCTCACCCTCACCCAACACCCACCGACCTTGAAGTAGTCGTTGATTGAGCCAGTTTTAACTTCAACTAACACTCCAAACACGTGCAAGTAACCATCTTCCAACATGACCTTGCAGCCACGCTCCTCGAGCTGGCCCAAGCTAATTATGTTGCTAGCCAGCTTCGGGATGTTAGTACACATCTGTTAACACCTTGTGCTCACCCGTGCGTCCTCCTATCAACACCGTGCCTTGGCGGCCTATGGTTACTACCGAACCATCACCAAATTTCGCTATATCTCCAATCGATGTGTCAAGCTCGGTGAACTGCTTCCTGCAACCAGTCATATGATTGCTAGCTCCCATGTCGAGGTACCAGACATTACTGTCGTCCATCTCATTCACTCTGAGGTCGAGTTGAATGTTCTCCTCCACAAGTGTCACCACATCGGTAGTCTATTCCTTGGTCTCCATCAACTCATACACCTTGAGCATTAATAGATCAGGCCCATCGTCATCCTTCCCAACCACATATGTGTTCTTCTTCTTAGGCTTGTGGCACTCAAACGCAAAGTGCATGTAGATCCCACAATTGAAACACTTGATCTTCTTTTATCCCATTTGGGCTTGGGATCATTGCCATATTTTTCTTCTCCTTCCTTGGCTCCTTGCCAGAAGTTCATGCTGTGACCTCAGTCATTGCCATGCCCAAAGCTCATTTTCATGCTACTGCTAGAGCTCACATCGCCCTTTTTCCCTCGAGCAGATAGTGCCACCTATTTGTGCACGTGATAGCATCAATCGTTCGCCCTCCTTTGGATCACTAAAGCTACTTCGGACCCTTTCAGCATAGGCTTTATACCGGCCTATGAGGTCTTCGATCATGAGTATTTTGAGATCCACACACTGCTTCGTCAACGTCACGAGCTGCATCTAGCATGGTGGAGTTGCACGAAGAAACCATCGGATGACATCAATCTCTTCAAGTTTCTTCTTGTCGAGACCACGGGTGCCGCTCACTAGGGATGACATCCTAGTGGCAAATGTTTCCACTGCCTTGTCGTCCTGCATCTTCAGCCCCTCGTAGTCTCTTTTGAGGGTTTGCAGGTTCGCCTTCGAGACATGTTCGTGTCCCATATGCATCATCTTGATCATGTCCCATGTCACCTTCGCCGAGTCCTTTCAGGCAAGGGATGGCATGAGACTATCCGGGATTGCTTGATAAATCACGAACAATACCAGCCGATCCTTACGGAATTCCATGCCACCCTTCTTGTATGCATTGCCAGCCGATTTTATAGCCTCCCATACCTCCTGGACTTGTAACACGACGTGCATTTTCATTGCCTAGATGGTGTAGTTATTACACGTGAGCTGGAGATAGGTCATCGGTACTAGGCTCTCTTTCTTCACTTCCACCGCCTCTCCATGCTCAGTCGCAAGTCTTCCTCCTGCCATGATCTTCAAACACAAAGAACACCTGTGCTCTGATACCAAGTGTTGGAAATTAGGCCCTGGTTAAACACTCTTTTCGATGGACACAAACACATATGAGATTGGTGTAGAGCTCAGGAACTCCGTAGCATAAGGAACATGCAGAGAAGACTAGCAAGCAGAGAAGATTTGTCCTACACAACTTCACAACCTTTTCTGGTTTTTTCTTGTCTCTTTATTTACTTGAGATTAGTGCTACTTTTATTAGAGAGGAAAACATTGAAGCACTGCTCTTCCTTTTATTGGCATCAAAATCATCAAAAAGGCAACTAAAAATTACAATCATATTATAATCTGTTAGGCCTACAAATATGGGACACTTATCTATGTTGAATATGTTTTAATGATATAACAATAAAGTTCCTTCTTAAATATATATTAATGGCATCTCACAACACTAATTGCTAGGAGCTTAACATATTACTTGCTAATATCTTTCTAGTTCGGGACGACAATTGTCATCAATTTGTGTAATCAACTACTAGTGGTGGCTCTATATTAGTTGCTAACTCTGCATATCACTTGTTACATTAATTGCTAACTTTACATGTTGCTTGCATTTGTTGCTAGCAGTTCTTCATGTTACTTACTACATTAGTTGTTATCTACTTTACATGATACTTACTAGTACCTTTTTATTACTTGATGACAGTTATCAACGATTTTGTGTAATCAAACACTAGTGGAGGCTTTACATTAGTTACTAGCAACTCTACATTAGTTGCTAGATTAGCGGTAGGTACTTTTAACTAGTAAATATCCTTACTACAAGAGAAACATCATGTAAAAGCATTTTTATTTTACAGTAGAGAGACACTTTTTTTTTGTCTTTATACGATTTTAAATACATCTTTCAAAATACTACAATAGTGCCTCTACCTGTACCGTCATTATGGCCGAAGAGAGATTTATTGAAACGTCTTTACACTCTATAAGACATTTTGTAAAGACACTGTATTGCGTCTCTACACTCCGTAGCACTTTAGAATGCGCCTTAAATGTAGAGACGCTGTTTTAGACCACTAGATAAACATACGCCCCGTCAACCTCCTAACAATCATACGACGCGGGCGCATGGTCGCGCGACCATTATCTACGAAGCGTTATCGATATATATATAAGCAGCAGTAAACTTATTTAGCTCAGTTGTAGGTCCACTCTTGCCTTCTCAACCGACCCAATGTACATGTGAAAACAGGACACCTTGCATATTAATGTTTTTAGTCCATACTGATCAGGTGCATTTAATGTTCTCACGCCTAGATAGCTGGGATGCCATTGGGATTTCGAAAGTACGTATGGAGAGGACATCCAGCCTCCAGGTGGGTACGACGATTGTAAACCAAGTGCTTTGCCATCCTGATAGCTACACCCTCTGAGAGCAGCTTGGCAATCGGTGAGGCTCACCCACCGGAAATCCTTCAGTTGCACCTTTGCCTGACAATGTTTTGCCAAGTTTCCTCCCAGAAGTTCAAGGATATTTCAGCTCTAAGCCCAGACGCAAACCAAGCTCTCCTGCTTCCACTATTTCTCCAATTCAGCCGAAATATAGCTCCTTAAAATGGAAACCCCTAGTGTAGTAAAATTCAAGTCTGAAAATTCTGCCGTTGACATTTCCAACAACGCATCATATATATCTAGTAATTAGACCAAACATACCCTTTTAGTTTTCTTTCTAAGGGCAGCATGTAGCGATCAAACTACGCTGGAAGGAGCACAATGAAGTACAACGTACGCAGTTGAAGATCAGAAAGTAGCAATCACATGAATTGGGCGAGCAAGTCGACAGGCGTAGCTCTTACATGATCAGCATAGTATCACCGCATCATAGCTTCATGCATATTTTTCTCTTGGCCATTATAATCTTGGAACTAAACAGCCTCTTTATTCATGCAAAAAAATGTATTGCAAGTACCTTGAGAACAAACAATATATAGCATTTTCTTTAAACCTCTGGCAGTTGACAAGTCGGCACACTCTTAACACAACAATCCTCCACTGGGTGCAAAATTGGGCAGGCATCCAAAACTTTTATTCACTCGACCCTGAGCAATTCTTGGTCTAACTTTTCAAAGCCGTTGTTATGCTGTTAGCCTAAAAGCAAAACAAACAATAGTCACATCCATGAGCAATTAATAGGCTATAATACTACCTTTGGAAAATATTTTTTAAAACTTCTCATGGCCTCCGAGAAGCAACTTTGACAACTAATTTTGAACAGGATATGTTAGTGCACAAAAAATGTTATCATTTAAGTATTTTTTAACTAATAAAATACTTACAAATATATAAAAGGGTCAAAGATGAACAAAGAGGCAACACATGTACCGTAGCAACACCCAAAGTTCTATAACTAGTACTTAATCACTCTTAGCCTAAGTGTAGTAAATAGAAAACCTCTTTGTGAAAATAAAAGAGCAACTATCTTCGAGGAGTTGCATGCCTACCTTAAAATTTGGAACTTAAATTGCCTCTGTAAGAGCACAATCAAACAGCTTGGTCAGGCTATATGTGAACACATCCTGCTGACTAGCAAAAGTAACAACTAAACCGAATTTGTAACCCTATCGGACAAAATGCAGTAAGAAAAACTATTCCCATCAAGCAAAACAGAAGAAACTTCTTGCATTCATTCCCAAAACGCTATGTAGGGATTGCAGTTCTTTTATGTTTGAACACCTTTTTTTGTATAAAATCATGATAAACAAATGGATCACATAATTGAAAAAGGAATAACAAAGCTAAACAATGTGACAAATCACTGTTCATGCATACTGTTCATACACACAAACAGTACCATGATACTGTAGCATCCGTATATGGCATGATTAGATAAATTAAGATAGAGATAAGAACTATTAGTTTTCTTGTTAGATGGGTTGACTACCTTATAAATATATTTCATTTATTAGAGATAGGTTTTCTTAGAAATAGAGATTATTTCTTGAAAGTTAAGTCGAACTATCCATATAAAAGGGCTAGCATGCATATATTATCAATCAAGCAATAAAGTAATGAAGATCAATTAATCTAGCCTCTTTCTCAAGTTTTATCATCCCAATCTATAATTAAATCTCTTATCCCACCAAGCCAACGCCGCCCGACCTTCTTCCCGGTGGTGTTTACCCTCATGAACTAACGTTCATCACATTGGCTAAAATCACTGTTCTGTACATGGCATGATTTGATAAATTAAGATAGAGATAAGAACTATTAGTTTCCTTATTAAATGGGTTTACTACCTTATAGATCCCATCCAATTTGGATGAGAAGATCCAAGTTACATGTTAAGCCATACTGACTAAAAGATTGAAGAAATGAAATGCTAGATAAAAGACCTGTTAGGTGTATTTTGCTGCTATCTCACGCATCAGGCTTTCAGGAGCTGCAAGGACAAAAAAAAGATTGTCAGAAATAGTAAATGAGATATCTGCCATTTTGAGAATGAATGCAACTTTTGAGATCTGGTGTTGTCACACCTTCAGCTTTAGGATGGCATATATCTAAATAACCCTATTAACTAAGATGTGGGTGCGCTAACATCATTTGGCACAATAAGAGTTACAGTAAAGTTAGGAGAACATGATACCTTCTACACCACCAGTGAAATGCTCAAATTGACCCATGGCCTGCCTAACAAACATTTCTACACCGCTGACAACTTTTACTCCACATTCTTCTGCTTCTCGTAGAAGTCGGGTAACTTTTGGGGCATATACTGCATCAAACACTACATCATAGAAACTTAAAGCTTTCTGCAAAACAAAAGGAGAATTGATCAAATATATTGAAGCAGCAGACAGGTATATCAAGGCTTATGTTAAAGGTGGAGTAACAGAGGAAAAAAGAACAAGATTCCCAATTTGTTGTCGCTAGAATGGAGCAAAGTGTGTGTGTGTGTGTGTGAGAGAGAGACCTTCGGGACAGGAGTGCAATCAACATTTGGGTGCATCCCCAACGATGTTGCATTAGCAAGGATCATCCCTTCTTCAGGCTTGAAAGTTTCCAGGTCAGCTAATCTCAGGGCATGACCACCAACTGCATTGGCAACACTTACTGCCTTTTCTGGGGAAAATGAACAATATAGTCACATTATATAATGTTCTAAAATACGACCATCATTCATCTAAACAAACATATAGCTTACATCCAGTATGATAACCAAAAAATGAAACAAAAAATCATGTAGAATATGTTACTAACTTTAAAATGGGATGGTATCTAGTGCAAAGTAGGTTTACTGTGCAATGCGGTGTAAAGTGATCATTAGACGTCAGATGTGAAATAGAGGATCTCGATTAAAAGCACTTGGCTGTCCCATTCTTGTCGCTTCTTCTTCATTAATCCAGTTCCTCCTTAGTCCATCTCCTTTCCGGATCAGCACCTTCTAGTTCATTTTGCCATGGCCTTCTCATCTAGGACCAACACAATCAAATGGTGCCATGTGCGTTGTACAGCCAATAGCAGCAATGGCTCCAATCTATAAGCTGTGGCCGCCAACTACTATTCATGAATTCTTTCCTTAAATCCGCTCCCATTTTTCTTTGCACATCGGTATCTGTAAGGCATCTCGATGCTTATTTATGAGAAAGAACGGTTCTATGCAATAAGACTCAAGCCTTTCAAATATTCACAAATTGATCCCTTCATGAAGTTTGGTGGCGGGTTGCTCTTTGATTTTGATGTGTTTCCAACTCCTGACATCTTCATCACATGGCATGGAGAAACTTAATTATTTGAACCCATTTGTTTCAATAACGGAGTGAAGATACAGGCAAAAGGAAGATTTTAGAAGTAATGAGATTTGAACAGGAAGCTCAATGGAAGGGGGAGATGATGGGAGGAGGACAAGTTTTCCCCAATCCATGTGAAATGGTGGGTGAGCAGTAACTAATCTAGCCCTTTCATTTTTGATCTATACTTCGCACAATCGCACTTCATTACAGGGGAGGCCTATTTTGCATAGGATACCAAGTTACCAACCCCTTTAAAATATTTAATGTAATCCACAATGAAGAGTCAATTTTGACAGCAGCACTGTTGGATGTAAATGCAGAAAGCATTGTTCAAATAAGTACCCAGAAACAAAATAATGTTCATGCAGTGTTCTTGCAATAGAATAGGATGTTTATGCAGTGCATTTGATCAAACTGTTCCATGGGAGCCATCAATCTCTTTAAACATATTTGACTTTCAGTGGTAGGTTAATGAGTCAAATGCAAATATAGTACATTTGAGAAAAAAAAAGGTATAGTATTTCTCGTCAGGGAAAACAGGATGCACGTAATCATAACACATGAGGTCACAGAAGCACAGTAGTATATTATGTTTTTTGTTGGGAACATCAAGCAGAGTTGTATATCATGAATGTTTGTGGATATAACCAAAGGATCCACATATGCCATAACACTACAGGCCAACAAAGTATGTATAATTCGTCCAGTGCAATCCAATTCAAGCTACAACTATCAACCTATTTCTCATTCCAATACACATTAAAAAACACATAAATCTGGATCCCACACTGATCTTCATTTTATTCCAAAATTACCATATTTATTATCTTCAGGATTAACGACTTCAATGATAACATCAATAATATAAATGGAAAACTATATCTTCCATCATCTATCAATAAGGTATAGCGAATATGCACATGCTGAAGAGCATAGAACACCATTCATATAGAAAACAATCTTACCATAGGTACGATTTGCTATTACAACTCGTGCACCCTTCTCTTTTGCCCCATAAGCAATTGCCTTACCAGCACCACCGGCACCTACAACGACGATAAGCCTACCAGCCAATGGTGAGACGGCAGCATCCTTTGACCCTGGACCTGTGAAACATAAAGTGCATGCTATTTGCCCATGATTACCAAAGAACTATTACAACAGAATTGGTTAAGATTGTTAAAACCTCCTATGCCATCCTCAATAGCAGAAATTGCTCCAATGTAATCAGTATTGTAGCCCACTAGTTTGCCATCTGGTCTCCTAATTATAGTGTTTATGGCACCTATTGACTGCGGATTAACACAAGAAAATAGCAGCTCAAACAAACAGAAAGTGGTAGGTAATTAATGAAGAAAGCACTTAAAGAGAGTGCAGTGCATGCAGGTACCTTAGCAACTGGATCATGTTTGTGGCAACACTGTACTGCATCGACTTTGAAAGGAAGAGAGCAACTGCATTACAGAAAGTCATATTGTGTGAACTTAATTTTGATCTTGTGGAAAGTGGATTACAGAAGAACCAGAGTTCAGATTCCCAGCAGGAACCGGTCATGTTCCAGTTCACCCCCTAAGTAAAACGCTTATTTTGATCTATTTTGCCCACTGCCCAGAATGTGCACATCAATGTTATTGGATTATTTCCTTATATGCCACTGAAGGTTTACATAATCCCTTGTATGCCACTCATTGTCTCACCAAAAGTACGTCAAAAACGTTTAAACTTGGAAAAAAAAAGATGAAAAATCACACCAACAAAACCAAAAAGGGGAAATATACACAGCTAGATGCTGTCATGCAAACTCACAAGCAAACTGTTAAATGAGATTTGGTGTTGTGGGATCCCTCACATATAATTTCTCAATCTGAGGGGTTATTTCCAATACGATCATCCATGTGGTCCCAAAGACCACTTAAAACTAGTCCAGCCAAATAATCGTGTTCATTCTAAGCAACCCAACAGAGTAGCAATATAAATGTTTCTATTTTTCTGAATTAGAATTAGTACCTGAATCCTAAAAAATCTGGAGATGAATATGTGTCAAGAAATCTAGCAAGGTTGTCTGTCAGAAGTGGAAGATAAACAGCATTGTGTCCAACAGATTGAAGACATTTATTCTGCAAAATCGGGCTCTTGCTCTGCTTTACAGGGTTGGCTATGAGACCAAGAACCTTTGTATCAGGTCCTATGCACCTTATATTGTAAATGTCCAATAATTCTTCAACTGTTGGCTGCCCA
The DNA here is from genome assembly GCA_017311315.1 of Dendrocalamus latiflorus. Classification (NCBI taxonomy): domain Eukaryota; kingdom Viridiplantae; phylum Streptophyta; class Magnoliopsida; order Poales; family Poaceae; genus Dendrocalamus; species Dendrocalamus latiflorus. The sequence goes on along the minus strand of CM029666.1, from coordinate 20,922,300 downwards.
GATGCTGATGTCTTTGTAGCATTGAGTATCCCAAAGGTAAGATATCCACCAAACTTGGGGGATAACACCCTTGACATCAAACCTCTTTCACTCATCACCAATCCAATCATAGGCACCTGTCATTTCTATTTGTCAGTCAAATGGCAGTTAAAACAACATGGCATCATTGGCATGAATTGAAAAACCTTGTAGCTTGTAATATGTCTGTGCTGCTATACCACTCTTGAGGTAGCTTACAGGGGAGAAGGAAATGAGAGCACAGAGACAGAAGATAAGTGGAAGAAAGAAATTTCGTGTAAAATTCTGGTCACTAACATGCAGGCCAGCATCTTGATGACTGCTTCTTAAGTTTTTTATTGGTTCTTTCATCAAACTTAGTGAAGAAAGTGATGACGGGGGGATTTTGCTGTTAAGGGTATTAGAGATAGAATAGGAATCGGCATATTCCCCTGTAATATGCCTTTGTATATATATATATATATATATATATATATATATATATATATATATATATATATATATATATATATATATATATATATATATATATATATATATATATATTTTGCCCATTGGATCTCTTCAATAGATGCACAATATTCATAACATGATATCAGAGTAAAGGTTAGGGTTAGGGTTTACTATACCCGTCGTCGCCGCCACCTAGCCTCCGCTCGACTTCCGCATCTGTTGCCCCTGGGAGGAGCGATCTTCGCTCCCGGGGGCGGCCACCTCTTCCCGGCCGCCAGTGCCATCTCGCACGTGGCCGTCGTCGCCCACGCCCGCCTGCGCTCGCGTGCCGCCGTCAACCGCGTCCGTGCTCACGCGTTTGCGTCGCCGCCTAGGCCTTCGGATCCGGCGTGGAGGTGTCCATCCGAGCCGCCGGTGCCCTCGTCCAGCTAGATCCAGGCAGATCCGTGTCCGCGTCGGCGCCCCGTGTCCGCCTCGGGCGGCCATCTCCCAGCCGCCAGCCGTCTCCGCTCTCCGCCGCCGGATCCGCCGTCGTACACGCCCGCACCGCCGCTTTCGGACGCCATCTTCCCGGATTTGAAGGCGCACCTCCCGATCCGGCCTCCTCCACGCTGGATCCGGTCGGATGCGGCCGTCTCTCTGACGCCGCCATGCTCTTCCCCGCTGGCAGCCACTCCTTCACGGGTTTCTTCGACGACCGGGACGCCGCACTTGCCGCCGCTCTTGGATCTGGCCTCGGTCGCCGGCTGCCCGAGCTCCACCCAAGTCGCCTCCCGCCATCACCCGCGCCATCTCCTCCGGGCCGCCTATGCGCCTCCGCGCCCGCGCCGCCGCCTTCGGCCGCCGTGCCCGCGCCTCATGTTGCCGTCCCCCGGCCGCCGTGCCGCGAGATGGGAGCGAGTGATAGGAAGCAGGAGGCGGGAGTGAGGGAAGGGGGTGAAGAGAGAGGTGAGGGGTTTTGAGGGAGTGGGGGAGAGAGAGGTGAGGGGTTTTGAGGGAGTGGGAGTTCTGCTGCTAATTTCTTTTAGTCAGTCTTCAGTTATTTTTCGTGAGTCTTTGTTGCGTCCATCCAAGTCCGTAGTCTCTAATTTTTAATTCGTTGCGAGTCCACAAAATTTATTGTTAGTCATAGAAGTGTAGGAATTTTCTTTTGCATGGCTGCAGCCACCGCTCTACTCTCTGAGCCGTGTGCAGATCGTAGAAGTCGTCATGATGCCGCCGCTTCTCTAGCCGCTGCCCCGAGCTTTTAAGGCCGCTGCGCGCCTTCTGCACCTTGTGCACTGCGCCGCCGCCGTCTTAGGCTTCGGTCTGCACCGCCATGCTCCTATCTATTTCTCTTCGGCTTGATTTGACAGTTTATTCAAAAGCTACACACAAAGACGACATTATCAAGACTCGGACGAAGCTATTGCATACGCCTTGCATTTGAGGAGGGGTGTTAAGGGTATTAAAGATAGAATAGGAATCGGTATATTCCTCTGTAATATGCCTTTGTACTCCCTATATATATTGTCCATTGGGCCTCTTCAATAGATGCACAATATTCATAACATTTGCAAAACATGATACTTGTGGGAATGTAAGTACCACAAGTTGTAGGGTTGTTTTCAAATTCAGATTTGAGAGCTAGGGGGTTTCCTGCAATTTGCCCATTTTACATTGATGAAATTATTTGCTAAGTTTCACTGGAAAACAGGTGGAAATTTGTATTTGAGATTGGAAGTGCAGAAGGGATTATAATAATCAATTCTTGGATAGTACACGCGGGTTTGGTGTTCTTATAGCTTAACTGAAGTACAAATTCTGATATTCAACTTTTGGAAAGCCAATGGGCCAAAATTAACTTGCCAATGTCCACGAAGCACGCCTTGCATACCAAAAGGATCACAAAGGATTTTAGCAAAGTTTACAGGCCAAGTTGCCAATCACAAGACTTAAGCACTGAATATACAAGACATACACAAGTTTCTGGGAGAAAAAATGAAATGTTTCTTGGATTCTGGAAAGTGTCACTTACTTGGCAGTGCACCATCACTTGGAACATCCGTGACACATCAATAATATCCGTAGCAGTTGTTGCAACTTTCACAATGTCAGCTCCAACTGCTTGTATTCTAGCTACAAGACTTGCAAGCTCCTCACATGATGGGGTATTTTCATAATTATGTGAAGAAACAATAAGTTTACATTTCTCTGGCTTATTACCAGAAAGAAAGCTGATAAATTTGTCAGCAACCTACAGAAAAAAAATAAGTTTGTTATGAGAGTATCCATTTGATTATCAGATGCATCATGCAACTGATATGGAAACAGAAAAAATCAGGCGCCACATTCACAATTGAACTACGTAATGGAGAATAAATTCTTAGGGCAAGTCATTCCTAAATCCTAATCTTGAACTTAAATAAATGAGCCATCCACTGTGATCTTATTTTCTTATATAAAAAAATCCTGATTTCAGCCAAACCTTGCTAAATATACAACAGACACCACAATGGCAACAACTTATCTACAAGAATCCCTGGCAATACCTTTGTAGCAGGAAATTTTTCCAGATCACTGCTACATAATACAAGTATTGACAAAGCAAAATACCATTAGCAAAACCGTGGTATTATTATTAGTAGCATAAAAATTAGAAAACATTTACTTTCATTCTTGAAGTGAAGTACTTCATCACCATTCTATAGACAAGTCATGTCCTTCTGACCAAGATAATCAATATTTGTGGCAGAGCCACAAAAGAGTTCCCACAAATCAATAATATGTTCTAAAGGATTGCTTAGAAAGATGTAATTGAGTATCTGTAATATTTTTTACACCCCTTTTTGGTTTTCCTTTCCAAACACTAGCTGGATTTACCTTCTAATAATCCTTATTATGACAAAGGCAAAATGGCAACAAGACACTAAAGCATATTCAAAATGACTGACAGGTGGATTTGACGTTCATGACATGGTCCATCTGCTAGTGCATAACAAAATTTGAAGAGTAAAGTCCATTACCGGTCCTTAAACTTTTTATGCTGTGTCATCCCGGTCCATAGACTTTTAAAGTATGCCATCCCGGTCCATAAACTTCAAAATGTGTCATTACCGGTCCTTAAACTTTTTATGCTGTGTCATCCCGGTCCATAGACTTTCAAAAGTGTGCCATTACAGCTGGACCCGTAACAGGTAGTAATGGCACACTTTGAAAGTTTAGGGACCGGGATGACATACTTTAAAAGTCTATGGACCGAGATGACACAGCATAAAAAGTTTAAGGACCGGTAATGGACTTTACTCAAATTTGAACATCAAAGCTGTTAGAAATATATGTATAGTTTGTTATTCCCCATTGTTATGATGGGTTCTTTGCATATTTACCACCTGTACTTTGTGTATATATACCGGCCCATTGGCCTCATATTGAATACAAGTGCTATTCATAACATGGTATCAGAGCCTAGGGTTTGTCATACCTAGGGCCGGCCGTGCTTGTCTCCAGATCGGATCGGCAGCCTTCCCCGAGCGCTGCCGCCTCCTCCTCCCTCACGGACGCCGCCGCCGTCCTCCGTCGCCACGACCTCCTCGGGGTGGCTCCATCTGCCGCTCGTCTCCGCCGAGATCGACGCCCTCCGCGCGGTGACGCACGTCCCAAAGACCCGCGAGGCTGGTCGGCCGACCCGGACGCCGCCTCCCCGACCTCTCCGCTCGAGCCGCCTCCCCAGGCCGCGCCGCTGCCTCCCGGACGCCGCCGCCTTCCCCAGGCCCCCAGGCCGCACCGCCGTCTTCCCCAGGCCGCGCCGTCAGCCGGCGCCGCCTGCCGCCGCCTCCCCTAAGCCGTGTGTGCGTGCGTTGTAACAGGCCAGAGGCCTATTTTAGCCGGTTTTAGGGTTTAGCCGGCCAAAAAAAAACGTCATTCTAACCGCCGCGCCGTCCAGCGCCGCCTGTTAGACTTCGTTGCCTTGGTCGCCGCGCCGTCCAGCGCCGCCTACCAATGGGCACCGTTTCCCTCCCTCGCTGCCCGGTGATCTTTGATGGTGTTAATTACACCAACTTCGTGTCTCACATGCGCATTCACATGCGTGGTCTTCGTCTCTGGGGCGTCCTCTCTGGCGATGTCACCTGCCCGCCTTGCCCTATTCCTCCGACGGAGCCTACGCCTGTTGCATTGCCCCCGACAGCTGATAAGGCTGCTGCTGATGATGAAGCTGCCTCTGCCTACCAGGAGGCTCTGGATTCCTACAAGGATTGTCTGACCGTCTACACTCAGTGGTACGATGACGACGCTCGGGCTGCTGCTGTCTTCATCGCCAGTGTCCAGCCTCAGTTTTCTTCTGAGGTTGTGGGACTCCCTTCGGCTTTCCAGATGTGGACTCATCTTCGTCAGCGCTACGAGCCCTCTGGTGATGCCCTGTACCTGTCCGTGGTCCGCCAGGAGCACTCTCTTCAGCAGGGTGATGCTACTGTTGACGCTTTTTACGCTCAGAGTTCTGCTGTCTGACTCAGTTGGACTCACTTCGCACTGCTGGCTGTCGTACCTGCCCGTGCTGCCTGGATGTACGTGTTGACCTGGAGTTTCAGCGGGTTTACGAGTTCCTTACTCGCCTTCGTCCTGAGTTCGAGCAAAGGCGTGCCCAACTCCTTGCACGCCACCCTCGTGTCACTCTCCTGGAGGCTCTTACCGAGATACGCGCAGAGGAGACTCGTTTGAGTGGTGCTGGTCTGATACCACTCCCCTCTGTGCTCGCCGCTCGTCCGCCTGCTAGACTGCCTCCTCCAGCGGCTACCACAGGTGGTGGTGGCCGTCCTCCGTCTGGAGGTGGCCGTCCTCACTGTTCCTACTGCGACAAGGATGGCCACACTGAGTCCCAGTGCTACAAGAAGAAGCGGCATCTTTCACGCCGTTCTTCTACTGGCACTAGTGCTTCTATGACGACGTCTGCCTCGACTTCTTCAGCAGCTTCTCTCACCGAGCAGGAGATAGCCAGACTTCGACGCCTACTTGCCGCTTCAGGTTCTCCCTCGACAGGTTCTGCAGGTTCTGCTACTGACTCTTCGGGCACTGAGAGACCACCTCCTACACAGTCAGGTACCTCCCCGTGGATTCTTGATTCTGGAGCATCTTTTCACATAACTCCTGATCCTTCCACTTTGTCTTCTATTACACCTCTTGATTCTCCTGTCAGTGTTCTTACTGCTGATGGTACATCTCTTTCTGTCTCTGGTCGAGGATCTCTTAGCAACTCATCTTTTCATGTTCCTTCTGTTGCTCATGTTCCTCGCCTTACCTTGCAGCTTCTTTCTGCTGGGCAGATTACTGACCTTGGTTATCGGGTCATTCTCGACTCTGACTCTTGTTGTGTTCAGGACTGCCACACAGGAGCTCTGGTTGGTTCTGGCCCTCGGCGCTGTGACTCACAGCGTCTCTGGTAGCTTGACTGGCTTCACCTTCCTTCCGCTGCCACCATCGCCGCCAGTCTCTCCGCTTCTACCACTTCGTCTACCGGCTCTTTCCAGCAGTGGCATCACCGTCTTGGCCATCTGTGTGGATCCCGTCTGTCGTCCTTAGTTCGTCGTGGTCTTCTGGGGTCTGTCTCAGGAGACGTGTCTTTAGATTGTCAGGGCTGTAAGTTAGGTAAACAGATCCAGCTTCCTTATCCTCATAGTGAGTCTGTGTCTCAGCACCCTTTTGATCTTGTTCATTCAGATGTTTGGGGTCCGGCTCCCTTCGTTTCGAAAGGGGGTCATCGATATTATATCATTTTTATAGATGATTTTTCTCGCCATACTTGGATATATTTCATGTCGTCTCGTAGTGAGGCCTTGTCTATCTATAAAAAATTTGCCACTATGATTCACACACAGTTCTCCACTCCTATTCGTGTCTTTCGTGCTGATTCTGCTGGCGAGTACCTCTCTCGTTACCTGCGCAGCTTCCTTGCTGAGCAGGGCACTCTCGCTCAGTTCTCTTGTCCTGGTGCTCATGCTCAGAATGGTGTCGCTGAGCGCAAGCATCGTCACCTCCTTGAGACGGCTCGTGCTCTGATGATCGCCGCCTCTATTCCACCTCACTTTTGGGCCGAGGCTGTTTCCACTGCCACCTATCTCGTCAACATCCAGCCTTCTTCTGCTCTTCAGGGAGCGATCCCTGTTGAGCGTCTCTGTGGTCTTCTTCCTGACTACTCTACCCTTCATCTGTTTGGCTGCGTTTGCTACGTTCTCCTCGCCCCTCGAGAACGCACCAAACTGACCGCTCAGTCTGTTGAGTGTGTCTTTCTGGGATACAGTGCCGAGCACAAGGGCTATCGGTGCTGGGATCCTGTTGGTCGTCGGATGCGGGTTTCTCGGGATGTGACTTTCGACGAGTCTCGTCCATTCTACCCACGTCCTGCCTCTCCTTCGGCTTCCTCTGTGGAGTCTCTGTCTTTCTTGACCTTTCCAGATACACATATATCTGTTTTGCCCTCGTCCACCTGTCCCACTGAGTCTCCACATATTCCTCCTGTGGCCTCTCCGCCGTTGTCGCCGCCTGTGTCGTCTCCTACGACTCCCCAGGCTCCTCCCACTACAGTACCTCCTCTTATCTTCTACACTCGTCGACCTCGTATTGAGGATCTTCCAGATGAGCCATCTTCTTCTGATGTTCCCTCTTCTTCTGATGCTCCATCTTCCCCTGATGGGTCATCTTCTCCTCGCTACGCTCTTCGCGATCGCCAGTCGATTCGGCCTCCTGCCCGTTTTGCCTTTGCTGGCGCAGCTACTCGTGAGCCTGTCTCCTACCGGGATGCTGTTACTCACCCTGAGTGGCAGCTTGCCATGGCCGAGGAGATTGCTGCCCTCGAGCATACTGGTAATTGGGATCTTGTTCCTTTTCCATCTCATTCTCATCCCATCACTTGTAAGTGGGTCTATAAGATTAAGACTCGCTCTGATGGCTCTCTTGAGCGCTATAAGGCGCGTCTTGTTGCTCGTGGTTTCCAGCAGGAGCATGGTGTTGACTACGATGAGACTTTTGCTCCTGTGGCTCACATGACCACTGTTCGCACTCTTCTTTCGGTGGCGTCTGTTCGCCACTGGTCTGTTTCTCAGCTTGATGTCAAGAATGCCTTTCTTAATGGCGAGTTGCGTGAGGTCTACATGCATCCGCCACCTGGGTATTCTGTTCCTGAGGGCATGGTCTGTCGCCTTCGTCGCTCTCTCTATGGCCTTAAACAAGCCCCTCGTGCTTGGTTTGAGCGCTTCTCCTCTGTGGTCACTGCTGCTGGCTTTTCAGCTAGTGATCATGATCCTGCGCTCTTTGTCCACACTTCGTCTCGTGGTCGGACTCTTCTTCTCCTGTATGTTGATGATATGATCATTACGGGAGATGATTCTGAGTACATTGCCTTTGTCAAGGCTCGTCTTAGTGAGCAGTTCCTTATGTCGGACCTTGGTCCTCTTCGTTACTTCCTTGGGATTGAGGTTACTTCCACTCCAGATGGTTTCTTTATGTCCCAAGAGAAATATATTCAGGATCTTCTTGATCGCGCCTCTCTCACTGATCAGCGTACTGTTGAGACTCCCATGGAGCTCAATGTTCACCTCCGACTCTCTGATGGCGAGCCTCTTTCTGATCCGACTCGCTATCGTCATCTTGTTGGGAGTCTTGTCTACCTTGCTGTTACTCGTCCGGATATCACTTATCCAGTTCATATTCTGAGTCAGTTTGTTTCAGCTCCCACTCAGGTCCACTACAGCCACCTTCGAGTTCTGCGATACCTTCGCGGGACTATCTCTCGCCGTCTCTTCTTTCCACGTTCCAGCTCGTTACAGCTTCAGGCCTATTCGGATGCTACTTGGGCCAGCGATCCCTCTGATCGCCGGTCTATCTCTGCTTACTGTGTTTTTCTTGGTGGTTCTCTTATTGCCTGGAAGACGAAGAAACAGACTGCAGTGTCCCGTTCGAGTGCAGAGGCTGAGTTGCGAGCTATGGCTCTCTTGACAGCAGAGATTACTTGGCTACGGTGGTTACTTGAGGATTTTGGTGTTTCTGTCACTACACCGACTCCTCTCTTGTCAGACAGTACAGGTGCTATCAGTATTGCTCGTGATCCTGTGAAGCATGAGCTCACCAAGCACATTGGTGTTGATGCTTCTTTCATAAGGTCTTGTGTGCATGATCAAGTTATTACTCTTCAGTATGTGCCTTCAGAGCTTCAGATAGCGGATTTCTTCACGAAGGCCCAGACTCGAGCACAGCACAGCTTCTACCTCTCCAAACTCAGTGCTGTTGATCCACCATGAGTTTGAGGGGGGGTGTTAGAGATATATGTATAGTTTGTTATTCCCCATTGTTATGAGGGGTTCTTTGCATATTTACCACCTGTACTTTGTGTATATATACCGGCCATTGGCCTCATATTGAATACAAGTGCTATTCATAACAAAAGCTACCAAGAGAATATCATTCATAGTGTATAGATGAGTCTGAAAAGCTGCCACTTGTGAAAAGTATATACTGCACGGTTCCAAAAATATTTAAAAAAAATCATGGATGTATCACATGTAATGTTGTGCACACATGCATAATTTCAAGTCCAATTTGTTATTATTGTGGAGAACAAAAAATACAAGTAGTGCAATGAATAGTGCACAGTGCAGTGCATGCTTTTTTGTTACTCTTCAGTATGGACAAGTTTAACCATGGAATTTCTTGTGTGCGCAGAACATCACATGTATTTCTAAAAATTTTTGGAACAGTCCATCATCCACTTTTCACAAATGGTGGGAGTACCTAGTGCCGAAGCTCCCACACTGTGTGAGGTCTGGGAAAGGGGATTTTCTAGGCAGCCTTTCCCCTACTTTGCAGATAGGCTAATTCAAACCCACGACCACCAGCGCACAATGGAGAGACTCCACCAATGCGCCAAGCCCGCCCGTCTTTTCACAAATGGTGAGCATGAAGCAATTTTCAATGTATGGATCCCCATATTAAATGAGGACAGCGTACTTTGTTCAAAGAGTAGATTTCGCATGACTGCAACTTTACTATCCTAAGTTCCTAACTATCAATAAACTACAACATTTATGTTGGATTTCGAAGAACTCCACCTTTAAGAGAATTTTCATAAAACTGCACCTCCATCACACCATGCGGTCCTGACAAGCCAGGCACACGTCATACACACTCAGTGCTGAGGCCAATATGCGGTGTGCTAATGACATGTGGGCCTGGCTTGCCCAGGTGGCACCCCGCAACAGCCTCAGCACAACATGTAGGCGCAACTTGTCAGGACAGCTCAAACGCAACAGAAGATGCAGTTGGCTGGAATTATTGTCTCTTAAAGGTGTTCTTTGATATCCAACATAAAAATTGTAGTTTATTGATAGTTTGGACAGTCAAGTTGCAGTTTGTGAAATTTACTCTTGTTTTAAATAAACGAACCTTCAATTCGATATCAACATAGTCTACACCTAGTTCCATTGCTAAACGAAGTGTTTCAAATCTTGCAGCATCATCACCATCATAGTGACCTCCTTCCCAGTTAGGTCTACAAAAAAAAGATGGGCACATCATTTATGCAAGGCAAAATAGTGTATACTGATATACATAAAGAGGAGAATTAGATAAATATGACCGACTACTATAAAGAGCAGAAGTGTTGTAGGCCTAAAAAACACTTGCTTTGGCACAACTGCACAATAAATCCATTCGATCACACAAATTCAAAAGATATTATAGGAAATTAGTGGGAGAAGCATATGTCAAATAACAATTCCAGTTTAAACCACGTCTTTACTGATCCCAGGATGACCATATTCTTTTTCATAAGTGTAGAAAGTTAATAATAGCCACAGACCTTACTCATTGACCAATCAGCTTACCCAAAGGCCAATCTTCATAAAAGGTTCATGACACATCCCAATAAAAAATGAACCATTTCAACAGTCCCTGATTGCAATCAAATAGCCTGTAAACAGTTCCTGGATTATTACCTGGAAGGCTGGATGGAAGAGCTCAGGGCGTAGCGGAGACTACGGAGGGGATAGCGGTGGGAGACGCCCTGGCGGTGGGGCTGCAGCCCTAGGCGGCGTGAGGGCGCCGTGAGAGATCAGGCAGGAGACACGCGGGAAGTAGATGGGAAGGATTCCCAGGTGAGCCCTGCAACGATAATTGCATTGCTTCTTTATTTCCATGACAGTTGGAGAGTTTATCCTCCCCTTACAAAGCAATCCAAATCCTACTCTGTTATGGATAGAAAAGGGAAATAACCCTAATGAAGATAGATCTATGGCCTAGGGCCCCCTAATGACCGGTTTGTGCTCCCTACGCGCGCGGCCTGCGCGTGTATGTGATGCCGGTCATAACATCTCTCCCTGCCTCCGCAAACAGCTCGTCCTCGAGCTGAACATCGGGGTAGTTCTCCTGAAAATTCGGCAGCTGCTCCCAGGTGGCGTCGTCGGTGGACATCCCACGCCACTATACCAAGACGTACCAGACACCGCGGCCAGCAGCCTGCCGTTGTGCGTAGGCGGCACCGTAGGCGGTGTGGACGGAGGGTCGCCGTGGAAGGGCTTAAGCAGCCCCACATGGAAGACATCATGGAGCCTGGCGCCCTCCGGGAGCTGGAGACGGTAGGCCACCTGCCCGATCCGCTCCGTGACTTGGAACGGCCCTGCGTAGCGCGGTCCGAGCTTTCCCTTGGGCCGGGGCTCCAATGTTTGTGCTGGTCGGTGTAGGAGGCGCAACCACACCCAGTCGCCCACCGCAAACTCCAAATCACGGTGGTGGTCGTCGTAGTAGCGCTTGGCACACTGCTGCGCTCGGAGGAGGCGTTCGCGAACCGCCGCAAGAAAGTCATCACGGTTGCGCAGGAGGGCGTCCACCGTGTCAGTCCTGGCGGCTCCGGCCGTGTACGGCAGCAGCGGCGGAGGAGGCCGACCGTAGACCACCTCGAATGGAGTGGTGCACAGCGTGGTGTGGAACGAAGTATTGTAGCAATACTCCGCCCACGGCAGGCAGTCGACCCATGCGCGAGGCCGGTTACCCGTGACAGCGTAGGTACATGGCGATGACCTTGTTGACGACCTCGGACTGGCCGTCTGTCTGAGGGTGAAAGGCCGTGCTCATACGGAGTTTGACGCCCGCCATCTTGAAGAGGTCGCGCCACATGTGGCCGGTGAAGACCGGGTCGCGATCGCTGACGATGGAGGTCGGGAAACCGTGGAGGCGGACGATCTCATCGAAGAAGGCCCTGGCGACGGATGTAGCGGAGTATGGGTGGCCGAGCGCGATGAAGTGAGCGTACTTGGAGAAGCGGTCGACGACGGTGAGGATCACGGACTTCCCATGTACCTTCGGCAAACCCTCGATGAAGTCCATCGAGATGTCAGCCCATACCTGGGATGGTACTTCGAGGGGCTGCAAGAGGCCAGCCGGCTGCAGGGTCTCCGTCTTGTTGCGCTGGCAAGTGATGCAGGAGCGCACGTAATCCCGCACAAGCGCCCTGTCGCCGGGGATGTAGAAGTCCGCCCTCATTCGTTGGAGTGTCTTCTGGATGCCTTCGTGGCTGGCCGCATGAGCCAGAGAGAGCACCTGGTTGCGCAAGTCGTGCTGCGCTGGCACGAAGATGCGCGAGCCGTAGAGCAGAAGCCCGTCGGCCGTGCGCCATGGCTCCCCAATGGCGCCGTCCTGGAGTTGCTGGCGGAGCCCGCGCGCCTCCTCGTCGGTGGCCGTCGCGGCTCGGATCTCGTCGAAGAGGTGGAAGGAGGGCCCCGAGATAGCATGGAGTGCGGCTGAGTCTGAGTCGCGGCGCGAGAGGGCGTCTGCCACCGTGTTGAGGCGCCCGGGACGGTATTCCACTGTGAAATCGAAACCGAACAGCTTGCTAATCCACTGGTGCTGCGGAATTGTCGAGAGGCGCTGGTCCAGCAGAAACTTGAGGCTGAAGTGGTCGGTGCGGATGAGGAAGCGGCGTCCCCACAGGTACGGACGCCAGTGCCGAACGGCCTGCACGAGGCCTATGAGCTCCCGCTCATATGCCGCCAGCTTGAGATGGCGGGCAGCAAACGGCCAGCTGAAGAATGCGAGGGCCCCGGCATCCTGGTGGAGGACGGCGCCAAAGCCAGCGCCCGAGGCGTCGCAGTCGACGATGAACAGCTGGTCAAAGACAGGCATCTGTAGGACCGGTCCCGTCGTCAGGGCGTGCTTCAACGCCTGGAATGCTGCCGCGGCATCGTCCGACCAGGTGAAAGCGTCCTTGCGCAGGAGCTTTGTCAGCGGTGCCGCGATTGTGCCGAAGTCCCGGATGAACTTCCGGTAGTAACCAGCGAGGCCCAAGAACCCGCGCAGACCCCGGGTCGAGCGGGGCACCGGCCAGGAGGCGACGGCGGCCACCTTATCGCTGTCCATGGCGACGCCGTCGGCGGAGATGACATGGCCGAGGTAGGCGACCGAAGACGCTCCGAAAGAGCACTTGGAGCGCTTGAGGTGCAAGGAGTGGGCACGAAGCGCATCGAAGACGAGGCGGACATGCTGCAAATGCTCGGACCACGACGAACTGTAGATGAGTATGTCGTCGAAGAATACGAGCACGAACCGACGGAGGAAGGGGCGGAGGACGTCATTCATAAGGGCCTGGAACGTCGCCAGCGCGTTGGACAGGCCGAAGGCCATAACGAGGAACTCGAAGTGGCCGTGGTGAGTGCGGAAAGTCTTCTCGATGTCGTCCGGGTGCATGCGCACCTGGTGGTAGCCGGAACGGAGGTCCAGCTTGGTGAAGTACCGGGCGCCATGGAGCTCGTCGAGGAGCTCGTCAACCACCGGATTGGGAATTTGTCTTTGGAGGTCTTGTCGTTCAGCGCACGGTAGTCGATGCAGAATCGCCAGGAGTTGTCCGCCTTCTTGACCAAGAGCACCGGCGCGGAGAACGGCGAGGTGCTCGGCCAGATGATGCCCTGCTCCAGCATGGCGGCACACTGGCGTTCCAGCTCGTCCTTCTGCAGCTGAGGGTAGCGGTAGGGGCGGACGGCCACCGACGCGGTGCCCGGCAGGTGGATGCGGTGGTCGTAGGGTCGTGCCGGTGGAAGGCCCCTTGGTTCCTCGAAAACCATGCTGTATTGGTGCAGAAGGTGATCCAAGAGGGGTTGCGGCGGCGCCCCGGTGATGGCGCGAAGGGCCGGCTGTGGGATGTCATCGCGGGGGGAGCCCAGGCCCTTCCAGAACACTCCTGTCGCCCCGCCAAAACGCCATGCAGAGGTCCTCGAAATCCCAAAGAATGGGTCCCAGGGTGCGGAGAAAGTCGACACCGAGGACGAGGTCGAAGCCGCCCAGGTTGATGCCGTAGCAGCTGATGGAGAAGTCCTCGGGGCCGATACTCATGGCGACGTTGCGGGCCACGCCCTTGCAGGGGACCCGGTCGCCATTGGCCACTGCGACGCGCATATTGGCGATGTCCGATGTCACCAGATTGAGGCGACGCAGGGCCTCGGCGTTGATGAAATTGTGGGTGGAGCCGGAGTCAAGCAACGCCAGAAGCCGTTGGCCGTGGATATTGACGTGGAGGTGCATGGTGTCCTCCGTGCGAATGCCGGCGATCGCATGAAGGGATACCACCGGCAAGTCAGACGCGGCCTCGTCCACCGCCGCACCGCCGGAGTCGTCGGCCGTATCGTCATCCAGATAATCGGTCACCTCAATGAAGAACAGCCGCTGGCACTTGTGGCCGCGGACGTACTGCTCATCGCAGTTGTAGCAGAGTCCCAACCGGCGTCGGTCGGCCAACTCGGCCGGGGATAGGCGGCGGAACGATCGTGGCGCGGCCGACAATGCCGCGACCGCAGGCGAAGTCGGCAGCATTAGGGCTGGTGCGGCCGAGGGCGTGGCGGCAGCCCGCGGCGGCGTAGGAAGGGCCGGCGGTGGACACTGGATGGGGCGGGGCGGCCGTTGCAGCGATGCTGGCGATGTCGTCTCGGCGCGGCGCTCATAAGCCCGCGCAAGGTGCATTGCCGTCTGTAGATCACGGGGCTCACGCAATTCGACGTCGATCTTGATATGCTCAGGTAGGCCGCCGGTGAACAGCTCCACTTTCTGGATTGGCGTCAACTGCGGCGCATGACATAGAAGCGCATTGAAGCGTTCTTGATAGTCCTGGACGGTGGATAGGAAAGGCAGCCAGGCGAGCTCCGCCAGGCGATTGGCGCGGATTGGCGGCCCGAAGCGGAGGTGGCATAATTCCTTGAAGCGCTCCCAGGAGGGCATGCCCTCGTCCTGCTCCAAGGCATAATAGCATGTCTGGGCGGCGCCCGTGAGATGGTACGAGGCGAGCCACACGCGATCCGAGGCCATGGTGCGCTGTCCACGGAAGAATTGATCGCATCGGTTGAGCCAATTGAGAGGATCCTCCTTGCCGTCGAAGGTGGGAAAGTCGAGCTTGTGGAAGCGAGGGGCGCCCAGGCTGGCACCGGCACCGCCGGAGCCTAGCTCCGGCCCGGGAGTGAATGGCGGCCTCGTATGGGTCTGCGGCACAGCAGGAATAGGCGACGGCGAGTGGGGAAACTGGAGCTGGTGGATGGGAACCGGCAGAGTGGTGGCGGCTGGGAGGGTGGATGGGGGATTGGCGGTGGCGGTGAGGGATGCTGACGGCGGCGGAGGCGGCCGGGACTCCAGGGCCTCCAGGCGCGCGGAGAAAGCCGCCATTTGCTGGGTGAGCTCGGTCAGCGCCTTGGCGATGGGATCAGCCGGCGACGGCGGTGTCCCCTTCGGTTGCTTGCCGCCCTCCTCGGCTCCTGGCATCTCTGATACCAGATTGGAAGAGCTCAGGGCGTAGCGGAGACTCCGGAGGGGATAGCGGTGGGAGACGCCCTGGCGGTGGGGCTGCAGCCCTAGGCGGCGTGAGGGCGCCGTGAGAGATCAGGCAGGAGACGCGCGGGAAGTAGATGGGAAGGATTCCCAGGTGAGCCCTGCAACGATAGTTGCATTGCTTCTTTATTTCCATGACAGTTGGAGAGTATTTATCCTCCCCTTACAAAGCAATCCAAATCCTACTCTGTTATAGATAGAAAAAGGGAAATAACCCTAATGAAGATAGATCTATGGCCTAGGGCCCCCTAATGACCGGTTTGTGCTCCCTGCGCGCGCGGCCTGCGTGTGTATGTGATGCCGGTGATAACACTGGAACTTTTCGCTTACATCACAATTATCATAAACAATGTTTTTACATATTAATAAATTTTAAAACTGCATTAAACAATGTACCCAAAGCTATGTTCTAAATTCTGTTAAAATATTGGCATGAATGAGCTTGGCTAGGCAGGACCACCACCATGACACATTATTCTCCCTGGGGTGAGGCCAAGAAAACTCCAAGCCGATCATCTTTTTGCTGCTGCTTCTGTTGAGCAGATCGATCTGCTTTCCAATCAGTCCTGTATTCTAGATTGACATGCTCACTGCCATTGGATCTGCAAGACTGCAATAACACCTTGTAATCCCATCATTTCCACTACAGTGAATTTGTGATCTCATCTCGATAACAGTATTGTTCGCAGACATTGACGTAGATTTGTCCAACCTATGGGTGAAAGTGGGCTCGCATGGTCCATAAAAAAGAGTAGGGTAAAGGGTCAGCTGAATAGGCAGTGATTTTGACATGTTGGCGTGTGATACAGTAGCAACCCATGTGGAGGCCTCAGAGGCTGGTTGATAGATGGGCCATTAAAGATGTGTCTGTGCATCAATGCAGGCTTTTGAATTTCTGTGTTTTTGAGCTGATCCATTGCAATCTGTGGGTGGGTTGGCCTGTGATACAGTAGCTAGCCATGTGGAGGACCTGCGAGGCCGGTTGATCGATGGACAATTAGACCATTAATGAAGAGTGCAGCAGTGCAGGCTTTTGGGTGGCTGTGTTTCCGAATCGACCCATTGCAACCTGTAAGCTGGCTAGGTTCTGGCCTCGGTTGGCCCTATTTTCCTGTGGTCCGGTCCACCTTGCTTTTCGACCCTGCCAAGGCCTTCAAGCCCGTTATACCTTCTTGTGCTTGTACCAATGAGATTTCTGTATACTTGGTGTAACATTTTGATTAGAAAGTATTTCAGTTTATTACAAAAGAACTAATTTTGGTAAATTGAAGGGTATTAACCATTTTAAGTATGAGATAGATAACATAACCATAGAAAGACACGGGCGGATCCACATTTATCAATGGGGAGGGGGGCACAGGCCCCCGGGCCGATTTTAATTTTTGTTGCTTTAAGTCCAAATTTATAGTGTGTGCCCCCACATTCCAAAAACTAGTGCACCTACATATCAAGGACTACATCTATTTAAAAGAAAGAAGCTTTAAACACCTTGGCAAAGCAAGACACTCCCAAAAAATACGTGTAAGTTGAAATTGGCACAACACAACATATCAACTGACTGTGAAAAGAGAACAAAATAACATGGGCTACTTAAACCGATCGAGCGTGGGCAACCAGTCAGTCCAGTCCCAAGCCAACGCCAACCCAAGTACCAAACCAGCACCAGCCCCAAGCCAACCAAATAGCCAACGCCAGGTCCAGACGACGCTTTACCCACCTTTCCCTGTTCCCCATGTGGCACGCCACTCGCACAACCTTTCATCTACAGCGGCGACGGGCCCGACGCCGGAGTTGCCTCACCCGGAAGCACGCCAGCCGCTTCTCGCTTGCGCCTACGTGCGTCGGATGGTATGGTTAGATTTCACTGAGTTAGTCTCACTGCGTGCGTATGCAAATGGAGTAAATCTTTGTGTATATATGCTGCATGTAGTATGGCCAACGGTCACGGCAATAGGTGAGGTCGTCCACTCATCTTCTCGTCCTGGCTCCTTGCTTTCAAGGTCCACATGTTCAATGATCTTCAAGCTAACGATGTAACGATCAGCCGACCAAAATAAGTAGTTAATTTTGTGATTAGATTTTAGGATTTTAATTCTATGATTTTAAAATATTTGTGGGCCAAGGCTTTAATCTCAGAATGCCCTGTTCCAATTTTTGCAACAATTGAATTAGGAAATTTTCAATCTGTTTTAATATCTAATTCAGTGCATTCTAACTTTCAATAATTGTCATAACTCCATGGCAGGTAGTCATAGAGCGATTTCTAAAAAGAAAGGCACTAGTAAGTATGTAGGAAGTATCAACCCCAATGTGCTTGGTAAGCTCATGCTTCACCGGATCTCAAGCAATGCTGATTGCACCAGTGCTATCTGGCAATAATGTAGTCGGTGCAAATATCAAAACACCAAAGTCCTCAAGAAGCCACTGTAGCCAGGTGATCTCAACCGCCAAAGCCCTCAACTCAAGCATGGCACTCGAGTAGAAAACTACAGTCTACTTAGGCTTCCAAGCAATCGAGGAAGAACCTAAGAAGACACAAAAAGCAGAGAGAGACCGACGATCAAAAGGATCACTATCCCAAGTCGCATCAAAATGCCTGAAGTTGTAAGGAGCTGGAGCGAGGGAAGAAAAGGCATGGCGGGATGGTCCCACGAAGATATCACAGAATATGAAGGAGGTTATTGGAGTGGAGCTGAGTAGGAGATGAAACAAACTGACTCGGAATGCGAACAGCATGAGAAATGCCAAGACGAGACACCAAGGTAAACGAAGCTTCTAACAAAGTGGCGATAGCGAGTGGGATCCTCGAGAGAGGTATCGTCAATAGGACGAAGCTGAAGGTGAAGCTCCGTAGGAGTGTCAACCATGCGTTGATCGGTGAGACAAGTGCGATCAAGAAGATCCTGGGTGTACTTCTGCTACGAGGTAGTACCCATCAGGTGTAGATTGTGACCTCAATCCCAAGTAGCGAAGAGGACCCAAATCAGACATCTGGAACTACTCATTGAGTCGTGTCTTCACAAAGTTAATATCTAAGGGTCATCTCCAGTGCGAACGGGCCTCTAGCCTAGCGGTTAGAGCGCTCTAGTAGCACCCCTCAGGTCCTGGGTTCGACTCCCGCTGGGAGCGAATTTCAGGCTGAGGAAAAAAATCCCCTCGCTTGCCCCATAAGCCAAAGCACAGGTCTACAGGCTGGCCCAGGTTGTTGGTAGCGCCAGGTTGTTGGTCTAGGGATCACCCTGGATTGGTCGTTCTCACATGGGCTGATGCCGCTGTGTCAGGGTGGGGCAAGTGTTCGGGGATTTTCTCGATCTGCGTGAGAAGATCTTCTTAATATAAGCCCGGGGGGCTTTCTTCCCCCCCCCCCCCCCCCCCCCCGCAGGTCGAGTTTAAGGGTCATCTCCAGTAATGAGCATGTCATTCACATGGAGAAGGAGAAGCTTTCGACCACGAGAGGAGGTGTGAACAACGAGAGCAGGGTCATGATCACTAGTGGAGAAGCCGGCAATAGTAACAACAGGGGTAAAACACTCAAATCAAGCACGAGGGGCTTGTTTGAGCCCATAGAGAGAATGAAGTAGGCAATAAACCTAACCGTCATGGACAGAATACCTAAGGTGAGAGCATGTAGACCTCTCGCAACTCGCCATTGAGAAATGCATTCTTAACATCAAGCTATGAGATAGTCCAATGCCGAATAGAGGTAACGGTAACAAGAATGCGAATAGTGGTCATATGAGTAACATGGGCAAAAATCTCATTATAGTCACGCCTATACTACTGCTGAAAACCACATGCTACGAGACGCGCCTTGTAGTGCTCAATGGTACCATCAGAACAAGTATTGATCTTATAGACCCACTTGCATGTGATAGGAATGACAAAAGCAGGAAGGGGAACAAGGTCCCAAGTGCTAGTATGTTGTAAAGCAACAATTTCGTTAGCCATAGCAAGCTGCCACTCAGGATGAGATGTAGCATCATAATAAGAGGCAGGCTCAGTAAGAGAAGTTGCAAAGCCGTAGCGATCAGGACATGGAATCGCACTCTAATCACACAGAGCGTACCTCAGAGATGCTGAAGCAGGACCCAACAAGGTAGGAGAAGAGGGCACTAGAACAAGACCCAAGAAGGCCGGAAAAGTAGAGGTAGAGGGTGATAGAGCTGACGGAGAAGGATCAGAACGAGGACGAGTGTAGTGGAATGGAAAGGGAGATACCTCAAAAAAAGAGTTAGTGGGATCCTCCAGTGAGGAGGCAACAGGAGCCGAAGGGGAAGGAGCCAAAGGTGAAACCGACGGAGGTGGTAGTGGAGACGGAAGCGAAACCAACGAAGTGGATTAAGCTAAGGATCAGGAAAAGTCATAAAGGAGATCGACTCAACAAGAGAGTCTAGACTAGAAATGGTGTCACAAGGGTAATAAGGCCAGGACTTATCGAAGGTGACATAGCGCGAAATACGCATTCGACAAGCAACGGTCATAACAGCGGTAACCCTTGTTCTCAGCGTTGTGGCCAAGGGAAACACACTCAACTGACTGAGCAGTCAGCTTTGTGTGCTCACGGGGTGGAAAAAGAACAAAGCAAACGAAGCCAAAAGCGCAAAGATGACTGTACTAAGAAGTCCTACAGTAGAGACGCTCAACCAGAGTAAAACCCTGTAAAGCAGTGGAAGGTTGTAGGTTGACAAGGTAAGAGTGGTAAAAACAGTCTCAGCCCAGAAGTGAGGTGGAACAGAAGAGGCCAACATTAGAGTGCGGGCAGTCTCAAGAAGGTGACAATGCTTACAATCAGAAACACCGTTCCAAGTGTGAGCACCTGGACAGGAGTATTGAAGAAGAGTGCCCTGTGCGGAAGAAACTGATGAAAAGCAGTAGACAGGTACTCACCAGCAGAATCAGCACAAAAGACATGAATGGCTAAATCAAACTGAGTACGAACCATAATAGCAAAAGATTGACAAATAGAAATGACCTAGCTATGAGACATGAAATAAATCCAAGTATGGCGAGAGTAGTCATCAATGAAGATCATATAGTATCGATGACCCCCTTTCGAAACGAAGGGAGCCAGACCCATACATCAGAGTGAATCAAATCAGAAGGACGAGCGAAAACAGAGTCACTAGAACCATAAGGGAGCTGCAGCAACCTGCCAAGGTTGCAACTCATACAAGATAAAGAAGTATCATCGAGAACAGAACCAAGAACACCACTACCAACTAAAGAAGATAGACGAGACCATGGTTATTAAGGCGTCACTAAGGCGATGCTTAAACGTCGCCTAAGCGGTAAGGCTGTCTGCGAGCAAGGCGTCGCCCCACCTTGCCAAGCATGCCTAAGGTGTCTGCCTTAGGACTAAGGCGACATATGGCATCAGGAAGGCTCAAGGCGACGCCTTAGGCATGGAGGAGGCGACGCCCACGACTACAACAGGACCCAACACCCGAGCGGCCGAGTGAGTAAACCAGAACAGACACTGAGAACCCTAGGCGGTAGCCGAAGACTCACCTGGAACCCTAGGCAGCGGCGCCTTCATCTCGCCTCTCCCATCGCCCAGAAGCAGCAAGGTACACCCCTCCCATCGCTCACGGCTAGATCCATAGGGGGAAACAAAATATTAGGCGAAGAAATCCAAAGCGAATAGAACCAAACAAGAAGGGAAAGTTAGGGGATGACACTAGGCCATGTAGGGGAGTAGCCGAGCGGAGGTAGCCATCAGATCCACCGTCGTTGGCGCCAGATCCAACTGGGGCGACGCCACCGACAGGAGTTGGGGAGACGAATGAACACAAGGTGAGGAACTAAGAGCCGGAGGGTCTAGAGTGGTTGTTCGGGTAGGTGAGACCGTGAGAGAATAGTGGGGAGGCCGGAGGGAGTGGTTGTTCGGGACGGTAGGTGAGACCGTGAGAGAGGTGGCTGTATGTTAGTGGCAGATAACAAATTAGCAGCTTATATTAGTGGTTGTATGTTACTTGCTCTGATAATGCACTACCTCTTTTATGTAGCAATTGAGCAGCATCATGTCAAGTGCAGCTTCAGCCTCCGTAGTGGAGTACGATCCCAATCCATGGTTGTCACGGCGGAGTCAGCGACCACGGCGAGTGAGGGGCGCCTGGACAGCTAGGCGAGCCGCCATGCTGTGCATGTCTACGCTGCACGTATGTATCCAACATGCATACACACTCGTCTTTACTCGGCATTGCCAACATAAAACCGCCGACTCCTCCCCACAGGTCCGCACTATCCTCTTCTCTCCCCCAGGCACTCTGCTCTCTCTCCCCGCCCCGTCTCTCCCACGGCGACTCCTCTCCCTACCACCGCCTCCCCCATCCGCCGCCTCCTCTCCCCGGGGCCGCCCCCCCCCCCCCCCCAAGGCTGCCTCCTCCCCCGACCACCTCCCCCCCCCCAAGGCACGGTGAGTGTTCATGGCATCCACCCAGCACCGCCGTGACGCCGTGACAAGCATGCCCAAGACTAATCCAAAAAGGAAGGCAAAGTCAAAGGATCCAAGCTAAAAGTATGGCTATTGCCCAAAAATTGGCAACCAAGATAAGGTGATATGTATCCTTTGTAACTCCCCAAGTTCAGGGGGGATTAAAAGGCTCAAGAATTGCCAACAACAAAGTACATATGTGCTACTAAAATGATCATTTTATTTGTTGCCTTAACACCTTAGGATGTGTGTAAGGCATCACCTCGCCTCGCGCCTTACTGCTTAAAAGGTGTGACGCGAGGTGGGTCGCCTCGCCATACCACCTTAATAACCTTGGACGAGACCCATATAGGTGACCTAGGTGATGATGCCACTGAGCAAAACTGATGGAAGTGGTGGCGGTGGAGGTAGTGGCACTGGCAGTAGTGGTCGACTTGCTGATGGAGGCAGCGGAAGTGGAAGGAAGGTGAAGCCAGTCGAGTTCCTAGAGACGCTGAGAATCACGGCGATGCAAGCCAATACCAACTAGAGTCCCTGTGCGGCAGCCCTAAACACAGCATGAGTCAGGCTCAAGAATAATACGACAATGATGATCGGTAATCTGACCTGCAGACATAAACTGCATAGCAAGCCTAGGAACATAAGAGACTACAAGAACATAAAAACTAGGAGTGGGACAAGCGCCTCAACTAGTGACAAGAAGAGAAGTACCATTTGCAATATGAATGGAAACAGGTATAACGGAAGGACTCAAAGAGGTAAGGTGAGTAGAATCTGGTGTCATGTGGAAGAAAGCACTAGGGCCCAAGATCCAAAGATATAATATACCTGAAGTAGGAGACTAAGTGGCTAGAGACTAAGTGGCAAGACCGGTAGCACCTGAAGAGCCTGAGATAGGGCTAATAACCAAATGCTGAAGAGGGGAGACCAGCTGTTGAGTGGTGTCTAGCTAGCGAGGGGCGCCAACACCTCCTGACTAAGCAGAGTCACACTGAGGGCGACCACTCCTGCAGCCCTAGCCCCACCTCCTGAAGTAGCAGGTCTAGTAGGTTCAATCACGCTGACACCAGGTGCAGTGAAGGCCACTAATAGAGGCACTCACAGCAACCAATGGTGCACCCACTGGTGCTAGAGGAGCAGTAGTAGACGTGATTGTCATAGAAGCTCGAGGAGCAGTGGGCGTACGAGCAGCTAGGACGACGGAAAACGGTTGCTTAGTCATGCAATGAAGACGAGTTTCCTCATAACGAACAAAAGTGAGTGCCTCCACCAGAGACCGGCACGGTGAGCGGGCTAGTAAGTAGCACAAACCGGCTTGAACTATGGTTAAAGGCAAGTTAGGAAGTAGTATAGACAGTAAGTCTCCTGGTGAGCCCGAGTCTGCACACAACAAAGACAAGTCCGACAGACATCCAGTCCCAAAGAGTCAAGCTGGCGCCACACTCCAGTGATCTGCTGATAGAAGTCATCAACAATGACATCAAGCTACTAGAGAGTACGTCTGGTGTACCACAAGTGGTAGAGAGCATCACTACTTGGCAAATATTGTGCCCAAACACACTCCCACATCATCTGTGACGACAGGAGCATAGCGAAGCCAATAGAGATGCCAACAGTCATGCTCCCAATCAAGATGGCAATGGCACGAGCTTCATCACCCTACCACCTCTCATAGGCATGAAGGTCAGACTGATACACCTCCACAGTATCCTCAAATGCAGCAACGACATCAGGTTCAGCAGGAGCGACACCCGCACCAACAAGTGCACGACCGGCGAAGCAGGGAGAGGCCAACAAGGCCGCTCACCAGTGAGGTGATCCCAGGGGCGCTAACTGTTGAGACAGATCTGCAGATACACAAACCACTCTCGAAAGTTCATCCCATTGAACACGACCTTTGGGAGTGGGATGGAGACTAAGGAGCTAACAGTAGCCATCAGCACGATGCTGACGAGTAGAGCTCAGGGAGCTTGGGGCAGCAGCAAGGGCGACAGCCAGAGCAGCAGCAAGGGCGACAGCCAGAGCAGCAGCAGGGGCAGAGGTCAAAGTAGCAACAACAGGATCCAGGCAGGCGATAGTGGAGATAGCCAGATTCGGCACGAAGACGACCAGATCTGGATGGGGCAAGGTAGACGGTCGGATCCAACGCCGAAATCGCCGGATCCAGCGTCGAGACGACCGGGTTGGGGCACCACCGGCCTCGCCCTGCCCAGATACAGCGGTGCGACGCAGACGCTGATAGAGAGAAGAGGACGTGGCGGTCCTCAGGTGGTGACGGCGGCCCGTGATCTGATACCATGTTTGGAACGAGCACTTTGCGATTGAATGGGCCGAATTGGCCAATATAGGCATACACACTATTGCAGAAAACCTCCTATACAAAGCACCAAATACATATACTTCTAACAAAAGCAAGATCAACCACCCACAAATATTATTTCACACTTGTATTGATGTTTTGCCACTTTCTTAGTATTTCATATACTGTTTTATATAATGTCTGGAAACTGGGGTAATATAAGCAAGTGAGCAACTTAAGGCAAGGTGTTCCGGATTATGATAGCATGATGAGCAGTCATTTTTGCTATTTATTTATGTAGTATTTAGTTGCTAAAAGATAATTAACTGTGTTAAATATTCCTTTGGGAATGGTAAAAGTGTTGGAGGCTTGCTTCCACTAAACAGAACTTGTTTATAACTAGCCATAACATGATTTTAGTTTTAAACCCGTAGTCATGTTGTGGACAACCATTTACGTCCACTGACTCCGATTGGAGCATGACGTTTTTATTTAATTTTGTGGGCACTGAGCAATTGTTGGCTACCAGTGCATAGTTGTACCTTCGATACATTTACACACCTGCTGTTACACTATATTCAGCAGCTTATAAATATTATCCAGATGAGCTCAAAATGTATAAATTAGTTTTCTTTTATTTTCTATTACTAATTCTGAGGATGACTAACAAAATAGTTCTTAAGGATAGCTGTAGACATTTCTAAGGCTGAAATCAGCACCTCCAATTGTATGTGAATGAGATTGAAATCGTAGTTATGGGAAATGATAATGGGCCATACGCCCAGACCCAAATAGCAGCCTTTTCCCTTTTTATGACAACACAGGACTAAGCATTGACTTTTATTTAATATATGTACCTGGGCCTCACTTGGGGTTCTAGGCTTCAGATATAAAGGTGAAGACCACATGAACCTATTTGGGAAAATAAAACTCTGGGAACTTGAAAACAATGCCTACAGCACCTTTTGTTTGGAAGAACGAATATAAAAAATTATTTAAAATTTATGAAACCATGGGGGCCACCTCTTCCACCAAAATTTTGTGGATTCCCAACATTACTTTGAAAGTGTCAAATTTACCTCTTGTACTTTTAAACTTTGACATGGTAAGTATATCTTGTTGTGAATCTTGATCCATGTGCAAGAAATTTAAAGTACTCCCTCTATTCTTTTTTACTTGACGTTTTTGACTTTTCACGGTCTCCAAGATACGACTTTGGCCGTTACTTTTTATAACTTTACACTAAGATATACTAATAATAACAAATCTAATGATATAATTTCTGTATAGCCAATCTAGATAGTTTTGAGTTTATTAGTAGTCAAACTTTAAAAAGGTTGACGGCATGGATTCTAAGAAGTAAAGTAAAAAGAACGGAGGGAGTAACTTCCATTGCCACTTCTTAAAGTACACGTGAGGATTTCCAAAAAGGGGAAAAATTGAAAACACCCATTGTTGGGTGCATTTTACTCTTCATAATATTGCAGCGAATGGGTGGGATAGCTGTTCCCCTTAAAATTGCGAAGGTCAAGTCTTTATGTACCCTTTCTTAAGCTGTACAGGAAATGAAGTGCTTCTAATGCTGCAGTGTTGACACAACCGGCAAGGCAGCAAGCACCCCAATAGGGCCAAAATTGCAAATAAGCGGCTAAATGGGGTCAACAAATGTTAACATCCTCAGGGATATATTTTCAAATATTAAGTCTCAAGGGAGCCAATTTGCAAATATTTCTGCCGTTTCATACCTTCCACGGATGTATCTGTATGTATTCTATCCCACCGTCCCATTTGATCCGGCGGCCTAACAGCGTCCAGAACAAGCTAATCCTAGGGAACAAACGAAATGATAATGGCTAATGACTTACTAGATGATGACCCAAAATGCAACCCAAAACGACAGAAAGGCGACGACGAAGAAAGCAAACCAGGAATCATGCCATGCCACGCCACGCTGAAAAGCTCGAATCTTGCAAGCACAAGCACACCCGGATGGATCCCGCACAAACAACTGGGCACGCGTTCGGGATATCCCAAATGGATGCAGAATCTATCTGTCTAAAGAACTAAAATGGAGCTCGGGAAGAGGGCGGGGGGATCGAACCGGTAGGTGACGAGGGCGGGGAGCGGGCAGCCGCGGAGCAGGCGAGGGAGGTGCTCGCGCGGGCGGAACCCCTCGATGAAATCGAGCCGGATCTCGACGAGGTCGCCGGCGGCGGCCGCCGCCGCCGCGGCGTCGGCCTCCATCTCCTCCACCGTCCGCCCCACCAGCGGCACGCACAGCAGCGTCATCTCCGTCCCCTCCTCTCGGCTGTCGCGCTCACGATGCGGATGCGGGCGATCGGCAATGGAGGCGGCGGGGTGGTGGGGTTGGTCTGGTCGCGGGCGCAAGTGGGAGGCAGGGTGGGTGGCGTGGGTTGGTGGGTGGGGTGGGGTGTACATGGCAGGTTTGGTGGTGGAAAGGTCGCTGGAAAAGTTGAATTTTGCCGCTACAGGGGGGACGCAGCGGGTCATCGGTCGAGATTTCCAGTTTTTTTCTCTTAAAAAAATTAGCCCGATGTCATTGCAAATCGTATTTAGCAAAAACATACTATGTAAACGGATTGGACTGTCCAGTACCATGGCAACGCCCAAAAATTATGAAAAGGCAGTTGTTTGTGGTCGGCCATAATATTTTTTGTTCATCTATGTAACATTATTTAGCAATATATGCAATAAAAAATTAATAACAATATCAATGTTTCACGTATAAAATCAAAAGAGTAAAGTCCATTACCGGTCCTTAAACTTTTTATGCTGTGTCATCCCGGTCCATAAACTTTTAAAGTATGTCATCCCGGTCCTTAAACTTTCAAAGTGTGGCAATTTCTTTTGAAAGTCTATGGACCGGGATGACACAGCATAAAAAGTTCACTGCTACAACTACATAGGATATTGCCACACTTTGAAAGTTTAAGGACCGGGATGACATACTTTAAAAGTTTATGGACCGGGATGACACAGCATAAAAAGTTTAAGGACCGGTAATAGACTTTACTCAAATCAAAATATTACACAAGTAAAATCAAAATATTGCATTCAAGAAATAAAAAATGTAGCAACCAAAAACAATGCATACCTCCCATGCAGGCGTTGGTGGCGGGCAGCGTGGAAACCACGGCGAGCTCGGACATGGAGATCTGGCCGCTGTCACTCCAGATCCGGCAACACCGCGTCCGAAGAGGAAATCAACGGCGGCGATCAGATCTGATGGCACCACGCTCGAGGAAGGCCGGATATGGCGGCGCCGCACCCGGAGAGGAAGTCGACGGCAACAGCAACGGCAACGGCCGAATCTGGCAGCGCCGCGCTCGAGGATGACTGGATCTAGCGGCGTTGCGCCCGGAGTGGAAGTCAATGGCGGCGACCGAATCTGGCAGAGTCGCATCTGAGGACGGCCAAAGAGGAAGTTGACGGCGGCGGCGGCCCGTTCCGGTGGTGCCGACGCTAGGGACGGGGGTGGCTGTGGCTCGCATGGAGTCGGACGTCACGCAGAGAGAGGAAGAGAGTGAGCGAACAGAGAGAATGAAGAGAGTGAGCAAACGGAGCGAATGAGGAGAGAATGAGTTGAGGTGTGCCGTCCGATAAAAATCTTGCTTTCGTACGTATGTACAATATCAATTCCCTTATGAAAAATACCATGGCTGTTAGGTTTTCTCCTGTTAGAAGTGCAAAATGACTAACTTATCCTTCTTCTCCATCAATCCCTGCCTTACCCAAGATTGGCAAAGGCCAAAACTAACCTTGTACAAGTAGTAACAGTTGGAGGTGGCGGCGGGCGGGGAGAAATTGGTGAGAGAGAGAATAAGGTTTATGGACAAATTTAGCATTTTTTGAGAACTTATCTCACCTTAGTGCCGAAAAAACTGATGAAATCCTGATGACAGTGGCATTTTCCACAATTTTGGGGCTTTTATGAAGGTATTGGATAGTCCACTACCTTTACAATAGTATTTTCCTAAATACCAACGTTTGCGATGACACTGATCTAATTTTCTCTTTTTTTTTCTCACGGCGAAGGGCTGGTGTAGAAAATTGCCACTGCAAACATACCAACCATACGAATTATCACGTCTAGTAAACTATTACGTTGCAAACTTAACAAACCATGGCCCAAACCAAACCCCTCCAAATCTCGCCACCTTCCTCCACCTCCTTATATGCTAAGTCTCCTATGTAAAGTCATGTCTTAACAGTTGTGCCAGACAAAGTGAGACAAGTGTGAGTTGGAACTCTAGTTGTGCAAATGTACAAACCTTCCAAACAGAGGTAAGCGCCCAATCTTTACTTGGGCATTTTTAATTTGGTAGAATTGTGGTACTAGATCCTTGTTGAGATAAGGTTTTCATGCAGGTGGATATATAAAATGTGGGTCTTTTGACTCTATCCAATTCGAATACAACCGTTTGCACCCCTGAACGTATGAGACAACGAACACCGAGGATATGAATATTTAGAACGATCTTTGAGTACATGGCCTAGAGAATCTATCTTTCTTTTTTTTTTTTTGAGAGAGAGAGAGATAGTAGAGAATCCAATCACTAAGGGTGCCATCTTTCCGCATCTCTCTTCATATTCCTGTTAGGCTATTTGCTAGTCCTTAAAATAAAGCTTGGCAACAGTATTTAGATATATATTGTAATACCCTGATCCGTTAATATGGTAGTATATATGGCACATGTGGAGTTACGGTGGAGGGATTAGATCTCCGGATTAATTCTTTTACATGAAACGATGATAAATGTGTAAGTAGAGTGTTATGTGTGTATGTGGTCCATTTATAGGTGGACTAGACATTGAGGGAATTTCAGCAGGTATCACATATATGAACCAAGAAAATTTGCATGCTGATGCGACAATGATTTCTCTTGGTCGGTGCGTGCATCTCTGACTAAAAAAACTATCATGGTAATGTATATGCCTAGTTTTACATGTTTTTATTCACATGCTATATATTGTATGGATGATTCTGTCTGTAATCGTAATTGGAAACCCTCGTATTTCCGGGAATCCTCACGGGATTAAACCCGGGGGAGTTCCCGGCCGCGCAGCCCCTCCACGTCGCCCCCAGCGCTCCCTCGGCCGGCGCGTGGCGGGCGGTTTTGCGTACGGCCGGGGGAGGCAATTTCCCTGCGTTTTTTCGAAATTACGTAAAGGTCCTTTTTCCTCGCGAAAAGGTCCCTGCCTGTTTTTTTAAGCCCCTCCACTTTGCAGGATAGCGCCCCGCGTTTTCTAAATTACGTACGGGTCCTCGTTTATTACGTACATGCCCTCGGTTTGTACGAAAAACACCTTTGACTTTCTCATTTATTACGTACAGGCCCTCAGTTTTTACGAAAAAAAACCTTTGACTTTTTCGAAAATACACATGTGCCCTCGATTTTTTTTAAATTTTTTTTTCCAAACTCCTCACGGATTATCGCCTCTTTTACTTCGGTACACACGGTGACTGACACGGCGCCGCGCCGCGCCTATGAGGCTAGTAATTATTATGTGGTGTGATCCTAGCGATCTATTACTAGCTGTGCTGAGCTTGCTAGTAGTTGTTGATTCCCTTTTTAGCCTTGCTTACGGATGATTCTGTGTGTAATCGGAATTGGAAAGTTTTATGCTGGGATGTTTGTGGTATTAGTTTAGGGGTGCAAACGGAGCAGATACGGACGGATATTGTTCGTCCCGTATTCTTTTTCATATTTTTTGTCGGAGTTGGAGTCGGACACGGATAGTGCCGGATACGAATACGAATGCGGATATTCTCGGTCATGAATACGGAGCGAATACATGCCGCTCCGAATACGGTTAGTTTCAGTCACGAATATTTAATCGGATAATGCGCAAAAGCAAATTTCACATGGTGACAGAGACAAGTTAAGCAATTAGTAAATTCTAGCTAGCAAAATAGCAAGTAAATGATAGATGCTAGTTAAACAAGTAGTAACTAACTAGTTATGTATCACATGGCTCAAAAGCACGAATTGCACATAGCTAAGTAGTCAAGTACATCATTAGTTCATTTAATTTCGTTACATTTAGCAAATGATTATACAAGGCCTTCATATCCGGTATCCAAAGAGGCCAGGTATCCGACTCCGTTTCCGTATCTAGTAACTATCCGAAAAAAATACCTGTATAGTTCCGTATCTGTCGAATAATGCTTTTTTCAAATCCATTTCCGTATCTGATAAAACCTTCGGATATCCGAAAATTTGCTTCAAATTGTATCCGAATTAAAACAGACGGACGGACGGTCGGAAAATATCCGCTCCATTTGCACCCCTAGTATTAACTCGGAAAAAAAAGTGGAGATCTATTAGAGAAAAGGTGACAGAAAGTGGTTGTGCTGTACTTTGCCTTCAGGAAACAAAATGGGAGCTCTTTTGATCATTCTTACATAAAAAAATTTGCTGCAAGAAGTTTTGATAAACTCATTGGGACCATTGTTCATAACCTCTCTTTTGCTATCAATACAATTCAAGTCAGTTCAGAGTGCAGACTACTGGACTCAAACGAATGTTTGTAGACCCTGTGATGGTCAAGCAAGGAATGATTTTGTCAGCTGGCTTTCAAGTTTATCCCTTCCGGTCAATGTTAACTGGATTTTCATGGGTGATTTTAATTTTATATGATCAGCTCAGGATAGGGACAAGCTTGGAGGAAATATGAACGACATCATGACTTTCAATAGTATTATCAGTCAGTTGGGTCTGGTAGAACTGCCTCTCAGGGGTCAATCTTTTACCTGGCGAAGCATGCAAGAAAGCCCTCTCCTTGAGCAGCTTCATTTGTTCTTTACATCAGCAGACTGGACTTCATCTTATCCTAACACTATGGTTCATGCTCTGGCCAAAAACATCTCTGATCATGTACGGTGTGTTGTTAGTACAGAAACTTAAATCAATCACACTTAAGCAACAAATTATTATTCGTTTGCACGGTAGAACACCGCTTCAATGAATAATCTACCCTACTCTATAATACACCAAAATTATCTTTACTAAATCCACCCCCTCAACCACCCCCACAGTCATGCCTAATCTAAATCCACCCAGATTTGTGTACCAAAGTAATCCAACTCTATACAAATGAATGGCTTGGATTTCTCCTCAAACCTTATTCTCTTACTCATTGAAGATCCTAAGGTCAAAATTATTTGGATCATGCACATCATTGAACCGGTATCCACCCCGCGCCACGCGCACACGCCCGACGCTGCCTCCACCCCGCTCCTCCGCCGAATCTTTCTCCCCCGTCTCCCCGTTCTCTGGCTCTCTGCGTCTCCCCGCCGCCTCCTGCCCCCGCTCCGCCGTTCTCCACCGATCCGCCCTCGCCTCCTCCCCTCCCTCCTCCGCCGCTCCGCGCGTCTCCCCGCCTCCTCCTCCCCCCGCTGCGCCGTTCTCCGCCGATCCGCCCTCGCCTCCTCCCCTCCCTCCTCCGCCGCTACGCCCTCGCCTCCTCCTCCCCACCCTGCGCCGCCGCTCCCCCATCTCCGTCTCCTTCTCCGACTGCATTTCCTCCTCCGAGTCTGAGATCCACGCATGGCCTCGACGCGCCGCACCCCCGCCGCCGGATCCGGTGAGTCCCCCCTCCCTCCCTGTGCATCTCTGCCCCCATGCCCCTGATTTGCTACCTGGGGTTCGGCTTCTCTAGCTGCATCTCATCTGATTGGCCGATCCTTTCGAGATTCGGTTGTTGTTTCCATGCGTGATCGGCGCCCGCTTAATTTCTACCAAGCCTGTGATTTGCGCCTGGGTTTGGGAAAATGCCTGTGGCTTGATTCTAGACCTAGGCTTTGTTTCTCTCTGCTTCCCCGCCACTCTTAATGCGAACAACAAGGTTCCTCTTACTTATGTTGGTCCCAACTCCTGATAAGTTTCGTTCATTGGCAGCTTAAAAGTTTGATTTTAATGGGCTATGGCGATTTTCAGTGATGGATTCAAGGATAGCACTTTCAATTGGTATAAAATAGATTCTCCATCCCTCATGGACACAGGCGACAAACAGAATATCTGTCAAGAGCGAGATGGTGTCTTGGATTGCCCAACCCTGCGGCAAGTGGGGGCTGTCTCTACAAAGAGAAATAAAAAGCCTGGGGGTTTCAACTTGAGGAAAAGCATAGCATGGAATCCTGCTTTCTTCACGGAAGAAGGTACAATTATTCTTTCACAACTCTACATACCAGCTAGGACCGTGACTCAACAGGTTCCGTGAAATTCACAGGTGTTTTGGATAATGTGGAGCTTTCTATTCTTAGTTTTTTCAGGACATAAAGGCAAATGGGAGCCCTAGCTCAGGGTGTGGTGGTACGATTTCCCCCTCGTGTAGGTTTGGGAAATCTGGCAATACATCTGTACTGAAGGAAGTCACATTCGTTTTATTGTTCTTTGTTAGTACTTTACAACCTTAAGGAATCTGGGCTTTAGCTGTCTGCTTCACTCCATTAACTGGATGTCTGGATGGTACCTGTTTTCAAACAAAAAATGGAAATACTTTTGGAACAGCAATCTCGGTCACCTTTTTACCGATTCCTGAGATAGCTGGCTGGAAACCAGTAGATGGTCCATCCCCAATATTTTGAACCTTGGGGATAACAGTGGGCACAACTTCTATTGATGATGCTGATATATTCATGAACATATATGTAATGGTATTGCATCCGGAAGCCATGAAACTTCCCTTTGAATAAGGTTTTTTCTTGAGAGGATATTGCTTTTAAAAAAAACTGTTTATTGATTGCCAAAATTAAATGGATGACCTCTTGACAATGAAATCAAGTTGAATCAAGAGACTGAGCATTCAAATCATGGAATCAAGATCCTAATAGCACTTGATTTTAATTTTACTGAATGGAATCCTTCCATTAGTTTGTTAAGTTCTACCTGGAGTGCATTGCGCACATGTAAAATTACTACCACTGATGACTTGGTGCTAACATTAGGTGAAGTACCACATGCATACTATGTCAATGAGCAAGCACTCATTTAGCATGCTTAACTAGCAGAAAGAATTTAATACCACAAAGTCAAGAATTTGAGGGACTTGATTAACTATATATTGCAGTTCTGCAGTTTATTTTCTCATGTAAATAGGTGCTTCTACTATACTTTTCCTTACAAAATATATTACTTAAAGTGTTTTTATGAGCAATTGTTCTTTTTTTACAACTGTCATTGATTTTAAAATAATCTCCG
Source organism: Dendrocalamus latiflorus (assembly GCA_017311315.1). Taxonomy (NCBI): domain Eukaryota; kingdom Viridiplantae; phylum Streptophyta; class Magnoliopsida; order Poales; family Poaceae; genus Dendrocalamus; species Dendrocalamus latiflorus. The sequence continues at coordinate 20,889,047 of CM029666.1, read as the reverse complement.
AGTCCACAATTTCTGGACATGTCATAATGGATTTAATGTTCATTAACCAGAGAAGGTAATAATAGGATTCAGGCAAATCAGTACTACCTAATTATAATTTGTAATATATTCTTGTTAAGTGCTTAAGAGGCACACTCCTGAGATGCTTTCATGTTATTTTAGTTCTGCAGTTTAGAAATGAAGGGGAGATTTTCCTTTATGATCTTGGAAGCACACATGGGTCTTTCATCAACAAAACTCAGGTAATAGTCTCCTGCCATTTGTCTTACTTCTGAAAAGAACAAAACTAATCCCATTTATCCAAGCCTTCTAATATATTTGTTTGAAGATCTTTATATCTTGAAACTACATGATGTCTTCTCATAAATGCATTGTCATTGTTCAATTTCCATTTTCTTAATTTAAAAAAGCAGTGTGATTTGTGTTTGTACTTGGTATTGCTCTGTTGCATCTTTGTTCCTTCATTTATATTAGGCTTGCTTGCCGTGACGCGCGGGGTCCTCGCCGTCGGAACCGCACTTTGCCGCTCTCCACCTCCTGTGGCTTGAGCGCTTCAAGTCGGGCAGTCAGGCATTTGTGGATGTGTTGGTTAATATTAGGAAGATTGAAGTAGTCTGACGTTGTCGAATCTAAGCTACATGCCTTTGTTCTGCGATTCATTCACTTAAATATTGGAAGAATATGTCTCCCTTGATACTCCTGTTGTGTTGAATTTGTCGATTTCCTCCGTAAACTCAGATACTTTGGGACTTTTGGTGTTCTATGTGAAGCTACTGTCGTGATATTGCTAAACTAATGGTACCATATTACTTATTGCTATTCGAATGCATGTTATAATGCCTGATTTGCTCGTCTCGGTTACTTTAGTCGTACGGAATGTTTTTCCTGATTTCCTCAGTTTTAGTGATATTACGCATTCGTTTTTTGGTAAGCTCCCTATGCTTTCTTATTTCAATCTTGTAAGCTTGTAATGTGCCATGTCCTGCAAACTGAGATTAGTTTTTTGAGAATTGATTCATGGTGGGAGTTAGACCCTTAGCTTAAACTTTGGATTCTTGCTGAAAACCAAAAATCTGAGTTATGTTTGTGCCAAACTGATAATGTTAAATCTTAATCCGTCCTTATATAGAGAATCTGAAGTGAACGCATGACTTTGGGAACTGACAGCTTATAAATTTGCAGTAGCTGTAAGCTTTCTTTGATCAAATAGATCAGTTTATTGTGGCCTGAAGCAATATATGCTCAATAGCACTTCTGGTTGTATACTAGCATAAGCCGGTTAAGCCATATAATATAGACCCTCGATGATAACATAACAACATGACACATAATAAGGTTGAATATCTTTCTTACAGAATATTGAGGAACTGCAGGATATATGATAATCTAGCTGCGGTAAATTTCTCTAAGCTTGCAGGATTATCCTTACTGTAAGTATTTTATTATATATCATACTACCAGTTTCTGTTGTTATCGGTTGTTTTTTAATGCCTAGCATTTATTTGAGTAATGTTGCTATATCTTATTGGCTCAGGGACTTGAGTTTTAACAATATCATAGGCCAAGTTCCTCAATCCCTCCTGAATCTGGACAGGCTTGGCTTCTTGTAAGGAATTCTTTCTGGAGATTTGTTTCCAACATACAAGGACTTCTTAATCTGATATTCATATGTTTCATCACCTTGAACTGTACCCAACTCAGGTTTCTTGGGAATAATAGCCTTTCAGCAAGCCTGCCAGATGTAAAAAGCTCTTCACTAAACAATTTGTATGACTGGAAATCCAACATAGCAGTATAGCGCAAATTATTTGTTAGTATTAAAACAATGTATTCATTTGATTTTTGTTTTGTTTGCAGAGATTTTTCATACAACCAGCTCTCTGGAAGCTTTCCTTCTTGGGTTACCCAGAACAATTTGCAATTGTAAGTTAAATTTTCTGAAATTTGTTGTGCAGAGGAAAAATTAGACATAGTCAAGATTGTATCAATCTGTTCCCTAACAAGCTAAATTTTTTTTTGGGTATAAGGAACTTGGTTGCAAACAACTTCGTACTTGATAGCACCAACAACAGGTACTTATCACACTAATTTTACCTTCCAAGAGTTATTTTTCAATAAAGATTTTCTCATAACTTTTAATTTTCAACTCAATTATGTGCCCAGCATTTTACCTTCAGGACTAAACTGTCTCCAACGAGACACCCCTTGTTTCCTTGGTTCTCCGGAATGTTTATCTTTCACTCTTCACCAAATCTAGCAGTTGACAACATCTCGGAAATTTCAGTAAAGGTTACAATTTTGTACATCTTAACTGCAGATCATTCCTTCGCGGTAGACTGTGGCAGTAATAGATCTACGAGGGGCTCAGATAATACTTTGTACGAAGCTGATGCTACAAACATGAGAGCTGCGTCATATTATGTTAGCGACCAGACAAGATGGGGTGTTAGCAGTGTAGGGAAATTCAATGAGGCTCCAAATGTAACTTATGAAATATATAGCTCCCAGCAGTTTCAGAATGCACTGGATTCAGAACTGTTCCAGACTGCAAGGATGTCACCATCGTCGCTGAGATACTATGGCCTTGGCCTTGAGAATGGAAATTACACTGTTATGCTTCAGTTTGCAGAGTTTGCTTACCCAGATACGCAGACTTGGCTAAGCACAGGAAGGAGAGTTTTTGACATATATGTCCAGGTATATATTGAATGCATTGTATAGTTATTTGTTTACTGAATTGTTTTGTTCTTTATCCAAAAGAATTATTTTATCTAACTGACATTTGTATAGGGTCATCTGAAAGAAAAGAACTTCGATGTAAGGAAGACGGCTGGTGGAAAATCTTTTATTGCAGTTAATAAGAATTACACTACAACTGTGTCCAAAAACTTCCTTGAGATCCATCTGTTCTGGGCTGGCAAGGGCACTTGTTGCATTCCTACTCAAGGTTACTACGGACCGATGATCTCAGCATTAAGCGTCACCCCATGTAAGCCCAACATTGAGCAAATTAATTAACCTCAAGAAAGGATTATAATAAAACCTTTTTTCAGATTTTACCCCTACCGTGCGAAACGGTGTTCCAAAACAGAAAAGTAAAGCAGGTGCGATTGCTGGAATAGTCATTGGTGCTTCACTTTTAGGATTAGCAGCCTACTTGGAATCTTTATGTTGATAAAGAAGAGAAGAAGAGTAGCGCAACAGAAAGAAGGTATTGGATATATTCGCATAGTCATTCATACATCATTCAAATGATTTATTATAATTCTTTCTCATGTGTCCTGAAAAAAATGCAGAACTGTACAACCTGGTTGGAAGGCCTAATGTCTTCAGTAATGCTGAACTGAAGTTAGCTTCAGTAATGTCTGCAGTAATGCTGAACTGAAGACAATGATGAGGAAGAGGATGGGGACGAGGACGATGGTGGGCTGGACTCGAAGTTGCAGGACCTGAAGGTTGAGCAGGACGACGAGTAGTCATGTTTAGGTTCGATTGTTTTGAACCGAGTCAAACAGCCAGATGGTGTAGCCTGGCGGTTTTATCTGTACTTTTGTAACACCTTCCATTGGAACTCCTTTCATGTTTTAGCAACACCTTGGTTGCCATGTCATGGCCTGGTGAAGCTGGACACTTAAATATATGGCATGTCTTTGCTGTGATAACTTCGGAAGTTCTGCTCTGACATCTTTGGAATCTTTGATGTACCGATCTCTATGGCATTGGTATGTATCGCGTGATTCGACTGTGCCTACGTTGGCCTTTTTTTTTGCTTATGCGCTGTTGTGATCAGGGATACTTTAGATTCTTCTGTTTCCTTTTGGGAATATATACTTTGCCTGTTGAGCATGGAGGTTAGAAGCATGGGAGCCTTGTCAATGTTGCTAGCAGTTTCCGCAGCTGTTTCTTTCCATTCATAATGAAACATCTCTGTTTGTCTGTCCTGAATTCTTGTCCCAAAATAATTCAGTTCTTAAGAATTAAGCAGCATCAGTTTTGCAAGTGTTAATAGTCACCTTTTGATTTGTGCAGCGCATACCATCCGAGATCAAGAACTACCCATGGTTCCTAAAAAACCTGCCAAGTGAGATGACTGATAATAAGTACCAAAGGAGCATGCAGTTGGCAGACATGAACACGCCGTCACAGAACCTGGAGGAAGTCATGGCAATCATTCAGGAGGCACGGATACCAGGCGATGCCCTGAAGCTTGCTGGGCAGGTAGCCTGCCTGGGGAGCCTGGATCTTGATGACATTGATATCGATCAATGATATCGACGACATTGACATTGAGAGCAGTGGGGATTTTGTATGTGCCTTGTGATGTTAGTTCATGCGTGGTTCAAGTAGCAGTGAGCTTTCTTGCTGTTCGATCTTTATGTTTCACTTTGCTTCTGGATCACATATTTTCTGTAACCGAGAGACTGGCATTGCTGTGTATAAATAAGATGAATTTACATGCTGGTATTCTTAGCAAAATCCTTGGTGTTCTCAATTCGGTATTTAGCCGGCGGCCTATAGTTTTTCTGCAATTTCTTCCCTCTTTTGCAACATTGTAGCTTGTATTCCATCGCATTATGCATGTGCAATATGATATTGCGCTCACGTTTCTTCGCTACTCTAATCGTAAATATCGTATTTCAGAGCTGACCTCTTACTCTGATTGTTCGTTTTATTTTTTATAAATTTTATCTTGTTTTATATTTTACCGTAGCGTTAGCACGGGCACACTACTAGTTACTAAAGTAGTACAGCAGAACAATAAAGTAGATATTGTATCTTTATTATAGTAGTTTCCATGCAAGGCTATGGTATTTAATACACTTATTTAAATACAGGAGATACGGAACATATACCCTATCTCTCGCGCTGCCCTGCCCCACTAGACGTCTACTCGTTCCAACCGCTGTATAGGGTGTCCATCTCACCCTGGTCCTCGTAGTGATCACCCTCGTCCCACGCGCCCTCATCGGCGCCTGCAAATCATTCATCCCACTCAGGGTAATTCCCAATCGGACTAGGGTATAAGAAAATACTTATTTATTTGGGGTGATTATATAGTCACACTCCCCTTTGGTTGAGGGGTTTAGAAAATTTCATTTATTTAAAATTTTCAGCTACTACTCAAATTAGCACTTTCCCACTACTATTGGTTACCTACGGGTTTTGCTATTGTCGTCCAGTTTCTATACCCGAAGTTTCACACTTGATCATAATTTCTATTTACATTTGCACCTGATCGGCAACCCTACGCACCAAACACTCCACACACAACACTCTACCCCATGCAAACACACACATGCCCGCTCGACCACACACGCACGCGACATGTGGCCCACAAACAAACACATGCACTCATCCCCACAGCCTCAGCCATACACACACACACAACACACCACACCACACGCACCCGCATGCCACACTCCGCCATCTCCTCCTCTCTCACGCAGTCGGCTCCTCTTCTTCGTCACCTTCCCCTCGGCCATGGTGAGACTAGCGCGGTGTGCCAGATTCACACATGACGTGCACACCAACAGTGGTGACGTGATCACCGTGGTGTGGTGAAGATAGGCGCACCAACAGTAGACTCCATGAGTAGAGGCTAAAGGTGGCACAGTGACAATGTCCATGCGAGGTGGAGGTTGCGGGTGGAAACAGACTCCAGGCAAGATGGAAGCCAAAGACAGAGGTGTGAAGTCATCGCTGTTGTGTGTAGCAAGGTGAAGCTGTTGCATGTGGCAAAAAGAGAATTGAGGCCGCACCATGTGGCGAGAAGAGAGGGCTGCTGTGTACAGCAAGATGCTACTAAGTGCGACAAGAAGAAGAGGTTGCTGCGTGCGGCAAGACGACATGGGTCATCAGCGTTGTAAGTCGATAAGTGAAATGATGACAACAAGATTAGGGGGTTGATTGTTGGAACTAATCTTGTTGTAAGTCGTACTCATGTGTTCGAGTACTCGTGTGTTTGAGTACTGCGTGTGTGTAGTCGAGTACTCGTGTGTTGAGTACTGCATGGTTGTAACGAGTACTCATGTGTTCGAGTACTGTGTAGTCGTGCCGAGTACTCACATGTTGAGTACTTTGCAGTTGTAAGTCGAACTGTACAGTGGTCGCAATCAAAGGTCAAACTGCATAGTGGTCATAATCGTAAGTCGTAGCTATAGTTGTCATAGCTTCATTAGTCATAGAAGTCGCAGTCGTGAGTTGAGCTGCATTGTGGTCGATGGTCGGTACTCATGTGCTATAGTATCCGGTCCTGCTCGAAGACTAGTAGTACCATCTGTGTGAGCGGTACTACCGGAGATACTGGTCGATAAGCCATGGTTGGTGAAGCGGTCAAAGGCAGCGTGGTCAAAGGTAGTGGTCGAAGCAGCCGTGGTCGTGAGGCATGGTTGAGGCACTGTGGTCAACAAGATATGGTCGTAAGGTAGCCATTGTGGAAGAAGCCATGGTTGTAAGGACTCGTAGTCGTAAGAAGATGACTTGGTCAGTTCAGTGTGTGGTCGTAAACTTGATCAGGGGTGTGTGTGCGGTCGTAAGCATTTGAGTTGGTCTCAACTAGACCAAATCTTACAGGCAGTGCACAGTATGCACCGAGTCATGGGGATCGTGATGGCAAAACCGGATCACAGGTAGTCTAACTAGTGGAGTTAGTGGCCGCCTTGCCGCTCAGCCACCCACAGCCGAAGAGTTGCCGCTCCTTTCCGCCGGCCGCACACCGGCTTGTAGCCGCTGCCGCCCGGCCGTCCGCCGCTCGCGCTGCCCGAGCCGGTCGCTCGGGCCACCGCCACCGAAGGAATACCGGGGTAGGGAAACCCTACCGCCGATTTTGAGCAGGCGGATGGGCCGTTTTGGGCCAACGCATGATGGGCCGGGGGGGAAGCCTGGCCAGGGGAGGAGACACTGGCATATTTGCAAAAAAACCCCCCAAGTTATGAAAATTACCGAAGAACACTCAGATTTTGCATATGGGTCCCGAATTTTGCAAAAAAGGCCCTCGTAATTCCAAAAATTATGAATAGGACCTCCGATTTTCAGATGGGTCCCAAATCTTGCAGAAAACCCTTCAGAAAATTAGAAAATTATGCGAAGATTTGTCTGAACTGAAAATTTGAGTATAGACCCTTGGAAATTGCAGAATTCACTGAATATTCATATTCTGGCATAAAAGGGCTCGGGAATCCAAATTTTGAATTATTTTTAGTATTTGAAGCATGTTTATTTCTGTCATTATTATTTTCTATGTTTTCTGTATTTATTTACTATTTCGGTTTATCGTAATTATTTAAATTGCCTTTAATCACCGAAAATAATAGTAAAATTTATAGAAAATTCATAGAAAATTCTGGAACATTACGAGGATCTTTTGTACCATTATGAAATGTATTTAATTGAAGTAAATCTTATTCCATGCATGTTTATTGGAAGTAAACTTATTAGTCCTTTCATGCACATTTGGATGACTGGCATCACGAACCGGGAGTTCGACGAGCTGGCCCAGCATGGCCAAAACTATCTGACTTGGACTTCCGATGTCGAGATAGTACTTGGAGCCAAGAAGCTCCGCGCTGCTATTGGGATTGGCGCACCGTAGGACGCTCAACCCACCCCTGAAGAAAATGATCAGGCACTTCACTTCCTCAGGCACCATCTCTGTCTCACTCTCAAGAATGAGTATATGGAAGAGAAGAGTGCGCTAGCACTCTAGACTGCACTCAAGAAGTGGTTCGAGAGGCTAAAATATACCATTCTTCTCCAGGCAGAGCAAGAATGGATCAGACCGAGGTTTACCGATTTCAAGATGGTCGGGGAGTACAATTTCGCCTTGCACAACATTTGTACCAATCTTCAACTCTATGGCAAGTAGATCACAGATGAGCAGAAGATTGAGAAAACCCTATCCACCTTCCACCCCAATGCAATACAATCCGCACACAATTATCGTCAAGACGGCTACAAGGAGTATGCTGAATTGATTGATATGATGCAGATTGTGGAGGCTCAGGACGAAGTTCTCCGCAAGAACTACATCACTTAGCCACCTAGGAGCTCCGCTGGCCGTGAAGGCAACGCCAGGAGCTACAAGGTGCGAAAGCCCTTGATGGAGAGGAGGGGAAGGAAGGGTAAGGCCGCAGCCCAGAAAGGCAAGTCAAATACTCCAAGTGAGAATAAGGCAAGCAAACCAAAGTAGGGTGGCAAGACTTATGGTCAGCAAGACCAATCCTGCTTCAAGTGTGGCAAGTGGGAGCATTGGTCGCGGATCTGTAAAGAGCCGCAGCATGTCATCGATGCCTTCCAAGCCCAGAAGAAGAAGGATGGCAAAGGGCACCTTAAAGCCCACTTTGCATCTGTTGAGGGGGAGAGTTCTGAGCAGCTGCCTACGCTGATGGAGGTTGAAGCCATGACGGCAGCAGCACCCCCTTTTAACCTAGCAGCAGTCACCGCTATGATTTCTCTCGAAGAGCAGATCACCCCCAAGAAAATAGCAGATAAAGTCTCTGATTTCCTAGCAGATTCAGTCTAATGCACAGAATGCATTTAGACTTTAATTGTCATTTATTTTGTGTGAAATGACAAGTTAGAAATTACATGGATGGTACTTTACATTTTTATTTTCTCGTGATGGTTGGATGATATCTAAATAATTCATTCATTTATTCAGTTTATAATGGCATGATATGTTCTGATATTGAAGTATTTTATTTATGTGTTGATTGCCTTCTAATACATGTTAATAAAATACCTTATATTAGAACACGTGTGGCGCCCTTTGGAGAAAGTGTGCTTAGCCGACAGCGGCACAACGAATACCATCTTATAAGAGACAATGTATTTTTAGTCGATTCGTAAGAATATTGACAGCCTTACGATAATCACCGGTAGCGATGCATGTATAATTGGTTCTGGAAGAGTCACAATTATACTCCCAATGGGCATAACTTTGGTTATTCAAGAAGCCTTATTGTACCCAGAATCGACTAGAACTCTCCTAAGTTTTAAGGATATTCGCGCCAATGGTTTCCACGTTGAGATTGAAAAAGAGTACGGTAAGGAATACCTGCTCATTACGAAGCATGAAGCGAATGGAAAAGGGTATTAGAAAAACGTCATTCATTAGAAACTGGGCTATACTACACCAACATCAAGGCACCTGCAACCTAAACTGCCCTGAAGACAGTATTTAGAAGCTCTGAACTTTTCTGTCTCTTGCATGACAGATTAGGCCATCCAGGTCTTAGAATGATGAGAAATATAATCAACAATTCCCAAGGGCATAATATTAGTGTAAAGAATTTCTTGAATCACGAAGATTTTATGTGCCTCGCATGTGCCACTGGAAAATTAATTACTAGACCCTCCACTCTAAAAGTGAAGGATGAAGTCCCTACATTCCTAGAATACATCCAAGGAGACATTTGCGGTCCCATTCAGCCACTTTCAGGGCCATTCAAATATTTCATGGTGCTCATCGATGCTTCCTCAAAATGGTCATATCAGAAATATTTTCCCTAATCATCACATAAAGTCCATCAGAATGGACAACGCCGGAGAATTTACTTTAAAGGCATTTATGATTATTGCATGGTGATGGGAATTACAGTTAAGTATTCTGTATCGCATGGCCATACCCAGAATGGTTTAGCAGAGGCATTAATTAAGAGAATTAAATTTATTGCCCGACCTCTTTTGCAGATTGTAATTTGCCAGCTACATGTTGGGGACACACAGTCCTACATGCAGCGAATCTCATCAACTTTAGACTATCGGCCTACAACATCCATTCACCTATGCAACTAGCGCAAGGGTCAGCATCGAAAATTTCTCATCTTAGGAGGTTTGGATGCAAGGTTTATGTACCTATACCCCCTCCACAGCATACTGCAATGGGTCCTCTCCGTAAGACCAGGATATATGTCGGTTATGAGACTGCATCCATAATTAGGTATTTAGAACCCATGACAGGATATTTGCATACCACCCGCTTCGCTGATCGCATATTTGATGAGGATAATTTTCCAACATTAGGGGGAGGAAATCTACCCCTTGATAAATGTCGAGAAATTACGTGGTAAGCCACAGGAATCCATGCACATGACCCGCGCACAAGTGAAGTGAATGGAGAAGTCCAGAAGATCATTGATTTGTAAGCATTAGCAAATCAACTGCCTAACTACTTTAGTGATTTGAAGAGCGTGACTAAGTCGCATGTGCCTGCATGTAATGCACCGGAGAGGGTTGAAATACCAAAGAAAGTAGAAGGTATCCCTAATCCCGTCCATTTCCCCAGTTCCTATATATCTAAAGCTTACCGAGATGTCACGCAAGAACAAGAAGAAAGAGCCCGCCCCTGTTCTGTGGCGGATAGGCTGAGATGGAATTAGAGGGAGGAATGAACTTGAACTTTTCATCGTCCCCCAATCCCCCTTTACCCCTTCCTTACCTTAGTAAATAAAAAGGCTAGGAATCTGTCTTCTCCTATGCCTACACTACTAAAACCAAAGACCTACTTGAACGACAACAGATGCGGATGAACTCGCTTAGCTGCTTGCTCGGTGAAAGGCTTTCAGAATAAAAGGACGAGAACTCTGGTCCCTCTAATCCTAAGTAACCAGGGATGCCTGGCGAAGAAGGATAAGAAGGACTTGTCATAGCCGATCACTGAAGTTCCCTAGAACCAGAAGGGGAGCTAGTTGAGACCTGACACCAGTATGGCACCCTTAGGAAAGGGCATACCGGATTTGAACATTCTCCTAGAGGGAAAAATCAGTATGGATGTGTGCGCACACATCGGAGCTGAAAAACTAAAGGGACTTGCCACCAGAATTGGAAGAAGTGATGAGCAAGGAGAAGCTCCAGAAGAAGCATTTGCTCCAGAAGAAGCAACTCATGAAGAAATAGTAATAAATTATGTGCACACGGGAGAGTCCATGAATAGAATAACAACTAATATTGATTTCTACCTCGCAAAGAAAATTGTCACAATCATCAATCTTGATCCCAAGCCTGCATTACTCGCTGAATGTAAGAAAAGATAAGATTGGAAAGATTGGAAGAAGGCAATAGAAACTAAATTATTGTCTCTGAACAAAAAAGAGGTGTTTGGGCCTGTATGCCACACACCTCCCCATGTGCACCCTGTAGGGCATAAGTGGGTATTTGTTCGAAAGAGAAATGAAATAAATGAAGTTGTAAGATATAAAGTAAGGCTGGTAGCACAAGGTTTCACTCAACGTCCTGGAGTCGATTATGAAGAAATCTACTACCCAGTCATGAGTGGAATTACCTTTAGATATTTGATCTCAATGGCAGTAAACTTGAATTTAGAAATGAAATTGATGGATGTGGTAACTGCATACCTTTATGAAAACTTGGATTCAAAAATCTATATGAAGGTACCTGAAGATATCCCCGTCCCAAACAAAGACAGTGCAAATTAAAATCTGTACGGTGTGAAGCTCAAGAAATCACTATACAAACTGAAGCAACCTAGCAGGATGTGGTATAATCACTTAAACGACTTTCTATGCAAGAAAGGCTACACGAACAATGAAGATTGTCCATGTGTGTTTATACGACGATTCCAGAATGGATTTTGTATAATCTCAGTGTATGTAGATGATCTGAATATCATTGGGACAATGGAAGACATAAAAGAAGCAAGTTCTTACCTGGAGTCAGAATTTGAAATGAAAGATTTGGGTAAAACCAAATACTGCTTAGGCCTGTAGTTTGAGCATGTCCCTGAAGGAATATTAGTACATCAGTCGGCCTACGCCCAGAAGGTGTTAGAAATGTTTGGCTTTGAGAAGGCATATCCATCGAAAGTACCGATGATCAGGAGGTCTTTACAGTAAGAAAAAGATCCATACCGACCTAGGGAAGATGGGGAGGAAGTCCCGGGACCGGAATTCCCATACTTAAGTGCAGTAGGAGCACTTATGTATTTAGCAAACTGTGCTAAATCGGACATTGCATTTGCCATAAACCTATTAGCAAAGTATAGTGCAGAACCTACCAAAAGATATTGGTAGGGAATAAAGGACATATTTTGATACCTCCAAGGAAGCAAGAACCTTGGATTATTCTACAAAAAGAATCGAGATCTGAACTTGATTGGCTATGCAGATGCTGGGTACCTGTCGGAACCACATACCACAAGGTCACAAGCAGGCTATGTATTCCTGTGTGGTGGAACTGCAATTTTCTGGAAATCGTCTAAGCAAAGTCTTGTAACAACTTCGATGAACCACTCAGAAATTATAGCACTGTATGAGCTGCACGAGAATATGCCTGGCTTCGGTGAATGATTCACCACATCTAGCAGTCATGTGGGATGAATATTGTGCAAGCTACCACAATCATCTATGAAGATAATGCAGCTTACGTTGCACAAGTGCAGACGGGCTATGTGAAGAGTCATCTCACAAAGCATATCAACCCAAAGTTCTCCTATGCTCATGAATTGCAAAAGATGGATGAGATTAAGGTACTGCATACTAAGTCATGTGAGAATCTGGCAAATTTATTCACTAAGTCACTTACTGCATCTAGCTTTGAAAGATGCGTATGAAGAATTGAAATGATGAGACTTAGAGAAGTGCAGAATTCAGGGGGAGAATTTTCTCAAGCTCGTTATTAAACCTTGATCATGAAGATCAAGTACCCAAAAGAATAAGTCCTAAAGGTTAAACGAAATTGGGTGGATTGTACTCTTTTTCCCTTGACGAGTTTTCCTAATGTTTCTCAACCAAGGTTTTTAATGAGGTAATTCGTGCAACGCAGCATAACATGTATCATGTACTCTTTCTCCAAATTTTTTCCACTGAGTTTTTATGGAGTTTTGACGAGGCATGAACATGTTGGATGAGTGCCCAAGAGGAGTGTTAGGAAACCTAGGCCTGGGCTAGAAGCCTTGGCCCATGGTGGGCACCTCACGAGTAGACTATAAATAGGATGCACTATTGGCAATTTTGTATACGAAATCAGAAAGAAAGCAATAAAGAAAGACCATGAGTTCTCTCTATCTCGCTGTGTTTCAATCTACTATTTCCTGTCTTCTGTGATTGATCTTGTTTTGCATTAAGCAGAGGAATCAATCGGACTAGTCGTCAGCGACGGTCCCTCAACATATTTAAAGTGAGTTGTAGTAGTATACTGGTTGAGTGTCCGTACGTTGCAACGGAAATCCAAATGTATATGTTAGACTATGATGCATTGATATGTAGGACTGGCATGGTGATACGGTGTCTTGCAAAGACACCGATATGCCAGTACACTACGTATATTTGTATATTTTTTATGTAGGTCATGTTGGACAAAATAGGTCTGCTTGAAGCCACATATATTTACATAAAGGTATCCGGCGATAATGGGGTCACACCTGCCGCCTAGCCGACATTACATCGTGACCTCGCCATGTCAGCTGATGCCATTGAGATTGTCTCCATGATGGGTGGCTACTCTGCTAGACCCACAAGTGGCTGGGGATGGCCGGATCTGGCAGTGCCATATGGGGGACAGCAAGATCCACTCGCCTCACTGCCCTAGCACATGGCCTCACATGCTGTAAAGGCGACCACCATTGTACCCTCTCTCCTCTGTTACCCTTCACCTCTGCAACCCACGCATCACCAGTTGAGTGTCCACCGGGGATGGCAACAACAGAACGGAAGGTGAGAGGAGGGAGCGATGGGGGAGGAAACAAGAGAGGGGAGAGGAGGACCGGGGCTAGAGCGGCGACATAGGCGTCACCTAGGTGAAGGAAGCGGGTAGCAGGGACAGGGTGCCTTCAACGCCAACCGCACATAGGGGAAGGAGAGGACGTTGTGAGGAGCGATTGGGACAGCAAACAACCAGTTCGGGGAGGAGCCTTGCGTGTGTGGAGAGGTGGCTAAGGGGAGAACGAATGTACAACCACTAACCTGTGTTTTGGCTTTTCCTGCCAATTCAAAGAGAGTAATAAATTGTTGTCTCACTAAAATATTGAATTTCTGAAGATGAACTGAGTATTTAACTAAGCTAAAACAACATAGCTCTATTCGTATTACAATACTTCTCAATATTTCTTAGCTTTTATTTTTCTGACATGCTTCATCATTTCACTATTCCTATATGCACAATTTTTAACAAAGCTATAACACCACAACTACTAGGATTCCAACACGACAATCGATAATTCAGAAAATAGGTAACATGATAACTTAAACTGATAGTGAGCATGCATGTGAAACTCAAGTACTCTAAAACAAAAAAAACACCATGGATGTAGAAGGGCAATTATATCTGTAACAAATAGGATAAACAAAAATAGTTTTGGAAGGCATGCTTGTCTGTCAAACTAATACAAAATGTTGGAGGTGTCAAAGGTTCATCCGCAATTTAGGTGCTGGTAGGCTGTAGCCGTAACCAACAATACATTGAGCTGCTCCTTTTGATCACTAACCAAAAGCTTGTAAAAAACAGTTCAGTGATTTATGGTAAGAGAAAAAAAGAAAACTATATACTGGTCTTGTGATCAAACGAAATGAGCTGACTTATTTGATCTTCTATGATAAATCATTTTCTTGTTCTAAAAAAATGTATGCATAGAGATGCATATTCTTCCTTATTCTACTGGGAAAATAACTATCATCATATCCATGAGAAACCAATGATAAACCAGTATTTCAAGAGTATGAGGGTCAGAAGTTTCCAGTCACAATCAACGTAAGTACTTCAAATTTGTAAGATAGTGAAATGTTAAAAAAAACTCTGACAATCATTAAGGGTTATAAGTGGCCAGGTGCATCAAAAGTGGTAGAGCAAAACACCAGTGTGCTATGTTGGCCTAAGTGGAGAAGGTTTCTTAGCTCACTCAAGAGTTATAGAAAAATAATGAAAAACATATAGTAACTTAATAAATGGTTTTACTACTTTGGAAATAACATTTAACGTTCTTCTAGACTTCCCTAATCAATTAAAGTTGACTTTACACACCAACTTTGCCCCCCCCCCAAAGCTGGAGTTTACTACTCTGATATTGTCGTAGCGATGTTAAAAAAGAAATAAGAACTCTAAGAAATTACAAGTGTCAACAATAAGGAAAATGTAACGCCCCACGTTTTTAGAACTAATATAATCGACTAAACATGGATTAACAATAGTACTTAACCATCTAATTAATGTCATGGATTAATTAGCTCAAATTCAAACCATTGCACAAAAATTTCAAATGAATAAAAGACAATAAAGTAAATGAATATAAATTGTGACATACATTGAAATCAGTAAATATTACATTCCATTGTCATCAGTACATTAAGTATAAATGTAAAATTACATTAGGGGCATTTCATACATATTTGCAATTAATTAGAAGCTATGGAAAATTTAATTACATGTATCTTAGTTCATATAACATTTATGATTCGCTGGATTTCCAAAATAATTGTGGTTTCAATTGCGAGAAGAACGAATATAAAGATACCAAAAAAGTCCGAACAAAAGAAGAAATTAAAAAGAAAGATTGCCATTGAGATACCAAACTATTCAGGGCCAGTCATCACCTCTCATAGCCATAGGTTTCATCATCCGACGTTAAAACATACCTAAATCCATTCCAGAAGTCCATTTTCCAGCCAAACACAAACAAATATCTTGATTCATCTCCCCCAGCAAAGTTGCCATTGTGAAAATAGGAGGCAACAACCAAGTGATAAGGGCAGCCGAGCTAGCAAAGAGGAAAGAGAAGCCAAAGTCTCCCAAGCAAGCAAAGCACTAGAGAACACCCTCACCTCATTTTCCTCCCTCTTTTCCATTTTCCCCTCTAGATCCACCACAAGCTATCACTCCCATTCGGCCATCACAGAGCAAAAGAGCAAGACAAACTAGCATATATCAAGGAACAAGGAAGCAAGAGGCCAAGCCCTAGGAGGAGATGACCACAAGCTTCCTCAAGCCGTAGCTGCACAGCTGACAAGGAAAATGGAATCCATTTCCTCAACCCATTCACGAATCAACCTGAAAAGCACCCAACAGAGGTAGCATACACAACCACTTTCAGCATTTTCATTGTCTTCTCGGCACCACATAGCTAGCACAAATACTTACTAAGCATCCCTCACCTAGCATCACATAGCACCTCATAGCATCCACCAGTAGCTTCACCAAGCATCACAACCATGCACATAGAGCAGTAAGAAAGTAGAAAGGAAAGGGTATACTGAGGGGCGAAGTCGTCGTGGTGATGGGCATGCCATGTGCACTCGACAACCATCCTATACTCTCCGGCACACAAAACGATTTTGAGCCCCGTCGTAGCAGCCTCAGTAGCACCACCCTCGCTAGTTCCAAATTGAAAAGGCACTTTAAAGCATAAGGTAGACTTAAGTAAATCAAGTAATAGAAGGAAGTAAAGAAATGAGGTGGGAGTAGGAAGAGCTAAAGGGGAGGAGATGTTTGGCCATGGAGGTGGTTGCGCATGGAGGTCCGACACTGGAGGAGCCGAGCCAAGACGAGCCATAGCCACAGGGGGAGAGACGGCGCTAGGTAGGCGTGGACAGCACCAAGAGAGCTTCAAGGAGCGGCCATGGCCAAAGCCACCACTACAAGGAAATATGATTGTTGCAATGAAATTAGTTATTGCATTAAGACTAAATCATTGCAATATGCACATTTCGTAATAAAATTAAAATCATTAGCAAACGTTGCAATAAACCCTGTGGTAATAGCTCATTGCAACAAAAACCAAATCATGGTGATAAAGTATCATATCGCAACGATTGTAATGTTGTGATAGCATTCTATCACCACGAATATAAAACATTCGAACAAACACAT
This sequence comes from Dendrocalamus latiflorus, assembly GCA_017311315.1. NCBI lineage: Eukaryota > Viridiplantae > Streptophyta > Magnoliopsida > Poales > Poaceae > Dendrocalamus > Dendrocalamus latiflorus. Next base: position 20,872,232 of record CM029666.1, on the reverse strand, counting down.
ATTGCCATGATTTACATTTCATATCAACAGCTTAATGCAATGAACTTAATTTCATGGCAATAGCTTAATGCAATGAGCTTGATTTCGTGGTAATAACTTAATACAATGTCGTGGATTTTATGACAATAGCTTAATGCAATGCATTGGATTTGTGGCAATAGTTTAATGCAATGCATCGATTTTTGTGCCAATAGGTTAATGAAACACGCTACATTTCATGGCAACAACTTAATGCAACACATCGAATTTCATGACTGTAGCTTAATGAAATGCGTTAGATTTCGTGGCAATAGCTTCAAGCAACTCTTTGGATTTCCTGACAATAGCTTAATGCAATGCATCAAATTTTGTGGCCGCAACTAATTGCCACAAATTAAATTTTATATAACCATACATATATGAAATTGTTTCACATTAATTATGCTGACATCATTTATTCCAACAATGGTATACAGATGATAACCAATAGTAGAAGCAATTTAGTAGCATATCCAAATCATTCGTAATAATTAGATGGTACTAGAAGCAAATAGCTAAGATTACATGCCCAAGCATTCATACAAGTTCTAGAAGCAAACACTCTAGATTATATGCCCAAGCATTCATATAAGTTCTGGAAACAATGAAAAAATTTAGACAGTGTATTCTTCATGAAAAGGGCACAATCTGAATAGGCAATACAACTTCAATCCTTTTGATCTTCACTTCATTGGAAGAAGACCATCCTATAGGACAAGAAGCAAAAATTCACATTGTAGTAAGCTGAGATGTCAACAAATAAGAAAGTCATATAGGTATTTAACTATTGTAATGAAATTTATTTCATTGCAATAGTTAGGATTCCTTGTAGTGCACGATGGCTCAAGCACAGTCTAGGGAACCGAGGAGCCGACATCATCGGGGGTGCAAGGAACTGAGCCACATCGGTGGCACATGGGAGCATGGGACCAAAGGGTAGGGGAGACGTGAAGGCGTCGATGACTTGTGGTGCAAGGGCCATGGCGCTATGGGGCCAAGTGTAGGTGGGGTGATTTACTGATTTGTGGAGAAGGAGGAGAATGTTAGAGGAGAGGGTATGGTTGGGGAGAAGAAGTGATGGGCCTGGGAGGATTCAGCTGAATAGGGGCAAGAAAATGGGAGAGAGAAAAGAGAGAGGATGAAAAAGAAAAGAAGGGAAAGGAGAGGTGTGCGCTTAATAAAAAAATTTCTTCGCAAATCTTTATTCTGAACATTCCATTTCATGCTAAATTGCTCATTAAAATTTTGTCAATCATTTTAAATTGCAAAACACCATTAACAAGTATGTATGTTTAAATCTACTAATATAACATGGGAGTTTGTTTGTTCACCTCCCCTCCCTCCCTAGCTTCTGTACTAGCGCGCAAGGTAGTGAAACTGCTCTATAGACCAGAAAGCACCTTTCCAATGGACTGCTCCTCCATGCTTTCCGGTCCCCGTAGACCAAGTGCGCCCCCATTCCCTCTGATATCTCCACCCCCCCGTTTTCCCATTCCCCCGACTTCGCTCCCCTCTCCCCCCTACGAAGCTGCCGACCGCGTCTCCAGTGATGCCCGACCATGGCGACCCATCGGCCCCTCTCCTCCTTCCTCCGCTCCGCCTCCCACCTCAACCCCCTCGACTCCCCTCCACTCTTCTGCTCCCTCCTCCGCTCCACTTCCCGCCTCAACCCCTGACTCCTCTCTACTCCCCCCGGCCCTCCTTGGCTCCACCTCTCGCCTCAACCCCAACTCCCCTCCACTCCCCCGGCCCTCCTTCACTTCGCCTCCCGCATCTGCTACTCTCTCGACCCCCCTCTCCTGTAGATCTGGCGTCGGCTGGATGGTTGGCCACCTCCGGCTTTGCTCCAGTTGTGCCCCCGCTCCAAACCGCAGCCTCATCTATCCCCTTCACAACTCCCTCCTCCCCTAGATCTGGCGCCGGCCGAACCTCTGTCGGCCCTCTACCACCCGTTGACTCACCGGTGGTAGCTACAGCTCCCTCATCAGCACCCATTAATAGCCCTGCTCCATCATGCATCCATTCCCCACCAACACCGTGAAATACAAAATCAAACTTCTTAAAAAAAGGGCCAGGTCAGCTGCACGTCAAATTAGTTGCAAAACCCTCCCATGTTACTCCATGACAGTTGGAAGAAAGGAAGTGATGTGCGCAATAGACAGTTGCCTCAAAAGAGACAATATAAGCATTAGCTCCTCTTCCACTTCCTCTTCCACTTCAACTCCTCCACAAAAAACAATACGTGGTAAATACTTCCCACTACTCTCTCTTTCCATTTTTAATGAACATTCTCCTTATATAGCTTGGGATTTCTCGGCAGTGCATTGTGACACCGAGGTAGAGGCAAGTGGCAAAAGTGGGGGAAGTGCGGCGGGGAAGGCATTGAGGAGGTACTACTATTCTCGCTGCTCTTGAGCTATATAATTGGAAAATAAATACTTTATATTCATCAGAGGTAGGGAATATGAGAATTTAATGTTTCAATTTCATGGGAGAATTGTGATTTTCTCGCTTACTGGTTACCTAAAGTGTTCCACTCTTGATTGGATGGCTCTCAAGGGGTGGCAATGCATATGCATTTTTTTGAAATCATGCAGATGATCCATTTCTGGTCATGCTGGTTTGGTTTTATGTTGAGAGGAACTTGTTTGTTTACATGTTTGTAGTATGAAGATAAAGGAGAAATCTTCTAATGGTGATAGGGTTAGATAGGGCTGGAAGAAGTTGGTGTTATTCGGTAAAAATTAGCTCAAAAATCTTGTAGTTTTTTTCTCCATTTGCAATTGAATGGATTGCTAATCTCATGATTAGATGAATCTAAGAACTTTCAAATATCAAGCTTATATTGGCGATTTCAGTGCCTTTGTTGGACACTGATGCATTAAATCCTATATGTTACATGTATTGGTCTTTGAATTAGTCATACCTGAATTGTTATTTCTTTCTTATGGCCTTATATGCAAGTAAATCACTTCATTGAAATAGTAGCACTATGTTTCATTTACATGAATAAAGCTAAGCTTCTTGAAATAGCAGCGAAAACTAACTAAAAAAAGTAGAAAGAGAAATGAAAGGCAGTAAATAAAACATCTCCAGAAAAGGAGCTAGCCTCCAGTTCCTGTTGGTTACGTCCCGCATCATAGGACATTGTGAAGATGTGCATGAATATTTGCTCTCTTTTGATAGGTTGTGAAGACATAATAGTGCTACTACCCTGTGGCCTATTCATATGTTTTTCCATGTACATTATTATCTATAGCTGCTATTGTGTGAGCTTCTATATTTGAATTGCATTAAACATTAGAAGTAATTGCCCTATTCTTATAGTTTGATATACAACATTCAAACGTACTCGGTGTGTTTGAGTACTGTGCGGTCGTAGTCGAGTACTCCATGTGTTCGAGTACTGTGTGGTCGTAGTCGAGTACTACGCAGTCATAGTCAAGTACTTGGTGTGTTCGAGTACTGCGTGGTCGTAGCCAAATGTACTTGGTATGTTCAAGTATTGCGTGGTCGTAGTCGAGCACATGGTGTGTTCCAATACTGCATAGTCGGTGTGTCCGAGTATGTGTAGGAGTTGAAGACCCAAAGTCAGAGAGCGGTCAGAGACTCCTGACTAGTTGAAGGCATGGTCGACAAGCCGTGGTCGATGCCATGGTGGAAGGCGTGGTCGATAAGCCGTGGTCAATGTCATGGTTGAAGCGGTGGTCGATGCCGTGGTCGAAGGAGTGGCCGAAGTCACAGTGACTCAGTTGGTACTTGAAGGAGTATTGTCGCAGTCGTTAGTCAAATTGTGCAGTGGTTGATAGTTGATAGTCGTAGCTGCAGTGGTTGATGGTCGATAGTCATAGCTACAATGGTCGATGGTCAGTAGTCGTAGATACAGTGGTTGATGGTCGTAGCTATAGTCGACAGTCGGTACTGGAAGATTTGTGTGGTCAGAGATGCAGTTGAGGTGCTGTGGTCAACAAGCCTTGGTCAGTGATGTGGTTGACAAGGTGCAGTCAGAGCCATGGTCGAAGGAGCAGTGTGTTGTAGCAAACGTGTGCGTCCTATCACTGTAGCAGTCGATGGTCGCTGTAGCAGATGTGTGCACTGGTTGTTGTTGAAGGCCTAGTTGACGCCGTGGTCAAAGCCACGGTCGAAGACATGGTCAATGTGTGGTCGAATCCACGGTCGCAGCTATAGTAAGACGATCAGTGCTCGAAGATCTGTGTGGTTGGTTAAGGTTAATTGCCTTCACATGTCCTCAAACTGAAGGTCAATTTCCCTGTAATTTTGCTAAGGAATCTAGATCCAGCTAATGGGTTGTGTAACAGGACAAGGTTGGTAGTCCAGGCCTTCCAAAGGAATACAATAGATGCTAAAATTGTGTTGGGGTAACATGCTGGAAAGAGGGTTTTTCTGCCTCTCATACCTTTGTGCCCATCTGATGATGAAATGTTCCTATTTAAGTTCAAGAGGAAGCAATTTCTTGTTAGGCTAAGCTTTTCAATGAACACCAACAAGGCATAGGGGCAAACAATCCCAAATGTAGGTGTCTATCTCCCCGATCTGGTTTTCTCACATGGACAACTATATGTTGCTTTGTCATGAGCTACTGCTAGGAGCAATATCAGAATACTTGTTACGCCAAGAAAGGATGGTAGCTTTAATTCTACTGGTACATTTACCAAAAATATTGTCTACAAAGATATCCTTACGTCCTAGATGTCTTATGTATTTAATTTTTGATCATGTTGCACAAGAAACAATATCAGCTACTAAACATGAACATTTATTTCCAATTTAATTTATTTGAGTTTGTACATGTGTGCTTTGCTTAATACATATTTTTCGAAAGATAAAATTGATGTTCAATGTTTAGTTTGGGATCATCGTTTGATAATGTGAATCACCATCAGTTGGTACTCCATGCAATGCACAGGCATCTTACTAGTTAAAAATGAATTTAGTGTCGTGAGTACAATAAATTTAGCATGTATCAATTAAATTTGTATATTGCAGTTTAAATCAATTTGTTGCATATTTAAATACTTAATTAATTTTATTAATCACATACAAATTATAGGAGCTCATTAATAATTATTCTTGATTATTAGAGTAAATGAATTACCATCCAGAGATTTAAAATCTGTATGTGACTAATTAAAATTACATGCTATAATTAAAATTGAATGCAAGGATTTAATTAGCAATTGAGTTGTAAAAATTTGTAAATAACTAAATTAAAATTCAAGGATCGCATAGGGATGTTTTAATGTAATTTATTTAATTATTTATTTACATGTTATTTTTTTGGTATCGGTAAATTAAACCATAGCACGCATACTAATTCCAAGAGAGGAACCGGGATTGGAGGGTGACTTTTTTCTTTGTGACTTTGGGACCCAGAACTTTGATCTAAACTCAGACAAACATACCTTCGAGCATATGAATAGAATATATTTAGTGAAACAAGCATTCCCTATTAAATTACTGTCACCCTACATAAAAACAAAAATTATGTTTAAATCCGATGAATGACATGAGAAAGAAATGAAATATAGTCGACTAATGAAGCAGTTAACAAGCAAGAATAAATAAAGGGTGAGTAGAGGTTGCCTTGGCATGTGACAGTAAGGCAGGATTTGGGACCCTCTGCATATGGATAAAATATAATGATTTACAAACTGCACTCGTGTAATGACCGTATTGGTCTAGGGCTATAAACAAGCCGAGCTCAAGCGAGCCTAGCCTTCTAGGCTTGATCTTGGTAGAAGCTCGAACTGAGCTCGAGTTGAGCTTGAGTTGGGGTCTGAGCCTGGACCTAGGCTCGAGCTCAGCTCATTGAAGCTTGATAAAAATTAAAATAATTTATTATGCACTAATTTTTAACAATAAGAAAAGTTCGAGTTTGAGCTCGGCTCGAGTGAGCTTGATAGCAGTCAAAATAATTGAAACATACACTAATTTTCAATAATAAGAAAAGCTCGAGCTCGAGTTTGGCTCGGGTAAGCTCGGTAGAATAATTAACATGTATCAATATTTAAGCTCGAATCGAGGCTTGCAAACTATTAGAGCTCGGCTCGGTAAGGCTCGTGAGCTTGAGATCAAGCTCGAGTTTAGCTCGTTTAAAGTTTGAGCCAAGCTCGAGTAGCTCGCAAGCGTCGAGCTTTTTTTACAGCCCTATATTGGTCATATCAACCATTATTCCATCTGAGGATGGGTAGAATCAACAACTCTATCAAAGATATTATTATCTCTACATGGGTAAGTAGTATAACTAGGTGGAGGAACCCAGAATTGGTATAAAGCCTAGAAGTGGGGGATCCAAAGAGGAGGAACCCAGAACTAGTATAGAGCTCAGAAATAGGGGATCTAGGGCGGTATATTGCGTAGTGGACTGTTGGGTAAATGTTAGACCGCCCCAACCAACAACTATGTCAAGGTTGTGGGCATCGGGTGAGGGTGAGAAACCACCCCGGGTCATCGGTTAGGAATAGTTGGGTGGAGATATAATTGACTGAGATAGAAGTAAAAGTTCTGTACTCTGATTTGGGCATTGCATCTAAGGAAATGCGAAGATTTATTCCTACAAGAATTAGAGTGACTATGGGTAAAGTGGTACCAGCTTGCGTAATGTTATATAAATCATAAATGTATGCCTATCTCCTAGATTGGAGGCTACGGAAACCAATGGAAGTTTTAGCTATTTATACGAGTGTTCAATAGTTTTCTAAAGTTAATAATCCAAAATTCTTCATGTTGTAGGGGTGGCCCCCACCTAAGCCCAGCTGGCCTGCTAGAGAGTTGTAAGGCCCAAAATGGGATATGTGTAATGACATAAGTGCCCTGAGAGGGATACTCAAATGTAAGGGTATTGCTGTAAAAATACTCCCCATGTGGACATATATATATGTGGTATCAGCCATGGGGAAACCCTAAGCACTTGCTCACCTAACTCTCCACTGTCATACTCTCTCTCTCTCTGTTTAGTCTGTAGCCACAACACTTCACAACCTAAAAACATTTATTTTCTATATGGCGTAAGAATGAGATTCAACATGAGAATTGAGTTGTTGTCAGAAATGTAGTTTGTGAGCATACAATGCATATTTGTTATAGAAGCTTGCTAAGTACTTCGTACTCATCCTTGCTATTATTTTCTTTTGTTTAGAGGATAGTCAGCTTGGATCCACACTTGGAGTGGATGAGGCCTACTTAGATGAGCCCTACTCTGTGTGGGAGGGAGATTGTGTTGAAACCGAGTCGTATGAGGTTGACCCCTTATACGAGACCTAGGACGACTAGGGCTTTAGGAGCAATACGATCTGAGCCCCCAGGGTATCTATAATATTAATGTGTCATATTTATATTAACTACTTCTTGTATAATTAGATTCTAACTAGACTGTACTTTTAATATTGTAATGATTTAGCTAGAATGGTTTGTATCAGACTTTAGCCTTATGTGCCTACTTTTAGGTAATATGATGTATTGTCTCTAATTATTGTTCTGTTACAACACTCTAATGGGTTTATTATTCATTACAGTGGTGTTCTACCGGCTAAAACAAATAAGAATTCGTTGACTAGTGTTTTTACCCTTGGTAAACATATAGGCCATGATAGAAAACAATAATGAATAATACTACAATAGTAACACTTACACAAGGATTTTGCTCATGATATATGGTTGTCAGTTTCTCCCGTGAACCAGCCAAAGCAGACTCTATCCCATCCAATGATCGTATTTGGTTGTCATTCAACCACAAGTCCTCTAACCTACATAGCAAGTTAGCATGGTAACGGAAGAGCCAAAACCAACAATTTTACCCAACTATTTATGCAGTCAGAATATTTGCATCTTCTTGCACTTATTTTGGTGCCCTAAGGATGATAAACTATCAATCACATAGTATCATGTTACCTAATTAAGGTTTCAATATCTTCAATAGCGGTTAGCTTGTTAATTAGATGAAACATCTAAAACACAAAGGTTCTACAAGATAGAGAGGCCTTCCATCTTTTGGATTCCATTATGGCTGAGGTATAGCTCCTCTAGCGCAATGCATTCCTAAATTAAAGAACAATAGATAGATCAACAAGTGGCAATTAGACCAGGAAAAGTAGGGGAACTGTGAAAGTTATGACATAATACATGAAACCCATTCATTGAAGTCAATCTGTTGCTTTGCAAACTTATTTTTTGATTGATTTCAAACCACATAAGTTGATTGTATGAATTCGGTTCCTTCCCAGCCATAGCTCTTGCAATTTGTCAAGGTCTCGAGATTTTCCATCACCTAAAATGCGTTGGAACATGTAAAAATGCAGGAGGCTATAAGGTCTAGGATATAAACAAGCTTTGTACTACAATATGCATCATCTGATATGGTTAAGTTCACTAGCCAGAGGAAGTAACTTCTAGCGAACACCAACATGTTTAAAAATAAAGTCCAAAATGCTCACCCTTAATCTATTGATATTAAGTTCAAGGATTTTCTAATGCATAAAAGTGTTCAAGTTCTTCCATCGTTGTAATTTTCATTCTTTGAAACATAGATTTCTTTCAATGTGCTGGAAACCATGGATAGCCCATTTAATAAAGATATCTCATTGAAAGATGCATCAAACACCACGTATGGCATCAGGAATCTTTGTAAGCTTGTTATCCCTAAGGACCAACTCCTGAAATAGGGAATAATTCTTAGATAGCATTACAAAATTATTTATCTATTTCTATAGTATGGGGGCAAGGCAAAATGTAGTAAAGCAAATTACTTTGTTAGAACACATGGATAATTCAACTTTCACTAAAATTAGAGCAGTTGCACAAAATTTCAAGAGTAAAACTGAAAATGAACTTTGAAGCCAATGTGCATGTATTTAATTTAGCACAACATGCTACAGTGATCTCAAGCTCGCTCGAGGATAAAGGGGTGTCCCAACTCTGATCGTGGTAACCCCTTAGTTCAATGGTTAAAGACTTATGCCAATCTCTCCAACAAAACTTCTCTACAACCAAATGTATTGGGACATCTTACTTCTAGCATTATAAATATAGTGCTACAATGCCTCCAACTGATAATATGCCCACCAAATTATCATAAAAATATTATGGAAAAATTTGTCTTCATACCTTCGAGTAGACTTTCATGAAGTGTGCTATACCAAAATTTAGTTTCTTTAGGGTTTAAACTTCATGTTAGAATATCTTGTATTGTGAGGATAAATGTAATGTCATGCAATATCTATTTTAAATATTACAATTGTATGCATAGATGCAGTTATAGGCTTATAGCTGCTAGTTCTTCTACTAGTTGAAGCAAAGCTGAAAATATTAGGATCTATCGATGTTTTAGTATCGCTTTGACGTATGATTTCTTGGATTCGGGGGATCTCTTGTAACGACCTGGCTACGATCACATAGAGAAAAGACACAGGGATTTTTATACAGGTTCAGGCTTTCTCATGGGAGAATAACAATTTTACTCCTATGTGGCTATTGCTCAATGAAGTGATTACAATCGAGAGAGGAATGTGAAATGTCTTACTCTATTTCTATTCTCCCTTAGGTCTCTTGGATCTATCAGATCTCCTCCTTCTTGACGTCAATCTTTAAATAGGTTGCAAAGCGGTGGCAGTTGTTCCACGCCAAGTTCTTGACGACATTTCAAATGATAACCATCTGACAGGAGTTATTGTCAGAAAGATGTGGTATCTCACTCATTGTGCAGCGATTATTGTCAAAGAAAGGTTATGTGTAGTTATTCTAGAGAATAAATGCGCATGCTAACTGCCTCGTTAGACAGATCCACGATGTAATGGGTTGTTGTAGATAGGTCAGTTGAAGTTTGACTTAATAGTAGGAGGATCCGTGACCGGGATAACTTATGACTATGTCATGATCATAGATGAGCTTGCGATTATGAAGTGGTCATAGAAAAGCTTACAACTAAGGATCGGTTGTAGAAGTGCTTACGACTAAGCAGTGGTCGTAGAAGAGCTTACAATCACCCTATGAGATCTCTATTTTATAGATAAAGGGTATCCTCAAGGAGTATAATGATGTAAGAATATCATTTCGGGTGGAATTGGTGAACTTGGTTCCCAATTTGATCACCATGTTGAGTGTGTTTGTGTACCTGTGCCATGCCTAATTGGGTATTCCTCTAGATCTAGAGCTCTTTAGGTACTACTATGAGGTGAGCAAACAAACTGGAATTGCCTAAAGCTGTGGTCTGAAGCTCCACGATGGCAAGGCAGAGTAGTATATCCAAATGTTTTCTTGGTCGTCTTGTTCAAATTGGAAAAAGAGATGGTTCTACTAGGAGACGACTAGTGAAGACAACCTTTGTTTTGTGGGGGAAGGCTGTCAAGAAGAACTCTTCCTGAACTCGATCCCCAAGGACCTTACTCGAATAGCCCTCTACATCCATGCCATTAAGGAACTAAGGAAAAAGGGGCTTACCAGTTGGATGTGGTGAAGGACTTCATCACTCGTCATATTAGCCCTCTAAAGAAATGAGCACACCCAATGTGGATGTACTAAGGGGCCAAGGATATGATTAGGGACTATGAGGATGGTAAGTAACAATCAAACTTGTTCTCTTAGTTAGACTTTGAATTTTGAGTTCTAGTTACTGACCACTTTTATCTGTCTATGCACATCTTACTTTGGTAGAGATTGACTCCCAAGTTAAAGTTATCCATGAGAAGGCTCCAACACTTGACATGGAGGCTCCTCGTATTTTGGTGGATGTATCCACTGAAGAAAGGGAAGAACACCTAAAGATAACTTAAGATTGATCTCATCTTTAGGATTTTGTAGTCATATCGAACGACTAAATAGTGTTCTTCTTTCTTAAAGAAAGTAGGCATGGAAAACCGTCAAGATGACCAAAAGGTTGAATTAATGGTTATCGGAAAAGAAATGGAGAAGATTAAATCTCCTCTGACCAAGAGGCGTCGACATGAAATAAAATTATGTTCGCTTCAGTTACGCTACATCTTTAAACACTACGCAGTGCCAGTAGTAATACAAGGTGGAGTAAAACAATAAATTCGCTTCGTTTATGTACATACATGTGCTTGATATTCACGAGCACTATGAAATAATGTAGCTACGACCATATCCAAAATCCCAAAGCTACAACTATCTCCAAAATACTGTAGCTATGACTATTTCAAAATATTGTAGTTATGACCATCTCCAAAACCCGGTGACTACGACTATCTCCAAACATTGTAGCTCTGACCATATCCAAGATCCTGAATCTATGACCATCTGCAAATTCGGTAGCTCTGACCATCAACGGCTACGACCATCAAACCGAGTAAACACCCATCAGTGGTGACAAGATTGAAGACCATGTTCTTTACATTTTGTATTTGTCATATGTTGTATTTTGTTATAATGTGTATGTTAGAATTCTTAATTAGGGATTTTCTCACAAAGAGATATAATTAAAAGAATTTTTATGTAAATGTATTAATTCTGGAAGTAATGGACCTGCAATACCTGATTCCTTTATCTCATTTCCAATTAAATGTAACCAACTTGTCTCTAATGACGCAGAGACAGGTTGCTGCCCATTTTCCCATCATCATAAATACCCTCGCCACCCCTCGGTATTTGCATCTTCTGAGCCCCATTGTTCCACTGTCATCTGCCATGCTCCTTGTCAAGCTCGCCATCGATTTCCTTGTCGTCGATGAGTCATCTTGCGATGTCAGCTACCTTTGCCTTTGCTCGAGCTGTCCGCACCCCCTCACCTTAGTCATCGCCATCCGCTGTGTGTTGCACCACCTCGCCCTGAGACGCCGTCGCCCACCGCACGCGCCGTGTGCCGCCTTGTTCTCCCGCTGACTGACATCAACGCTGACATCACCGTGCACCCATGCTAGCCACGCCTCTTCATCTTTTGATAGACTGAGTCCATGGTGCGTCATCTCACTGACAAGCCTGGCCCGCACATTAGGTATACTATTCCGTGAACCCGTAGACCATGCCTAGTTAGCACATATGTCACCGAGTCATGTAGGATGCCACATCAGCCCTAGTCTAATGTGTCACGCCACGTGTCAGCCATGTTAGCACCTAAGCCGTTCCCCATGCCACGTGGTAGTGCCATGTCATCTGCCATGTGTTCTACCATGTAAGCCCAGAGGCCCAGTTAGCCTACCATGTCAGTGATGATGTCATAATTCCTACTTTTCTTTAGAAAAATAATTCAACTAAAAAATAAATTTGATGCTGACATCATAATTATGATTTTCCTTGAGAAAAATAATTCCAGTAAATCTTGTTTTCCTTTTTCTTCAGATTTAAATCTTTCGAGAGCCCATTCTTCTCCGTCCTATCTCTAATTGACCCGATTCTTTTTCCTAAATTTATCTAAAATTGAGCTCTATTTTTTGGTTCTTGTTTTGAAGTTTTTGAAGTTCATTTGAATTTTTTGATTTTATTTGTGCCTCGTTCATTTTCTCTCTCATTACATAATGTCTTCGAAGGAGCTGAAGCAGGATCTGAAGATCATTTGTACCTAGTGGCTGTCGTCCAACTTGATTAATTCCACCTTGAAAATTTAAATGCTATGACTCCATTGTCACCATAGAATGGGTATTTATATAGTGATGCAGTACTAGTTGTCACATGGGTTGTATGTCTAGTATGCTTAGCTATGCTTGTAGTACGTTAGGCTCATTATCATATTTAATTACTTAATTAATTTTGACTTAATGAGATATTGAATCGTGGTGGTTGGCCACAATTATAAAATTTGAGTACCATGATATGGGTAATGTCATTAGTGTTGGTTACACAAAATAGTTTTTACCTGGGCGAATGATCATGCAATAAAGGGGGAGGTATGGTTATCATTTCGTTGGATGTAGATGTTTTGCCTGGGTAATGTCTAAGGACTTAACCTTGTACGCCATTGATATGAGCCTTGTCTACAACCATATGTCCAGTATGGGATAGACCTAACTAATTAATTTATGACGTTTCAATGTTGGTTTCGCCATCAATATGTCAGAGGGTATCAGTTAGGCATTTCCATGCGGAATAAGAGGGATTTGTTCGACTAGATGGTTAGCCTACTCGATCGTGAAATCTTAGTGGGCAAACTGAGTTAGAATGGAACTTTGTAATAGCCTTGTTATGATCTTCTTGGTCAGCATGCCCAAGGAAGCGTGTTGCTCTAGTGTCATCATGAGATGATCATATCGTGTGGGTAAAGTTGTGGAACCTCTACAGAGTGTAAAGCTATTCAAATAGTTATATCCTCGGCTATGGACAATGCTCAATTATTTCACACAAGGGGTAGATATTTCATAAAAACTTGGTTGGGATAAGTATGAGAAGTGAATGGTTAGTTCATTGGTGGTTCATTGCAAGAATGGTTAGTTCATGGGCGGCTCATTGGGTGAATGGTGAGTTCAATTATGGTTTAATCAATTCCTTTGATTATTTATTTATTATCATTTTCAATGTTTGCTTTCAATTTATTTATTGTATTTACTTTAAATTATTGCTTTCTGCAAAGTAACCTTCCAGCTATCATTTGGTAAGCCTTGCATATTATATTGCACTTTTGTTACAAATGACTTGCTAAGTACTCTATGTACTCACGGCTATATCCATAGTTGCTCAGTTGAAGAAGAACCATACCAGCCAGAGGTATGTGAAGGAGGGTACTTCAATGACTTCTTGGAATAGGACTTCGCTCCTTAGTCAATTGCCTATAGGCATGTCAAATGGCCACTTCATTTCATTGTATTTCCGCAGCTAGTTCTGTTAAGCCCTTTTGACTATTAAAGTGTAACTTGGCCATAAGGTCTTAACTCTGATAATTAATTAATATTTGAGTCTTTCTTGGATTAATCGTGAATATGGTTGATATTCCATCTATGTTTCTACTGTGTGCATTAGCGTAATTCTAGACTAGTGCAGTATACACCGAGAGTTGGTGATTGTTGAGAGAGATATGCGCTACAACAAAAAAAATGACAGGTAAGGATTGAATGCCTCTTAGAAAGGTTTTGTTTTTTCACATTGGATTAGTGATAGGGCAGAGTTGAGTAGAGGGCATAACTTACGAGAATCGAAGAACACTCGATTGAGCAATACATCTTGCAAGAAGTAGTGGTTTGAGTACATGCATGCTGCAAACACTATGGGTCTGTTATTTAACTACATGATGTATGTTCATGTCAGGTCATATGTGACCTTCAAGGAAGGTCAAAGAGAGTACCGCAAGGGGAGAACTCTGGACTGGGTGGCAAATTCAATTACATTCTCAATTTCAGATCTAGTAACAAAGGTAAAGGAGTATTTTTTGTGGGATTAAGATCAAGATGCTACCTTTTGGTATTATAGCAATGATTAGGACATCATGGTGAGATTGCTCAGTGATGGCCAGTTACTTCAATTGTTTACACAAAGTAGAAGGACAAGGGTTGTGAATTTGTTCATGACAGTTGACAAATGTGACTTATTCACTAAAGAGAAATAGAGAGAAATGAGAGGAGAGAATGAGAGCCATAGACCTCCGGATAGTTACAAAGAGAAAGAGAGAGAGTTTGAGAGCCACAAAGAGAAAGAGAGAGCTTCAGAGCCACAAAGAGAATGTGCAGTTTGGAACAGCCTATATTGGTGCATACACCATTGTGGAGGCAGGGGCAGAACTAGTGTCGGGCCAAGCCACGGGCTAGGTGGGGCGAAATCTAGATGAGCTTTTCACTGACATGGCTAGGCTAGAGAAATCTACATGGGCTTTGAATCTCAGGCCTCGGGCTACAGCCTAGGTAGCATGAGGCCTGGTTCCGCCACTATGTGGAGGATATGGAGTATCAAAACAATGCTCCTAGAGTTCAAGAGAGGGTAGGGCCATGCTGATGACTATCCAATTGGGGTCAATGAAGAATGGAGGTACTTTTTTGCAGAAGAATAAGCACACCCGCAGTAGGATGTTGGGCAATAACATGATACTTCCCAAGAGAAGGATGCTGGCCAACAGGAGGAGCTTGTCCCAGATTATGACCCACACTCTGTACTGAACGATGAAGAATTGGTTGATAGTACATATGTAACCTTTACTGTACATGACAGAGATAGCCTTTCCATGCATGTTGAAGCAACATTTGTTTATAAGAGTGCTTTTCTGCTGACTTTGAGTCAATACACAATAAAGAGAGAGTTTGACATAGCCTTGACTCATAGTGACAAGGAGAGATACAGAGCGAAGTGTGCCTAGAAAGGTTGTAGTTGGAAAATATATGCCAAAAAATTATGGTAGACCAACATTCATGGTATATGCCCCTAGGATGTTAAATTTTCTATGTTAATTATTGTTCTATAGATGAGTATTGTCTGACATTTGAAAAAATTATACGTTAGAAAGATAGGCTAAAGCATGAGTGTCTTACAACTAGCAAGATCAAAGGCAACCAGACAAGTATAGAGTAGATAGTAGATAGGGGAAAGGACATATTGAGGGAGAGTCCCTATGTTTGAGCAAAGAAGCTACAATTGAGGATGCAATTTCAGTTCAATATAGATCTATCTTAAAACAAGATATGGGAAAGAAGGAGGAGTGCTTTGAATGCTTTGCATGGCACGTGGGAGGATAGCTTCAAGATGCTTTAGAGGTTCAAGGTAGAGATTAAGCAAAAATGCCCTGGTAGTGTGGTGGAGGTTGATTGCAAGAGGATTAAGGGTGATGTTCATTTTACTAAGATGTTTGTGGCATTGAGACATTGTATGGATGGGTTTCTGCTGGGTTGCAGGCCATATCTAGGAGTTGACTCAACCCACCTAATAGGAAAGGGGAACAGACAACTAGCAATAGCCACAAGAATTGATGGGCACAACTAGATGTTCCCTGTTGCCTGGGTGTGTTTGACAAAGAAACAAATGGTAACTAGGAGTGGTTCATGACAAACCTTAAAAGGGCTATTGGGATTCCTCCTAGTTTGACTATCCACATAGATGGCTACAAGGGGCTGGAATCTACTCTCTCTCAAAGTTCTCAACAATGGTGTAAACACTGAGAGTATATGAGACATCTTATGGGCAACTTTAGAAAGAAGTTCAGGGGTAAGGTACTTAAGTACATATGGCCAGCATCTTGGACTAACTCACAAAGGAAACAACATCAAACCATGGAGAAGATTCATGAATGTTGTCGATAAGCATTGATCCATCTCGACAAAATACCACCCACACCTTTGGACAAGAGCAAGATTCTCCACCTTGTGTAAGATATACTATGTCAACAACAACATTGCTGAGTGCTTCAATAATTGGATCAAAGACATAAAAGACCTTCCCTTTGTTGATCTCATGACAAATTGAGAGAGATGGTAATGGAAAAGCTATACACAAGGAGCAAGATAGTTGAAAAATGCAAGGGAATATCTTGCCTAGTGTGGTTATGGAGTTGAACCATAAGAGAAGGGGCTTGAACTATACCATAAAAAGTGGTTTGTTTAAGGCTAAAGTTTCAGGGCTAGACTTAGACAGGGAAGAGTGGAGGTATGCGGTAGAGCTAGACAAATGGGAGTGTTCATGTGGGATGTGGCAAGTATTTGGGAAACCATGCACTCATGCCATAGCTTTCATTTGCACTTTAGGCAAGTCAAATTGGAGGACTACATAGATGACTACTACACAGTTGCCAAGTTCAAAAAGGCTTATCAATTTGGGATCCCACCAATAGGTGACAAGTCACAATGGCCACCTATTCGAGATGCACTTTCATATGCTACCACCTACTGGTTAAGACTGTAAGAAGACCAAGAAAGAAGAGAATCAAGCCTGCTAGTGAAGGTTGGGGGGGGGGCAAGCGGACCATACCAATGCAAAAGATGTTTCCAATTTGGTCACACTGAGAAAGGATGTAGTCTGCTGCTAACACTATAGGACGGGGAAGGCGATGAACCACTACCTCCACCAAAAACAGCAAAAAGGTATGCTTTTGATTTCCTACAATGTGTTGAATTGAATACTCTTATCTATTTGGATGTTTCATGTTGGTAGGAAGAGATCAACTACCAATCATGCCACATATGGAGATCTACAAGCATCAAAGAGCACCAAGAGGTACATAGCTCAAATTTGTTGTCATACATGCTTCCATTTCAGAAATCATGACTTGGTGGTGTTACATATGATTTATTTGTAGGAAGGAAAAAACTGCTAAAAAGTAAGCCAAGAAGCAGCCTAGATACCACCAAGGTCACTCCAACAAGGAGGGTAACACATACTTCATCACCATCTCAAAGTAGCCTAGGTGTTGTGACAAGGAGGAGAGCAGCAGAAACACTCACAAAGACACCTGGTAGCATAAAGAGATCCAGGATCAATGTGTGGCTACTTTCATTCCCCAACTTTATGATTTCTACTACAACTTACACACCTACAAGATGTATGAACCTATGTGATGTATGGACATATATGTGATGCTTATGTATGGATATCTATGTGATGCATCTATTAAACCATTGTGGTGTTATTCTAGAAATATTATCAAAATTATGGTGCTGTCTTGGTACATAACATTCCATAATGTGATATCAAGCCGGCTCGGCTCGACTCGGCTCGGCTCGTGAAGGCTCGTTAGAGAGGAGGCTCGGCTCGGCTCATTAAACTAACGAGCTAAAAGTGAAGCTCGGCTCGGCTCGGCTCGTTAGGCTCGTTAGGTAGAATATGCAAATTGACTTTTCTGAAAAGCTCGAGCTCGGCTCGTTAGGCTCGTTAGGTAGAATATGCAAATTGACTTTTCTGAAAAGCTCGAGCTTGGCTCGTTAGGTGGAATATGCAAATTGACTTTTCTGAAAAGCTCGAGCTCGACTCGTTAGGCTCGTTTTGACTTTTGAGTGTCTTTAACCTTTTTTATGTTTTAGATTTGTTTTTCTGAATGATAGGTTCTATGGTTTCTTTTCCATACGTGAAATTAACATAGAAAAGAGTAACGTGTACTTTAATAATACCTCTCAGTGGCAAAAGAGGTGCGAAAATTGATATGCATACATACATACTACTACTGCCGTACTGAGCCGGAGACGCTGTCGAGCTGGGCCGACCGAGCCTATCGAGCCTAGCGAGCGGCTTGCGAGCCGGCTCGGCTCGGCTCGTTAATAGACCGAGCTAAAACCTTGGCTCGTCTCGGCTCGTTTGTACCACGAGCTGAGCCGAGCCTTCAATGAGCCGAGCTAGCTCACGAGCCTCGAGTTTTTTTCCACCCCTAGTTGGTACATGCACAACCTGCACAAAACAAACAAAAATTTGGAGATTGCACAACTTGACACTATTCCATTCATTCCACACCCATTCGATAAGTTGGAGATTGCACAAAAACAAAATTAGAGGAGGACCTGACATTGTTCATTCATCTAGATTGCAAATAATATTACAGTAGTACATATATTACAACTTATTTGCTATTTTTGGTAGCTAACATGCCTACAAACACACAAAGCATCACAACAAACATTAGGCTTCAACACCTCCTAAAATTTTCATCCAAGGCCAACCTTGCCTCTGCATTGAAATCCCCTATCCCTTATGATGAAATTGAAAAGGGGCAGCTGAAGGATGCTCCTCCAAGAAAGGACAGTTGGAGGAGCATGGGGTGGTGGTGCTTGGAGCCGGTGGACCTCAGAGGAGGGGCAACAGGAAGCACAAAGGAGGGGGCGATGTGAGGTGTGGAGGAGGGCGATGGTACACTAGGAGATAGCTTGGAGAATAGAGAGAGGAGAAGTGGGTCTGGACCAGTGAGGAAGGTCTGGTCAAACCAAATAGCGATGGGAAGTGGGTCTGGCCAAACCAAGTAGCAAGGGGAAGTGGGTCAACATTTCAATTCTGTGACAGAGTGGTATATTGTTGAAATTTGGGTGGTATTAAAGTGAACTGAAATTTTATGGTGGTAGATTTCATATGTGGGTACATTTCGATGGCGTATACCTAATTTTCTCTCAAAAAATTCTTCCAAAAGTACCTAAAACCTTTCCAACTCACCATTTTCGAATCCCCTTTGGAACAAGCTTGTTGTCTTTTCAAAGGTCATAACTTTCTTGTCCAAAGTCCAATTTAGACAAATGAGTAGTCGATTTTGTATCCCTCGATGATACCCACAACTTGTAGAAATGATGTTTTTGATTTGGATCCATATAGATGCTGAAAAGTTCATCCAAAGTTCTAGATAGTGTTTTTGGCACCCATTGTTTGTACAGTTTCACCCAAACTTGACTCCCATCTTCACATTTACTCTTGAGAGTTGAAAACCATCTTTATTATGTATAAAAATGAATAAGTACTAACAAAAATGATTTTTGATGAATTATGCAATGTTTTATGTGATTGGAAATAAATATTGAGTGTTTTTTCTTTTGCAAAAGTGGTACATGAAACATGTGATGGTGCTCTCTAGGAGTGCATAAGAGATATGATAAGAATTAGAACACGGTTCTATTGGTCCTATTTATTTTTCATGCTATATCTTTACTAATATAAAATATGAGTTTGTCTGTTCACCTTCCTCTCCACATGTGCAACCCCCTCCTCCTGCCACCTCCTTCCCCATGCACAGACTTTGCCTAACCGGTGGCCCTCCTAACGCTCGAACCTGCGTGTCATTGTGTAGCCCTCCCACAAGCACAACGCCTCCTCTCGTACATCACGCTCCCACCTCCATCGACACCATGTGGTCACCCTGTCTTTCTCCCTCCTCCCCTCCTCCCTTGGCGCCCCCATCCCATGCCATCCCCTCCCCTTTAGATTCGGCGTCGGTTGGCTAGCCCCCTCGGCCTGTGCTCCAGTTGCACCCCTGCTACACATTGCCTCCTCACCTAGCCCCTCCACAGCTCCCTCCACCGCTCGCATCAGCAGTGCTCCCTCTCACCTAGATTTAGTGCCAGTTGGACTCCCTGCTCCGCATCCACTCCTCTCGGTCCCCTCCTACCAACCACCTCACTGGTGCTCCACTGAAACCATGTGACCGCCCTCCACCCCAAGCGCCCTCCTATCCCGCCCCTCTCCTCTAGACCCGATGTCGGCTATGCTCCAATCGTACCCCCCGCTCCACAATGCCACCTCACCTAGCCCTTCCACAACTCCCCCAACTGCCTGCATCGACAGCTTTCCCTCCTCCCCAAGATCCGGTG
Organism: Dendrocalamus latiflorus; assembly: GCA_017311315.1. Classification (NCBI taxonomy): domain Eukaryota; kingdom Viridiplantae; phylum Streptophyta; class Magnoliopsida; order Poales; family Poaceae; genus Dendrocalamus; species Dendrocalamus latiflorus. The sequence goes on along the minus strand of CM029666.1, from coordinate 20,852,061 downwards.
TAGGCTGGACACCCAGTTCCACATCCATATCCCTTGCTCCACACCGTCGCCTCACCTGGCCTCTCCGCAGCTCCCTCTACCACCCGTATCAGTAGCTCTCCCCTCCTCCAGATCTGGTGACGACCGAACTCCTGGCTCCCCATCTACTCCTCTCTCGGCCCCTACACCACGATGGCACCACCATACCACACCCTTAGGAATTCCCTCAACTGCTTACCTCACTCTAGTCCACATCCCAACCGATTAACCAATCAGAGCAACCCTCTACCATAGCCTCCCCTAATCCTCTCCCTGACTCCCTCCTCCATCACCTTCTCTAACGCCCATCCCGATCCACGTCAAGTGGCACTAGGCATCGAAGCACGAAGCAAGAGAGGAGGCGATAGTAATGAATTCAGTCGAGGTGGGTGGCGATGGCATTGTAGGCATCGAGGAGTGCAATGCCAGCATCGAGGTACGATGCCACCGCATGATTCGTTGTGCCAACACTGACCTCCTCATCCATCTATTGCATCCAAGCATGACGACAGCCTCGGGTGAGCGTGGCAACCGCGACCTCAGGTAAGATGGCTCAACAGCAAGGCTTGGAATCCATCCCTCTGTGCTCACCGACAAGAGGGAATAAGACAGAGAAGTTGCAACGGCACCGAAATCAGACAAGACAAGGGTGACAACCATTGTCTTTCACCGCAGCCCCTCTAGGTACCCACTCTAAACTAACACCTTTCCATCTACCCATCCACATGTAATAGATGTAGCATCCTGAGCTCTCCCACTGCTTCCGAGTTATGACTAATCCCTTGTGAATTTCATGGTCTCAAGGAGTTGGAGTAGTGCGTGGTGGTTTCGCGGTGTGCTACATGTGTCAAAGGCATGTGAGTTTGTCTGCCGCATCGATCCACTAGTGAAAGATCAAGCTCCATTTAAGTTGGTTTTGGTGTTAATGACAAATGCCATTATGACATTGTGATATTAATGACATATACTTTACAATGTTTTGGTGAAAATGATAAATGAATTTATGAGACTAATATGTTTATTTGAGTTTATCTTTGGTTAGTCTCATTTGGATGAAAAGGTGAAATCAAAGAGGTATGCATTCGAAATCGCTTTCTCATTTACAAATGCATTCCTTAGATCCAAAATATAGATTGAACTCCTCAATTAGTCTAAAATGAATATGTGCATATGTCTTCACTATATACACTTGTATGCACACATTTAGGGGGAGCTCTCTATATATTTTGGAGTTTCATAAGTATTGATCCATGCTTCTTTCATATGCATATTTGGGATCTTTACTTTGAAATACATACTTGAGTATATATAGCTTGTGCAATATATATATACTCATGTGCAATCGGGTTGTCATCTAACTTCTCCATTATGTGTTAATGGTTGGATGCCTAATGACAACCGGATAAGTAAGCTTTGTTTAAAGCTTATCTCAGAGTATACATTTGTTGTGTACATATTGTATACTCGCAAATCAATTTCATATCTCATCATTTGTTGAGATTGTCATGAATTACCAAAATGGTGAAGTTTAGTAATCGATGACAATTATTTTGTGGACTAACATTTTCCATGAGTTGGATGAATAGGTTAGGTTCCACAAATAAAGATGATTTGGGATGACTTCATGAGTTGAAGGTCATCAAGTCAAAGTTGATGAAGAAGAGGTAGCTTCATTTGTTGAAGGCTATCAAGACAAAGGCTTCATGTGTTGAAGGCCATCGAGAAGAAGATGCTTCATGTGTTGAAGCATGTCAAAGATTGATCATGTGTTGATCAAGTAAAGACCATCATGAGTTGATGGTGTTGATGAAAAGAAAGCATCATGAGTTGATGCCTATCAAGACGATGACCCAAGGCAAAGGTATGACTAGCTAGGGCTAAGGATGCGTTCCTAGTCTTTTACCGGTCTTGGTGTTTGGTTGGAAGACCGGATTGCTAGTGTAGGTTGCCGTACTATTAAGAGGGGTCATGTCTAGTAGTTTGAGTCTCATCATGTGTTGATAGCTCAAACCTCACTTGCTCTAGCTCATCTTGACATGATGCTTGCATTTGCGAATGTGTTTTGCAAATGGTCGAAGCTCATGTATTGAACTCTAGTAACATGGGACTATGCATTGCAAATGTGTTTTGCAAGTGCTCGAAGTCCATATTTCCATTCCTTGTGTATGAGGCTTATATTTGCGAATGTGTTTTGCAAATAGTTGTAGCTCATATTTAATCTTTGTGTCATGATTTCAAAAGTGTGCAAATATATTTTGCAACTTGTTGGAAATCATGTTGTGATCCTTGTGGTATGTGACTCAGGTTTGCGAATGTGTTTTGCAAATGTGAGAAGTTCATGTACCTACTCCTTGTGACTCTTTGGATGTATTGTGTTTTCTGCATTGATCTAATGTGTTTGAGATCATGCAAATAGATGGGTTGTGTATCCCTCTCAATAAGCTTTCCATAGAGTCCAAAATCACTCAATTCCGACATCGGAGTCAAAAGTTATGACCGTTTAACTGAGTGTCGCCTGTGCTGAAAAAACCGAAAACGGAAGTACCGCAATTTGTACCGCGGTAGTTCCGCAAAAAACAGAAGTACCGCAATTTGCACTGCGGTAGTTCCGATTTTTGCGGTAGTTCCGTTTTTCTGGTAGTTCCGGTTTCCGAGCGGAACGTTTTTTTCCAGAGAGCGACTTTCTGAATGACTTAGCCTCGGGAAAAACAGAAGTACCGCGATTTGAACTGCGGTAGTTCCGTTTTCGCTGAAAAACGGCTAGTTTTCTGACCGTTAGCGAGGAAAGCGGAAGTACCGCGATTTGTACTGCGGTAGTTCCGTTTTTCCTGATTTTTTAGGGGTTTGGCTCCAACGGCTAGTTTTCTTGTGTGGGGTATAAATACCCCCTTGTGGCCGGTTGGAGAGGTTGTTGCTTCATTCATTTCTGTGTTCTTGAGCTAGAGTGAGGCTCTCCACTCAATTGTGCATGTGTTGCACTTTGTGAGAAGCGAGAGAGGTTCTAGAGTGCATGTGTTGCATCTAGAGGTGGACTTAGTGTCCAATTGAGCTTGTGCATTCGTTGCACGTGGTGAGAGTCAAGTGAGGGACTTGGCTTGTTACTCTTGGAGTTTGCCGACTCCTAGACGGCGTTGGAGGCGTCGTGCGCGGTGATCTTCTCAAGAAGGTTGTGAGAAGACCCGGCGAATTTGTGAAGGTCGGAGCTCACCTACCCGGAGCGGGAAAGAGCTACCACTAGTGGATACGAGGTGTTTCGGCTTAACTCGTGGAGCCGGTCCGATTTGTTCGGGCTAACCTCAACGTGGATTAGGGGAGACCGGCAAGTCTCCGAACACCACGGTAAAACATCATTGTGTCAATTGTGGTTTGTTTTCTTATGTTCCATTTATATTCAAGCAATTTACATTCATAGAATTAAATTGATTGCTTGTATATTTAGAATTGCAAACCTTGACCTAGGCTAGAACTATTAGTGCACTTAGGCAAATTTAATTGTTGTAGGCGCTATTTGAGCTAAACCAATTTGAATTTAGCTTCCGCATTGTATACTTGGTTTAGACAAATAGAAAAGGTTTTGAATTGCTAATATTAATTTGTAGAGAATTTTTAAACCGCCTATTCACCCCCCTCTAGTCGGCCTCCTCGATCTTACAACTAGTCATGATGGTATTATAATAGTGAAAGCCCTCACCTTTTCCTTTATTGCTTCATTTTGTTTTAATCCTAGATCGATTTTGAGTAATTTTCGTTGTCCAGATGGAGAGGACGATGCACAGAGTGATCAAGAGAACTAGGAGGATTACCACATCCACAAAGTATCCAAGAAAAACATAGAAGAAAGGCAAGGACAAGAATGGCAGCGTCAGGTTGGTTATGAATTAGGACTTAGTATGAACACTACATTAGTGTTTAGTCAAATTCTTGAAATATGAACATTGCTTTGTGTTTACATTGGAATTCAATAAAATTCTTGAATTGCAATTTAAGCTACATATATATTTAATTCATAACTATTTTTGTGTTTTAGAATATGTATTCAAGCCCCAACACTAATTGCAAACTTTTGCATGATTAATCATAATAGACTCTGTTCTTAACATATAGCTCACAGGAGTTGGTTGCAAATTTAATATAAGCTGTTGTTATGCGAGATCATCATGGCCATTTTATCGTTGGGTTAGCATAGTTTACTCATAATGTGGGTGACTCAGGGGTAACAAAACTTCTTACATGTCAGCATGCTATTGATCTTGCAGGAGGGCATTCGGAAGCTAGTCATAGAAACAGATTGCAGGGGTGCTGCCCTAAAACTACAATAATCAAGCATAGACAGATCCATTGGTGAGCCACTGGTGTTGGTCATCAATGATAGGCAAAAGTAAAAGCTGTATTATTCTATTGATCTACATGTCCTTACTGGACCTTTTGTTATGTTAATTACTTAGGAGATGCAGATATTCTTTGTTGTAGTAGTGACCTTCCACAATAGTCATGCATGTCACTTGGACTATTGGAGTTGCATGATGTTTCTAAAAGGAAAATCAGATTTGCACTAAATTTTTTCCCATCTTATCTATTTTGAGATGATGGAGTGCATAGTCACAAAAATGGGTTTTCAAGTACAGAAGAACAATGGCAAGTTTAGTGACCTCAGATGTGTAAGGACTATGAACTATCCCTGCCTTATTCATGCAGAACACATGATTGTGAGATTTATTTTGCCATGCCTTACAACTAAAATTAATCCTAGATTGCAAAGGGACCAAGGAATTTAAGAGGGTTTGGATCATTATTAATTTAATTTCTGGTGAGGTACTTATATTATATCATATATTCACAATGCATGTGATAAGATATGTTATTTTATATAATTATGCTTCCAAATAACAGTTTTCCTTAAGTTTCCTTAACATCCAGAGTTCCTATGTCATTCGCCATATTGGAGTTAAGTCTAATAGCTTTCCTTGATTACACAGAAGGAAATCTGAAATCAAGGGTTGTCTGTACTCTGTAGCATGTGCAACCTGTGGAGGAATTCTAAAGTGTTGCTGACTAATTTGCTGTTAATAGCATTTGCTTGGAACATGGGGTCCTAATTTGTTCAACGAATACTATGTGGACATCCCACTATTATTTGTACAACAAATAATTATTTATGTTTCTATGTTCTAAGTGTCTTATGTATTTTATTGGTCTGTATGAATATATATAATTCACTTGATATGTGTGTAAGAGAATCTAGATATTCATTGTACGATTTAGGATCACATTTGATTATATGCATCACCCTCTTTTGGGACTCCGTTGTAACGCATGGGCACCTTACTAGTAAGTTATAAGATGGGATAGTCTATTGAGCATCTATTACCGTTTTCCAGAAAATCGATGAGTGAAGCACACCAAACCAAAGGTGGAATGGAACACATGACTTTTTGCTCTAGTTTAGTCATACAATGGAACATTCTGAATGGAATAGAATATAATTGATAAGTATGATTTGGTTTAACTTTTTGAGAACTTTTGGGAGACAAGACATAAAAGATGTGGAGTTATGATGACTAATATTACCAAGACTAAGTCTTTTTTAAAACACAACAACAAAATAGGATTGCACAAACCCTTTGGTGGTGGGCAAATGGGTCATTTTCACTCTTTAAGCACTCAAACCCTAGATCTAATGGTAGTTATGCAATTAGTCTACTCACCAAGGGCAATCTTAGTGGCAACATCTGTAAATAGAGCAAACTTCAGTGGCAAATGTTATGGCAAAGTTGAAAATTTTCAAATCTTCGCGTGGCAAATTTTGCCGCGAGCTCACCCCAAGGGCCGAAACCCACTCCACCTGCCTCCCTTACTTGTGGGGTCCCTGCACTCTCCCTCTTCGTCGCCTCCGCCACCGAACGCTCCGTCGCCGCCGCAGCTAGGGTACGGGCTCGCCGAGCGATCTGGGATCGCACGCCGCCATCATCGTAACCCCGTTTCTTCTTCGACTCCACAAAGGAGGGACGCGGAGAGGGACTCCATTGTCTGCCGCGGGCGTCGCCGCGTCGGGCCGGCGCTACCGTCTCCCCGTGCCCCGGTTCGCCTCCACGCGGTCCACACGGTCTCTCTTAGCGTCCTGCCGCGGCCCACCGGTGCGGGGCCCACACGGTCTCCCGTCGGCCCTGCGTCCGTCCTTCACCATCCGGAGCTGACAATGGCACGCCCCTTGGTCCTCCCCCGCTCGGCGCTTTGAAGCTAGGTTTGTAAATCCTTCTTCAAACATCTGAATTTTAAGCTTGTCCATTGTAATGCTAACTGCTACAATTGTCAATTGTTAGGATTTTTGTCAAATGGAGAGATATTTTATGCCTATTGCGAAAGGTGATGTGGCTCGAAAGAGTTCACCAACTCAAGATAGTTGCAAACTTACATAAACAATCGTGTAATGATATTAATCTAGATGATACTGTTGTGACCTGGAGCTTCGGAAGCCAATTGAGGAGTTTGATGTTGATGTTTGAGATGATAGCTGGAGAGAATTGTTGTTGAGGTTTTCGTGTAAACCAATTGGCCACGGTCTTCCTTGCAAACACCACCTTTTTTGTTTGTCTATTTTGCAATTTGGGTTAGCGTTGCGCTCAAGTATTAATATCAGTTAGTGAATACTTTTGCTATGGTTTAATTCGATTGCAGTTTGACACTGGTTTTAGTTGGTCATATGTCAGCCATGGTCATCCTTCATTTCTGCCTTTTTGGCTCCACCACTTATTACCAGTTTCATGTTGTCTTCATTGGTGTTTTTTTGTTGTTGTGTGTGTGGAAGAAAATCAGGCATGCTGTGTATATATTGTTGAATTACAATATGTCCCATTTCTCCCATTGTCCCCTAACTGTCTTGCGACTCAGGTTGCTTCCACAAGAAGAATTGCTGCACTCAGAGGTCTGCACCAGGCACGTGATCCACATTGCTTCTGTGAGTGGTTTCCACACCAGCATTGAACACCTTTTTTCGATGTTATTCATGTTCCCTATTGTAGTAACGGTTATGCATGGTTCCTAATATCTTGTGATCCTGATTTCTAATAGCACCTTTTTGGTGGGCATTTTTGTTGAGTGCATTTGGTCTTTGTAAAAATATGCAGCAAACAGCATGTCATTACATCTATGTACAAATCTCATGTGGTTGGTTGTTGTGTAATGTAAGAATCTGGTTGTTAACTCTGTTTCCTGCCAAGTCCTACATGGGTTACAATCAGATGAATTCGACTTGTAAACTCATGTTGATATGGCAAGGGAATTTTTAAATATGTAATAATAGAATCATTGTGCTGATCATGCTGCTGTGTGTTGAATGGTCGTGTAGGATATTTTCGGGTAAATGGGTCTGATTGAGATTCTTCAAAGTGGGGATATGCCTGCATTTTGAATCTGATCAAAACTATTATTCGATTGCTCAAAACAAAGATATACCCATGGATGTTACGGCGTCACCTTGGCGTCGCGGCAGTGACGGGAGGACGCCATGGAGGTTCGCCGTGCCTTGGTTGCTCGACTTTGCTGCTCGGCAGCCCGACTTTGCCGCTTGGTTGCCCGAACAGGCTCCCCGCACCATTAGCCAATCAAAATCCAAGAAAAAACCAAGGCCAAGAATTCGATGGGGGAACTTACGGCATCTCTTGCGCTCCAAGGACCGAGCCAACCGCGAGCAGGAGACGAGGAGGGAAGAAGAAGGGTAAGGACAGTGCCGCCACCTTCGGGAGGGTTGGAGAGTGGCGGCGTTAGGGTTTTCGCGAGGAGTGGGAGGGAGGAGGCGTGTGGGAGAAGGGGGTTTATATGGCTCGTTCGAGTCGGGCATGGACTCGTCTTGGTTGGGCCTACTTACAGGCCCATAAAGCCCATGACGGAGCGTTACAAAAGCCCTAGGGTTCTCTCCCCCTGTAACGCTGCGCCGCTGCTGACGTTGTCATCTTCCCCGCGCTTCTCGAACCCCAGAGATCTGCCTTTGCTTCCTTCTGCCATGGCAAGCTTCCCCTTCCTCCGAGTTCTCCCACTGGCTACCTCGCCACGTCCAGCGCGTCGACCTCGCCGCCACCCCGCCTGGCCTCCCCTATTGCTGCAGCACACCGAGCGGCTGATTCGCCCTGGTGGACGATGCCCAGCTGAAATTTGGTAGCCATCCCCAAATACTTTTGTTGTGCTGTGTCTGCTGCCTTCACTGCCTTTTGGTCACTGTAGCCTGCCTGGACGATGCCATGGCGTCCTGGCGCCGAGCACTCGCCTTGGTCGCCATGTTCGCCGTGACAACCATGGATATACCACATTTCAAGCGTGTAGTCATTAGTACTTTAATACATTTCTTCTTGTAAAGTGCCAAATTCTAGGTCTTGCGAAGTTCCAATATTTGCATGTTTGTGTGTATGGAGATTTGATTTTCTCTTCACGATAAAATGCCTATCCTTTTGTTGGAAGTGGTAGGCTTATAATAACATGGTAAAAGTTTAGGGTTGTTTGTTTGCCAAAAACAACTCATCCTACGTTGGTGGATGCTTGATGAACTAGCTCATTCTGAATGGATTCATACATGTTGATTTTTTGGTTAGTTTTATGAGAAGGTGTTCTCAGGGCAGCAGGGTGCATGCAACATGGGTCTGTGGTCCCCCTAGGCTGCAAGTGATAAATTGTTGATGTGGCAGTAAGCAGTTCGATCATGTAGAAGGCCTTAACTGTGCACGTTGCATTGGGACTCACATGACCATTTGGCCCATTAATGTCCAGGCTTCAAATAAAACTTCCTTCCTTGCTCACACCTATGGAACCAGTGAAAAAATAAAACCAAACCCATAGCTGAGTGCGATCGAGGGTGCAAAAGGCGCATGCTTATTTACTTTGGCGAGGCAAGGCACATCAAAACGCCTCAATCTACTCCGGGTGGAGCGCCTTTGCTGAGGCACATGCTTTGTTGTCCAAGGTGCAAGGCGCCAGGGCGTGCACCTGGTCTCATTGTGTGTTGATCATGGTTATTAAAGCAATGCGGCGAGGCGCGGCGACTCACCACCTTCACACCACAATATCGCTTATGGCGTGCGGCATGGCAATGCCATATGACGTGCAGTGTGGCAACACCATATACACATCTTAATCTAGTTTGGTAGCAAATTAAATCGACACTATAGTAAAACATGCATACCTTGATTTTGTCTATTCTTGAGCCTATGTAGCACTATCATCTACCAATGTACCTTCTCCCATATAGCACCTATCCCCTTATAACTTGCAAGTTGCAACATGTAGCTTATTACAATACATTGCAGTAATGCATATTTGATATTACATTTAATTGAGTAAATATGGATTGAATGACGTACCTTGTTCATACTTGATAATATGCCATAACATTTAATTGAGTAAATATGGATTGAATGACATACCTTGTTCATACTTGATAATATGCCATATCTTCTCGTAACCCACAAGTTACGTGAAAATGGGTCAATATGAAGTGAATAACTAAAAATTAAAATATGCAATTACATGAACAATGAGCAACATGACAAACATGACATAACCAACATAAGTCCACAGTCCACAAGCATAGAGTCATAAATCCACAACAATAACATAAATCTAGACGGGGGCCTCGATGACAGAGGAGGCGTGGAGGCGGTGATGGTTGGCAGACCGGAGGAGGCGGCGGCGGAGTGGAGGAGTGAAGGAGGCACTGCGGTGGAGACCTGAGCCGGCAGAGCCACGGAGGAGCCGACGAGAACTCACCGCCCGGCGAAGCAGGAGGCCCGATCTAGCCGAGTAGACTAGAGCCAGCGGCGGATCCGACGGTGGGGGCGGCAGATCCGACGGCAGGCACGGCGGACCTAGCGACTCGACGACGGATCCGACGGCGGTGGCGACACTCTCCTCGCTTTTTCGGGCGGTGGCGGAGACTTCTCCTTAGCTTCCCAAAACCCTGTGAGGTATGTGCCTGGAGTTTGACTTGAGTACTCGACTTTTAACCCCCCATGGCGTCTGCCGACGATTCCTTACCCAAGGTTGTTACGGCGTCGCCTAGTCGTCGCCAAGGCGACGACTAGGCGTCCAGTCGCCCAGAGCCCGACGCCATGGTCCATCGCCCAACTTACTGAGTTAGAAGCTCGACGCCGAGGTCTCACACAGCAGTAGCCGCCGCGCTCGCGGCCCCGAGTGCCGTCGCACCTCCATCCGAAGCCACCGCCGGCCGGATCTGAAGCCGCACCGCCTCTTCCCAAGCCGCATCGGTCGGATCTGGAGCCGCAGCCTCCTCCATCCTCTTCCCGAGCCGCACCTCACCCCCAGCCGCATCGGTCGTCTCCGGATTTGGCCGATCTGGTGGCTCTTGGCATGGAGGCGACGGGGGGAGGCGCCGGGAAAGGGAGGCGACGGGGGGAGGCGCCGGGCGGGGGGAGGAGGCGGCAGGGAGGGGAGGCGATGGGGGGAGGCGCTGGGCGGGGGGAGGAGGTGGCGGGGAAGGGGGGAGACGAGGGGAGGCGGCGGAGGAGGAGAGGAGGCGTCGGGAGAGGGGAGGAGGCGAGGAGTCGGGAGAGGAGGCGTCGGGAGAAGGGAGGAGTCGGCGGCCTGGTTAAGAAGAATCGAGACTTGGGAGAGAGAGGAGACGGGGGCCTGGTTAAGAAGTTTTTTTTGCGATTAAGTCCTCAGCATTTTTAAAAATTACAAACAGATCTCTCTTTTAATGGATTTCTTCTAATTTAGACATCCTGAGACATGATTATTTGGATAATTTGTGTTATTATGTTGCATGGTTATTTAATTTTTAGTCATATAAGCTATTATTTATCGTCTAACTACTATCGTCTAACTGTCGCCATGGCGGGCGCCTAGTCGACTAGGCGTCCAGGCGCCTCGGCCTCGCCGCGACTTGCCGGAGCGCCGTGACAACCTTGGCCTTACCGCCGTAACGCCACCACAAGGATGCCATATTGCAGCCATGGCGGACAGCATACGCCGCAGCTCCATGCCGTCCGAACGGCATGGCCCTCCAGTCCGCCATGGCAATATGGCGACGATATATTGCCGATATAGCGACGTCTCAATAACCATGGTGTTGATAAGAGGAAAATAGGGGAATGAAACTAAAAACCAAGAGGTTTAGGGGTCAAACTATAGCCAATAACCAAGTGGGTTGGTCTTAACTCTCAAACTCTCAAGACCTAGTTTTCCTTTAAACCTATCAGCCATACAAAGATGTAGAAAGGGCAAAGAGTAATTAGAGGCCAGCTTCAAGAACTCATCCTCATGTAGATTTTGGGGTGTGCACAACATGCTCCTCTTAGGGGTGTCCCTTCACTATTTGCGGTTCACTACCTTCCCTCGGCAGCCTCTCTTATGGAGATTACAATGGGAGTTGAGATTTGGTGGTGGTTGTGGTGGTTGGGGGGGTGGGCTGTCATGCAGTAGGCTGAAAACTTCTATGGCTGTAACAATGCGTAATAGTTGATGTAATACATATGAAGTATACACGTTGCATGTTATGACATAAAATGACGTAGTTTGTCAAGCCATTATCTATTGACAACAACAACAAATCTTTTTGTCTTAAACAAGTTCGGGTAGGCTAAGCCATTATCTATATATAGGGAAATATTTTTTTTGAGCAAATTGCGCTGTAGGTCTGTAAACTTGCACAGTTGGTTCAAGTAGCTCCATGAACTGGAGTAAATATGTATCCCTCAAGTTCATGGATGTATTTGAACTACCCATGCAAGTTTAGGGACCTACAGTATGCTACCTCCGTCCTTTTTTACTTGTCATCGTAGAATCCATGCCATCAAACATTCTAAAATTTTACCGTCAATATGTTTAAAACTATCTAGATTGGCTATATGAAAATTATATATCATTAGATTTATTGTTAAAAATACTTGCATAATATTATAATTTATTTATGTACCCTAATGTGAAAATATAAAAAGTAACAGTCAAAGTCGCATCTCAGATACCATGAAAGTAAAAAAGAGCTATCTCTCTATCTCTCCCTGTCTTACTTTTGCTCCTAATGTAAGCAGTTTGACAATTAAAAAACATCGATTTTAAAACTATCTAGATTGCCTATATGAAAATTATATATCATTAGATTTATTGTTAAAAATACTTGTATAATATTATAATTTATTTATGTACCCTAATGTGAAAATATAAAAAGTAACAGTCAAAATCGCATCTCAGATGCCATGAAAGTAAAAAAAACATCATGTAAAAAAGAGCAATCTCTCTATCTCTCTCTATCTTACTTTTGCTCCTAATGTAAGCAGTTTGACAATTAAAAACATCGATATGTATATGTGCAAAATAAATTATAAAAAAAAGCACACATCTCAACAATTGAGTTCCAAATATATGATATGTTGCTTTCATATAAATGTCAAAGAAAGGCACACAACTCAAAAATGTAAACATTTATTCAGGAACTGCATATGTGTTTCTGAACCGCGTGGTATTGTTCATGACAGTTCAAGTCCAGCTTAACCACTTTATTGATCTGCTTAGCCACCAAATTCAATTGCTAAGCATATAGCATTGCAGCATACCTGCCGCTACCACATATACAGATGCTATTTAGAACAGTGGCTGTTACTGCTCCTATGAAACAAATATTTTGGTCACGATGTGAATTGTGAAATATAATTCTATAAATGTACTTCGTTACAAAGAAACAATAGATGATCTTGGATGTAATTTATCATTCTAATATTTAGAACAGTGTTGTTACTGCTCCTATGAACAAATAGTTTTGATCCGGATGGGAAGCATGATTCTATAAAGTATCAGTTGTACTTAGTTACAAAGAAACAATAGATGGTCTTGGATTGCTGATCATATTTTATCATTCAGTTTGTTATGTCTTGCTAATTATATGGGAATGGGAATAAAACTGAAACGCAGTAAATCAGCAATACACTCTGTTGAGAAAAGGTATTTCTTGCATAGCTTTGTTCATCTGATCTGTATGGTCTGTTATTACTTCAGGAAATAGCATTTTCATCATGGATTCCATGAGTGTATATTTTGTTATATATAATATATGTTTTTGTTATTTATTATTTCGCATATTTGCAGGACCTGGCATGCCAGAGGCTCTGTTTGCATCTGAGAGAGCTGCTGATCCATGGTGTTCATATACTTTTGAGATTGTTTGGAAAAGGGCCTGAAAGAAAATTTAGGTTAGACATAGCCTTCTTCAGTTCGTAGCATTTATTTGAAGGCTTGCGCTTTTTGGAACCAATTTGGTAAGCAGTTTGATGGAGTGTAACAGAGAAGAGGCCTTCAAGGCCAGGGAGGTTGCTTTAAAGAAGTTGGAAAACAAAGACTTTGATGGTGCCAAAAGGATTGCGCTTAAAGCTCAAAGGATTTTTCCAGAGCTTGATAACATATCCCAACTGTTAACTGTCTGTGAAGTACATTGTGCAGCAGAAGCAAAGATAAATGGATTGTTGGACTTTTACGGGATTCTCCAAGTGGAAGTAACGGCGGATGAGACAATCATAAAAAGGCAATACCGCAAGCTTGCCTTTTCACTTCACCCTGATAAGAACAGTTTTGCTGGCGCAGAAGCTGCATTCAAATTAGTTGCAGAAGCTAACTCAACATTGTCTGATCGAACAAAACGATGTGCATATGACATCAAATGGAGGGTCGCTTCTAGAATTGCACCAAAACAGGCTACACAACCAAAGCAGGCTACACAGCCAATGCAGGCTACACAACCAAAGCAGGCTACAGTACCAAAGCGGGCTACATTACCAAAGAGGGCTACAGTACCAAAACAGGCTACACAATCAATGAAGACTACAGAATCAATGCAGGAAACTGATGCAAATAGAAGTGGTGTGGCAGGATGTGGACCATCAGTTCCACCACCCAGTGCTGGACAGGCATTCTGGACCATATGCTTGAACTGTAAAACAAAATATCAGTACTACTGTGACATACTAAATCGTCGCATCCGCTGTCAGAACTGCAGTAAAGAGTTTGTTGCATTTAAGCTAAATGAACAGGACGTGCCTTCTGTATTCTCATCAAATGCAGCCAATGGTGCCGGACAACGGAGTGGTGTTCCTAGTCAACAAAACTGTTCTATGAAGTTCTCTTCTTCTGGGGGGAACAGAGATGCGAAGCCCTGGGTGAATGGAGCACAACATGATGAACAAATGAAGAGGAGTGCCAATGCGGGTGGTGAGGGTATGGTTAACCACGCAAAGACAGGTGGAAAAGGGGGGGTTGACTTTTCAACACGGAATCTGTCTAAATCTTCTGCACCAAATGCAGATGATAAGGCAGGTGGAAGGATGACATCTGACCCTGCTGATCCAGATGTTGCTGATAAGCAAAACCCAGGTAGTAGGGTAGATAAATCGGCAGAGCCAGGTGCCACAGGGATCCCTAGTCCACGGAGATCAGAGAGGAGAAAGGCAAACGCTGATGCCAACAACATCCTGAATTCCCCTAGGAAAAAGAGGCGAACAATAAAAGATTGGCTGTCAAATGCCGACTCGAGTAGTAGGCAAATGTTTTATGATAATGTTGCTCATGTTGGCGGACAAACTGGTGAACCTCATGTCTCTAGCAAAGCAAACAACCAAGAGAAAGGAAGTGCTACCGACGGAGGCAATCAGGAAAACAAGAAGAAAGAAGTTACTTGTGATACAGCTGCTGAGAAGAAGCCTTGCAATTCTAGGAACTTTTCCTACCCTGACCCAGAATTTTTTGACTTTGATAGGTGCAGGGATGTCAGTCTGTTTGCAGTTGATCAGATCTGGGCACTTTATGATGATTGTGATGGCATGCCACGATATTATGCTCGAATAAGACGTTTAGATGCTACCAACTTCAGAGTTCAGTTCACTTGGCTGGAGCATGATGCAATGAATGAGGAAGAGGACAAATGGACTGATGAAGAGCTGCCTGTGGCTTGTGGGAAATTTTTCTTAGGAAAAACAGAGGTGTCACAAGATGCCCTCATGTTCTCTCACATGGTTTCATGTGTGAAAGGCCGAAAAAGGGGCTCATATGAAATATATCCCAGGAAGGGTGAGGTATGGGCACTTTATAAGGGTTGGAGTATGCAATGGAGCTCAGATGCAGATAACCATAGAACCTACGAGTATGAAGTTGTGGAGGTCCTGTCAGATTTCACAATGGAAGCCGGTGTTGCCGTTGCCCCCTTGGTCAAGATTAAAGGTCATGTGAGTCTTTTTGCAAAAGTAAAGGACAAATCATCATTTGTTATACCATCAAGTGAGCTACTTCGGTTCTCACACAGTATCCCTTTTTTCAGAACAAAGGGAAATGAGAAGGTAGGTGTTGCGGGTGGATTTCTTGAATTGGATACCGCATCACTTCCTAGTGACCTGGATGTAGCATTTCCACCAGTTACTCTTGATTCTTACACGCCTATTGACAAGACAATGAACGGTGGGTTCGTTAATATCACTGGTATTAGTACACCGGGTCCTGGAGGAAAACAGAAAGATCATTCTCTTGAACGAACTCCAACTCAGCAACAGAGTACCCGTAGTGTGAGTGAGTCTGGCTGTTCCTCTCAGCAATTTTGTTCCTCCCCCAGTACTTTTACATATCCAGACTCGGAATTTTTTAACTTTGAAGATGGCCGATCATATAATAAGTTTGAACGTGGCCAGATATGGGCGCTTTACAGTGATCTCGATAAATTCCCCAAGTACTACGGTTGGGTGACCAAAGTTGATATGGAACCGTTCAGAGTGCATTTGACTTGGCTCGAAGTTTGCCCTAAACTGGACCAGGAGAAGATGTGGTTAGAGCAGGATGTACCTGTGAGCTGTGGGACATTTAAAATCCGTAACTGGAGGATCAAGTATGACACTAATGATGCATTCTCTCATTTAGTAGAAACTTGCCAGGTTGGTTGGAAACGGTACTTTGAAATTCACCCACGAGTAGGGGAAACTTGGGCCATCTACAATAACTGGGCACCTAGCTGGGTTCCTTCTGCCTCTGAATATGCCATTGTTGAGATCACTGAGCGCACTGAAGCTAGCACAAAAGTCTTATTTCTGACTCAAGTAGATGGTTACAGAGTTGTGTTCAGGCCTGACAATGAAAGGGGTATTCTGGATATACCTACAAATGAAAATTTAAGGTTTTCTCACCAGATACCTTCTTTCCGTCTGACAAAAGAAAAAGGTGGCAAACTTCGTGGCTTCTATGAGCTGGATCCAGCTTCTGTTCCTGATTCTTTCCTGTTCCGGGGCACCCACTGACTCGCAGACATCGAAGTTGACTGTTCTGAAGATAGTAAAACTAAAATACTCCCCATTAGATTAAGTAAGGATCTGGTTGTATGCTCTTCTAGTTTGTTCGTACGCCACGCAGCTGCAGTGCGAACAAACCGTGCTGTCTTTTCTAATGCAGAGGCCTCGGTACTCTTCATTTTGTGCTGAGGCATGTCGCATTGGTATTTGGTATGCAATGCTTGTGATCCGGTCATCAATATCTTTGGAAGTGTTGTCCGCAGCAAAGAGCAAATGAGCGATAAGGCTCTCTATATCCTCCTTGCTATTTGTTATGAGCTTCATGGTCATCTCAAGTCTCAAATGCTCTACTGTAATTCTAGCGCCTAGCATTTTTTGCCATTTGTGTTGTGGACCTGCTGAAGCTGTAAGGACCTGATGCTTGCAATATAGGTTCCTTTTGTGTTGTGATATCTGTGGTAATGCATTTGGTAGACAATCTTTTGCATGGATACTTCTGGTTTGTGTTTAGGTTTCCTGCACCGCCAAGCTGTATATGCTTGCAGATGCGCTTACGTGGTCTTCTGGTGTCTGGATTATACAGAATCAAAGTTTCATCATGTGATGGTCGGAGGTTTTGTTAGTCCCTATGTCAGTCTTACTATGAAATTTCTATGAAGGTTCTTTTAGTGATTTTTGAGGATATGCCACTCAAGTTGATGCTTCAGGACCATATGAGTACTTGCATGTTGGTGTTGGCTAGATACATCATGTATGCTTACTTTTGCTTTCTTCCTGAATACTTGTAATGAAAAGAGAATTGCAGATTGTTAGGGGTTACCATTGGACTCCTTAGATACTACGAGAATAAGTATTTGGAGACGTTAGCCCTTACACGAGAAGGGGCCGGGCTGGGCGGATGAAGGGGGTTGGACATGTCAGTGAAATTCTTCTCGTCCTTAGGATGCAGATCGGGTGGCCGGATCTAGTGGGTAGAGCGACTTTGAATTTTTTTGTATGAATAATCTTTTTTTATTCAAAATTGCAGAAATATACCCACGGTAACAATTTTTACAAAAATAGGCTCCAGTCGTCTAATCAGGGGGGAGGGGGCGACTGGAGCCAGTCGCCCAATGGCCAGGCGACACAAGGGCAATCCGCCTGCCGTTGGGCGAATAATTGTTGTCGTCCAACGGCTGGGCGATTGGAGCTCCAATCGCCGAATGGTTGGGCGATTGGAGCTCCAGTTGCCCAACGGGCGGGCGACGGGGGGAGGGTAAAAAGCGCTCAGCCGCCGCCGCCCACGCACACAACAACAGAAACAGAAACTCGTTCGTTCGACCGAGAGGAGGAGAGGAGAAGAAGAAAAGAGAGATGAGAAGAGGAGAGAAAGGAGGGGGGAAGAGGAGAGGAGAGGGAGAGGAGGGGAAGAGGAGGAGAGGGAGAGGAGAGGCCGTAGGAGGAGGAAGGAGGAGTGGAAGGAGAGAAGAGGAAGAATCAGATCTAGGTAAATTTTTTATTTGCTTTATTGTATTTGAAGTATATTTTTTATGTAATGTTAGTGTTAATAAAAATTATAGATGTAGATATAAGTAGTTCAATTTGTAGTATAGAAAATTTAGTTACTATAGTTATATGAAATTAGTAGGCGTAGAAACAGAGAGGAGAGGAAGATGCAACAGTAGGTGTAGATATAGATAGAAATATTGTATATGATTGTTATTGTTAGTAGAAAATTGTAGATGTGGATAGAAATAGTTAATTTTGTGGTATGAAAATTTTAATTAAAATGTAGTTTTATAAAATTGACAGCCGTAGAAGCATGTAGTTGTGTATAAATTAAGAAATTTAGTTTTAGAAAACTAGCATCATTAGAAAATTTGCATGCATACAAAATTGTAGTTGTAGAAAAATTAGTCACCGTAACTACAAATTAATCGTTCGCTGATATTTGTACGTATTAAAAAATTCAGTAAATATTTATGTTAGAATTTAATGAATTCGTATGTGGAAACGTTGGGAAAATCTTGGAAAAACCGATAGGAAGTTCATAGTACGAGGTTATTGTAGTGGGTTACGACATGCGAACCATCGGCGAAATATGAATTGCAGTATTGTGCGATGTGATTTGACATGTTGCAAATTAAAACATATATGTAGGACGACATCAGCAATGCCAATAGCCACTACATTGAGAGTGCATTATGGTGCTGAAACCGTTCGTGAAGGTCCGAATGGTGTGGATTTGAGCGATTTTCTGCAAGCCACTCTAGTACATCCGGATGGCGAGAATGCTCGAATCTAAGATGTGATGCATTGGCTGACTCGGAGTTTTTCGTTGGACCCCGAGGTGTGCAGTGTCATGGTGCAAGGGCTTTGGAGCTGGTCTCCCACGGACATCAGATAGGAGTTGAGTACATTGCTGCGTACTGCTGCGTGCAAGGGGTTTGTGCAAGGGTGCTGGCTCCGTGGATACGAGTGTGTGCTGCTTGTGCAACCGTGCTTATTAGAAGTTGTGCAAGGTCGTGCGTACAACCTTGCTCTGAGAGGTGGTAGTAGCTCGAGCGGCCCGCATGTTGGTGAAGAGGATCAAGTTGCTCGTGATGAAGCCGATGCGGTATATGACGGAGAGGTACAACAGTCAAGCCATGGAGAGGGAACAGGACAAGCCGATGAAGGAGAGCATATTGAGTACATCGTGCAGCAGATGGACTGTGATGACCAGACGACATGGGCTAAAGAGGAAGCTGTACAGGATGATGACGATAGTTCAGATGAGGATGAAGCTCTCATCCCGCAGGAATGGAACCGATTTAATGCTGAACCTGTTTCCGCAAATGATGAGCATGAATTAGCGCGGGAGTACCATGAGACAGAGATTCGGTTGCATTCTATGTTTACTGACAAGGCAGCGCTACAGGATGCCATCAAGCTATGGGCCCTTTCAATGCAGCGGACTTTTCGGGTCGTGAAATCTAACCAGGAGTAGTACACTGTGAAGTCCGAGCAGGCCGGTTGTCCTTACAGGGTGCAGCACGTAGACCCAAGTACGAGAATCACTAGATTGTGTCGAAGGTGGAGCCACACTCTTGCATTTTCAGCAGTGTTTTGGCGAGGCATCGTAACTTAAAGTCCGCCTTTATAGCCAATTTGATGTATGGAGAGATAGTGGAGAAGAAAGACATGGATGCCATACATATCGTGGTAGCTATCAAGAAGAAATTCAAATGCAAGATTAGCTACGCGAAGGCATGGCGTGCTAAGAAGAAGGCATTGGAAAAACATTTTGGGTCTTTCGAAGCGTCGTACGACAATCTTCCTCGTATGCTTCAGGTGTTGTAGAACAGGAACCCGGGCACGTATATCGCTGTGCAAGACAAGCCGTCCGTAAGTCCACTAGGATATGCGGTGTTGCAGAGAGCCTTGTTAGCATTTGGTGCTTGCATCGAGGTATTCAGGCACATGATGCTAGTGATCTCAGTAGACGGGACCTTTTTGACAGGCAAATACAAGGGGCAGATCCTGACGGCTATAGGCGTTGACGGTAACAACCAAATATTGCTGTTGTAGGGGTGGCCCCCACCTAAACCCAGCAGGCCTGGTAAAAGGTTATAAGGCCCAGAATAGGCCATGTGTAATGACATAAGTGCCCCTACGGGGGATACCCAGATGTAAGGATACAACTGTAAAAGCACTCCCCATGTATATATATATATATATGAAATACAGGCCATGGGGGGGAGAGGTCATTGCTATCACTCTCTCTCACTCTCCACTACCATCTCTCTCTCTGTTTGGTCTGTAACCACAACAGTTGGCGCCGTCCGTGGGGAGGACAGGAGCAAGCCCGAAGTCCGAAGAAGGATGGCACCGAAAAAAGCTTCGTCGACGGCGGTGAAGGGAAAGAAGGCGGCCGGGTCGGAGCATCGCACGGGTACCAGGGCTTCGGCATCGGCTGTTGTGGGCGCAGGTGACGACGCAGGCGCGGTGGTCGAGGACGTCGACGCTCGTGCTGCGACGACCAACCCCGCCGCTGGTGCTGCGACGGCCGACCCCGCCGCTGGTGCTGCGACGGCCAACCTCGCCGGCGCGACGACAACCAACTTCGCCGCCCAGATGGCGGAAAGTGCCCTGCTGGCGGCCCTTAAAGCGTTATAGCAGGAGCTAGGGGATCTTCGTGGGGCTGTCCGAGACATACAAGAGACTCGGAGCCAGCAGGCCGCGCCAGTGGTCGCGCCAGAGCCCACGCCGGAAAAGGCGGACAGCCACGACGCCCCCACATCCAGCCGCGTCCCGCTGTGGCACGTCGATCCAGAGTCCCCGCTTTCGGCAGGACTACAGCAGGCGGCGTGGCCCGAAGACTTCACATTCCCCAGTGTCGTCGAGCCCTTTAAAGGCGACACGGACCCCTGCGAGTTCGTGCGAGTGTACGAAACCGCAATCGAGGCCGCGGGCGGAGATGACACCACCAAGGCGAAGGGACTCCCCCTCGCGTTGCAAGGAGTGGTGCTTTCCTGGTTTTTTACCATAGAGCCAAACTGCATCTACGTGTGGGAGCAGATCCGCGACCACCTTCACAGCAACTTTCAAGGGAACTATGCTGAGCAAGTCGACGCGGACCAACTTTTCGCCGTGAAGCAAAAACCTGCGGAGGGGCTCCGGAACTATTTCAGGCGCTTCGCGAAGGTGCGATGCCAGGTCAAGGACGTTAACGAGACAACCGTCATCAACGCGGCCATACAGGGCCTCCGCCCGGGCCCTCTGGCCGAATACAACGCGCGCAAGCCTATCAAGACAGTCGCCAAGCTTTTCGACAAGATGGAAGGGTATGCGCGAGCCGAGGAAGATGCGCAGAGACGCAACGCCCCCGCTCCCGACCTCGCCCACGCGAAGCGCTTACCATGCAAGGAGGAGAGGGGCGATGATTCTCCGAAGCAGGGCCGTAGTCGACAACTCCGGGAGGACACTATCGGAAGCGACGGCCCCGGGGAGCTAGAAGGCTCGTCAAGGAGCACACGCAAGCCCCGGCGTCATCGGCGCAGACCACAAAAGGCCCGCCATGTCCTCGGCAGTGGAGACGCCCCTCGGGAGCCTGCCCCCATATCGTGGAAAGAAGGCCGGGGATCTGAAGGCGGACCTGGTCATGATGAGCGGCCCCGAGCGGAGCAAGAGCTTCGGGATCGCGGCAAGTGGTGCGAAGTGCATGGTTACGGCGATCACTATACGAAGGCGTGCATCGCAGTTACGGAACTGCGACGGGCGGTGGCCGAAGCTCGGGCCTCGTCTCCTCGGCCCCTTGCCGAAGTCCATGAGCGGCATCCAAGAAGTGGTCCCCCGCAAGCCTCCGACAGGGAAGACACACAGCACCGCACTGTTAATGTCATCACCGG
Source organism: Dendrocalamus latiflorus (assembly GCA_017311315.1). NCBI lineage: Eukaryota > Viridiplantae > Streptophyta > Magnoliopsida > Poales > Poaceae > Dendrocalamus > Dendrocalamus latiflorus. The sequence goes on along the minus strand of CM029666.1, from coordinate 20,830,415 downwards.
AGGTTCCCTAGTAGGGGCCCCCGTGGAGCAGTCGCTACCGTGGGTGCCGCTCTGCAACATCACCTTCACCCTGAATGACGCCAGGGGTGTGGAGTTCCCCCATCAAGACCCTCTAGTCATTCAGGCCCACATCGCAGGCCATGACGTCAGGCGCGTCCTCGTCGACGGCGGAAGTTCTGCGAATATTCTGTTTGCAGGGGCCCTCGAACGTATGGGAATCCCCCGAAGCCGCCTGGAGCGGTCAGGGGCTCCACTTCAAGGCTTCGGAGGCCAACAGCTGGAGGCCATAGGACATGTGTCCCTTCCGGTTACGTTCCGCCAGGGGAGCAACACCCGAAGCGCGCACGTCATCTTCGACGTCGTAGACATCCCGCACCCCTACAACGTCATATTGGGACGGCCTGCCATCAATTCCCTCGAAGCGGTCCCGCACTACGCCTTCCTATGCATGAAGCTCCCAGGGCCGAAGGGCGTGATCACTGTCTTCGGCGACCAGGACCTCGCCAGGCGCGTCGAAATCAACAGCCGGAACTTGCACCGCCCAGTGCACACCCTCTCGGGTGTGCCCGGCGACACGCCCTCCGCTCCGGGATGGACGCCAAAACCTCGGCCCGAAGGTGGCGTCAAAAAGGTGCCGCTCCAGGAGGAGGGGCAGTTTGTGTCCATCGGCGAGGGGCTCCCTGCGGAGGTTGAGCGAGACCTACTCCAAGTGCTCCAGGACAACGCCGACATTTTCGCATGGTCGCCGGAGGACATCAAGGGCGTAGACCGCGCAGTAATCGAGCACCGCTTGGCGGTTCGCCCTGACGCCAAGCCGGTCAAGCAGAAGCTTCGCCGAATGTCCATAGATCGGCAGCAGGCGGCCAAGGTGGAGGTGGCGAAGCTTCTCCGGGCCGGGGTCATTCGCGAGGTCCATCACCCAGAGTGGCTCGCCAACCCTGTATTGGTCAAAAAGGCCAGCGGGGCCTGGCGTATGTGCATTGATTTCACCGCACTCAACAAGGTGTGCCCCAAGGACAATTACCCCTTACCACGCATCGACCAGTTGGTCGATGCTACCGCCGGGTGCGAGCTAATGAGTTTCCTGGACGCTTACTTTGGTTATCATCAGGTATACATGGCCAAAGACGACGAGGACAAGACCAGTTTCATCACACCGATTGGGACCTTCTGCTTCATCAGGATGCCCTTCGGCTTGAAGAACGCAGGCGCTACCTTTACCCGCCTCGTCGCACTTGCCCTCGCCGCTCAGCTCGGGAGGAACGTGGAAGCCTACGTCGACGACGTGGTGGTCAAGACCCGACAGCTCGCCTCGCACGACCGGGATCTCCAGGAGACCTTCGACAACCTCAGGAAGGTCGGCATCAAGCTCAACCCCGACAAATGTGTCTTCGGCGTACAGGCGGGCAAACTGCTGGGCTTCCTCGTGTCCGGACGAGGCATCCAGGCGAATCCTGACAAGGTCGAGGCCATCCTGGGCATGGAGCCGCCCAAGACGGCGAGGGAGGTCCAGAGGCTGGCGGGCCGCATGGCGGCCTTAAGCCGCTTCCTGTCTAGGGCGGCGGAGCGGGGTCTGCCGTTCTTCAAGACACTCCGCGAGTGCGACGGATTTCGGTGGGATAGCGACTGCGCGGAGGCCTTCAATGAGCTCAAGAAACACCTGGCGAGCCTCCCTGCTCTGGTCGCCCCAGCACCAGAGGCTCCCCTCTTGCTCTATCTGGCCGCGTCGGTCACGGCGGTCAGTGCTGTCCTCGTCTTAGAGGAAGGCGCCGCACAGCGGCCCGTGTACTTTGTCTCCGAAGCCCTCCAAGGCGCCAAGACAAGATATACGAAGCTTGAAAAGCTAGCCTACGCGCTGGTCATGGCCTCCAGGAAGCTTCGGCATTATTTTTTGGCCCACCCGATCACAGTGCCTTCCTCATTTCCCCTGGCGGAGATGTTACACAACAAGGAATCTACGGGGCACATCGGCAAGTGGGCTGCAGAGCTCGCCCCGTTCTCCCTAACATACGCCTCGCGGACGGCAATCAAATCTCAAGTCCTCGCCGACTTCCTCGCAGAATGGACTCCGCCGGCTCAGCCCGCTCAGAAGCACGACGACCCGGTCTGGACTCCTACCATAGATGGGGCTTACAGCGTCGCGGGCGCGGGTGTAGGCGCAGTAATTGTCACACCCGAGGGGCAGCGCTTATTGTACTCAGCGCGCCTCGCGTTTCCGGCCACCAACAACACGGCTGAGTATGAAGCGCTACTCTTCGGCCTGACCAAACTCAAGGCAATTGGTGCGCGGCGAGTGCTCGTCCGCACGGATTCGCGTTTGGTGGCCGGCCACGTAGACAAGTCATATCAAGCCAAGGATCCTGAGCTGGCTAAATACCTCACTGCCGTAAGAGCAAGGGAAAGGCATTTCTTGGGCGTCACGGTCAAGGCCATCCCTCGCGCGGAAAACGAGCAGGCCGACGCTCTCGCGAAGGCGGCCAGCCAGCAGCTGCCACCTCCTGATGGGGCGTTTTACAAAGTATTGCCGCAGGCGGCCATCGCGCAGGACAACCGCGACGCGGCCCTCGTTCACCATGTCGTCCAGCAGGGCGACTGGCGAGAGCCCATCTTCAATTTCCTGCAGGGCATCGCCGAGCCAGAGGACCACGCCGAGCTCCGGCGTCTGCAACACCGTGCCAGATCCTTCCAGGTGTTTGAAGGAACGCTCTACAAGCAGGGAGTCTGTGCACCGCTCCTGCGCTGCCTCTCCCACGAAGAAGGGAAGAATCTCCTCACGGATATCCACGAGGGGGCATGCGGGTCTCACCTCGCGCCGAGGTCGTTGGTCGGCAAGACGTTCAGGCAGGGCTTTTACTGGCCGACTGCCATCACTGACGCCCAGGACCTCGTGCGTTGGTGCCAGGGGTGCCAGTGGATGGGGCGCATCATCCGCAGGCCCCCGACGAACCTCAACCCTATTCCCCCGGTGTGGCCGTTGGCACGCTGGGGTGTCGACATAGTGGGACCGCTCCCCCGAGCCCCAGGGGACCTGCGGTTCGTGGTGGTCGCGCTGGAATACTTTTCCAGATGGCCGGAGGCGGTAGCCCTAGCTAAGATAACCTCGGCGGCCATGCAGCGCTTCCTCTGGCAGAACATCATATGTCGCTTCGGCGTGCCCAGGGAACTCACCGTCGATAACGGGCTGCAGTTCGATGCCGCCCCGTTCAAGGAATTCTGTGGAGACATGGGCATCACGATTCGGTTCGCCTCGGTTGGGCACCCCCAGTCCAACGGAGCGGTCGAAAGGGCGAACGGTGCCATCTCTATTGCCATCAAAAAATGCCTAGTCGGGCTGCCGAAGGGCAGGTGGCCGAGCGAGCTTCACAGCGTCCCCTGATCCCTTCGCACAACGGTAACACGCCCGATGGGGTTCACGCCCTTCAAGCTTCTTTTTGGTGATGAGGCGGTGACGCCTGAAGAAATCAGGGCTGAATCGCGAAGGGTCCTCGTCCAAGCGCCCGACGAAGAGCGTCGCGTGTCCTTGGACCTCCTCGACGGGGCGCGAGCGAGCGCAGGCCAACATGTCGATAAGTACGCACGACAGACAGTGCGTACTCGAGACCGGTCCGTATATCCGCGAAGGTTCAAGGTTAGGGATCTTGTCCTCAGAATGGCACTCCACGCGGAGACCGTTGGCAAGCTGGAGTCCAAGTGGGAAGGTCCGTACATTGTGGCTGAAGCACTGCAGAAGGGAGCATACCGCCTCGCCACACTTGAGGGACGAACTCTCCGCCACACATGGAACGCAGACAAATTGCGGCGATATTACGCCTAGAAGCAGGATGCAAATTATAATGGCATCGCCCCCCCTTGTACGATGCTCGCCCGCGCAAACGGGAGTTCAATAAAGCTCGCTGTTTTCCACCAATAACATTGTTCGGCCACAATGTGTCAGAAATCACCCCCGCGCACAGGCACGCCAGTCCACAGACTATAAATGAAGTCGGAGCGTCGAGGTCCGCCTCTGCACGCGAGAGTCCAGGGACTATAAATGAAGTCGGAGCGTCGAGGTCCGCCTCCGCACGCGAGAGTCTACGGACTTTAAATGAAGTCGGAGCGTCGAGGTCCGCCTCCGCACGCGAGAGTCCACGGACTATAAATGAAGTCGGAGCGTCGAGGTCCGCCTCCGCACGCACCAGTCTACGGACTCTAAATAAGACGTAGCGTCGAGGTCCGCCTCCGCACGCGAGAGTCCACGGACTATAAATGAAGTCGTAGCGTCGAGGTCCGCCTCCGCACGCACCAGTCTACGGACTTTAAATAAAGTCATAGCGTCGAGGTCCACCTCCGCACGCACCAGTCTACGGACTCTAAATAAGACGTAGCGTCGAGGTCCGCCTCCGCACGCACCAGTCTACGGACTTTAAATAAAGTCGTAGCGTCGAGGTCCGCCTCCGCACGCACCAGTCTACGGACTCTAAATAAGACGTAGCGTCGAGGTCCGCCTCCGCACGCACCAGTCTACGGACTCTAAATAAAGTCGTAGCGTCGAGGTCCGCCTCCACACGCACCAGTCTACGGACTCTAAATGAAGTCGTAGCGTCGAGGTCCGCCTCCGCACGCACCAGTCTACGGACTTTAAATGAAGTCGTAGCGTCGAGGTCCGCCTCCGCACGCACCAGTCTACGGACTTTAAATAAAGTCGTAGCATCGAGGTCCGTCTCCGCACGCACCAGTCTACGGACTTTAAATGAAGTCGTAGCGTCGAGGTCCGCCTCCGCACGCACCAGTCTACGGACTCTAAATAAGACGGAGCGTCGAGGTCCGCCTCCGCACGCGAGAGTCTGCGGACTATAAATTAAGTCGTAGCGTTGAGGACCGCCTCCGCACGCGCCAGTCTACGGACTCTAAATAAGACGTAGCGTCGAGGTTCGCCTCCGCACGCGACAGTCTACGGACTATAAATAAGGCGTCGTCGGCCCAAAACACAGCTTACAACAGTAAGAATACATGGTGCATCGTCCCATTGCAAAAATAAGGTCAAATGATTACAGGTATGGGCGCGCAAGTGCGAGCCCCCCTCCCTCCGCCTGATATGATCAGCACCTCAGCCTTCGCGCGGTGCCGAGGGGCCCGTGCCGCTGCCATGGCCTCGGGAAACTCCTTCGAGCCAACGGAGGAAGTCCCCTCCCCCGCGCAGCGTTTGCTGTACTGCAACCCTCGCCGCATCCTCCCCGACACGACCCCAGATCCTCACCTGTTTGGCTGCGTTCTCTTCCCCAACGGAACGGGGGACAGCGCGTCGTGGATGTACATCCACTGCCTCACTGACTGGGACACTGCGGGGCAGTACAGCTGGGCTTCCGGGGTGTTGGCGTTCCTTTACCGCCACCTCTGCGAGGCGTGTCGTCGGACTTTGGCAAACTCGTCAGTAGGTGGTTGCCTCTACCTCCTCCAGCTGTGGATGTGGTGTCGTCTACCAGTTGGTCATCCCACGGTTTTGCCTCCTCGTCCATGGTTCGCAGAGGTTCCTCTTCGTCGACGTCCGACAGTTGCATATCTTTGGGACCAAGTCTCAGTTCCCTACGCCAGGACGAAGCGAGCCTACCTAGAGTACACGAACGAGCTAGATGCGCTCGCGGCCTCCAATGTAAGTTAATTCCATTTGGTATCGTGATTTTCATTTGTTAGTATAGTACCTTTCAAGTAAATTGTTGCTGTGCAGGTTAAGTGGGAGCCGTACGCCGAGCAAAAGGTGGAGGCCATTCAGTTCAGCGCACTGTGCAGCATAGACGAGGCCCTCTACAGGATGAGGTGCCCCCTAATCTGTTTCTATGCTGTTGAGTATCACCTGCCACATAGAGTTGCACGCCAGTTTGGTATGAAGCAACCATCAAGCGTCAGGAGGAAGAGCTTCAAGCTCGTGAGGCAGCTCTCAAGACCAAGAGTGACAGGAAGAAGGATGCAGCAGAGCCATCTTCAGGGCGCGACAAAAAGGGGAAACAACCACGCTACACCAAGTAGACAAGATGTAATAGACCCGGTCCACACGAAAGGTCGTACGAGCAGTTGGGTCGGTTAGTCGGATATCATGCTATATGCTATGCATGTAATAAAAATGTACGCGCCATGTTCGTCCCAACTTTATAAGCTTATTATCTCGGCTTTTCGCATGCAATGATTCCCACGTGTCTTATTATCACTTCCCCTCCTTTCGTCCAATTGTTCCTATCACAGTTGTCCTCAAAAAAAATTTCAATAAATTTCTTCCAATAAAACAACATAACATGATCGAAAAATGTTATTGCCAGTTCAACATATTTTTCATGGTCAGCATTGTACCAAAATCACAAATACACTAATCGTTACTTCACACAAAACTCGTTCGTACTCTACCAAGCAAATTTCTTAATTTTCATAATTGCAAAAATAATTTGCGTAGCAGCAAACTGTACTCCACATCAAAGTTTTATTTTTCAAAAACCATTACCAACGTACCATAATATTTTTAAAAAAAATCTACAAAAATTTTCCTACATGTATCATCTGCAATACATAACGAATTTTCAAAACATTTGTCGTATTTTTTGCTCTCTATAAATAAATAAATATATTACATAGTATTACTGTAATTAAATAAATATATTACATAATATTACTATAATTAAATAATCCAAATAAAAAATACAACTAGTAATTCATTTTGCGAAAAAAGGCTGATCGGTGCAAACCCTAAACAGCCGAGTGTCTGCAGACGTGGCAGGGAGCTCGGCGCCACGTGGCAGCAGCTCGGCGCCACGACCCACGGCGCCGAGGTACCTGCCACGTCGGCGCCACGCCGGCCGCCACGCTGGAGCGGGCCTGCGACCTCGGCGCCATGGACCAGGGCGCCGAGACGTGTTAGCTCGGCGCCGTGACCCACGGCGCCGACCGCCTGGGTCCAAAAACGGAATTAAAACTATCAGGGGTCTAAATGTGAATATTTTTCAAAAAAAGGGCTAAAATAGAAAAAATTTGGTAGAGCCAGTATCCACGAAGCCCGCAGAGTCTGCCCTGCTATTTCGACTTGCGACTGCATCGTTTGATTAACGCCGATGCCAGTGAGAGCGTGCAGCGAGATTTCAGGCTCCCCATCCAAACTCATGTCATCTTCCTCCAATTCAATCAGATATATGCCTTTTATAGAACAACGGTGGTTAGGCCCAAACTTCTCGGGACAATTGTTACAGAGGCCCTTCGCTCGACGATCCGCCATCTCCACTGCGGACAGCCGCTTCCAACGCGTATTAGGTGGTGTAGACAGCAATGGCGGAGCAGCTTTGCCTGTCTCCGGGTGCACTGAAGGTGGGGCGGGATGGGATTTTGGGAGTGCAGGCTGTGCTGGACTTGGTGCCGTGACTCCAGCCCAAGCTGACGAAAAATTCCTTGGCGCTTTGATGTCCAACGGATCCTCTGCCAGTCGCTGCTGGTATGCCCAAACAAGACTCATTGCTGTCTGTAAGCTACTAGGATTTTGCAACTCGATGTCGGTACTTAGAGGTTTTAAAAGGCCTGCCGTGAACAGTTGCACTTGCTGCATGGGGGACAATGGATCTACGCGGCAGCAAAGAAATGATAGACTGATAGGCGATAGCAGCAGAGAAATGAAGCATCTATACAAATTACAAAGCACAAACTAGTGTTCTTCAAAGTTCAAACTGACATAAAGAGAGATAGGTTTATAGGATGTTCAACATAAGTTACATAGCAAAGTTGAATTCAGCGAGATAGCGACTAAGTAAGATTGAAAAGGATGCAAAACGTTCCTTCCACCAGCACCTGTCCTCTCTAAACTATCCACATGATTCTACAAAGGAGCCTTGATGTTTTGCTGCTCCCCTCTTGCTGAGCTTGATCCCCCGGCCTCCATATCGGTCAAATCCTCTGTTGGTGACATGTTTCAAAAAGGGAATGACACAATTAAGTCGTTGATGAAGTAGATCGAAATGTATATGCTACTATTCCATCCTAGTCAATAAATCACTACACTATTGAATGACATAAACCGAAGGAAATGTATACGCTACTAATCCATTCTAGTCAATAAATCACTACACTATTGAATGACGCAAACTGACAAATATAGATTAAAGGCAAAGTGTGCTTACTGAGGCGAGAAGGAGAAGACTAGACGCTGGAGCAGAGGCTGCGCGGGCGAGGAGGTTGGAGGCTCACGGGAGGAGGCGAGAAGGCTGGAGGTTGGAGGCGCACGAGAGGAGGCGATGAGGTTGGAGGCGCATGGGAGTAGGCGAGGAGGCTGGATGCTGGCCGCCCACTGGGGGAAAGGGGAGCAGAGAGGAGGCGTGACCGTGCATCACAGCCTCTATATACTATGAATGTTAAATTGGATGTAAAGATCCCATGTAATAGCACAAAAATGCACAAGGTCCCCCGTTGCACAAATGTCAAAATGCAAATAAAGTAATCCTAGTGGAACAGATCATTATTGTTTTAGTGGTAAATTCTTTTCATGTGCTCTGTTTCAGCTTTCTACATATCTTAGAAAATGTTAAAACCTGCTCCTTTTTCTTTGTCGAGTCACGTTAAGTACAATATTGCTAGTCTGATAAGTGGTTCTGAAATCTTTTGATTTTGTTCGATTGATCTCGTGCCTGGAGTGCTTCATGGATGAGATGTCCTTTTGAAAAGAAGTTGCAAGAAATATATCAGTTCTTTACATTACTATATGTTGACTTAGTCTGTAACTCAAATATTTGATGCATTTTTAGCCACATAATGATAGTTATGATATGAACTACCTATGCATGCAGATGCTGAGAGTGTGGATTCTAGCTCTGTCATGATCTCTAAGACACCAACATTCTGGTGTAAGTTCAGATCTGTAAAAGGTAAATTTTCTTAGAAATTAATTGATGTTTGTAACTACAACTGATCGTTAAATTGGCACAGGTTTCGTAATTTCCATCCTTACTTGAGAAATGAATCAAACACTATGTTTGAAAATGCCATAATAAATTGGCTAATTGTAAATATGCCACTACTTTCTTAGAGACTTAGGTGAGAATTTTCCCATGCATATAAAAGGTGCTTTGATTGATGCTATGTGATTAAGGCTGAAAAAAAATTTCAGGCTTTTGCTAGAATGTCTTTACAAGCCTAAATTGCATTGTTGCATCAAATACTTAATGTTGTTACTGTGCTAGTCTTTAATTTTGTTTTCTTATCACTATGCACTTATATAGAGTCATGTTTTATACCCGTGGGAAAGAAAAAGGAAGGAAAGCGAAGAAATTGCTGTCAGAACCTTAGAGGTTAATTTCGGGCAAGGTGGTATATTCACAGAGATACCGGACCGTCCAGGGGCTAGTCGGCACCTCTCACAACCATAGGGTCACCACAGTAAAAAGATAGCGTAGCAAAGTGTGAAGCCAGGCCAAAGCCAACCCAGCAAGAGAGAGGCAAAGTTTTATTTGGTCACGACCAAAGCAGCAACAAGAGAGCCAGCGAGGCCACAGTCACAGAGACAGCACATGCCTCTGAGAAGGCACGGCTACAAGCCAGATAGCATAGCCAACCGAAGAGGGGATAAGGGAGAAGGAAATAAGAGCACGACATCTCTGGTCGAGTTTTTTGCTATTATAGTACTCCCCTAAGTATGGCTTCGACAAAATGGTATCCACGTCGTGGGCTTCTCCAAAACGATATCTATTTCGTGTACTCTTCTCTATAATAGTATTCCCAGGGATTTGAACTCAAATTATTTTGATTTTCGAATTTTATCTCCTCCATATGACTAAACTACCCTCAATAATTGTGGGCGTGCGTCGCGAGCGAGCGCCGCGGGCGAGCACGTCGCCTGCGTGCGTAGTTCGTGCGCCGCCGCCGCCAGAGGAAAAGTGATGCGCCTGTACTGTGTCGTTTGAGAAGAAAAGAAAAAGGATTAGGTCTAAACAAATTTAGGAAGGGTAGTTTAGTCATTTAGAGAAGATAAAATTCGAAAATCAAAATAATTTGAGTTTAAATCCCTGAGAATATTATTATAGAGAGGAGTACACGAAATAGGTATCGTTTTAGAGAAGCCCACGACGTGGATACCGTTTTGTCGAAGCCATACTTAGGGAGTACTATAATAGCAAAAAACTCTCTCTGGTCACCATGGCCATACGAAAAAGGAACACGTAGCCAGTCGAGAAGAGGAGAAGTAAGGGGAAACATGGAGCATGGCACTGGCCAAAGCTCACTCCCTTCCCTATCCCTCATCTTCCCCCACATCATACACCAAACAAACCGAGAACAACAGGGAGCAGCAGCTCGGTTGCAGGAGCCTAGGTGAGGAGCCACGAGCGACGGGGAAACAAAAGCCCTAGGGGAAGACGAGCACCAGGGGAAGGCAACGATGGTGCCACCGCAAGACAACCCCTAGCCCAGCCGACCGAGGTAGGCCATACCATCCATTTTCCCCAAAATCTCATTATTCAGAGCAACACATGCAACATAGCAAAACACTAGAGCACCCGGGGACCAGCACAGAGGGCACCAACCAGAGGTAGAAGAAGAGAGTATAGGGAGTAAATAGTACCGAGGAGTTTTACCGTAGATGAAGACCAGTGGCGGTGTACTACCATCGGCGTAGCCACGCACCCAACCGCCACCGCGCACTCCTCGGCGTGCGAGCGGCTTCTAGCTCGGCCGTGACTAGCTAAGGCAGCTCACCTCCATGCCTATCACATCATGAGAAAACCAAATCGAACCAAATCAAAATAGCAAACAAATCAACCACAAAACTGAGGCGCATCCGAGGGAGGAGGCGCCAGATCCGGGCCGTAGGCCACGAATCTGGTAGTAGCAAAACCGGCAAGAGATGGGCGGCGAGGTGAGGACAGCCACGGCTGGCGGCGCTAAGGCGGCTCAGCGTAGCGAACCGACGGCGCGAGGGAAGAATCAAGTAGAGGAAGTGAGGCGCACAGAGGAGCTAGAAGCGGAGGTGCTAGGACCGGGAGAGGTTGAGGCAGCGCGGTGCCGAGGAGCCTGAGGCGTGGTGCTGAGAGGCAGATCCAGATCGAGGAAGGGAGCAGAGGAGCTAGGAGAGAGAGAAGTGAGAAATGAGGAGTCAGCCAGAAAAGAAAATGAAGAAAAATAAAAAGGAGAGGAGGGAAAAGAAAAAAAGGAAGGGAGAAGAAAAAGAAAAGAAAAGAGGAGAAAAATAAAGGGAAAAAATGGTAGACGTGCAAATAAGATTTATCTATGATTATAGGCGACGATCATTAAATTACGATCGTTTGGGCACCGGAGCATTAGAAAGGTGTCCGGTGAGAGAGATGTTGTTGGTATCGGGTTTACACGTATGAATATAGCTGGTTGTCTGTACGTGTAGAATCATTGTTGTTTGCATGCTTGTGTGAATTGCAATGTTGAGTTGAGGGCTCGGATGAAGCTTTCAGGTGGAGGTTTTTGTTTGGCGCTCCTCCACACATCGTCCACGGAATAATCAGGCAAGTGCATGATAGAATAGTAGATTGTGATGAATGCCTGATATTTGTTTTATGCCATAATTTATGCCGTGTTATGAAACGATATCCCAGCTTATCTGTTGATTGGACGGCGATGAGTGATGCTTATGATTGAATATCAACATTTGAAGAATGTTGTATTTGCATTGCACCATGAGCATCATGAAAGCCTTAAGGCGGTAGGCAACCCACACGGTGGGAATAACAGGACCTACTTCGGTAGGCGTCTCCAGGGATGGAGGCAGAGGGGTTTCACCGACGAGTGAAGCAACTCCACTATACCGGTATAAGCGGCTTTCAAAGACGCATTATGCATTGCACTTATAGACCTACGATGGTCGGCCTCCCACGACGGTGGGGAAATCAAGACCTACTTCGGTAGGCACCTGCAGGGATAGAGGCAGAGGGGTTTCACCGACGGGTGAAGTAACTCCACTATACCGGTATAAGTTGCATACAAAGGTGCATTGCATCGCATTGCATTTGCAGGAAACGAATAGGAGACAGGGATGAAACCCAGAGATTTTGGGTTACAGTTCGTAAATATGATTTGATGATTACCGTACCAACGACATAGAATTGATTTACAGTTTCCACTTACAGACTTGATTTATAGTTTACAGTTACAGAGTTGATTTACAGTTTATAGACATAGGATTGATTTACAGTTTATAGTTACAGATTTGATTTAAAGTTCATAGATCGTAGAATTGATTTACAGTTTACAGACATAGAATTAATTTACAGTTTACAGTCATAGAGTTAATTTATAGTTTACAGTTCGTGAAATAGATTGAATTGCTAGAGTGATGTCACTATTTTATCGTGTGCTTGCTGAGTCTTCGGATTCACCCTTATTTTGTTGTTGTTTTTTTAGGAATCTGTTGAAGGCGATATGTACGGGCGGGAGTAGCACAGTTGTTTCATGTGCAACAGTAATTTACATATCATCTACAGTTGACATATTTAGTCTTGAATGGTTGAGTGCCTTTTTGGTAATTAGTAAACTTATACCTCTGCTGCGCTTAGTGTCAAGCGTATTGACTTTTGTCGTTTGATTGATATTTAAATAAAAGAATTGCTTTGCAAGACCAGCGGTAAAAGTTGGAGTTAGTAACATTATAGAGTAGGTGGTAGCACTTTGGGCTCAAAGAGGGGTCGGGGTGTTACTTCATGTGTTCATATGCAGGTGTAAAATAAGCAAATTTAATGAACACAGCTTAGTGTTGCAGTCCTATCTACATATTTGATGAGAATGTAACACGTGCCCAAAGTAAGAACCAGCAGAGCATAAAGAAATTTTCAATTGGTTGATTGGCCGTTCCCCTTACTTGAGAGTGCCAATCACAATGTTCTGCTTTTCTCAGATGACATATCTTCTTGGTGTCATAATCCATTGTCAAATGTGTCATTTCAAGCACACAAGGTTTGATGTGTAGACCATGGCTGAAGAATGATTGTGATTGTTTGGTGACTTATCACAGGGAAGACTCGATATATAACTTGGTTCTCCCATGAACATAATGGACGATTTGAACGCAACTTGCAGAACATAGGATAATTTTACTATTTTAAACGGTGATTGGATTCCTTATGCGCTGTGGTGCTCAAAACAAGATGATATCTGCATGGTGATTTCTTATGGCCACATGCTGCAGAACTACGTCTCAAACGTGGCAAGACATGTGGAAACTGCAATACAACGGGAGAGTATAGAGTCTGAAACCTATGGCAAGCTGAATTGGTCAAACAGACATATTTTGTGCCAGATGCAGAGGTAATAGTGACATGCCACTTGATCAACACATGAAGGATGATTCTGCTTCATGGCCGTGCCAGGACTCGGGTGTATTCTGTTCCGTCAGCATATCATCAGCTCGTCAAAACCCACAAGTGAGGAATATAAGGCGCATAATCAATAGGGTGCTACTGAAATATTGTGATGAGGTCTTTACAATTTTGATCTGACCTGCTATATGAAAATTACAGGTAGTACCAAAGCTACGTGTTTTCTGGTGGAGAATTGTCACTGGTCACTACCACCCTACTTGTTTCAGCTATCCTGCAACTCCCATATTCCAGAGAAGGGACAGTTTGCTCGGTCAATGCATATTGAGCGGATCTTCTGGAGAGACGATCTTCCATGCGCTTGTGCAATATGTGCATACTCTATTCTGGGTGGCTCTGAAAAACAAGCTATGTGTTAGAACTTAAAATGCTTTAAGTTGGGAACAGGCTCTATCATGTGCATGTGAAGTATCCGGGGGATGATCTAATCCAAGGTGGTGACAGGTTCATGCCTGAGCGCTTCATTCGCATGATTGAGAACACATTTCTGGCATTGGAGTTGCCACGGTCACCTGTCAGCTTGGATCAGGATAAGCAGGCAGAGATACAGATAGCACCCCCACTAGCATGTGTGGAGGCTTCCAATCTTGATCTTTATAGCTCAGTAGCTACTGAAGTGAAGGATTGGTGACTATTTTGAGAAATTTTTTTGAAGGCATCATCCACACTCTTTCTATTGCCATACCGGTCATACAGATATGGATGGCACCCATGGTAGCATGTATGGAGTCTTTCGCGGATGGAGCTAGGAAGTGGCATCATTACTAGATAATAGATATCCTAAAGGCTAATTTTCTCTGCTTAAGTCTGCAAAATATGGATATTAGTCAGTGCTGAATAATGAATTCGCTGGGTTTCACTTTCAGCTCGTTGCAGAGTTAAGCTAATCTGGCAGCCCATGTGTGTGCCACTGTGCCAGATAATCGTTCATCTGCTTGGATGCATGTATCTAGGTCAATGTTTTCACAGAATTCTCCGTGTCCTCTCTGACTCTTGAGATGATTGTGCTTCCTGAGCTCTTGTTTCCTGGTCTCAGAAAAAGAAACCGCGCTTAAACATGCTAGTTCAAACTGATTTATGAAGTTTTCACCTATAATCCACCCATACACAGAACCTGACTAGAAGGGTACCCATTGGATGCATGACTTCGCTGATTCTGGCGCAGTAGGGGGATAATGTGGAGGGCGCAATGAGGAAAAGAAAATGACAAGTGCAACCAACTTATGGTAAATTGATTCAAAGGTTCAATCTTTTAACTATTAAGAGTTCAAGTTTTCCAAATATTCAAACAAAACATCAGAGATGTAACCACTCCAAATCAATGTTCAGGTACTATTTGCGTAAGTTGAGAGGCCTTAAATGTGGTTTTGTCAAGAATGAACTGCAGCAGTTGCTACACACGGGATAACTCGGTGCTGTGGAGTTTTGCTTTGCATCACGTTTGTTACTCCCCCTGGCATGTTGGATTTATTCCTTCCGAGAACCAGCTGCACCACCTGGCACCTGCTAGTAAGTAGTAGGGGCAATTTTCTCAGTCACGTACTCCCATTGCTCAAATAGATATTATCAAAAGAAGCAATGTAATTGAAAACAAGCCATTTTGGGTATTGGTACATAGGAATGCAATTGAGGGTAGTCATCAGTTAATGGGTGCTCCTCCATCACCTCACCAAGGTAACCGCTACCATACGTAATATTCATCGCAGGGTTGTTGGGATGCGTAGCAATAGAGTTCTTGATTGCACTAAATGCAGCCCTGTTGGACTTGGCATCTGCTATGTAGATTTCAACTAGGACATGCTTGAGACTCCTGAGGTGCTCAATGCCGGAGTGTGTGCTGCCATATGACTTTGAGCCACATGCACTGAACATCAACTCAAGGGTTTCGAGTTTTGGCATGGACCTTTCTTCAAATGTCAAGCATGGCAACCCGGACCACAGGCGGAATGCCTTAAGGCTCTCGAAACCTGTTCCTGGAATGACAATCTTCTCTTTGCGGAGTCCTACCACCCACAGCTGAAAATGGAGCAGCGCCGGTAACTCTCCAAGCACATGTACGTCATTTTCCTCCAGCGCCCAAACATCAAGTTTCAACTCCGTGAGGTTATTTAGTGGCGCGATCCACTTGGGACACCTCTGAAAATAGGAGTTACACATCCAGAATCTTTGAAGGAGGAGAGGTGGGGGAGATAAAGATGCGAGAAAATCAACTGGAATAGCTGATGTGCTATCAATATGTAGCGATCGGAGGTTATGGCTGCTCAATTTGCTAAGAGAATTTGTAAAGTACTCCTTGTATCTTGCGTCACTTGGCTCAGCCTGGTCCCATGATACAGAAAGCTCCCTCAAATTGGTCAAATTGCCAAGCTCCTGCACTGCACTCATCGGGCTATTGCAAATACTGAACTTTGGAAACGTCTGGAGAGCTCTCATGCTTCCGACGCCTTCTGGCAACTATGGGCACCAACTGACAACTAAATGTCTTAGCTTTTGTAGCCGAGCAAACCCACGGGGAAACTCTGCATCCCATGTCTCCAATTCTAGTGTTTCCAGATTTTGCAACTCGCCAATTTGTGTGGGGATCTTGTCGGTGACCAGTCTCAAATATTTTAGCTGGTACAGTTTGCAGATCATCTTCAAATCGGCCTCCTCAGATAACTCGCAGTGAATACTCAAGACTCGCAAAACTCTAAATTCGTCAAATGGCAGTCTCCGATGGTAGTGACCACCAAAGATTGCCAATGATCTAACATGGGACAATGGCATCATTTGATCTAGTACCAACGGATGTTCTCGACCATAATTTTGTACTGAGAGTCGACGAACAACACCTTCTGGTTTTGATGAGATCAGATTCACTCCTAATAGCGTAACAAAATTCTCCTCGGTTGCCTTTGATGTAATTAGTTCCAGCATCATATCATGCAGCCGACAAGCACGCGCCTTCCCATCATAGCCAATGTGCATTGCAAGGATCATACTCCTGTTAATGAGCTCGTTGAAGTAGCTTTCAGCAACATCCTCCATGCTTTGCCCACGTTCTTCGATGATGAATCCTTCTGCTATCCATTGTTTCACCAAACTAACTCTTTCAATTTCATAATCCTCGGGAAACATACTCAAATAGAGTAAGCAAGTTTTGAGATAGTGGGGAAGATCATTATAGCTGAGGGACAATATAGTTTTCATACCCTCAAGATCAGGATTTTTTTCTAGCGCTGAACCTATGGATGCCCTTACTTTCTCCCATTGTTCCTTTGTCATGGTCGACTTGGTAGCCAATAAGCTGGCTATGCTAACTATAGCCAAAGGGAGGCCACCACATTTTTTTAGGATTTCAGCAGAAACATGCTTAAGTTGGACAGGGCATCCATCCCCACAGCCAAAAATTCTTTTGAAAAATAGACTTCTTGAGTGGATTTCACTAAGAGGTTCAATTTTGTAGCAGCGATCACCAGGATGCAGTGGCGGAGGACGGGGAAAAAATGAGGTGGGGCGGATCGAAAGCAATACCGGCGGCCATGGGCACTCCCCGGCGTGCGGCGGCGCAAACCGGCCGTGACTGGGCGGCACACCTCCAAAACCTCACATCAAGAAGAACAATCATTAGAAATCAAAGAAAATAGCAACCAATCCATAAGAAATCGGGAGGGCTTGAGGTAGAGAACACCAAATCCGGGCTCTAAGCCGCGGATCCGGGCGGCTGTGTCTCAGGCGTAGCCGCGCGGCGAGGAGAGGAAGGTCCGGGCGGCAAGGGCCGGCGCGGGAGAGTCGGCAGTGGTGAGACGGCGCAGAGGAGCCAAGACGACCGGGGCGATAGAGTGAGAGAGAGCCAGGCAGCGCCGAGGCGAGCGGGTGGAGAGACCGGGGCGAGAGAGAGACCCGAGAGATGCCAGGGAGTAGGAACACCGGGGCGAGGCGGAGAGGCAGAAGGCAGGGAGTAAACGGAGAGGCAGAAGGCAGCGGTGAAAAAATCAAGGTATGGCTCACGCCCTAGCTCGCCCTATCGGCTCCTCCGCCGCTGCCAGGATGAGAGCAACACGCCTTTGCTACAGACTCAATACGCGTTGTAGTAATTACTTTGCTACCATGATTATTATCTGGTAGAGCACATTTCAGATGTTCCCAAGCTGCTATAGACCATACATCGTCAATTATGACGATATACCTATTCAACAATATGCCAAAGGAAAAAGGTTAAATAGTTTGAATTTAAACAAGAAATTGGAATAGCATCAAAAGAGATAATAATTGAACATTTGTTTAATAAATCTTGCTAGAATATATATCATCATGAGTTCATGACCAGTTGGTCTACGACTTGAACTTGACTTTTTGGGGGAAAATTTAGAGAAAATTGCATCAAAAGCCCTTAAACTTGAGCCATTTGTGACCTTGAATTTGAAAATTAACTTGTCAAGTCTTTCAGTTTGCATATTGAGTCCCTTAGGTCTATAAACTTGATGAATTGAATCAGACCCTTAAACTTGTAAGTTGTGTCACATAAGTCATTACAATTTTTTAATTCCTATAAAATTTGACTTGACAGTGGGACATGGGTAGGAAACTAATATGGATCATCCATGACACTATCCGGAATTATTCTATTTAGTAGCTTGAAGTGCCAAAGAAAAAGGAAGCGTGTAGGTGGCTTTGGGCGAACATGTCGCGCACAGGTGGAGGGAGAGGGAGTCTTTGACAATAATGAGTGGAGAAGGTCCGTCAATGGTTGTGAGAAGGTCTGGTTGAATTGGACGACGTGAATAACAATAGATCGATACGGAACGACAACGTATATGCCCCTAGGAAATGTGCCCCTAGTACACACGTATATCGATCCTGCTGGACTAACGAACTTATACCTTTTAACAATATATGCAAAACTGAGATAATTACCTCTTAAGTTGTAGTAGTTCTCTTAGCTTTTCAATGAGCCTTTTCTCATCCCATGTCTCTCTTTGTCTGACAAAGTCATCTGAGAGAGTATATCCCGGAGAATTTTCTTTGTCTCTATTTGTCATCTGAGAGAGTATATATCCCAGAGAATTGTCTTCATATCAGGCTTTTGAGAAACTGATACAAAAGCTTGATAATGGAATTGCTTCCCAATCTTGCGATACACCTCATTGGCAAGAGTAGTCTTGCCCAAACCACCAAATCCAAAGATGGACAACACCTTGCGATGCTTTACAGAACCAATCTCACCCTTCACAAGCCAGCTCACCAGGTCATCTCTTGGGCCATCAATGCCCACAAGACGATCCTCGTTCACAAAAAGCGCGGACAAACGAGGATCCATTGCTAAATTACTGGAGTTGGTAGAAGCAACATCATCAAGCTTGTATCTAACACGCTGCTCGCTCACTTCAATGACACGGGCCTTCAGTTCTTGGATCTGGTTTGCCATGTGGTGCCTAGTGCCCAGCGTCTTTAGACGTTTAGCGCTCTTGCGGAAGAACTCCTTAATGCCGCCAGGCCCGTGATGCTCGTCAGTGCCAACTCTCTCCACGAACACATCGATGAAGTCCTCAATATCATAGGCGAGCTCCCTCACCTCTTTTGTCCAGGCCTTCACTTGGATGTCGAGGTTCTCCATCATGGTGCACTTTTGGAGCACAGCATTCATGTTGTTCAGTTCGGACCGGAGAGAGCTGATCTCACGGCGGACTCCATTCAGACAAGCACACTCGACGGCGAGCAAATCAGTGAGCTTCTTCAGGACGGAGTCCATTGCACCCTGTGAAATACTCACGGCAGCTTCCATCTCTCTCTCCCACTCACCTGCCTTATTTCTGGTCTGTATGCTAGTGTGATTGATTGCAGCTATGGTTGTCAAGTGAAGATGGCTTGGAGCTGGTTTGTGAGCTTTTTTAGTGATGGCTCAACTAACGAGCAGGATTTTTTGTTAGTGACTGCAATGTGATTCCAAAGGACGAGCGCAACAATAGAGCCAATATAATAATAAAGCAAGCTGGGACCGAGGAAAAGAAACCAAAAGCTTGGCCTCGGACGTTACGTCTGTGCGGCGCTGAAACCCAAGGGCAAAGAAACGCCTGCTACGATTGTATCGCGTGGCTTTGGCTTCGGCTTGGATTTGACGAGGAGAAAAAAACGAGCCCGGCTAGGATTAGATGAAAACGCCGGAGCGAATGTTTTCTTGGAATATCGTTACTCGATCCGTGCGCGTGGTTGTCCCTGGGAGTCGCTTCTCTCGCGGGCAGCAGATAATTGACTTCCAAATCTGAAGCTCTAATTTATAAAATATACAATAAAAATAGATCATAAAATGATTTGAAGCTCTAATACTATTTGTTATAAAATACACAATAAAAATAGATCATAAAATGATTTGAAGCTCTAATACTATTTGTTATAAAATACACAATAAAAATAGATCATAAAAAAGCAGCAGATATGAATTTAACGCGAAAAACACTTATAGAAAAGAGAGTGTCTAGATATGAACCGGATGTTTTCTTTCTAACTATCATTTAAATTTGTGACCCTTGGATTAGAAATCAAGGGGCTCTTGTTTTTAAAGGGGGAGATTTTTTTGAAGGGGAAGGGGGATAGAATTCAAAGTGGGGGGGGGGGGGGGGATTCATGGTCATTGGATCTTCAATCCAACAGTCTTAAATCTGGATAATGTTTAATAAACCCTATAGAAAAAAGCTACAGACATACGAAACCGAAATTCACTCTATAAGGAGATATTACAATGAGATTCTTGCTCTTCCTATAGACTATAAGGGTACATATATAGCGTGAGGCTGACGAGTCCCAAACAGAGAAAAAACTGTAGTAACCTGGAATTCGGATGTTCAAAAATGAGAAAAATTTAAAACTTTTTGTTACATCTCACTACTACAGACAAGGTCATCACAGATGGTTCAAAAACGTCATTACAGACGGTTTTGTGAGCCGTCTGAATTTATGGGTCAGTAATGATACGAGGTCATCACAGACGGTTTTCGAACCGTCTGTGGTGCAAATATCACAGACGGTTTTTAACTAAAAACCGTCTGTTAAACTAAAAACCGTCTGTCATTTATAAACATCACAGACGGTTCTATATGCCAACCGTTTATGAATTAGAACACAAAATGTTATATACCGATGCAATATAAACAACTAGTCTGAAAAGATAAAATAGAAAAGTTTCATATGGCTTATATATACTCATTTGAAAGGTTTCAATGAGATCTACAACTTTTCAGTCGAAGAAAAATCCAAATTCCAAAAGGAAGAAAGGAAGATCAAGAAAAAAGGCAAAAACAGAAACCAAAAACTTGCGACGCAGGTTTAGGTCCAAAGATGGCCGATGTTCGGGGTCTTGGAGGGCGACTGGCGCAAGCCGGTTATTTTCATGGATCGGGCTCGTTGTTAGCTTTTCAACGAGTACAAAAACGTCGAAAACGGACACCGTATGCAAAAGTTATGTCTATTTTACTGAAGGTGTCTCAAAACTGAATCCTACTCGGACTCAGGCGGGAAATTATGAAATTTTGGGGGATTGCAAGGCGAGAAACATATCACAGACGGTTTTTAATACGAACCATCTGTGATAACTTCATTATCACAGACGGTTTTTCATATTATCACAGACGGTTTTAAATAAAAACCGTCTGTGATACTGGAATATCACAGACGGTTCATTGGTAAGAACCATCTGTGATACTCGTTTTCTCCGACGCCATCAACACAGACGGTGTCCAAATTAAAATAGTCTGTGTTAGTGTCGGTCACAGACGGTTTTGTCAAACCGTCTGTGTTTTGGCGTCTAGTATTAGGCTTTCTGTAGTAGTGTCTGGTGGCATTTGAATTTCTTCTGCAAGTTTATTTGGGATTTCCCAAATTTTTGCACAATGCAAATCAATAACAGAAAGTAATTCCCCAAATGCAAATGATAATCATACTAATAAAAGAAAAGCAAATTTGAAATGACAAAAATGAGAAATTAAAAATCCGAACTGAAACTCAAAATTAATTCGTTAACGCCAACCCTGAATTTAGCTGAAATTTGAAAGAAGGAAATATTCACCTGAAAATTCCATTTAATAATTAAGCTTAAAAATGCTAAACTCTTCAAAATATTAGCAAACGAAAACTCAAATTTAAATCCAAATTTGAATTCTAGAAATCTAAATTTGATATTCAAATTCAATTCAAATCTTGAATTTGAAAATTCATAAAAATAAAAATTTCAATGTTGCTAGTCATTTTCTCCTCTTTTCTTTTCTCCTCATTTCTTTCTCCCTGTTAGTGGGCCCTAGCCTTTTCTTCTCTTTCTTCCTTCCTTCTCTCTTTCATCCCCCTGTGCTCTCTCTCCTGACGCCATGCCGACCATGCGCCAGCACCGACCCATCCCCGGCATTGGTGCCGCACCGCCTGGCCCATGTACGCCCTCTATGCCACCCGCATGCATGCCACCTGCCATCACCTCGCACCATCTATGCGCCCACAACGCCCTAGCCCCGTCTCCTGCGCGCATGCACCGCGCATCGCCCGACCATGCCTTGCCATCCCGTGCCCTATTAATCAGTTGTCAAAGATAGTGCCACCACAGAACTCCCTCTACGCTATTAAGGTCCTCATTCTCCTCCATCTCCTTGGCAACCCCCCTCCTTCCCTCTTTCTCCCTCCCTATGCCAGGTTCGTCACCGTGCCTGTGTGCCACCCATCACCATCTCAATGTTTCGGCCATTCCGGCAATGCTCTTGCAAATATGACCACATAACCTCGTGTTCCCAAGCTTCATCATCTCTTCCTCACATTTAATTGAAATTCCATGCACCGGGGATCACCGAAGCTCCCTTGTTCCTAACCACCGGTCAATATCGCAAGCACTACCACCATTTCTTCGTTGAAGCTCCTCCCTGTGATTTCCCTCCCCAAGGGCACCCCCACGGCGCCCTCAACCTTTCCCCACCATCGACCAGAGACTTAGAAGCCCAAGCACCCCCTCCATTGCGACCTCACTGCATCGCCAACGGGCCTCGCCTTAGTCACTCCCGGCAACACCCTTAGTGCAGGTGAGTCCACTAGACCCCTATCCCACTCATGCTCACCCCATATTCTTCTATCTGTACTCCGGCCCTGTCGCTCCCCTTTTTCTTCCCATGTCCGACCGCTGAGCGTTGCCTGTGGCCCACCGTGGTGCCGCCCAGACCTCACCGCCACCTCCCTTGGCCCCTTCCTTTCCCATGGGTCCCATTTTTTACCACCGTCGCCACTCCTCCAGCCAACCCCCGCCGGTGATGCTATCGCTGGCCGAGCACCCTGCCTCCCCTATTTTGCCTAGAACACCCCCCTCTTTTTGTTTCTTTTTGTGCTCAGATCTCCCTCTCTCTTATATGATAGGTGGGCCCTGATGCTATTCATGGCCAACATGACCAAGTCTAATTCCCTTTTTCCACTTAAGAAATAATTCCTAAAAGCCAAAACAATTGGTTGTAATTCAAATAAAGATTCAGTGAAAAATCATTTAATTATGGAAATAAAAATAAGAATAAAATTAAATTATGAAAAATTGAATAAAAGGGTACATGTAAAATTGAAAACATTGGAAAACTAAATTCCTAATTTGATGTATGTTAAATTAGGAGGCCAAAAGTAATTGGTGTAGGATTAAACCCTTGGAAATATAAATTAATTGTATGTTCCAATTGTCATGAATGCCCTTTTAGAATGATAATCAAGTAATTAATTGGAATATTATGTCATTAATATTTAACTATGAATAGAAGGAGATAAATTAAAAATAACCCAGCGATCAGACCGGCGTTTACCCAATGGTCAGACCGGCTTTTACCCAGCGGTCTGACCGGCCCAGAGAGGTCTGACCGGCCTCCTGTGCACTTGGTGCTGCCTCTTGTTTTCTTTGGGGTGTTTACTGTCTTTCTATGTTTTTCTTGCTGTGGTTTTTCCAGAGAGTCTTGGTTCTCTTCTTTTTAGCTTTCCATAGCTATTGAGGAGAGTTTTCGAAGTAAGTACTTTTTGGGGGCAAGATTTGAAGAGGTCGACATTCACCCCCCCTCTGTCGTCATTTCGGTCCAACAGTATCAGAGCCGGTTAGCTCTTCTCAATAGATCTTAACCGGTCTCTAGAGCCATGGCGACGGACAAGTACTCGACCAAGCCCCCGGTCTTCGATGGGATCGACTATCCTTTCTGGAAGAGCCAGATGGAGACCTATATCCAGACTCAGGGCTACGCCATCTGGCGTAAGGTCAAAGTATGGTATGCTGTTTCTGCCGATGAGAACATCAATGCCGGAAACATGGCTGATGTTGAGGCGAATGCTAAGGCAAGGAACATCATCATTCAGGGGTTGAGCCGTAGCGAATTCGATCGCATCTCTCATCTCACGTCGGCTTTCGACATCTGGGTGACCCTCGATGCATACCATGAGGAAACCACCCAGATCAAGATAGTCCGACAGGACCAGTTCAAGCGAGAATACAACAAGTTTGAAATGCTCACTGGCGAGTCCCTCGATGAGTGTTTTGCGTATTTCACAAGATCTTGAGAAATCTCCGAGCGGTCGGTCTCACATACCCCGACTCGGACAACGCTCATCAGATGCTCGCGGCTCTCGATTTGCAGGTTTGGGAGATGAAGGTGACTACCATCAAGGACACCACAGACCTCTCGACTTTGACTCTTGATGCGTTGTACTCACGCCTCAAGACTCATGAGATTGACATTGTCTCTCGCAAGTCGAAGTCACAGTCGATGGCTTTAGTACCGACCCCGCGTTGGCTTCCGGTTCTTCTTCTGATTCTCTTTGCGTTTCTCTCTCGCTGCTCTCTGTGACGTAACTGATGATCAGTTAGAGCAGCATGGAGATGAGCAGTTGTCCCTCCTAGCTCGAAAGTTTTCCCATGCTTACAAGAGGAGGAGGGACGGAAAGAGAGGAGGACCCGTGATCTGCTTCGAGTGTGGTGGCCCCAACCACATTCGAGCAAACTGCCCCAAGCTGGGGAAGGGAAAAGGTGACTACGGCGGTTCGGGCAAGAACGACTACATCGACAAGAACCGCAACAAGAAGCCATCAGCTCACGCATAAGGAAAGAAGAAGTTTCGCGACCTTGGCAAAGCCAAGAAGCTGTTCCACCGCGTCCTCACCGCGTTCGACGACCTCGACCTCAGCGAGATGGAGGGATGGAGCGACGATGACGGGACAGGTGACCAAGACCCCAAGGGCGGCGACGACTTCTCCGGGATGTGCTTCATGGCCCTTGAGGGTGAACTGAGCGACAGCGAGCTGTACTCCGACTCCGACGAGGTTCGCCGGGCAGGGAAGGGAATGGTTTGGCTTGTAGACTCCGGGTGTTCACGACACATGACCGGAGACTCCCGTTGGTTTTCTTCCCTTACCCGTGCTCCAGGTGATGAGACGATCACCTTCGGAGATGCTTCATCTGGACGCGTCATCGCCAAAGGTACAGTGCGCGTTAATGATTCCTTCATTTTGAAAGATGTTGCTTTGGTTAGTAAGCTGCAGTATAATTTGCTTTTCGTTTCTCAGCTTACCGATGACGGTTTCGAGGCGAGCTTCAAGAAAAATGCTTGCAAAATTCTTGATTCTTCGGGTAGTCTGCTTTGCGGGATTTCTCGTTTTGGGAGGATCTTTCGTGCTGATTTTTCTGAGTCTTCTGGTGATCCTCTCAGGTGTTTAGTTGTTTCTGAGTCCCGCTACCTTTCTTTCTGGCATAGGAGACTTGGTCATATTGGATTTGACCATTTGGCTCGAGTTAGCGGACACGATCTCATTCGTGGTCTGCCGAAACTCAAGATGGTCAAAGATCTAGTTTGTGCTCCTTGCCGGCACGGCAAGATGGTTGTTGCTTCTCATCCTCCGGTCACAGTGACTATGACCGATGCACCGGGACAGCTGCTCCACATGGACACAGTTGGACCAGCTCGAGTGCAGTCAGCAGGAGGGAAGTGGTATGTTCTTGTCGTGGTCGATGACTTCTCGAGGTACTCTTGGGTGTTTTTCTTAGCCTCGAAGGATGAGATGTTTACACATTTTCGAGGTCTTTTCAGTAGGCTTTCTGTTGAGCTCCCGGGTGCCTTACGAGCCATCCGCAGTGACAATGGCACGGAGTTCAAGAATTCCTACTTTGAGAGGTTTTGCGATGAGACGGGTGTAGAGCATCAGTTCTCTTCTCCGCACGCCCCACAGCAAAATGACGTCGTGGAGAGGAAGAACCGTACCTTGGTCGAGATGGCCAGGACGATGCTCGATGAGTACTCTACACCGCGGAAGTTTTGGGCTGAGGCTATAGCCACCGTGTGCCATGTTTCGAACAGAGTTTTTCTTATGGCACGCTTGCACCGCACTTCTTATGAGTTGAGATACGGGCGAAAGCCCAGTGTCTCTCATTTTCGCGTGTTTGGTTGCAAGTGCTTCATTTTGAAGTCTGGGAACCTAGACAAGTTCGAGTCACGTTCTTGTGATAGAATCTTTCTAGGTTACTCGACTTCTTCGCGCGCTTATCGGGTTTGGAACTGCGAGTCTAGTAAAATGGTAGAGACTTGTGAGGTGACCTTTGACGAGGCCAGTCTGGGGACTAGGCCTGATATCTCAGGTTCTTTAGAGCAGTCTGAGCCCATCTTCGTGGATGACGAGGACGATGGAGATGAGGGTTGTCTACCTGATCCAGTCCCTCATCCACCCCTTGAGGTGCCCTCTTCCACCGCACCTCGAGGCGATCAGCCCATGCCTTCTACTTCTTCTGGAGCTAGTGGCTCTGTTCCTACCTCATCAGCTCATGAGGTAGAGGCCACTTCTTCATCTCATCCTGGACCTCCTCGGCATATCCAGAAAGCTCATCCTTCCGAGTAGATAATTGGAGACCTTTTTGAGCGAGTCACACGCTTAAAGTCTGGCACGTCACTCTTCTGTCTCCATTCTGCTTTTGTTGCCTCCTTCGAGCCCAAGGATGTGTGTCATGCTCTCTCTGACGAGTCTTGGGTCAATGCCATGCATGAGGAGTTGGAAAATTTCGAGAGAAACAAGGTCTGGTCGCTTGTTGAGCCCCCTCGAGGTCACAATGTTATTGGGACTAAGTGGGTGTTCAAGAACAAGCAGAGCGATGATGGGGTGGTTGTTCGAAACAAGGCTAGACTGGTAGCTCAGGGCTTTTCTCAGGTTGAGGGTATTGATTTTGAGGAGACCTTTGCCCCTGTAGCTAGACTTGAAGCCATTAGAATTTTGTTTGCCTTTGCAGCTTCTAAGGGTTTCAAGCTTTACCAGATAGACGTCAAGAGTGCCTTCCTTAATGGATTCATTGAGGAAGAAGTCTATGTAAGACAGCCTCCTGGTTTCGAGAACCCCAAATACTCTAACCATGTCTTCAAGCTTTCCAAAGCTTTGTATGAACTTAAGCAGGCCCCTAGAGCTTGGTATGAGAGGCTTAAGTCCTACTTGTTGAGTTATGGTTTTGAAATGGGTAAGGTAGACAAGACCTTGTTCATTTGCTGGCATGGCACCGACCTCTTGCTCGTCCAAATTTATGTGGATGATATCATCTTTGGCGGCTCTTCCCATGCTCTCGTTTCACAGTTCTCGGATGTCATGAGCACCGAGTTTGAGATGAGCATGATGGGTGAGTTGACTTTCTTCCTTGGCTTCCAGATCAAGCAGACTCGGGAGGGTACTTTCTTACATCAGGGCAAGTACACTCGCGACCTCCTAAGACGCTTTGACATG
Source organism: Dendrocalamus latiflorus (assembly GCA_017311315.1). Classification (NCBI taxonomy): domain Eukaryota; kingdom Viridiplantae; phylum Streptophyta; class Magnoliopsida; order Poales; family Poaceae; genus Dendrocalamus; species Dendrocalamus latiflorus. Next base: position 20,803,359 of record CM029666.1, on the reverse strand, counting down.
AGTGATGGTAAGCCTGTGTCAACTCCCATGGCATCTTCCGCCACACTTGACCCGGATGAGGACGGCGAGCCAGTTGATCAGAAGGAGTATCGTAGCATGATCGGCTCTCTCTTGTACCTCACTGCCTCGAGACCGGACATACACTTTGCTGTGTGTCTTTGTGCTCGGTTTCAGGCTTCTCCTCGCGTTTCTCACCGCCAAGCGGTGAAGCGTATTCTTCGGTACCTTCGAGCTACCATTGACTATGGTATCTGGTACTCTTCCTCCTCCTGTCTTTCCTTGAGAGCCTACTCGGATGCAGACTTTGCCGGCTGTAGAATAGATAGGAAGAGCACTTCTGGCACCTACCAATTCATTGGCACTTCTCTCGTTTCCTGGTCTTCTAGGAATCTGTCCGGCGTTGCACAGTCCACCGCAGAGGTCGAGTACGTTGCTGCCGCCAGTTGCTGCAGCCAGGTGCTTTGGATGGTCTCGACCCTGCGGGACTTTGGGTTAGTTATAGAAAGTGCTCCACTCTTTTGTGACAACACTTCTGCGATTAACATTGCTAAGAACCCAGTGCAGCATTCTTGGACCAAGCATATTGATATTCGTTATCACTTCCTTAGAGACCATGTAGAGAAGGGTGACATAGTGCTTCGGTTTGTAGAGAGTGACCACCAGTTGGCTGATATCTTTACCAAGCCATTGGATAGCTCTAGGTTTTCAGCTCTGCGGGGAGAGCTTGGGGTGGTCTGTCCTTATGGACTGTTGTGAGGGGGAGCTTTGTGCTTTACTGCTTTATTATATTGATTATGCTCTTACTCCTTTCTGTTGCGTTGCATTCGGGGTGCATTGGGGTTAGTCCTTCTAGCATAGGTTAGAGTGGTCGTCCTGTCTAGCATTCAGACTTCTTGCTCTTATCTTGTGTTTCTAGGATGCTGCTTATTAGCTGTTTCTCTTCTCACTAGGTTGAGCTCACTCACTTCTTGTAGGTTCTAGCGAGGGTTGGGCCACCCTCGGGTAGACAGGGTACATGTTTGCTCTTTAGTGAGTTAGATGATCAGTTGATAGTCCTAGAGTCATATGGGGTAAATGAGAGTTAGTCTGAGCCATAGTTTCCTCTATATCTTGTCTATGCTTTAAGGACTGCCCTTTCGGATTTTCTTTGCCAGCTTCTCTTGCTTATTGCTTTGGTTCAGGGGGAGTTCATTTGGGAGCTTCTAGATCTTAATGATGACATAACTCAACTTGAACTAAAAGTGTCATCTCATGTTGAGGGGGAGCTGGATTTTCTTGCATTTCAGCATTTCGCATTGTAATATAACTACATTGAGCCTTGATTATTATCCTGTTATGACATGTTTACAATGCTTTACACCTTGCCATGACTTGTGCTTATTTGCTAAATTTATCATGACTTCATATGTGTAGACTCGCTTTTGCCATGATAAGTTAATTAAAATTGCTCAACTTGAATTAAAACTTGTCATGCTAACATTTGAGTCTAGTCTGTCTTTAGTTATCCTTGTATGATCCATGCCATGTCAAATAGGCTGAGTTGAGTCTTGAATCTTTGTTGAGCATTAGATTGAGCTATTTTAGTCTCTTGATGCAGCATGAGTTAGTACAACATGTTTAAAAAGCAAAAAGATCTCTTTTGTGCGAAAAAACTGATCTCACCAATTCTTTCTCATGAGACAGCTTGCCATTGCACTAGGCATGAACTCAGGGGGAGTTTTGGATGACCTAGACTATCTTCTTAAGCTTTTTGCTTGGAGTGGTCGCATAAGGCTTGAGATCTAGCACATGATAAAAATATTGGTTGGAAACAACCATAAGTTTCAAAAGAAAATATGTCATTTGTGCTCGATTTACTTAAGCTACAAAAAGAACCAAGTACTTGAACCAATGTTTCATTCTTGAGCATGTAGCACTCTTCTTCTGGACTCAATACTAGCTTCTTGGTTTCGCTTAGCTTATTGACATGGCCTGCATCATCTTTGGATATCTCTAGCTAGACTTTGCTTATTGATGACTTGACATGCTCACAAAATGCACTACATTTCAGATTGTCATCTATGTGTTCTAGCTGGGTTATACATATCTTGTCATGATCTAGATAGCTTTTCATTGAGTTATGGCTTGGTGTAATACTTTATGGTCATTTTGGGTAATTCTCATGGCTCTAAATGCTTAAAATAATCAAACTTCAGCCATTTCATCCATTTTCATGACTTGTTCTCTTCCTTGCATCCTTGATGTGTTTATTGCCAAAAGGGGGGAGAATAGTGATAGAAAAAGCCTGTTTGGGAGCTTTGAGGAAAACTTGTTCTTTTTTTGCTCCTTGTGTCGACATGGTCATTAGCATCATTTTCTTCCTTTGGACCATGTTTGACCTTCTTTTCAAACTCAACTTTGCGCTTTTTCTGAGTTTGTCAACATACTCATCAAGGGGGAGATTGAGAGACCATGTGGAGGTCATCCCGTGTGTATGATGAGCAATTGACATTGGTTTAGAAAAGTCGAGATTGATTTGGTTGGTTCGGTCCTTGACGTTGCGTGGTGCAATCGGGCTCGGTCGGACTTGGTCAAACCTGGTCAAAATGGTTAGGATGCATATTATGTCGACTTGTTAGGTTTGGGCTATTTCTTTAATGCATTTATGCTTACATGTATCGAACGGTGCTATTTGATGTGTTTCTTGTCTGTGTTGGCTGCCGGACGTCGAGGCGGAGTCGTGGCGAGACACGAGGTGACCGGACTAGACACGGGCGGTGTCGAGGTTAGAACGGTCGAGATGAGTCGAAGACGGCGGAGACTCGAGGTGGTTGCGAGGCTTGGACGACAAGGAGCGCGAAAGCTTCCCGGAAGGTGCAGGAGGGGCAAAATGGGAATTTCACGAGGCTGCACAAGCGGGAGCGGGCTCCGTTCGAGTTTAGCGGGCGTAACGGGTTGGAAACCCGTTAGCCAAGGGCTATATAAAGGTGGGAGTGGCCGCATGCCCCCTCATGGCTTTGGGAGAGAGTTAGGGTTTTGTGAGTCAAAAGAGGCTTTGGAGGTGGTTTTACCTTTGAGTCTTTAGTTGGTGAGAGTGGGTGGAAGGCAGCAGAGGGTGTCTGTGTTGTGTCCCCTTCGTAGCTTCTTCTTGGGTGTGTTCTTGAGGGAGAGAATGGTTTGATGTCCACTCAAGCATGTATGGGGAGGTAGAGAGGATGTGAGTTGTTTCTCCTTTGTAATCATGTATCTCCTTTCCTCAATATCAATATGAGATGGTTTTGGCTGAATTTCCTCAAGTCTTTGGCTCTCTGTTGGTTTTTTCCTTCGATGGTTCCTATGTGTGTTTTTTGAGTTTTTGCTCGGTTCTTGCTGGGGAGTGCCAAAATGGGTTGCTCTGTGATGGCATGATATCTTTAGACCATTTGGTCAGGTTCCCCATGAGCAAATCAATTCTATTCTCAAATTTTCTCCATCAGCCTCGTCTGTTCATATCTCCTGTTCTAGGGTTTTGATGAACTTCTTGATTCCCTTCATGAGATAGGCTAATATTTGGGGTTTTGAGTTCTGAGGTTATTGCTAATCTTTCTGTGGAGTCTCATAATCTAAGGTTCAAGGATTAGGAAGCACTTTGGGTTTTTGGTTTTGCCCCTATTCTTTCTCTGCTCCAGTCTAGGGTTTGAGATGGATTTTGTTCTTCTTTATGAGATGCCCCAAGAATTGGTCCTTTAAGTGCTATCCCTTTTGCTAACCTATCTGCAAAAGATTGGGTGCAAGGTTTGAGAGATTGGTGAGCAATTTGGGGTTTGGTTCAGATTTTTGCAAAAGTTCAGTTTTTGTCAAAATCTGGATTTCTTGCTTTAGGTTTGTTTTCTCTTGGTCTCCCAGGCTCTACATGCTATTTAATCTGTAGTCTGGTAGTTCTGGACTGAAATTTTCTAGAGGCAAACTCAAATTTCATTGCTTTGGAGGTTCTCTGAATTTTTGCTCTGCTGCCTGCTCTGAAAAACCCGAGGGGCGGTCTAACCGGCTACCAGAGAGCAGTCAGACCGGTAATAGGGTGGCGGTCAGACCGCCCCCCAGGCGGTCAGATCGGCCAGGAGGAGCAGGGGTGCTGAGTACTTCAAGTTTTTGGCTTTTGCTTCTTGTCTTGTTTTTAGTTCTTCTTCTCTGGGCTTCCCTCAGTTTCCTCTAGACTCCAGTGTGCATTTGAGGTTCATTTCATAGCTTACATAGCTATTGGAATGGGGATTCATTCAGGAGTACTTTTTAGGGGTCGTTTTTAAAATCGACATTAGGGGTCGTTTTTAAAATCGACATTCACCCCTCCCCTCTGTCGCCATTTCGGTCCAACATTATTCATACAAACCAAGTGAATAGTCAGGGGATAGGATAGAGTTATCAATAATAACTTTAATTCTTAGTCAAATTTCATTCTCTTTCATTCCTTTTTTTGTCTTACGTGTACTAATTACTCAATAAGATAATTTGTAGGAAATGAAAGGTAAAGGACTTGTTTTTACAAAGTTCCCTTTTGACAAACTACTCTGACGAAGGAGATCCGATTTGCATCCCTCTGGGACCTTCCGACCTGCTGGCTCCATCTCTTCAATCAGACAGGCTGCTTTTGCTTTAGAGAAGTTGAAGTCAGGGTCGATTGGTCGAAGATTGAGGCTTTGGTCACATACCTTAAGTTTTGCCAAGACATAGCTTACTGCTCCTTTAACTGCGCCTCCTAGCGAATCAGCCTAGTTGGTCCTCAGAGTAGATATTAGCTTCTCCAGAGCTCGAACTTGTTGTCTGATCGTACTCGCGTGAACGGACATGGTATCTTCAGAAGAATCGATCTTCTCAGCACCTAGCCCTTTGAGTAGATTGTTTAGAAGAGAAACATTGTCTTGAAGAATCATCTTCATCGACTGCGTGTCTTCCTGACTACAAGTCGAAGTCTCTATGAGTCACTTTATTTAGACTACAGTCTCTACAAAAGCAGAGTGAAACTTAGTTAGAAAACGTATTTCCTAAAAAAGACTAGTTACTAGAACTGGTCGAAGGTAAAGATTTCCTTACCTGCTAGTCAGGACTCAAGCTTCTCGACTTCATCCTTGTGCTGGTCTTCCAGCAACCTTATTTTCTGTCCTCTCTCTTTGTCAATGTGAGTAAGCTCATCGATCACTTTGGTCTTTTCATCGACCTCAGTGCGAAGCTTACCCATTTCGACGTCTTTATCTATAAAAGCAAAAGGGTTAGAGAAAGACAAGAAAGTCATCCGAATAAGCAGTCGTAAGTTCAAAACTTACTATTTATCTCGTCTCACAACTTGTTAGTTGTGGAATTGGCCTTTAAGAGGTTAATTGTTAGGTCAATATTATCCATCTTGAGTCTCTATGTCTCAACTTTGTCATTATTGAGCGTAGCTTCCAAGAATCTTTTGTTGCTCCTAGACCTATAAAGGTTAGTGGCAAAATAGGGAAAGACTATATATGCCAGTAGCTTACCATTTCTTTGCCTGTTCACGTAGTTTAGTATTCTCTTGCCTTAAGAGTATGAGTTATCTATGGTATTCAGACATAGTAGCGATGTCTTCCAAAGCTTTCTAAATAAAGGAAGACAATGAGAATCGAGAAAAGCCAATTAGAAATAACTAAGTATTAGATGCTTACATTCATGCATGTATGAGCAAATTTGGCAAGTACTCGTTGGGAATCCTCTAGCCAGTTGAGATCATTGACCTTGTTTCACCACACTTTCTTGAGGCACTCATCATCAAAAACATACCCCTTGTTGGAGATATCAATGGGATAAGGAACTTGGTCGTGAGATCGGCACGAGGAAGATTCCACTACAAAAGTAGGATTAAAGTATTTAGAGAAGAAGTTAGGCTGTTCTTCTTCTTCTTCTTTAGTTGTACCTTCTCAAAGCGGAGGAAGAACATCCTCGGTGATCCTTTCCACGGCGTGGCGGTCAGAAGGAATTCCCACTTCCTGACCAGGTGCATCTTCTTTTGCCTATGCTTCTATTTTGACCACCTCGATGGTCATAGCTGCTTTTGCTTCAAAAACAATCCCTGCCATCACTATAGTGGTCAATTCTTCTACCATCTTCTCTACTATCTCTTCAACTGCATTGAAGTCTACAAACATCCTATCGATGTTCCTCCACTGGGTAGAATTAGCAGCATGTCTTATCATTCCATCTTTCTTACACTGCTCTAAGTGCCAATGCAGCAATCTTGCATCCTTTCGGTTTGCAAACAAACACTTCAAACGGGGAATTACAAACAGATATCACAACACCTTAGCAAGAGATCCTTGCTTCACCTTGATGTCATCGTCATCATCAGAGTCATTTTTATACTTATATCAGGATGCTTTGCACACCGGATAAACTTGTAAGTTTGGATACTCTTTACGGTAGAGGATACCATCATTTGAACATACAAGTATTCTTTCTACTTCTATTCCCAATAGACAAAGAACCTTCTTGGCTTGGTAAGTGATTCTCAACAATACATTTCTCATTGAGAGCCAGTTGGAAACTTTATATCAATTTGGGATTAAAAATTATGTAAAACACAATATATTCTAATATATATGCATGTACAAATTTGAATTTTAGTTTACTACACAAATCATACGAATTTCTTTGATATCCGTGATTCTAAATTTTTAAATAAACTTATACATATCAAAGCTAAAATTTCATATAAATAAATCTATCTTTCAAGCTGAAGAAATAAATTTGTAGATTCGTTATATTGTTGCATTGAAGAAAATGATACAAGTTAATCAAATAAAATTTGATGGTGTTTAATTTCTTTCCTAAGCCAATTAGGATTTGCACATTCTTTAATATATTAAATATCTTTACTTCTTAAAAAGGAAGAGTTGGTGGTTGGTACGGTCTCTCCCACCCTTTTTCATAAAAGAGAGCTATGCTAACTGACGTGTGGCCCCTCTACCCTGAACCCGTGCGCTGCCTCCCACCGAATACCATGCGCTGCCTCCCCACCTCGTTTCTTCCGCCCTCACCTCATTTCTTCATCGCTGCTCCCCTCCCTCCTCCGCCGCCGCACTGCCCTTGCCTCCTCCCCTCCCTCCTCCGCCGCCGCGCCACCCTTGCCTTCTCCCCTCCCTCCTCCGCCGCAGCGCCGTCCTCGCCTCCTCCGCCGCCGCACCGTCCTCGCCTCCTCCCCTTCCTCCTCCGCCGTCGCCTCCTCCTCACCACCTCGCGCCGCCGTCGCCTCCTCCTCCCCCGCTCCTCCGCTGCGCCGCCGCCTCCTGCCCTGCTCCTCCGCTCTGCCGCCGCTTCCTCCCCCGCTCCTCCGCTCCGCAGCCGTCTCCTCCCCCCACCCCTCCGCTTCGCCGCCTCCTCCTCCTCACTCCGCGTAGCCGCCTCCTCCTCCCCCCATCTCTCCTCGGATTCTCCTCCCCACCGAGTCCTCACCCCCCGGTTCCCCGCGCCGCCACTCTCCCCTCCCCCCCGTCCCAATCTGCGCCCATGTCTCCTCACCGAGACGTCTCCCCTCCCACCGTCCTGATCTGCGCCGCTACTCTCCTGTTCCCCCATCCCGATCTGCACCCATCTCTCATCACTGCGTCCTCTCCCCCAATAGTCGACCATGGCGACAAAAGTGCGGCGTGGATTGTGGTGTGCATCAGCTGAGAGCAAGGCGGCGCGACTACTGGAGGCAGTGCATGTGGGGGCTGGATTATCTCTTCGGCCACGCCGATGGGTACAGGGAGCGGCGGATTGGGGCGAACTGCCACGGGGTCCCTGTGTACGCCAACAGGAAGGGGGCGTGGAGGACGCCATGGTCATCGAGGTGGTGCCGCCGGCCGTTGGGAATGAGGAGTGGCAGTTGTAGCTTGCCAACCGTCGAGCTTGAATAACGTGGCTGCAATCTCAGCAGTTGCAATCAGAGACATGTTTGTCTAGCTGTTACACTGTGGTAAGCCTATTTCCCTATTTATTCCTCTCCTTTTGTTCTTCTCCACCTCCCATCTCTTCTGACATTCTCCTATTTCTTCCTCCATTTGCACGCTCACCAGTGTTTCATGACTCTCTAGGAGAAGGAGAATGGCAGCAGCAAGGTGAGTCAAATCAAACTTTGTAGCATTAGAGAACAGTACTCGTTAGTTGTATTGCAACGTTAATTGGATTGGTGAGCTTTTATGCTTTCCCCTGTTTGATTGGCCCCCTCGATGATTGTAGGGAAGGAAAGGTTTTCTGATGTGCTGAAGAAATTAGAAGAAAGAAAAGGTTGTTCTTCAGGTTGATTACTGCACTTTTTGCTCTGTTAACTTTATAGCTTGTGTCTCCACCCATGGATTACTGGTTTTGAAGCCTTTGTTGTCTCTCTTTGTTGCACATGCAGTTCTTGGTGATTGTGTTATTTATTTGCTTCTGCACATTTCGGAAAGGAAAAAAGAAGGTGCCTCCTGTTGAAACCCGTAAGCATCGAATTATCTATTCTCTGCTGTATTCTTTGGAAAATATCTAATATGGATTTGTTTTGTTGTATGCTGTGATTAGATGATCTGCGAAAATTTGTATAAAGACTATTTTGGAATGTAATTAAGGTTTCATATTAGCAATAATAAAATGTAATTTTTGTCTAAATATATCTCTGTTGGAATAGACCATTAGTAGAATTGCATCATTACAAAGTTTCATTATGATTTTTCATACATAAATTATATATTCGTTCTTATGTACTCAGTAGTGCAAGTTCTATCAAAAATTTGTTTGTAGCAATTGGACCAAAGTGCTAATAAATTATGTAACTCGAAATCTATAAGTTGCATGCCATTGGTACTAATATAAAGACTGTTTTGGAATGTAATTAAAGTTTCATATTAGCAATAACAAAATGTAATTTTTGTCTAAATATATCTCTGTTGGAATAGATCATTAGTAGAATTGCATCATTACAGAGTTTCATTATGATGTTTCATACATAAATTATATATTTGTTCTTATTGTTAGGTGAAGTGCGAGGAAGTAACTCAAGGTGAGACTGCATACAATAATTTGGATATAAATAACCTTGTTTTAATACACCCCATTTCACAATTCTTATCATTTTTGAAAATTTCCTAATGAGCAGGTGTATGGCCTCAACTCTATTGCGAACTTGGTTTGTCCGTGGATCTGTGACCCAGGGAATTGCCTGTTATCAGCATCGCTGCATAGATAGCTCCTTTGAGGTTACTACTATTTCCTTTATTTTCTCACTTTGCACTAAATTTGCTTTGCATCAGTGGCGGAACCAGGATTTGGCAACGCCCTGGGCTGAACTCTAACAACCTAAAACTAACGCCAATTTGTACCCATACCACGATATAACAAAAGTATATCATAATTGGCTCAAAAAATGTTTACTTTCACCTCGTCAAAAAATGTTTACTTTCAAAGTTTGAAGGGGTGAGGTTCAGCTCAAAGTCAGATATACAGACATGCAAGAAACTGTATCATGCATAATGTACATGAGAATACGAAAAACATTATTATAGTGCTGACAAAAGATTGGATCATTGTTTCTCACCTGGATTTGATATCCACGGGGTCTTCCATTTTCCCTTGTAGTTAGGGTTCTTAATTTTCTGTAAGCATAAGCATGCCAGAGTAAATAATTGTTTAAAGTAAAAGGTCATGAGGAGCTAACCAGTCAAGAAAACAAACCTTGCACTTCCATGGTCCCTTGTATTCTGGATTTGGTATCATTCTGGGCTTCCATACACCATCATCATCATCATCCCATGACTCAGGCTGATTTAGTATAGAAAGAAAATATTTGTCATCTTGTGATATATTTATTAGCTATAATATACACATCCATAGAACACTAGAACCACACCAAAATGTTCCTTTAGTCATACTGGGTTTGATATTGCTGCCAGAAGCTCGGAAATGTGACTAGGATGTTTCTAAACAAGCAAGCAAAATGAAACAAGCTTGAATAGGTAAAATGGAACTACTGTATACACTCAATTCTTTTCATAATATAAAGAAATCCCAATCTTTTGGCTGCAGGAAAGACATATATAAGAGAAGGCTTTGTTGAAATTTCTCATCATAACATTGCTTTGATCATGCACAGCAAAGCCCAAACCTTTTTTGCATTAACTTCTTTGATCTTACGAGGAGGGAGGATGTCCCAGTCAGTGTACATACTTCCAAATTCTCTCTCCCGGTTATCAACAAGTAGGCTATAAGAGGCATCGGGCCTAAGAATAAATGTGTAAAAATGTTATCATCAATTATCATTTTACCTACCACTGAAGAGTGAACTTGGTAGCTTGCAGCAGTGGGGCTCTGGGAGACTGGCAGCAGGCTGCAGGTAGGAGCTGAGTGGGAGGGGGGGCGACGCTGATGCTGGCCGCCTGGCCGGGAGGTGGGCGGCGCTGGCCAGGAGGAGCCGAGGAGGGGCGGGTCGGTACGTGGGGCGGCGCCGGGAGACGGGGCGGATCGGGAGGCGGGGCGGCGCCGGGAGACAGGGGGTCGGGAGGCGGGGCGGCGCCGGGAGACGGGGCGGCGCCGGGAGGTGGGGTGGGGCGGGCAGAGGCGACGAGGCGGCGCTGGATCGGCGCAGATCTGAGACGAGGCGGAGGCGACGAGGCGGCGTTGGCGACGAGCGGCTGTGTTGCGGTGTGCTGCGGCGGCACTGGATCGGCGCTCGGCTTCTGCCTTCTGCGGCTGCTGGCGTAGTAGCTAGGGTTTTGTGCTACCGACGCCGCGTGAAGAGCGTGGGCCGTGCGGAGACTGGTGGGCCGCTTGCATAGTGCTGAATTCTAAAATTTGTATGGGCAACCTGGGCTGAATACTACTAATAATACCCCGGGCTGAGCTGAAAATACCTGGGCTATACACTGTATATTTGCTCACGCCCTGGGCTAGAGCCCATCTTGCCGGGGGTCCAATTCCGCCCCTGCTTTGCATAGTCGAACCCCATTCTGTCCAGAAATCCTTGTGTGTGCTGTGTTTTTTTATTAATGGTGTGGTATCTCCCATTGTTTGTAATGTTCATTATTACCACCATAAATATAATTGTAGGGCTGTAAACTTATAAAATATTTTCTTATGTTTTTTTGGGTGATTATTAAAGATCTCCATTTCAACGGTGCGATTTTTTTTGAATTATGAATCATGCTTCTGTTGTCAGGTTTGAAATGCTGTCCAACTTTGACTAAGTTTGCCTTTTGCCTGTTCTGAAAACATACTTTTTAGGATGCTGTTGATGGGATCTGGAAGTCATGTCCAGAATCTGGTGGGCTTGTTCAGTTCCCAGGGTTCAATGGTGAGTTTTGTTATTGAAGTGTACTAGATCAGGTTCTCTCTCTTTCTTAGCTTTTACACGAGCTAATTTTGTGTTGAAGGGGAGCTGATTAGCCCGACATATCATGAGTTGTGTAACACTGTACCAGTCCCGTGAGTGGCCAGTGTCCCAAGTCTTGCAGTGCTGAAGGGGAGCTGACTGCATTGATGGATCCTGCCACTGCTTCCCTGGGTTTCATGGTCATGACTGCAGCAGAAGTGAGTATAAGGCTAAACACCGACACTCACCTTGGATGTGGATTTTCTTGGTTTCCCAGTTATCAAGATTTTCAACGCTAAATTTTCTTAATTTTGTATCCCGAAAATGATTAGTGAATAGGCTGGATGTTCACGTGGAATATGTTTACAGTCAAGCAATGTCTTTAAGTAATAATTTTGGGTGAAAAAAGTGCCATGCAGGTTTTTCGTTCTGCTTCATATATATTGTCAATCAGGATAAATGATTTGTCAATACTATAAAAAATCTATTGGTTCTTGTAACACCGGCGTCATGAGTGCAGAGGACAATATATATCATGGATTTGTGGTCCTTGGTCCCTTGAAACATTGGTGGGATCACCTTCCTGATATATTGAAGTGCAAAACCGTTTTGATTTACGTTTCCGCATATAAAACCCGGTTTTAGTCGAAGAGTTTAAAAGCGCCTATTCGCCCTTCCTCTATATGAGAATATCGCCAATTTGGGAGATGGCAAGCAAGGATAGGAAGAGCTACAAGGAACAAGCATCTCAACTTGAATACCTTTAGCAACCATCAGAGCACAAAGTCCTCATCTTCTACCCACACGATACTGTGTAGTTATAGCTTCTTTTACTAGCATTCTGTTTGACAGACCAAGGTATCGGCATTTTGATTAACTTGCTAAGCAATTAGAAGTTGTTGAGACATTGAGTAGCAGACGTGCGTTGCTACGGATTTAAAAAAAACTAGAACATATTTATATGCATGTTCCAACAAATTTTACCACCCATTAGTTTTAGAATATGTAATATGATAAAATTTTAAAATCCATAGCAACGCACGGGTATTCAGCTAGTTATTTAAAATACGTAGCTTGTGCAGTGCGGATGCATGGGTTGGTGACCAGTCTTTCTACATATCCTAGGAAGTAAAAACTAGAAATTCTTACATTAATTGAAGAAAAATGGCTAGAAATTCTTATGTTAATCGGAGAAAGAAAGCATTTACATCTATATTATAGTCTAAAGCCCATACGTATGGGAGCTGTCATACTACAAATCCTACCATACACCAATCACTACTACAGAAAGCCTCATAGTAGACGCCTCATCACAGACGGTTTTGTGAAACCGTCTCTGATGAACACTATTACAGACGGTTGTAATTAGGAGGCCGTCTGTGGTATTTGTGGCGGGAAAATGGATTATCACAGGCGGTTATTACCGAAGTATCACAGACGGTCTGTATTAAAAACCGTCTGTGATAATTCACAGACGGTTTTTACTTAAAAACCGTCTGTGATAATGGCTAAGGCATTTATTGCGCTGCTCAGACCGCATCTGTCTTTATTTCGATCCAGATCTAGCCACTGCTGCGCACTTTTTCACTCGGGAGGAAGCTAGGCGATTTCAGGCCAGTTAATTTGGTGGGAAGAGGCAGAGATTGAGCTTTGAATATTCAGTCTTTCCTGGTTGCTCTAGATATGGTTAGTAATGTAAGTTATTTTTTCTTTAATCGCATTACAATTTAGGTCTAAGTAATCCATTAGTGGTTATTGAAGATGGTTAATTTGCAAAATTGTTGGTTATATAATAGCTGTTGTGTTTGTAATATGAATTGAGCTAGCAAATTAAGTCTCAATATAATAAATGCGGCCGGTATATATGTAGTTATAATTAGTTAATCTAGATTTTAATACTAAGTTGTTATATATGTACGTAACGTAGGACCGAAGCTGGATGTATGCCGCGAGCCGTGTGAGTGAAGAGTACATTAATGGCGTTTCTGCTTTTATAAGAGCCGCCGAGGAGGATATGTTGAATAAGGGGGTGGAATATATGTGCTGTCCATGCACTGACTGCGAGAATTTGAAGATGTTTAAGAACCGAGGGCAAATTGTAGCGCACTTGATTCGGAGGGGTTTCAAAAAGGATTATAAGTGTTGGACCAGTCATGGCGAAGTGAATGATCATATGCCGCCGGATGACATCGTCGGTGAAGTGAATGATATGCCCCCGGATGACATCGCCGGCGAAGTGAATGATATGCCCCCGGATGACATCGCCGGTGAAGTGAATGACATGCCGCCGGTTGATGTCGATTGTGGCTCGGATTCGGATAGGTTGCACGATGATAATCTGGATCAGATGCTTCGCGATGTAGAAGAGAACTATGATGAGAGAGAGTATGTTAAATTCCGTGGCTTGATGGAGGACTCAGAGAAACCTTTGTACACGAGTTGCAAGTACACGAGGTTGTCGGCCGTGCTTGAACTGTTGAAATTGAAGGCAAGCAACGGTTGGTCCGACAAGAGTTTCACGGCGCTGCTAGGTCTTTTAGCAGACATGCTTCCGGAGGGAAATGAGTTGCCTAAAACCACGTATAAAGCCAAGAAGGTTCTTTGTCCGTTGGGAATGGAAGTAGAAAGAATACATGCATGTCCGAACGATTGTATCCTCTACCGTAAAGAGTATGCAAACATGCATGTATGTCCGGTGTGCAACGCATCACGATACAAACGTAACAATCAATCAGAAGATGGCGAGGGAACAGAGGCGAAGAAAGGACCTCCTGCTAAGGTGGCATGGTATTTTCCTATAATTCCCCGTTTGAAAAGGTTTTTTGCAAATCCAAAGGAGGCAAAACTGCTGCGTTGGCACTCGGAGGAGCGCAAGAAGGATGGAATGATAAGACACCTTGCTGATTCCGCGCAGTGGAGAAACATCGATAGGAGTTTTGCAGAGTTCGGTGCAGAACCAAGGAATATAAGGTTTGGACTGAGTGCAGATGGAATGAATCCTTTCAGTAGCTTGAGCAGCCGACACAGCACATGGCCAGTGACTCTCTGCATCTATAACTTTCCTCCTTGGTTATGTATGAAGCGAAAGTACATTTTGCTGTCGATACTTATCCAAGGACCAAAACAACCTGGGAATGATATCGATGTGTTCCTAGCACCGTTGGTGGAAGATCTAAAAGTACTGTGGAACGAAGGGGTACAGGTATGGGATGCATACAAACGAGAGAACTTCACTCTGCGCTCCTTATTGTTCTGCACCATAAATGATTATCCTGCCCTTGGTAACCTATCAGGCCATAGTACAAAAGGTGTCAAAGCTTGTACTCACTGTTTAGATGGTACCGAGAGTGTGTGGCTGAGACACTCACGCAAAACCGTCTACATGCATCATCGCCGGTTCCTTCGGAGGGCTCACCCATACCGCAAGATGAAGCAACAATTTGACGGAGAGAAGGAAGACGGTTCAGCTCCAAGGCATTTAAGGGGACACGAGGTTTATGATATGGTTAAGGATTTAGATGTTGTCCTCGGAAAGGGACGTAAATTGAGGGCTCATGAGAAGAACACCTGGAAGAAGAGATCAATATTTTGGGACTTACCTTATTGGGAGTACCTAGATGTTCGGCACTGCATCGACGTCATGCACGTAGAAAAGAATGTGTGCGACAGCTTGATTGGTCTCTTACTGAACATCCGTGATAAAACAAAGGACGACGTCAACGCACGGCTTGACTTGGCTGACATGGACATCAGGCCTGAGTTAGCACCGACATGCACTGATAATGGACGAACGTACCTTCCCCCTGCGTGTTACACTCTGTCCAAGGCTGAGAAAATAGAACTGTGCCAGTGCTTGCATGGTGTCAAAGTTCCGTCTGGTTACTCCGGCAACGTGAAGAAACTTGTTTCGATGCAAGATTTGAAGTTAAATGGCATGAAGTCTCATGATTGTCATGTGCTGATGACACAGATGCTCTCTATTGCAATTAGAAATATTTTGCCGATCAAAGTCCGAGAGACAATCATGAGGCTATGTTATTTCTTTAACACAATATTTGCTCAGAAGGTCATCGATTCCGAAGGACTAGATGCTCTGCAGGACGAGGTGGTGATGACTCTATGTCACCTTGAAATGTATTTCCCTCCTTCGTTTTTCGATATCATGGTCCATCTCATTGTTCACGTTGTGTGGGAGATAAAAATGTGCGGGCCCGTATTCCTACGTAGCATGTACCCATTTGAGAGGTTCATGGGAATTCTCAAGTCCTACGTACGGAATCGTTCTCGGCCGGAGGGCAGCATCGTCGAAGGTTATGCAAGCGAAGAGGTCATTGAGTTTTGTGTCGATTATATGGCTCAGATTCAACCGATAGGTGTCCCTCAATCTCGTCATGAGGGGAGGCTGAAGGGTCTCGGAACTATCGGAAGGAAAGCAATCACTGCAGATATGGACACGTATACTCAAGCCCATTTCACGGTGTTGCAACACATGACTGAAGTGGCGCCTTATGTGGAGTAGCACAAGGATGTGCTTCGGCAACAGAATCCAGAGCGGCCGGATGTTTGGATCATGAGGCAACACAACCGTTGGTTCAACCAATGATTGAAGGAGCAAATCGCTAGGAGCTCGCCGAGTGAGACGCTGACATGGTTGGCAAAAGGGTCGACATTTACAGTTGTGACATGGCAAGGATATGACATAAATGGGTACACATTCTATATGCAGTCTTAGGATGTCAAGAGCACTAACCAGAACAGCGGTGTCCGCATAGATGCATTCAGTACCGATGGGTCGAGAAACTCGTACTATGGCTTCATAGAAGAGATTTGGGAGCTCGACTATGTGGTTTTCAAAATCCCCTTATTTCGCTGCCGTTGGGTGCATCTCCCACAGGTGAAGGTTGACAAGTACGGTGTCACGACCGTGGACCTCCAACGTGTCGGGTACAAAGACGAACCATTCGTACTCGCCAATCAAGTTGTTCAAGTTTTCTATGTAACCAACCCGGCAAATAAGAAACGCCATGTAGTTCTTCATGGAAAAAGGAGAATTGTTGGAGTGGAGAATGTAGTGGACGAGGAGGAATACAATCAATTTGACGAGTTACCTCCTTTTGGAAATGGCATAAGGGTCGACGATGAACAACGTGACGAAACTAGTTACGTACGCATTGATCATGATGAAGGGCTAATTTTTAAAGGAAAATAAGCAAGTACAATAAGAATGTATATGTGAAAATGTGTGATGTAGTCAATTTTGAGATGTATATGTGAAAATGTGTGATGTAGTCAATTTTGAGATGTATATGTGAAAATGTGTGATGTAGTCAATTTTGAGATGTATATGTGAAAATGTGTTATGTAGTCAATTTTGAGATGTATATGTGAAAATGTGTGATGTAGTCAATTTTCAGTTGTGTATGTGAAAATGTGTGATGTAGTCAATTTTGAGATATATATGTGAAAATGTGTGATGTAGTCAATTTTCAGTTGTGTATGTGACAAAAATGAATGCAGATTGAGAAAATGTGTAAATGAATGCAGCTGGTAGGTAGTTGATCATGAATGCAAATGGTTGGCTGTTGATCATGAATGACTACAGTCGGGCATAGGCTTATCACAGACGGTTCTAAACTTGGAACCGTCTGTGATATTAATATCACAGATGGTTCTAAGTTTAGAACCGTCTGTGATAAGCCTACTATCTCAAACGGTTCTAAACGTAGAACCGTCTGAGATAGTATGCTTATTACAGACGGTTCTAAACTTAGAACCGTCTGTGATAGTCTTATCATAGACGGTTCTAAGTTTAGAACCGTCTGTAATAATCCGCTATATATACCCGTATCTAGGATTTTCCGTGTATTCTGCAGTTATTCTAATATCTAAATCCCGATCTGCCTCCCCCGAGCCCTCGCCGCCGCCTCCCTCGAGCCCTCGCCAGCCGCCTCACTCGAGCCCTCCCCGGCCGCCTCACTCGAGCCCGTCGTCGTCGCCGCCGCCTCCCCGAGCCCGTCGTCGCCTCCTCCTCCTCCGTCGTCGGCGGACGCCTCCCCGAGCCCATCGTCACCGCCGCCTCCCCGAGCCCGTCGTCGCCTCCTCCTCCTCCGTCGTCGGGGGCCGCCTCCCCGAGCCCGTCGTCGCCGCCGCCTCCCCGAGCCCGGGGCCTCCTCCTCCTCCGTCGCCGCCGCCTCCTCCTGCGTCGCCGCCACCTCCTCCTCCTCCGTCGTCGCCGCCTCCTCCTCCGTCACCAAAACCCTAAGGTCATCAAATCCCTCCCCGAGCTTCATGCTTACTGTTAGGGTTTAGGGTTGATGCCTGATACTTCATACTGAGTGTTATGCTTACTGTTATGGTTAGTTGCTTAGTTGCATTCATGTATATTCAAGTTTGTTAATCTTCCATATACTGAGATTGCCTGTGAGATTTACAGTTGCTCGATGATGATAAATTCATATACTGAGATTGGTTCATTCGGTCTTTGAGCTCTAATAGCTGTTATATACAATCTTCCATATACTGAGATTGCCTGTGGGATTTACAGTTGCTCGATGATGATAAATTCATATACTGAGATTGGTTCATTCGGTCTTTGAGCTCTAATAGCTGTTATATACAATCTTCCATATACTGAGATTGCCTGTGGGATTTACAGTTATGGCATGTTATTAAATTGATCTGTTAGGATTTCATCTTGACAAGTTAAAAGTTAACTGCTGTCTGAGTATATGCATGCTGAATATATCTTGATCTTGAGATTGTAGAGTTTGTATCTAGAGCTCAAAAGACTGAATTCATTATTTGGCATAACCAATCAAGGAAGAGTATATGATTTAGTAGCGGAACGGCCAAGACTAATCTTGTGCAACCCTACAATTTGAGAGCACATATTCATGTTGAGACTGTTATTGATTCTATTATTTGGTTTATAGTATTAGCAACTAAAGTAGGTGCTAAGATAGGCACATCACCCCCTCTTTATGTCCATATTACCCCCTCCCTTCTCCCCCTCCCCTCTACTCCTCTCTTCCAATTCAATATGATTACATTCTCATCTTATCTTAATAGACCCACAAAATGAGCAACATGTCACCCGCGCATTCTTCAGCATCATCGCCGGAGGCGTCCGCTCCAACATCAAGACGCCAAGGAAGAGGGCTATCAAAGAAGCCTCAGAGCCGACAGACCATCACAGCGGTAAACGCAGCTGGGGTCCCTATCCTTCCTAAGCAAGCGGTAAACGCATTCCGAACCATGGTCGGAATAGTTGCACGAGAACGAATTGAGATCACATACAATTCGTGGAAGAACGTGCCTGACACTCGGAAACGTGAGCTGTGGACCGAAATTTTGGCATTGTTCGAGTTCCCAGAAGAACACTTACACGCTGTGGAACGACAAACCTACCAAGCGGCGTGCAAAGCATGGAAGAACTTCAAGAGCACGCTTGTCAAGAAATACGTGGAGACGGACGAAACGCCTTTGACTAAATACCCATTCTTGGAACCACAATGGGAAGAGTTCAAGGCGATGAAAACGACCGAAGATTTCAAAAGTACAAGTGTGGCGCACAAGGCCCTCCAGGCAAAAAACACGCACCCCCACAGACTTGGCACAGCTGGGTATGCGGGTAAAATCCCGCAATGGAGGTTGGAGGATGAGCTGGCAGCTGCAGAGGACATCGCCCCGCCGTTTTCCAATATCCCGGATGACCGCGCTCGAAATTGGCTTAGAGCAAGGTCATCTACAATGAGATCGGGGGACGTCTCCTTTCGAAACCCTGCAGACCAGCAAGTGTCCCAGCGCCTGGTAATATATCGATCGAACTACGTAGCTTGTAATTACTCCACAACTTCGTACGAATTGAAATGACATGTCGTGCTCTTGCAGGAAGAGCTGAGTTTTCAATCTACCGAGGGATCATTCCAGGGAACAAGGGAGAATGATATGCTCTCCGTGGCCCTGGGAAATGAGGAGCACCCGGGCCGTACGAGAGGCCTTGGGCTTTACGTTCCATAGAAACATGGTTTCCAAGATGACTCCGACATGTATCGGCGCAGGAAGAGAAACAAAGGCGAGCGTGACGCACAGCTACGAGAAGAGATCAAGGCATCTCTTAAAGAGGAGCTACTGGGTTCGATGGCTGATATAATCAGAGATGAGGTGCGGAAACAGATAGAAAGTCAGCAGGCCGCCACCGCCGCTGCTGCGCTAGCTAGCCCAAACAACCGTCCGAGTAGCTGCGCGTCCAATCTGACGCAAATCCAGTCCAAATTTCCTGTGGACGACATCCAGGTAATAATTATTACCTCTCGAATGCTTGCTCCATTGGTAGGCCTATTCGAGTAGCTAATTTTGTATCGTTATGTAGGAGCCTACGAATTGCAAGCTCCAAGTGAGATATGGCTCCGTTCCCTTGTACGCTGCTTGGGGCCAGGCATATTCGTCTGGTATCGGGGCCATGGTGCACGGTCAATCTTTAGCGCCAGGCTTCGCAAAAGTTAATGTGGATGGTGTGCATGTCAATTTTGAGGTGGTCCTGCTATCGAAGCCCCCCAACGACGAGATCATGACTCTAGGACAGGCCATCGGAACATTCATCCAGTGGCCCAAAAGCGACATCTCCCTGGAGTCTTCTTCACCGGTGGCAGGACCAGAGCAACATGCACTGGTTCCATCTCCATTACAACACCAGTCGGTTCCACCACCGGATACTGCACCGGTGCTATCTCCACTGGTCATACTCTCGCCAGAGCAACTTGCACTGGTGCCATCTCCATTACAAGACCAGTCGGTTCCACCACCGGATACTGCACCGGTGCTATCTCCACGGGTCCTATTCTCGCCAGAGCAACTTGCACCGCTGCTGCCGACTGCCGTTAAGTTGGCCTATAGCCGAAGCAGCAAGGCCAGCAAGGGCAAAGCAAAGAAGACCAATGATGATATTGCGTACCTACCTTTGGCCCGCAAATTCGTGCTTGGTCAGCCGTTGCTCGAGGAAAAATACCTCCGAAAGCTACCATATAGTTGCACGCAATTGCACATGTGGTATATTCAGCAGTCCAATAAGCTAGAGGCAGAACGGACTTCAAGTATCAGTGTCAAATTCACCGAAGAAGATTTACACCACAGTTTTCAAGAGTGTATGTTCGTGGTCGCCTTTGAGGATTTATTCGATCTGTTCACGTTCAACGCTCTTGACGTCTCAATCATTCGATGCTGGACGCTGTAAGTGTGTACAATCACAGTCTCCGTTAATGTCATACCGATAAATGCCATATCTAATTTTTTGCTTTCGTGTGTATATATATAGACACATGCTGATTAAAGCTAGATCATCCAACTTATCAGTTGGTTTCTTGGACCCACAATTGGTCGCCAAGGAAACCATCGACCAGGATATACCCCTCGTCGAGAGGTACATTGCAGCAGGACTGCTGAGTTGCGTCAAGAAGGATTATGTACTTATGCCCTTCCTTCAAAACTTTCATTGGATTTTAGTAGTAATTGTACCAAAATGGAACAAGGTATATTACCTTGATTCCCTAAGTAAGAATAAAATGGACTTCACAGTTCTCAGCCAAGTAATCGATAGGTAAGCACATATTTCCCATACATATCTACATTGTACTTTCTTTCCTTCCGAATGATTAAGGTTAACTTTTTTGAATTACGTAGGGCGTTCGCCACCTACATTGAAAAGGGAGGTGACTCGAAGCGCGGGGCCAAATGCCTGCTGACACATGTTCGAGATTTTAAGGTATTCGCTATTTCACATTAATTAATCCTATGCAACAGTTGGTACTAATGCCTCTTGAACTAACACATTCCATTTTTTGCAGTGTCACCAGCAGGAGCCGGGCAACACATGTGGATACTACGTTTGCCAACATATGGAACTACTCCTCGATTCCTCGACGCTCACCAATCGCAAGGTTTGTCACTCTTCCCATAATTACTTCATACTTAACACGTTACATATATACGCACATTGATATTCCTATCGACAGGCTGCGTCCATCCCGTCAACTGCATTGAAACAGCCTGTTCTTGGAGGGATTCGAGGAGAGTTGGCGTACTTTTTGCTGACTCAAGTCATAACGCCAGGAGGACGGTTCCACTGCGCACTATGATTTCTTATTGATCTTATCACTAAGTGCAAATGCAGTGCACATCTTTTGTAAATGAGATGTGTTAATGGACATTTCATTTCAATTCAATTAATCGATTTGCGAAATGGATGCATGCTTTATGTTTGTGAAATGAAGTGCGATGTCAATGGGATGTTTTATGTCTGTGAAATGTATCTGAAAGGAAATGAGATGTGTGAATTGTATGTTTTTTGTCTGTGATTATCTGCTTGTTTCAGAGGGCATGGCTAGCATTTCCTGAGGCTAGCTATAAACAGAAATAGATTCTGCTGGGGGGAGGAGTATCACAGACGGTTTTTCATTAAAAACCGTCTGTGATTATGCGATATCACAGACGGTTTTTTTATTAAAAACCGTTTGTGATTATCCGATATCACAGACGATTTTTTTAAAAAACCGTCTGTGATATCGGATAATCACAGACGGTTTTTAATAAAAAACCGTCTGTGATATCGCATAATCACAGACGGTTCGAAAACCGTCTGTGATAACTTGGATTATCACTGACCCATAATTTCAGACGGTTCAGAAAACCGTCTGTGATGACGATTTCGAACCGTCTGTGATGACCTTTTCTGTAGTAGTGAATCCTAACTCATTAATTCTTAGTTTCTAATCCGATCCAAATTGCCAATCCTTATTTATACGCAGAAGTAGTACGTTTGAACCAATCCTTCCTTGATGGATAGTGCTGTAATATATGCGGTATAAGTAAATATTTAGATTTAATTCCAGCATAATTAGGCATAATTAAAGCAAATTTCCAATAGTATATCAATGACTAATTGCATATAAATATGTAATTGTACCATGTCATTTGTACATGAGCACAATTCAATGCATGTAACAAGATCACTGCCGAAATGAACCTGTAAAGCATATTCATGAACCAGGTAATAATTAGAACCAGCATAAAGCTCAAGTTTTTAATTATTGGTTATTGCTCTCAGATGTAGGGTTGCACAAGATGTAATCTTGATCTTCCCGCTATTATGGTCTATACTCTTCATTAATTGAATATGTCAAATGAGATTCAAACTTTGAGCTCTAAATAACAAGTTACTTATCTGTCAAATTTAATGTCAGCATTTATACTTTTACCCAACAGGAAGGCAAAGCAAGGTGCTCACAAGACAGTACTTCTAACTTGATATACTCCTAGTGCAAACAATCATAGATTCAACAAGTTTGACAGCAAGTCGAATTGGCTAACAAATAAAATATATATCATGAAGTACTAAAAATCATAGTACTAAATAGCCAACCAATTCGAAAGTGACAGACCGTAAGACTGAGAAACAAATGACAGCAATAGTAATAATTTTAAAGCTCAAGTTTGAACATTCAATTTCAGTATAAGACCAATATCATCATCGAGCTAACAAGCCGAACCCACATTTATCTCTTTGCAATTTCCAATTAGTGACAGATAGCAATTACTCACAGAATGGGTATCTGAAGCAAAGTGCAAAGAGTAAGAAGCCAAACTACTCACAACATCGGTGATACTCAAAATCACTGAGAAGAAACCATACAAAGCAAGGCACGCATGCACACAGCGCTATCCTAGAAAACCAAGCGCCTCGCTATGCCACGCAAGGAGACGAGGTTGACGGAGATACAATGCCACTCTTCAAACCCTAGGTTACCAGAGTATGAAAACAAGGGTCGGGGTAGATGCCACACAAGACCAACAAGCGCTCCAGCCAAGAGCACCCGTGAACAAGCAACTAGACTTCTCTTCCTCAACGTGATTCAGAGCCAACTGGATTAGACCTCTAGGGTAAAATCCCTAAATCCCCAGAGATAGAGCACAAGGGGACCGCATGCGATATGCCAAAGAAATCAAATCTGAACCACACTGCTGCCTGTGCCAATGAAGAACACCATGGCACCGCAGCACCAAGATCCAAACCATAACACAACCGAGAGGAGGAGGAGATCAAGTAATGGGGAACTCACTGTCTTCCGTGTTCGAAAGGAAAAGTGGGCCGGCTTAAAAAGAGCTACAAGGAGGCGACTGGCGGTGCTACAGCCAACGGCCGGCGCCGAAACACCCAGGCCGGTGGTGCCTCCACCGCCACCACCATCATCACCTAACTTGGTCGCCCATAAGACCCAGTCGTCCGCGCCGTGCGAGATGGGGCTGGAGACTCTGTCTCCAGCCTTATCTCTTCATGCATCCCACCGATAGATAGGACCCCCTTCTTATTTTTCCTTTTTTTAAAAAATGGGAAATTAGCGAAGCACCCTCATTACACAACAGAGAGTCTCCAGCCTTATCTCTTCATGCATCCCACCAACAGATAGGACCCCTTCTTATTTTTCCTTTTTTTAAAATGGGAAATTAGCAAAACACCCTCAGTACACAACAGAGTCTCCAGCCTTATCTCTTCATGCATTCCACCGATAGATAGAATCCCCTTCTTATTTTTCCTTTTTTTTAAAATAGGAAATTAGCGAAACACCCTCAGTACACAACAGATATGAGTATGTTTGTGCCAAGTTGTACTGGAGCCAAACGCAAACCAATTGCTGGATGCGTGTGTGCAACCAAATAGGTCCGGTTTGGTGCCGTACGTGCATGTCTCAATGGGTTGTTAATGAAGGATCTAATTTTTGGCTAGCACTTGCAATGTTCACGTGTTTTGGTTGTTAATGAAGGATCTAATTTTTTGTTAGCACTTGCAATGTTCACGTGTTTTGTTAGTACACCATGAAAAAAGGTCGGATTCAATACTGGCAAGCTACCCTTTTTTTGGCTTAGGATAGAGCATGACTCCACATGAGTATAATTAACTAATTAAGCTTCCCAGTAACTCACAAATTTATGTAATGAAAAGTTAAAAGGGCTGGAAATTTCAGTATTACTTGAAAAACAAAAAATAACACCAAATAACATGTCAATTAAAGAAAAAGTAGCGAAATAACCAATCTAACCTATCTATGCTCTTTTTTGCGAATAAATAACCTACCTATGTCACTACTACAGAAAGGCTAATAGTAGACGCCAAATCACAGACGGTTTTGTGAAACCGTCTGTGATGTACACTATTACAGGCGGTTTTAATTTGAAGGCCGTCTGTGGTATTTGTGGCGGGAAAAAGGAGTATCACAGACGGTTCTTACCTCTGAACCGTCTGTGATACTGGAATATCACAGACGGTTTTATAATAAAAACCGTCTGTGATAATATGGAATATCACAGACGGTTTTATAATAAAATCCGTCTGTGATAATCCGGAATATCACAGACGGTTTTTTATTAAAAACCGTCTGTGATATTCCGGATTATCACAGACGGATTTTATTATAAAACCGTCTGTGATATGTTTCCCGCCTTGCAATTTCCCAAAATTTCATAATTTCCCGCCTGAGTCCGAGTAGGATTCAGTTTTGACACACCTTCAGTAAAACGGACATAACTTTTGCATACGGTGTCCGTTTTCGACGTTCTTGTACTCGTTGGCAAGCTAACGACGAGCCCGATCTAGAAAAAATGACCCGCTTGTGCCCGTCGCCGTTGGCAAGCTAACGACGAGCCCGATCTAGAAAAAATGACCCGCTTGTGCCCGTCGCCCTCCAAGACCCCGAAAATCGGCCATCTTTGGACCTAAACTTGCGTCGCAAGTTTTTGGTGTCTGTTTTTGCCCTTTTTCTTGGTCTTCCTTTCGGAATTTGGATTTTGCTTCAACTGCAAAGTTGTAGATCTCGTCGAAACCTTTCAAATGAGTATATATAAGCTATAT
The DNA here is from genome assembly GCA_017311315.1 of Dendrocalamus latiflorus. Taxonomy (NCBI): domain Eukaryota; kingdom Viridiplantae; phylum Streptophyta; class Magnoliopsida; order Poales; family Poaceae; genus Dendrocalamus; species Dendrocalamus latiflorus. The sequence goes on along the minus strand of CM029666.1, from coordinate 20,778,166 downwards.
AAAACTTTGCTATTTTATCTTTTCATACTAGTTGTTTATATTGTATCGGTATATAAAATTCTGTGCTCTAATTCACAGACGGTTCTATATATAGAACCGTCTGTGATATTCATTCATCACAGACGGTTCTAGCCAATAGAACCATCTGTGATAATCTGACCACTGGGCCCGTCAATCCTCCTCACCCCAAAATTTCCCGCGCCCAAAATTTCGAACTCCCGCCTCTCCCTCCCCTATAAATATTACCAAAACCCAGCCTCCTTGCTAGTTTCCTCCTCCTTGTTAGTTTCCTCCTCCTTGCTGTCCTTGTTCTCCTCCTCCTTGTTGTTCTTCTCCTCCTTGCTATCCTCCTCCTTGTTGTTCTCCTCCTCCTTGCTGTCCTCCTCCTAGCAGACGACGCACACGTCAATGGGAGGCAAGACACCGCAGAAGCAACTAGCTCGTGCCAAGGCAGTGCTCAATCAACACCGACGATGGTGGGCGTCAAAGACATCCAGCTCGCGCGCTGCATCAGGGGCGAGAAGGCCTAGGCATAGAGGATCTTTGCTTTTCTCTGTTCTTGTTGTGTTAGCTAGATGAGCAACCCGTTTGTTGTTCTCCTCCTCTTTATTGTTTGTCTGTCTATTCTTGTAATGGTAGACTCTAATCTTAAAATGTGTACTGTGTTTCATACTGTATTTGCTTGTTCTCATTTCAATTAATTGATTTGCGAAATGGATGTTTTATGTTTATGAAATGAATTGAGATGTGAGGATGTATACATGTACATGTTGATCTGCTTGTTTCAGAGAGCATGGCTAGCATTTCCTGAGGCTAGCCAATAAACAGAAATAGATTTAGGGGTAGAAGAGAATAGCACAGACGGTTTTTAGTTAAAAACCGTATGTGATTATAGCTATCACAGACGGTTTTTACTCAAAAATCGTCTGTGATGATCAGTATCACAGACGGTTTTTAACTAAAAACCGTCTGTGATTATCAGCTATCACAGACGGTTTTTACTCAAAAATCGTCTGTGATAGCTGATAATCACAGACGGTTCGAAACCGTCTGTGATGACCTTCGATTATCACTGACCCATAAATACAGACGGTTCACAAAACCGTCTGTGTTGACGTTTTCGAACCGTCTGTGATGACCTTTTCTGTAGTAGTGTGTTCACAAAACTCCTATTTTCCCTTTTTCATTAGCTAGAGCGTGACTCCATTAGTAGTCTAAGAAAACTAACATAATTATATAAAAGGCTTGGGCCTCGGCCTCTCAAAAGCCTAAGATGTCACCCACAACTACTATCGCTATCAATTTTAACTAATAAACAAGTATTACTAACAACTTGACTTCAAGAATAATCATTCATCATAACACTAAACAAAAATTTCAGCAACATTGTAAATCATAAATTAAACTTAATATGAACCAAACAGTTACCATGATGAATCATATATAAGGCTACACCAAGAACGCATCAAGTAGTATCATTAAGAACCATAAGAACTAAGGAAAATCCATAAACCATCTATTTATTGCAATGTAAAGTACTAATATTATTATGATAGTAAGTGATAGATCGCTAGGTGGAGTGAATGGATACAAAAGTGCAAGATCACATGTTCTACTTCCACCCATACATATTATCTTCAGCGTTTATCTCAAAACAACAATAAAACAATAGGAACAATAGCATAACCTTTTCACTTATCAATTTCCACCATTAGCATAACCTTTTCACTAATCTGGAACCATTCTCTTTTCTCATCTTTCTTTCTGTTAGTGCAATGCAATGCAATGCTCATGCTCATGTATTTTTCTCTTTTTGTAGCTCATATCAATATAGCGAAGGGAACATTCGTCGATGTTCACTCTTTACCTCCATCCCGTAAAGGTGCCTACAGAAGTAGGTCTTTTCATCTATCCCGTTGAGGTGCCTAGTTCTGTAGGTCTTACTCAAGGGCACACCTAATAGTCAAATAGATTTACTCATAGCTATTTGACTTACTACTCACCGCTCTGGCTCATTTGCATATGTCATGTCATTAGTGCAATCTTCCATTAATTTTACCACATGTCACATTAATCATCGAATTATATCATACTAAATAAAATGGTAACAAAATATTGCATAACATGAATAAATCATCAACAATGAAAAATTATCAACCATCATCTATTATTTTACTATGCATATATCTTTTCTAGTTGCGATGTCTAGATTGATTAGAGTATAACATCAACCCTGAAATTACTCCTCCTATAGTAAATTTCCAAACTCAAGACAAGTCCTAGCAATACAAGACAACTATATATCGACAAAGCTTCTATACGCTTCCTAAATCCACAATTCTCCCCCTTTACCGGACAGTCACCCTTGTTGTCCTGATACTAAAAATAACATAACATCCAACTCCCAAATCCTATCATAGCAAGCCATATGAGTTCTGGAATTTACACAAAATTTTCTACATTTTCTTAGTTGGCCACATACCTAGGTTAAATCATCTAACACCTGTTTTTAACCTAGAAAACAAAACTATCATCTTCCAGACCATAGAATTAACATTTTCATATATATTAATCTACTCATGCAAATATATCAAACTATGATATTTTCAGAAACTACAGGAAGTTATCTACCACTTTCTAATTATGCCAAAAAAAATCAATTCTACCATCTAATCAGTCAAATTAATAATTTTTCATGAATGCATCCAGTAGCAACTAGTTCACGAATTCATAACTTCTGTTATATCCATCCAAAATTCTTGTTCTTTGATTATTTGAAATCCTTAAGAAATTATCTACACTTTTCATGTAGACCAAATACCCTAACTACTCCATTTACTATTTTTAATCTACTATTCATTTCAGTGCTACCAATTGACTATAATTCCCCAGACATCAATCTTGCAATAATCATAACTCGAATTTTAACCATCTGATTGACCTGATTAAATATTCTACAGGAAGATACTAAAATTGTTTACAATTATCTAGTAGATAATATTTTCAAATTATGCACATACGACACCGAAACAGCAATAAAAAATTACCACTGATAAAACTGATCTACTAGTTGATCCCTGTGATGAACACTTGCTATCTGTCTCTAATTTGGATTCTGATATCTAATTAAATTAACAAGCAACGAGGAAATAACATATCATTATCTAAGTAAAAGACGTCAAAACCATAATCCCGTCCTTACTTTTCTTCCCTGTCTCCTCGCTTCCTCATGCTGGTGCCAGGGGCTGGAGCGAGACCGGCGTGTGGCAGCCGCTGGCTACGCATGATGCAAGCGCGCGTGAGAAAACGAGCAGCTGGCACGCACGGGAATAAGGCACAGGCGTTGGAAACGAGCAGCGCGTCGCGAACGCATGCAGCACGTTCGATCACCGGCACGTGGCGACAAGCGCACGAACTGGTGATGGCGCAACAGCAACATGCGATGCACGTGATGACAAGACACTGCAGGCGCGTGGCAATCAGCGTGAGGCGATGACTGCCGACGCCGCCTGTAGCGCCTATGGTGCCCTGAGAAAAGAATTGCGGCGCCCAGAGAAAAAAGTTGTTTGCTAGGGATTTAATCTGGGTTCAGGGCTTCTCTTCCACGGTTCCCTCACGAAATCAACTCAATCTCCAAGTCCCCTTTTGACTGTTGCAGAAAACCTACTCTTCTCTAAAATTCTAAACACCCTATTTTTTTTCCATATCTTCTTTTTAGTAATTACGCACAAGTCCTGGGAGAATTATTTTCAAAATATTACATACTCGGATAAAAGAAAAAATAGAAACTATACATATTCGGATAAAAGAAAAAATTGAAATTATCACATTAATTAGATGAAAATAAATAACATATATATTGATCATCTAATGATTTTTACAGGTAGAATAAATGGCTCGGATTGGGTCTAATATAGCAATCTTAGTCTTTTAAGATCCTTTGTACAGAGTTACAACACAAAGAAAGTTCCAGCAGTCTCGGAATTAAAAGAAGTTAAGTAGAACTACAAAACGTATTCAAGAGCCAAGCCTGAATCAGACTGGGGAAGTATAATGCCTCATTCACAGTCAGATACGTGACACTGAGTCGATCAGGCATGCGACGCGGCAACAGAAAGTCCGAATCGTCCGATCAATACTCGGAAGATGGCTGTAGCCGCAGTTTATGTATTATGGAAGCTGGTCGAATTTGTCCAATTTTGATTTACACCCATCCATCTTACCATCACTAATACAAATGTGAATCGAGTTCATAGCTGGCCTAGCTACTAGATACTAATCCCACTCAAAAAAAAACTACTAGACATTGATTAACTAAAAAGTAATAATCCAAAAACATCAAGAGATACAAAAAGCTAAAAGTTTTGTTCTAGAAATTTCAGCAATACCTCGCAAAAAAAGAAATTCCAACAATAACCAGGAAAAGCTTTCTTCTTCGAAGTTTCCATAAAATTAATTTCAGAATGTATATAAATTAAAATTACTTGCTGAAATTAATTTAAAACAGAAGTAAAATTTGCAACATATGTAAAACTACGAAGCTTCAAAATTAAATTTGGAAATTATAAACTAAAATTCCATGCAGTGCCTTTCTATCCAACTTTAAAAATTAATTAGGTACAAAAATATGAAATTGTCTGAACAAATTTTAATTTAATTCAGCTTTATAGAAGATACGAATATTATAATTCAAATTATAAATTGAAAATAAATATATATGCATAAAAATTATGTATTAGAGTATTAAGTACAAACATATTAAGTTTAATTTTCAGAATTTAACATTACAAAACTATTAACATTTAAAAATTGTTAGCATTATAAGCGCTCCATGCCAACTAGAGAAACAAAGTTTGATCTATTCAAACTAATAAATGGTGATTCATGTGATGTTTTTATCCTAAATCAAGTTAGGAATTCCTCATTTTATTTAATGAAAAAAAATAGTATGTGGCCTATGTGGGTGCATAGGTTGATGACTAGTATAAATACAAACAACTGATGAAATTCAAGACAAGTCCTTTGCTTTGATAGTAAGAAACACTCCACAATAATTTAGAAAAAGGGGAATATTACAAATTATGTCATTAATCAAGAGAAAAAGAGAAGGATCTACAACTTATTTTGGTGGATTAATGGGGGGGGGGGGGGCAGGTTATAATGTGTAGATTAATCACATATAGATTGTGGGGGTAGGTTATAACAATGCAGAATATGTTCTCAATAATAGGAATTAGAGTTATAGAACAAAGGCAAACACATAATAAAATCTATTTGTGATACCGGTAAACACCAACTTATTTTGGGACGATATCAATAACTACCATATCCTTCCAAGTTAGCGCAAATTGAGGAATACACACTACTGCACAAAATGTCATCACAGACGGTTTCGTAAGTCATCTGAGTTTATATATTAGTAATAATACAAGGTCATCACATACGGCTTTCGAACCATCTATGATGCACCTTTCTCAGATGGTTTGTAGTAAAAACCATTTGTGTTAGTTGACTATCACAGACAGTGTTTAGTAGAAATCGTCTATGATATATGGTTTATCACAGACGTTTTCGACTACAAACCATCTGTGATATATCAGACAGTTGCGAATTAATAATTGTCTGTGATATTCTTTTCTATTCTAAAATCTAATTTTGTTTGTTGGCTAACCTTAGGAAATGCTAGCCATGCCCTTTGAAATAGCAAATCAACACAGTAATACATACATCTAATTTACATTCATTCATTTCAGAAAGAAAAACATCTATTTCACAAATCAGTTAACAGAAACAAAATAAATAATTATCCATCCATGAACAAATACACACATGAATAATTAAACTCAATCTTATCCCAGTGAAATTTATTTTACATTGTGTAACTCCCCATCTTTTTTATGACTTTAGACATCAAGAAGTACGCATACTGTCCTCGAATTTGCTCGAGCTCGGCCTGTTCCAATAGAGTTGTAGCGATGGACGGAACTTGTCAGTAGGAAAATCAATGTCGTGTATACATATATAAATTGATAAGTATGAAATAATTATCACAAGATTGACAAACCTTAGGATAGTTCTTCGCGGAACTGACGAGTAGTTGCATATTATGGCAAATATAGAATCCACAGGTGTTGCTCGGCAGCTGCTGGTGGCACTGCAAAAATAGAATTTGTTAGTTCGAGAGGCATTACTACGAAGTGTTATATAGGATTAATGTGTACTAGCGAATACCGGGAAATCTAGAACATGTTGCAGGGCGTCGATCCCTCCCTTAGATTTGCGTACCTTTACAACATACATGGCGAACGACCTATGTGATTCCAAAAAATTAGCCTTAGTCATTAGGAAGGAAGAAAATACTACAATAGAGTTATCTATGGAGGAAATGTGTTTACCTGTCAATTACTTGTTGGACAACTATGTAGTCGGTTTTATTCTTCTTTAGGGAATCAAGGTATATTACCCTGTTCTTTTTTGGTATAATTACAATTAGAATCTAGTGGAACCTACACAGGTATGTCATGGTCATTAAACCTAAATTCGTGTTGCATATAAAGTACAAATCAACAAGTATAGGTACTAGTACAGCACTTACCCCTAATTGTAGAGTATAAGTATGAATTCTTTGTCGCGGTGACTCTCTAATGCCTTCATAATGTAATTCTCGACTAAGGATGCATCCTCCTCAATGATATCCATGGCGACCAAGCGTGGGTCGAGGAAACCACCTGGTAATTTCGTTAATCTGGCTTCAGTCACCATGAATCTACACACACACACACAAAAGCAATGAGTTATATATGACATTTATTAGTATTACATTAACATAGACCATGATTGTGCACACTTACAGTGTCCAGCATCAAATGAGTGAGGCATCGAGGGCATTGAGTGTGAAGAAATCGAATAAGTCCGCAAAGGTCATCATGAAGATACAGTAATGAACATTATGCCACAGATGATGCGGCATGAACTTGATGTTGACACCTGAGCACCGTTGTTCCTGCGGCTTGTTGGCATGTTCCATGTAATACATATGCAATCTCTGGCAGGATAGTCCTAGAGTTAGGAGGCCAACAGCTCGCCTAGCAGGAATTTTTTAGGCCAACAGCAAGTAGGAGATCTCATCATCCATCTTCTTTAGTTTGCCCTTGCCACCTCGGCTGTAGGTCGACTTCACGATAATCAACCGGATACGAGATGTAAATGCACAACGCCCTTCCTGCGTCTGTGCATATAGCGTTGGTGCGGATCGCGCCTATGAACTTGGCACCGGTGCATATGGCTCTCATGGACTTGGCACAGGTGCAAGTCCCTCTAGGAAGATGTCACTCTTGGGCTACTGGATAAATGTTCCAATGGCTTGCCCTAGAGTCATGACCTCTCGTTGGGAGGCATCGGCAACGGGACGACCTAGCAATTGGCATGAACACCGTCCATATTCACTTTTGCGAAACTTGGTGCTAGAGATACACTGTGCACCAAGGCCTCAGGCCCGGATGGATACGCCTGGCTCCAAGCAGCGCATAAGGCAACGAAGGTATATCTCACTTGGAACTTGCACTTCGTAGCCACCTATATAATGATACAAAATTAGCTACTCCAACAGGCCTATCAATGGATGAAATATTCCAGAGATAATAATTATTACTAGGATATCATTGATAGGAAATCGGTGGTGGCTTAACGAGATAGGGTTGGACGCGTAGCTACTCCGACGGTTGGGGGCTGTCAGATTTTATGCACACGATAGAATGAAGAACTATTGCAATATCAACAATAGATAATTGCTTGTTCTCATCATATCATTTTCAAAGTCTACATCAAGCTATACATCACCTAGAACTTAATAGAAAGTAAGAAATGAGATTAAACCAAAAGAAGTTAGCATTGAACTTATAGACTATTAGCATGAACAAATCAGACACAAAACAGTAGGCCATATGGAGACCCAAATACATGCCCTAAAACAAATCTGGTAGTTTAACAAACTACTTGCATCTACAAAAAGGTATGAACTAAAAAGAATTAGCAGCAACGACAAGTGTACCTATAAGAAAATTTATAAGCACCCTACCTAAATTTATCCTGCTTAACATTAATCACTTAACCATGTTTAAAAACTTGGAACACATCATTGCTTACAATCTACAAATCAGAAATACAACAACCAAAAGCATTAACAGTGAAACAATCAAGCTACAAAACTACATCAGTATAGCTAATTTTATTTGTCTGAGCATAACAGATGCAAATCAAGTCGCTGATATTATATCATCACAACCACTCAGTTTACCAATTAGACTGAACCCTAACCGGAACTACACAAATTGTCAAATTCCCAATCAAATTAGTCTAATTAACTAGAAGAAGTTAGCATTGAACTTATAGACTATTAGTATACCTATGAGTCGGGTGAGGTGGCGATGGTGTCGGGCCGGGGAGGCGGCAATGGGCTCGAGGGAGGAGGAGGAGGGCGACGGGGCGGTGTTAGTAGGCACAGTACAGTGGGGACAAACACTAGTACGAAATATATATGTGGGAATATGTAACATCCTGATTTTCTGGAGTTTATAAAGCCAATTTTCAAAAAATTAATTTGCTGGAATTTTCTGGAATTAATTAAAGCTTAGAAGGAATTTTCAGAATTTATTTAGATTTAATATGATTAAATTAAATATTAACATTTGCCAAGATCATTTTATTTGAGTTCCCTGAGTCTCAAGGAATTTTTTGGAATTTTTGGCGATTTTTCCGGATTTATTTGCTATTTTCTAGAGCTCAAAAGTATTTATTTGAATTTCGGGAAAAAGAAAAACTCAAAAACCCGAACCGGCCCGGTCCAGCCGCGCCCGCGCCACGCAGCGCGCATCCGCCCGCTCCCCGCGCCCGCCTTGAGCCGCCCGATGGCCGACACGCGTCCGCCATCCAGAGCGTTCGCCGTCGCCCGCGCGCCATCCCGGCCGTCGCCTCGTCCGTGCCACCGACAGGTGGGGCCCACCTGTCAGCGGCCGCTTGCCCTAACCCTAGTGGGCCGAGCCCACTCGGCCCGCGCTGCCGCCGCCGCCACCCGGGGTATTTAATGGCGCAGACCCCGAGGTTCGCCGCCCTCGCCGCCGCCTTCGCCGCCGTGCGTCGTCGCCGCCCTCGCCGCCTCCTCCGCCGCTAGCCGCCGAGCGCCGCCGCCCGGGCAGCGCGCCGTCCCCGGTCGCCGTCCGCCGTCGTCGTCGTTCGCCGCCCGACGTTGCCGTCGTTGCCATCGTCGTCGTCACCGGTGAGCGCCGCCGCCGTCTCGTCGTCGTCCGCCGACCCAGACCGCCGCCGTCCCGAGCCTCGCCGGCCAGAACCGCCGCCCGCGCCTCGCCGCCTCGCCCCGGTTGCCCGCGCCGCTCGTCCGCCGCCGCCGCCGTCGCCGTCGTCTTCGTCGCCGGTGAGCCCCGCCGCCCGCACCTCGGCCGCGCCCCCGCCTCGCGCTACGCGCCGCCAGCTGGGCCGCACCCGCGCCACCCCGCCGCTTCGCCTTCCCGTGCGCCAGGTCCGCCGTGCACCGAGCCGCTGACAAGCCGGGCCCGCCCGTCAGCCCGAACCGTAGACCCGTGAGCCGATCTGGCCACGTCAGCCTGCCACGTCAGTCGCCGCGTCAGCCGCCATGTCAGCCGCCACGTCAGCCATGCCTGCACACGTGTCTGCCACGTCAACCCTAGCCGCTTGCGCCAGCAGCCCGGTCAGCCCGCACTGTTTCGTGAGCCGAGCCCACCGTAGACCCAATCTCCCGTGCGCCCGGTCCGCAGCACAGTGCACTTTTCCAATTTCCCGGTTTCTATAGATTTATTTTTCCAGAGCCCTGTTCTCCCTCGTCCTAGCTCCGATTGACCCGATTCTTTTTCCTAAATTCATCTAAAATTGAGCTCTATCTTTTGGTTCAGGTTTGAGAATTTTTGGAGTTCATTTGAATTTTATTTGAATTTATTTTGTCTCTTCGTTCTGTTTTCTCTCTCGTTAGATCGCGCGTTCGAAGGAGCAGATGTTGGATTTGAAGTTCAAGAGCCGTCAACTGAGCAAGGCCCAGGCAAGTCGTGTCCTTTGATCATGTTGAACCCAGTTTGCAATCTATTATTTAAATATTTTGTTTTAAATTACATTGCACCGCTACTTTTATACAAACCTTGTAATTGGTAGTTATCACCTCAATTGAGTAATTCCCTCCTTGTTAAATTTGAATGCCATGATGCCATTGTCACCATAGGTTGGGAAACTTAGTAGTGATGCTATGTTACGATCACATTTGGGATGGCACGATTAGTATGCTTAGCTATGCTTTTAGTATCGTTTGGGTTCATCATCACATATGATTAAATAATTTGACTTAATGATATATCGAATCGTGGTTGGTGCCACCAATATAAAATTTGTGCCATGGCATTGGTGTGTTGTTGGCGTGGTTATACAAAATTGGTTTTCACTCGGGCGAATGATCGTGCAGTAAAGGGGGTGCAGGTTGCACATTGGGATGTGGATGTTTCGCCTGGGTATTACTTAAGGACTTAACTTTGTGCGCCATTGATCTGAGCTTTACCGTGCAAACCACATGTCTAGTATGGGATAGACCTGGCATAATAATTTGTGAAGTCTCAACTTTGGTTACACTACTGATGTTGTTGTGGCGCAAGATGGGGAAATTATCGACTAGGGGGATTTACCCTACTCGATGGCGAAACCTTAGCGAGTGGGATCGGGTTGAGATGGATCATTGTAAAAGCCTTGTTGTGATTATCTTTAACGTGAGGATTATCACATCGTGTGGGTACAGTTGTGCAACCTCTGCAGAGTGTAAAACTTTTCGAATAGCCGCGTCCTCGGTCATGGACAATGCTCGGTGATTTCACACGAGGTATAGTTACTCTTGGAAAATTTGTGGTTGGTCAGTGGATGGTTAATTCACTGTTGGTTTAACTTGTGGATGGGAGGTCCATAAGTAGTTTACTTCAATTCCTTTGATTATTCATTATTGTTTTATTTACCATTCGCCTTCAATCTATTTATGGTAATTTCAAATGCTGTTTTATGCAAATTAACCCTTTCAGCCTTCCATTGGTAAGCCTTGCATACTATATTGCATCATTTGTTACAAACGGCTTGCTGAGTACCAATGTACTCACGGCTTTACGCCTATGTTGCTCAGTTGAGGATGAGGAGTACTACCAGCAGGAGGTTCCAGGAGGAGAGTGCTTCGACGACTACGCGTTCTAGGCTTCGCTCCCCACTCGATTGCCCGTGGGCATGTCGATTGGCCGCTACGCTTTATTTTGGATTTTCCGCTGCTAAATTTTGTTAAGCCCCTAAGGCTATTGAGATTGTAAGCTTGACCATAAGGTCTTATTCTGGTTATTGATTAATAAATTGAGTTTTCCTTATTTAATACCGTGATGGTGGTAATGATTACCTCTATGTTTGACTGTGTGCACTAGCGTGATCCTGGACTAGTGCAGTATACACAGAGAGTCCGGATTTGCATATTCGGGTCTCGACAGAATAATCACAGATGATTCTATTTAATAACCATGTGATATTAATCATCACAGGCGGTTCTTATTAAAAAAACCGTCTATAATAACAAAACATCACGGACGGTTCTTATTTAAAATTGTCTGTAAACAAAAAACACAGACAATTTTAATATATAACCGTTTGTGAATATATATATATCATAGACGGTTTTACTTCAACACCATCTGTGATGTTCCCTACAGACATTCTCATATACATAAATGCAAATTCACATATATATCACACATTGTTATATACATATATGCAAATTCACATGTATATCACACATTCTCATATACATATATATAAATGCAATTAAATACAGAACATGATGGAATACGCGTAGGCTACGATAGTAGAAAACAAAACTTTTCTACCGCGCACACCAAGACATCATGCTAAGGAGGGATCATGGATCGTTACCACTAGACACGCAGCGCAGCGGAAGAAGAGTTGGAGAAGCCGATCCAACCACACGCGTCGAGGTAGTAGTGGAAGTAGCCGATCGTCCCGAACAGATCGTCGCCTCCACACGATCAACCACACCACGAGCAGATCCAATCTGTAGGTTGTTGATGCCGATCAATGCCGCAACGAGCAGCGCCTCCACTGGTATCCACACGTCCGGGGCTGGAACACCGATCGCAAGTGTACCAGCACTCGCGAGCGGCTAGGTTTTGGCTCGGGAGGTGGTGGCTAGGGTTTAGCTCGGGATTAACAGAAGCATGCACCCCTCAGCCCCTCGCCTCCATATATATAGACCTCCTCACTTGGGCCTCGTGGACCGAGGCCCAATAGGAGTCTATCCGGATCTCTATCCGAATTGAGCCCACATCCGAATCACATTCGAATTAGTGTTTCAACCCATTAAGTGTGCGACCCTGTAGGTTCACGTATACTTGGTCGCGACCCGGAAACGCCTTTCCGGTCACCCTGTTAATAGCGGCCTCTAGTAAGACATATTAACCCCAAAGTATACGTAAAGATCATATCGGCTGAACCTGTAATGTTCTCATGTACGAATCCCTTTGCCTCACGATATAGATTAAGCTCAAGGCGAGACCTGTGTCATCCTCTTGATAGCTCAATCACTCTCTCGATTCCGTGATGGACTATAAACTTGTGATTGACTCCTCAATCACCTTGGCATGGCCATGCACTTTCATAATCCATTACATCGAGGGGCCCAGAGATATCTCTCCCATAAGGAGGGGCAAATTCTGTCTTGATCATTCACATCCCACTACATGTTTCATGGCAAACCCGAAGACTACTTTTATGACTACCCAGTTACGGAGTAGTGTTTAGTAGTCCCAAAATAAGCTACTACGCATGTTGGGAACCATGATGATATCAAGTCTAAGGATTCTACATAAACACTACTTGAGACCAACTGATGACAAATGGAATCTCTGCAGTGTCTCATGGCGGGTCTATCCAACATATGCTCACTAACACATGTCCATATTATTGATTTGGTATCTCCATACCATGATCCATGACACATGATCATCAATCAATACATATGCTGATCTTTGAATCATATTTGTTCCTCATATGATATATAATCAGGGATCATTTAGAAATAGCAACATTTTGGCATTAAGAGTCTCATGAATAAGTCACATACTCATTAATCAATAATGATAATGTCTATTTCAAGGAACAAAGCAATGTATCATAAACATAGTATGTGATATATTCAACATCTCCATGTTGCCTCTAGGGCATATCACCAACAGAACATATGAGACATAAATATTTTATTCATCATTAGACTTGCTTATCTTCTTTAAAAGTTAGCCCTTCATGATGATCGACGCATATTGTAACATCCCAAAAATTTAAAATTTGAAAATATGGATTTCTTGAATTATCTTTGCAATGTATTCTATTTGAATTTGGATTTTACGATTTTTTTTCTGAATCTGTTTGAGGTTCTAAACACTGAAGAAGTCATAAAAGAGAAAGACATGTATGAATATGCCCCAAAAAGGGAATGCGCAAATAATAGAAAACTAAAATTATGAATGTGAATCTGAAAAGATGATCCGTAAAAGAAAAGGGGAAAATTTTGGTTTAAAAATAAAACCCCATATTAAATAAGGGCATGAAAAGCAATGGAAGCAAGTAAAGTAAACACCAACATTAGTTGGAAATATTTTTATTAAGTCCAAAAAGTCATCAGGAACTTCTGTGTATTTTTCTTGAACTTTTGGAGTTTATTTCATATTTTTCGGAGCTTAATTGAATTTCTTATGCTTTTCGGAAAACCAGGAAAATGCAAAAGAAAATCAAAACTCCCTCCCCTTCCATCCGGCCGCCACATGGACGGCCCGGATTCGCCGCGCCTCCCGCCTAGCGTGTCCCCGATCTCGCCACGCGTCGCCACGGATCCGCCGCGCGTTTTCCCTCGGGCCATCTCGGCCGCCCCCGTCTTCTTCCACCGCCACGCGGGCCCCGCCTTCGCCCCGCTCTCCCTGCCCGCGGGCCCTTCCCACGCCCGCCTCTCCTCTATCTCCCCGCGCGGGACAGCCTTTCTCCTCTCTCCTTTTTCCTCTACCGACGGACACGCTCTCTCCCGCGCGCTCACGCCACCTCCTTCCGCGCGCAGCATTCTTCCTCCGCGTGGCAGCCATGCACGCCACTGCCGCCCACGGTCTCGCCCACGTCGCCGCACCTGCCTTCCCCTGCTGCCGTCGCCTCGCACGCCTGCTCCCGTCCCCTCCATCGTCTCGCGCCTACGCCAGCGCCTCCTCTGCTGCGCACCGCACATGGCCGCCCGACGCGTCCTCACCTCTCCCTTCGCGGATATAAGCGGGCTCTGCCCTCCTCTCAACCTCCCTACGCCCTCTTATCTCTTCCTCCCCTTGTCCCCTGCACTGCAGAGCCGTGCGCCCGTGTAGCCCCCTTCGCTGCCGGCGCCTCCACGTCGAATCCGCTGCTCCGGCCAACTTCTCCTCCAATCAACCGCGTCACAGTGTGCGCCCACTCCCCCTCTACCTCCCTTCAGAGTTAATTGAAGAAACTCGCACCGAGCTCGCCGGAATCGACATCTTCCCCAAGTCCGGCTGCCATCGCCATCCTCACCGCCGTCCCCTGCACAGTCGAGCTCCCTTCGATTCCTCTCCGGTGGAGCACCTCCTCACCGCCACGGACCTTCGCCGACCGTCGCCAGAGCTTCTCCCCCACTCCAGCTCGCCAGCACCGAGAGCCCACCTGCGCCGCCGTAGGCCATCGCCGCCAGCCAGCCACGGACTTCCTCCGGCGAGACCAACAGAGTGGTAAGCATCACTCTATTTCCCTCTTGCTCAGGCGCACATGAATTTCACCCATCTCCCTCTCGGTCGCCGCCGTCCACTTTCCACCTCGCCGCCGACCGCCCAAACCGCCGCCACATCCAGCCGGCGCCATCTCGGGCCGTGCCACCACCCTCATCGGCTTCCTCGTCCACCCAACAACCCGTTTTGGCCGTCGTCGCCGCCTCCCTGGCCGCCGTCCGCCGCCGGCAACGCTGCCTTCCGCCGGCGCCAACCTCCTCTGTTTCGGGCCAACATCAGCGCTTCCCTCATTTAAATGGCCCCTCTCTCTTAGTCGCAAGTGAGCGGTTGCCCGGTTGGTCACCAGCGTCGGTGGCAAAAAAAATCAGTCTCCAGAGAAGTCGCGAGTTCGGTCGCGAGTTCGATCTCTTCCAGCGCATTTCTTCCCCCCCCCCCCCTTTTCCTTTTTCTTTTTATTATTCATTTCAGTTTAGGAAAAATTAGGGAAAATTAGGAAATAAATTAGAGAAGCTATAAAAATTACTTAGGAGGTAAATAAAACTAATTGAGATTTTAAATTGGAATTAATCCATGGGCATGCATAAATTTTATTAGGATAAGGTATTTAAGATTTAATATTTGGCTGTTTATTGTATGTAGCTTAAATATTTAATTGAGGCTTAATTATCAGTTAAAGGCATTAGTAAAATGTGGTTCTGCTTAAGGTCCGAATTTAATAAGGATCCACATTAAGAATAATAATAATAGTAATAATAGTAGTAGTAACAATAATACATCCAAGTTAAAGTTAAAAAAAAGAGATTATTAATAAAAAGATCAGGTTATCGTATGCTATTACCAACCTTACCTCAACTCACCGAATCACCCATTAACTCAAAGTAAAACTAAATTAAGTTTATTTGGATTTGTTTGGATCTTTTGAGTTATTTGCTTTTATTTGGGTTCAGTTGTTTATCGCGTAATTAGAAAGTGGAAATCGTGAAGATTCAGTGGAACAAGCGAGGTCAAGCTCAAAGTGAAGATAGAAACCAGAAGTTCAAGAAAGCATCGTGTGAGCCCAAGACCGCGGTAAACCGCGCCAGGCGAGTCAATACTTTGATCATGTTGAACCTACGTTTTCTGCAAATTACTTTTGTTTAAATTATCAAATTGCATGCTGTTACGTTATATGCAAATACATGTTAATTTAATATTCTAGTTATATCCCATTGTGTACTTGGTTAATATTATCCCTCCCTTGAAATCCTTGAACATGTGAACATTGTCGCCCTAGCACCAATTTTAATAGTAACCTTTCGAAAATAAGTCCGTAATTATATGCCATGCGTAGTATTGTTTAGATACTCATGGGCGCGAGAGCGCCCAAACATCACTTTTAATCATGAGAAAAATTTGGTTGGGGCAGTCATGGTGGTAATGACTGATAAATGTTGGATATGATTATTTTATGTTTCCAAAAACCCCAACATGCTTAAATATCTGGGCGGATGGTTCGGGGGTATGGTGCAGTGGTGCACGAGAGTGTGGTTTGTGGTAGAACCGCCCAGATACCACTAAGGACTGAATCTTGTCATGCCAACCCATGTAAAACAGTACAACCACAAGTCTGTAAAATACAACTTGGCTTAGTAGATTTACCGGACCCTGAAAGTCATCCTTCCAGGAGGAGGTGTGGGAGAGTGCAAGCGGCAGTCTGTGTGACGGCTTGAATGGGACACCAGTGGAAGGTGAAGTTCTGCTGTGGCGGGCTAGCAGGGGTGGGGAACCAGCTGCTAGACGTTCAGAAGGAGAACATCCCGCACAACGTATGGGACCCACCGCAAGTGGGAGCGACCCATAGGGTGAAATGATGGAAGGGGCGAGGTACTTTGAAAAGTTACTGTGATGGTCTGCTCAACCACATGACTAAGGAATCGTGTGGGGCAACGAGTTGATTGTCTCTTGTGGTGAAAGTGTACAAACTCTGCAGAGTCAAAACTATTCGAATAGCCGTGCCCACGGTCAAGGGCAGACATGGGAACTTAACTGGATATAGTTCTGTTTTAAAAACATTGGAAACTGGGAATGGAAACTTGAAGGGCGAAGGACTGCCCTGGTTTGGAATTGTCCTGGGTGTCGTCCCAGTGGTAAGTTAAGCGGCTATAACGCTGAAGAAATTGCTATATGGTGCAGATGCCATGTAACGGTGGATGGAATCTGAATCGATATTAATAATGCATTTCCTTGAACATTATGTTTTGTTCCAAAGCTGCTAGGTCTCAGGAAATTTTATGTATTGTATTACAATTAGTGGCATTTCTATTCTTACAAGATAAAATATGGGAAGAATAAATGGAGTCGTAAGAAAAGAAGATGGTTGTTTATGGTAATTGCATAAAGAAGTTGGGGGATTCATGTTGATCATAATAGGGATAATGATAGTGTGGATTTTGGAAAAATAAATTGGTGGAGCCTAAATGAATATATAGGCTAGATAGATGATTCAAATAATCTTTGTAGAATTAGAGAGAGTATAAAAGTAATTGTTGGGTTACAACACTGATACTTAGTATAAACTCTTGGAAGATGTTGACGATGATGGGATTAGTATGATTTGATCAAATACTAGATGGATAATTTGAATCTTGGGAATTTGGAGGTATGAAAATAACTATGGAAGATTAATCTTAGACCTGATCAATGATATTCTGGGTGGAGGTACAATAGTGAAGTAGTTAGAGATGGATACTAGCGATTCGTAGACTTGATCAACGATATTCTGGGTGGAGGTACAATAGTGAAGTAGTTAGAGATGGATTATAAGGCGATAAGTGGAAAAACAAATTATGGTTGTGGGTCAGTAACAAAAAGGATTGGATGGTTAGAAATTAGAATACAGAAGATATTGATGGATTAAATAAATGATACTAGATAAATGATGTCACTGGCTGTTTAGAGTTTTAGGCACCAATTGATTGCTGGATTGTATAATTGATAAAATTCGCTATTTGGAGTATTAGACAGCAGTCAATAAAGAAAGTGCATTTTCGGTGGATTAAGTCAATTTTGGCAATAGTAGTGTGGAGTCAGGTAGCAATAATAACACTTTGATTAAATAAGCGTAATAGTGCTACTGAAAGCGATTTTTGGCAAATAAAATAACCCGAGCCTCTCCTTTGTTAAGCCATGCATACTATTTATTTGCATTCTGTGTATTGGCTCGCGGAGCACGGGGTCGGAGTGCTCACGCTCGCTTTTGCGACAAAATTCAGATTCAGGAATCAAATTACCTCGCCTCAGCAACAAGATTGGACAAGCTGGCCGAGAAGATGAAGATGTCAAGGGCTAGGTCGCGAACCTCCAGTTGGCTGCCTGTGGGCATGTCCTGAAGGTCCCACCTGTGTGCTTCGTTCTTCCGCTGCTGCAATTTAATGATTTCGGCCTAATCGGCCCATGAGTAAGTCTACTGCTAAATTTACGCTTCCGCATGATATGTATTTTGATATTCATTACTGTAACTGTGAGCACTATCTACTGATCCAGGGAATAGTGCAGTAATCACAGAGGAATCTGGATTGTAAAATCTGGGGTCCTACAGCGATGGTATCAGAGCATATTGACTGCAGGTCGTGACCTAGTTAGCCTGGCCGTTAGTTTCATGACTAGAAATATTTCTTTAAAATACTATTTCTAGAAATATAAGTAGTATTGCTCATTCTTATCTCTCTTAGATGATTCCCCCCTCATCCAAATGCTGCCCAAGCCATTTTGGTTCTGAAGCTCTCTTACCCAAATTCAAAGTGATGAAAATCCAGTACTTCTCTTGTGAACTTTCCATGAAAACGCACCTAGAGCCAAGAGTCATGGTGCTTAACCTTGAAGCTTAATATCAAAGATTGTTTTATTTTTGGAGAAAACAATAGGGTAAAAATTGGAAGAAAAAAAAATTTGGTGGATCTAAAGTGAAGGCGTTGGATTTTCATTGGATTGTAGAGTTAATAAGTTGACCAATAGTGGATCCGAGATTTTGATTATACAGTCATAGCGAAAATATGATATTTAATCCACAACTATATGATTGAAGGTCAAAGATTTATGCGGGACTTAGATAATCATGACTAGATTAATGAAATGATGGATGATACAATAGGAAGAGTATGATTGGTGGATCAAATAAAAATAAATAATCTCCTTCGCTGTTTGGAGTTTTAGATGGCAGTAATACCATTAACAATTAATGAAGAAAGATAGCCTAAGAGCAGTTTGCAAAAGTGGAAGTTAAATTATAAAGGCCATTGGATTCTAGGCCTTATGTACAAAAAAAATCATATGTGAGTGAATTGATTCATTGAGGGATATTTGGACATTGGAAGAGATTAGAACACCTTAATAAAAATATATGTATACATATACAAGGTTTTTGCATTACCAAAATAATTACAAGAAAGAGAACTAATTACCTCCCAATACTTTTCTCTTCTTTCCATGGGTTTTACGAAAGGAAAATTTTGTTCCTCTTCTCATACCCCTACTCCAAATATTAAGGTTAGGAACGTCGAAGATGGTCATGAAGACAAGGTGGTCTCGTTTTAAACTAACTAGGCAAAAGAACCCTGTGCACCTTATGTGTTCTCCCCGAGTAGACGTTGTATTGTTGCACGATTCTATTTGGCCCTGTGCACTGCCTCTTGCCCTCGGGCGTCCTATTTCGCAGTCACAGGAAAAGCTTGCTTTTAAAATTTGTGTGGTTCTGTATCACCCCAGCTCCCGAGGTATTTTCCTTTAAAGTTAAATGTGTTAGAACACCTTATCTCCGCGATTTAATCCTCATCTCATGCTATTCCCGCTCACCTTTTCTGAAAACCCCCATCGGATCCAAAGGAACGAAATAACAAGTAATCCAAAACCAGTGCAATCAAGAAGATGTGAAGACTCTGCAACCTTCCAATATTTGAGGAGAACAACATCATTGCGAAGAAGACCACCCGCCAATCTCGTGACGACCAAGACAGCTAGAGTACAATGGATGAATAATGATAATCATCATTTATTTAAGGGGGGTAGCACTACGAGATATACCGTCGGCAAAATCAAAGAGCAAGTACCCTGAAGACAACGACCTTTCCAAAAGAATAAAGATCTCCTCCCTCCCTTTTGCCTCCTTTAAGTGCAGGTCCTCTCCCCTTCTGTCTACCCTTAGGGCACAGACCATTGCTACCCACCTATTAGTAAGGAAACTCTACAACCATATGTCCAATAGATGATGCAACTACTCCATTCCACGACGACCTGAAGACAACGACGTCAAAGAGCAAGTATTTGGAAGTCTACGGCTTATCCAGAAGAACAAGGTTTCTCTCTTCCCTTTTGACTTCTCCAAGTGTTAACCCCTAATGTGCAGATCTTCATCTCTCGGTGGAGCTAAAAAAAAAACCGTCGAGCAGCACCCGGAAACCCATTGCTAGCTAGTATAACCCCACCTTCTTTCTTCCAACTCTACCGAAATCTCGGGGTCGAGATTCTTTTTAAGGGGGGTAGGTTTGTAACATCCCAAAAATTTAAAATTTGAAAATATGGATTTCTTGAATTATTTTTGCAATGTATTCTATTTGAATTTGGATTTTACGATTTTTTTTCTGAATCTGTTTGAGGTTCTAAAAACTGAAGAAGTCATAAAAGAGAAAGACATGTATGAATATGCCCCAAAAAGGGAATGCGCAAATAATAGAAAACTAAAATTATGAATATGAATCTGAAAAGATGATCCGTAAAAGAAAAGGGGAAAATTTTGGTTTAAAAATAAAACCCCATATTAAATAAGGGCATGAAAAGCAATGGAAGCAAGTAAAGTAAACACCAACATTAGTTGGAAATATTTTTATTAAGTCCAAAAAGTCATCAGGAACTTCTGTGTATTTTTCTTGAACTTTTGGAGTTTATTTCATATTTTTCGGAGCTTAATTGAATTTCTTATGCTTTTCGGAAAACCAGGAAAATGCAAAAGAAAATCAAAACTCCCTCCCCTTCCATCCGGCCGCCACATGGACGGCCCGGATTCGCCGCGCCTCCCGCCTAGCGTGTCCCCGATCTCGCCACGCGTCGCCACGGATCCGCCGCGCGTTTTCCCCCGGGCCATCTCGGCCGCCCCCGTCTTCTTCCACCGCCACGCGGGCCCCGCCTTCGCCCCGCTCTCCCTGCCCGCGGGCCCTTCCCACGCCCGCCTCTCCTCTCTCTCCCCGCGCGGGACAGCCTTTCTCCTCTCTCCTTTTTCCTCTACCGACGGACACGCTCTCTCCCGCGCGCTCACGCCACCTCCTTCCGCGCGCAGCATTCTTCCTCCGCGTGGCAGCCATGCACGCCACTGCCGCCCACGGTCTCGCCCACGTCGCCGCACCTGCCTTCCCCTGCTGCCGTCGCCTCGCACGCCTGCTCCCGTCCCCTCCATCGTGTCGCGCCTACGCCAGCGCCTCCTCTGCTGCGCACCGCACATGGCCGCCCGACGCGTCCTCACCTCTCCCTTCGCGGATATAAGCGGGCTCTGCCCTCCTCTCAACCTCCCTACGCCCTCTTATCTCTTCCTCCCCTTGTCCCCTACACTGCAGAGCCGTGCGCCCGTGTAGCCCCCTTCGCTGCCGGCGCCTCCACGTCGAATCCGCTGCTCCGGCCAACTTCTCCTCCAATCAACCGCGTCACAGTGTGCGCCCACTCCCCCTCTACCTCCCTTCAGAGTTAATTGAAGAAACTCGCACCGAGCTCGCCGGAATCGACATCTTCCCCAAGTCCGGCCGCCATCGCCATCCTCACCGCCGTCCCCTGCACAGTCGAGCTCCCTTCGATTCCTCTCCGGTGGAGCACCTCCTCACCGCCACGGACCTTCGCCGACCGTCGCCAGAGCTTCTCCCCCACTCCAGCTCGCCAGCACCGAGAGCCCACCTGCGCCGCCGTAGGCCATCGCCGCCAGCCAGCCACGGACTTCCTCCGGCGAGACCAACAGAGTGGTAAGCATCACTCTATTTCCCTCTTGCTCAGGCGCACATGAATTTCGCCCATCTCCCTCTCGGTCGCCGCCGTCCACTTTCCACCTCGCCGCCGACCGCCCAAACCGCCGCCACATCCAGCCGGCGCCATCTCGGGCCGTGCCACCACCCTCATCGGCTTCCTCGTCCACCCAACAACCCGTTTTGGCCGTCGTCGCCGCCTCCCTGGCCGCCGTCCGCCGTCGGCAACGCTGCCTTCCGCCGGCGCCAACCTCCTCTGTTTCGGGCCAACATCAGCGCTTCCCTCATTTAAATGGCCCCTCTCTCTTAGTCGCAAGTGAGCGGTTGCCCGGTTGGTCACCAGCGTCGGTGGCAAAAAAAATCAGTCTGCAGAGAAGTCGCGAGTTCGGTCGCGAGTTCGATCTCTTCCAGCGCATTTCTTCCCCCCCCCCCCCCCCCCTTTCCTTTTTCTTTTTATTATTCATTTCAGTTTAGGAAAAATTAGGGAAAATTAGGAAATAAATTAGAGAAGCTATAAAAATTACTTAGGAGGTAAATAAAACTAATTGAGATTTTAAATTGGAATTAATCCGTGGGCATGCATAAATTTTATTAGGATAAGGTATTTAAGATTTAATATTTGGCTGTTTATTGTATGTAGCTTAAATATTTAATTGAGGCTTAATTATCAGTTAAAGGCATTAGTAAAATGTGGTTCTGCTTAAGGTCCGAATTTAATAAGGATCCACATTAAGAATAATAATAATAGTAATAATAGTAGTAGTAACAATAATACATCCAAGTTAAAGTTAAAAAAAGAGATAATTAATAAAAAGATCAGGTTATCGTATGCTATTACCAACCTTACCTCAACTCACCGAATCACCCATTAACTCAAAGTAAAACTAAATTAAGTTTATTCGGATTTGTTTGGATCTTTTGAGTTATTTGCTTTTATTTGGGTTCAGTTGTTTATCGCGTAATTAGAAAGTGGAAATCGTGAAGATTCAGTGGAACAAGCGAGGTCAAGCTCAAAGTGAAGATAGAAACCAGAAGTTCAAGAAAGCATCGTGTGAGCCCAAGACCGCGGTAAACCGCGCCAGGCGAGTCAATACTTTGATCATGTTGAACCTACGTTTTCTGCAAATTACTTTTGTTTAAATTATCAAATTGCATGCTGTTACGTTATATGCAAATACATGTTAATTTAATATTCTAGTTATATCCCATTGTGTACTTGGTTAATATTATCCCTCCCTTGAAATCCTTGAACATGTGAACATTGTCGCCCTAGCACCAATTTTAATAGTAACCTTTCGAAAATAAGTCCGTAATTATATGCCATGCGTAGTATTGTTTAGATACTCATGGGCGCGAGAGCGCCCAAACATCACTTTTAATCATGAGAAAAATTTGGTTGGGGCAGTCATGGTGGTAATGACTGATAAATGTTGGATATGATTATTTTATGTTTCCAAAAACCCCAACATGCTTAAATATCTGGGCGGATGGTTCGGGGGTATGGTGCAGTGGTGCACGAGAGTGTGGTTTGTGGTAGAACCGCCCAGATACCACTAAGGACTGAATCTTGTCATGCCAACCCATGTAAAACAGTACAACCACAAGTCTGTAAAATACAACTTGGCTTAGTAGATTTACCGGACCCTGAAAGTCATCCTTCCAGGAGGAGGTGTGGGAGAGTGCAAGCGGCAGTCTGTGTGACGGCTTGAATGGGACACCAGTGGAAGGTGAAGTTCTGCTGTGGCGGGCTAGCAGGGGTGGGGAACCAGCTGCTAGACGTTCAGAAGGAGAACATCCCGCACAACGTATGGGACCCACCGCAAGTGGGAGCGACCCATAGGGTGAAATGATGGAAGGGGCGAGGTACTTTGAAAAGTTACTGTGATGGTCTGCTCAACCACATGACTAAGGAATCGTGTGGGGCAACGAGTTGATTGTCTCTTGTGGTGAAAGTGTACAAACTCTGCAGAGTCAAAACTATTCGAATAGCCGTGCCCACGGTCAAGGGCAGACATGGGAACTTAACTGGATATAGTTCTGTTTTAAAAACATTGGAAACTGGGAATGGAAACTTGAAGGGCGAAGGACTGCCCTGGTTTGGAATTGTCCTGGGTGTCGTCCCAGTGGTAAGTTAAGCGGCTATAACGCTGAAGAAATTGCTATATGGTGCAGATGCCATGTAACGGTGGATGGAATCTGAATCGATATTAATAATGCATTTCCTTGAACATTATGTTTTGTTCCAAAGCTGCTAGGTCTCAGGAAATTTTATGTATTGTATTACAATTAGTGGCATTTCTATTCTTACAAGATAAAATATGGGAAGAATAAATGGAGTCGTAAGAAAAGAAGATGGTTGTTTATGGTAATTGCATAAAGAAGTTGGGGGATTCATGTTGATCATAATAGGGATAATGATAGTGTGGATTTTGGAAAAATAAATTGGTGGAGCCTAAATGAATATATAGGCTAGATAGATGATTCAAATAATCTTTGTAGAATTAGAGAGAGTATAAAAGTAATTGTTGGGTTACAACACTGATACTTAGTATAAACTCTTGGAAGATGTTGACGATGATGGGATTAGTATGATTTGATCAAATACTAGATGGATAATTTGAATCTTGGGAATTTGGAGGTATGAAAATAACTATGGAAGATTAATCTTAGACCTGATCAATGATAACCTTGGTGGATATTTATTAGAGAATTCTAGATCTGATCAAGGACATTTTGGTGGATGTATACTAGCGATTTGTAGACTTGATCAACGATATTCTGGGTGGAGGTACAATAGTGAAGTAGTTAGAGATGGATTATAAGGCGATAAGTGGAAAAACAAATTATGGTTGTGGGTCAGTAACAAAAAGGATTGGATGGTTAGGAATTAGAATACAGAAGATATTGATGGATTAAATAAATGATACTAGATAAATGATGTCACTGGCTGTTTAGAGTTTTAGGCACCAATTGATTGCTGGATTGTATAATTGATAAAATTCGCTATTTGGAGTATTAGACAGCAGTCAATAAAGAAAGTGCATTTTCGGTGGATTAAGTCAATTTTGGCAATAGTAGTGTGGAGTCAGGTAGCAATAATAACACTTTGATTAAATAAGAGTAATAGTGCTACTGAAAGCGATTTTTGGCAAATAAAATAACCCGAGCCTCTCCTTTGTTAAGCCGTGCATACTATTTATTTGCATTCTGTGTATTGGCTCGCGGAGCATGGGGTCGGAGTGCTCACGCTCGCTTTTGCGACAAAATTCAGATTCAGGAATCAAATTACCTCGCCTCAGCAACAAGATTGGACAAGCTGGCCGAGAAGATGAAGATGTCAAGGGCTAGGTCGCGAACCTCCAGTTGGCTGCCTGTGGGCATGTCCTGAAGGTCCCACCTGTGTGCTTCGTTCTTCCGCTGCTGCAATTTAATGATTTCGGCCTAATCGGCCCATGAGTAAGTCTACTGCTAAATTTACGCTTCCGCATGATATGTATTTTGATATTCATTACTGTAACTGTGAGCACTATCTACTGATCCAGGGAATAGTGCAGTAATCACAGAGGAATCTGGATTGTAAAATCTGGGGTCCTACACATATGTAGCTACTTTTGTCACGTTGTTCTTCCTTGACCCTTATGCCGTTTCTGAAAGGAGGTTGCTAATCAAGTTGATTGTATTATTCCTCATCCACTACATTCTCAACTCCAAAAATCCTCCTTTTTCCATGAAAAACTACATGGTGCTTCTTATTTACCTAGTCGTTTATATAGAAAACTTGAACAACTTAGCGAGTACGAATGGTTTGTTTTTGTATCCAACACATTTGAGGTTCATGGTAGTGACATCGTACTTATTGACCTTCACCTGTGCGAGATGGACCCAACGGTACCGAAACAAGTGGCTCTTGAAAAGCACATAGTCGAGCTCCCAAATCTCCTCTATGAATCTATAGTAGGAGTTCTTCAACCCATCGGTACTGAACGCATTTATTTAGACACCACTGTTCTGGTTAGTGCTCTTTAAATCCTAAGCCTGCGCATAGAATGTGTACCCATTTATGTCATTTTCTTGCCATGTCATAACTGTAAATATTAGCCCTTTTGTTAACCATGTCAGCATATCACTTGACGAGCTCCTAGTGAGTCGCTCCTTCAACCATTTGTTAAACCGACTGTTGTATTGTCTCATGATCCAAACATCCAGTCGCTCCGGATTCTATTGCTGAAGAACGCCCTTGCACTGTTCGATATACAGGGATATTTCAGTCATGTGTTGCAAAACTGTGAAATAGGCTTAAGTATACACATCCATATTTAGAGTGATTGCTTTCCTTCCGATAGTCCTGATACCCTTGAGCCTCCCCTCATGGGGAGATCGAGGTACACCTATCGGTTTGACCTAAGCCATGTAATCGACATAGAACTCAGTAAACTCTTTGGTTGCATAACCTTCAACGATGCTGCCCTCCAGCCGAGATCAATTCTGTACATAGGACTTGAGAATTCCCATGAACCTCTCGAACGGGTACATGCTATGTAGGAACATAAGCTCGTACATTTTTGTGTCCTACACAATGTGAACAATGAGATAGACCATGATATCGAAAAGCGATGGATGGAAATACATTTCAAGATGACATAGAGTCGTCATCACCTTGTCCTGTAGAACATCTAGTTCTTCGGGATCAATGACATTCTGAGCAATTGTGTTAAAGAAATAATACAGCCTCATGATTGTCTCTCGGATCTTGATCAGCAAAATATTTCTAATTACAATAGGAAGCATCTGTCTCATCAGCACATGACAATCATGAGACTTCATGCCAACTAACTTCAAATCGTCCATCGAAACAAGTTCCTTCATGTTAGCGGAGTAACTAGACAGAACTTTCACACCATGAATTTAATATATGTACATACGATTTAAATTAAATAGCTATATGTAGCCAGAATAATTAATTACATTAAATTAAGTAGAAAATAGATTATGAATTGATTAAACCCAAACCCTAAACCATGCCAGATGTAAATAATCTTCTCTTTACATTAAGCTAGCTGGATCTAAACCATCTTCAATTCTCCTTTCACCAAAAACTAGATCTAAATTATAATGCAATTGGAAACAAATTACTAACCATAGCTAGCTAATAACTTAGTGGATCTACTATTACTCTTTCTAAATAGTTAATCTCCTTCCACCAAATGGCCTGAAAGCCACTCCTGCAGCTCAAAGCGGTAGCGTAGATCTGAAATTTAATACAAAGGGTCAATGAGTCTGCGTGACGTTAATATAGTGAAATTATCACATATGGTTTTTAATACAAACTGTATGTGATATCTTTATTATCATAGACGGTTTGTAACAAAATCCTTCTGTGAAGTATCATAAACGGTTTATATAAAAACCATCTGTGATATTTGGTAATATCACAGACGATTCTTGGTAAGAACCGTTTGTGATACTTCACAGACGGTTCTTACCAAGAACTATCTGTGATATTATCTCTTCATATACGGTTTTTGGTGCTGGCAGAAACATAGACGATCTCTAAACCTAAACCATCGGTGATTTCGTTTAACACTGACAGCTTTGTTGAACCGTTTATAATGAAGTGTCTAATGTAAGCCATTTTGTAGTAGTGACAGCGACCACATTTTAATGAGGTCACAAAAATTGAAGTCATGAATTAAGTCACTAGCAATCACTAGTAGGCTAGTAGCAGCCATGAACCAACCAGGAACGGAGGAACCAGCCATTACTTTTCTTTTGGAGTTTAGTTTTTGGTTTCTTTGGAAGTTAAAATAAGTAAGATGGTTTTTAAAGCAGTTTCTTTAAATGACTTTCTAAGTCTAAAACTATATGCATTGTCCAGATTGACGTCTTCGCTGTCTATTGCCATTTTGAAAAACATAGCTAAAAACCATCTGCCGTAATCCAAAAAAATCACTTCTATAACACTGTCAACATGGAATCACTTCTTAGCCCAGTAGCCCATCCTATGTGCATCCCACTAGCCCAGCCCATACCGCCCTCTTCTTTATTAACCCTAGTCTCCCATGACTCTGATGATGTACATGATTTTAGGCTCGAAAAGTTATTTAGAGAATCTATTTTAAAAAACTATATAACTTATTTTAACTTTCGAATAAGCTAAAAACAAAAAGGAAAAGATCATGGGCGGGTTTGATAGCACTTGTGGCTTATGCTATTTACTGCAGTAACTCGCCGTAAAACGGTGCGCTTTTTAAAACGGGATCTGCAGGTAAATTGTAGTACAAATTATACTGAATTCAGCTGTACCGATCAAAATCATATATGGCTATTTTTCTCTGTATGCTGCCTCTCACAAACAGCACAGAATTCAAAAAATTCAACCAAAAGTCATAGCCCAAAAAACCATGTCTATCTCGTCTCTCTTGCGCCGCAGACACACATCCACATGCACGCGCAACGAGCGAGCGGCTAGCAAGCGAGGTGACCTGAGCACCGTGGCTCGAGGACAAGGTGACACCGGGACGAGAACCAGCGCACCGCCTCCGCCATCTACCGGTCACCTGCGCCACCCGAGCTCACCTCCCCGCCTACGCACAGCCCTCATCCCTAACTCCAAAACTCAAAACTGCTATACAGAACATCCATATACGAGCTCACCACCCACCCGTAAATGGATCAGAGTTTCTTCTCGGCCGAGCTCATTAATTTGACCGACCACCTGAACATCCCATCCATCGACTTCCCGCACATTTGAACTTAAGTTTCTAGCTTATTTTTTAATACTCTTAAATTTCTTTTTTTTAGCTTTTCAGTTTTTTGATTTTTTTGTCGATTCTTTTTTTCTCCTGTTCGTTTACACTATATGAAATAGGTTGTCCTTTTTTCTATTTTCAATTTTTAAAATTTAATTATACCAAATAAGTCATAATTAACTATAACGTAATTTTAATCTACTATAGTAAAATTCGATACAAGTGACCAAAATTCAGCCCAATTAGCGGGTTGTAAAAACTTACCTCCTCCCCTGCTCCCCTGCTGCCGCGCGCACACCATCCTTCCCCTCGCCGGCTCTCCCCGCGCAAGAAGACGAGGCTGCGGCTGCTGCCAAGATGGTGAAGAAGAGCAAGAGCAAGCGCGTCTCGCTGCGGCAAAAGTACAAGGTGCTGCGCAAGGTGAAGGAGCACCACCGCAAGAAGCGCAAGGAGGCCAAGAAGGACGGCAAGAACCACAAGAAGAAGGTCGAGAAGGACCCGGGGATCCCCAACGAGTGGCCCTTCAAGGAGCAGGAGCTCAAGGCGCTCGAGACCCGCCGCGCGCAGGCGCTCCAGGAGCTCGAGCTCAAGGAGGAGGCGCGCAAGGAGAGGGTAAGTGCTTGGTTTGGGTTCCCTCTGATTTCTTGGTGCTGAGTTGTTGGTACCCGGAGCCAAATCCATGCCGGTATCCGTGATTCTTCAGTTTTGTAGCCGAATCCACCTCCTGTTGGTAAATTTCAGTGTGCAGAATTGCAAATTATTACTCTTTCATATGTAGTTATTATATGCTTGCCTAGATTGATTGTTTACATGATGAAGCTTTATTTCTTTTATTTCGTTTCGACGAGCTCATCCATTGCCTGTGTGTAGATAGCCTATCATCAGCGAATTTTTGTTGTGAGATTTTGAGGCATCGACTGAGACGTGGGCTGAAGGCAGAACTGGAAACATGGGTCCATATGGTTGATAGCCTTGTCGTTGGTGTTGTCTGCTTTCATAAGCTCGGGTCTAATTTTTGTTATCTGCTGTAACAAGATGCATGCGAAAACCAAGGTTGTTCTGTGTTGATGACTTATTTGTTGTGAAATTAGGGTCCATGCGGTAGTGAGCATCACGAAATTTCATGAAAAAATTTGTTTGTAACACTATACAATCACTCCGTTAAGAACATGGACATGCCTAGATAGCAGCTCTGAGCCATGATTAAATGTTGCCGCCCTTTATTTAGTTTCGTTTATGTAATGATCCTTGTTTAGTTTCATAGATATATGCATTTTCTTTTTTTCCCTTGTGCTGGTTGACCAATGATTGAATATTGTGACCTCTTTTCAGGCTAGGAAGAGAAAGCTTGGATTGTTTGAGGACGAGGACATTGCTAATTTGGCCTCTGCAGCTTCTGCGCAGGGCAGTGACTTTGCAGAAAAGGATGCAGCGAAGAAGAGTGCTTCTTTAGCGGTGGCTAAGAGCAATGGTGAATTTGTTTTTTTTTTCCCATTGCTGATTTCTCTATTGCCTTACTGCTTGCAATTACATTATTTACTAAAGTTGCTGAAAGTGTCTCCAGATCATTCAGAGAGGGCCTTCTACAAGGAGCTGGTTAAGGGTGTGTTTGGTTGAGCTGTGGCTTCTGAAAAAGCTGCTGTGAGCTGTGGGCTGTGGAAAAGCTGCTGTAGGTTGTGGGTTGTGGAAAAGCTGTAAGCTGTTTGGTTCAAGCAAGTATAAAACTTACCTCCTATCTCTATTTTCCTTAAAACAACTGTGAAACAACTCTTTATTTTCACCATTTCAAAAAGCAGAAAGCCAAAAGCCAAAAGCTAAAAGCAGGGTCTAAGGTGCTTTCAAAACTGTACTACCCAAAAGTAGCTGCTTCTGAAAAAAACAGCTTCTGGTTTCCACCCCTTTGGTTGGTTTTTGACTTTTTGGAAGCAAAAGTAGCTCCCAAAAGCTCAACCAAAGGCACCCTAAAGTTATTGAAGCTTCCGATGAGGTTCTTGATGCAAGGGACCCACTGGGTACTCGTTGCATTGACATGGAAAAGATGGTTAGGAAAGCTGATCCAAGTAAACGGCCGACACTAGTTTTTTTTTTCTTGCCACGGCTTTTCCTTGTAGCACTTTTTTTTGCTTCTTGTTCGGCCGACTAGACAAAAAAAATGTGTTTTTTTCACTCAAAAGCCCAAGTTTCAGAATGTGCAAAAAGTTATAAGAGCAAACCATTTAAGCAATTATCAAATGCTAGTCTCAAGATGAAAGGAAAATAGATATAAGTGAAGCTCTCAATCTCAAAAGATATGCTCGGCTATCTTAATTTGGTGCAAAGCTACTAGCAAGCAAATTCAGCACAAGCCTTCGGATTTGACTTTGGAGAATTGGATTCGGATAAATGCTTCGGATAAATGCTTTCCAAGTGAAATCGGATGGGTATTCAGCAATGCACTCGACAGGTTCGTGGCTTGCACGGCTGCTTGAGTTGGTAACGCAAACAAACAAAACCAGCAGCAATTCTTCTTTTTTTTTTTTTGAGGAAGTGACCTGAACACCACCGATTAGATCAATGGGACTCGGTTTCAGGTTGTGGCACAAGCAAACCATCAGCTAGCACTAGTCTCTTCGGATATTTGGACGGAATCCTTGCAAGGCCAAACCACCAGCAATGATCCAACCTGTTCGGCAAAGCAATGATGTGACTACTGTAGTAAATCGGATTTTTTTCCTGCTGATTTACTCAACGATTAAGCTATGCAAAAGAATATGACGATCAGCACTTCAAAAAAATTCTAATAGATGAAAACTTAACAAAACTTACGAAAAATAGTAGATTAAAATTAGGGTTCGAATTTTTTTTGTTGCAGTTTTCGATTTATGAACTCTAGGTAATAAGAACAGCAAAGAATTGATCTGAAAGCTAGGGTAAATAATCATACCAAAAAAACTGTGCTCTGATATCAAGATGATACTGGGTCGTCCAATCTTCTTGATGTAAGATCAAGATATTCATGTGCCTTCTCTTGAATTGTAGTGATCCTTTGTTGCGAATGCAAGAATAAACACTCTTTAATTCGCAAGAACATACACGCCAGACTTCACGACCATCACGCAAAACTCTATCGTAGTCATAATTTCTAACAGAAAGGTTGAACGATCTTGATTAACAAAAAACTCCTAAATTTCCCCATGATAGATCGGCGGCGAGGTGACGGGCCCCGGTGCCGATGCGCCCGAAGACGAGGTCTCGTCGCCTGCAGTGGCCACTGAGGTCCTGCCGCCCGCGCCAGTTATCACGGCCACTGGAGCGGCTGAGGAAGCGTCGCCCACATCCCCGAGAGCAAAGCGCCCCCGGATACGGTCGCCTCCGCCCTTGAGGGGGCGATTCAATGTGGCGGGCGTGGTTACCGGGGTCCTGGCGTCCGACGGGGAAGCCTTGGAGGTTGAAGAAGAAGCCGTCGCTCCCCGCGCCGTTGAAGCCCCCGCGCCCCAGATGGAGGTTAAGCGGACACCTCCCCGTGCTTTGGTAGAGGGTGTCGAAGGTAGGCGCAATTCCTTTCCCCCCGCGACTTCGCGAAGCTCTCTCTGATTTGCTCGCTCATTCCATCGTCGACATCAGGCGAGACGAGGTCTCCCGGACGCAGTCAAGGATCGAGCAACGGAGGTGTCCGCAAGGTCCCTGGCCTTGTTGCGCAGGACGTGACGTGGGTGTCTGGTGCTGCTGAAGTCGCTGGCGAAGAGGGACCGAGGTCCGTCGTCTCCGATTTCATCCCGCGATCGGAGATGTTGCGCGTCCTTAATGAGGTCGCAGAGCGTGCCGGTGGCAGCTTGGATCGGCGGGTGCTGTCAACGTGCAGCGGAGACCTTCTGGCGTTCGCGCTGGGTGCCTCAGAAATTAGGGTAAGTGGCTAGGTTTGTGGCCTACGCCGCTGTTGGGTACTTGGCTAACGCTTTCTTTTTTGAATGTGTGTGTGTGTGTGTGTGTATACACGCTCGCTCTCAGCCAAACCCTGGAAGAGACTCGCACTCGTGAGCGGAGGGCGCTGGAGGGCCAGCTTCGTGCTGCCGACGAGGCTCACGCTGTCAAGGACAAGCGTATTGCGCGCTGGAGGCGGAGAGCGCGAGGACAACTTCTGATGCGCAGATGCTTGCTGCGAATGCGGAGTGCACAGTAGCGGCGGCGCACCGTGCCATAGACGAGGCCCAACGTGCCGTGGCGGAGGAGCGCGCCGCCTTTCTTCCGCAAATCTCCGCGCTGGAGGGGGAGAAGGCCCAGCTCGCCGCGTCCCTTGCGGAGAGGAACTGAACCTTGGACGATGCGTCGGTGTCGGCATGGAGGGCGATGGAGTCTTTGGAATGGGCCCTCCAGGACCTTTGTGTTGACGTGCCGGACGTTACGCACGGCCCCACGGATCTGGCGCAGACGCTTGAGCGAATCGAAGAGGGCTTGAGCCTCGCCCTCCGCGGAGCCAGAGCTTTCGGCGATCACTGCGGCTTGTCTGGCGCTTGCCTCGCCTTCGCCATGCTTCATGCCCGAGGGTGCGGAGACGTCAACGAGCTGGCGGACCCTGAACTGGATCTACCAGCTGAGGCCGGGGCGATGTCCAGTGCCGTCTGCTCCACTCAGCCCGCGCTCCGGACCTTCTATAGTCGGATCTGGGGCTACATCGGGGAGGACACGGCCAAGGTCGTGCTGCAGCAAACGCTTCGTGGCTCGAGGAAGTTCCTCGGCGCAACAAAGATGGCGCGGACCCATAGGTGTGATGCCGGGGTTCGGTGCGTTGTGTTATGTATGCCTTGCTGTACCGGTGCTCTGTGGCCTCCTTTTTGTATGAATGAACCAACACTTGCCCGCGGTGTTTATCTCTTGTGTAATCGTTCCCCGATGCAATGAAGGCTGGGCTTTTGCGCCCAACTTCGCTCCACTCGATGGTCATAGTGCTAGCTAGACATGCGAGCGCTCCGTCCCCTACTCCTCGAAGTGGTGGCAGTAGAGCTGACGCCCTGTATTTAAACTCTATAGGGTGCGTGGGAACATCAACCATGTCTCATTTATACTCCGGAGAGTACGCGCAAGGGCAACGCCTGCACGTGCGCGAGGACATCCGCATCTTGTTTATACTTAGTAGAGTGCGCAGGGACAACATCTGCGTCTTGTTTATACTCCGTAGAGTGCGTAGGAGCATCAACCACATCTTATTTATACTCCGAAGAGTACACGCAAGGGTAACACCCGCACGTGCACGGGGACATCCGCGTCTTGTTTATACTCCGTAGAGTGCGTGCGGAGGCGAACCTCGATGCTACGTCTTATTTATACTACATAGAGTGCGTGCGGAGGCAGACCTCGACGCTACGTCTTATTTATACTCCGTAGAGTGCGTACGGAGACGGACCTCGACACTACGTCTTATTTATACTCCGTAGAGTGCGCCCGAAGGCGTCCCCCCGCTGCGTCTTATTTATACTCCGTAGAGTGCGTGCGGAGGCGGACCTCGACGCTACGTCTTATTTATACTCTGTAGAGTGCGTGCGGAGGCGGACCTCGACGCTACGTCTTATTTATACTCCGTAGAGTGCGTGTGGAGGCGGACCTCGACGGTACGTCTTATTTATACTCCGTAGAGTGCGTGCGAAGGCAGTCCGAGATGAAAGCTTGGTAGACGATCGGCTTTATTAATCTCCCGTTTGCGCGGGCGAGCGTCTTACAATGGGCGAGGTGCCGATGTTGCTACATGCTTTTCTTTTGTCCTAAACATAGTACCGCCGCAACCTACCTACGTTCTATGTGTGGCGAAGTGTCTGCCCTTCCAGCGTGGCGAGGCGGTAGGCTCCCTTCTGCAAAGCTGCCGCGACGATGTATGGTCCTTCCCATTTGGATTCCAATTTGCCGACTATTTCCGCATGGAGCGCCATTTTGAAGACAAGGTCCCCAGGCTGGAATCCTCGTGGGTATATGGAGCGACCTCGCATGTGCACCATCTGCCGCGCGTACTTTGTGACGTGCTGGGTTGAGCTTACTCGTTCCCCATCGAGAAGGTCTAGGGACAAGTGACGCTCTTCTTCTAGCGCCTGGACGAGGACCCTTCTCAAGCCGGCCTTGATTTCCTCGGGCGTCACTGCCTCATCGCCGAAGAGGAGTTTGTGCGAAGGGACCAAAGGACACTGTGGAGCTCACTTGGCCACTTGCCCTTTGGTAGCCCGATAAGACGCTTCTTGACTCCAGCGGAGATGGTGCTGTTTGCCCGCTTGACTGCTCCGTTAGACAGTGGGTGCCCGACCGAAGCAAATCGGAGCGTGATGCCCATGCTGTCGTAGAACTCCTTGAACGGGGCAGCATCGAACTGTAGGACGTTGTCTACGGTGATCTCCCTAGGCACCCCAAAGCGGCATATGATGTTCTGCCAGAAAAAGCGCTGCATGGCCGTCGAGGTTATCTTGGCTAAAGCCACAGCCTCTGGCCACCTGGAGAAATATTCCAAAGCGACCACTACGAACCACAAGTCTCCTGGAGCCCCAGGAAGCGGTCCCACAACATCGATGCCC
Source organism: Dendrocalamus latiflorus (assembly GCA_017311315.1). NCBI lineage: Eukaryota > Viridiplantae > Streptophyta > Magnoliopsida > Poales > Poaceae > Dendrocalamus > Dendrocalamus latiflorus. Next base: position 20,743,082 of record CM029666.1, on the reverse strand, counting down.
CACCGTGCCAGCGGCCATACTGGGGGAATGGGATTGAGGCTCGTCGGGGGTCTGCGAATGACCTGTCCCATCCATTGGCAGCCTTGACACCGGCGCACGAGGTCTTGGGCGTCGGCAACGGCGGTTGGCTAGTAAAAGCCTTGCCTGAATGCCTTGCCGACTAGCGACCTCAGCGCAATGTGCGAGCCGCAGAGTCTCGCGTGAATTTCCGCGAGGAGGTGCTTTCCTTCTTCGCGTGAGAGGCACCACAGAAGCGGTACACAGACTCCTTTTTTGTAGAGTATTCCGTCGAGCACCTGGCGCGATGCTGCAGGCGCCATAGCTCGACAGGGTCATCCGATTGCACGATACCCTGCAAGAAACCGAAGATAGGCTCCTGCCAGTCACCCTGCTGGGTGATCTGGTGGATGAGGGCTGCGTCGTGGTTGTCCTGCGCGATGGCCGCCGCTGGTAGGACCTCATAGAATGCCCCCTCAGGAGTTGGGAGCTGTTGGCTGGCGGCCTTCGCAAGGACATCGGCTTGCTCATTGTCCGCCCGAGGGATGGCTTTGACCGTGACGCCCAAGAAGTGTCACTCCTTCGCTCTTACGGCTGCCAGGTACTTGGCCAGCTCAGGGTCCTTGGCCTGGTATGACTTGTCCACGTGGCCAGCCACCAGACGTGAGTCCGTGCAGATGAGAACTTGCTGTGCGCCGAGCGCTTTAAGCTTCACGAGGCCAAAGAGTAGCGCCTCATACTCGGCCGTGTTGTTGGTGGCGGGAAACGTGAGACGCGCTGAGTACAACAGGCGGTGCCCCTCTGGTGTGGTAACCACTGCACCTACGCCTGCGCCAGCAATGCCGTAGGCTCTGTCGGTGTTGAGCATCCATACAAGGTCCTCTGGCTGCTAGACGGGCTGAGCCGGCGGGGTCCACTCCGCGAGGAAGTCCGCAAGAACTTGGGACTTGATCACTGTTCGCGAGGTATACATTAAGGAGAATGGGGTAAGCTCGGCTGCCCACTTGCCAATGTGCCCTGTGGACTCCTTGTTGTGCAGCATCTCTGCTAGGGGGAACGAGGATGGCACCCTGATTGGATGATCTAGGAAATAGTGTCGGAGCTTCCTCGAGGCCATGACTAGCACGTAGGCGAGCTTCTCGAGCTCCGTATACCGCGTCTTGGCACCTTGAAGGGCTTCAGAGATGAAGAATACGGGGCGTTGGAGAGCGCCCTCCTCAAGGACAAGGACGGCGCTGGCCGCTGTCGCTGAAGCGGCGAGGTAGAGCAGGAGGGGAGCCTCTGGCGCTGGAGCGACCAAAGTGGGGAGGCTTGCGAGATGTCTCTTGAGGTCATCGAAAGCCTTCGCACAATCGCCATCCCAATGAAAACCGTCGCAACCGCGGAGGGTCTTGAAAAATGGCAGGCCCCGCTCCGCTGCCCTAGACAGGAAGCGGCTTAATGCAACCAGCAAGCCTCTGGACCTCCCTTATCGTCTTGGGCGGCTCCATAGCGAGGATCGCATCGACTTTGTCGGGATTCACTTGGATGCCTCGTCCGGACACAAGGAAGCCCAAGAGCTTGCTCACTTGCACGCCGAAGACACACTTGTCCGGGTTGAGCTTGATGCCCGCCTTCCTGAGGTTGTCAAAGGTCTCCTGGAGATCCTGACCGTGGGAGGCGAGCTATCTGGTTTTGACAACTACGTCGTCGACGTAAGCCTCCACGTTCCTCCCGAGCTGAGTGGCTAGCGCCAACGCGATGAGGCGGGTGAAGGTTGCGCCCGCATTCTTCAGATCGAAGGGCATCCTGACGAAGCAGTACGTCCCAATTAGTGTAATGAAGCTGGTCTTGTCCTCGTCGCCCTTGGCCATGTAGATTTGGTGGTAGCCGGAGTAGGCATCCAAGAAGCTCATGAGCTCACACCCCGCGGTGGCATCGACCAGTTGATTTATGCGCGGCAAGGGGTAGTTGTCCTTCAGGCATGCCTTGTTGAGGGCAATGAAGTCGATGCACATACGCCAGGCACCGCTGGCTTTCTTCACCAACACCGGATTAGCAAGGCTATCTGGGTGCTAGACTTCGCAGATAACCCCAGCCAGGAGAAGTTTCGCTACCTCCACCTTGGCCGCTTACTGTCGATCCATGGACATACGCCGAAGCGTCTGCTTGACCGGCTTGGCCTCAGGGTGGACCGCTAGGTTATGCTCGATGAAGGCGCGGTCCACGCCTTTGATGTCCTCCGGGGACCACGCGAAGACGTCCGCGTTACTCTGGAGAACCTGGAGCAAATCTTGCTCCACCTTTGGAGGGAGGCCCTCACCGATGGATATGAACTGCCCTTCATTTTGAAGAGGAACCCTTTTGACCCCGCCCTCCGGCCGGGGCTTAGGCGTCCACCCCGGAGCGGACGGCGTATCCGCCTTGAGTTTGTCGGTGAGGACGTGCACCTTGCGGTGCGGCTTCTGGCGCTAGCCTCCACGCGCCTGGTGAGGTCCTGGTTGCCGAAGATGGTGATGACACCCCGCGGGCCCGGGAGCTTCATACACAAGAAGCCGTGGTGCGGGACCGCCCCAAAGGTGTTGATGAGGGGGCAGCCCAGTATGGCGTTGTATGGGTGTGGGATGTCCACAACGTCGAAGACAACATCCTCACTCCTGGCATTGTTGCCTTGACAAAAGGAGACTCGGAGACATACCTGACCCAAGACCTTCAGCGGCTGGCCCCCGAAACCTTCGAGCGGGGTCCCCGATGGTCCCAAGCGACCTCGAGGGATCCCCATGCGGTTGAGGGCCTTCGCGAACAGAATATTTGCGGAGCTTCCCCCGTCGATGAGGATACGCCTGAGTCGCAGCCTGCAATGTCGGCCTGGAGGACCAGGGGATCTTGATGGGGGAACTCCACACCCAGGGCATCAGCCGGCGCGAAGGTGATTTCGCAGTGTGCTATCCCCGAAGGTGGCTGCGCCGAGGAGGTCCTCGGCGAGAATCCTCCAGAGATGACGCTAATGATTTGGCATTGGGCCCCGTCTAGGGGCCCAGCTCCCTGCGGTTGCTGCACATGGCCACAACGAGGAGCGGCGCTCACGAGGCCCGAGCCGTATCGGTTGCCTGCTCCAGTGCCACAACCGCGGAGCATGCCCGCGTGAGGTGGTTCCCATAGCCATGCACTTTGCACCACCTGCCGTAGTCCTGGATTTCTTGCTCCGCGCGCGGTCTTTCATCGTGGGTCCTCCGTGCCCCCATCCCCGGCCTCCCCAGTTCTTACCATAGAACACGGGAGGAGAATCCTCGGGAGCGTCCTCTATGCCGAGGATGTGACGGGCTTTTTGAGGTCGGAGCTGGATGCGCTTGGGCTTGTGCCTACTGCTTGACGAACTCTCATGCACCCCGGCATTACTGCGCTCAGGGGCGTCTCCCGTGGGCTCTTGCTTGCGCTTTCCTTTCGGAGGGTCGTTCCCCGCGCTTCCTTTTTGCGACAACCCTTCCGCCTGAATGGGGTCGGAGTTGCCGCCCTTGCATCTCCGCGCATCCTCCTCCGCTCGCGCATACTCTTCCATCTTGTTGAAGAGCTTCGCAACAATCTTGATTGGTTTGCGGGCGTTGTACTCGACCAGCGGCCCTGGGCGGAGGCCCTGTATCGCTGCGTTGATGATGGTTGTCTCGTTGACATTCTTGACCTGGCAGCGAACCTTCGCGAAGCACTTGAAATACTCCCAAAGCTTCTCCGAGGGTTTCTACTTGACGGCGAAGAGCCGATCCGCGTCTACACGCTCGACGTAGTTCCCCTGAAAGTTGTTGTAGAGGCAGTCGTGGATCTGCTCCCACGCGTAGATGGAGTTGGGCTCTATGGTGAAAAACCAAGAGAGCGCCACTCACTGTAACACGAGGGGAGTCCTTTCGCCTTCGTGGTGTCGTCCCCGCCTGTAACTTCGATGGCGGTCTCGTACACGCGCACGAACTCCCGAGGGTCTGTGTCACCTTTGTATGGCTCGATGGTGCTGGGGAACTTGAAGTCCTCTGGCCATGCCGACTGCTGCAGGCCCGCAGAGAGTGGGAACTCCGGGTCCACGCGTCGCGGCAGGACACGGCTGGACGTGGGTGCGTCACGGCTATCCGCCCGCTCTGGCGTGGGCTCCGGCGCGACCACCGGCGGGGTCTGCTGGCTCCGAGTCTCTTGCATATCCCGCACGGCTCCACGGAGGTCCGCTAACTCCTGCTGGAGCATGCCGATGGCTGTTAGCAGGGCGTTCTCCATCGTTGGCGCAGCCGAGGCCGTTGGCGCACCCGGTCGTGCTGCTAGGGCAGCGGCGACCACGGCCTGTGCTCCTGCGTTGCCCGATGCGACGGCGCGGTAGACTCCGGAATCGGCGACAAGGCCAGCATTGCCGCCGGAGCCGCTCGCCGCTCCCGCACCGGGTGTAAGGACGGCAGTTAGGCCAGCTCGGACGTTGACGTCGCCACTCCCGGCTGCCCGGTTGATGCTGCCAATGTCGACCGTCACGCCGGCAACGGGGGCGGTCGTCGCGCGTGGGGCGGTGTCAGCCGTCGTGGCAGCGGTGGTGAGGTCGGTCGTCGCGCGCGGGGCGGTGTCGGCCATTGCGGCGGCGGTGGCGCAATCGGTCATCGCGCGCGGGGTGGTGTCGGCCGTTGCGGCGGCGGTGGTGAGGTCGATCGTCGCGCGATGATCGTCGACGTTCATAGCAGCCACGCCCATGCCGCCGTCCTCGCCCGCGACTGCCGACGCCGAGGCCCTGGTGTTGACGCGGGACTCCGTCGTGCTCCCCTTCTTCTCCGCTACCGACGATGAAACTTTTTTTGGTGCCATCCTTCTTCGGATCTTGAGGCTTGCTCTTGTCTTCCCCACAGACGGCGCCAATTGTTGTGGTTACAGACTAAATAGAGAGAGAGGTATGGTAGTGGAGAGTTAGGTGAGCAATGCTTAGAGTTCCCCCATGACCTGTATTGTGTGTATATATATATCCACATGGGGAGTGTTTTTACAGTGGTACCCTTACATTTAAGTATCCCTCTCAGGGGCATTTATGCCATTATACATGTCCCGCTTTGGGCCTTACTGTTAGAAAATGGCCCAATGAGCGAGGCCCATTTTCGCGAATCCCAAAGCATGCATGGTTAGTACCATATTGCTAAGGTAGGGGGAGGAAGACCAATTTATAAGGTGGAATCCTCCCCACTCCTTGAATATGGAAAGAGATGATATGAGGATGGATCTGTCTAGTCACACGCGCGCGCGCGCGCGTATCCGCGTATTTTCGCATGAAAATCGCGTGACTTGTGACTTGCGACGCGCGACCGTGTCGTGACGTGGCGCGCCACTTGGCAGACCAAGTCTATCTCTATTTTTGCTGAATCCTGCACCACTATCTCTCTGTTTGAATGAGATTCAAACATTTGAATGAGGCTTTATTGGGTTTGATGACAGACAGTAACTGACTGGTTGAATGTGTCAGTTACCAGTGGGTAAATGGCTGTTTTAATCATTTCAGTTACTAGTCTGTCTATATGTATACCTGGAGACGTCCAGAGTATGCAGTCAGAACCGGACTGCCTCCATTCTCTTCCTCCAAAACTTTTGTGTGCTGTTGTGCTGCGCCGTCTGAACCTCGTCGACTCTTCTTCCCGGCGTGCACCGCGAAGAAGAGGAGCGGTATCTCCGAACCGTTGCTGCCGTGAAGACCTGCACGGGGGCGGCAATAAGGTTTCTGGGCAGCGCATCTGCGCGACCGCTCACTGCACTGCGACATCTTCGTTCTGCACTGCGTCAAGCCTGCGCGGCTTCCTGTTCTTCATCAGGCTAACAAGTAAGTCGTTCGAGAGCACGTTCGACTTGGTTAATATATACTTTCTAAAGTTCATTCTGAAGTATGATGAGTAGCTTGCTGTTAGTTGTAAGTTTTGCATCATTAGTTTACTGTTTTTGTCTCCTAATAAAACTTGGAATTAAAATATTGCCTATATTTTCAACAATCCAGAAACCTTATTGTGAATTTTGTTGCAATACAGAAATGGCTAATGCTTCTGATGCGATGAAACCTGAGAGGTTTTCTGGCCAGAATTTTCGTAGATGGCAGACTAGAGTCAAGTTTTGGCTTATGTCTTTGGGGCTGTGGTGGGTTATCCACCCACAGTATCCATTTACGATTGAGCAGTATATGCAGTTTGAGGCTGCGAACAATACTGCTCTTGGCTGCATTCTAACTGTTCTGGCAGATCAGCTCTATGATGTGTACATGGACTACAAGTCCACCACAGAGTTGTGGGATGCACTAGAGCAAAAATATGCGGAGGCAGAGGCAGGTCGTTGGCTCTACATATGTGAGCAATTTTTCGACTTTAGTATGGATGAGGCTAAGTCCATAGTTGGACAAGCTCATGACCTCCAGCTACTAGTCGGTGAGATTGCGCACTTGGGCTGTGCATTGCCTCCAAAGTTTGTGGCTGCGGGCATTGTTGCTAAACTCTCTGCCTCTTGGCGGGATTTTGCTACTAGCTTGAAACATAAGAGGGAAGAGATTTCTGTTGAGGATCTCATTGCAGCCCTCGATGTGGAAGAAAAAGCAAGAGCAAAAGATGCACCTAGCACATCTGGCCAGAACAATGCAAATGTCATACAGAGAAAGACTGTTGCTAAGAAGTACAAATCCAACAAACCGAACAAGACAACTAGTTTTAAGAAGAAAACTGAGAAAAAGGATTTGAAGGACATCACCTGCTTTGTGTGCGGTAAAGACGGTCATATGGCGAAGGACTGTCGTTTCCGCAAAATCAGAGATGGTGAACAGCCTAAGAAGAAGGCTGTTAACGTGACCATAGGCGAGGCCTCGACTTCAGGAGGGTATGGTAATTCACCTGTTGTCTTTTTAGCTTGTCAATCCACTGATTGGTGGGTTGATACTGGAGCTAATGTTCACGTATGTTCTGATATTTCCTTGTTTTCCTCTTATCAGGCAGCAGGGGCTTCCTCCGTCCTAATGGGAAACGGGTCGCATGCTTCTGTTCTTGGTGTTGGCACGGTGGATCTGAAGCTTACTTCAGGGAAGATTGTCCACTTGAAGAACGTACAGCATGCGCCTACAATAAAGAAGAACCTCGCTAGTGGTTCTCTCCTATGCAGGGATGGTTATAAGCTAGTTTTTGAGTCAAATAAAATTGTAATGTCTAAGTTCGGAAAATTTGTTGGTAAAGGTTATGAGAGCGGAGGCTTGTTCCGCCTAAGTATCTTAGAGTCTTGTTATAATTTGAATATTGCAACTGGTTCAAATAAATGTGAGGCAAATATTTGGCATTCTCGTTTCTGTCATATTGGTTTTGATAGTATTGCTAGAATGTCCAGATTAGATTTAATTCCAAGATGTGAAATTGTCAAAGGATCAAAGTGCCAGTCCTGTGTGCAAGCAAAGCAACCTCGAAAACCCTTTAAGGGATTAGAGAATGAAAAGGACTTGGCACCTTTAGATCTTATTCATTCAGATTTGTGTGAAATGAATGGATTATTGACAAAAGGAGGCAAAAGATATTTTCTAACTTTTATTGATGATGCAACACGCTACTGCTATGTGTATTTGCTGAAAACTAAAGATGAAGCTTTAAACTACTTTAAAACTTATAAGGCTGAGGTTGAGAACCAACTAGAAAAGAAAATAAAAAGATTAAGGTCTGATCGTGGAGGAGAGTATGTCTCTCATGAATTCTCCCAATTCTGTTCTGAGCATGGAATAGCCCATGAATTTACACCACCATATTCACCCCAATCAAACGGGGTAGCTGAGAGGAAAAACCGGACACTGACAGATTTGGTTAATGCCATGTTAGAGAGTGCTGGTATGCCTAAGGCATGGTGGGGGAAGCTATTCTAACAGCAAATTTCGTCCTAAACAGAGTAATCACTAAAAAAAGTGAGATTACTCCGTATGAGGGATGGAAGGGGAGAAAACCTAACATTAATTTTCTGCGAACTTGGGGGTGTTTGGCAAAAGTCAATATACCATTGCAGAAAAAGAGAAAACTTGGACCAAAAACAGTCGATTGTATTTTTCTAGGATATGCACAAAATAGCACGGCCTATAGATTTTTAGTAGTTAAATCAGAAACTTCTGAGATTATTGCTAATACAATAATGGAGTCTAGAGATGCTTCATTCTTTGAAAATATCTTTCCTATGAGAACAGCAGGCAGTACTTCACGAACAGAGAATGTTCAAACTGATAATATTGAAAGTGAAAATAATCAAACTTCTGAACTTCCCACTATTTCTGAACCAATATGTGATATCCCTGAGAAGGATAACAATCTAGTCGCAGAAGCTCCTCGCAGGAGCAGGAGACAAAGGGTTGAGAAAACCTTTGGTGACGACTTTATTGTATACCTCGTGGATGATGTGCCAAAGACTCTTTCGGAGGCTTATGCATCTCCTGATGCTGAGTATTGGAAAGAGGCAGTCCATAGCGAGATGGACTCTATTATGTCTAATGGGACTTGGGAGGTCACAGATCGTCCTATAGGGTGTAAACCTGTAGGATGTAAGTGGATTTTTAAAAAGAAACTAAGGCCTGATGGAACTATTGAGAAGTACAAGGCAAGGCTTGTAGCCAAGGGTTACACCCAGAGAGAGGGAGAAGATTTCTTTGATACCTATTCTCCTGTCGCCAGACTAACTACCATCAGAGTGCTCCTTGCGTTAGCATCTTCCTATGGTCTACATGTTCATCAAATGGACGTGAAGACAGCTTTCCTTAATGGAGAGTTGGAGGAAGAAATCTATATGGATCAACCAGATGGTTTTGTGATTTCTGGATAGGAAAATAAAGTATGCAGATTATTGAAATCTTTGTATGGCCTAAAACAAGCACCAAAACAATGGCACGAGAAATTTGACAAAACTTTAACATCTGCTGGTTTTGTTGTGAATGAAGCCGACAAATGTGTGTATTATCGTTATGGTGGGGGTCAAGGAGTGATCTTATGTCTGTATGTAGATGACATACTTATATTTGGAACAAACACTGCCGTAATTGACGAGGTCAAATCTTTCTTATCTCGGTGTTTTGATATGAAAGACTTGGGAGAGGCAGATGTCATTCTGAATATTAAATTGATCAAAAGTAAGGATGGGATTACTTTGACTCAATCCCATTATGCTGAGAAAATATTAAGCCGGTTTGGTTTTGAAAACTGTAAAGTTTCACCAACACCCTATGATGCGAGCATTAAACTTCGAAAGAACCAGGAGTTAGGAAAAGATCAATTAAGATATTCACAAATTATTGGGTCACTAATGTATTTAGCTGGTGCCACAAGACCTGACATTTCATTTGCTGTGAGCAAATTAAGTCGGTTTACTTCTAACCCAGGAGATGATCACTGGCAGGCACTTGAAAGAGTGTTGCGCTACTTGAGAGGCACAACATCTTTTGGAATACATTATACTGGACATCCTTCTGTTTTAGAAGGATACAGTGACTCTAATTGGATCTCTGATGCGGATGAGATCAAAGCTACAAGTGGTTATGTATTCACTTTAGCTGGTGCTGCAGTTTCATGGAGGTCTTGTAAACAGACCATATTGACGAGGTCAACCATGGAAGCAGAACTTGTAGCACTTGATACAGCCACAGTTGAGGCTGAATGGCTGAGAGAGCTTCTATTGGACTTGCCATTGGTTGAGAAACCAATACCTGCAATCCTAATGTACTGTGACAATCAAACAGTGTTGGCCAAAGTCACAAGTACAAAGGATAATATGAAGTCCTCTAGACATGTGAAGCGTAGGCTTAAATCTGTCAGAAAACTAAGAAACTCCGGAGTGATTGCTGTGAACTATATTCACACTGAGAAAAATCTGGCAGACCCTTTTACAAAGGGGTTAGCATGGAAAGCGATTTCCGTTGCATCTATGGACATGGGAATGAGGCCCATTTAAGTTACATTACAATGGTAACCCATACCTTCTTGATCGGAGATCCCGTGACTTAGGCAATGGGAAAAACAAATTGATGTTGTAACAAGAGAGTACATATTTATTGTACCCATGTCCTAATAAAAATGTACTTTCAACTGTATGGAAGGTTGGCATAAAGCCTTAATGTATTCTGTTGTCCAAATAAGGAAAAGGTATTAGCCTGCAGGATACCTAGAAAGAATACACCTACTTGAGCCTAACTGTGTGGTCGCAGTTCACGAGAACGGGGCATTCTCTAGAAAGCTCATGAGCAGATAAGGGAGCATGACCATATAACGCTCCGTTTAGGCGTGGTTCATTGGCAGCCTAGTACTAGTTGAGATTTCAAGTGAAATCTGGTCACAAAAAGCTGTGAATTCAAGGCATAGTCCATTCATCAGCTGTGAGAAGATGAATCTTATCATTCTAGGTGCAAGTTCAACCCGTATGGGACTTACACTAAAAGACTGGTATATTAACAGTACTTTAGCACAATATCTTTGACTTCTAATTCTGCTTTGGAATTGGTGGGGGATTGTTAGAAAATGGCCCAATGAGCGAGGCCCATTTTCGCGAATCCCAAAGCATGCATGGTTAGTACCATATTGCTAAGGTAGGGGGAGGAAGACCAATTTATAAGGTGGAATCCTCCCCACTCCTTGAATATGGAAAGAGATGATATGAGGATGGATCTGTCTAGTCACACACACGCGCACGCACGCGCGCGCGCGTATCCGTGTATTTTCGCGTGAAAATCGCGTGACTTGTGACTTGCGATGCGCGACCGTGCCGTGACGTGGCGCGCCACTTGGCAGACCAAGTCTATCTCTATTTTTGCTGAATCCTGCACCACTATCTCTCTGTTTGAATGAGATTCAAACATTTGAATGAGGCTTTATTGGGTTTGATGACAGACAGTAACTGACTGGTTGAATGTGTCAGTTACCAGTGGGTAAATGGCTGTTTTAATCATTTCAGTTACTAGTCTGTCTATATGTATACCTGGAGACGTCCAGAGTATGCAGTCAGAACCGGACTGCCTCCATTCTCTTCCTCCAAAACTTTTGTGTGCTGTTGTGCTGCGCCGTCTGAACCTCGTCGACTCTTCTTCCCGGCGTGCACCGCGAAGAAGAGGAGCGGTATCTCCGAACCGTTGCTGCCGTGAAGACCTGCACGGGGGCGGCAATAAGGTTTCTGGGCAGCGCATCTGCGCGACCGCTCACTGCACTGCGACATCTTCGTTCTGCACTGCGTCAAGCCTGCGCGGCTTCCTGTTCTTCATCAGGCTAACAAGTAAGTCGTTCGAGAGCACGTTCGACTTGGTTAATATATACTTTCTAAAGTTCATTCTGAAGTATGATGAGTAGCTTGCTGTTAGTTGTAAGTTTTGCATCATTAGTTTACTGTTTTTGTCTTCTAATAAAACTTGGAATTAAAATATTGCCTATATTTTCAACACTTACGGCCTTCTAAGAGGCCGGCTGAGCTTAGGTGGGGGCCACCCCTACAACACTATTATTTCTCATAATATCTGATCTGTCCCTCCACAACGAAATCATGCTGCCATATATATGGCGTCCACCTGAACCCGCTGAATTAGATCGTTCAGGGTGGGCCGAACCGACTAGATGTTGATTAGGTCTAAGGAGCCAAGTTGGGACTTAACAACTATTAGTTCAGCTCAACAACTTCTAAGCTAGTTGGACTCAAAACTAAACAAGACTTTGACCAGAGTTAGACCAATTCATGGCACACAGGCCTTAGGTGTTGATTCTTCACGCCATGGGCTTGTTGATTACGTGGACTTTCTTTTGGAGCTTTTGGTCACATAGATATTGGCCAGCCGCATGTACTTGCTCTTCTTGGCTTGTGGTAGCACGGGTCTTCCTTCGGCTGGTGGTTGCTTGGTCTTGAGCACCTAGGCCGCATGGCCCATGACGCTCCTGCTCTTGATGGTCGAACAAAGTCTGATGGCCTCCTTCCTCTAAGTACTCCTCCAAAACTTTGGTTCTAAAATCTTCACAATGTTTAAACCTGACAATGCATAATATATGAACAAGGGGTAATATCCAATTCTTATGAATAACAATATTAAGCATAGTTAAGAACAAGTAAAGGAAATCCTCAACCTTTGCCCGCACTAGACATTGCTGTCTCTGTACAAGGTGCCAAGCTTTACTTCAGTTGATGATTTCCTTCAGAAAGTTGCCACTCTCCGCGGGAAATTGAAAAAGGGTGGTATAGTGGATGTTGAAGCTGCTGCAAGAATTGTGCTTCATGACTGGAATGAGGGTACAATATAATTTCTCCGTATCAACTTTGTTAATTCTTCTATGTAAACTTTTTTATATATATCTTCTTAATATATATTTCAGTAGGGCTTGTTCGTTGCCCCTGCTGTTCTAAAAAAAACTTTGTTAATTCTTTATTTTGTTTCCATCTCACGTGATTCTCTTGTTTGTTAGGTAAAATACCCTATTATACACTGCCACCTAAAAGGGATGCTGTGGAGGACTCAGATGCAGTAATTATTTCAGAACCTGGAAAAGAATTTAATATTGATGAAATTTACAATGCCGAATCTTCATATATTAGTGCTCTAAAATCCATGGAGGATTTCCGTCATATTGAGATTCCACGTAATGCCCCACCGGTGATCGATGAAGAGATGCTAGAGGAAATTTTTTTATAGTGATTTTCCTTGAATTCAGCTGGCAGTTTAAATACGGTAATGTCATTACTGTAGATTTTTGTAGTCATCTTACTATTTTTTGTTAGTTCTACGCTTCAGTTCCCAATAGCTTCGTACTGGGCCCTGTTGTTCTTAGTGATTGTGATTATCAGATGCATCCTTTATTGTTTCTTATGTGTTTGCATGGTTGCTGGGTTGGGTTGCTTTATATGCTTACGTTAGGTTGGTGGTTACAATCGTTATATTTGATCTAAACAACTTTGAAGTCCTTGCTTTCTGATTGATTCTCTATGAGTAATCCTTGTAAGAAAGCTAGCTATAAATTGCAGACCTGTTATAGAAGTTGTTGCATGTCCTTTCGGAGGAAAGGAAACACATTTTATAGAGCAGAAAAGAAACACTGTTGGGAATTCTCCAGGGAATTTGTTCTGTGACATGATTCATATTGAAATAGTTCTTGGCAGTACGTGCTTGTGTTCTAGGAATCATAAATTGACTTGCATTAGGAACATCATACTTAATTTATGATACATGATATTGTACAATTAGAATTCTTGTGTTGCACTAAGCAGGATGGAAGGAAGCAGAGTGAACCTGTCGAGGATAACTGTGACGAGTCAATGTCTGATCTAAATGAACGTGAAGGAATTAAGGCGACCAGTGCTAGCGCACAACATGACAAATTGTACACTTCCGAGGGTCGCAATGCAAACAAGTTCAGCGTGCTGAATTGCATGGATGCAGATTATGATTTCAAGGTGGATTATCAAATGAGGATGCACCGGTGAACGACGAGGACGACAGCAACGGTAGAGATGAACCCAAGGATGGCGACCCTATGACTGGTGTCGATGATGCATGAAATAACTTGGCAGGTTGAGAATGCGAAGTAGATCATATTATTATGATACTAGGGCAAGGGGGGTTGCAAAAATTATCCCACAAGTTTTGTACTCCGTTAGTTAATGAAAACGACAATGAATGCTGCTTGTTTCTCTGTTTTCCCGTCTCTCCTTTTCTTCATAGTTGCACATTTACGCTGTTTAAGTGGTTTTTTTAATCACAATTCACTAAAAAAACTTAGAATTAAAACTCCTAAGAGACTCACTTCAATAGTGTGATGTTGCAAAAAAGGCTTGTACCACAAAGTCTAGATCAACTGCTTTCAAACCAAGTAGAAAGGTCAAGTTTGAAAGCTCGAGACTACAGGAAATGTGCACATGTGAAATCCACCCAGGTAGTAGTATATCTGCAACGAAATGTGACAAGCAGCTCTCTCTCTCTCTGTCTCTCTCTCTCAGGTTCTTTTCATGTTTTTCCAAAAAAAAAACACTAAGAATTTTCAAATACACGTGCAATATGTGCAGGCGATTCGCTAGCAATTAAATGGGACTTCTTGAGGAGCGGTCTTAACTACTGAGCTGATGAATGATGAGGGGTGGGTTTGCTATCAACCTCGATCTCGAGAAGGCGCTCAATGTGTTGCCTGCATATTGGGCATCTGTTGGTCTGAAATCGTAAAAGTTGAGGACACTCCCTGCAAAAGAGCACAAGACGTTATTTTTCACTGATTTTCTTAAAGCCAAATGGATCCACAAGGTTCAAGGATATATGCACCATGGTGTTTCTCCAGCACTGTTCCATACCTACTTACCTATGATGCATTCTATTCGTGAATTTATCACTGGCATATAAAAAGGATGAAAAACCACGAAATATTACAGCTGCTGATTCATTTGTCTTTTGACAAATTGAAATTGAAGAATCTTGCATCAACAGGCTCAAAAGTTTGGCTTGTTTCACTTTTGGTCCCCTAACTTAAAATGGTTGCACTACCTATCTATACCCATACGAATTAGGCACTCTGAATAAACTCCTACACTAACCAATCTATATAGCGGACCCTAGTTATAACGACTTAGATTAAAAGAAAAAGTCAATGTCAAGTGTACCAAATTTACTGAAATTTGAAATAAAAATAAAGAAAATTTATCAATTTGATTTTCATACAACTTCCAAAGTAACGATATAAATAAGTAAATTTTTGAATAATAATTTAACGGGAATTAGAAAACTAAAAAGATCTATGTCAAGTACAATCAAAATGAACTGAAATTCAGAATAAAAATAAAAAAATTAGAAATTTAATTTCTGTACGAATTCCAAAGTAAATCCACATGTGCAGGCATCGGTACTGGTGGCAGCGCAACGATACCCGAGGGCCAATGGGGTACCAGTGGTAGTACGGAGGTTCCACCCCATGTCCATAGCCGTCAAGAAGTGGCGGACGAGGGTTAGTGCCGCCGCCGCTTCCGACGTTGCCCATTAACAGGGGTGAAAATGAATTAGATAGTTTCTGACCAATCCGGATAATTTTTGAATACAGATTATGTCAGCTCGGGTATTTGTCAGATGGTATCGGATCGGAAACGAATACAGATTTTCTCTATCAGATACGAATACGAATTCAGTAGCTCACTATTCGTTGAATATGATTGCAAATCTGGATTAGCCAGATATTCAGGGGCCGGATATCCGCAGCCTACATCCTCTATTTCAGCCCAATCCATTTACAAGATACTTTGCTAGCCCATCATACATTAACATATACATTAATATATGGAGTTAGAGAAGGAATCTTAGACTATATGAAGAATTCATAAATGTTCTTCACGAATGTTTAGATCAAATAAACTAGTTATGTTTTTTTGTTCTTTTTGTGCATACAATTTAAAGGTTTTCATATTTTGAGAAATATTCGTGATTATATTCGATTGGATTCGTATTCGCTCTGTATTTGTATTCGGCATTATTCATATTTGTATTTGTATCCGGGATATCAATATTCGTATCCACATCCAAGAAAAAATAAAAACAAATATGACAAAGCCATTATCGTCTATATTTGATCTGTTTTCACCCCTACCCATTAGTGCGTCATCCTTCATGCTGCGGATTTTATGTTTCCTTCCTCTACTCGTTGCCAAGAAGGCCACTGGACCGATAAAGTTTTGGTTGGAATTTGACTTTGACTGCCGCAGTTATGTGATTTTTCTTTTAGACGATAAACTAGCAAATAAAAAATGGTATATAATCCACAGGAGTTAAAAAAACTATCTGGTATATAATCCACAAGCATTAAAAAACTATCAGGCAATAAAAAGGGATAATTCATGATATACCACTCGAAAGAGTAATGTGGCTCGAAATGCCACTCAAAAGATTGACTTTCATTGTATACCTCTCTAAATATGTTTAGATTCAAGATATACCATTACCTTAACTTTATTGTGAATTAAAGTTTCCCCCCTTTTTGGCTACAGAAAATAACCATTTTGCCCATGGATAGCACTGCTAGGATGGCTGACAACTGCAGATGGTCAGATGTTGTGTTTTGTGTATGAAATGGCACAAGACTTTGGTGTCTTTATGTAATAACTTAGACAATGGTATGACAACATGCTGTTTAGCACTTAATTATTATTAGTATTCGTCTTCCTATGGCAATATACTATTTAGTACTTAATTGTTATTATTATTCGTCGTCCTAAACTGTTATTATTATGGCAGGAAAAAACCAGCATGACAAGCCACAACAGGAGCACATTGAACTACAGTTAGCACCATGCAACAATAGGATGGCCGACAAACAGCTTTGGGAAGAAGGAAGAGGTGGCCGCTCCTCCACTCACACCAGGATGCCTGCTATGTGAAGATGGTGACCACCGAGGGGCGAAGACAAGCGAGCAGGGGCCTGGCCCTCCCCAATATTTTTCTTTCTCTTGATTAGTTGTTAAGTATTTTAGTAAATATCTTGTAAAGTATTTATTTAGCCCTCCTCATGAGTGAGCAAAGTTTGCTTTTGATTAAATTCTTGACATCTATGATCTTCTTGGTAGGCATAAAGCCAAATTTAAATTAATAGGATGTAATTTTCTTTTTATATTATTATGTTATATTTTTATGCGATTGCCACTTTCCTGGCAAAAAAATTTGTTATCTATTTTGGCTCCATGTCCAAATCCTAGCTCCGATCATGTGACCACCTAACACACCAAGCAAGAATAACCTGCCTCACTTCAAAGACCTAGACCAACAACCTAGAGGGGCTTCCACCACAATCGTCCTACTCTAGGACACGATCAAGAAATGAGCATTGCTCCACGGGCCTCCACAATAGGCAGCCTACTCTTAGGACAATGACACACAGACCAGCACCCCCAAACAATGGCAGGAGCGGTCCTTTCAATGAGGCACACCACCGCATGATGACGCAACACACTACCACCACCGTGTCGCCCCTAAACCAGGCCCACTGACCCCAATCGCTGCGTTGACACCATATGCACCCCTCACGTGACTGCGATGGACAACAACACCAACAGTTGAACGATGGTGAGGTGGACACATCCCCGCTATAATTGGAGGACGTGCTGCCAGCATCCTTGAGCGGCCCACCATCGTTGCTAGGGCCGGTGACAACCCTAGATCTGGATCTTCCATATGCCTTTGGCCTCATATCTTACCAGATCTGCGCGTTGTCGACTCTGTCATTTGCCTCAACTCCTTCCTCGAGCCAAGCATCAAGCACGATGTGGACGAGCTCCAAGACGGTGGCACAACTCACTGCCTACACTTGGAGGCATAACCCTAGAAGCCAACTGAGAGAGGGAGCGGGGAAGAGAGGAGGGGGAAGGAAAAACTATGGAAAAGGCCCTAACCGTCGCGGTCGGTGGCTACTAGCGGTGGTGGTGAGGTGGTGGGTGGGTGCGCTTGGCTGGTGGCTGGGTTCGCCTCCTAAGTCGCCTTCGAGATGGCAAGATGCTGATTTTTCCTGCTTTTTGAGGTAGGAATTTGTAAGTTGTGATTTTCTTCCATTGAATTTTGTAATGGATGTTGTAGCAGAAACTTTCTGTAATTTTCATAGCAAAAAAGCTCAAATAACCATAGAAAAATATTTCAGTTGAAGTGCTGCAATGTTCAGTTGAAATGTTACATAAATCCAACATTTAGAACAAATAAATCCACCCGTTCCCGTTTTTAGAACAAACAAATCCAACACTACGACGTGATAAATAAAGAACGATCAGCTGTTGACGCATTGCCGCCTCCAGTCCAGCATGGCACGCGCGGCCCCGCCTCGCGGCAGATGTCCCACACGCAATTCATCGAGCACCTCCGGCGCGCCGCCTGCTCCCGCGACGGCGAGGCCCTGCACACCTGGGCGCTCAAGTCCGGCGCCGCCTCCCACGCGCCCGTCTCTAAGTCCCTTATCACCTTCTACTCCTCCCTCCCGTGCCCGCTCCTCCGCCTTCAACGTCTTTGCCGACATCCCCGGCATAGCCCGCGACAGCAGGCATTTCCTCAACCTGGTCTCCCACCACCTCCCCCTCACCGCGCTCTCCCACTTCCGCTCCATGCTCCCCTCCTCCACCGTACTCCCGTCTCCGCACTCCTTCGCAGCCGCCGCCCGCGCACAGTACACGTCCGCTGGAGCCATGGCCCACGCTCTCGCTTGCAAGCTCCCCTCCGCCAGTTCCAATGTGTTCGTATCCACCGCCCTGCTCAACCTGTACTGCAAGCTGGACCTAGCCCCCCGACGCTCGGGGGGTGTTCGACGAAATGCCACACCGTAACGCGGTGTCCTGGACAGCTATGGTGTCAGGTATGCTGTGAGTAAGTGCTCCGAGGAGGCGTTTGTGCTCTTCTGGTTTGGGGGCTCCTATTGGAAGTGCCTTGTCTACAATGTATCCAAAATGTGGGAACCTTGAAGATGACATGATTGTCTTCGGAAGGATGCCTGATAGGGATGCTATTGCATGGAACTCGATCATTTCTGGTTTTTCACAAAATGGGCGTGGCAGTGGTGCACTGGATCTATTTGAGGAGATGAAGCTGGAGTGCACTGCACCTGATCATATAACATTCATTAATGTATTGTGTGCTTGTAGTCACATGGGTCTGGTTGGCTGAGGATGCATTTATTATTGAGAGACCATGTGGAGGTGTCCCCATGTTTGTGATGAGTAATTGAGTCGGTTTCTAGAAAGTTTGAGTTTGGTTTGGTCGGTTCGCGCCGAGTCGGTGCATGGTGCGGTCCGGTTCGGTTGGACTTAGTCAATTGCGGTCGGAAGTGCTTAGGACACTTGTTTTCCTTCTCGATCTGTCAATTTGGGTATTTCATGCTTGAGTACCTTTTTGTTAATGCTAATGATGTTTATACTGTTTCGTACGGTGTTATGTGATGGTTTGCTTGTCTGTGTGACTGCAGGACTTCGGAGCTAGGTCATAGTGAGGTGTGGGAGAACCGGGACTAGGCACACAGGAGGTGTCAAGGTCTAGACGGTCGGAGACGTTGAAGATGATCGAGGCTGCTGAGGTGGTTGCGAGTCGGGAGACGAGGAACCGGAGCTGGAGCTACCGGAGGTGGACACGACGGGCGATGACGAGGTGGACCTGGACTAGGCTCAGGGAGGAGCTGAGGTCCAGACGGTCAGGATGCCGGGTGCGGTCGTGCGACGACAGGAAGCTTCCGAGAAGGTGCAGCTGGGGCATTTCGGTAAAATGCGCAAGGCCGCAAAACGGAAGCAGATTTGGTTGAGGATAACGGATTGGAGACCCGTTAGTGGATGAGAAGAGAGATTAGAGTTTTGGAGTGAAATAGTTGTTTCCCTCCATCTAGGTTCCCTCTCTTTTGTGTTTTGACTTTTGCCTTATATGGGTGTGAGGCTTGTGAGTGGGAAGGGGCTGCCTCTTCTTGATTTGCCATTTGTGGGTGAGCTCCTTCTATTTTAGAGGGTGTTGGCAGTACTGGCTAAGTCAAGAAAAGCAAGTGGTCTGTAGGAGAGTGAGCCAAGCAGTAGAGTGTTCTCTGTGTGTGTACGTGTGTTCTCAGAGGAGAAGCATGTAGTGAAACTTGATTTTCAATTGTGTATGGGGATGTAGTATGTGGCTGTAGAACACTCCTATGTAATCATTCCTCGTGTAATCAATCTTGGTTATGAATTAATTTGAGGAGTTCTCAGTTTGACCCATTTTGATTTCATGCTGTTCTATGAAGTGTTTTTTTTATTCTTTGCTCAAGAGATTGCAAAATGGATTGCTTTGATCTGGGAGATACTCCAAAGCCTCTTAGCTAGCAAATTCCTGAAAGCATTCATTTTATTTCTGCAATTTCCCTCTCGAGAAATGAGTTTGAGCTTTTACTCTGTTCTCACAAACCTAGGGCTTGGAGGCAAGGGACCTTGTGTTTCTTTGATTTCCTTTCAAAAGCTTGGTTTCAGATTTGTGTGTTCTTGCCTTGAGATCATTCCCTTGTGCATTTCAAAGTCCCATGAGCAAAAGGTTTGAGGATGATAAGCAATCTCGAATTTATTCCCTGTTCGGTTTGCTTTTTGGTCTTTCAGTTCTTGCAGCCAAATGAATTGTTCTCTACCGAACTGCTCTCATGATCTGAATTCTCACTCCATTTGCTATTTAGATTGAAGTCTAAATTCTTTGATCTGAGCAGCTCAGGCACTGATCTTTCTTTTCCTTGTTTTTGGCTCCCTCTTCTGTTTTTACTGTACCGAAAATTTTTTCTGTATGTTTAGTTTTCAGTGGTTCGGCTCCTGCAGGTAATTGCGTTTCGGCCTTGCCGTTTCCTTTATATTACCTTCCTTTTTCAGTCTGCAAATTGTGCTTTTTAAGTCAGTAGCTGCTTCTTGTTTTTCGGTTGATTTCAGTCCTCTTTCGGCTGCTTTTTGGTTTTCCTTTCCTGCTGCTGTTTTCAGTCCGTTCAGTCCATTTTCAGTCCATTTCCTGCTGCAGAATGCTTCTTTTCAGTTTTGTCTTTAATTCTTTGATTGCTGTCAACTGCATGCAATCCCCTGCTGTTTCGGTTTGACTTGTGCTTATAGTGTTGTTTTCTATCCGAAAGAAGGCACAACAAGTTTGCAGATTTATCTTTTTGCCTTCTGTCTGCATTTTAGTCTCCAAAACAGCATTCGGTTGCAGCTTTTAAATTACTTTTTGCTGCTGATTTCTCTGCCTTTTACTTTGCATTTTCAGCAGTGCAGTCCTCTGCTGTTTTTAGCCTTTTGTCACCTTTTTGCTCATATTTCAATCATGTTTTCTTTGCAGTATTTTGTGTTTTTGGGTGGCTGTTTTCAGTCTTGCAGTCTGCTGTTTTCAGCAGCAGTTTGAATCATTTTGCTGCTGTTTTAGTGTGTTTTAGGCAGCAGTTTGCGGTTTTTCAGCCGGGTAATCTCTGCAGTTTGCAGTCTCCGATTCTTGGCCAAAAAATTCAGATTTCCTATTGCTTTCCTGCTCCTTCTTCTCAGCAAAATAGATCAAACAATTTGGCTCCTCTGTTTTGGTTCGGCTAAGGTCTTTCCGGTTTGACAAGTCTAGTTTTCAGTGAGCACTCAAATTTCTATCTTCCTAGCTACTATAGCTATCGGAGAAGGAAAGTTGTGAGAATACTCGGGGCGATTTTTGAAGGCACCATTCACCCCCCTTCTGTTGCCATTTTCGATCCTTCAATTTATTTTAGGTCAATGACCAAAGACTATGGTTTAACCCCTAAGCTGGATCACTATGCTTGCATGCTTGATATTCTTAGCCTAGCAGGGATGCTGAAGGAAGCGAAGGACTTCATAGAGTCAATTACTATTGACCATGGAACATGCTTGTGGCGTATAGTACTAGGAGCATGTCGCAGTTTACAGGATTTTGTTGTTGGAGCATATGCAGGCAAATGGCTGATGGAATTAGGTAGTGGGAACTCCTCAGCATATATATTGTTGTCAAACATCTATGCTTCCCAGAGAAAATGGAATGATGTTGAGCGTGTGAGACAGTTGATGAGACTCCGAGGAGTTAGCAAAGATCCAGGGTGCAGCTGGGTTGGTCTTAACGGCCGAGTTCATGTGCTTGTTGTTGGGGAACAGCGGCATCCTGAGGCAGAAAAATATAAATGCATAGTTGAGAAGGCTAGCTAAGCTGAAGGACGAAGGGTACTGCCCAACATCAAAGTTATCATTCAACGAGGAACTGGGTAAATTGAGAGAATCTCACAAAGAAGATCAATTGGAATTGATACAAGCAGCTTATAGCTGACATCCCAATAGACAATAAAAGTAAGTAGTTGGACTGTTTCTACAGGAAGTCAGAATAGAAATAAAACTAAAAACTGTGATGTAAATGTTTGTGGCAGTATTTATGTTTGAATATGTTTGGTGCAAAATAATATCCATGGTTTCTATGGATCATTATTAAACGAGACTCTGATTGGCGTATATTAGCTTATGTAACTTTACGCCATTAGAAATTTTCTAATTTTATGAATCAAATTCTTCTGTCGTGGTATTGCAAAAGTGCTACATGATATTGTTTGCCCAGTAAAATTGTTGTTTGCCCTTATACTTTGCTTAAGCCCTGTTTTCCAATGCTTAACATTATACCATACCTAGCTATTTATATGGATCTTTCAAGGACTTCTGCAACCTCAATTGTTTTGTATTATGAACCTTTGTTCGTAGGGGGTAAACACCGCCGAGAGGATAGCCGGACGGTGGCGGCTGGCATGGGCGTAGGCCTGTAGGCCCTAGGCCCAACCCAGCCGATTCATTATTAGGAAATTAGAGATTAGTTATATTTGTTAGGGATATGATATTAGTTTCTATTTGTTAGATATATTATTGAGATTAGATTCAATCTGTTAGGGCGAGTCCATCTATATAAGAGGGCTGCCGCATGCTATTGGAACCAAGCAAGAAATAACAATGTCATTCTCATCTATAGTCTCCTCTCTCTTCCAACCACATCACTGCCGCCCGGCCATGCTCTCGGCGATGTTTACCCCCTATGAACTAAAGTTCATAATAATTTGGTACCAGAGCCAACACCATAGCTTCTGCTGCCGAATCAACATGTGGCAAGATCATTGCTGGCTATGAAGAAATCATCGCTGTACTCAAGAATGTAGAGAGCATGTTGAAGAAGATGATGACAACAAAAGAGAAGGCACAAGCAGCCTTGGTTGCGCAATCTGCGGCGGCACAAGGGGCAGGGGCAATGGTGGCTGTGCCATGGCAACGGCGCTACTACTGTTGCTCCTTCATCCGGCACGGGCAGCGATGTGTCTTCAAGCGACGTCGGCGTGGCATCTTCCCAAGTCGGTGCATAGGGTACAAGCCACACCCCGTGACGGTGGCGACGCTGTTTGAAGAAGTGGGCGTGGCGATGCTACTCCCAATAGCAGCGGCCGCCCACCAAATAGGGGTGGCAGTGCATCAAGAACCGAGCTTGTTGTAGATTCATCTGCCCTACCAACTTGCGACTGCTGACTCGATTCCCCCACAGCGAGATCCAATCTTTCTCCCAAAATCTAATCCAATCGATCCATTAATTTGAAGCCGGCTTTCTTCCCTTCGTCGTCAAAAGCAGCCCCAAACCATGAGCCCTTGCCGGAGAAGCCATCGTTGGAGAGGACAAGGGTGTGAAGGATGTCACCATTTTTTCTAGAGACGAGGACCACGTCGTTGTCACCTCCAGGGGCGGAGGCGGCAGAGAACACCTCCTAGTCGCTACATTCCAAGGTAGCGCCCTCCATGGCCATGATGGCTCTGCTCTGCCTCTACCTCAATAACGTCAAAAGCTCCAAGACGAGGCGACGGAACTCCAAGGCTCCGAGGCTGGCGCCTTCCGGCCAGGAACCACATGCGCGATCTGTTGCTGCCGTTGGACAGGGATGCCTTGGCCTACATCCCAGCTAAGAAGCGCATCGTCCGTCGTGTTGCATCTCGTCCTACCAGGAAGTTGCAGAGAGGGAAGAAACGTAGCTCGCGCTCGCGAAAAACCCCACGCACGAGGCATGGCCGTCGTGCTCCACACGGCTACCCGGCGCGCGCTCGACGCCCATAGCGCAGCCGGGTCCGCCAAGGTGTGGGGGGAGCTCTCCAGGGCCATGCTCAGCATGGGCGTTCCTTTCGCTGTCCATCATGGCTGGGATTTAATGGCACAATGCGTATGTGTGTGCAATAGGTGCGCACGCAGTGTGTGGATACTTGTTTGCATGGGAACCAGGAGAAGCATGGGAGGAGGCGTGCATGTGTGCAGCAAGCGAGGCATGGGAGGAAGCGTGCATGCGTGCAACATGTGAGAGGATGGAAAGAAGGGAGTGTGGGAAGGAAATGCTGGTCAACCATGGTCACCGCCTAGCAGCTCAAGGACGAGCTGCATGTCCGAGAGGGGTGTAATGTCATGGGTGTAGGCCTATAGGCTTTGGGCCCAATCTAGTCGGTTCATTATTAGAAAATTAGAGATTAGTTTCTATTTGTTAGAGACATGATTAGAGATATGACATTAGTTTATGTTTGTTAGAGATTTGATTGAGATTAGATTCTATCTATTAGGGGGAACCCATCTATATAATGGGGTTGCCGCATGCTATTGAAATCAAATAAGAAATAACAAAGTCATTCTCATCTATAGTCTACTTTCTCTCCCAACCACGCCACCACCAGACCATCCTCTCGGCAGTGTTTACCCCTTATGTACTAAAGTTCATAACAATTTGGTATCAGAGCCAACATCATATCTTCTGCTGCCAAGTCAACATGTGGCAAGATTATTGCTGGCTATGAAGAAATCATTGGCACCATTCACCCTCCTATGTTGCCTTTTTAGTCTTATAAAGGGCCCGCTCCAAAGAGTTTAAGTTTCTGGCTTCTAGCTTTGACTTTTGGTTTTTTGCTAAAATTATACTGTAACAATTGTTAGTTTTTTTTTGAGATATTCAATTAAAAATAAGAAAATAAAAATAATGTAAAGGAATAAGGGGAAAAGAAAAAGGCAAAAAAATCGAAATTGCAAGCCGACATGTTTCAAGTGGTTTTTGGCTTAAGTAAGCCGAAAACCAAAAAAAAGCCAGAACCTAGAGCTTAAAAGTATGGCAAAGTGATAATTTTGTGCTAAATAGATGGGGTTAAGTGACTCATTTGCTTAAACTTGCGCCTATCTGACACATGTGGGAAAAAAATATGGGGCTTTTCACAATTTATCCTGCAAAAATGATACTAGAAATATTAAGTGAAGATTTTCCACCCCAACAAATACACAGAAAGAAGCATTTTCCATTGTGGAGGCGAAAGGATCTTAATATGTATGCTGTCAGGAACTAACGCACCACCTCTATATACTATAGTGTTAAACTGGATGTAAAGGTCCAATGTAATAGCACACAAATGCACAAGGTCCCTGTAGCACAAATGTCAAAATGTAAATTAAGTAATGCTAGTCGAACAGATTATGATGGTTTTAGTGGTAAATTCTTTTCCTGTGCTCTGTTTCAGCTTTCTACATATCTTAGAACATGTTAAAACCTGCTCCTTTTTCTTTGTTGAGTCACGTTAAGGTACAATATTGCTAGTCTGATTTAGTGATTCTGTAATCTTTTGATTTTGTTCATTTGACCTCATACCTTGAGTGCTTAATGGATGAGATGTCCTTTTGAAACAAGTTGCAAGAAATCTATCAGTTCTTTACATACTAGATGTTGACTAAGTTTGTAACTCAAATATTTGATTCATTTTTAGCCACATAATGATAGTTACAAGGTTATCAAGGTGTCGCCTAGGCGACGCCTAGGCGTCCCGCGGCCGACGGTGGACGCTGTGGCCCATCGCTCAGTTCCTGCTTAGTTAGACGAAGCCGGGCGACGCCCAGGCGTCCAAGCGATGCCTAGTGCGCTGTGGCGGCCGCCTGGGCACGCTGGGGGGTGGGGTCACTACTCAGTACTTACTAAGACACGGACTTACCCGACCGCATCAGGCCAGTCGCCCAGTCCAACCTCCAGCAGCCGCCTCTAGGGTTTCACCTCCTCCTGCCGCCGGGTCGTCGACGCCAATCTGTAGCATCCTCTCGCCGCTGGCGCCGAATTGCTGGCTCCTCCCGCTGCCGATCAGCAACATCTAGCTCCTCCCGCCGCCGGTTCCCTCTCCAGCGGTCGCAGGATCGTAGCTCAGGTGATCTCCTGCTCCTGTGCTCTGCTTTCTCCTCCACTCCTGGCTCCTCCGCCGTCGCTGGCTCCTCCGTTCCTGACTCCTCTGCCGCCAACTTCTTGATTTCTTCTGCGGCCCACCGCCAGCTCCTCCGCTCCTGACTCCGCCATCGGCTTCTTGATTTCTTCTACGGCCTGCCGCCGGCTCCTCCCCTCCTGACTCCTTCGCCACTGGGCGTTGGCTCCTCCGCAGCTCCGCTCCTGATGTCCAGTAGGTGGAGATGTGGAATGCTTGAGTTGAGGGTCACCTCGAAGGCTCCACCGAATATAAGGCTATAAGACAGCACTGGCCGCACTGCTACCTAGAATAATTGCCTGTTGCCTGAACTGTGTAGATGTGTTTTTAGTTTTGGCAAAAAAACTTTACGGCAAAAAAGTTTTATGTTCACCATGTTATTACTCTACGATTTTGGCAATGCGATTTTGTGCAAATGTGCTTATGGCTTGTGTTCTTTGTGTGCTTACAGAGTAACATATGTCATCTACGCAAGGTAGGGAAGGCGGTGAGAGTGAGACTTATGATCCATCCAAGGATCCAAAGAGAAAGGCAAGTCGAAGGACCCAGGATGAAAATACGCATTTTGGCCAACTTAAGACAAAGATCTGGTGGAATGTACCCTTTGTGGGAGGCGTGTGCACTTGGGCATCAAGAGGCTAAAGCAACATCTCATTGGGGGCTTTGGGGATATTGTGAAGTGCCATAAAACCACTACTGAGATAATGAGAGAAATATAAGCATGGATGAGTAAGACCACTCGAAAGGTGCCAGTCACCATTGAAGAAGAGAGTGGAGGGGAGGAGGATGGTGTTGATGAGGTCCAGGAGGTGCAGCAAGAGGAGGCCTCCTCCAAGGCCTCATGTCCATTTCCAGCAACAACAAAGGTGACTCCAAGCTCCAGAACAACCTCCAAAAGGAAGGCTACAGCTATTGCCTTATTGAAGAAGCCAGAGCCACCAAAGCAAGCTAAAATCCCTGCAATGCTATTAAAGTCTCCAACAGAAGTAATAAAAGTAAGACATACCCCAAGGGTTAACCAAATCAGCATGTATAGGAGTGGAAAGAGCAAGGAAGAAAGACATACAGCGATCAAGTACAATGCTGAGTTCTTTTATGAGAATGGCATTCCATTCAATGCTGCAAACTCGAGGAGCTATGAGGAGATGGTTGAAGCAAATGGGCAGTATGGGCATGGGTTGAAGCCGGTTAGTTATCATGAGTTGAGGGTTCCATTTCTAGAGGAGGAAAAGATGAAAGTTATCCAGTTGAGGGTTAAGCATGAGTTGTCTTGGAAAAACTATGGTTGCTCACTAATGTCGGATGCATGGTCAGATAAAAGGGGAAGGCACTTGATCAATTTCCTTGTCAATAGTCCAGATAGGACTTTCTTCTTAGGGTCAGTGGATGCAGCATATGAAGTTCATGATGCTAACTATTTGGCCAACTTACTTGAGAAAAAAATGAATGAGATTGGTGCTAAGAGTGTTGTTCACGTAGTCACTGACAATGAGGTTAACTATAAGGCGGTGGGAAGGATTCTAATGGAAAGATTCCCTAGTCTATATTGGACCCCATGTGCTGCCCATTGTTTGGATCTTATGCTTGAGGACATTGGAGGTATGGTAGAATTTAAGGGTTGGATATCCAAAGCAAGATATGTGACAACATTCGTATATAGGTATTTGAGGCTTCTCAACGCACTGAGAGAGTTGACAGGTGGGAGAGATCTTGTGAGGCCTGCGGCTACTCGATTTGCATCCTCTTTCTACACTTTGCAAAGTATGTATAGGCATAGAGATGCTTTAAGAAAGCTATTTGTTACTGAGGATTGGTGTAGGTCCAAATTGGGGAAACACAAACATGGAAGAATGTGTCCGATGTTGTGCTCTCTACAGCATTCTGGATTGCATAAAAGCAACACACCCCATTCTTATTGTGTTGAGGCTTGTTGATGGTGATGAGAAGCCCGCAATGGCGGAGCTTACAGTTGCTATGGATATGTGTAAGGAGAAGCTCAAGGGGAATTTCACTAGGAAGGAGAGATTGTTGACCGTCGATGGGAGGATCAAATGGAGCAAAACTTACATAGGGCTGCATTGTTTTTGAATCCACAAATGTTTTTTTTGACATATTGAAAAGTGATAGTGATCATGCATCAATCATAAGGAATACTTTTAATCGAGTGATGATGAAGATGTTTAGTGGTGATGAACAATTGCTCTCCAAAATTGATGTCCTAGCCGATGACTATGAGCAAACTCGTGGTAGCTTCGATACCACACTTGCCAGGATGCAAAGGAAAAAAGAAGAGTCCTTGTAAGTTCTCAAACTTGTTAGTTTATGGTTCAATTAGTTCTTTACTCCATTCTTAATTTTGCTAATATGGGGCTTTATGTTTCACACTTTACCTTTTAGTGGATTGGTGGAAATCAAATGGTGGCCTAGCTATCCCATTACAAATTGCGAAGCGCATTGTTGAGTTTTGTTTTTTCCTCATCCGGTTGTGAACGCAATTGGAGTACGTTTGAGTTTGTAAGTATTAAGTAAAGCAAATAAAAGTTTATTAATTATGATTCATGCTTTCATTTATGGGCTATTTTTGCTTCCATTTTGTAGCTTCATACTAAGAAGAGGAACCGGTTGGAGTTTAAAAGATTGAATTATTTGGTTTATATCTCATATAACAAAAAGATTGCATATAGGTTTCAAAGTCTTAGTGAACAAGGTAACAAGTCCAACCCTTTGTTTCTAGAAGAGTTCCAATGGGATAATGACTGGGTCAACAAGGATGCTGCATTAGCTGAACAAGTGCATGCCGGTGAGGATGATCTTCTATAGTCACATGTTGATGAGGCTGTCAATACAACATCCTCGCTTCGTGGGCGTAATTTTCCTAGAAGAGCTCATGTGGATGTTCAAGTTTATAGTCGACGTACATCTCCATCTATTCGTGATCATGAGGAAGAAGATATGATGGTGTGTGATGATGAAGGTGTTGAAGATGAGTTTGGACAACCACCACCTTCTCATGAGAGTGGTGAAGAACGTGCTCAAATTGAGCTTGTGCATGGGAATGAGCTACAGTTGGATGATGAATGAAAGATTAGGACGAAAGTTGAAGACTTTTGAGTTATTTTGTTGTCATGTGTGGATTGTGGATGTCTACATATGTTATGGAATATGGATCTTGTTATATTAATGCTATTTGCTATTATGGACCTTGTTATTAAGTGTTTTATTTTATGTCAGTTGACTCAGTTCTCTAATATACACTACTACAGAAAGCCTCATAGTAGACGCCTCATCACAGACGGTTTTGTGAAACCGTCTCTGATTAACACTATTACAGACGGTTGTAATTTGGAGGCCGTCTGTGGTATTTGTGGCGGGAAAAAGGATTATCACAGACGGTCGGTCTATATTAAGAACCGTCTATGATAACCAGCTTATCACAGATGATTTTTTAGTAAAAATCGTCTGTGATAATTCACAGACGGTTTTTCATTAAAAACCATCTGTGATAATGCTCACTAGGCATTTATTGCGCTGCTCAGACCGCATCTGTCTTCATTTCAATCCAGATCTAGCCACTGCTGCGCACTTTTTCACTTGGGAGGAAGCTAGGCGATTTCAGGCCAGTTAATTTGGTGGGAAGAGGCAGAGATTGAGCTTTGAAGATTCAGACTTTCCTGGTTGCTCTAGATATGGTTAGTAATGAAATTTAATTTTTCTTTAATTGCATTACAATTTAGGTCTAAGTAATCCATGAGTGTTATTGAAGATGGTTAATTTGCAAAATTGTTGGTTATATAATAGCTGTTGTGTTTGTAATATAAATTGAGCTAGCAAATTAAGTCTCAATATAATAAATGTGGCCGATATATATGTAGTAATTATAATTAGTTAATCTAGATTTCAATACTAAGTTGTTATATATGTACGTAACGTAGGATCGAAGCTGGATGTATGCCGCGAGCCGTGTGAGTAAAGAGTACATTAATGGCGTGTCTGCTTTTATAAGAGCCGCCGAGGAGGATATGTTGAATAAGGGGGTGGAATATATGTGATGTCCATGCACTGACTGCGAGAATTTGAAGATGTTTAAGAACCGAGGGCAAATTGAAGCGCACTTGATTCGGAGGGCTTTCAAAAAGGATTATACGTATTGGACCAGTCATGGCGAAGTGAATGATCATATGCCGCCGGATGACATCGCCGGTGAAGTGAATGATATGCCCCCGGATGACATCGCTGGTGAAGTGAATGACATGCCGCCGACTGATGTCGATTGTGGTTCGGATTCGGATAGGTTGCACGATGATAATCTGGATCAGATGCTTCGCGATGTAGAAGAGAACTATGATAAGAGAGAGTATGTTAAATTCCGCGGCTTGATGGAGGACTCGGAGAAACCTTTGTACACGGGCTGCAAGTACACGAGGTTGTCGGCCGTGCTTGAACTGTTGAAATTGAAGGCAAGCAACGGTTGGTCCGACAAGAGTTTCACGGTGCTACTAGGTCTTTTAGCGGACATGCTTCCGGAGGGAAATGAGTTGCCTAAAACCACGTATAAAGCCAAGAAGGTTCTTTGTCCGTTGGGAATGGAAGTAGAAAGAATACATGCATGCCCGAACGACTGTATCCTCTACCGTAAAGAGTATGCAAACATACGTGTATGTCCGGTGTGCAACGCATCCCGATACAAACGTAACAATCAATCAGATGATGGCGAGGGAACAGAGGCGAAGAAAGGACCTCCTGCTAAGGTGGCATGGTATTTTCCTATCATTCCCCGTTTGAAAAGGTTTTTTGCAAATCCAAAGGAGGCAAAACTGCTGCGTTGGCACTCGGAGGAGCGCAAGAAGGATGGAATGCTAAGACACCTTGCTGATTCCGCGCAGTGGAGAAACATCGATAGAAGTTTTGCAGAGTTCGGTGCAGAACCAAGGAATATAAGGTTTGGACTGAGTACAGATGGAATGAATCCTTTCAGTAGCATGAGCAGCCGACATAGCACATGGCCCGTGACTCTCTGCATCTATAACCTTCCTCCTTGGTTGTGTATGAAGCGAAAGTACATTTTGTTGTCGATACTTATCCAAGGGCCAAAACAACCTGGGAATGATATCGATGTGTTCCTAGCACCGTTGGTGGAAGATCTAAAAGTACTGTGGAACGAAGGGGTACAGGTATGGGATGCATACAAACGACAGAACTTCACTCTGCGCTCCTTATTGTTCTGCACCATAAATGATTATCTTGCCCTTGGTAACCTATCGGGCCATAGTACAAAAGGTGCCAAAGCTTGTACTCACTGTTTAGATGGTACCGAGAGTGTGTGGCTGAGACACTCACGCAAAACCGTCTACATGCGTCACCGCCGGTTCCTTCGGAGGGCTCACCCATACCGCAAGATGAAGAAACAATTTGACGGAGAGAAGGAAGACGGTTCAGCTCCAAGGCATTTAAGGGGACACAAGGTTTATGATATGGTTAAGGATTTAGATGTTGTCCTCGGAAAGGGACGTAAATTGAGGGCTCATGAGAAGAACACCTGGAAGAAGAGATCAATATTTTGGGACTTACCTTATTGGGAGTACCTAAATGTTCGGCACTGCATCGACGTCATGCACATAGAAAAGAATGTGTGCGACAGCTTGATTGGTCTCTTACTGAACATCCGTGATAAAACAAAGGACGGCGTCAACGCACGGCTTGACTTGGCTGACATGGACATCATGCCTGAGTTAGCACCGACATGCACTGATAATGGACGAACGTACCTTCCCCCTGCGTGTTACACTCTGTCCAAGGCTGAGAAAACAGAACTGTGTCAGTGCTTGCATGGTGTCAAAGTTCCGTCTGGTTACTCCGGCAACGTGAAGAAACTTGTTTCGATGCAAGATTTGAAGTTAAATGGCATGAAGTCTCATGATTGTCATGTGCTGATGACACAGATGTTCCCTATTGCAATTAGAAATATTTTGCCGATCAAAGTCCGAGAGACAATCATGAGGCTATGTTATTTCTTTAACACAATTGCTCAGAAGGTCATCGATCCCGAAGGACTAGATGCTCTGCAGGACGAGGTGGTGATGACTCTATGTCACCTTGAAATGTATTTCCCTCCTTCGTTTTTCGATATCATGGTCCATCTCATTGTTCACGTTGTGTGGGAGATAAAAATGTGCGGGCCCGTATTCCTACGTAGCATGTACCCATTTGAGAGGTTCATGGGAATTCTCAAGTCCTACGTACGGAATCGTTCTCGGCCGGAGGGTAGCATCGTTGAAGATTATGCAAGCGAAGAGGTCATTGAGTTTTGTGTCGATTATATGGCTCAGATTCAACCGATAGGTGTCCCTCAATCTCGTCATGAGGGGAGGCTGAAGGGTCTCGGAACTATCAGAAGGAAAGCAATCACTGCAGATATTGACACGTATACTCAAGCCCATTTCACGGTGTTGCAACACATGACTGAAGTGACGCCTTATGTGGACCAGCACAAGGATGTGCTTCGGTAACAGAATCCGGAGCTATTGGATGTTTGGATCATGAGGCAACACAACCGTCGGTTCAACCAATGGTTGAAGGAGCAAATCGCTAGGATCTCGCCGAGTGAGACGCTGACATGGTTGGCAAAAGGGCCGACATTTACAGTTGTGACATGGCAAAAATATGACATAAATAGGTACACATTCTATACGCAGTCTCAAGATGTCAAGAGCACTAACCAGAACAGCGGTGTCCGCATAGATACATTCAGTACCGATGGGTCGAGAAATTCGTACTATAGCTTCATAGAAGAGATTTGGGAGCTCGACTATGTGGTTTTCAAGATCCCCTTATTTCTCTGCCGTTGGGTGCATCTCCCACATGTGAAGGTTGACAAGTACTGTAACATCCTGATTTTCTGGAGTTTATAAAGCCCAATTTTCAAAAATTAATTTTCTGGAATTTTCTGGAATTAATTAACGCTTAAAAGAAATTTTCAGAATTTATTTAGATTTAATATGATTAAATTAAACATTAACATAAGTTGAAAATATTTTAATTGGGTTCTTTGTGTCAAAAGGAATTTTCTGGTATTTTTGGTGAATTTTTCGGATTTATTTGCTATTATCTAGAGCTTTTTGAAGTTTATTTGGATTTCTGGAAAAAGAAAAAGAAAATAAACCCCCCTAGCCCTAGTGGGCCGAGCCCACTCGGCCCGCCGCCCGCCGCTTGCCACGCGTCGGCCTCCAGCCTCCCGCGCGCGCCCCGCTAACCCTAACCCTAACCCTAACCCTAACCCGCCGCCGCCCACAAGCGATCGCGACCGTCCGATCTCCCGCGTGAGATCCCAGCCGTACGCGAGTCCCAAACCGCGTCCGACTCCGCGCCGGGCCGGGACCGATCGGGCCGCCTCGGTTCGTGTGCTTTTATGCGCGCGGCCGCCTTGGTTCGTGCGCCCGCGCCCTCGGTTCCGCCGCCGCCCTCGCTGCTGTGGTTCGCC
This sequence comes from Dendrocalamus latiflorus, assembly GCA_017311315.1. Taxonomy (NCBI): domain Eukaryota; kingdom Viridiplantae; phylum Streptophyta; class Magnoliopsida; order Poales; family Poaceae; genus Dendrocalamus; species Dendrocalamus latiflorus. The sequence goes on along the minus strand of CM029666.1, from coordinate 20,709,919 downwards.
GTGCGTCGCCGCCGAAGGAAGCCGGCCCGTTCGCCGCCGCCGTCGTCTGCGTCGCCGCCGTCGTCTACCGTCCTCGCCGCCGTCGCCGCCGTCGTCCACTGTCGCCGGTGAGCCCCGCCGCCAGCCAGACCGCCGCCGTCCCGGACACCCCGCCGCCGCCGCACTCCGCCGTCCGCCGCCAGCTGGACCGCACCCGCGCGCCCCCGCCCCTTCGTCTCCCCGTGGACGCCGTTCACCGTGCACCCCGCCGCCGCCATGTGGGTCCCGCCCGTCAGCCCTAGCCGCCGCTCCCGCATCCCGGTCACCCGCACTGTTCCGTGCGCCGAGCCCACCGTAGACCCATCTCACCGTGCACCCGGTCCACAGCACAGTGTCTTTTTCCAATTTCCCCGAATTTCTGTAGATTTATTTTTCCAGAAGCCCGTTCTCCCTCATCCTAGCTCCGATTGACCCGATTCTTTTTCCTAAATTCATCTAAAATTGAGCTCTATCTTTTGGTTCAGGTTTGAGAATTTTTGGAGTTCATTTGAATTTTATTTGAATTTATTTTTGTCTCTTCGTTTTGTTCTCTCTCGTTAGATCACGCGTTCGAGGGAGCCGCCGTTGGATTTGAAGATCAAGAGCCGTCAACTGAGCAAGGCCAAGGCAAGTCGTGTCCTTTGATCATGTTGAACCCAGTTTGCAATCTATTATTTAAATATTTTGTTTTAAATTACATTGCATCGCTACTTTTGTACAAACCTTGTAATTGGTAGTTATCACCTCAATTGAGTAATTCCCTCCTTGTTAAATTTGAATGTCATGATGCCATTGTCACCATAGGTTGGGAAACTTAGTAGTGATGCTATGTTACGATCACATTTGGGATGGCACGATTAGTATGCTTAGCCATGCTTTTAGTATCGTTTGGGTTCATCATCACATGTGATTAATTAATTTGACTTAATGATATACCGAATCGTGGTTGGTGCCACCAATATAAAATTTGTGCCATGGCATTGGTGTGTCGTTGGCGTGGTTATACAAAATTGGTTTTCACTCGGGCGAGTGATCGTGCAAGTAAAGGGGGAAGTGTTGGAGCACTTCGAGGGATGTGGTAGTCTCGCCCGGGAACACTTAAGGACTTAACTTTGTGCGCCATTGATTTGAGCTTTACCGTGCAAACCACATGTCTAGTATGGGATAGACCTGGCTGATTAATTTGGGACGTTTCAACTTTAATTTCGCCATTGTGATGAGCATGGATGCTGATTTCCATGAGGCGCAAGGGGGGGGGGGTGTGATGCGAAACCCTAGCGGGCGGGATTGAGTTGGAACTGAACTTTGTAAAGGCCTTGTTGTGATTACCTTAAGATGAGGCTAATCACATCGTGTGGGTATAGTTGTGCAACCTCTGCAGAGTGTAAAACTATTCGAATAGCCGCGTCCTCGGTCATGGACAATGCTCGATGATTTCACACGAGGTATAGTTACTCTTGGAAAATTTGTAGCTGGTCAGTGGATGGTTGATTCACTGTTGGTTTGGCTTGCGGATGGGATATCCATAAGCGGGTGGGTTTAGCTTGTGGATGGGAAGTCCATAAGTAGTTTACTTCAATTCCTTTGATTATTCATTATTGTTTTATTTACAATTCGCCTTCAATCTATTTATGGTAATTTCAAATGCTGTTTTATGCAAATTAACCCTTTCAGCCTTCCATTGGTAAGCCTTGCATACTATATTGCATCATTTGTTACAAACGGCTTGCTGAGTACCAATGTACTCACGGCTTTACGCCTATGTTGCTCAGTTGAGGAAGAGGAGTACTACCAGCAGGAGGTTCCAGGAGGCGAGTACTTCGACGACTACGCGTTCTAGGCTTCGCTCCCCACTCGATTGCCCGTGGGCATGTCGATTGGCCACTACGTTTTATTTTGGATTTTTCGCTGCTAATTTTTGTTAAGCCCCTGAGGCTATTGAGATTGTAAGCTTGACCATAAGGTCTCACTTTTGTATATTGATTAATAATTTGAGTTTTCCTTATTTAATATCGTGATTGTGGTGATGATTACCTCTATGTTTGACTGTGTGCACTAGCGTGATCCTGGACTAGTGCAGTATACACAGAGAGTCCGGATTTGCATATTCGGGTCTCAACAAGTACGGTGTCACGACCGTGGACCTCCAACGTGTCGGGTACAAAGACGAACCATTCGTACTTGCCAATCAAGTTGTTCAAGTTTTCTATGTAACCGACCCGGCAAATAAGAAATGTCATGTAGTTCTTCATGGAAAAAGGAGAATTGTCGGAGTGGAGAATGCAGTGGACGAGGAGGAATACAATCAATTTGACGAGTTACCTCCTTTTGGAAATGGCATAAGGGTCGCCGATGAACAACGTGACGAAACTAGTTACGTACGCATTGATCATGATGAAGAGCTAATTTTTAAAAGAAATAAGCAAGTACAATAAGAATGTATATGTGAAAATGTGTGACAATTTTGAGATGTATATGTGAAAATGTGTGATGTAGTCAATTTTGAGATGTATATGTGAAAATGTCTGATGTAGTCAATTTTGACATGTATATGTGAAAATGTTTGACAAAATGTATATGTGAAAATGTATATGTGTATTGGCATTTATGTATATGTGATGTATATGTGTGATGTACATGTGAATTGGCATGCAGTGTGATGTATTTGAGAATGACAAAATGTATCAAGAAATACACTGTGTAAATGCAGCTGGTTGGTGTTGTATATGAATGCAGATGTTTGGTGGTTGATATGAATGCAGCTGTGTAGTTATTGGTGTTGTCTTAATAACAACAGCTGAGTTTTGATTCTACCCTAGGATCATTCCAGAGAACAAGGGAGAATGATATGATCTCCGTGGCGCTGGGAAACAAGGAGCACCCGGGTCGTACGAGAGGCCTTGGGCTTTACGTTCCTTGGAAACATGGTTTCCAAGATGACTCCGGAATGTATCAGCGTAGGAAGAGAAACAAAGCCGAGCGTGACGCACAGCTACGAGAAGAGATCAAGGAATCTCTTAGAGAGGAGCTAATGTGTGAGCTGGCTGGTGTAATCAGAGATGAGGTGCGGAAACAAACAGAAAGTCAGCAGGCCGCTACCGCCGCTCCTGTGCTAGCTAGCCCGCACAACCATCCGAGTAGCTGCGCGTCCAATCCGACGCAAACCCAGGCCAAATTTCCTGTGGACGACATCCTGGTAATAATTATTACATCTCGAATGCTTGCTCCATTGATAGGCCTATTCGAGTAGCTAATTTTGTATCGTTATGTAGGAGCCTACGAAGTGCAGGCTCCAAGTGAGATATGGCTCTATTCCCTTGTACGCTGCTTGGGGCCAGGCATATTCGTTTGGTATCGGGGCCATGGTGCACGGTCAAGCTTTAGCGCCAGGCTTCGCAAAAGTTAATGTGGATGGTGTGCATGTCAATTTTGAGGTGGCCCGCTACCGAAGCCCCCCAACGACGAGATCATGACTCTAGGGCAGGCCATTGGAACATTCATCCAGTGGCCCAAAAGCGACATCTCCCTGGAGGCTTCTTCACCGGTGGCAGGACCAAAGCAATATGCACTGGTGCCATCTCCACAAGGGCAGTGCGAAGCAGAGTTACCTGCATTGGTGCTATCTCCACGGGTGCTATTCTCGCCAAAGCAACTTGCACCGTCTGTACCATTACAGTCGACTACCATAAAGTCGACCTACAGTCAAGGCATTGGCCATGGCAAATCAAAGACGAAGGATGATGATGATATCCCGTACCTGCCATTGCCCCGCAATTTCGTGCTAGGCGAGCCGATGATATTCCCGGAAGAGCACCTCTTAAAGCTAGGACTTGGTTGCCAAAGATTCCACGCTTGGTATATGGAACAGTCCAATAGGCCAGAGGCAGAACGGCGCTCAGGTATCACTGTCAAATTCAAGCCGGAACATTTCTTGCACGAAGTTCAGGAATGTGTCTTCCCGGTGACCTTTGACGATATATTTGGTCTTTTCACGCTCAACGCTCTCGACGCCTCACTCGTTCGATGCTGGACGCTGTAAGTCTGTACAATCACAGTCTCTGTTCACGTAATACCGATATATGTCACAATTTGTTGCTTTTCTGTGTATATATATAGATTCATGCTGACCGAAGCTAGATCATCGAAATCACCAATTGGTTTCCTGGACCCACGCTTGGTCGCCATTGATACCATCAACGAGGATGCATCCTTCGTCGAGAACTATATTACAAAAGCACTGCTGGCTCACCAAGATAAGGAATTTGTTCTTATGCCATACAATGAGCACTTCCATTGGATTTTAATTGTAATTATACCAAAATGGAACAAGGCTATATACCTTGATACTCTAAGTAAGAACAAATCCAAGTACACAGCTATCGCCCAAATACTCGATAGGTAAGTACATTGTACATTGTACTCTTTCTTTCCTTCTGAATGACTAATCTAACTTTTTCGAATAACGAAGGTCGTTCACCACATACGTTCAACAAACATGTGGCTCGACGACAGGGGCTAAGCCCTTGAAACATGCTCGCAATTTTCGGGTATTCGCTAGCTACACATTAATTAATCATATACAACACTTAGTAGTAATGCCACTTGATTTAACACATTCTATTTTTTGCAGTGCCACCTGCAGCAGCCGGGCAACACGTGTGGATACTACGTGTGCCACCATATGAGACTACTCCTCGATTCCACCAAGATCACCAATTCTAAGGTTTGTCAATCTTCCCACATTTATTTCATACATGTCAGGTTTTATATGTGCGCGCATTGATATTCCTATCGACAGGCTGCGCCCATCTCTACATCTGCATTGGAACAGGCGGACTTAGCACAAATTCGAGTAGAGTTCATTTGGTTTTTGTGGACTAAAGTCATAAGATCAGATGGAGAGTTCCACTGCGCAGAATGATTTTTTATTGCTCTTATCACTCTGTAATTGTGAATTTGTAAATGGATATTTTATTTCATTTCAATTAATTCATTTGCGAAATGGATGCCTTATGTTTGTGAATGAAATGTGATGTGAATTGGATGTTTTATGTTTGTCAAATGAATTGAGATGTGAATTGTATGTATACATATACTTGTTTATCTGTTTGTTTCAGAGGGCATGGCTAGCATTTCCTGAGGCTAGCCAATAAACAGAAATAGATTTAGGGGTAGAAAATAACATCACAAACGGTTTTTAGTTACAAGCCGTCTGTGATGGGTGACATATCACAGACGGTTTGTAAATAAAAACCGTCTGTGATATATCAATATCACAGACGGTTTTAAGTTAAAAACTGTCTGTGATAATCATATATCACAGACGGTTTTCAATTAAAAACTGTCTGTGATATTGATATATCACAGACGGTTGTCGAACCGTCTGTGATAACCTGGATTATCACTGACCCATAAATTCAGACGGTTCAGAAAACCGTCTGTGATGACGTTTTTGAACCGTCTGTGATGTCATTTTCTGTAGTAGTGATAATTTGTGCTATTATGTTGTATGATTATTTAATTTTTGGTCATATAAGGTATTACCTGTATTTATTACTACCGTCTAACTATCGTCATGGCGGGCGCCTAGTCGACTAGGCATCTAGGCACTCCGGGCTCGCCGTGACATCCTTGGAGAGTTATGATATGAACTACCCATGCATGCAGGTGCTAAGAGAGTGGATTCTAGCCCTGAGACTATCATGATCTTTAAGACACCAACATTCTGGTGTAAGTTTATATCTGTAAAAGGTAAATTTTCTTAGAAATTAATTGATGTTTGTAACTACAACTGATCGTTAAATTGTAACAGGTTTCGTAATTTCCATCCTTACTTGAGAAATGAGTCAAACACTATGTTTGAAAATGCCATAATAAATTGGCTATTTGGAAATATGCCACTACTTTCTTAGAGAATTAGGTGAGAATTTTCCCATGCATATAAAAGGTGTTTTGATTGATGCTATGTGATTAGGGCTGAAAAGAAATTTCAGGCTTTTGCTAGAATGTCTTTACAAGCCTAGATTGCATTGTTGCATCAAATACTTAATGTTGTTATTGTGCTAGTCTTTAATTTTGTTTTCTTATCACTATGGACTTATGGAGTCATGTGTTCATATGCAGGTGTAAAATAAGCAAATTTAATAAACACAGCTTAGTGTTGCAGTCCTATCCAGGGATAAAAAACCGGTGGTTACCGCCAGTTACCGGAAATCCCGGTGGATAACGGGAAAGAAAAACCGGCCGAAATCTCGATGGTTACAAATGCATTTCCTAGGTTGCTTTAGGCCTTTTTCATGTTAGATTATCTATACTATGAACTAAATATGCATAAATATGCTAGTTCCAACATTTTGTGTTAGGTTTTCTCTGGCTTTTTTGTTTTTTAACGGGTTTTCCGGTTTTTAAAGCTATTTTCCCTGTTTTTTTCCGATAATCGGAACGGTTACCGGTTTTCAGACCGCCTAAATTTAAAATTTCATACGGGAATTTCATCCAATTTTTCCCATGTTTTCCGGTAACTGGCCGGTACCGTTACCGCTTACCGGCCAGGTTTTGCACCTGTTGTGGTTACAGACCAAACAGAGAGAGAGATGGTAGTGGAGAGGTGGGAGTGTTCTGCCTCAGCCTCCCCCTCATCCTGGTATATATATTCACATGGAGTATGCTTTTACAGTTATGCCCTTACTTCCGTACCTCCCCATTAGGGGCACTTATGTCATTACACATGTTACTCTGGTTCTTATAACCTCCTAACAGGCCTGCTGGGCTTAGGTGGGGGCCACCCCTACGACAGCACCGGTTCCAAAATTTTTATCCCTGGTCCTATCTACATATTTGATGAGAATGTAACACGTGCCCAAAGTAAGAACTAGCAGAGCATAAAAAAATTTCAATTGGTTGATTGGCCGTTTCCCTTACTTGAGAGTGTTAATCACAATGTTCTGCTTCTCAGATGACATATCTTCTTGATGTCATAATCCATTGACAAATGTGTCGTTTCAAGCACCCAAGGTTTGATGTTTAGACCATGGCTGAAGAATGATTGTGATTGTTTGGTGAGTTATGACAGGGAAGACTCAATATATAACTTGGTTCTCCCATGAACATAATGGACGATTTGAACACAACTTGCATAATATAGGATAATTTCGCTATTTTCAATGGTGATTGGATTCCTTATGTGCTATGGTGCTCAAAACAAGATGATATCTGCATGGTGATTTCTTATGGCCACATGCTGCAGTACTGCATCTCAAACGTGGCGAGACATGTGGAAACTCATGGAAACTGCAATACAACGGGAGAGTATAGAGTCTGAAACATGTGGCAAGCTGAATTGGTCAAGCAGATATAACTTGTGCCAGACGCTTGAGGTAATAGTGACATACCCCTTGATCAACACACGAAGGATGATTCTGCTTCATGGGCGTGCCAGGACTCGGGTGTATTCTGTTCCGTCAGCATATCGTCAGCCCGTCAAAACTCACAAGGGAGGAATATACGGCACAGAATCAATAGGGTGCTACTGAAATATTGTGATGAGGTCTTTACCATCTTGATCTGACCTGCTATAAGAAAATTACAGGTAGTACCAAAGCTACGTGTTTTCTGGTGGAGAGTTGTCACTGGTCACTACCACCCTACTTGTTTCAGCTATCCTGCAATACTGTCTCCCATATTCCAGAGAAGGGACAGTTTGCTCGGTCGATGTATATTGAGCGGATCTTCTGGAGAGACTATCCTCCATGCGCTGCTGCAATATGTGCATACTCTGTTCTGTGTGGCTCTGAAAAACAAGCTATATGTTAGAACTTAAAATGCTAGAAGTTGGGAACAGAATCTGTAGGTGACTTGGTGGGCTGTTTTGTACAAAGTGGAACTTCCAGGCATTATCATGTGCATGTGAAGTATCCTTAATTCAAGGCGGATGATCTAATCCAAGGTGGTGACAGGCTCATGCCTGAGCGTGTCATTCGCATACACATTTCTGGCATTGGAGTTGCCACGTTCACCTGTCAGCTTGGATCAGGATAAACAGGCAGAGATACGGATAGCACCCACACTAGCATGTATGGAGGCTTCCAATCTTGAAGTAGCTACTGAAGTGGCATCTTTGCGGATGCAATTTTGAAGGCATCATTCACATCATTTCTTTGCCATACCAATCGTACAAATACGGATAACACCCACGGTAACATGTCTTTCGCGGATGGAGCTAGGATGTGGCATCATTACTAGATAATAGATATCCTAAAGGCAAATTTTCTCTGCTTAAGTCTGGCAAAATATGGATATTAGTCAGTGCTGAATAATGAATTCGCTGGGTTTCACTTTCAGCTCGTTGCAGAGTTAAACTAATCTGGCAGATCATGTGTGTGCCACTGCCAGATAATCGTTCATCTGCTTGGATGCATGTATCTATTTCAATGTGTTGCGAAAGGGCCTCTAACCTAGCGGTTAGAGCACCTCAGTAGCACCCCCTAGGTCCTGGGTTCGACTCCCAGTGGGAGCGAATTTCAGGCTTGGGGAAAAAAATCCCCTCGCCTGCTACCACACCAAAGCACAGGTCTAAGGACCCACCAGGGCGTTGATCCAAAGGATCCGCCGGTCGTCTCACAAAGGTCGGGCGTTAGTGCCGCTGTGTAAGGGTGGAGCAGGGGTTCGGGGGTTTTCTCGGTCGGCGTGAGAAGACATTCTTCTTAAGCATGATGCCCGGGGGGTTTCATCCCCCCGCAGGTCGAGTTTTTATTTCAATGTGTTCACAGAATTCTGTGTCCTCTCTGACTCTGAGATGATTGTGCTTCCTGAATAAAGCTCTTGCTTCCTGGTCTCAAAAAAAGAAACTGCGCTTAAACATGCTAGTTCAAACTGATTTATGAAGATTCCATATCTATAATCCACCCATACACAGAACCTAACTAGAAGGGTACCCATTGGATGCATGACTTCGCTGATTCTGGCGCAGTAGGGGGATAAAGTGGTGGAGGGCGCAATGAGGACAATGTCACGGTTTTAGTGTTATTTTCAGATTAATTTCAGATATAAGAAATAACAATAAAGTATATGACCAGCAAGAAATAATTGACATAAAGATTAAGCAAATATCTCTTGAGACCGATATAGCATTCAAGTCATTTAAACAAAATAATATGCTTAATTGATCAAGATAGTGACCAATTGAATTTTGAATAGCACATATTATTTAGTATGAATTTGCTCTCAGCAGAGGAGTTACTTAAGTTATAAACTTGGCCTTCTCAACTCTAGTCAATATATCAATAATCTAAATGACAATTCTTTTATATTTTGCTAGTTTTGTCAATCTAAATATTACTTTATGTCCTAATAAAAACATATAGCAGGAATGAGCTACTGTAGTATTAATATGTTGTCGACAATGTTCAGAACAGAGACAAAGTGAACTACGGCTGAATCAACAGGCTTCAGGCTATGACTAGAACAGAACAGCAAAGAGTAGGCACTAACTCGTAGTATAATCAACAAGTCAAACTAGCAGAATATCTCTAAAATGTCACTTGATCTCAAATATGACTAGTTTCCTCATAGAGCAATCTCAAAAAACCCACAAGCTGTTATGCAAAGTCCTCCTAGTGCTAGCAACAATTATCACATATTTCAGAGATAATTAAATAGAGAAGACATCAGTAAGGGCAAGACTCCGCAAGGACAATGTTCTTGGAAACTAATCATCGGCGTATGCCCGAATATCGCCGGAGAGGTTAACGAAGATACAATGCCCAACTTCACTAATCAGTACTTACCAAATAGTGAAGTTGAGATACAGGTGTTGTTGTACAAAGCCAACACAATCTCCAATCGGATGAAACAACTAGACCACGGCAGATCGATCATTGCAGGTTGACCATGGCAGATCGGCTATGGTAAGTTGACCATGGCAGATCGACCACGGCTGATCGACCATGGATGGACGACCACGGTTGGACGATCACGACTGATCAAGGACGGCAGAACGACCACGGTAGGTCGACCAACAACCAAGGCCAACTACATCACAGAATCAGTAGAGCCTCGCCGGTGTAGAAATCACCGAGACCTCAGTGAGTTCACCAGAGCAAACCGCACAGGAGACAAGGGAAAACCACCACCACTTGCTCTTAGATTTTGATATATTCTCTTGATGGCTCTCTGTTTTTCTGTCCTTCAAAACCTTTCCCATGACTCAATTTAAAATGAAAAAAAGGGAAGATCCGTAATCTGAGAAGAGGGGAAACGACGCTGCACAAACCGTCAGACCAAGTCCAGCCCAAGAAGAGGAGAGCATGATCTGATCCCTTCTCTTGGTTGATCGGTCAACCGATCACATCCCCCATCCCTCATATCTCTTACAGGTGGGCTTACACCGGGATTTCTTTAATTCGGAAATAAGGGAAATTTCCATTTTAACAAAAACAGACAAAAGGTAGTAGAATAAAGTGGATGTTGGGAAAAGAAAATGACAAGTGCAACCAACTTACGGTAAGTTGATTGGAAGGTTCAATCTTTTAACTATTAAGAGTTCAAGTTTTCCAAACATTCAAACAAAACACCAGAGATGTAACCACTCCAAATCAATGTTCAGGTACATGAATAGATATTTGCGTAAGTTGAGAGGCCTTAAATGTGGTTTTGTCAAGAATGAACTGCAGCAGTTGCTACACACGGGATAACTCGGTGCTGTTGAGTTTTGCTTTGCATCACATTTGTTACTCCCCTGGCATGTTGGATTTATTCCATCCGAGAACCTGCTACACCACCTGGCACCTGCTAATAAGTAGTAGGGGCAATTTGCTGAGTCACATACTCCCATTGCTCCAATAGATACAAGCCATTTTGGGTATTGGTACGATGTCTAGTATTTTAATTACTTACCACATAGGAATGCAATTGAGGGTATTCATCAGTTAATGGGTGCTCTCCTCCATCACCTCACCATAGTCCTCGTAAGGAAAAGCACTATATGTAATATCCATCGCAGGGTTGTTCGGATGCGTAGCAATAGAGTTCTTGATTGCATTAAATGCAGCCCTGTTGGACTCCTCGTCATCTGCCTTGTAGATTTTAACTTGGACATGCTTGAGACTCCTGAGGTGCTCAATGCCGGAGTGTGTGCTGCCATATGACTTTGAGCCACATGCACTGAAGCTCAACTGAAGGGTTTCGAGTTTTGGCATGGACCTTTCTTCAAATGTCAAGCATGGCAACCCGGAACACAGGGCGAATGCCTTAAGACTCTGGAAACCTGTTCCTGGAATGACAATCTTCTCTTTGCGGAGTGCTACCACCCACAGCAGAAAATGGAGCAGCGCCGGTAACTCTCCAGGCATATGTACATCATTTTCCTCCAGCGCCCAAACATTAAGGTCCAACAACGCGAGGTTATTTAGCGCCGCGATCCACTTGGGACATCTCTGAAAATAGGAGCTCGTCATCCGGAATCTTTGAAGGAGGAGAGGTGGGGGAGATAAAGATGCGAGAAAATCAACTGGAATAGCTGATGTGCTCTCAATATTTAGCGATCGGAGGTTCTGGATGCTCAATTTGCTAAGAGAATTTGTAAAGTACTCCTTGTATCTTGCGTCACTTGGCTCAGCCTGGTCCCATAATACAGAAAGCTCCCTCAAATTGGTCAAATTACCAAGCTCCTGCACTGCACTCATTGGGCTATCGCAAATACTGAAATTTTGTAACGTCTGGAGAGCTCTCATGCTTCCGACGCCTTCTGGCAACTTTATCTTCCACCCATCGACAACTAAATGTCTTAGCTTTTGTAGCCGAGTAACCCCACGGGGCAACTCTGCATCCCATACGCTCAATTCCAGTGTTTCCAGATTTGGCAACTCACCAATTTGCGTAGGGATCTCGTTGGTGACCAGTCTCAAATATTTTAGCTGGTACAATCTCCAGATCATCTTCAAATCGGCCTCCTCAGATAACTCGCAGTTAATACTCAAGACTCGCAAAACTCTAAATTCGTCAAATGACAGTCTCCGATTGTACTGACCACCAAAGATTGCCAATGATCTAACATGGGATAATGACATCATTTGATGTTGTACCAGCGGATGTTCTCGACCATGATTTTGTACCGAGAGCCGACGAACAACACCTTCTGGTTTTGACGAGATCAGATTCATGCCTAATAGTGTAACAAAATTCTCCTCAGTTGCCTTTGATGTAATTAGTTCCAGCATCATATCATGCAGCCGACAAGCACGCGCCTTCCCATCATAGCCAATGTCCATTGGTAGGATCATACTCCTGTTAATGAGCTCGTAGAAGTGGCTTTCAGCAACATCCTCCATGCTTTGCCCACGTGCTTCGTTGATGAACCCTTCTGCTATCCATTGTCTCACCAAACTAACTCTTTCAATTTCATAATCCTCAGGAAACATACTCAAATAGAGTAAGCAAGTTTTGAGATAATGGGGAAGATCATTATAGCTGAGAGACAATATAGTTTTCATACCCTCAAGATCAGGATTTTTTTCTAGCGCTGAACCTATGGATGTCCTTACTTTCTCCCATTGTTCCTTTGTCATGGTCGACTTGGTAGCCAATAAGCTGGCTATGCTAACTATAGCCAAAGGGAGGCCACCACATTTTTTTAGGATTTCAGCAGAAACATGCTTAAGTTGGACAGGGCATCCATCCTCACAGCCAAAAATTCTTTTGAAAAATAGACTTCTTGAGTGGATTTCACTAAGAGGTTCAATTTTGTAGCAGCGATCACCAGGATGAGAGCAACACGCCTTTGCTACAGACTCAATACGCGTTGTAGTAATTACTTTGCTACCATGATTATTATCTGGTAGAGCACATTTCAGATGTTCCCAAGCTGCTATAGACCATACATCGTCAATTATGACGATATACCTATTCAACAATATGCCAAAGGAAAAAGGTTAAATAGTTTGAATTTAAACAAGAAATTGGAATAGCGTCGAAAGAGATAATAATTGAACAAATATACAGAAACATTTGTTTAATAAATCTTGCTAGAATATATATCATCATGAGTTCATGACCAGTTGGTCTACTACTTGAACTTGGCTTTTTGGGGGAAAATTTAGAGAAAATTGCATCAAAAGTCCTTAAAGACCTTGAATTTGAAAATTAACTTGTCAAGTCTTTCAGTTTGCATATTGAGTCCCTTAGGCCTATAAACTTGATGAATTGAATCAGATCCTTAAACTTGTAAGTTGTGTCACATAAGTCATTACAATTTTTTAATTCCTATAAAATTTGACTTGACCGTGGGACATGGATAGGAAACTAATATGGATCATCCATGACACTGTCCGGAATTATTCTATTTAGTAGCTTGAAGAGTGCCGGGTAGGTGGCTTTGGGCGAACATGTCGCGCACAGGTGGAGGGAGAGGGAGTATAGACTTCGATTTGGGCACGGACAGTCTTTGACAATAATGAGTGGAGAAGGTCCGTCAATGGTTGTGAGGAGATCTGGTTGAATTGGACGACGTGAAAAACAACAGATCGACAATATGAGGCGCTTCCCCTAGGAAATGTGCCCCTAGTACATACGTATATCGATCCTGCTGGACTAACGAACTTATACCTTTTAACAATATATGCAAAACTGAGATAATTACCTCTTAAGTTGTAGTAGTTCTCGTAGCTTTTCAATGAGCCTTTTCTCATCCCATGCCTCTCTTTGTCTGAAAAAGTCATCGGAGGGAGTATATCCTAGAGAATTATCTTTGTCTCTCTTTGTCAGCTGAGAGAGTATATCCCAGAGAATTCTCTTCATATCAGGCTTCTGAGAAACTGATACAAAAGCTTGATAATCGAATTGCTTTCCAATCTTGCGATACACCTCATTGGCAAGAGTAGTCTTGCCCAAACCACCAAATCCAAAGATGGACAACACCTTGCGATGCTTTACAGAACCAATCTCACCCTCCACAAGCCAGCTCACCAGGTCATCTCTTGGGCCATCAATGCCCACAAGACGGGCCCTCCTCCACAAAAAGTGCGGACAAACGAGGATCTATTGCCAAATTGCTGGAGTTGCTAGAAGCAGCATCATCAAGCTTGTATCTAACACGGTGCTCGCTCACTTCAATGACACGGGTCTTCAGTTCTTGGATCTGCTTTGCGATGTGGTGCCGGGTGCCCAGCGTCTTTAGATGTCGAGTGCTCTTGCGAAGAACTTCTTGATGCCGCCAGGCCCGTGATGCTCGTCAGTGCCAACTCTCTCCACGAACACATCGACGTAGTCCTCGATATCATAGGCGAGCTCCCTCACCTCTTTTGCCCAGGCCTTCACTTGGATGTCGGGGTTCTCCATCATGGTGCACTTTTGGAGCGCAGAATTCATGTGGCTCAGTTCGGACCGGAGAGAGCGGATCTCACGGCGGACTCCTTTCAGACGAGCGCACTCGTCGGCGAGCAAATCGGTGAGTTTCTTCAGGAGTGAGCCCATGGCACCCAGTGAAATACTCGCCCCGGCTTCCATCTCTCTCTCTCTCTCTCTCTCTCTCTCTCTCTCTCTCTTTCTCTCTCTGTGGCTACCCGCCTGCCTTATTTCTGGTCTGCGTGCTAGTGTGATTGCAGCTGTGGTTGTCCAAGCGAAGATGGCTTGGAGCTGGTTTGCGAGCTTTTTTTAACTTGGGGATTGGCTGTATCCCAAGGGGAGGTTGACTGGTCGACAATTTCAAAAGTCATATGCGTTAATAAATAACCCGTTTAGTGCAGGACCTTATCTAGAGATCGAGCTAAGTTAGTGCTCAAAGAATATTGAGCAAGTTGACTGACTTGTTCGATTTTTGTTGGTTTAGGAAGTCGAAAGGATCCTTCGTACACTTTTCTAATTGACAGGGACTCAGTAAAACTTTGTAACTTTGGCACGGTGAATGGATGGCATTATTAAGATTCATTTCTTTTGGTAAATCGCTCGTCATGATCACCAATTGTTGCACTTGCTTAAGAAAGAAGGTCTTACTCATTCAGAGCAACGGGAAGACAGGTTCAAAGTTCCGGTTTGAAAAAACTTTCAGAAGGCAGCAAGATGAATAAAAGAATGAAATTTCAGGCCACCTTATGCATCGTTACGGCCACTCTGTTGCTTCTCTGACCACTCTGGCAGTCGTTACGACCATATTGTGATCACTCTGATCACGCCTCCCAGCTCCAACTGTGTACTCGTAACTTCAACTGAAGTTACGACCACGTTCACCGCCGCCGCGCTGCACTTCCTTCGACCACGCTTGATCACTGTAGTCATAACTCGATTACGACCACGTGGTGATTCTGTTGACCACGTTGAAGGCTCTATCGACTGCCATTGTTGTAACCCTTACGACCACGTTAGTTGTGTCACAACCGTGGTCGTAACTCCTTTACGACCATGTCTTCCCACTGAGGTCGCTTATGACCGCATCTTTTCACTCTATGATCGTGGTCATAACTCGCTTATGACCACGTCTGCTGTTCCTGCGGACACCTTCGCTCGCTGTGGTCGTAAATCTTTTATGACCGCGTCTGTGATCACAATGAACTCGATACTCAATAATTTCCCAAGGCCAAACCACTATTCTCTTCTTTATTTCTTTTTGTTGTTTGATCACACTAATCACCCCAATCGCTCCTCTCTTTCGATCACACTGATTGCTTTGGCTTACCTTCTCTCGTTACATGGCTCTACCTTTTATACCCTATTCCACGATTTCGGGGCGGGCTTGACTACGACTACTACTCCTACGACTCCGACACGGACTTGATAGACTGACTCGTACTCGTACGTGACCACGAGCACAACCACGACGACTCGAACACGACTTCGACTTCCGACTTTGTTACGACCATGACTTTCAACCAGTGAATCTGATATAGATGTGGATATTTCTTGTACTTCAACCCAAGCGATGCTTCTTCTCAACCCATGATGTAACAGGAGGTTCACCATATTCTCGTCTTTGGTTCTAAACTTGTTCTCACTAAACAAGTGCATATTTATTAAATTCAAGCGATGCCATTGCTATCTTCATATCTTTGGAGTAGTTGTGCATACGAAAAACTTTGTCCACCTTGAGCTCCCAAATGAGCTACTCCTCAGGATCATGACTACCTTAAAATGATGGCATAGTAAATTTAAGTTTACCAAATTTCTCCTTGTCGGGCCATCTGTCGCCGTTGCGGTTCCAATGGTGGTACCCATAGTCGTGGTGTAGCAAGAAGTCATCATCAATATGTGGTGCTGCCCTACCACGTCCTCCATGACCACAACCCCTTCCTGGACCATGGTCACAACCCCCACCTCCTCTCCCAGGTGGGCGTGGTTGTATGGCATTGGTCACCACACGATCATGTCTTTGTTGAGCATCTTGGATGACATGTGCAGTGACCTCCTCATCTGTCTCATCATGTGAAGGTATGTGCACTGGAAGATGCATGCTATCTTCTTCATGTTGTGGCCAAAGTGCCCTTACAACGTCGGTCATGATGTTCGTATGTAACACGTTCATTTGTTGGATGATGTCAATGTGGAGATCGTGCACCAAGTTGTTCATCTCCATCTTGAGTTGTTCCTCCAATACGGTAGTGCTGGCTGCAAACTCTTGACGCAAGGCACTTCTCAATGCCCATTATTGGAAGCGAGTCATCGGGGCATTAAGATCAACATCATGCTCCTCACCAATGTTATCTTCTCCACCTAACGTGGTTCGATATGCGAATAAACAAAACAAAAGATATGCATATGGATGTTTTGTGGAATTCACTCAATCTCACTCATTACTCTTCCAAGCAAAGTTCTTACCTTTTCGAAGTGAATTAAGGCCAAAAACTTACATTTGGTAGAAGCTACAACATCAAGGTGATGAACAAGTAAATTTAAGAATATTTCACAATCGCACAACAACGGTTATTTAGTGGAGCTTGACATGAAAGTGTATAACCTGTGCAATATGATATTAAGTTGTTGTAAAGCTAAGTAATAATCTAAGCTAGAATATTTTGCCTATGTGCTAATTCAAAAGATTTAAGTGAATGAACTAGTGAGATACAATCTAAAATTGAGATTGAACTAGTTTGTTTTGCACCAAGTACTAGGAGAGACGCTAACCAATTTCAAAATATAGATGTAAGGGCATAAGATTGCTCAAAGCCTAGATACATAATCTGAAATTAGGGACTAGGGTTTACTCTTCCCAAGTTCGGCCAAAGCTTTTCTTTCTTCCTTATGATCACAGCCACATGAACTAGTTGTTTTGCCACTACGGATTTAGAGCATCCCAAGGGAGAAAGCTAAGGTACTAGGTCTATGCAGCTTGAATTCTCTTTTTTCTCTTTTTTATAATAAACATTTTCTTGTTGTGGTTTTTCTTCTAATCGGATGCCATTTCACTCTTCTTGCTTAATGGTCGAATTAGGGGTTTGCCCCTTCTTGATGGCACAAGTCTCAAATAATTCAGCAAAGTGTAAAATAATTCTAAGAGCAGCCATAGATGCAATTATCAATGGCTAGTCTCAATTGATGAAAGAATATAAGTGAACCTCACAAAGAATACATGGCTTTCGGCTGGCTAGGTAGTTTGCTCGGCTAGGGTTTGTGGCGTAAGCAAACAAGCCAACCAATAGCAATATTCAATTCAGTTTGGTAACAAGTGGAATCAGATACTAACTCCTTTAATGGGAATTGGATAGAAATTCTACGAATCAGATTCGGACTCCATTCCTCCTAAACGAATTTGGAAGGAAACCAGCAAGAACACGGCTTGTCCCCATAGGGTTTTGGCACACGACTCAAGATGGGTGGCTAGGATTTGTGTTTTAGCTGACCAAACCAGATGATCAAAGATGATTTATAAACCCTAAATCTTGAAGTTCTCACAAGAAATTATAGCTGGACAGCAAGATTTTAGGCTTAAAAAATAAATGCAATTTACTTTGTTTGGGTACTAATTGAGGAATTCAACCAGCAATTGTTTTAGGGTTTATGTGGATACAAAGATTAAGCTACACAAAGGAACACAATGATCAATATGTAAACAAAATTTCTAATGAACTAAAACCTAACTAAACTCACAAGAATTAATAGAAGTAAATTAGGGTTTGGAACTAATTTTTGTGTTGCAATTTTTTTGTTTAATTGGACTAAAGGATATAAAATAAGCAATCTAAACTAAGGGTAAATAATCCTACTGAGTCAACTGTACTCTAATACTAAAATGATATAGGGTCACTCGATCTTCTCAACATAGGATTAAGATACTCACATGAAACTTGGTGAATCATAGTGATCCCCCGTTGCCAATGCAAGAGCTAGTACTATTTAATTTTCAAAACCACACGTGCTGAACTTCATGACCACCAAGTGAAGACCTATCACGCTTCTAATTTTCAGCAGAAAGGTTGAACGATCTTACTTCAACACTCCCAATACCCTCAAGTGTGTTCGGTGCCTCTTGGAAGAACAAGAGCAATTGCAAGCAATCCTATCTATTATTTCTGATATCAAAGTGGTTTGCTTACAAGGGAAGAGGGTCATGGGTATTTAAGGTGCCCCCTAAACCTATGCATGCACCAACAAGGCCTAAGGCTGACTCCCACGTTGTTTCGGCCAAAACAAACTGAAGGGATATCCAATTCGGATTGTTGACCAAAACAAAACCTCCTAAACCATACTTAGCTGTTCAGACTCCTTACTAAAATGAGATAAAAACCGAACCATGATCTGGTTTCAACCAAAACAAGTGACACACAGGCCAAGGAACCCCTCATGGTGTGTCATCTTCGGTTTTGGAGAGTTCCTCAAGAAAATCATCTAATCTTTGAGAGATCTCAAGAAACTGGATCTCTTTCTTGTGGAGCATGACTTCCTTAGTTCAGACTTGCTCCCCACCTCATCGTGGGCTGAGTTCTCATACGGATGGGCCTCCTCCTTGTGGCTAGGGCCTTGGCCAAGTGAGTTGGACTTTGATGCTCCATTGCATGGGCTTCTCTCCACCTTGGCCGCATGGATCATCTTTTCATGGCTGGCCACATGGGTTTTTAGCACTTGGCCACATGGGGCCTCTCCTTCCACCGCATTGGACTTGGACCAACTTTCTGGGCTATCATCTCTTGTGGTTTCATGGCCGGGGTAGCAAGTATTGATGCCTTCTCTCTTGTGCTTCTCCATTGCCATGGCTCTAGCCTCCCTCTCAGTTTCAAAGTCTTCACAATATTCAAATATGAGAATACATGAAGTACTTACATGAGGTAGCATCCTACTCTCATCAAAAACAAAAGGAGACTCATTAAAAAACAAAATCACCTATTGGTTAGAAGCTTGACTCTTGCTTTAGTCATTAATCCATTTGGTACTTCATGAACAGCATCAAGCATTCATGGAGAGTTGGAAGATGTGGTAGTAGTAGGGATGTACTCCTCACATCAAGTCCATCATTCACCAACCTCACGCAAATCTAGGAAACATGACCATGTCCACAGGAGAGAGAGGAGCAACTGCACTCTTCTTAGGGGTGTAATTGGAACAGATACGAACATATATTATTCATCCTGTATCATATTCTATATTTTTTTAGTCAGAGTCGAACATAAATAGTATCGGATACCTATTTCTTCATTCCGTATTCACTCCGTAAGCTTTCGGTCGGTCAATCGAATGAAAATTATCTACTTCTTTTGTACCCCTACATGTATTAAATAGTACAGGTGTAGTCAGAGCAAACACGAAGAGACTAATCATCGAGATATAAAAAAAAGAGCACTACGTATTCTCTGCCTGCTTATATGTAGCAATCCATCTATCCTTATCGTATTCTTAAATGAAGTCACAACAGCTTTTATCATACCACATGACATTTAGACACATATGGACGGGTATCACTTATCTCGTATCATATTCCATATTTTATCTCAGCGTCGGAGTCAGACATGGATAGTGCTGGATACCCATTTGTCATTTTTGTATTCGCTTCACAAGTCTTCGGTCATCAATTGAATGAAAATTATCCACTCCGTTTGCACCCCCTACCTCCACACCACGAAAAAAATCTGAATAAAATTGCTAGTTTTTTTAGACAAAGCTGGACTTTTATTGATTTGACAAGGTCACTGATACATCAATGGAACTTCGGGTTGCTGTAACCAAACATGGCACCCCACCTTAAGTGAACAAGCATGTCTAGCTAAATTATGCACATCTATATTTGAGTCACTGCTTTCATGGCGAAGGGAGCATCTCTCCAGACTCCTCGCTTTGAACTAGATCTGAAGGACAGCAACATAAGAATACCTCATCACTTCCTTCAAATTGTTAATCACCTCCAAACAATCTGAAGCCACACAAACGTTCGGTAGGCTGCAATTCAAAGCAACATTGACTGCTTCGTTCCAAGCATAGGTGATGTGGCACCAAGTAGCATTACAACTTTGGTTAGTGCTTGCAGTTCTATGCACAATATTCAAGAAGCTTTGAATACCAATTATGAGGTTTCTAATATGCAAAAGAGACATATTTGGAAAGCTAATGAAGTCTATTTTCCAATGAATCAAACGGTACTTAATTTGGAGCTTCCTACACAAAGTTATGACAATTTCATTGGATGCTGTACGAGCTGTCCGGAGAGACGCGCGAGACTTGCTAAACATAAAGAGTTCGAGTATTGCAATGCAAGTAACGGTAAAATCCGACCACACCATAACTTTCTAAAGGTGGAGAAGGACTCTTTTTCAGGTTCCAAACGGATTTGGATGCCCCTTGAGCAAGAAAACAAAACATATAAAGATTTGAAACCGATTCGGACTCGGATTGGGACAGCTGGCAAGACCGATACTAAAACGTCCATAACATTCACAAACGGAGTTCGATTTGGGCGTTCTTGGACTCGTTGGAAAGCTATTTTGAAGCCCCACACAATGGATAAGGTGCCAGCCACGGAATCCTCACGGTCAAGTTGCAAATTGAGAGAGAAACCAGAGGTAGCAGTTTAGGTATTTCCTTTTTAGTTCGTATTGGAGTTTGTTTCGGCCTTAGGCCAAGTAGTGTGTGAGTTGTAATCAAGGCCGTGCATTGTGCACCAATATAAGGCCAGGGCCTTAGCCCCATTGTAACTCAGGTTATGATTTGAGAAATAGAAACCAGAAAATCACCATGGTTTGGTGGCCATTGTTGGCGTGTTCTTGAGATTTCCATCGAGGAATTGCTCTTGGTGTGTTGAATCCAATTGTGGTGTTGGATTCTACTCGCTAAAACTTCGGTTTCTCTACCCTTCGTTCACGTGCTGCGGTGTGCGTGGGAGAAGGCTTATCTTGGAGAGGGCATCCAACAAGGCGTATCGTGAAAGATCAGGGCCAAAGCAACGGGGTTCAGCTAGCTTCCTAGGTGGATCCGCATCAATAGGCTTCCAAAATTGCTGGATCAGACTTGTCATCCCACACAACTGGTGAAGCTGCTAGAAAGAAACCATCGCTCCTCCTAACTGTCCCGACAGCAGCTTTTCCACCTGATTTTGAAATGGAAGCACCAACATTGATTTTAACTTCGCCATCAGGTGGCGGTATCCAACTCGTTTTAGATTTCTTCGCACCCAACTGACGAGCCTTGGATTGAGAAGCCTTTGTTGGATATTGCCATATTGGCCTGTGAACGGAGATCTATTTCCTTTAAACTAATTAAATAAAGAAAAGATAATTTATAAGGTAGAGTCCTTGTCACTCTTTGAAACATATGACATATGGCATGAGAATGATATGAAGAGGACTTTGGCACATTAAATGCACATTTTTATTTTGTTGAATCATGCATTATCTCTATTGTTTATTCTGTTTAAATATGATTCAAATGCCGGTTACTAGTGAGTTAATCGATTTAAATTGAGTTAATGTTGTTAGTTACTAGTGAGTAATAGTCACACATCTTTATAAGATCTAAGAGATGTCCATGCCTCACGACAACCGAATTTCTTCTCCATTTTTCTTCCTCCTCACTTGAGAGTTGTATCGTGGTGTTGACCAGCTGAACCACGTCGACCTTCCTCCTTGTTGTGCACCGAGAAGAAGAGTGAGCTGTATCTCCGAGATATTGCTATAGAGAATACATGCATGGGGTGGCAATAAGGTTTCTGGGTAGTGCACATCTGCGCTATTGTTCGTTTTGTTGTTTCATCTATGTCCTGCACTGCATCGAGCCTACACTTCTTCTTATTCTTCATCAACCCCACTATAAGTCGTTCGTGTGATCAATCGACTTTGTTATATTAAATTTTTTTGTGTATTGTTTTGAAGTACAATAAGTAGACTGCTATTAGATTCGTTTATTACATCATTAGTCTTTTACTGTATTTATGTCCTATTAAAATTTAAAATTAAAATATTGCCCACATTTTCAACAGCCTACTTCTCCTTGTCACATCAAGTTCAGAAATAAACTTCTAAATGAAACCAAAGGTCGTGCTTCAACAACGTACTTTTCCTTGTCACATCAAGTTTAGAAATAAACTTCTAAATGAAACCAAAGGTCGTGCTTCAACAGCCTACTTTTCCTTGTCACATCAAGTTCAGAAATAAACTTCTAAATGAAACCAAAGGTCGTGCTTCAACAGCCTACTTTTCCTTGTCACGTCAAGTTCAGAAATAAACTTCTAAATGAAACCAAAGGTCGTGCTTGGGCTATGAATTCACCTTCATGTATAGCTTTGAGTCTCCAATTTTGGGCAAAAATGGCACTGTTGGTCACCAGAATTCCAAATTTAGCCCTCAAACCACAGCATTTCCATTTCTAGCCCCCTCCCCACCGCACGATTTTTCTGGAGCTGACACGTGGCAATCGTGCGGTCGGGGACCGCACGACACCGAGATCATGCGGTTGCCGACCGCACGACCACTGTAGCGATCTGATCGTGCGGTCGGGGACCACACGACCATTGTAGCATGCCCGAGTCATGTGGTCCCCGACCGCACGACCTGTGTGTTGTCCCATCGGCCTACCGAAAGCATCTTCGAGCGCTGGTGTTTGTGTGCTGTGTATTGGCTTTTTTATTGATTGATGCCGTCTGTGCTCCTTTCTCCTGTAACACATTTACACGCGCCAGCATTGCATGGCTTGGGGAGCCCATCCCCTACTCCATTGTCTGCATTTCAATGGCCTCAGACGCATGATAAAACGTGGAGGATGGCCTGCCTTTGGGAGCATTCAGTGAGGTTGCATGCATAGACAGTGGAGCACGAAAATTGCAGAGCAAGAGAGGGAGCGTAGTGAAGGAAGGAAGAACTGGGATTTGGTGTAATTTTCACTGGGGATCTGAAGTTTTTGTAATTGTGAAAGTTATAGATCGCCTCATGAGCTTCAAAAAAGGTAAATATCATCCCCGTGCGACTATAATCTTATCGTTAATGATTAGCACATCATTAGCGTAAATGTTGTTTACGAAAGTTGGTGCATGTCAATCGTTGAAAAAATATTTGTTGAAGCCTAACCCTCCATATATGAAGCATGGTGTATTGTAGTGTATTGTATTTTTATTTTATGTGAACAAATTTTTTTATATTGTTGTACTGAGTGCAGATGGTGTTAGAGTTAAAATAAGTAGTTGTAGTGTATTATATTTGAGAGACCATGGGTCGTGTCTCCATGAGAATGATGAGTAATTGACAAGGGTTTAGGTCAGTTGAGTTTGGTTTGAATGGTTCGGAGTCGAGTCGTTGCGTGGGCAATCGGGCTCGGTCGGACTTTGGTCAAACCTGGTCATTTGGGCTTAGGATGCATATTCTAATGTTTTGATAGGTTTGGACTTCGGCATGGTAAGTGTGATGGTATTTATGCTTTCATGTGTCGAGCGGTGCTATTTGACGTAGTTCTTGTCTGTGTGACTGCAGGATGTCGAAGCGGAGTCGTGGTGAGACACGAGGTGACCGGACTAGACGCAGGTGGCGTTGAGGTCAGAACGGTCGGATGTGTCAAAGACGGCGGAGATTCGATGTGGTTGCGAGTCGTGGGCGACAAGGAGCGCGGAAGCTTCCCGGAAGGTGCAGGAGGGGCGAATCGGGAAATTCGCAAGGCTGCACAAGCGGGAGCGGGCTCCGTTGGACGTAGCGGGCGTAACGGGGCGGAGACCCGTTAGCTAGGCGCTATAAAAGGAGAGGAGGGGCTGCATGCCCTCCTTGAGCACTTGGGTAAAGATTAGGGTTTTAGAGTCAAAAGAAGCTTTGGTGGCTTGCTTTGGCTTTAGACTTTAGTTGGTGTGAGTTGGTGGTAGTGGCAGAGTAGTGCTCCCTCTGTTATCTACGATGTGTTCTAGGTGTGAGTCCTGGTGTGTGTTCTTCCTCCCTCATGTGTTCTTGAGTGGTGTTCTTGAGTAGAGAGGGAGAGGATGGATTGAGGAGTTTGTAATTTTTCCTTTTGTATCAAGTCGGGGTATCGGAACTCCTCTGTATTCCCTGTGATTCAAGAAATGAAAAACTGAAGTTTGCTTTCTCTGTTCGTAGCCTCTGTTCATCGTTTTTCCTTATGTGCAAGATTTCTTGATTTTCGTTGTTTTGGTTTCTTGCTTGTTGGGGAGTGCCAAAATGGGTTGCTATGACATGGGTGATGCTCAAAAGTCATTTGGCTATTTAATCCCAAGAGCAAACATAGTTTGATTCTCAGATTTCTCTTTTGAGCCCTGTGTGTTCTTGTTCTTCGTTTCTTGGTTTTGGTCCAGTTTTTGACTCCCTTGTTAAGATGGCTTGAAATTTGATATGAAGAGTCCAGAGGCTATTATTTAGCTTCCCTCAAAATTTCATAGCCAAAGGATCAACGGTTGGGGAGTTATTTGGTTTTTGGCTCGGTTCTTGCAAGATTTCAGATTTTTACCCAAATCTGAAATTCTTGATTCTTGGAGTGGATTTCTTATTATTGGCTCTTGGCTTAGTCTTCTGGGAGTGTTCCCTAGCTATCCTCAAAGTTTCCCAAGCCAAGAATCTAAGAATCGTTGCGAATCTCTCATTTTTTCTGAAATTCCCGTTTGCTGTTTTTCTGGAGAGGTACTACCGCTCCTGGAGAGGTACTACCGATCATAGGTACTACCGCTCGGACCAGCGGTACTACCGATCATAGGTACTACCGCCCGTATCAGCGGTACTACCGCTTGAGGCCAGTTTTTTCCCGATTTGATTTTTCTCGCTTGCTGGTCTCTGTATTTATGTTTTTCCTGCTGCTGGGGTGTCTTGTGAGCACTGGTCTTTTACCTTCATAGCTCCCATAGCTATTGGAGAAGAAGATACGTGTTGGGGCGATTTTTAGAAAACGACATTCACCCCCCCTCTGTCGCCATTTCGGTCCAACAATATTTTATGTGAAGAAATTTCTTCTATTGTTTTAGTGAGTGCAAATAGTGTAAGCGTTAAAACAAATAGTTGTAGTGTATTGTATTTTATATTTTATGTGAAGAAATTTTTTATACTGTTGCAGTGAGTGCAGATGGTGTAAGCGTTAAAACAAGCGTTAGAACAACGGTTGGTTTTATGTGAAGTAATTGTATTTGTATGTGGTAGCACGAGTTGCTGGATTAGAAACAAAAAAGTCACAGTGAGAGACCATGTGGATGTGACCCCATGTTTGTGATGAGTAATTGACACGTGTCCTAAAAGTTTGAGTTTGTTTCGGGTGTTTTGTGCTTAAGTACTTTCTATTAATGCAAATGTTGATACAGTATTTCGAGCGGTGCTATGTAATATGTTTTCTTGTCAGTGATGGCTGCAGGACCTTGAGGCAGAGTCGTGGCGAGGCATGGATGACCAGACTAGGCACAGGCGGTGCTGAGGTCAAAGCGGTCGGGAGATGCCGAAGACGGCAAGGACTCGAGGTGGTTGCGAGGCTTGGACGGCAAGAAATGAGGAAGCTTCCCGGAAGATGCAGGAGTAGCATTTTGGTAACTACGCAAGGCTGCATGAGAGGAAGCAGATTGGGTTTCGAGTTAACGGGTAAAACGGGTTGGAGACCAGGTAATCAAAGGCTAGAAATAGGAGTGCCTCCTAGTGGCTTAAGGCGTTTGAGGGGTTAGTTTTGCTTTTTCTTGTGCTGTTGAGGAGTTGGTGAGGAGAGCAGAAGTTTGTTTTGCTTTCGGTTTCAATTGCGTATGGGGCAGATGTAGTATTCTCGTATGTGTGTTCTTCTCAGATGAGAGCCCTGGGTTGAGATGGTTGTACAAAAACCTTTGTAATCATTCATGTCTCCTTATCAATCTGAGAAGCCTTGTTGATAATATGCTTTGATGTCTTTTCTTTCTTTATTGTGCCTCCTTCTGTTTGCTTAAGTTCGTTCTTGCTGCATTGTGATTTTCTTGGTTCTGAAATGAGTTCTTATGAAGAGTAGCCTCTGATTGCTGCTCTTTGCTGGGAATCTGCCTCAAGGCCATTTGGCCAGTTCATCCCAGAGAGCAAAATTCAGAATCAGTGTTAATTCCGTTCTTTCACTCTTGCGACATACTTCCTCTGTTCTTTCTTTCTTTACGGTTGATTGAAGCTTCTTGGTTGAAGTAGCTGCAGAATCTTATGCTTTGAACTGGAAATCATCTCAAAAGCCTCTTGGCTGGTTTATTTCTGAAAGCAAAGATTTCCAGAGCAGTTCCTTCCAAAGAAATTTGATCGATACTCTTTCCTCTGTTTTCTTCAAAGCTAGGGTTTACTGTTTGCGTTTACAGAGAATTCTCATGATTTCGTTGTCTCTTAGAAAAGATTGCTCTAAGTGTATATTTTCATGGTGTGAGATGTTTCCCAGCTGAAATCAAGAGATTCACCATCAATAGTCATGAGAATCCCTTGCTATTCAAGCATTTGATCTCATTTCAGTTCAGCATGTCAGTTTTTGTTTTTCTCTGTTTCAGAGTTCTGTTCCTCAAGTTCAGAGCTTCAGTCGGTTTTCTTTTTTGGTTCAATGTCTATTCTTCTTTGCCAAACTGCTCCCTCAATTGGCATATTCATATTCTGAGATGGGCCAGTTGTTAGGTTTGAATCTCTGCTTTTCTCGGGCTGAAAAGAGCAGCAAAATATCACAAACTTCTTTGTCTATTATCCTCTACAGTATTTACTGTTCCGTCTATTTTTAGTCGGTCACTTGCTGCTTTCGGTCAAGACTGGGTTGTGTATTCTGCAGTCAAGCTTTTAGTCTGCATCTATTTTCAGTTCCTGTGCTGCAGTTGTTTTTTGGGTTCCTGTGATGTTTTGTTTTTCGGTTAGTTCCTGTATAGTCAATCCATCAATCTGTTTTCAGTTTTCGGCTGACATTCTGCTCGGCTCTATTTTTGCCTAATCTCTGCATCCTGGCAGTTTGTTCACTGCTGTTGGATTCTATGCTCCCAGTAAGACCGGATCAGGACTTGCGGTCTGACCGCCCCTGTGCTTGCGGTCAGACCGGCAAAGCTCCGGCGGTCCGACCGGCTGGGTTGCTGTGGAAAGACCGACCTCAAGGTGCCTGTTTGACTGTCCTGTTTTCGGTTTAGTCTCTGTACTGCTTCTGTACTCAGCTGATCTTCTTATCTTCAGTTGGTTTGTTTGTCAGTCTGCAGCTATGTTCTGAAATCTCCAAGTTCTTTGCCTTCGGTCAGACCGGCCGCTAGTCTGCAGTTAGACTGGCCGAGTAGCTACGGTCAGACTGGCAAAACCCTTGAGGTCAGATCGGCAACACTCTCAGGATCAGATTGACCTTGCTCTCTGGCTGATTTGTCTTACCGTTCCCTGTTGCTCTTCTGTTCTCTGTTTTCTCCTTAAGTTTCAGTGAGCATTTACTTTCTTTCTTCATAGCTTCTATAGCTATTAGAGAAGAAGTGTGCGTGGATGCTTGGGGCGAGTTGAAGGCACCATTCACCCTCCCCCCTCTCTGTTGCCATTTCGGTCATACAATTGGTATCAGAGCCGGTTAGCTCTTCCTTGTAGATCCTAACCGGTCTCTAGAGCCATGGCAACGTACAAGTATTCCACCAAGCCCCCGATCTTCGATGGGATTGACTATCCCTTCTGGAAGAGTCGGATGGAGACCTACATACAGGCTCAAGGCTATGCCATCTGGAGAAAAGTAAAAACACGCTATATTGTTCCTGCCGATGAGAACATCAATGTGGCAAACATGCCCGATGTTGAGGCGAATGCTAAGGCGAGGAGCATCATAATTCAAGGTCTAAGCAGAAGTGAATTCGATCGCATCTCTCATCTCACGTCAGCCTTCGACATCTGGGTGACCCTCTATGCATACCATGAGGGCACCACCCAGATCAACACGGTACGACAGGACCAGTTCAAGCGAAATTACAATAAGTTTGAAATGCTCGCTCGAGAGTCCTTGGATGATTGTTTTGTGAGGTTTCACAAAATTCTGAGCAACCTCCGAGCGGTCGGTCTCACGTACCCTGACTCGGACAACGCTCGACAGATGCGTTCTGCTCTTGATTTGCGTGTTTGTGAGATGAAGGTGACCACCATCAAAGACACGACCGATCTTTCGACCCTGACTCTTGACGCGTTGTACTCACGCCTCAAGACTCACGAGATTGACATAGTCTCTTGTAGGTCGAAATCGCAGTCGATGACCTTAGTCACCGATCCCAGTCCTGCTTCTGGTGTTTTCTCTGATAATGCTACTGGTTTTTCCCTAGCTGCTCTCTATGAAGTTACCGATGATCAATTAGAGCAGCTACCAAAAGACCAGTTAGCCCTTCTAGCCAGAAAGTTCTCCCACGCATACAAGAGAGTGAGGGACAGAAAGAGGAGTGGGCCGATAATATATTTCGAGTGTGGTGGCCCCAACCACATTCAGGCAAATTGCCCCAAGCTGGACAAGGGCAAGGGTGACTATGGCGGTGTGAGCAAGAACGACTACACCAACAAGAACCGCAACAAGAAGCCCCCTGCTGACACCCAAAGCAAAGAGAAGAAGTACCGCAACCTTGGGAAAGCCAAGAAGCTCTTCCATCGTGTCCTCACCGCCTTTGACGACATCAACTTCAGCGACGTGGAGGGGTGGAGTGACGACGACAGCAAGGATGATCAAGACCCCAAGACGGCGACGACTTCATCAGCATGTGCTTCATGGCCAAAGAGGCTGACGTCAGCGACGACAAGCTTTACACCAACACCGATGAGGTAGATCCCTCCTATGAACAGCTCAATGATGCATTCCTTAAGCTAGGAAGATTTTATGCTAGATCTAGAGCTAGGGTTGTTGATCTTGAGAAGGAAGTAGATAGACTGTCATGGGAGCTTACTTCACTTATATCTGCTCCCTCCCGTGACGAATGTGACATATGTTCTTCTTTGCTTGGAGATATGGAGAAACTAAGGACCTCCTATGATAGTCTAACTTCTGAGTTTGACATTGTTAAGGTGGAGAATGTTAGCCTGCTTGCTGAACTAGAGATTTTTAGAGGACAATGCATTTAGAGATCTTTACACTATGCTCCTTGATCTGCCAGAAACATGTGAAAACTGAAATAACTTGAAAAATGAACTTAAAAAGGACAGATCATAAAATTTCTGAATTGCACGCTTCCTTGCTTGAGCCCATTGTTTCTTGTACCAACTGTCCTAAATTAACCTTTGAGCTTGAGTCTGTTTCTAAGAAATTTCAAGAAATGATTGATCATAACAAGAAAATGGCTCAATATACTTCTAAGGACCCTATTAGCTCACCATGCAATAATTGTGAAAAACTAAAATCTTATTTGATTGCTTTGGATGAAAAATATGTGAAGCTAACTAAGGACCTTCTAGTAAAGCCACCAACTGATTGTGATATGATTGCTTCGGTGGGGGAGAAGCCCAAAGAAGGGGTAGAGACGCTTAGTGACGAGAACCAAACGGCTAGAAGTAGGACTGTCCCCAGTGCGCCTTGTAAAGCCCTCCATGTTGAGGCAGCCGTGCATCAGGAGAAATCCGCACGTGCTACTCGTTCTTTTGCTGTTGGTTCTTCTCCTTTACCTTCTACTGTTTCTTCTTCCCCTTGCTCTTCTTACACCTCTCTCTTTCGGGAGTGTCAGTATTTTATGAACACTCTCGAGAGATTTGTAGGTGGCAAGAAGAAGCTAAATCTTATTCTAGACCAGTCCAAGATTTGCAAGTTCCATCAAGGTCTAGGATATGATTTTCTTGAGGATGTTAGGAAGCATCCACCTGCTGTTCTCAGACCCATAGCAGCAGGTGTGATCGAGGTCAAGCCCAGAACCAAAAAGGTTGAGTTCAAATTCGCGGGCTTTGTCCAAGGGATCTCTGACAGTAAGGTGGTAGCACCTGTTGCTTCGACCTCTCAGAAGGCGAAGTTTCATTGTACCTTCTGTCAGAAGGATGAACACGTGATAGAGAGATGCTTCCAGCGTGCCAAGATCGTGCGGAGAGACCATGTTCAGGCTCTTAGGTGTATTCAGGGTCAGTCCTAGACCTTGAGTGCACCTAAGACCAACACGAGGTCTAGAGTTGATAATGTTGATGTGTTTGGGCAGCATCGAGGACTTGTTTTTTCTGAGTTTTCTGATTTTCGTCCTCGATTTGCCTTTGGTCATGACATCCGCCGTCCTGAGGGTAGATCTTGTTTTCCCCGTCGAGATGGCTACCC
Organism: Dendrocalamus latiflorus; assembly: GCA_017311315.1. Lineage (NCBI taxonomy): Eukaryota > Viridiplantae > Streptophyta > Magnoliopsida > Poales > Poaceae > Dendrocalamus > Dendrocalamus latiflorus. The sequence continues at coordinate 20,679,334 of CM029666.1, read as the reverse complement.
GCGGCGAGATCAGCATGTTGCTGGTGCATCGATTCGCTCTTCCATAGTAGTCGGACCCAGCAACAGCTTCATGTCTACTCATAGACCTTTTGGTTTTCTGAGCGACGGAGAGCGTAGGGTAGTTATAGGTCAGTCGTGTATGGCTACTTCTTCTGCTCGTCGTGTGACTCGGTATTGGGTTCCAAAATCTCTTTTGATTTATCCCAGTACTAAGCCATCTCTCTCTCGTTGACTCAGGTTCGCCGAGCTGGGAAGGGGGAGGTATGGCTTGTGGACTCTGGGTGTTCTCGACACATGATCGGAGATTCTCGTTGGTTCTCTTCCCTAGTCTGAGCTTCAGGTGATGAGACGATCACCTTTGGAGATGCCTCTTCTAGACGCATCATCTTTGGCGGCTCTTCTCATGCTCTTGTTTCCTAGTTCTCTGATGTCATGACCACAGAGTTTGAGATGAGCATGATGGGCGAGTTGAGCTTCTTCCTTGGATTCCAGGTCAAGCAGACTCGGGAGGGTACTTTCTTACATCAGGACAAGTACACTCATGAGCTCCTGAGACGCTTTGACATGAGTGATGGCAAGCCGGTGTCTACTCTAATGGCATCATCAGCTTCACTCGACCCAGATGAGGATGGCGAGCCAGTTGATCAAAAAAAGTACAGAAGTATGATTGGCTCCCTCTTATAGCTCACTGCCTCGAGATCAAACATACACTTCTCCGTGTGTCTGTGTGCTCGATTTCAGGCCTCCCCTCGCGTATCTCACAGCCAGGCGGTGAAGCACATCTTTCGGTACCTTCGAGCTACCATAGACTATGGTATCTGATACTCTTCATCATCCTGTCTTTCCCTCAGAGCCTACTCCGACGCAGACTTTGCTGGCTGTAGGATAGATAGGAAGAGCACTTTTGGCACTTGCCAATTCATTGGCACATCTCCTGTCTCCTGGTCTTCTAGGAAGCAGTCCAGTGTTGCACAGTCCATTGCAGAGGCCGAGTACGTTTCTGCCTCCAGTTGTTGCAGCCAGGTGCTTTTGATGGCTTCGACCCTGCGGGACTTTGGGTTAGCCATAGATAGTGTTCCACTCTTTTGTGATAACACTTCTACCATTAACATTGCCAAGAACCCAGTGCAGCATCCCGGACCAAGCACATTGATATCAGATATCACTTCCTTAGAGACCATGTGGAGAAGGGTGACATAGTGCTCCAGTTTGTGGAGAGTGACCACCAGTTGGCTGATATCTTTACCAAGCCTTTGGATAGCTCTAGGTTTTCAGATCTGCGAGGAGAGATTGGGGTGTTCTGTCCGTATGGATTATTGTGAGGGGGAGCTTTGTGCTTTATGCTATATCCTGATTATTATGCTTCTGTCTCTATTTGTTGCATTGCATAAGGGTGCATTCGGGTTAGTCCTTCTAGCATAGCTTAGAGTGGTTCTCTCGTCTAGTTGCTTAGACTTCCTTCTCTCATCTTGTGATTCTAGGATGCTGCTTGTTAGCAGTCTGTCTTCTCACTAGGTTGAGTTCACTCACTTCTTTTAGGTCTAGCAAGGGTTGGGCCACCCTTGGGTAGATAGGGAACGTGTTTACTCTCTAGTTTGTTAGTAGACCAGCTGATAGTCTTAGTGTCATATAGGGTAGATGAGAGTTAGTCTGAGCCATAGTCTTCTCTATCTTATGTATGCTTTAAGGACTGCTCTTTCAGATTTTCTTTGCCAGCTTCTCGTTTTTTTTTGCTTTGGTTCAAGGGGAGTTCATTTGGGATTTGCTAGATCTTAATGTTGACATAACTCAACTTGAACCAAAAGTGCATCACATGTTGAGGGGGAGCTGGATTTTCTTGCATTTCATTGCAGCATTCTGCATTGTAATATATCTACATGGAGCCTTGATTATTATCCTTTTATGACATGTTTACAATACATTACATCTTGCCATGATCTGTGTTTACTTGCTAGATGTATCCTGACTTTATATGTGTAGCCTAGTCTTTGCCATGATAAGTTGATTAACAATGCACAACTTGAATTAAATCATGTCATGTTAGCTCTTGAGATTAATCTGCCTTTAGTTATCCTTTTATGAGTCATGCCATGTCAAATAGGCTGAGTTGAGTTTTGAATCTTTATTGAGCTTTAGATTGAGCTATGCTAGTTCCTTTGTGAAACATGAGTTATCATTAACTCTTTGTTCTTGAACTAAATAAAGCAAAAGCAAAAAGATCTCTTTTGTGCAAAAAAAACTGATCTCACCAATTCTTTCTCATGAGACTACTTGCCATTGCACTTGGCATGAACTCAGGGGGGGTTTTGGTTGACCAAGATCATCTTCTTAAGCTTCTAGCTTGGAGTGGTCGCATAAGGCTTGAGATCTAGCACATGACTAAACAAAAATGTGGTTGGAAATAATCATGAGTTTTCATAAGGAAAAACATGTCAATTGTGCTAAATTTTCTTAATTATACAAAAAGACCAAGTACTTGAACAAATGATTCATTCTTGAACTTGTAGCACTCTAAATTGACTCAATACTAGCTTCTTGGTTCCATTTAGATTATTGACATGGCTTGCATCATCCTTAGATACCTTTAGCTAGACTATATCTTGAATGACTTGACATGCTAAGAATTTCATCTAATTTTCAGATTATGACTTATTTGGTTTAGCTTGATTATACATGTCTTGTCATGATCTTGATAGCATTCTTTTGTGTTATGGCTTGGTGTAATACTTCAAAAGTCATTTTGGATAATCTTCATAGCTCTAATTGCTTAGATTGCATAAAATTCAGCAATTTCATCAAAGTCATGCTTCATTTTCCTCCATACATCTTGATGATTTTATTGCCAAAAGGGGGAGAATAGTGGAGAAAAAGACTTAAAAGGGAGATTTTCTGGAGCTTTTGAGGAAACTTGCTCTTTCTGTTGCTCCTTTGTCGACATGGTCAAGTTTCCTTGTTCTTTCTTTTGGACCATGTGTGACTTTCTTAAATTTCAAACTCAACTTTATGCTTTTTCTGTGTTTGTCAATATACTCATCAAGGGGGAGATTGAGAGACCATGTGGATGTGACCCCATGTTTGTGATGAGTAATTGACACGTGTCCTGAAAGTTTGAGTTTGTTTCGGGTGTTTCGTGCTTAAGTACTTTCTATTAATGCAAATGTTGATTACAGTATTTCGAGCGGTGCTATGTAATGTGTTTTCTTGTCTGCGATGGTTGCAGGACCTTAAGGCGGAGTCATGGCGAGGCATAGATGGCCGGACTAGGCAGAGGCGGTGTTGAGGTCAAAGCGGTCGGGAGATGCCGAAGACGGCGAGGACTCGAGGTGGTTGTGAGGCTTGGACGGCAAGAAATGAGGAAACTTCCCGGAAGATGCAGGAGTGGCGTTTTGGTAAGTACGCAAGGCTGCATGAGAGGAAGCGGATTGGGTTTCGAGTTAACAGGTAAAACGGGTTGGAGACCCAGTAATCAAAGGCTATAAATAGGAGGAGTGTCTCCTGGTGGCTTAAGGCGTTTGAGGGGTTAGTTTTGCTTTTTCTTGTGCTATTGAGGAGTTGGTGAGGAGAGCAGAAGTTTGTTTTGCTTTCGGTTTCAATTGCGTATGGGGCAGATGTAGTATTCTCGTATGTGTGTTCTTCTCATATGAGAGCCCTGGGTTGAGATGGTTGTACAAAAACCTTTGTAATCATTCATGTCTCCTTATCAATCTGAGAAGCCTTGTTGATAATATGCTTTGATGTCTTTTCTTTCTTTATTGTGCCTCCTGTTTGCTTAAGTTCGTTCGTGCTGCTTTGTGATTTTCTTGGTTCTGAAATGAGTTCTTGTGAAGAGTAGCCTCTGATTGCTGCTCTGTGCTGGGAATCTGCCTCAAGGCCATTTGCCCAGTTCATCCCAGAGAGCAAAATTCAGAATCAGTGTTAATTCCGTTCTTTCACTCTTGCGACATACTTCCTCTGTTCTTTCTTTACGGTTGATTGAAGCTTCTTGGTTGAAGTAGCTGCAGAATCTTATGCTTTGAACTGGAAATCATCTCAAAAGCCTCTTGGCTGGTTTATTTCTGAAAGCAAAGATTTCCAGAGCAGTTCCTTCCAAAGAAATTTGATCGCTACTCTTTCCTCTGTTTTCTTTAAAGCTAGGGTTTACTATTTGCGTTTACAGAGGATTCTTGTGATTTCGTTGTCTCTCAGAAAAGATTGCTCTAAGTGTATATTTTCGTGGTGTGAGATGTTTCCTAGCTGAAATCAAGAGATTCACCATCAATAGTCATGAGAATCCCTTGCTATTCAAGCATTTGATCTCATTTCAGTTCAGCATGTCAGTTTTCGTTTTTCTCTGTTTCAGAGTTCTGTTCCTCAAGTTCAGAGCTTCAGTCGATTTTCTTTTTTGGTTCAATGTCTACTCTTCTCTGCTGAACTGCTCCCTCAATTGGCATGTTCATAATCTGAGATGGACCGGTTGTTAGGTTTGAATCTCTGCTTTTCTCAGGCTGAAAAGAGCAGCAAAAGATCACAAACTTCTCTGTCTATTCTCCTCTGCAGAATTTACTGTTCCGTCTATTTTCAGTTGGTCACTTGCTGCTTTCAGTCAGGACTGGGTTGTGTATTCTGCAGTCAAGCTTTTAGTCTGCATCTATTTTCAGTTCCTATGCTACAATTGTTTTTTGGGTTCCTGTGATGTTTTGTTTTTTGGTTAGTTCCTGTGCAGTCAATCCATCAATCTATTTTCAGTTTTCGGTTGACATTCTGCTCGGCTCTATTTTTGCTGAATCTCTGCATACCGGCAGTTTGTTCACTGCTACTGGATTCTGTGCACCCAGTAAGACCAGATCAGAACTTGCGGTCTGACCGCCCCTGTGCTTGCGGTCAGACCGGCAAAGCTCCGGTGGTCCGACCGGCTGGGTTGCTGCAGAAAGACCGACCTCAAGGTGCATGTTTGACTGTCCTATTTTCGTTTAGTCTCTGTACTGCTTTTGTACTCGGGTGATCTTCTTATCTTCAGTTGGTTTGTTTGTCAGTCTGCAGCTATGTTCTGAAATCTCCAAAGTTCTTTGCCTCCGATCAGACCGGCCGCTAGTCTGCAGTTAGACCGGCCGAGTAGCTACGGTCAGACTGGCAAAACCCTTGAGGTCAGACCGCCAGCACTCTCAGGATCAGATTGACCTTGCTCTCTTGCTGTTTTGTCTTACCATTCCCTGTTGCTTTTCTGTTCTCTGTTTTCTCCTTAAGTTTCAGTGAGTATTTACTTTCTATCATCATAGCTTCTATAGCTATTGGAGAAGAAGAGTGCGTGGATGCTTGGGGCGAGTTGAAGGCACCATTCAGCCCCCCTCCCCCTCTGTTGCCATTTCGGTCCTACACACAGTTAGTCGGATTAAGAAAAAAAGTGGACAGTATTGTTGGGTGCTCCATATATGAAGCATGGCGCATTGTTGGGTGCTAGAAATAAAGAGCAAGTTACTGTGAATGAGTACAATAAAATTACATTAGGAAAATTGTAATTTAAATTAATTGTGAACTCGATTTTTGGTTCCGTAAACAACAGATTAGGAAAAAATTTAGTTATTTCATTTACATAAGAATTCATAAGTAAAAAATGATGAAAAATGAGTAGTTGTATTGGTGAATTAACTAGAAGAATAATAACACAAATTAGGTGTGAAATTTGAAAAATTGTAATTTAATTTTCACTGAAATTTGGAAGTAAGATCCATAAATTAGAGAATTGGAAAAAAGTACATGACATTACTAATTTGATTTAGATAGGGATTTTTTAGTGCACTCTGTAATTAAATTAAAAATTGTAATTACAAAAAAGTACAATTCATATTTGTAGGTGATAGGCAGAACAACAAAATTAAGATGGAAATATTAGGCTTGTTTGTGGTAGGCGGTAGCTGCTGTATGATGGTATGCTTGTTGCATGTTATATATACTAAGAGGGTTCAATATGCACTTATGTTAGGTACGCCATGGGTGACATCCAAGACTTGTTCGGGTTCTACGGAAGTAGTCTCGTACGCGACGGGCCGTACGGGGCAGACCTGTCTAATTGTGACCAGACTGTGATTTGGGCACCCAATTTGAACACCATTAGCCTGTCTGAGCTACGGAGATGTGTGTGTTCCGCATTCAATCGAGACACCGCAAGGAACAAATTACGGATCAAGGCAGTGTATGCCTCAGTGGTAGGTGCTGCAAGGGAGACAATGTGGCAACTTCTGAAGGTGACCAGTGATGCTTCATGGGCCAACTACATGGAGGTCGTGTGCAACCCTGCCGCAGTGATTTATGCCAGGCCAATGGTGTATGTTTACTTCGTGGAGAGAATAGAATCATCTGCCATGGGTGGCTCTGGTGGCGTTGGCGGAGATGTAGAGCCTGGGTTACTCTCTGGCGCTCATGAAGATGCTGGTGAAGGAGAAGGAGTTAGTGAGGCAATGGGAGATGGAGACCTGCGAAGGCGTGTGGAGAATTTTCAGGTGAATGAAGGTGCAGAGAGGTGGTGGCCCGCACGTGTTGATTGTCACGAGTACCTTGCGGACCAGGTGGAAGAAGTGCACAACGAGGAGGGGGATGTGGAAATAGCAAGTTCAAGAGATGACGAAGATAGCGAACCTACAGCGGGAGGTGTGTTAGGTAGTGTTTTAACCACCGACGTTGCGTACGTGTCATCCAAATTGAATGACATCGCAGCGGATTCCCTTGTTCTACCACGTGCGGAGGAGGAAGAGTGGGGATTCAACGAGGGTACACTCCTTTTAGGGCAGTGCTTCTGTAACAAGAGTGCTGCGCAGTAAGCTATTGCTACATACGCCGTCAACATTAGCCAAACATATCGGGTGCACAGGTCCAACCCTGACACCTACATTGTCAAGTGTTTCGATGGCTCCTGCCCTAGCAAGGTCCGTGTGCAGCAGTTCAGGGGCGCTACAACGGACTTCCTTATAACGGTGCTGAAGGATCACACTTGTGAGCTTGCGGCGCCACTACATAGGCACCGTAACATGACATCGTCGTATATTGCGGAGCTGATAAGCCATCTTGTGGTGGCAGATGTGTCCATTTCTCCAAAGCTTCTGTTGGCGGATGTAGCGAATATGGTGGGGTTCAATGTCAGCTACAAGAAGGTGTGGCGGGCGAAACAGAAGGTCCTGGAGCGTATGTTCAGGAGTACGAGGAGGCGTACGATCTGGTCCCAAGAATGCTGCATTAAATTACAGAATCAAACCCAGGCACATACATAAATAGGAAAGGAGCGGGTTCATGGTACGTGGGCCCAAATTATTTTGTTCTTGACAGAGTGTTCTAGGCCTTCTGTCAGGCGATAGAAGGGTTCAGGTGGTGCCGTCCAGTGCTAATGATAGACGGGACATTTCTATCTGGCAAGTACAAGGGTACTATCCTCACTGCGGTTGCAGCTGATGCTAATGTCCAGTTACTCCCCATGGCCTTTGCAATTGTGGAGAATGAGAATACCGATAGCTGGTTGTGGTTCCTGGCCAATGTGAAGCAGGTCGTTGTGCAAGATCGTGTAGATGTGTGTGTCATCTCATACAGCAATGCAGGCTTGTTGTCCGCATTACGCACGATGCAGAATGGGACACAGCCCCCTTCCAGTGGAATGACATGAAGAACCGTTGGTGCATAGGGCATCTCGCGGCGAACTTCCACATAAGGTTACATAACAATGACCTAATGAAGATGTTCAAGAATCTTTGTATGCAGAACCAGAAGAGGAAGTTCGAGGCCTTGTGGAGGCAGCTCGATCAGGAGACCAGCAAGCATGTACAGCGTCTCAAGCAGGCCCAAGCTGGGGCCGTGGAGGGAGGCTCCACGAGAGTTGGGGAGTTGACGCAATGGGTTCAGTTGAACGCACCTAACTTGGAGATGTGGTCTCTGCTACATGACACCGGTGGAGCAAGGTATGGAATCATGAGAACTAACATGTCCGAGATGTACAACAGTGTCCTAAAGGGCGTGAGATCCCTATCTATCACAGCAATCGCGGAATAGAGTTGGAACCATTCAGTTGGGTAATTTGTCAATAGAGCCATGATGGTGAAGAAGCATCTGAACGAAGGCAAACAATTCTCTGAGGTAATGCAGGCCTACATGGACAAGAAGATGGAGAAGGTTTGTTCGCATATTGCTCTTACCATGGATGGCATAAGGAGGAAGTTCGAGGTGCGCCTCAGACAGAAGTACGTGATGGGTCACACTAGAGGGGATCGCAAGCAGGTATGCACGATTGATAAGAGAGCATCTTGCACCTGCAACAAGCCGTAGCTTCTACACAAGCCATGCTCCCATGTGTACACGGCATGCGCGCTATGGCACCAGGTGTCCACGCATTACATCTCAAAATACTACGACATGCAGCACCTGTACGAAACCTGGAGTATGGAGTTCCATTCGTTTGGGGTGGACATGCGCTACAGGGACCTATGGCCAGGGCAGGTAAAGTGGGTGCCGAACGATGCACTGAAGCACGTCGGTCGTGGAAGACAAAATGGCCAGCGCATTCGTAATGACATGGACGACAGCCAGCATGGGAATCGGGTTTGGCGCCCGAAGTGCAGACTCTACAAGACAATTGGCCATTCCTTTAGCTAGTGCCTAAACAGGCTGACATCAGCAAACGCTCCATAGTATGAAGCACATCTTTGTTGGTGACTATTAGTTCCGTGTTTTTCTATTTTTGAGGGCCTTTGTTGTCCACATTTTATGTACGTGCACATTAGTTTGCAACCTTTTTCCTCTGTTGAATGTATGGTACGGAAATAGTTGTGTGTACATTTTCTTTCTGCCTTGGCACGTTTACATATCGTTACGTTTGTTGCACATTATGTTGTCATTTGTTGCACACTTTATTGTCATTTGTTGCACATTATGTTGTCACTTATTCCACATTGCGTTGTCATTTGTTGCATATTCTCTTGTCACTGCGTACTAACTTGTTTTCCTTCATTTGCAGAAGGTGGCGTACGAGTTGCTAGACCCCCATTGGGATGACCAGCACCGATGCCTGCCGTGCACCCTTACGAGTTTAGCCTGTAGTTCTACGATGGGGGTGATGGCGACGACCCCATTCATGGGCCGACAATGGGGACGGATGGACACATGCTTAGCTACGGTGGGCCAGGGAGAGACCGAGGCGTGTATACCTGGAGTTCCACAACCAGTTCGAGACTCTTCATGAGAGCGAGATAGTCTAGTGGCCATGGACTCCACAGTTCATTATGAACACGGCCCCCACAGGTTGTCATCTCAGTGCCACCAAGACCACATGTACTGGTTGACGACCTACCACCTAGTCTTCTCCCACTTCGTCGAGCCGTACAACCCGTAGAGAGTCATGAGGTAGTTTGGTCTATACCAGCAGGTGCCACCCCTACCAGGACGGCCACTAGCAGTGAAGACCCACGAGTACGTCGTTACACGGTAACTTTACTTAATGTACTAATGTGTCGTAGTACTAAATGTGTATTGTGTCAATTAACTTGCAGGCAAACAAGAAGAGGGCATCGGAATGACGACTGGAGGGGCACACAGCTACCGTGGATGGACATGTGGCGTGACTTGACGAGCACAGAGGTTGTGGACGAGCCTCAGCCGTACAACCTCGACACATACACTACGTACCTAGCGCCATTGTATGCTACTGCACGACGAAGAAGGAACTTCTTCGTTCGATTCACAGGGTCCACTGCTCCTACTTTCATGGGGTACGCCATGCATTTTATAACAAACAAGACAGCTTACAGGCTGAGTGCCTACACCAAACAGGGTACGCAGCGACAAGACCAAAGGGTGCAGCTTTGCGCAGAGATTAGACCAAAAGGCCAACTTTGCACAGTGAAAAGACCAAAGGGGCAGCTTTGCACAGTGACAAGACCAAAGGGGGGCAGCTTTCTGAAGCGACAAGACAAAAGAGGCAGTTTTGCACAGCAACAAGACAAAAGGGGAAGCTTTGCACAGTGACAAGACAAAAGAGGCAGCTTTGTGCAGTGACAAGACCAAAGGGGGCAGCTTTCTACAACGACAAGACAAAAGGGCAGCTTTGCTCAGTGACAAGACAAAAGGGCCAGCTTTGCGCAGTTACAAGACCAAAGGGGGCAGCTTTCTGCAGCGACAGGACAAAAGGGGCAGCTTTATGTAGTGACAAGACAAAAGGGGTAGCTTTGCGCAATGAGAAGACCAAAGGGGGCAGCTTTGCTCAGTGATAAGACCAAAGGGTGCAACTTTGCTCAGTGAAATGATAAAAGGGGCAGCTTTGCGCAGTGACAACACAAAATTGAGCACCTATGCGTAGTGACAACCCTAAAGGGGTAGCTCTGCACACTAACTTCAAATAACTCCCACCATGCCAACCCTTTGCCTTATAAAAGGAGATGGAATAGATCTGTGAGGGAGCACTACGCAACCAAACACTATACCGTACCATCCTTCACCACGTCGAGATGGACAAGAGGCAGAAGAGACAATGGGAAAAGATAATGAAGCAATGGGATGAGACTCGTGACCTAGCAAGGTCTACTGCCGCCCGCAACGAACAAGCAAGGGCCACAACGGCCCGGGCTGAGCAGGCATAGTGTGCTAGGAGGTCATACCCCCCTAACGATGCCCCCCGTAGGTGCTTGTATGTGCTAAACGTTCCTACTGAATGTTCGCCACAACACCCCCCCCCCCCGAGGGCGAGACGCCACCCCTCTGCTGGTGCAGAGACCCATGCAAATTCTTCAAGTCTAAGCAGCGCCTCAGCCTGGGCATGCATTATTGGGGTTGTGTGAACTACTCCTCTGACTATCCTGACCGCCATTTCGACACGAACAGCTATCAGCAGCCAGTAAGGACCACTTACAAAGTGTTCCCATACTATTTCTATTTAAAAGTACGCAATAGCAAACTCTCTCGTCTACCCACAATCCCCAGAGCCGCTATGTGCCTACCGCAAGTGGATCGACCTAGAGATCCACCCATATGACCAATGGACTCTGGACTTTGAGGAGTGAAACGACAAAAGGGCATGCAAGATCCGTGAGGAGGAGCGCCGCCAAGACGAGCAAATCGAGCGTATACGTCAGGAGACAAAAGCTCATCTCGAGGCATGCACGTGTAGGTAGCACGAGGCTCGCGATAGGGAGTGCGAGAAAAAAAAAGAAATGGTAGCAAAGGTGAAAGAGGCATCCGAGGATTTCAACGCCGAGCTCGTGAGAAAGGAAAAATGGCCCAGGTCTACACAGTAAGTCGGGTCATTCCGCACTACTCCCCTGAATTTCCAATTTATTTCCATGTCAACAAAGCGTATATGTATCGTACGGTTACTTCAGTTTGTTGTAACCAAATCCTATGTGTCGTATTATTCCTAAGTTTATTATGAAATCTATTTTAATTAGCAACATAAAATGATGTCTCTTTTCGCATTCAATTCTTCACGTGCTCCTTATCACTTTCTTTCCTACTTACTAGTCGTAAATAACCTAGTCATCCACATAAAAGTTTTCATGAAATGTCTTGCACTACAACAACGTACCATGATCGCAAAACGTTTTTGCGAAACGAACATATTTTTTACCGTCCATGATGTGCGAAAAACACAGACAGATGAACCATTACACCACACTATAATTTACCTCTGTACGTACGCACAGCAATCGTACCGTTAAGAACCTACGAAAATATTTCGAAAAAATAACAATCTAAAAAAATATTTCCTACATGTATCATCTACACTGCATAAGGAGTTTTCAAAATATATTCCATAATATTTTGCACCTCCTCCTCTATATTACAAAATTGTTGCAGACTCCAAACAAAATAAATTACACATGAATATGCATAATATTTATAATTACAACAAATTTGCACAACTAAATAAACTCTTATCCACACAAAAATACAAAATTTATACCTCATTACAAGCACACAAACGCACGCAGCTAATCCAAAAATATATTGTGCATTTACTGTACACACAGGTCGTGCGGTCGGGGACCGCACGACTCGGGCATGCTACAGTGGTCGTGCAGTCAGCGACCGCACGATCTCGGTGTCATGCGTTCCCGAACGCACGATTGCGAGGAAGATAGAAATGGAAATGCCATGGTTTGAGAGTTAAAATTGGAATTCTGGTGACCAACAATGCCATTTTTGCCCAAAATTCTTGAGTCCTGCCCACCAAATAGCCCATCACAATAAGTAACTGCTGGCCATCCTTCTCCGGCAGCGTTTCTAGCATGTAGAAAAGCCATTCCTTGGGATTACTGATCTTTATGGTTGCTATTAACTTGGTGAGGTATTCATCTAACAGCGCCCAGTCGCATGTTGACAATGTACATCTCAATAGAGCGTCCCAAGTATCATCTTCAGCACCACAGTTTACATTCTTTTGTTGTCGCCGTATCCCTGTGCTGCAACACACATCCTGTTGGGAGGGAGTTCAGGGCTAATTGTTGGAATTTTTTCTTCTTGATTCTTCGCTCAGACATTGCTTCGGCCAGGGATGCACCCGAGTTTCCTCCGTGGGGCCCAACCCCGACGTGACCCTCCTGGTGACGATACGACGCCTCCCCTGGTTCACGAAAGAGCAGCGCCTCTGCTCTGGACGTGATGGACAAGACGAAACAGCACCAAGGCGTCTGTTGTCTGCGCGTGATCCTGCTGGAGAGAACGGGTCAAATAAGTTGGTGTATGGCTACAATTATAGAAATCTGGACACTGTTGGACCCTATGCACAGCCGAAATTCCGGATTTGGCCCCCGAGCGAAGAAAATTCCGTTTTTGGACCCGTTCGGAGCGCGCGTTTTACCGGTGGCTGCCACGTACCCCGGTCGCGCGGTCGGAAAAAGAATCTCGCGGTCGGGAGCGGCAAACGCACGGTCAAAATTTCAGTCACGCGGTCGGCGGGAGTCGCGCGCTCGGGCGACGGCAGACGCGCGCTCAGCCACGCGGTCGTGCGCTCGGGGCGGGGCGGACGCGCGCTCGCGCGGGCCGGACGCGCGCTCGGGCGGGGCGGGACCGGAGTCGTGCGGCAAGGGAGGACGGTCGCGCGCTCGGGCGCGTACGCAGGCCGGTCGTGCGGTCTGGTACCGCACGACCGGGGTACGTGGCAGCCACCGGTAAAACGCGCGCTCCGAACGGGTCCAAAAACGGAATTTTCTTCGCTCGGGGGCCAAATCCGGAATTTCGGCTGTGCATAGGTCCAACAATGTCCAAATTTCACAATTATAATTGTATTGAGTTGATAGTGGTTTATTTGGTGTAACTAAATTTAAAAATAGAAAAACATATAAGTCCATCATAAACAATACAAATAAATATGGAAAAAATAACCGGCAAAAAAGCTCAAAAAAGTAAAAAAAATCAAAAAATAAAATTTAAAAATAGTAAAAAAATAAGTTAGAAACTCAAACCGAAATAAACTGGCAAATAAATCTGCCGAGAGCACCAAGCATTGAATATATGGGTGCTTGTTTTTATTGAAGGCAAAGTACCATTCGTATTCGATAAAAAAAGGATTACAAACAAACCGTAGTATCTATAATAAATACTTCCTAGACATGAAACACAAACTATTCGAAAACAACAGAACCTATCAAAACAATATTAGTTCTATCACTAATCGCCACTAAAAAAATGAATTTAGGAAGGAACCTGAACACCGAAGTTAATTTATGGATGTAATCAAATAACAGTATTTACAGAAAAAGGGATGGAATCAAATGAACAGTATTTACAGAAAAAGTCTAAGTTTATTGAGAAAAAATATACTTTTAATGTCGAATCGGGATACACTGAGACAACGACGGTGTGAAAAAAATATGAGCTCGGATGCGATAACTTCTGATCCAGTATTAGTGGTGTGGGTGCTCGCGATCGCACCTATACTTTGAGGGCATACAGTTTCGAAGGCTGTTATAAGTTTTTTAATCGAGACACTCGAATTTCCATTACTAGCAACGGAAACATATAATTTGCTAGTTAGATTTAGCTTGATTTTGACTTAGATTTAGCTTGATTTTGACTTTGGCTTATTAGTACTATAGTAATTTGTTTGTAAATAATGCGTTTTTAAAGTGGAGTTAACAAAAAAAAATTATAGTAAAAAATGTACTAAATTCAGCTGTACCAGCTAAACTCACATACGACTATTTTTTTTACTACTGCCTCTCACAAACAGTCAAAATTCAAAAATTAAGTCATAAACCATAAGCAATAGCCCAAAAGATTTCACGCATTACATCAGTTTTAGCATCCTGATAGAAAAAAAAAGCAACAAAAGGGCGTGAGATAGTTTATGACAATGGTCGCACCAAGATAACTGGTTTGTAAACACTCGACAGGTTTACTCGTTGTAACACTGTGGCTCAACATAAGTCTAAGATATCACCTATAAATAATCACTATCGCTATCAATTTAAACCAATAATTAAGTATAAATGACATCTAGATATCAAGAATTAAAATTTCATATAAAATTAAACATAAATTGTTAGCAACTTGATAGCCTATAAATTTACCTTAAAGCGAACCGAACGATTGCCAAACGCATCATGAATAAGTTTAAACTAAGGACGTATCATCTAGCAATATTACGAATCAAAAGGAATTAAGAGAAACCATAAATTATCTGAGTATTACAATGAATGATACTAAGTTATTCATAACCAAAAAGTGAAGTATTGCCAGGTGAAATGAAGAGTTATAAAGTGTAACAATCCATGTCCTATATCTCTATGCATGTCAACGTTAACATTCACCTAAAAATAATAAATAAGCAATGGTGAGTCTACGATTCAGCAAGTACAAAATACAATAATAAACAAGGTAAGCATCATTTCATCATGTCATCTTAATTCAACATTATCTCATTATCACTTGCTCACTATCAACAAGTTCCATATACATGACACTTTTTCATAAATACACTACATAAGACTCAACTCCTCTTCTGCATACACCGGTATACCTGAGTGTCCACCCGTCAATAACACACCCTTGCCTGTCCTTTTTCAATCAGGGTCACCCTGTCCTTTTTCATACAGGGTCACAATTTGCACTCTCATACTGTCCTTTTTTCATACGCGGTTGTCCTATCCATTTTTATATAGGTCTCATCTTCACTTTCGTGGAGTGCTTACCAAATAGGCCTTTGCAATATTGATGCTGACATGAAATGTAATGTTTATCTTTTTCATTAGTTAATGAACAATATTAATTAATTGGCATAACCATCATTGTAACCATAAACATATGAGAAATTTGGGAGCAAGTATCATCATATGAATCATCATGGCAAGTAATTGTTAAAACAAGCAACATGTTTAAACACTTAATTACCATTTTACAATGCACTTGTCATTTTCTATGTTGTGACGATTTGTCGGATCCCAGAGCAACAACTCCGAAACCCTCTGTGTTAATTGCACTAGTCCAGAATTAGCTAGTGCACATAGTGGATAACAAAGACAAATATCATGCATAATGACCAACTTTATTTAACTAAATATAGGCCTGATGGCCAAAATTTACATCAATGGCACATAAGCCAAAATTAAATATAAATAGCGGAAGGAAAAACGAAGCGGAAGAAGTACACTGAGTCTGCCCACAGGCAAACGATAGTAAGACGCGGCCTATATATTCTGATCTTGATCGAAATCGAAGCTGTCCTCTAAAAAATGATGAATTGAGCAACATGAGCACATAAAGTACTCCACAAGTTACACCAGAAGGTTTAACAGAGTTAATGCATGCATATGGATTAACAAAGGAAGGCATAGTAAGGTTAGTTGCGCATAAAGCGAAATTGAAGTAAATACTGTAAGTAGATTCAAAAGCTGAATTTGATACAATAGATAGAAACAAGATTTTAACAAAATAATATTGTTAATGCAGGCTCCGACCAAACACCAACCTATCCGCGGGCATCCCACTCGGACCATCTTTTCCAAAAAGATCTCATATGGATTCCATCCATCCATACATTTTTATAATCTCTCATGGATTCCATCCATCCATAAGGTTTTCATAAACCATTTTGAAAAATAAAGTCTAATCTGTGAAAAACTTTACTCAGCTTGCCCATGACCGTGGGCACGGTTATCCAGGATAGATTATACACTCTGCAGAGGTTGTACAGCTTTACCCACAAAACATGATCTTCCCATATTGCCACTGGATAAACACACTTCCTTTGGTGTGCAGTGAGGAGGTCATAACAAAGCCTTTACAATGCAAAGCCTTCAATCTAGCCAAGCCAACACTGAGGTTTCACCATAACTTGAATCCACAAGTTGGAGCCCCCTCTTGAGCCGAGTGAGACTTCTCATGGCCTATGCCACGCTCACTTTCAACCTACAGCGAGACTCAGGTTGGGACCTGCAAATTAATCAGCCAGGACTGTCCCATACCAGTCTTGTGGTAGTACGAAAAAACTTTGCAACAATTGCTCACATAACGGTCTTTAACTTGACTTAGGCCTAACCACATACCCCTTGTGCCTGGAAATCAACATTGCGTCACCAAACAATAATGCATGCCAGCAAGTACCCACCACCTAACCATTTGTCTAAGTCTAAACCAAGTTTTTTTTATATTTTGTTTGAAAAATATTCCATACACCTTCTTGACTCACCGAAGTCAAAAATACATTTGAAAAACTTATCGTTTTATATAAAAAGTTATCCTAAAATAAAATTATGTCTAAGCATTTGATTCAAAATTTCCCTAGTCCATACTAGTGTATCAACTAGAGTTTTATCTAAGGTGACAAGGCATGTTGATGTTCAATGTCAAATGTGGCCATATACAAAGGAATTTGGGTCATATTTGAACTAATTTACCTTAGCAATATAGTACTAAACTATACATACTTTAAAATTACAGAGAATGGGCATCACTCATATGGGCATATTTTGATGTTTATAGAGTCGCATGAGTAATTGGACAGAGCATGTCGACGTTGAAAACATAGTACGTATATACATATACACAAGTAAAAGATAGTACGTACATGTGTGTGTATATCACATGTACATAAACATCACAGGCAGTTTTTATTAATAACCACCTGTGAATTATCATAGACAGTTCTTACTAAAAAATCGTCTGTGGTAACTGCAGACATTACAGACAGTTTTAATAAGAACCATCACAGAGGGTTATTAACAAGAATCGTCTGTGATAATTATGTATCACAGACGGTCCTTGACATCGCTGATAATATAGATGGTCACAATTGTAAAACCATCTGTGATAATTATATCACATACGGTTCAAGAAAACCGTCTGTGATGAGGCGTCTAGTATAGCCTTTTATGTAGTAGTGATGAAAGCATTGGTCTAAATTATGTCAAGTTATAAAATACATTTTAAATGAAATTCTATTTTTATTATCATTATTATTAAATGTGGATTTACTTGCTTCCCATTCTTCATGTATCAACGACTTCTTTGTTTTTGATTTTTTTTTTTGTGTTTTCTTACATCCATTTGGTCAGGTCCCAGCTTTTCATGATGGAGATTTGATTCTCTTTGGTGAGATAATGTTTCACTTTTCCACTAATCGATCAACAACTTTATTTTCCTTTTCCTTCCTATTGTTTTATCCGATATTAAACTATTTTGATAAAATCACGTGCAATTTCAAAGTTCGTGCTTCCCAAGGACAACTCCGATCTTTTGAAGTAATTAAGACCACCTTTCTGACTCGTTTTCACTGCTTGACGAGTACCCTCGTGTGAAGGCTTGGATCACTGACATATTGGCTAGGCCAACTGTCAACAAGGTTATATATAGAGATGATGACGGCAACTGCTTAGAAAATCTGCGTACTTGTCAATTTGTTGCTTATGTTTGCAGTGGTGTTTCCTCATGAATTGCGCACGCGCTCTATTGATCAATCAAATTTGTCCAAATTTATCAAGCACGTTTCGGTTCATATATATGAGTATGACTGGGTTGTTGTGAAGCAGGTCGCTAAGAAGTAGGAACCACTACTACAGGAAAGGTCATCACAGACGGTTCGAAAACGTCATCACAGACGGTTTTGTGAACCGTCTGTATTTATGGGTCAGTGATAATCGAAGGTCATCACAGACGGTTTTTAGTTAAAAACCGTCTGTGATACTGATCATCACAGACGGGTTTTTAGTAAAAACCGTCTGTGATACTGATAATCATAGACGGTTTTTGAGTAAAAACCGTCTGTGATTATCAGCTATCACAGACGGTTTTTACTCAAAAACCGTCTGTGATATTCCCATCGACCCCTACATATATTTCGATTTATTGGCTAGCCTCAGGAAATGCTAGCCATGCACTCTGAAACAAGCAGATAATCACAGACAAAAAACATACAATTGACACAACTCATTTCCTTTCAGATACATTTCACAGACATAAAACATCCAATTGACATCGCACTTCATTTCATAAACATAAAGCATGCATCCATTTCACAAATCGATTAATTGAATTGAAATGAAATATCCATTAACAAATGCACAGTTACAAAAGATCTACACTGCATTTGCACTTAGTGATAAGACCAATAAGAAATCATGGTGCGCAGTGGAACCGTCCTCTTGGCTTTATGACTTGAGTCAGCAAAAAGTACGCCAACTCTCCTCGAATCCCTCCAAGATCAGACTGTTTCAATGCAGTTGACGGGATGTACGCAGACTGTCGATAGGAATATCAATATGCGTATATATGTAATGTGATAAGTATGAAGTAATTATGGGAAGAGTGACAAACCTTGCGATTGGTGAGCCTCGAGGAATCGAGGAGTAGTTCCATATGTTGGCAAACGTAGTATCCACATGTGTTGCCCGGCTGCTGCTGGTGACACTGCAAAAAATGGAATGTGTTAGTTCAAGAGGCATTAGTACTAACTGTTGCATAGGATTAATTAATGTGAAATAGCGAATACCTTAAAATCTCGAACATGTGTCAGCAGGCATTTGGCCCCGCGCTTCGAGTCACCTCCCATTTCAATGTACAACGCGAACGCCCTACGTAATTCGAAAAAGTTAACCTTAGTCATTCAGAAGAAAAGAAAGAGTACAATGTAGATATGTATGGGGAATATGTGCTTACCTATCAATTACTTGGCTGACAACTGTGAAGTCCATTTTATTCTTACTTAGGGAATCAAGATAATATACCTTGTTCCATTTTGGTACAATTACTATTAAAATCCAATGAAAGTTCTGATGGAAGGGCATAAGTACATATTCCTTACTGCGGCAACCCAGCAGTCCTGATGCAATGTACCTCTCGATGAGGGATGTATCCTGGTCGATGGTATCCTTGGCGACCAAGTGTGGGTCCAAGAAACCAGCTGATGAGTTGGATGATCTAACTTTAATCAGCATGTGTCTATATATATACACACGAAAGCAAAAAATTAGATATGGCATTTATCGGTATAACATTAACGGAGACTGTGATTGTACACACTTACAGCGTCCAGCATTGAATGATTGAGACATCAAGAGCGTTGAGCGTGAACAGATCGAATAAATCCTCAAAGGCGACCACGAATATACACTCTTGAAGGCTGTGGTGTAAATCATCCGACGTGAATTTGACAGTGATACTTGAAGTCCGTTCTCCCTCTAGCTTATTGGACTGCTGCATATACCACGTGTGCAATTGCATGCAACTATATGGTAGCTTTTGGAGGTCTTTTTGCTCGAGCAACGGCTCGCCAAGCACGAATTTGCGGGCCAAAGGTAGGTACGGAATATCATCATTGGTCTTCTTTGCTTTGCCCTTGCTGGCCTTGCTGCCTCGGCTATAGGTCGACTTCACGGCAGTCGACTTTGAAGGTAGCAGCGGTGCAAGTTGCTCTGGCGAGAATAGGACCCGTGGAGATAGCACCGGTGCAGTATCCGGTGGTGGAACCGACTGGTCTTGTAATGGAGATGGCACCAGTGCAAGTTGCTCTGACGAGAGTATGACCAGTGGAGATAGCACCGATGCAGTATCCGATGGTGGAACCGACTGGTCTTGTAATGCAGATGGCACCAGTGCATGTTGCTCTGGTCCTGCCACCGGTGAAGAAGCCTTTAGGGAGATGTCGCTTTTGAGCCACTGGATGAATGTTCCAATGGCCTGTCCTAGAGTCACGATCTCGTCGTTGGGGGTTTCGGTAGCGGGACCACCTCAAAATTGACATGCACACCATCCACATTAACTTTTGCGAAGCCTGGCGCTAAAGCTTGACCGTGCACCATGGCCCCGATACCAGACGAATATGCCTGGCCCCAAGCAGTGTACAAGGGAATGGAGCCATATCTCACTTGGAGCCTGCACTTCGTAGGCTCCTACATAACGATACAAAATTAGCTACTCGAATAGGCCTATCAATGGAGCAAGCATTCGAGAGGTAATAATTATTACCAGGATGTCGTCCACAGGAAATTTGGCCGGGGTTTGCGTCGGATTGGACGCGCAGCTACTCGGACGGTTGTGCGGGCTAGCTAGCACAGGAGCGGCGGTAGCGGCCTGCTGACTTTCTGTTTGTTTCCGCACCTCATCTCTGATTACACCAGCCAGCTCACCCATTAGCTCCTCTCTAAGAGATTCCTTGATCTCTTCTCGTAGCTGTGTGTCACGCTCGGCTTTGTTTCTCTTCCTACGCCGATACATTCCGGAGTCATCTGGGAAACCATGTTTCCAAGGAACGTAAAGCCCAAGGTCTCTCGTACGACCCGGGTGCTCCTTGTTTCCCAGGTCCACGGAGAGCATATCATTCTCCCTTGTTCCCTGGAATGATCCCAGGGTAGATTCAAAACTCAGCTCTTCCTGCACGAGCACAACATGTCATTTCAATTCGTACGAAGTTGTGGAGTAATTACATGCTACGTAGTTTGATCGATATCTTACCAGGCGCTGGGACACTTGCTGGTCTGCAGGGTTTCGAAAGGAGACGTCCCCCGATGTCGTTGTAGATGACCTTGCTCTAATCCAATTTCGAGCGCGCTCATCCGGGATATTGGAAAACAGCGGGGCGATGTCCTGTGCAGCTGCCAGGTCATCCTCCTTCCTCCACTGCGGGATTTTACCCGCATACCCAGATGTGCCAAGTCTGTGGGGGTGTGTGTTTTTTGCCTGGAGGGCCTTTTGCGCCACACTTGTACTTTTGAAATCTTCGATCGTTTTCATCGCCTTGAACTCTTCCCATTGTGGTTCCAGGAATGGGTATTTATGAACAGGCGTTTTGTCCATCTCCACGTATTTCCTGACAAGCGTGCTCTTGAAGTTCTTCCATGCTTTGCACGCCGCTTGGTAGGTTTGTCGTTGCACAGCGTGTAGGTGTTCTTCTGGGAACTCGAACGATGCCAAAATTTCGGTCCACAGCTCACGTTTCCAAGTGTCAGGCACGTTCTTCCATGAATTGTATGTGATCTCAATTCGTTCTCGTGCAACTATTCCGACCATGCTTCGGAATGCGTTTACCGCTTTTTGAGGAAGGATAGGGACCCCAGATGCGTTTACCGCTGTGATGGTCTGTCGGCCCTCAGGCTTCTTCGATAGCCCTCTTCCTTGGTATCTTGATGTTGGAGCGGACGCCTCCGGCAATGATGTTGAAGAATGCGCGGGTGACATGTTGCTCATTTTGTGGGTCTATTAGGATAAGATGAGAAAGTGATCATATTGAATTGGAAGAGATGAGAGGAGTAGAGGGGAGGGGGAGAAGGGAGGGGTTATATGGACATAGAGAGGGGGTGATGTGCCTATCTTAGCACCTACTTTAGTTGCTAATACTATAAACCAAATAGCAAAGTCCCTAAACAAAGTTCTATGAAGCAAATGACACAAACTAGAGTATCCCGTTCATTGAACGGGAATTCTAGAGTGTGTCATTTGCTTCATGCCCCTTGAAGGTCTATGTGGCATATACTATTACTACAAGGTCTCTAAACAAAGTTCTATGAAGCAAATGACACAAACTAGTGTATCAGGTTCATTGAACCGGATACACTAGAGTGTGTCACTTGCTTCATGCCCCTTGAAGGTCTATGTGGCATATATTATTACTACAAGGTCTCTAAACAAAGTTCTATGAAGCAAATAACACAAACTAGTGTATCAGGTTCATTGAATTGGATACATTAGAATGTGTTACTTGCTTCATGCCCTTTGATCATATACTCTTCCTTGATTGGTTAATTTGTGCTCTCAAATTGTAGGGTTGCACAAGATTAATCTTGACCGTCCCGCTACTAAATCATATACTCTTCCTTGATTGGTTATGCCAAATAATGAATTCAGTATTTTGAGCTCTAGATACAAACTCTACAATCTCAAGATCAAGATATATTCAGCATGCATATATTCAGACAGCAGTATTCATACAGATCAAGACCATACAAGTTAACTTTGCCCAATAATTCAGTCTTTTAACTTGTCAAGATTAAATCCTAATAGATCAATTTAATAACATGCTATAACCTGAAAACTGCATGAACCGACAGCTATTAGAGCTCAAAGACCGAATGAACCAATCTCAGTATATGAATTTATCATCATTGAGCAACTGTAAATCCCACAGGCAATCTCAGTATATGGAAGATTAACAAACTTGAATATACATGAATGCAACTAAGCAACTAACCATAACAGTAAGCATAACAAACTTGAATATACAGTAAGCATATACCATAACAGTAAGCATATACATGAATGCAACTAACCATATACATAACAGTAAGCAACTAACAGTAAGCCCTAAACCCTAACACTAAGTATGAAGCATCAAGCATTAACCCTAAACCCTAACAGTAAGCATGAAGCTCGGGGAGGGTTTTGCTGACCTTAGGGTTTTGGTGACGGAGGAGGAGGCGGGGACGGAGGAGGAGGAGGAGGCGACGGCGACGGAGGAGGAGGAGGCTGCGGCGACGTCTTCATCCGGGGAGGCGGCCGACGAGGGCTCGGGGAGGCAGCTGGCGAGGGCTCGGGGAGGCGGCGGCGACGACGGGCTCGGGATTTAGATGTAGATCGAATAACTGCAGCGCACACGGAAAACCCTAGCGAGAGGGTATATATAGGGAGATTATCACAGACGGTTCTAAACTTAGAACCGTCTGTGATATGATATCACAGACGGTTCTAAGTTTAGAACCGTCTGTGATAAGCCTTTGCCGGCTGTTGTTATTAAGACAACACCAATAACTACAACTTCATTCATATCAACCACCAAACAGCTGCATTCATATACAACACCAACCAGGTTCATTCACACAGTGTATTTCTTGATACATTTTGTTATTCTCAAATACATCACACATATACATCACATATACATAAATGCCAATACACATATACATTTGTCACATATTTTCACATATACATCTCAAAATTGACTACATCACACATTTTCACATATACATCTCAAATTTGACTACATCACACATTTTCATATATGCATCTCAAAATTGACTACATCACACATTTTCACATATACATCTCAAAATTGTCACACATTTTCACATATACATTCTTATTGTACTTGCTTATTTCCTTTAAAAATTAGCCCTTCATCATGATCAATGCGTACGTAACTAGTTTCGTCACGTTGTTCATCGTCGACCCTTATGCCATTTCCAAAAGGAGGTAACTCGTCAAATTGATTGTATTCCTCCTCGTCCACTACATTCTCCACTCCGACAATTCTCCTTTTTCCATGAAGAACTACATGGCGTTTCTTATTTGCCGGGTTGGTTACATAGAAAACTTGAACAACTTGATTGGCGAGTACGAATGGTTCGTCTTTGTACCCGACACGTTGGAGGTCCACGGTCGTGACACCGTACTTGTCAACCTTCACCTGTGGGAGATGCACCCAACGGCAGCGAAATAAGGGGATCTTGAAAACCACATAGTCGAGCTCCCAAATCTCTTCTATGAAGCCATAGTACGAGTTTCTCGACCCATCGGTACTGAATGTATCTATGCGGACACCGCTGTTCTGGTTAGTGCTCTTGACATCCTGAGATTGCGTATAGAATGTGTACCCATTTATGTCGTATCCTTGCCATGTCACAACTGTAAATGTCGGCCCTTTTGCCAACCATGTCAGCGTCTCACTTGGCGAGCTCCTAGTGATTTGTTCCTTCAACCATTGGTTGAACCGACGGTTGTGTTGCCTCATGATCCAAACATCCGGCCGCTCCGGATTCTGTTGCTGAAGCACATCCTTGTGCTGGTCCACATAAGGCGCCACTTCAGTCATGTGTTGCAACACCGTGAAATGGGCTTGAGTATAAGTGTCCATATCTGGAGTGATTGCTTTCCTTCCGATAGTTCCGAGACCCTTCAGCCTCCCCTCATGACGAGATTGAGGGACACCTATCGGTTGAATCTGAGCCATATAATCGACACAAAACTCAATGACCTCTTCGCTTGCATAACCTTCGACGATGCTGCCCTCCGGCCGAGAACGATTCTGTACGTAGGACTTGAGAATTCTCATGAACCTCTCAAATGGGTATATGCTACGTAGGAATACGGGCCCGCACATTTTTATCTCCCACACAACGTGAACAATGAGATGGACCACGATATCGAAAAACGAAGGAGGGAAATACATTTCAAGGTGACATAGAGTCATCACCACCTCATCCTGCAGAGCATCTAGTCCTTCGGGATCGATGACCTTCTGAGCAATTGTGTTAAAAAAATAACATAGCCTCATGATTGTCTCTCGGACTTTGATCGGCAAAATATTTCTAATTGCAATAGGGAGCATCTGTGTCATTAGCACATGACAATCATGAGACTTCATACCATTTAACTTCAAATCTTGCATCGAAACAAGTTTCTTCACGTTGCCGGAGTAACCAGACGGAACTTTGACACCATGCAAGCACTGGCACAGTTCTGTTTTCTCAACCTTGGACAGAGTGTAACACGTAGGGGGAAGGTACGTTCGTCCATTATCAGTGCATGTCGGTGCTAACTCAGGCCCGATGTCCATGTCAGCCAAGTCAAGCCGTGCGTTGACGTAGTCCTTTGTTTTCTCACGGATGTTCAGTAAGAGACCAATCAAGCTGTCGCACACATTCTTTTCTACGTGCATGATGTCGATGCAGTGCCGAACATCTAGGTACTCCCAATAAGGTAAGTCCCAAAATATTGATCTCTTCTTCCAGGTGTTCTTCTTATGAGCCCTCAATTTACGTCCCTTTCCGAGGACAACATCTAAATCCTTAACCATATCATAAACCTCGTGTCCCCTTAAATGCCTTGGAGCTGAACCGTCTTCCTTCTCTCCGTCAAATTGTTTCTTCATCTTGCGGTATGGGTGAGCCCTCCGAAGGAACCGGCGGTGACGCATGTAGACGGTTTTGTGTGAGTGTCTCAGCCACACACTCTCGGTACCATTTAAACAATGAGTACAAGCTTTGACACCTTTTGTACTATGGCCCGATAGGTTACCAAGAGCAGGATAATCATTTATGGTGCAGAACAATAAGGAGCGCAGAGTGAAGTTCTGTCGTTTGTATGCATCCCATACCTGTACCCCTTCGTTCCACAGTACTTTTAGATCTTCCACCAACGGTGCTAGGAACACATCGATATCATTCCCAGGTTGTTTTGGCCCTTGGATAAGTATCGACAGCAAAATGTGCTTTCGATTCATACACAACCAGGGAGGAAGGTTATAGATGCAGAGAGTCACGGGCCATGTGCTATGTCGGCTGCTCATGCTACTGAAAGGATTCATTCCATCTGTACTCAGTCCAAACCTTATATTCCTTGGTTCTGCACCGAACTCTGCAAAACTCCTATCGATGTTTCTCCACTGCGCGGAATAGCAAGGTGTCTTAGCATTCCATCCTTTTTGCGCTCCTCCGAGTGCCAACGCAGCAGTTTTGCCTCCTTTGGATTTGCAAAAAACCTTTTTAAACGGGGAATGATAGGAAAATACCATGCCACCTTAGCAGGAGGTCATTTCTTCGCCTCTATTCCCTCGCCATCATCTGATTGATTGTTACGTTTGTATCGGGATGCGTTGCATACCGGACATACATGCATGTTTGCATACTCTTTACGGTAGAGGATACAGTCGTTCAGGCATGCATGTATTTTTTCTACTTCCATTCCCAACGGACAAAGAACATTCTTGGCTTTATACGTGGTTTTAGGCAACTCATTTCCCTCCGGAAGCATGTCCGCTAAAAGACCTAGCAGCACCGTGAAACTCTTGTCGGACCAACCGTTGCTTGCCTTCAATTTCAACAGTTCAAGCACGGCCGACAACCTCGTGTACTTGCAGCCCGTGTACAAAGGTTTCTCCGAGTCCTCCATCAAGCCGCGGAATTTAACATACTCTCTCTCATCATAGTTCTCTTCTAAATCGCGAAGCATCTGATCCAGATTATCATCGTGCAACCTATCCGAATCCGAACCACAATCGACATCAGCCGGCGGCATGTCATTCACTTCACCGGCGATGTCATCCGGGGGCATATCATTCACTTCACCGACGATGTCATCCGGCGGCATATGATCATTCACTTCGCCATGACTGGTCCAACACGTATAATCCTTTTTGAAACCCCTCCGAATCAAGTGCGCTTCAATTTGCCCTCGGTTATTAAACATCTTCAAATTCTCGCAGTCAGTGCATGGACAGCACATATATTCCACCCCCTTATTCAACATATCCTCCTCGGCGGCTCTTATAAAAGCAGACACGCCATTAATGTACTCTTCACTCACACGGCTCGCGGCATACATCCAGCTTCGATCCTACGTTACGTACATATATAACAACTTAGTATTAAAATCTAGATTAACTAATTATAATTACTACATATATACCGGCCACATTTATTATATTGAGACTTAATTTCCTAGCTCAATTCATATTACAAACACAACAGCTATTATATAACCAACAATTTTGCAAATTAACCATCTTCAATAACACTCATGGATTAGTTAGACCTAAATTGTAATGCAATTAAAGAAAAATTAAATTTCATTACTAACCATATCTAGAGCAACCAGGAAAGTCTGAATCTTCAAAGCTCAATCTCTGCCTCTTCCCACTAAATTAACTGGCCTGAAATCGCCTGGCTTTCTCCCGAGTGAAAAAGTGCGCAACAGTGGCTAGATCTGGATCGAAATGAAGACAGATGCGGTCTGAGCAGCGCAATAAATGCCTAGTGAGCATTATCACAGACGATTTTTAATGAAAAACCGTCTGTGATAATCTGGGATTATCACAGACGGTTCTTAATATAGATCGACCGTCTGTGATAATCCTTTTTCCCGCCACAAATACCACAGACGGCTTTCAAATTACAACCGTCTGTAATAGTGTTAATCAGAGACGGTTTCACAAAACCGTCTGTGATGAGGCATCTACTATGAGGTTTTCTGTAGTAGTGAACATTCCCAAGAGATATGTATACATGTCTTGGTCAACAAGTTTGTGTACTGCGCTGACTTTGACCACCGAGTAGAAGTAGCTGCTGATCGAGGTGTGAAACTCTCAACTGACTAATTACGCGCGAAATTTCTTTTTAATACACTTGGCAGACGCAATTCTCTCCCCATTTGTAACTTAATCGCCAAGCCAAGCTGCAAGCACATCAAATACTTGGCAGTGCTACATATAGTCTGCAACCGCCTCGGCAAGTGCAACTCATCCATCCCTACAACAGAAGTACAGAACACACAAGCACAGCAAACACACAAAGCTTGGCTCAAAGTGAGGAAGAGCTAGCTAGTGGTGTAGTTAAGCTAGGTTTTGGTGGGCTATCCCTGTCAATTTGTTCCTGATGGGAAGCAAGAAGATCAAATCCAGCTCTGGTCTGCGGTCGGCCCTGGCGTCGTGGTTCGCGCGCTTGTGCTCTCCGAACGCCGCGGCGAGCTCCGGCGGCCGCGACGGATATGATCCGGCAGCCGGAATGGTGGCGGCTGGGAAACATTTCTCAAGTGCTCACAATATAAACTTTGGTTAATTAAGGAGAATATATATGTCATGTTTGTACATAGTGTGATTAAATTGGATATTACTACGGGCCGGGCGTACGATGCCAACCGTTGGCTCGGACGGTCCATTTTTTTTCATCAACCTACTGCTTGCGTGAGGCACACCATCACAGCCATTTCGCTTGACCTCCGCCGCATCGAACGCTTTGTTCGTGTTACTTCTTATCTCCTCCTTCCACCTCGTCTCCTTCCCCCAAAATCTCTCTCCTATTTCTGGCCGCATCCTGATCTCTTCCATGAACAACAGCTCCCAAAAGCTTCTCGAGCTCCGCGAGCTGCCCATATCTTCCCCCCTCAAGCTCAGCTCCTCGCCGTGCTAGATCTGTGCCGGATGGACCCAGAGGCATTGACGGTGATGCAGCTCATCAAGGGCCCATTTGGGTTGTCTCTGTCTGCGGCGCTCCTCACCGCACCAGATCTGCGCTGGATGGACCCGGAGGCGTTGGCGGCGCTGCAGCTCGTCAAGGGCCTTATCAGGGTCGTCTCCGTCGGCGGCCATACGCATCAGAGGAAAAGCTTCATCCTTGATCAAGTTCGCCATCCTTGCCGCTTCGCCCTCTTGCTCTGATCTAAAGAGAATAGATCACCAATATTTTGTTGTATCATCTATTTCTCGGTGTTATATTTTTGCTGCAATATTCTGATTTCTTGTATGCAACAATTAGCAATAACTAATACAACATCGAGATTTTTGTCATAATATTTTGTTGTATATATAGCTAAAAGTATTGTATATATAGGTGAGAAGTGTTGTGACAGGATATACGGCACGGCCGCACGAGCGCCTGTACGTCCAATCCAGATGTTAGCAAATCCCGATTAAATTTCCTACTTATATACAGTAGTACTACGAGAGACGTACGGTACAATCAGAAGAAATTTGAATTAGTTCTTTTTTTAAGCTTGATTTCTTCGTTCTTTAATTGGTCCGCTGTCATCGTCTGCATAGTTTGCAGGGACATTTGTAAGAGCAAGTACAATAATGGTCTTATAGCCAAGCTAGTCAGCATTTTTGCTGATGTGGAGGAGAGAAGAGAGGAGAGAGAGGAGAGCTTGGCTCTCATGCAAGCAACAAGCTGCACACGGGAGCCTATGCAGTGGTGGGCACAGATAATAAATGTATGTGAGGAGGAGTAGGAAAGAGAATGTGAGACTTGGTACCATATAATAATAAAAAAAACTTTTGTAGACAAATAGAAGACAAACTATTGTATAACTTGGCTCTTATAACTTGACTTATAGCCAAGCACTTGGCTCTATTATTGGACTTGCTCTAAACTGACCCTATTTAAGCATACAGAGCTGTCAAATAACATGAAAGAAAGAGGTGGTGGCTACGAACCACCTTGGCCGACAAAATTAAGCGCTCCATCGATCCTTGTGCAAATAGAAAAATCCATAGGTGGTGATCGGTTCGGCTGAAAAGCTCATAGCTTATAGCTGAAAACACTGTAGCTGACTGAAAAAAGCACTGTAGCTGACAGAGGCTTATTTAGCATAATTAAATTTAAAAAATCAAAAAATATAAAAAATATGTTAGCCCATTACGTATAATACAAACAAATACAGGAAAAAAAGAACCGGCAAAAAAGCTCAACAAAAAGCCAAAAATTCAGAAAAAGACGAAACTTATGAATAGTGAAAAATAAGCCACAAGTCGAAACCGAGTTGATCAGTGCCAAATATGTATATATATATCCCGGCCTAGTCAGCTGCAGGATACGTATAGCCTGACACCGAGTTATATCTGTGTGTGTATGCCGCAAGCGAGATCGATCATTAAGCCGCATGAATGACACGATCGGAGAAGAGCTGCAAAATTTCACCAATTTCGTATCAGAAAGACACATGCATGCACATGCTATTGCTGACTCTGATCACACGTCTAGCTTCTTTCTTTCAAGCAACGAACAATAGAAAAACTACTCGATCTGATTGATGTACCTAGCTTTCTTATTTTGGGGGTTCACCTAACGCTTGCTTAAGAATCGACGCCTACGTAGAAAGCAACAAAATCCGGAAGATGCTTTCAGCCTCCCTCAGGAGGGTGGGCATCCGGCATTCCGTAAAAAATATTTCGGTTTTTGAGAGGTGATGTAACACCCTGGCCATGGAGACCCACCATCATGCCTCACAAGTAAACTAGACTAAACGGCAAGCTATAAAAGACTTAACACTAGATTAAACATAAAAACTCAGTGTAAGGCTAAACAATTATTAATATATGTAGTGCCAAAAGGACTATTCTCATTCCATGCATGTTGTCATCATTCACCTAAAAACAACAACAAAGTAAGGGTGAGTCCGGAGACTTAGCAAGCACACAATAAAACAGTAACATCACTTTAGCAATTCAATCGATTTCACGAACTGTAAGCTGTAAATCAACTCTATGACTGTAACTGTAAATTAAGTCCATAACTGTGAACTATAAATCAATTCTATGTCTATAAAATGTAAATCAATTCTACGCCAATGAACTGTAAATCAAATCTGTAACTGTAAACTGTAAATCAATTCTATGTCTGTAAACTGTAAATCAGTTCTGTAACTGTAAATTGTAAATCAATTCTGTAACTGTAAACTGTAAGTCAACTCTGTAACTGTAATCTGTAAATCAACTCTATAACTGTAATCTGTAAATCAATTCTATAACTGTAAATTGTAAATCAACTCTGTAACTGTAATCTGTAATCTGTAAATCAATTCTATAACTGTAAACTGTAAATCAACTCTGTAACTGTAATCTGTAAATCAATTCTGTACTGTAAACTGTGTCACTTTCTCTGCCACTTTCATGCAATGCAATACTATGCATCTGTAATGTATCTGTAACTGTAGCTTATACCGGTATAGCGGAGGTACACCCGTCGATGTCACCCTTTCCCTCCATCCGGTGGAGATGCCTATCTCTGTAGGTCTTATTCAAGAGCACTCCTGACTAGTCATATGACTTTCTCACCGACCTGGCTCTTATGCATTTTGCATGATGCAATATGCTTCAAATATGGATGTCTAATCATAAGCGGTACTCATCAAGGTATGATTAGCACAATTTATATACATCATCTCATAAATACTGTACATTATGACATGGAAATAGAAATAACAACATTCACCCCCAATTTACTGTTCTACCATGCACTTGCCTGTAAACCTGGCGGACAGTGCGTGGACGGCACTAGACTCGAACCGCCACCTGAACAAGCATTAACTATTTCAATTCATTGCTAATGCAATACATTCATATACGAGTACATGACATCGCTCTAACGCCCAATCTGACATAACCCATTCCTATCCCACCTGGCAACATCCCATTTTCCTGGTGCTTAACCAATCCGAACATTTAGCGATTTCTTCATTTACACTCGCAAATAAAATTCTACACACTTATCTCTCTTCAATCAATCACACTATTTAATCTCAATTTCTTCTCTTCCCTCCCTCTCTTGCCACAGATCAACTAGATCAACAGTGGCAGTACCGATTGCACCGATCAGGCATTTATATTAATAAACAATATCTAAATGGCCACATGCATCCATTCTAATTATCAGTATATTAACTTATGCCCGACTCAGTAAAATAAGTTTGGAGAAGGGTTTTCAAGGCATTACCCTGACCCCAAACGACTGGATCGGGGAACTACTTGTCGTCCCTTGGCCGAATCAGGCGCTGGACACCAGACCAAACTTTCGTTCTTTTTCCTCTCTTCTTTTTCTTCCTTTCCTCTTTTCTTTTTTTTTCAGCCGACCGACGCTAGCTTTCTTCCTTTCTTTTCTGCCGCTCCTTCTTTTTTCCTTTGTCAGCCGACTCTTTCGTCTTTTCCTTCACAACCGGCGGCTCCCTCCTCCTCTTTCTTCTATCCTTACTCGGCTGACTCCTCCCGTCACTTCCTAACGGCTGGCGCCTCATGCGACTCCCTTCTCTTCTCCTCCCTCACCGGGCGGCTCCTCCTTGCCCTCTCCTCGGTTGGCCAGGCCCTCTCCCCTCACAACCAGCCCCTGGCTCTCCCCTTGCCCCCTTGTGAGGCGAGCGGCCGGGCGGAGCAGGGGAGCGATGGTGAGTTGCGGGGCGAAGGGAGGCGAGGCGTCCACGGGGTGGAACGGCGGCAGCAGAGGACGAGGAAGGCAAGACGCGGCCGGGGAGCGACGGCACTAAGCGACGGAGGAGCGTGGCTGCCGACGGCGGTGCACAGGCGACATCGACGCATAGCGACGTAGCAAGGTGAAGCGACGATAGCTGCCGGAGGGCGACGAGCAACGGAGTTGGGGCTAGCGAGCGGCGGCGCTAACGGTTACGCGAGTGATAACAACAGGCGCGAGGGGAGCAGCGGCAGCACGCTGGTGAGCATGGGAAGAAAGCAAAATTAGCTTTTGCTTCCTTCTCCACCTAGCTTTCCCCTCTTATAGGGCAACATGTGGGCTGGGCTGGGCTAAATCCGGCTAGGTATTACAGGCCGTGACCACTGAATTAAGGGTATTTCGGTTAATTCGGTTTATCTAAATACACTGGAAGAGCACTTCACTATTGCTAGGACGAGCGCTAGCACATCAGCAGTACAGCAACACAGATAACACAACATCGCAATGCACAATTTCTGACCTCATAGTCCATACATGAACAAGAACAAATCTAGAACTGTTCACAAATGACCAAAGAATCTCATACGTGAGCTTTCTCAAATCAGTCACCACCAAAGTATAGATATGTTCACATTCTTGCTTCTTGGCCGTCGCCGGTTCGCCGCCCACTGCCCCCCTCTGGTCTCTCCCCGCCGTCCGCTGTCTGCCTCTGACCTCTCCACCTCGGCGCTCGCCTCATGCAGTCACGCTTGGATGGTGGCGGCCTGGGCGTGGTGGCTACGGAAAGAGGAATTGGGGGAGGTCGTCTGGGCGAGTGCGAGTGCGACAGAGAGAGAACGAGAGAGGGGGCTAGGATTGGGAGGTGTCCGTAGGGGAGTTCGGTTTATTCGGTCTGGTTTCTGCGAGTTAGAAACCGAACCAGAACACCAAGTAGTACAAAAATAAAAACCGAATCGATCATCAACAATCGAATTAAGCGAATACATGCCCACACCTACTCGGTCTGCCGTGGACGCAGGCGTGAGACGGTCGCATGTGATCGGCTCAGAACAGGGAAACGCTGACGTGGACGGACTGAGGAGCACCGAAATCTCCCGCATATAAGGAATGTTATTATGAGTATGACTGGGTTGACTTTGACCAACGAAGAGGTATATGTATGTCTTGGCCACCAAGTTTGTTTACTGCGTTGACTTTGACCAACGAAGAGAAGTCGCTGCTGATCGAGGTGGGCAAGTCTACTGACTAATTACCCGCGAAATGTTTTTCTAATACACATGGCAGACGCAATTCTCTCCCCATTTGTAACTTGATCACCAAGCCAAACTGCAAGCACATCAAATACTTGGCAGTGCTACATATAGTCTGCAACTGCAACGGCAAGTGCAACTCATGCATCACTACAACAAAACACACGCACAGCAAACACACAAAGCACTACTACAGAAAGCCTAATACTAGACACCAAATCATAGACGGTTTGACAAAATCGTCTGTGATCGACATTAACACAAACGGTTTTAATTTGGACACCGTCTGTGCTGATGGCGTCGGAGAAAACGAGTATCACAGACGGTTTTTATTAATCTGGAATTATTATAGATGGTTTTTTATTAAAAACCGTCTGTGATTATCACAGACGGTTTTTAATACAAACTGTCTGTGATAATCTCAGAATTATCACAGACGGTTTTTAATAAAAAAACTGTCTGTGTTAATGGCGCTAGACATTTATTGCGCCGCTCAGAACCGCATCTGTCTTCATTTCGTCCAGATCTAGCCGGTGCTGCACTTTTTCGCTCAGGAGGCAAGCTAGGCGATTTCAGACCAATTAATTTGGTGAGAGGAGGCAGAGATTGACCTTTGAAGATTCATACGTTCCTGGTTGCACTAGATATGGTTAGTAATAAAATTTATTTTTCTTTGCATTACAATTTAGATCTAGGTTTTGGTGAGTGTTATTGAAGATGGTTTGCATCTACTTGACCATACATGATCAGTTCCCGTCATGTGGGAGGCCAAATTTGTCAAAATTGTTGGTTATATACCTTCAGCGATCGCTGGGGAAATAGTTGTTGTGTTTATAATATGAATTAAGCTAGCAATGCCTCAATGCATGTGGTATATATATAGTAATAATTAATTAATTTAATTTTTAATACTAAGTTGTTATATATATACATAACGTATGACTGAAGCTGGATGTATGCCGCGAACCGTGTGAGTGAAGAGTACATTAATGGCGTGTTTCCTTTTACAAGAGCTGCCGAGGAGGATATGTTGAATAAGGGGGTGGAATATATGTATTATCCATGCACTGACTGCGAGAATTTAAAGATGTTTAAGAACCGAGGGCAAATTGAAGCGCACTTGATTCGGAAGGGTTTCAAAAAGGGTTATATGTGTTGGACCAGTCATGGCGAAGTCAATGATCATATGCCGCCAGATGACATCGCCGGTGAAGTGAATGATATGCCACCGGATGACATCGCCCGTGAAGTGAACGACATGCCTGCGGATGATGTCGATTGTTGTTCGGATTCAGATAGGATGCACGATGACAATCTGGATCAGATGCTTCGCGATGTAGAAGAGAACTATGATGAGAGAGAGTATGTTAAATTCCGGGGCTTGATGGAGGACTCGGAGAAACCTTTGTTCACGTGCTGTAGGTCAAAGTACACGAGGTTGTCGGGCGTGCTTGAACTGTTGAAATTGAAGGCAAGCAACAGTTGGTCCGACAAGAGTTTCACGGCGCTACTAGGTCTTTTAGCGGACATGCTTCCGGAGGGAAATGAGTTGCCTAAAACCACGTATAAAGCCAAGAAGGTTCTTTGTCCATTGGGAATGGAAGTAGAAAGAATATATGCATGTCCGAACGACTGTATCATCTACCGTAAAGAGTATGCAAACATGCATGTATGTCCGGTGTGCAACGCATCCCGATACAAACGTAACAATCAATCAGATGACGGCGAGGGAACAGAGGTGAAGAAAGGACCTCCTGCTAAGGTGGCATGGTATTTTCCTATAATTCCCCGTTTGAAATGGTTTTTGCAAATCCAAAGGAGGTAAAACTGCTGCGTTGGCACTCAGAGAAGCGCAAGAAGGATGGAATGCTAAGACACCTTGCTGATTCCGCCCAGTGGAGAAACATCGATAGGAATTTTGTAGACTTCGGTGTAGAACCAAGTAATATAAGGTTTGGACTACGTACAGATGGAATGAATCCTTTCAGTAGCATGAGCAGCCGACATAGCACATGGCCCGTGACTCTCTATATCTATAACCTTTCTCCTTGGTTGTATATGAAATGAAAGTATATTTTGCTGTCGATACTTATCCAAGGGCCAAAGCAACCTGGGAATGATATTGATGTGTACCTGGCACCATTGGTGGAAGATCTAAAAATACTGTGGAACGAAGGGGTACAGGTATGAGATGCATACAAACGAGAGAACTTCACTTTAATTTGCGCTCCTTATTGTTCTGCACCATAAATGATTATCCTGCCCTTGCTAACCTATTGGGCCAGAGTACAAAAGGTGCCAACGCTTGTACTCACTGTTCAGATGGTACCGAGAGTGTGTGGCTGAAACACTCATACCGCAAGATGAAGAAACAATTTGACGGAGAGAAGGAAGACGGTTCAGCTCCAAGGCATTTAAGGGGAAAAGAGATTTATAATATGATTAAGGATTTAGGTGTTGTCCTCGGAAAGGGATGTAAATTGAGGGCTCATGAGAAGAACACTTGGAAGAAGAGATCAATATTTTGGGACCTACCTTATTGGGAGTACCTAGATGTTCGACACTGCATCGACATCATGCACATAGAAAAGAATGTATGTGACAGCTTGATTGGTCTCTAACTGAACATTTGTGATAAAATAAAGGATGGTATCAACACACGGCTTGACTTGGCTGATATGGACATCAGGCTTGAGTTAGCACCGACATGCACTGATAATGGACGAACGTACATCCCCCCTACGTGTTACACTCTGTCCAAGGCCGAGAAAGCAGAACTGTGCCAGTGCTTGCATGGTGTCAAAGTTCCGTCTGGTTACTCCGGCAACGTGAAGAAACTTGTTTCGATGCAAGATTTGAAGTTAAATGGTATGAAGTCTCATGATTGTCATGTGCTGATAACACAGATGCTCCCTATTGCAATTAGAAATATTTTGCCGATCAAAGTCCGAGAGACAATCATGAGGCTATGTTATTTCTTTAACACAATTGCTCAGAAGGTCATCGATCCCAAAGGACTATATGCTCTACAGGACGAGGTGGTGATGACTCTATGTCATCTTGAAATATAATTTCCTCCTTCGTTTTTTGATATCATGGTCCATCTCATTGTTCACGTTGTGTGGGAGATAAAAAAATGTGCGGACCCGTATTCCTACGTAGCATGTACCCATTTGAGAGGTTCATGCGAATTCTCAAGTCCTACGTATGGAATCGATCTCGACCGGAGGGCAACATCGTCAAAGGTTATGCAAGCAAAGAAGTCATTGAGTTTTGTGTCGATTATATGGCTCAGATTCAACAGATAGGTGTGCCTCAATCTCGTCATGAGGGGAGGCTGAAGGGTATCGAAACTATTGGAAGGAAAGCAATCACTCCAGTTATGGACACGTATACTGAAGCCCATTTCACGGTCTTGCAACACATGACTGAAGTGGCGCCTTATGTCGACTAGTACAAGGATGTGCTTCAGCAACAGAATCCGGAGCGGCCGGATGTTTAGATCATGAGGCAACACAATAGTCGGTTCAACCAATGGTTGAAGGAGCAAATCGCTAGGAGCTCGCCAAGTGAGATGTTGACATGGTTGGCAAAAGGGCCAACATTTACAGTTGTGACATGGCAAGGATACGACATAAATGGGTACACATTCTATACACAGTCTCAGGATGTAAAGAGCACTAACCAGAACAGCGGTGTCCGCATAGATGCGTTTAGTACCGATGGGTTGAAAAACTCGTACTATGGGTTCATAGAAGAGGTTTGGGAGCTCGACTACATGGTTTTCAAGATCCCCTTATTTCGCTGCCATTAGGTGCATCTCCCACATATGAAGGTTGACAAGTATGGTATCACTACCATGGACCTCCAACGTGTTGGATACAAAGACGAACCATTCATACTCGCCAACCAAGTTGTTCAAGTTTTCTATGTAACCGACCCGGCAAATAAGAAACGCCATGTAGTTCTTCATGGAAAAAGGAGAACTGTCGGAGTAGAGAATGTAGTGGATGAGGAAGAATACAATCAATTTGACGAGTTACATCCTTTTGGAAATGGCATAAGGGTCGACGACGAACAACGTGATGAAACTAGTTACGTACGCATTGATCATCATGAAGGGCTAATTTTTAAAGGAAATAAGCAAGTGGATTGAGAAGTGCGACATATATGTGGGCATTTGCATTTATGTATATAACAATGCATGTATGTGATGTATATGTGAATTGGCATTTATGTATACAACAATGCATGTGTGTCATGTATTTGTGAATTTGCATTTACGTATATGTGAAAATGTGTGATATATAGGTGAATTTTGAGAATGAGTCATACAAATATATCTCTATGTTCATTGGGATGTTGTAAAGAAATACACCTAGCTGTTGTAAAGAAATACACTGTGTAAGGTCTTATTGAATGCTGGTTGGTGTTTATATTAATAACCACAGCCGGGGGCAAAGGCTTATCATAGACGGTTCTCAGTTTAGAACTGTCTGTGATATTTATTATCACAGATGGTTCTAAGTTTAGAACCGTCTGTGATATTTATTATCACAAACGGTTCTAAGTTTAGAACCGTCTATGATATTGATATCATAGATGGTTCTTAAATAGAACTATCTGTAATAAGCCTTTATATATAATCCCCCGCTAGGGTTTTGCGCGTACACTGCAGCTATTAGCAATACCAACCACTTAGTCGCTCTCCCGATTGAGCCCGTCGCCGCTGCCATCCCCCAAGGCCATCGCCGTCCCCCGAGCCCATCGCCGACCGCCTCCGTCGAGCCCCCCGAGGCCGTTCCCGTCCCCCCGAGGTCGTCGCCGTCCCCCGAGCCCGTCGCCGTCCCCCGAGCCCGTCGCCGGCCACCTCCGTCAACCCCCCCGAGACCGTCGCCGTCCCCCTGAGGCCATCGCCATCCCCCTCCCTCGGGCCTGTCACCGCCGCC
This sequence comes from Dendrocalamus latiflorus, assembly GCA_017311315.1. Lineage (NCBI taxonomy): Eukaryota > Viridiplantae > Streptophyta > Magnoliopsida > Poales > Poaceae > Dendrocalamus > Dendrocalamus latiflorus. The sequence continues at coordinate 20,641,033 of CM029666.1, read as the reverse complement.
GTCCCCCCGAGGCCGTCGCCGTCCCCCGAGCCCGTCGCCGGCCGCCTCCGTCGAGCCCCCCGAGGCTGTCGCCGTCCCCTCGAGGCCGTCACCATCCCCCTCCCTCAAGCCCCCCGAACTCCTGATACTGTGTGCGTGTGAGGTAAGCTTTGGTGTCAATTTCCTTTCATGCTCATACCGAAAGTGTGTTTTCATCTTATAATCTATTGTTTGCTGATTAGATTTCCTTGCTCTCTAGGTGCATAATCAGTGATATATTACACCCACATAGTTCTTTGTTTTTGTATGTGAAGGTCCATGATGTTTGATTAATCAATAGTGGTAATAAAGTTCTCATCATAACTAATCATTACCTGTGTATGAAATATGAAGTTTTTAGTACCTTTTGGAATTCCTTATTTTCGACTATGGAGGACTGGCCATGAGGAATAGAATTATTTATTTTTATTACATTTGTCTCTGGAAACTATATATGGCCTACTTAAATCTGTCATTCGTTAATGTTTATGTTTATTGCATGATGTCCTATTTATCAATTGGTTTGTTATTCTCCCAGACGGTCTGACAATTATTTATGTATTAAGTATACTACAGAAAAATATTGTTTACTATCATTTTTGTACATATTGTTGTATGTGGTGCTTGTTCTATCATGCTTCACTAATGCGATGCTTGATTTATTTACGAGTATGAACATGTATGTTTTGCTTGATACATGATAATGTAAGATAAAATTGATGTTTATTATTCAGTTTGAGATCATGTTTGATAGTATGTATCACTTTTGTTTGGTACTCCGTTGCAACACACGGACACCTTACTAGTAGAGAAGAATTTGGTGTTCCATTGTAGCTTCAGATCAAATCTAAACTTGCAATTGAGGATACTCAGAGCTAAAATATTACTGCTCTTGCTCCTTTTTTGATACAATCTACTCATGGTTGCCTTAAAATTTGTGAAAAATTTAAGTATGTGCTTATACCACACTATTTACGTATATGCTACATTGTGCTTACTTTTCTTATATGAGAAGGCCAACATGTCATCCGCGCATTCTTCAACATCATCGCCAGAGGAAGAGGGCTATCGAAAAATCTTGAGAGCCGATTTACCATCACAGAGGTCGATGGATCTGGGACCCCTCTCCTTCCTCGCCGAGCAGTATGCGCATTCCGAAGAATGATCAGAATAGTTGCATGAGAACGAATTGAGATCATATTCGATTCGTGGAAGAGCGTGTCTGGGACTCAGAAATGTGAGCTGCTGATAGAAATTTTTGCATCGTTCGAGATCCCAGAAGAACACCAAGATGCCGTGCAACGACAAGCCTTGCTAGCGGTGTGCAAAGCATGGAAGAACTTCAAGAGCACGCTTGTCAAGAACTACGTGGAGAAGGATGAAACACCCTTTCATAAATACCAATTCCTGAAACCACAATGGGAAGAGTTCAAGGTGATGAAGATGACCGAAGATTTTAAAAGTGCAAGTGTGGCGCACAAGGCCCTCTAGGCAAAAAACACAAACCCTACAGACTTGGCACAGCTGGGTATGCGGGTAAAATCCCGCAGTGGAGGAGGGAGGACGAACAAGCAATCCTGCAGGACACCGCCCCGCCATTTGCCAATATCCCGGATGACCGCGCTAAAAATTAGATTAGAGCAAGGTCATGTACAACGACATCGGGGGACATCTCCTTTCGAAACCCTGCAGACCAGGAAGTGTCCCACCACTTGGTAAGATGAGAGACCATGTGGAGGTATCCGCATGTTTGTGATGAGTAATTGACAATTATGTGAGTGAGTTTGAGTTTGTTTTGGGTATTCTAGGGTTGAGTACCTTTTACATATGCTATTGTTTATATGCTGTTTTGTGCGGTGCTATGTGATGGTTTGCTTGTCTGTGTGACTGCAGGACTTCGGAGCCAGGTCATGGTGAGGCGAGGAGGACCGGGACTAGGCACAGGAGGTGTTGAGGTCCAGACGGTCGGTGATGCTGAAGATGATCGAGGCTAGTGAGGTGGTTGCCAGTCAGGAGACTAGGAACCAGAGCGGGAGCTACCGGTGACGGACACGACGGGCGACGACGAGAGAACCGGGACTAGACTCAGGGAGGAGTCCGAGGTCCAGATGGTTGGAAGTCGGTTGTGGTCGTGCGTGACGGAACAGACCAAGACTAGACTCAGGTGGAGTCGGAGGTCTCGGTCGGTGTCGGGTGGACACGACGGGCAGTGGCGAGTGGATTGGGACTAGACTCAGGGAGAAGTCGGAGGTCCAGATGGTCAGGATGCCGGGTGCGTTCGTGTGTAGCGAAGCGGACCAGACTAGGCTTAGGGAGGAGTCGAGGTCCAGTCGATCAAAGGCGCTGGTTGCGGGAAGCTTCCGGGAAGGTGCTTGAGGGGCAAATTGGTAATTTGACTCAAGCAATGGAGGTGGAGGCTGATTTCCCTCCAAAAATCTGGTTTGACCTTTTTGCCTCAAGTGTGTGTGAGGCATGGAGTGTGCTTTGTATGCCACTTCTTGAATTCCCCTTTTGGTATGAGTGTTGGGGGTTAAAAGGAGAGGCAAGGCAGCAGTAATAGGTATTCATTCCTTGTGAGAGCATTCAGGAGAGTGTGAGGAGTGAGTCCCTGTGTGTACGTGAGTGTGAATCCCTTCTCAAGCATGTAGTGAGAGGGATGTGATCAAAACCTTTGTAATCATTCACCTCTCTTCCTCAAAATCAATATGAGAAGGATTATGTTGTGTTATTTCCTTTCTGTGCTCATTCTGTGATGGATTTCATTTTTGAGTTTACTCTTTGTTCTTCTCTGTTGAAGATAAACTTGAGTTGAATCTTTGCTAGGACAGTTGTTTCTTGGTTGCTCTGTGATGGGAATATAATCATGGTCATATGACCAATCCATTCCTTAGAGCAAAAAGAAGGTTCAATGTCTCCTGTGATTTCTGAATCCCTCGCTAAATTTGCTCTGTTTTATGGAATCTAGGGTTTCCTTGACAGGGGATGTTGGAATCTTTTAATTGCCTTCATGAGATGACTCAAGATTTGTGTTTCCAAGTCCCCGTGTCATTGCTAAGCTAATTGCAAAAGATCATGAGCAAAAGTTGAGAGATTGTTGAGCAATTTGAAAATCTGTCCACTCTTTGAAAAGTTTTAGATTTTTGCTCAAAATCTAATCCCTAGCTCTTTTGAAGATCTCTCTTTGTTACCTAAGGCCCTAGTGTTGTTTTTCATAAGTTCTTTGCCTTTTGGCTTTGAGGAGTTCAAAAGAAAATCACAAATTTCACTGAGAAATGCAATTTCAGTAAATTCAGATTTTCAGTCGGGTTCAGCTGCTCTCTGCCCCCCAGGGGCCGGTCTGACCGGTCGGGGCATGGCGATCTGACCGGCCTCATATGGGTGGTCTGACCGGCCCTAGCTTGAGAGCCTCTCTGCTGCCAGCTTCACTCTGTCCCTTTTAATTGCCTTGCTTTCTTAGTTGAAGTTCCAATGAGCAGTTGATGCCTTCTTCATAGCTCCGTAGCTATCGGAGAAGAATATCTTTTAGTGGATACTTTTGAGGGGCGTAAATTTTAAAGAGGCACCATTCACCCCCCTCTGTTGCCATATCCGATCCTACAATTGGTATCAGAGCCGGTTAGCTCTTTTTGATAGATCTTTAACTGGTCTGTGAGCCATGGCAACCGATAAGTATTCCATCAAGCCCCCGATCTTCGATGGGATCGACTATCCCTTTTGGAAGAGTTGGATGGAGACCTATATCCAGGCTTAGGGCTATGCTATTTGGCGCAAGGTCAAAGTTCGCTTTGTTGTTCCTGCTGATGAAAACATCAACGCCGGAAACATGGCTGATGTTGAGGCGAATACGAAGGCAAGGAACATTATCATTCAAGGTTTGAGCCGAAATGAGTTTGATCGCATTTCTCATCTTTCGTCAGCCTTCGATATTTGGGAGACCCTCGATGCTTACCATGAGGGCACCACCCAAGTTAAGACGGTTCGACAGGACCAATTCAAGCAAGATTACAACAAGTTTGAAATGCTCGCTGGAGAGTCCTTGGATGAATGCTTTGCGAGATTCCACAAGATCTTGAGCAACCTCCGGGCGGTCAGTCTCACATACCCCGACTCGGATAACACTCGTCAGATGCTTGCGGCGTTGGACTTGCGTGTGTGGGAGATGAAGGTGACCACCATCAAGGACACCACTGACCTCTCGACTTTGACTCTTGATGTGTTGTACTCACGCCTCAAGACTCACGAGATTGACATTTTCTCTCGTAAGTCGAAGTCACAATCGATGGTGTTGGTCACTGATCCCAGTTCGACTTCTGAGTTTCCCTCCGATAGTGTTTCTGGTTTTTCTCTTGCTGCTGTTTGTGAGATGAGTGATGACCTACTAGAACAGCTTCCAGAAAACCAACTAGCCCTCTTAGCCAGAAAATTTTCCCATGCTTACAAGAGGGTTAGAGAGAGAAAGAGAGGAGGAGGACGAGTGATTTGCTTCGAGTGTGGTGGCCCCAACCACATTCGGGCAAACTGCCCCAAGCTGGAGGGCAAGAACGACTTCGGCGGTTTAACCAAGAACGTCTACACCGAGAAGAACCGCAACAAGAAGCCGCCAAGCAAATACAAGAAGTTCCGCAACCTTGGCAAAGCCAAGAAGCTCTTCCATCGCGTCCTCACCGCCTTTGACGACCTCGACCTCAGCGAGGTGGAGGGGTGGAGCGACGATGATGGGAAGGACGAGCAAGACCCTAAGGGTGACGACGACTTCTCCGGCATGTGCTTGATGGCCCTTGAGGGCGAAGTGAGCGTCAACGAACTTTACTCCGACTCCGACGAGATATACCCCTCATACGACCAGCTTAATGATGCTTTCCTTAAGTTAGGGTAAATTTCATGCTAGATCCAGAGCTAGGTGTAGCGAGTTGGAGAAGGAAGTAGATAGATTGTCACGGGAGCTTGCTTCACTTATATCTGCTCCCTTCCGTGACGAGTGTGATACATGCTGTGCTTTGCTTGGTGACATGGAGAAATTAAGGACCTCCCATGATAGTGTGTCTTCTGAGCTAGATTTGCTTAAGGTGGAGAATATTAGTCTGCTTGTTGAATTAGAGATGAGTAGGGTAGCCACTCTTTCATCTACTACTATTGAGACTATTTCTTGCACCTCATGTGAGGATAAGGACAATTGTATAAAGGAACAATATAGCTGGTAGGGGGTTGCTATGGAATGCCTCGAACTACTATGTGGGTTGCAACCATTTACCCTTCCTTACGAGGTCATGCTGCTTATGCCTGCATACCTCGAGATGAGCCTGCATCACCCATTGGATACAGTCGCTGCGCTCTTCGTCGTGGTGGTGCTCCTCCATTCTCTCACGGTGGGTGTTGGTATCCCAGTCAAGACACCACTGGTCGTGCGGGTGGATCACTTGGTTGATCCAACTGTGGTAGGTACATAGCTGATCTGGAGACTATGGGTAGATGGGAGAGGATGTTAGTGCGCACTTGTGGAGACAAATGTTACGAGAATAAGTTATAGTTGGTCCTTACAGGCTGCTAGTAGTGGCTCGTGTTCCAAATGTGATTGAGATATTCCATTCCGTAGTTTGTGCAACCCCAGTAGTGCAAGCCGTGGCTGAGCTGTTGCTTAGACTTGAAGAATTTGCATCTATCCTTGCACCAACAGATGGGCAGCGTCTCCCCTCGAGTGGTTCTTGCAGTGAGTGCTCAGTTGGAATATTGAGGTAGGGGTTGCTGCTACGGGGGACGTCGTTGCGGGGAGGTGTCCTTCTGGCATGCTCCCTTTGTTCGTTGTGAGCTACAGTAGCATTTGTGTCAAACCCAGATTTTTCCATCCAGACTCTCCTGTGAAACCACTGCACTATTCTCTGGATCAGTAGATAGTGCTCACAGGTACATTGCTGCATCATTTCATACATCTCATAGATAACAACATCTCATAATATTATTACACAATGGAGGTTTAAATTATGCCACGTCGGACAATGAGTTTACATAAGGGGCCGACCAGGCCAAATGTTCACATTACAAAAGTACGACAGCGGAAGCAAAACACAGTAAAGCATTTAGTCCACAGGTAGTGACTGGGGGTAAATATGTGCCATATGATTATCACCTAAGCTAAGGCAATATTGATAGACACACCATACCATAGTCTAACTTCCAAGGACTCCAAAGCGCAAGAGACGCCCTAGTTCTCGTCGTCGTTCCCTCCTCCTGCAGCGGGGGCATCTTCGTATGCATAATGATCTTGGGCTCCTGAATCTGATTTTGGTAATGCGAGTGTGAGCACAAACCACCGTGCTCAGCGAGCCAACACACAGAATGCAATTATGTAGCATGTAGAGCTTTATCAAGAGAAGGCTTCGATTATTTTATTTGCCAGAAATTACTGTTAGAAATATATTATACTTAGAAAATTTCCTATGACCTAGCAGTTTGAACCAAAATGTAAAGTGTGTAACAAAATGCTTATTATCAGTGATCTAGAGATCATCCACTTTTACATGGTCTCCAAACCATATGCTTTATCTTCAGCGTTATAGCCACTTACTTTACCACTGGGTCGATGCCCAGGACAACACTAATTAGGGCTTCCCACTGCCCTCCATTTCCCATTCCACCATTCACGATTTTCGAAATAGAACTATATCTAACTAAGTTCCCATGTCCGCCCTTGACCGTGGGCACGGCTATTCGAATAGTTTTGACTCTGCAGAGTTTGCACACTTTACCCACAAGAGACAGTTCACTCATTGCCCCACACGGTTCCTTAGTCATGTAGTTGAGCAAACCATCATAGTAACCATTCAAAGTACCTCGCCCCTTCCATCATCTCACCCTATGGGTCACTCCCACTTGCGGTGGTCCCATACTTTGTGCAAGATGTTCCCCTCCTATGCGACTAGCAGCTGGCTACCCACACTGCTAGCACACCGCAGAAGAACTTCATCCTCCACTGGTGTCCCATTCAAGCTCGCCACACAGACAACCACTTGCACTACCTCACCTCCTCCACCGATGATGATGACTTTCAGGGTCCGGTAATTTTACTAAGTCAAGTTGTACTTTACAGACTTATGGTTGTACTTGTTTTACACAAGATATCATAACAAGATTTAGTCCTTAGGGTTATCTGGGCGGTTCTACCACAAACCACACTCTTGTGCACCCCTGCACCATACCCCCGAACCATCCGCCCAGATAAATAAGCAATTTGAGGTTGTTGGGAATATAAAATAACCATATCCAACATACACCAGTCATTACCACCATGACTGCCCAACCAATTTTTCTCAGGATTAAAAATGATGCTTGGGCGCTTTCATGCCCATGAGTATCTAAGCAATACTAAGCATGGCATATAATTATGGACTTATTTTCGAAAGGTTACTATTATAATTTTTGTTAGGGCGTGAAGGTTCACAAATTCAAATATTCCAAAGGAAGTATAATATTAACCAAGGCACACAATGGGATATAACTAGAACCTTAAATTAAACATGTAATTACATATATAATAACAGCACGCAGTTTGATAATTTAAACAAAAGTAATTTGCAGAAAATGTAGGTTCAACATGATCAAAGTATTGACTCACCTTGGTCATAGTGGGTTGGTTCTTGATTGTCTTGATCTTCTAAAGCTGCTGCCTCGGCTTCCTCCTCCTGAGCCTCGTACGCTCTTTTAACGTGCACGAAAATTTGGATAAAAAGACAATCAACGAACCAAATAAACATTGCAAGAAAATCCAAATAATTCTAAAATTCACACCTTTAGTTTCATTGGGTTGGTATGAAATTTAAACAAATGTAGAAATTTGATTCGCTCAATTTGGAGCTGAAATGAAAAAATTCTGAATTTCTAAAGTTTGATTATGGTTCACTTAACCAAATTTAAATTACTAAATTTCAAATAAATTCAAATTGGCATCATTTCTGTTCCATTAGGCAGATCTTGATTTTAGATGAATTTAGAATTTTGTCCCATTCAATTTGGTGCTAAAATGAATTATTTATGAATATTTGAAGTTTTTAGTTTATTTAATTCCAAAAGAAAAAGAAAAAGGGAGGGGAACAGAGACTGACAGATGGGGCCCACATGGCAGTGATTCCCATTCACATGCGGTCACTGACAGGTGGGGCCCTTTTGTCAGCGGCCACGCGTGCTAGCAGCCACTGCCAGGCGGGACCCACCGGACTTCGGGCCCATATGTCAGTGGGTCTATCCCTAACAGGTGGGTCCCAGTTGTCAGCGAGACACGTGCGCTAGCGGTCGCTGATAGGTGGGTCCCACCCGGACTTAACGAAAAATGAGAGAAAACTCGACCTCGACGCTGCGGAGTCGGGGGCTCGAACGCGCGCAGCCGAGGGAGTTGGGGGGAGGAGAGCGCTGATAGCCAAGTGAACGGGTCTGCAAGGGGGCCGAGCAAAGGAAGCCGAGGGCGGGGAACGGCGGCGGTGTGGTCGGCGGCGGGCGGCCGGGGAGGTGCCGGTGAAGGGCAAAATGGAATGCCGGGAGCTCGGGGAAGGTGACGGAGGGCTCGGCGGCGACCAGTGATCACCGAAGAGGGGTCGGCGGCGTGCGGCGGCAGTGGACTCGGGAAGCTCTCGGTGCCGGCGAAATGTGGACCCGGAGGAGCTCGGCTGAGAACAGGGTTAGCTTCACCGTGCTCCCAGGAGGGTGTAGGAGCGCGGAATCGGGTTGGTGTGGTGCGGGGCGGCTGCGAGCTAGGCGACCGGCCGTGGGGAAGAAGAGGGGTGCCGATGAGGAGAGGGCACGGGAGTCTGATTGGGGGCTAGGGGAGGGAGATAAACGCGCGGCGGTGTGAATGGGAGCGTCAGCCGGGTTTTATAAGCGACGGGGTGCGTTGACGCCGAACAGGGGTGGTTGGCCGGTAGAGCGGCAACATCGGCAGAGCGTGGCTACAGGGCAAAGAGGGCTCGGGTTGACCACTGTAGTCGTTGACGTGGGGATGTGATGGCATGAGCCCAGCTGACACGTGCGGTGTGGCGCCGAGGATCGCTGGTCAAAAGGGAGGGGCGCCGCGCGGGGAGGAGCGGCTGCGGCGGCCTATCCGCACGAAGACAGGGGCTTCGCTCTTGTCCGAATGTTGCGGGGGCGGGGGAACAGGGCGCGGGGGTGGGCGCTGGGCCGGCTGGTCGGCCCTTTTCTTTTTTTCTCTTTTTTCATATTTATCTATATACTTCTTTGTCCATTTTTGTACATATTTTTGCATGAGAAATCTCTTTGCATATATTTCCTTTATTCTTATTAATCTTACATCTTTTCACTATTTTTATTTTTATTATCTCTTTACTTTTATATTTTCTCTAAATTCTTATTGGCTTTTATCTTTCCTTTATTTAAACTTTAAACCAAAAATTTCAAGAAAATTTAGAAGCACTCATTTACCAAAACAAAACATATTCAAAATAATTCAAGGATTACACAATTCTCCAAATCCAAATTTCTAGGGTGTTACAATTTGTGAGCCTGCGGATCTCATCCCACTAATTCTCCATTTGAGCAAGGTATTAGTGTAATCATGATGTAGGAGTACCCCATTAGGGTAGTGCTTGAGTAGTGATGCAGATCAGTGGAAGTGGTTGGAGCGTAATTCGGTTGAAGCAAATTTGACGTCCACAATGTAGCGGGCCCAGTGAGGAACCGTATTATAGCCTTGCATCACATCGCTGCACAAAGCTACATCCTTAGATCATGTCGTGCTTTACATCCAATGCAAAGCTAGCAAGTTGGGTCATGTCGTAGCACAAAATTGCTTGGTCGGGTCACATCCTGTGGAAAGCTGGCTCAATGGGTCACGTCATGTGTAGATCTGGCTTGTTGGGTCACGTTGGTGCGAAAAAGCTGCCTCATTTGGAGAAAGAGGTCACATCCCACTCTAATGATGGAGGCGATGTCATTGTCCTGCAAGCTAACACATGACCCGTTGTATCATAAAGCACATTGATTCCCCTGCGAGCTATAAAATGCACATCCCACCATCCGAAAGTAGGACCACTCGAGCCTCCCAACCGTAGGAAGAACATTCTCTATTCTATAGTAACATACCATGGCAGATAGCGAGGGGCCAGTCCAATCAGAGTTGCCTACACAAGACCTTCCTCTTAAATTGAGGGAGGATTTCGGTCCTAACTACCACTTGATGCCAAACAAGCATGCTCAATTGATATGCCTGCAATGCAGACATAGGGAGGATGCAGTCGTGCAGGTCTTAGATGGCCAGTTCAAAGATGGACAATGTTTCTTCTTATGCCCACACTCTGGGCTACAATTAGCTAATAGTTTATTTTCTGTTATTGGTAAAGAGATTGTATGTTAACCCTCCTTTGCAGCAGATGGTGAAATACAACTTTGTCTACTAGATTGATCCTCCCCATGAATGTCATGTTGTGACGTATATGGATACGTTCTATAATCAAATCATTGAGTTGGAGGAGTGGATTGACAATCTCAATGAGCAGAACAATGACCTCAACCAACAGATGCAGCGTGAGAGGGGCAACGAGGAGGTTGTCAACATAGTACATGTGCATGCCACTACAATGATAGCCAGCCACGTCCAAAGCGCCCCCTTAGGAACACTCCATGTGGGTATCGTAAGGATGGGATAGTGCCAGTGGACGTACCGACTGTCAACTAGGCGTCAGTGCATCAACGTCTAGGAGCCTCGTGCATGTCAACAAGCCCACAAGACTTGTGGCTTGAACTTCTGAAACATGGAGTAGGAATCCCTCGCAATCTCAGCCACCTCCTCACGTGTAACACCCCAGGACCCACATTACCCTGGGATGCTACTAAAACTGCTCTACAACGAGCCAATTTACAAGATAAAATAAACTGGCAACAATTACTAAACAAGATAGTATAAGCGGAAGCATAAACAACTAAGGAATAACAGGATAGTGATAGCAATTCACTATTTAAAACATCCTCCAACATTTTAATCTAAAACATAGTTCACAAATTTAACATTATTAAGATAATGTAAACAAAGCTATGCAAGGTCTAGAATCCTTTCAACTTTATTACAGCATAAAAATATGATTCACGTGCATCAGTGTGGTGCCGTTCTACCCTTCCCATGCATGCTCAAAGTCCACCTGTAGGGAGGGGGAAACAAGGGTGAGATAAAAATCTCAGCAGCAAACTGTTTAACAGGCTATTCAAACTACAAACAATTATACATCATCATTTATAATTCCATACAACTACAACCATAATTCATGTCCACAATTATTAAATCACCACAAATTTTCCTGAATCATACCTCTTCAATTTCAGATTTAATTGGCATATGAATGCAGCCATTTTATCCACAATTAAATGCAAATGAAACATTTAATCTTCCACAAACCACAATAGATTAATCATCAACATTCTTCCACAATTAAATGCAAATGAAACATTTAATCTTCCACAAACCACAATAGGTTAATCATCAACATTCTTCCACAATTACAATGTTATTATCCTCAACCTCAAATCACCATCAATGACATTAAAGCATTAACAAATAAATCTTGTTTGACTACTTTAAATTCTCAACCACTACCACTAGCAAAAGCAATAAAACATATGTATATTTTACTTCAACACTTTATTATTTCTCACATCCACAATTGTTATCAACAATTAATACAAGAGAAAAGAATCTCATGCACAATCACAACCCTTACCGTACACAAGGGATGAACCCCATTCCACGTCCACAACCATAATCCTCATATCACAAATAGCTCACATGAGCCAATTCCACATTACAACTATGAAGTTGTATAATCCACATTACAACTATGAGTTGAATATTCCACAAAATAACTTCACCACAACATATTGGATATGTATGCAAATGAATCTTTCCACAATGCAATGCATATGAATGCTATGCTCCACATCACTCTTTCCAGTGCAGGATTTGAGGTGCATCGTATTACGGCAATATACGATGCTTCCCGCGGGATAAGAGGTGCATCGTATTACGGCAATATACGATGCTGTACCGGTACAGTCGCGGCTATGTGCGGCGACATCCACATATGCATATGACATGATATGATATGATAATCACAAATCACATTAATCCATCCTCAAAGGAGCATCAACATGCTCACGACATATCCACATCCACCACATGTTATTTTCATGTTCCACATTATAACATTAAGCAAGATTTCCACATGGCTACTAGCAGATTATCAACATATCAATGGATAAGTACTTGCTACCATCTCCACAATTAAATTATCATGCAATCAAGGCATAATGTATCACATTAAGATAATAATGTAAACTTCAAGTAGAAGGAATAACAAGTTAAACGGTAGCAACCAGCGCTACGTTTACTTGCCTCAAACCGACGAAGCGAAGTAAAATCAAGAGCGCTCAGGGACAAGACCACCTGTCCAAAAGGCAACTCTCAGCACACAGCTACAGCATACAAACATGACATTAATAATTAAAAACGTCGCTAGAACCCCGAACCCGCACAAACTCCTCTCCGTTCAACAATTCAGCAAATTACCCTCTGCAGCAGCGCTGCTTAACATTTTCGTAACTTTAAAAATATTGATCCATTTACAGAAAACGATATCTCTATGGATTCATCACCTAAAAGCCTACATTTTTCATGTAGAACACCTATTTTTATTTTGATCACAGCTAGGTGTAATTTAATGCCCAAAACAGAGGAAGAACTCTGTTCTGGCAGATTGGACAGCAATAAACAAATGCGTCCCAACATCAGTAAAAGGGTCTAAAAATTCTGAATTTTATACAGAAGCTATATCTATAAATTATCTACAACTTTATCAATTACGGCCATGGTCATAAAAATCATTTACGACCTCTAATTCCCAGATTACCGTCGGTCTGTACCAATCTGCTCGCCTGACGAACAGCAGTATTCCGACCCTGTAACTCCCAGATAACAAGGCATAAAATTCCGAAACAAATACATGAGATGCGCCTGGAAGTCCTCTACAACTTTCCTTTTGGTAAGGTCCGCAGGAAAATTCGTTTACTAGGTCAAAACCTCGCGAACAGACACGCTGCGCGAATCAATCTACAGGCAGACATCAGCTAATCTCTAATCGGGCAATTAATCTATTAACTACCTTCAAAATCCGTGCCAAGAACCCTAATTATTCCATAGAACAGAGAGTTTGGGATGAGGAAAAATTACCTAGATGATGGATCACCCCTTTTTTTCCTCCTCCTCCTCTTCTTCTTCCTTCTCCTTCCTTCTTCTCCTTCTCCTTCCTCTCCTTGGCTCCAATGGCAGCAGCACTTGTGGGGGGTGATGGAGGGGGGAAGAGGGCTGCGCCCAGGGGGTGGAGGAAGGGGGGTGGTGGCTGCAAAGGGATGGGAGAGGGGGGAGAAAAAGGGCTAGGGTTTTCGGGGAGGGGGAGGGGAGGTGCGGCCACCCCTTGGGCCTCCGGCCCAAGGCGGTCGGCCCACTCCCCAGGCAGCCCACTCAGAGGTTTTAATTTAATTTTTAATTTATTTTATACATTTTACACTGTTCTACAATTTTTATTTTTTCCTTTCCGCGATTTACCAAAAAACCGGCGACTCCACGATTATTTTAAAAACTTACGCCGTAAAGACGTTCAGGATATTACATTCTCCCCACCTAAAAAGGATTCGTCCTCGAATCTAACTCCTCAAACCACAAACCAAGAGAACAGCAAAGAAAAGAGCAATGAAGAAAAGAACAACCACAAGAAAGAGCATCCCAAGGATAGAACATCCGAAGGGAGCACCCGCAACTCTTTTGTCGGCTCTGAGCGGCCAACAGATCCTGCCGTTCTCACAAAATTCTCCGCCACAACTATCAAGCCACTATGTAATACCATCCTCCTTCCTACAACATTTTCCTCTGTTTATTATAATCAGGATAATACATTGTACCCCTTTTAAAGAATTCAACCACAGATTCCACTCATAACATTACTCAAAGCACGAACAATAACTTCGCAGAAGGAAGCCAACCAAAAGAGGAATAAAGGATTCTCAAGCAATATACTAGCAAACAACCTTCATTCAAAGGACCACAATCCAAAATAAATGATTCACAACAAAATCATTCACACTCTCCAAATAGACATTTGGAAAAACCACACTGCACGAGCCAAGAGTGAAAATCACTCGACAGACCAAAACAATCATTTTCTTTTCCTAACTGGAAAAGAATACACCACAACATATAACAACTCAATTTGCAGATGACCTCTGCCATAAACACACAGTTTAAACAAGAATCAAGAGAGCAAATTACTGCTCGAGTTATTAATAATTCCCCAATCCATTCCCTTTGGAAAATTAACTTCCTTGAACCAAGGATTTTCAAATCATCACCCAACACACCAACTCATTTATCTTAGGTTGGCAACTTCGACAATGCGCTCAAACTGAGTACATCATCCACACCCTTGCAGAGAGACTCTACTGTCTCCACAAAAATACATTCTAGCCAAGACAACGACCAATGGAATTACTTTGACAGATAATTCCTAAAACACCTCAATCCTTTTAAGGATAACAACTCGAAATTCATATCACACCCACATTCTCACCAAAATCAATCACATGACCACACCAACTAGATGCCATACACCTCTTAAAGGACTTTGCAACCCAAATTGATTACCCCTTTCTTAGAAGAGGCAAAAAGAAGTAAATTTCAGCACAGAGGATGATGCTACCATCCGCAATAAATGCAAGACCAAAAGAAATAGCAACAATCTTGGATAGCAAAAGATAAGATCACAGTTGAAGGCACATGCCCCTCAAAAAGAAAATACCAAATCTCAACCAATAAGAATACAGTATTGCCATTTGAGCTCAAGAAACTCTTAGGCGGCGGAAAAAATATTGCCATTTGAGTTCAAGAAGCTCTTATGCAGCGAAATTAAGAAGTCAAACACACCTAAAAAAATTGCATGACATGACTTCAACCTCCAATACTTTTACCGCACTCTTTCTTTTAACAAAGAGAACAACTTTCTTTGATTACGGTATCACCTTGACAATTCCAACAAAAGTGATTTAAAGACCACAACACATTAATCCCTTAAGAACTAATAAAAGCTCTCAACATGTCACTTTGCTCAAACAATTTCAGTTGCCACATAAGTCATGAGATCAAAAAGATTGCGTACGCAAATCTCAAAACTTTTGATTTAAGTAGTATCATGGAAGTTATCAAATTCTTTTATTTAAGGAACATTCAACATTATCATCACAACCACAACTAACCATCATGCTAACATCAGAATAATACATTCTTAACAAGCATCATCATATCCACAAATCCCTTCATAAACTTTTCCAAAAGAAACATAAGAAATCACTTCATCATGTTTCTATTATCTGAGTAAGATTGCGACTACTTAATCTAGGAAATCCTAGTGCATAAGCCACCATATTAAATCAAAGCTTTTAAACAAGATGATACTAGAACATGACAATCTCACAAACATGCTAGTATGAATCTCTTATTAGATTCCATATATTCAATTCTTATTGATGCTCAACTCTAATTTAGCACAAATTGATTGTACTCTAGTCATTACTAGCAATAATTGTTATTATTTTATCATAACAACATTTATGATCCTAACTCCGTTTTACAATCATAAAACAATCATGAGCATAGATTCAGTATCCCACCTCACGTTCAGAAATTAGAACGAAATAACTTTAAACTTCAATAATACCAGCTTTGTAAGACAAGATTCTACAAGTCAATACATCCACCTTCCTCTATTTCTTTATACATATTTCAACAATTTAGCTTGGTGAAAGATAGATGAATCTAGCAATTGTACATGCTCATAAAGTATCTAAATAAAGGACAGATTAAAGGTTAATATTACCAAGGCAATATTCCAACACCTCCTTACTTAATCATTCAAAACGGTCAGATTAATTACTAGAAACAAAAATAATTCAATTTATCCAACATGATAGAAATTTAAACAATCATAATAATCATTCCAATTATTTTGCACACTCCTCAATAACTCCATGAGTTCCAATCATGTATAGACAAATTCTTAATCACAGTTCTTCTAGAAACTATTACAAGGCAATATCACATTAATCAACTACACTTCCAAGAATGCTAGTTGAAATTAATTATGCACCACGCTAACATCTCAACTTGATAATTCATACCTTATGAATTAGTTTATATGATTACCACCTTCCACTTAAGCATAGCAAAACACCACAAAGGTTTTAACACTCTCTTTCAGAAAGGAATGGAAATAAACTTCAACACCCGAAATAATCTAAAAAATACATAGATCCAAGGCTTTAACATATTAATGAGTTTGCAACACAAAACTTTCATTGGTAAAAATACCAAGCGAACCAATGAGTCATGATTCACAACAAGACAAAATTCCCACAAAGGGACTAACCTTGCAAATCAACAATATTCACAAGCAGCAATAGTGTCTTACTAGTCCGAAAAGAAACAATAATTGCTTCAACGAACAGATAGAGACCAATTGCAAACCCTCAACTACAATGAACCACAAACTCAAGAGAAATTCATTAACTGCAATAGACAAAGAATTGGCCAAAATCAAATCAAGGAAGATATCAACATTTCTAAATAAACTCACTCACAACATCCGCAACTAAGTTACCCGAGGTAACTACATCGCTAATCCCCATGCTACAAACAGTGGTATAACCTGGCAATGCCAAGGCAGCAAAAACAACCTCTACATCTTATCATTGACAACTCTTCACTCATAACAGTCATAGGAGCAAATAATAATCATACAAGGTTATCTCATAATGTAAATCATCAATACAACATGTCAAAAGCATAAATGCAATGCTTGACCCATCCCATCCTAATGTGCACCAGTGTGTCAATTTAATAATTTAATTACCACGGACCTAACGCCCGCTCTGATGCCAACTGTAACCCCCCAGGACCCACACTACCCTGGGATGCTACTAAAACTGCTCTACAACGAGCCAATTTACAAGATAAAATAAACTGGCAACAATTACTAAACAAGATAGTATAAGCGGAAGCATAAACAACTAAGGAATAACAGGATAGTGATAGCAATTCACTATTTAAAACATCCTCCAACATTTTAATCTAAAACATAGTTCACAAATTTAACATTATTAAGATAATGTAAACAAAGCTATGCAAGGTCTAGAATCCTTTCAACTTTATTACAGTATAAAAATATGATTCACGTGCATCAGTGTGGTGCCGTTCTACCCTTCCCATGCATGCTCAAAGTCCACCTGTAGGGAGGGGGAAACAAGGGTGAGATAAAAATCTCAGCAAGCAAACTGTTTAACAGTCTATTCAAACTACAAACAATTATACATCATCATTTATAATTCCATACAACTACAACCATAATTCATGTCCACAATTATTAAACCACCACAAATTTTCATGAATCATATCTCTTCAATTTTAGATTTAATTGGCATATGAATGCAGCCATTTTATCCACAATTAAATGCAAATGAAACATTTAATCTTCCACAAACCACAATAGATTAATCATCAACATTCTTCCACAATTAAATGCAAATGAAACATTTAATCTTCCACAAACCACAATAGGTTAATCATCAACATTCTTCCACAATTACAATGTTATTATCCTCAACCTCAAATCACCATCAATGACGTTAAAGCATTAACAAATAAATCTTGTTTGACTACTTTAAATTCTCAACCACTACCACTAGCAAAAGCAATAAAACATATGTATGTTTTACTTCAACACTTTATTATTTCTCACATCCACAATTGTTATCAACAATTAATACAAGAGAAAAGAATCTCATGCACAATCACAACCCTTACCGTACACAAGGGATGAACCCCATTCCACGTCCACAACCATAATCCTCATATCACAAATAGCTCACATGAGCCAATTCCACATTACAACTATGAAGTTGTATAATCCACATTACAACTATGAGTTGAATATTCCACAAAATAACTTCACCACAACATATTGGATATGTATGCAAATGAATCTTTCCACAATGCAATGCATATGAATGCTATGCTCCACATCACTCTTTCCAGTGCAGGATTTGAGGTGCATCGTATTACGGCAATATACGATGCTTCCCGCGGGATAAGAGGTGCATCGTATTACGGCAATATACGATGCTGTACCGGTACAGTCGCGGCTATGTGCGGCGACATCCACATATGCATATGACATGATATGATATGATAATCACAAATCACATTAATCCATCCTCAAAGGAGCATCAACATGCTCACGACATATCCACATCCACCACATGTTATTTTCATGTTCCACATTATAACATTAAGCAAGATTTCCACATGGCTACTAGCAGATTATCAACATATCAATGGATAAGTACTTGCTACCATCTCCACAATTAAATTATCATGCAATCATGGCATAATGTATCACATTACGATAATAATGTAAACTGCAAGTAGAAGGAATAACAAGTTAAACGGTAGCAACCACCGCTACGTTTACTTGCCTCAAACCGACGAAGCGAAGTAAAATCAAGAGCGCTCAGGGACAAGACCACCTGTCCAAAAGGCAACTCTCAGCACACAGCTACAGCATACAAACATGACATTAATAATTAAAAACGTCGCTAGAACCCCGAACCCGCACAAACTCCTCTCCGTTCAACAATTCAGCAAATTACCCTCTGCAGCAGCGCTGCTTAACATTTTCGTAACTTTAAAAATATTGATCCATTTACAGAAAACGATATCTCTATGGATTCATCACCTAAAATCCTACATTTTTCATGTAGAACACCTATTTTTATTTTGATCACAGCTAGGTGTAATTTAATGCCCAAAACAGAGGAAGAACTCTGTTCTGGCAGATTGGACAGCAATAAACAAATGCGTCCCAACATCAGTAAAAGGGTCTAAAAATTCTTAATTTTATACAGAAGCTATATCTATAAATTATCTACAACTTTCTCAATTACGGCCATGGTCATAAAAATCATTTACGACCTCTAATTCCCAGATTACCGTCGGTCTGTACCAATCTGCTCGCCTGACGAACAGCAGTATTCCCGATCCTGTAACTCCCAGATAACAAGGCATAAAATTCCGAAACAAATACATGAGATGCGCCTGGAAGTCCTCTACAACTTTCCTTTTGGTAAGGTCCACAGGAAAATTCGTTTACTAGGCCAAAACCTTGCGAACAGACACGCTGCGCGAATCAATCTACAGGCAGACATCAGCTAATCTCTAATCGGGCAATTAATCTATTAACTACCTTCAAAATCCGTGCCAAGAACCCTAATTATTCCATAGAACAGAGGGTTTGGGATGAGGAAAAATTACCTAGATGATGGATCACCCCTTTTTTTCCTCCTCCTCTTCTTCTTCTTCCTTCTCCTTCCTTCTTCTCCTTCTCCTTCCTCTCCTTGGCTCCAATGGCAGCAGCACTTGTGGGGGGTGATGGAGGGGGGAAGAGGGCTGCGCCCAGGGGGTGGAGGAAGGGGGGTGGCGGCTGCAAAGGGATGGGAGAGGGGGGGGGGAGAAAAAGCGCTAGGGTTTTTGGGGAGGGGGAGGGGAGGTGCGGCCACCCCTTGGGCCTCCGGCCCAAGGCGGTCGGCCCACTCCCCAGGCAGCCCACTCAGAGGTTTTAATTTAATTTTTAATTTATTTTATTCATTTTACACTGTTCTACAATTTTTATTTTTTCCATCCCGCGATTTACCGAAAAACCGGCGACTCCGCGATTATTTTAAAAACTTACGCTGTAAAGACGTTCAGGATATTACATCACGTGTGATCTCCGCACCATCGGTGATCCTCTAAAACATGGAGCGGGAGTCCCTCGTAATCTTAGCACTGATGCCTACCTGCAGCAAAAACACAATAGGGTGAAAACTATAAGAGGGGTTGCCAGAAGCGAAGTTTTGAAAATACAATGTAATGTACCACACGGTACACGTTCTGTACAAAATGCATAGGGTATGTGTCGATCGGTGTTGGGATGCGTGGTGTGGGTAGGTCGGTAGCAAGTACCAACCTGGTACGTGTTTGAGGAGTGTACCAGCGAAGGTACTCATCGTACGCGTTGTGGTCGTAGGGGGTGTCCTCCTACACATAGTCATGCAGCGCACCCTCCCATTGCCCTACCCCTGTGTCCATCCTCATTGCGTAGTCCGTGCTAAGGCGGACTCCCTTCCTACTATGCCTGGAAGACGTAACATGTAGTTAGAAGTCGTGGATATGAGATGGCAGTAAAAAGAGAGTCATCTATGCCACTAACTCACGAGTGAGTGTTCTCGAGCAAAGGCCTCCCGACTGGTATACTTGGTGTAGGCCGAACTAGTGTATCACACGATGCACTACGTAGTCCTTAACGAAGACATCGAACACAAGCTTCCTGCACATCAGCCAGTAAGCCCAGTTGCACCAACATAGTGAGGATAGCTCGTGAGGAGTACGAGCCTCTAACTCCTTAGGTGTGTACAACTCCCAATGCATGTCCTCAACTATGAGACGGTTGAACTGCTCTACGAAGGGCTCATACGCCCATGCACATGTGCAAACTATACTTACAAGGAACACCAACTAATACATAGGAGGATCTATAATATAAAGAAATTATTCACAAGATAGAGTACGTACCTGTCGCTGGCACCAAAGATAGCCCACAGTTGGTCGGTCCACCTTGACCCCGTGGTACATCTCTAGCCTGTAGGGAGTGGTGTCCTCCAACATGGGCCAACCGAGGCTAAAACACTCAAACAACCACAGCTGTAGTAGGAGCGGGCACCCCGTGAGGACCAAGTTCGGCCTTAACTTGCGGCACACGTCCCGCAAGCAACGATAGGTGGTAGCAAGTGTGGCCAAACCCCAGATGATCTGGGGGCCTCCCCGTCGACAATGGCCGTAGCGTAAGTGATGAGGCACGAGTCGACGATGTCACTGTTACTACTGGCGAACAGCATCCAACCGAACAGCCACAACATGTAGGCCTCGAGGTGGTGCGACACATGGTGCTTGTCGGCGGCTGGGTCCATCCGCTCGACCTGAGTACAAGCACAAAGTTAGTAAGATTGTAGTACAGAAAGGAGAGCACAACACTTCGAATGGGAAGGGCGACGAATGCGTACCCAGAACTACGAGAGCCATCGCAAGGGCGGGCCATGTGTCCGTGTCTGTGTGAAGATGTAGTACCCTTTCGCAATAGCAGGCAGAAGGACTCCATGAAACCTGGCCAGTAGGTCTGATGTGGCCAAGGGTGTGAATGCTACATTGATTTGTGCTTCATCTATGCAATCTGAAGTTACAAGCCTTAGTAGTGCTGAATTGCCCAAGGAGAAAGAAGCCATCGGTTATGGGAGAGAGAAGAATATCCTAGTTCGTGCGGATGCTTATGTGACTCCTCCTTTGCGTAGTACAAACAAGAAAACAATGCATGGAATTAGAGGTGTGGATGGAGAAGAAAGAAAGTTAGTTTGG
The DNA here is from genome assembly GCA_017311315.1 of Dendrocalamus latiflorus. Classification (NCBI taxonomy): domain Eukaryota; kingdom Viridiplantae; phylum Streptophyta; class Magnoliopsida; order Poales; family Poaceae; genus Dendrocalamus; species Dendrocalamus latiflorus. Next base: position 20,619,480 of record CM029666.1, on the reverse strand, counting down.
CAAAAGAGGAAGACACAAGATCAATCAAATTCTCGTGATTACATTTCTGTCCACAAAGTTCATGAAGTTCTCAATACCAATTTTGAGGTTTCTAATTCACAAAAAATACATATTTGGAAAGATAATAAAGTCTACTTTCCAACAAATCAAACGGCTCTTGATTTGGAGCTTCGTACACAAAGTTATGACAACTTCATTAGATGCTGCACGAGCTGTCTGGAGAGACGCGCGACACCTACCAAACATAAAGAGTCCGAGTATTGCAATGCAAGTAAGGGTAAAATCTGACCACACATGGTTTTCCAAAGGTTGAGAAGGATTCCTTTTCAGGTTCCAAATGGATTTGGAAGCCACTTGAACAAGAAAAGAAAACATATACAGATTTGAATTCAGTTCGGATTTGGTTCGGGTCAGACAGGAAGTCCAACACTAAAACACCCATAACTTTCACAAACGGAGTCCAATTTGAGCATTTTTGGACTTGTTGGAAAGCTATTTTGAAACCCCATGCAATGGACAAGGTGCCAGCCATGCAATCCTTATAATTATATTGCAAATTGAGAGAGAATCTGGTGGTAGTAGTTTAGATATTTCCTTTTTAGTTCGTATTAGAGTTTGTTTCGGCCTTAGGACAGGTTGTGCGTGAGTTTTAGTCAAGACCGTGCATTGTGCACCAATATAAGGCCAGGGCCTTAGCCCCATTGTAACTTAGGCTATGATATGATAAGTTTTTATGCTTGTGAAATAAAAGAGAAAATCGCCATGATGGTTGTTGGCAGCCAGATTGCGTGATTGCAAGGTTTTCTCATTTGGAGTTTGCTGAGTTGGTTCAACGCAAGAATAGGAGATTCTTGAGATTGCCCATCGAATCTACAAGGTTCATCTCTTCTAATTCGTGTCTTCCTGCTGAATTCACGGTTTGGGGAGTTCGGTGGATTGCTTCTAGTGTGCGCCTTGTATACTAGTGCAAATTGCCCTCATCAATATTGTTTGTTGCATCAAGACAAGGAGAAGACTCTATCCATGGAGAAGGAACCTCGCTGATCGTACCGGGAAAGATCGGGCCATCCCTACGCATCAACTAATCCTTAGTTGGTCTGCATCAAGGTCATTGCGGCAGCTGGGTGGGGCCTCATGTGGAAAGGCAACACCTTCCACGATAGGGAGGCCAAGTAGTAGGGAGATATTCTACAAAGTAGGGGGCCATCGCCTCGAATGGGAAGTAGAAAGTGTAAGTCTCCAACTGCCATCGATCCACAAGAGCTGTCAGCAGGGAGCGGTTGAATAGGAAGTGTTGCGACCACTCCGGCCTGGCCTAGACATCTCCATCATCACCGACCGCAGGTGGTTCTAGCTTGTCCTCGTTTGTGGCTTGCACCATACGAGCAAGAGGTAGTAGACTGGCAACGCTAAGCCTACGAAGCAAAGAAAGGTCAATACGAAAGCTAAGTAGATGAAAAGATAGTGCAGCCAAGATGCAAATCTGTATGTCCAGCATGGGTCTAGCCTCCAAGCCACCTTAGGTGTTTGTGTGTGGATCATCTCCAAGTCAGTCGTGTTCCCTATGCCGGTAGAATGCGGCACACAACACAGTGTGATATGTAGCCAGTTAATGCGCTCATGCAGGAGGCTGAAAGGCTGGTTGGATCCACAAGGGTCGTGAGCCATATCTACAAAATAACTTTAAGTTAGCATATACGTGCAAAAAACAATGAATGTAAAGTAGGAGTAAATTTAACATGTAAACAAACAAACAAAACAATACTAGGCTAGCAGAACACTACTTCAAACAGCAATTAATGAAAATGGGATAGTACTACAATAGTTACATAAACAATACGTACAACATATGATACATGTGCAAATGCACTACGTACATCAAATGTAGCAACTAATGAAGTATAGATGACAATGTACAATGATTTGCAATCTTAGTGCCATTTTGCACACTCAAAGAAGTGGTTCTGTAAACCATGCCAGTGTGCCTACACGTCAACAGGTGCCTTGCATCGTCTGGCTATGTGGCCCTCCTGGCCGTGGTAGCTGCAGTGTCTACCCAACGCCCCGGCTTGTGTTTCGTCCATATCATTGTTAATATGATGACTCTGCCGATGACCCTTCCTACCCTTCAACATATCAACATCTAGAATCTAGGTGCTCTATGAAGTGTCCAAGGTGGAAAAGTTACCTACAACCTTGAACACCATAAGCTCGCCACACCATGCTTGCGTCACCCTCTCCTTGAAGAAGTTTGAATGGTCCATATGCACAGTCCCGCATCCAGCGAAGACATAAGAGCATGGCTTGTGTAAGAGGTTTGGCTTGTTGCACGTGCAACTAGGTTCATTCAGATGGCCTCCAAGGCAAACCTCATGGGTGACAAGAGAACGAGCCATCCCAAATCTGGCTATCCTATAGGAGCATGTCAAAACGATGCTCCATATTGCCCATCACGTACATCGTGTGCGACTGGCCCATTTCTATCTTCACCTGCAAGTAAGCTGTAATCTTCGAGCAGTACAGTGTTTGTATGTTGGGGCATGAAGTCTGGCATTTGCATGCCTCTGTTTGACATAGACGATTGTCCTGTGCAAAACACTTTCCACGATAATGATGAGGGGTTGAGAACGAGGGCCCCCTAAGAACCCAGTTGTACACCTTCGTAAGGTTTGTGGTCATTATACCATATCTTGTGCCGCCCGTGTCGTGCAACAAAAACCACTTCTCCAATGTCTCAGCCTCTCTCCAATGGGAGAAATACTTGATGTTCCTTGAGATCATCCTCCTTGGACTAGAAAGAATACATGCATATCCAAATGATTGTATCCTCTACCATAAAAAGTATGCAAGCTTACATGTTTGTCCTGTGTGCAAAGCATCCCGATACAAGCGTAAAAATGACTCCGATGATGGGAAGGGCATTGTGGTGAAGCAAGGACCTCCTACTTTCCTGTAATTCCCCGTTTAAAGTGTTTATTTGCAAACAGCAAGGATGCAAGATTGCTATGTTGGCACTCAGAGCAGCGTAAGAAAGATGGAATGATAAGACATGTTGCTAATTCTGCCTAGTGGAGGAACATCGATAGGATGTTTGTAGACTTTGCTGTAGAACTGAGGAATATAAACTTTGGGTTAAGTACAGATGGAATGAATCCTTTTGGTAATATAAGCAGCCGACATAGCACCTGACCCGTGACTGTATGCAGTACAACCTTCCTCCTTGGCTGTGTATGACGCGGAAGTACATTTTGATGTCACTACTCATCCAAAGGCCAAAGTAACCTGAAAACGATATTGATGTGTACCTAGCACCATTGGTGGAGGATCCTGCAAAATTATAGAACAAAGGGGTATATGTATGGGATGCGGACAAACGAAAGAACTTCACTCTGCGCACCATGTTGTTCTGCAACATGAAACAGCCTAGGTTTTTATAAAAAATAATAATAGTGAAAATAATTTAAAATAAAAATAAGTTTTTTGGTTGCTTAAATTTTATTTTTGATTTGCCCTGATTTTTCTGCTTTTAAAAACGCTAGATTTGAAAAGTAATTTAGGTAAAACCATAAAAAAATTATTAAATAAAATGATATTTTGATTTTCTATAAAAATCCTATTTCAAATTAATTTTTTGGAAGCATTCAGCATTTATATGGATTTTCTGTGTTTTCTAGATTTTAAAAATCAATTTCAAAGCTAAAAATATTTTTTTGTAAAAATTAAAATACCAACTTTAAGTTGGAAATATTTTTCCTAAATCTAAATCATCTCTAAGAATTTCTGTGAATTTTTCTAGAATGTTTAGACTTTATTCCCGATCTTCTAAGTGTTTTTAAAAGTTTGTGAAAACTCTAAATCTAATTTTAAACCCTGTCTCTTCTCAGGTTGACAAGTGTCACTCCCAGATCCAATCTTCCGCACCCGATTAAATATCGGCCCTCCATCTTCACTTAACGCACTCCATCTCCATCCGATGGCCTGGAATCAATCTGTGTTGCCCGTTTGATCCCATCCCTTGTCCATGAACCCAGTTCACCATGGACCCAGTCCGCAAAAGTCACCTGTCAGTCAAATATAATCCTTTTCCTTTTGAAAAATAAAACAGTGGAAAAATCAATTTCCTTGCTGACATCGCCCTGACGTCAAAAATGTCTTTCCCCAAAGAAAAATAATTCAATTCCTTGCTGACGTCATAATATTTCTTTTTCAGTACGAAAATAATTCAGAAATTCTCCATTTTCCTTTTTCTTTAGTTTCAAACTTCCAGAAGCCTGTTCTCCTTCAACCTAGCTCCGATTGAGTCTGTTCAAATTTATAAATTCTTCAAAATTTCTAATCTATCTATTTCTATCTCTTTCCAAATATTTAGAGTCTGTTTGAAATTTATTTGGATTAAATTAAAGCTTAGAAAATAAAAATATTTTAAATGGTTAAAATATACTTAAATTAAATCAGAAATTATTTTATTTGATCTTTTCGGATTCCAAGGATTTTGGTGAAATTTTCTTGAATTTATTTCTAATTTATTATATGTTTGGAAAAAAATTTCTTTTCATTTTCTCTCTCCTCTCTCACTTCATCTTCTTCACGTAACATTTCGAATCGTTCTCCAGAGCACGCATGCGCAGTCGCCGTTGCCGTCCTCTAGGAACTTCAAATCCCCATAATTTTCTCAATGGATTTTTGCACAATAAAAGGCATTTAATCCCCTCATCAAGACACTTCCATTCCTGGCCTTAGCCCCCAATTTGGTGCACCCACTTCGCGGGAATATTCCTTGGCACCGAAAGACATTCCTTGTGGATCTCTTCATCTGGTCCACCTCCGACCCTATAAAAGGGAGCACCAGGTGCCCCTCCTCAACCTCATTCACCACCAAAAATCTCAAGGCCTCTCTCCCTTCCTCCTCGCTGCAATCGACATTTTTCTCTTGCCAACTGAACGGCATTCCCCAACCATTTGCATCGCCTACAGTGTATTTCCGCCACCTTTAACCACACCACTGGCTTTGCCTTTGCGCGTTTTACATGGTGCTCCCCTCGCCTTCACCGGAGCATCGCCGGAGCAACATGGCCAAACCATGCTGCCGCTTCTCTCCGCACTGCAGGCTGACCATGCAAGTTCCACAAAAACCAAGGTGAGCACTGCGTTCCCCGTGTTTCCCTCTTCGTTTTGCCACAAACCTCACCCACTAACTCCTCTCCGTTTGCCCAAAACACCGATGTCCTTTGGCCGAGCCGTTTATACTATTGAGTTCACCTCGATGCGTTCTACATCGTGCTTCCATCGCCATCACCTAAAAATTCCCTGAGTTGTCGAGCCAGACACTAAAACTGTGCCTTTGCTCGTACACCACTTTTTCGGTGGGCGCTTTGATTTTTATCCATGTCATATTGTGTCCTAACCTCTAAGAAATTTATTTACTAGTTTTATTTAATTTTTCATGGACCAATTGTCAGAAATTGAGCTTTCAGTGAAAATGGCCGTTTTTGACACCCGACGTTGATTCGTCGCCATCGGTAAGCTTTAGCCCATGCTGTAATTTTTCTTAGGCTTGCTTCACCGCGTTTTACGCCGTGCTCCCTTCCTTTGCCCGAAAAAGCCTCCACAATTTTTGCCTCCGGACATCTATCCCCATCTATCTGGTGGTGTTTTCCCCAATCCGTTCGCGTCATATTGTGCCAAACCATCCTAGGTAGCTACCTTCCAAGTGGTTTTAGATTCGCTTCACCAAGCACCAAGATATCAAGTTTTTCTTTTTCTGTACCGTCGTCGTTCAAACGTCGATTGTATCGTCTCTGATGAATTTTCGGCTTAGCCGATAATTTTCCTAGCTTCACTATACCGTGTTCTATCCCGTGCTCACCCTACATCTCCACGTTCCATACTCGGTGCTATCTCTTTCCAACCTATCGATATCGCTACCACACCATCGCTGCCATTTAGCTCTCACCATCGGTGATTGCCGTTGTTCCTCACCGCCGTACCCACGTCACCACCTTCGCCTTGTCACTGGGATTCCATTTTGCTCATTCGCCAGCCACCTCGCTGCGAACCAACAATATTCTATTCAAAAAGTAATCCTCGGATTTTGTTATCATTTCATATGACATCCAAATCTTTCAGATATTCGTTCTCCCTCATACGAACTCCGAATCCATTGATTCTTTCTGCTAAATTCATCTAAAATTATAATCTATCCATCAATATATATTTTATAATTTTTGGATTTTTTTTGAATTTATTCGCTTTGGTTCTTCGCGTGTAGACTGTGAGATTCGAAAGAATTCGACAACGATTCACACTAGACTGCAGAGCAATGCTAGTCACACACCTTGATCATGTTGATCCCAGTTTATGAAATAAATTGATATTGTTTTAAATTATTCTGCATGCATACTTTTAATCAATATATTTCAATTCTAGTTTTAAATATAGTTAATGCCTACTTGTTAATTCCTCCATTAATATTGAACTCCTCGATACCTTTTCACCCTAGAATCAAACTCTAGTTAGTACACTAGTATTGGCTAGAGAGTTTTATATTAAATGGTTAGAGCTAATTTTTGTTTTGGGATACCTTTTTACATAAAATGATAAAGTTTTCAAATATATTATTGACTTCGGTGAGTCAAGAAAGATTATGAAATATTTGAAATAAAATATAAAATATAGTTTAGACTTAGGCTAATGGTTGGGCGGTGGGTGCAGGCATGCACTGTTGTTCGGAGACACAGTGTTGATTGTCGGGCACAGGGAGTATGTGGTTGAGCTTAAGTCAATTAAGGACCGGTCTATGAGCTACTGTTGCAAAGTCATATTGTACTATCACAAGGCTGGTATGGGACAGTCCTGACTGATTAATTTGCAGGTCCCAACCTAAGTCATGTCGTAGGTTGAAAGTGAGCGTGGCGTAGGCCATGATAAGTCTCACTTGGCTCAAGAGGGGGTCCCGATCTGGTGGATTCCTTACTGGGGTGAAACCTTTGTTGGACCGAAATGGCGACAGAGGGGGGGGGGGGGTGAATGTCGACTTTTAAATAACCCCCTCAAGTACTTTCTCAAAATTCTCCTCCAATAGCTAAGAAGAAGCTATGAAGGATATCAAACTGACTCCCTGGAGACTAGAGAACTCAAGGAAAGCAGACACAACAAAAGAAAAACTAGAAAACCACAACTTCACAAAAATACCAAAAATTTCAGACTGCCAGGGGGAGGCCGGTCAGACCGCAGTGTTGGGGCCGGTCTGACCGCCACCATGCCGCCGGTCAGACCGCCCCAACCAAGCCGGTCTGACCGCCATTTCACTACCGGTCTGACCGCCCTTTAGCCCACGGTCTGACCGCCCCTCAAAAAAATTCAGACAACTGTGAGCCGAAAAATCAGAACAACTTCACAGCTTCTCACAGCAATAAAATTAGCAGCTTTCCTTTGGTTTTCTCACCCCAGAAAGGCAGGACAACAACTCAAATAGGCAGGGGAGACTAGAAAACCAAATAAATCCCACTCAAGACCATGAATTTCAGATTTGAGTAAAAATCTGAAATCTTGCACAACCTGAACCAAAAACTCAAATTCCCATCAAATCCTTGATCCATTGGCAATGAAATTTTGCAGATAGGTAAGCGATAGCTAATGAATTCTGCAGGCCAAGAATCAAGCCAATTCAAGAAGGGAAACAAGAGATGCTTCAAAACCCTAGAAACTGAAGGCTCAGGCACAGAGCAACACCAAAAATCAAACTGCCATTTCAAATTTGATCCTCTGGCCAAGAGACTCTGGGAATATGATAGCAATACCTTCAGGACTCAAAAACCCCAAATATTAGCCTACCTCATGAAAGGAAACAAGAGATTCATCAAAACCCTAGAACAGGTAAGATGAACAGAGGAGGCTGAAGGGGAATATTTGAGATTAGAATTGATTTACTCTTGAGGGAACCTGACCAAATGGTCTAAAGTTATCATCCCATCACAGAGCAACCCATTTTGGCACTCTCCATCAAGAAACAACAAGAAATCTAAAAACTCAAAAATCCAACACAGAGAGCATCGAAGAGAAAAATGCACGGGAGAAAAACTTCAGATTTGATTCATTGAAACTAAATGAATACAGAGGAGTCTCGATACCACTGGACATTAGAACAAGGGTTGATTACATGGATTCTCAACTCATCTCCTACCTCTCCTCCTCTCTCACAATCAAGAACCCAAGCTCAAGAACACATGAACATCTACAAGGAGGAGAGAGCTACGGGAGACAACTCACAGACAACCCTCTGTCCATTTCACCCACTCTCAACCACTAAAGCCCTAAAGCAAAAGACCTCTCCAAAGGCTGTTTTGACTAGCAAACCCTAACTCACTCCCAAATCCATGAGGAGGCATGCAGCCCCTCACATGTATTTATAGCCCTTGGCTAATGGGTCTCCACCCCGTTACGCCCGCTAAATCCAATGGAGCCCGCTCCCGCCTGTGCAGCCTTGCGAATTTCCCGATTCGCCCCTCCTGCACTTCCGGGAAGCTTCCGCGTTCCTTGTCGTCCACGACTCGCAACCACATCGAATCTCCGCCGTCTTCGACACATTCGACCGTTCTAACCTCGACACCTCCCTGTGTCTAGTCCGGTCACCTCTGTCTCACCACGACTCCGCTTCGACATCCTGCAGTCATCACAACCAAGAAACACATCAAATAGCACCGCTCGATACATGAAAGCGTAAATGGCATAAACACACCAAACTTACTCTCAATGAAGTCCAAACCTGTCGAATCATCGAAATATACATCCTAAACCCATACGACCAAGTTTGACCAAGTCCGACTAAGCACGATTGCACCATGCAACGTCCAGGTCCGAACCACCCAAACCAAACTCGACTCTCATAAACTAATGTCAATTACTCATCACTCACATGTGGTCACCTCCACATGGTCCATCAACCTTAGTATTGGCATAGCCAGATTGAAGGCTTGCATTGTAAAAGCCTTATCATGATCTCCTCGCCGCACAACTAAGGAAGTGTGTTAATCCGGTGGCAATATGGGATGATCATGTCTTGTGGGTGAAGCTGTATAACCTCTGCAGAGTGTATAATCTATCCTGGATAGCCGTGCCCATGGTCATGGGCATGCTGAGTAAAGTTTTTAACGGATTAGACTTTGTTTTTCAAAATGGTTTATGAAAACCTTGTGGATGGATGGAATCCATGAGTGATTAGAAGTGTATGGATGGATGGAATTCATATGATATATTTTGGAAAAGATGGTCTGGGTGGGATGCCTATGGTTAGGTTAGTGTTTGGTCAAACCCTGCACTAACGGTATTAATTTCATTTACGAGTACTGTTTCTACTTACTGCATTAAATTCAGTATCTTCAATCTATTTATTGTATTTTTAAATGTTGTTTTATGCTCAAACTAACCTATAAGCCTTCCTTTGTTGCCTTTATCATTATGTTGCATTTCTCCGTGTGACATGTGGAGTATAAGTTTGTACTCACCTTGCTATGTCCACACAGATGAAGATGACTTTGACTATGGTGAAGACTTAGACGAGTAGACCGCGACTTACTGTCGTTTGCCTGTGGGCAGGCTTTGTGGGCTTCTTCCATTTCGGTTTTTCCTTCCGTTGCTTATATTTAATTTTGGCTTATGTGCCATGGATGTAAACTTTGGTGATCATGCCCATATTTAGTTAATAAATGTCATTATGGTTGATATTTATCTTTGTTGTCCACTGTGTGCACTAGCTGTTCCTGGACTAATGCGATTTACACAGAGGATCCAGGAGTTGTTGCTCCGGGATCCGACACACCATCAATAATTTTTCTGCCCTTGGTAACATGTTGGGGTTGAGTACAATCAAAGCCAAAGCCTATTCGCACTGCTTAGATTATACCGAGAGTGTGTGGTTGAACAACTCATGTAAAATTGTGTGCATGCATCACCATAGTTTACTTCCACGGTATCACCCATACCGCAAGATGAAGAAATAATTTGACAGAAAAAAGAGGATGACTCAATACCAAGGCCTTTTAGCGGGAAAGAGGTCTATGATATGGTCAAGGATATCGATGTTGTGTTTGGAAAAGGACGTAAGTTGAGGACCTGTCAGAATAACATGTGGAAGAAGAGGTCAATATTTTGGGACTTGCCTTATGGGAGTACTTAGAAGTTAACAATTGCATCGATGTCGTGCACGTAGAGAAGAATGTATGTGATAGCTTGATTGGTCTTTTACCAAACATTCATGACTAAACAAAGGATGGTGTCAATGCAAGACATGATTTGGTTGCTATGAATATTAGGGCCTAGTTAACACCAATAGAGACCGATAAAGGCCGGACGTACCTTCCCCCAGCTTGCTACACTCTATCCAAGTCTGAGAGAACTGAAATGTGCTAGTGCTTGCATGGTGTGAAAGTTTCGTCCGGTCACTCTACCAGCATAGAGAAACTTGTTTCCATGGAAGATTTGAAATTAATCGGCATGACTGTCATGCACTAATGATACAACTGCTTCCTATTGCAACTAGAAGTATTTTTCCGAACAAGGTTCAAGTGACAATCATGAGGCTATGTTATTTCTTTAACGCAATTGCTTAGAAGGTCATCGATCTCGATGGACTACATGCTCTACAGATCGAGGTGGTGACGACTATGTCATCTTGAGATGTATTTTCCTCCGTCATTTTTTGATATCATGGTCGATTTCATTGTCCACCTTGTGAAAGAGATAAAATTATGCGGCCGCATGTGTCTACGTCATATGTACCTGTTTGAGAGGTACATGGGAATTCTCAAGCCCTATGTATGCAATCGATCTCGGTCGGAGGGTAGCATCATCAAAGGTAATACTACCAAAAAGGTCATCGGGTTCTGCATAGATTACATGGCTCAAGTCGAACCGATAGGTGTACCTCTATCTCATCACAAGAAGAGGCTAGGGGGTATCGGGACCATCGAAAGGAAAGCAATAACTCCAGATCTAGATATGTATGCTTAAGCCTATTTCACGGTTTTACAACACATGACTAAAGTGACCCCATATATGGAAGAGCACAAGCACATGATACGCTAAGAGAATCCAGGCCAATTAGAGGTTCCGATCACGAGACAATACAATCATCGGTTCAACGAATGGTTGAAGGTGCGATTGACTGGGAGGTTGTCAAGTGAAACACTACAATAGTTGGCAAAAAGGGCAAAATTTACAATGGTGATATGGCAAGAATACGATATTAATAGGTACACATTTTATATAACAGATCAAAATAGAAAGAGCACAGTGCAGAACTCAAGTGTCTACATAGATGCATTTCATGCGCACATCAGTACTACCAGCCCAGGCTCATACTACGGGATTGTAGACGAGATTTAGGAGCTTGACTACGTAATTTTCAAGATCTCTCTATTTCGGTGCCATTGGGTCCAAATCCCACGGGTGTAAAGGTCAACAAGTACGGTGTCAGTACTGTGGACATTAAATGTGTAAAATACAAAGATGAACCATTCATACTCGTGTGGCAAGTTGTTCAACTTTTTTATGTAACCAGCCCGGCAAATAAGAAGGATTGTTGGAGTTGAGAATGTCGTGAATGAGGAAGAGTACAATCAATTTGACGAGTTGCCTCTATTCGGAGACTGCATTAGGCTCGAGGAAGAACAATGCGATAAAACAAGCTATATGCATGTCAATCGTCGTGAAGGGCTTTATTTAAAAGGAAATTGCCAAGTGTAATCAATGATCCCACACAGCGAGCACCTATCTGGAAATTATTGCAATGTAATCATAATTAAGAAACTTGTCATGTAATTATGGAACTATTCTATTGTAATTGATTCCTTAACTACGAAAGAAATACATTTATAATTATGCTTGCTTTTTTCATATTGCATGGCTAGCATGCATTTCTTGAGGCTCATTGAAAAACAGGGAACTATTACATGTGGTTTAGCATAAAAAACCGTCTGTGATAGTTCCTCTATAAATATAACCTTCTATAGGTTTTGCGCTCACTCCTTACTCACGCACTTCGTTTCCACCGCTCCTGCTAGGCTTTTCTCCCTCACGGCGCCGGCCGCCTCTCCCTCCCGCCGTCACCTCTCCCCCTGATGCCACCTCTCCCTCTCGACGCCGGATGCCTCTCCATGTCGACGCTGCCTCTCCCTCCCGAAGCTAGCTACCTCTCCCACCTGATGCCTCCTCTCCTCCCGACACCACCTCTTCCTCTAAGGTATGAATCCCAAATCCCACTGTGGGTTCGGATATTAGCTTAATGATGATACTGGTCTAGTACTGAAATTGGATATTCAAGCTTAAGTTCTAAATTGTTACTATTACTGTCATTTATCAATCTTGTGGTCTGTCACATTTGGAATAGTTGGCTAATTTATTTTGCGATCTTTAGTACTTCATGATATATGCTTCACTTGCTAGCCCTTGCATTAGGCATGAACTCAGGGGGAGTTTTGGATGACCAAGATCATTTCCTTAAGCTTCTTGCTTGGAGTAGTCGCATAAGGCTTGAGATCTACCATATGATTAAACAAAAATTGGTTGAAAACAACCATAGATTTCTAAAAAGAAAATTGCGTCAAATGTGCTAAAATTGCTCAATTACAAAAATGCCACGTACTTCAACAAATGTCTCATTCTTGAGCCTATAGCACTCTAAATTGACTCAATGTTAGCTTCTTGGTTCCACTTAGAATATTGACATGGCTTGACTCATACCTGGATACCTCTAGCTAGACTTTGATCTTGAATAACTTGACACGCTAAGCAATCCATCTAAATTTCAGATTATGGCTTATTTGCTTTTAGCTTGTCTATACATAAATTGTCATAATCTAGATAACACTTTCTTTTATTATGGCTTGGTGCAATACTTAGAGGATCATCCTGGATAATCTTTATGGCTCCTAATGCTTTAAATGAATAATATACAGTCACTCCATTTAACTCATGTTCTATTTTTCTTCCTTGCATCTTGATAATTTTATTGCCAAAAGGGAAAGAATAATGGAGAAAAAGGCATAAACAGGGGGATTCTCTGGAGCTTTGGAGAAAAATTGCTCTTTCTGGTTTTACTCCATTTTTTTCCTTCTGTCAGCATGGTCATAAGTCTTTCTGTCACTCTTCTTAGACCACGTGTGACTTTCTCTTTTTGAAACAATAAAAAACAAACTCATCTTCATGTTTTTTCTATGTTTGTCAATATACTCAGCAAGGGGGAGATTGAGGGACCATGTGGAGATGACCCAGGTTTGTGATGAGTAATTGACCCTTGTTTTAGAAAGATTGAGTTTGGTTTTTTGAAGTTTGTGCTGTTTCTGTAGAGTCGTAAGCCCTAGCAAGTGGTCGGCAGACCGTTTATGACCACGTTGTGTTTTTTCTGCAAAGTCGTAAGCCTAGCGAGTCATCGGCAGACCGTTTACGACCACGTTGTGTGTCGTCGAGGTTGGCTGGAAGATTTATAACCACGTTGTGCCGCTTACAACCATGTTGTGTGTCGGCTGGAGGGTTTACAACCACGTTGTCCATGGTTGGAAGTCGATAGACGGACTTACGACCATGTTGTCAGCGGTTGGAAGTTGCTAGATGGATTTATGACCACGTTGTGTCGTTTACAACCACGTTGTCAGCGGTCGGAAGTCGCCAGACGGATTTATGACCACGTTGTCCACGTTCGGAAGTAGGTATATGGGTTTTCGACCACGTTGATGGCAAACATGGTCGGAAGGCGTGGTCGGCAGTCGAAAGCGGGCTTTTGACCATGTTGACGGCAAACGTGGTCGGAAGGCGCTTCATGTTGTATGTGGTCAGAAGGTGCTTCTACCACGGTGAAAAGCGTTGAATGTGGTCGGAAGGGGCTTTGACCACGTTGTGAAGCATTGAATGTGGTCGAAAGGGGCTTTGACTACGTTGTGAAGAAGTGAACGTGCTCGAAACTTCAGTAGAAGTTTTACGACCACGAAGATGAAGCGATCGAAGGAGCTATAACGTGGTCGAAAGGACTGTCTGTGTGGTCGTAATGCAGCGGGAGGCGGTCGTAGCCTCTTGTAAGTGGTGGTACCAACTTCTGGGGTGGTCGTAACGACCTACTATGTGGTCGTAGGCTATGAGCCTTCCTTGTCTTGTGCTTTCGACCAGTCATAAGTTGTTTACAACCAGCTGGGGTGTTTTCCAAATACATTCTTCTGATGCAGATGTATGATTTTAGTTTCTAGAGCGGTGCTATGTGATGTTTGCTTGTCTGTGGTGCTTGAAAGACTTTGGAAGTAGGTCATGGTGAGGCTGGAAGGATCAAGACTAAACATAGGTGGTGTTGAGGTCCAGAACGATCGGAAGAAGCCGAAGATGACTTGGACTACTATGTGGTTGAAAGCGTGGCCGGCAAGGGAACAGGAAGTTTTCGGGAAGGTGCAGGAGGGGCATTTTGGAGAAATGCTCAAAGCCTGCAAAGGAAACTGCTCTCTGGTTAAAGCATCTGTTGTCTAACTGTGATTAGCGGGTTGTCGCGAGTGTGTGCGTGCTAAAACCCGGTGTTAGTTGGGGTTAACGAGTTACCCCCCGCTACTTAAGGCTATAAATAGGAGGATAGAGCACCAGGGCGAGGTGTGCGTGTTCTGGGGTTTTACTTCTATTCTTCTGTGAGTTGTTCTCGGTGCTGGAGCGCTTGTGCTCCTGGTTTTCCTGGATGGAGTGGCTGTAGAAACCTCCATGAATGCAATCATCCATCTCTGTACTTCTATTTGAGTTGTTTTGTCAGATTGATGCTTGTATGTCTTGAGCGTACTTCCTCTGTTCTTCTCTTCACTCTTTTGCTTCTTGACTTAAGTCTTTGCTCTCGGTTGTTCTTTGGATGATCTGACTTGCCTGGTAATGGAAGAACATACTCGAAGCCTTCTTGGCCCATTTAATTCCATTTGCATGATCTGATTATGAGAGACCATGTGGTTGTGACCCCATGTGTGTGATGAGTAATTGGCATCGGTTTAGGATAGTCGAGTTTGGTTTGAGTGGTTCGGACCATGTCGTTGCACGGTGCAATCGGCTTTGGTTAGACTTGGTCAAATCTGGTCAAAGTGATTAGGATGCATATTCTGTGATTTGACAGGTTTGGGCTTTTTCATGCTTAATGTGGTTCATGCATGCCATTTATGCTTTCATGTATCGAGCAGTGCTATTTGATGTGTTTCTTGTCTGTGATGGTTGCAGGACGTCGAGGCCGAGTCGTGGTGAGACACAAGGTGACCGGACTAGACACAGGCGGTGTCGAGGTCAGAACGGTCGGATGTGTCGAAGACGGCGGAGCACGGAAGCTTCCCGGAAGGTGCAGGAGGGGCGAATTGGTAATTTCGTGAGGCTGCACAAGTGGGAGACAGTTCCGTTCGGGTTTAGCGGGCGTAACGGGTTGGAGACCCGTTAGCCAAGGGCTATAAATAGGTGTTGGTGGCTGCATGTATTCCCATGGCTTTGGGAGAGACTTAGGGTTTGCTAGAGTCAAAAGAAGCTTTGAGAGTTTGTTTTAGCTTTAGGCTTTAGTTGGTGAGGAGTTGGTGTGTGTAAGTGCAATGGATAGAGGTGGTCTGTAGCTTGTCTCCCATAGTGCTCTGTGTGTGTCTCCTCCCTCTGAGTGTTCTTGTGAGTTTCTTGAGTTTGGAGAGGGAGAGGATGGGTTGAGCCACCTTATAATCATTCCTCTTGTTCTAATGTCCATGCGTATGGGGACTCCTCTGTATTCCTTGTTTTTCATGAATGGAATCACTGATGTTTATTTCTCTACCTCATGTGCTCTTCGTTACTCTCTGTGAGATTTTGCATTTTGAGTTGTTTCTTGCTGACAAGGGCCAAAATGGGTTGCTCTATGTTGGGATGATGCCTCAAGATCATTTGATCAGTTAAAATCCCATGAACCCACTTTTGATTCAAGGTTTTTGTTTTTGTACTCCTCTGTTCTTAGTTTTTCCTTCTAGGGTTTGAGGTGAATTTTTGGTTCCCTTCTTGAGATGGCTTGAAACTTGGCAAAGTCCAGAAGCTATTATCTAGCTATCCTTAAAGTTTTAGGGCCAAAGGATCAAAGATCAAATGGGAATTTGAGTTTTTGTGCTGCACCCTGAATATTTTCAGTTTTTGGCTCAATTCTTGATTTCTTGTTTTTTAGTTGGTTTCTTTTGGTCTCCTTGGCTCCTGAGGCTATTTGAGGTGTTGTCTCTCTGTTCAAGGCAAAGAAATCCAGAGACAAACCTAAATTTGCTTTGCAGTTAGAAGTTTGCATTTTCTCTAAAATTTCCCCTCTGCTGTCAGCCCTGAAATCCCGAGGAGCGGTCGATCGGTGGCCATATGGCGGTCAGACCGGATTTCCTAGGGCGGTCAGACCGCCATATGCTGTGCGGTCAGACCGTCGGTAAGTGACCGGTCAGACCGCCTCTTCAACAGCGGTCTGACCGGCCTCCCCCTGGCAGCTTGTGTTACTTGCTATTTTTGGTGAAGTTGTGGCCTTTTGGTTTCTTAGTTTGCAGTGCCTATCTCCTCTGAGTGCTCGAGTTTCCAGAGAGTCCAGGTTATCTTCTTCATAGCTTTCCATAGCTATTGGAAGAGAATTTTCGAAGTGAGTACTTGATGGTGTTATTTTTAAAAGTCGACATTCACCCCCCCTCTGTCGCCAACTTCGATCCAACAGATTATCTTCCTTCTTTCATAGTCGTGGTTTTGAGCGGTCTTTATAATTCTCCCAAAAGATCTCTGCAGGCTTGATAAGTTTTCAATTAAAGATCAGAGAAGTCTTTTGTGGACGTGGACTTGCTGTGTTTGAAGTCTCATGACCAACTAATCCGTGAATCAAAAGTTAGTCAGAAATCGGATCTGCGGTGTTACGCCTTCCCTCTTCCTCTGTTTCATTTATGACCACGCACTTCTTTTCGACCACGCTGATTTTCTGTCATGGTGATCCGGTTCTAACCACATTGGACGTTTGACCACCTGGTGGCTTACAACCACGAGGTTTTGACCAGAAAACTGTTTATTCTTGAGAGACCATGTGGTTGTGACCCCATGTGTGTGATGAGTAATTGATGCGTGTTCGGGAAAGTTTGAGTTTGGTTTGTGTGGTTCGTGCCGTGTCGTTGCGTGGTGCAATCGGTTTCGGTCGGACTTGGTCAAACCTGGTCAAAGTGCTTAGGTTGCATATTCTTTTGATTCGACAAGTTTGGACTATGTTTGTGCTTAATGTTTTTACTAATGCTAATTGTGATTATATGTGTCGAGCGGTGCTATGTGATGTGTTTCTTGTCTGTGATGGCTGCAGGACGTCGAGGCGGAGTCGTGGCAAGGCACGGGATGACTGGACTAGGCACGGGCGGTGCCGAGGTCAGAAAGGTCGAGGTGTGTCGAAGACGGCGAGGACTCGAGGTGGTTGCGAGGCTTGGACGACAAGAGACGCGGAAGCTTCCCGGAAGGTGCAGGAGGGGCATTTCTGTAAAAGCGCAAAGCTGCACAGGTGGAGGTGGTTCCGTTCTGGATTTAGCGGGCATAATGGATTGGAGACCCGTTAGCCAAAGGCTATAAATAGGAGAGAGTTCCTGGTTGTATGCATGGATTTTGAGGGGTTGTTAGGGTTTGCTTTAGTCAAAATACCCTTTGGAGAGGTTGTTTTGGCTTTAAGCCTTTAGTGGTTGAGAGTGCAGGAGTTGGTCTCCCGTTGGTTCTCTGTGTCTCCTCTCAAGCATGTAGAGTTCTTGGGTTTCTTGATCTTGTGAGAGGGAGAGGATAAGTTGATGCCCATGTAATCATTCCTCTTGTATTCAATCACGTATGGAGACTCATATGTAATCCGTGTTTGATTGGGAATGAATCCTCTGAAGTTTTTTCTCTCATGCTCCTGTGTTTTTCTTCGTAGCTGTGCTCTGTGTGATTTCCTCTTTTTGTGTTTTTGTGTTGTTTCTTGCTGAGGAGTAGCAAAATGGGTTACTGTGATCTAGGAGATGCTCCAAGGCCATTTGGCTAGTCAATCCTGGGAGCAAACCCCTTTTAATTTCAGTTTTTGCCTCTCAGCCTCCTCTGTTTCTTTTCTTTCTAGGGTTTCTTGGTTCCCTTTGATTCCCTTCATGAGATGGCCTAAGATTTGGTGTCTTGAGTCCTGAGGATATTGCTAAGCTGGCCTCACGATTTCATGATCAAAGAATCAAGGATTGGCAGGAAATTTGAATTTTGGTGCTGCACTCTGTAGGTTTTCAGGTTTTTATCCCAAATCTGAATTTCTTGGCTTTGAGATGGATTCTTTTGGTTCCCTAGACTCCTCTGGTTATTTAGGATGTTATCTCACTTTTTTGGACAGAGAAACCCAGAAGGAAGTCTTCAATTTACTCTCTATGTGAAGATCTGAGCTTGCTCTAAAATTTCAGTTTACTGCGTGTTCTGATTTTTCGAGGAGCGGTCAGACCGGAGGAGGCGGAGCGGTCAGACCGGACCCGGCCGGTCAAACTGGCCCATACTCGGTGGTCAGACTAGCGGTGTACAGGCAGTCTGACCGGTCAGCTGCAGGCAATGCTATTTTCTCTGTGGCATCCTCTTTCAGTTGTGTTGTCTTGCTGTTCTTTCTTTGGTTTTCCTGTGAGCTTTTCTCTTGGTTCTTCATAGCTTCCATAGCTATTGGAGAATAATCGTGTGGAGGTACTTGAAGGGGGCTATTTTTTAAGAAGCGACATTCACCCCCCTATCGCCGATTTCGATACAACAATTGGTATCAGAGTCAGGTTAGCTCTTCCTCGTAGATCTTAACTGGTCTCTAGAGCCATGGCAACAGACAAGTACTCGACCAAGCCCCCGATCTTCGATGGGATCGACTATCCCTTCTGGAAGAGTCGGATGGAGACCTACATCCAGGCTCAGGGCTACGCCATCTGGCGGAAGGTCAAGACCCAGTATGTTGTTCCTACCGATGAGAACATCAACGCTGGAAACATGCTTGATGTTGAGGCGAACGCTAAAGCAAGGAACATCATAATTCAGGGTCTGAGCAGAAGCGAGTTCGATCGCATCTCTCATCTGACGTCGGCTTTCGACATCTGGGTGACCCTTGACGCGTACCATGAGGGCACTACCCAGATCAAGACAGTTCGACAGGACCAGTTCAAGCAAGATTACAACAAGTTTGAAATGCTCGCTGGCGAGTCCCTCGATGAGTGCTTTGCGCGTTTCCACAAGATATTGAGCAACCTCCGAGCGATCGGTCTCACATACCCCGACTCGGACAACGCTCAACAGATGCTCGCAACTTTGGATTTGCGTGTTTGGGAGATGAAGGTGACTACCATCAAGAACCGCAACAAGAAGCCCTCAGTTCATGCCCAAGGCAAAGAGAAGAAGTACCACAATCTTGGCAAAGCCAAGAAGCTCTTCCACTGCGTCCTCACCACCTTCGATGACATCAACTTCAGCGACATGGAAGGATGGAGTGACGATGTTGGCAAGGATGATCAAGACAAGGACACCAAGGATGGTGACGACTTCATCGGCATGTGCTTCATGGCCAATGAGACTGACATCAGCGATGACGATCTCTACTCTAACTCCGATGAGGTAGGTCCTTCCTATGACTGGCTCAACGATGCATTTCTTAAGCTAGGGAAATTTTATGCTATATCTAGAGCTAGGTGTGGTGACCTAGAGAAGGAAATAGAAAGCTTGTCACAGGAGCTTACTTCACTTAGATCTGCTCCCTCCCATGATGATGCAATGTTTGCACTTTTTTGCTGAATGATATGAAAAAGTTAAGGACCTCTCATGATAGTGTGCTTACTGAACTTGACTTGCTTAAGGTGGAGAATGTTAGTCTGCTAGCTGAGATAGAGATGACTAGAGTAGCATCTATTTCATCTAGTACTGTTGAGACTATGTCTTGCACCTCATGTGAGGATAAGGACAATACTTTTGGAGGTCTTTACACTATGCTTCTGGATCTGCCTGAAACTTGTGGAAATTGCAATAATTTGAAGATTAACTTAAAGAAGACAGATCATAAAATTGTTGAAATGCAAGCTGCTTTGCTTCAGCCCATTGTTTCTTGTGCCAATTGCTATAAATTAACTGCTGAACTTGAATCTATTTCTAAACAATTTCAAGACATGTCTGATCAAAACAAGAAAATGGCTCAATACATTTCTAAGGCTCCTATTAGCTCACCTTGCAATAACTGTGAAAAACTAAAATCTGATTTGGTTGCATTGGATGATAAATTTGTGAAGCTAACTAAGGACTTACTAGAGAAGCCATAATCTGATTGTTCTTTGTGTGCTAAAGTGGGGGTGAAATTTAAGGAAATGCTAGAGACCCTTAGGAGGAGCCACAAGAACCTGATGGCTAGGATTAGGACTGCCCCCTATGCATCTTGCGAAATCCTCAAGATTGAGGTGGCCATGCACAAAGAGAGATGTGCACTTGCTATTCGATCTTCTGCCTTTGGATCTTCTTCTTCTCTTCCTGGTGTGTTGGACCCAGATTTTACAATCTTGAATCCTCTATAATTTACTACACTATTCCCTGGATCAGTAGATAGTGCTCACAGATACAGTACTGAACATCAAAATACATATCATGCGAAAATGTAAATATAATAGTAGACTTACTCATGGGCCGATTAGGCCGAAATCAATAAAATGCAGCAGCGGAAAATGAAGCACACAGGTGAAATCCTCAGGACGTGCCCACAGGCAGCCAACCGGGGGTTCGCGACCTAGTTCTTAACATCTTCATCTTCTTCGTCATCATAACCAAGAGTATTGCTGAAGTGTAGTAGTCTGACTTCTGATTCTAGATTAATTTTTAGAGAGAGGGTGAGCACAAACCACTGTCCTCCGCGAGCCATACACAGGATGCAAATAAATAATATGCATGGCTTATCACCGAAAGGCTTAGGTTATTTTATTTGCCATAAATTGCTTTTGAAATATGATACATAGAAATTTCTTGAGACCTAGCAGTTTCAACTAAAACAAAATGTGTAAAAGAATACAATAATAATAGCAATCTAGATTCCATCCACCGTTACATGGTTTCTGCACCATATGCTAACTTTCAGCATTATAACCGCTTACCTTATCACTAGGGCGACACAAACAGGGCATTCCACTACCCTCCACTTTTCCAATTCTACCCACAAAGTTTTTGAAATAGAACTATATCTAGTAAGGTTTCCATGTCCGCCCTTGACCGTGGGCACAGCTATTTGAATAGTTTTCACTCTGCAGAGTTTGTACACTTTACCCACAAGAGATAATCCGCTTATTGCCCCACATGATTCCTTAGCCATGCGGTTGAATAGATCATCACAAGGCTGTTACAATGCATTTTTCCTAGCGGTGTCACGTCCGCTAAGGTTTCACTCCCTTTGGGGTATGACCACCCTTCCAGGAGTCCCCTCTTGCACCATCACGTCAGAGGATGTGGCCATCCTCTGCCCGCCTGTGGTCATACCGGCGCAACCCATACTGAGTTGATGCAAATTAGTTAGCCCTGTCTAAAATTTTTCAGCTTGTGGTTGTACTGTTGTACGCTGGGAGATCATCACAAGATTCAGTCCTTTGGGTTATCTGGGCGGTTCTACAATTATCCATTTTGTGCTTCCACTGCACCACACACACCCCAAACCACCCGCTTAGATAGTTAAGCAATTTGAGATTTTCGGGGGTATAAAATATCCATGTCATACATACCAGCCAATTTCACCATGACTGCCCAAATCAGTTTCTCATAATTGAAAATGATGCTTGGGGCATTTTGGAGCCCCCGATTATCTAAGCAATAATAAGCATGGCTTATATTTATGGACATATTTTTGAAAGGTTACCATTATAATTTTTGTTAGGGTGACAAGGCTCACATATTCAAGTGTTCCAAATGAGGGTAATACTAACAAGTTCATTAATGGGCATTTAACTAGAATCTTAAATCAACATATATTTGCATATAAAATATTAGCATGCAATTTGATAATTGGAACAAAAGTAATTTGCAAAAAATGTAGGTTCAATATGATCAAAATATTGACTCACATTGCACGGTTTATCGCAGTCTTGAGCTCACTTAAAGCTTTCTCATTTGAAGGTTATAACCTTCTGGTCTTTATCTTCACCTCGATCTCAGTCTCGCTTGATCCAATGGATCTTTAGGGCTCCGATTTCTAATTACACACTAAACAACTGAATCCAAATAAAAGCAAATAACTCAAAGAGATTCAAATAAATCCAATTGAACTTGATTAGTTTTTATTATGATTAAATGGGTGATTTGAGGTTGGGCTGATTAGGCACGGAGTATTGATGGAGTCAAACAGAGCTTGAGCGAAGTGAGGAAATGACAACAGGGAAATCCGCCGGGATGGATGTCAAGGAGGGTTCAGGATATAGGAATATTCATAGGAATATTTTGCTTTAGACTTGAGGAGGGCTAGGCATAGCCGATGGTGGAATATGATGACTCGATTTTTTTTATTAATAACTTCTTTTATTATTTTTATATTTATATATTGGTGTGATTATTTCAATGCCTGATAATCTAAGGCTATTATATTGTAGTACCTATTAATATGACCCTTTTAATTTGGAGGCACTCTGGAAATTACCGATGACCCCGGGAATTTCATTAGACATGTCAGCATGACCTTTAATTATAGATTTCCTTCGGATTTGACATCATCAATATTTTATCTACACTTTAGTTATTGTTAGGCATGACTTTATTTTTAGTTCAAACTTATTTATCTGGGGCCGAGCTTGTTATTCGGGGTCATATGTCAATATTGTTGTTTAATTAAATCTACCACTGAGATTTATTTAGTGGTAGCACGTTAAAGGTTGGGGCATATATTTTTAATTGGGGGTAATCTTTAATTTATAGCCTTGCTTTTATAGTTAACCTATTATTTAATTATTTCCCTTAACTTTAACTTGGATGTATTTTTAATTAGGATCCTTATTAAATTTGGACATTAAGCCAAACCATCTTTTACTCATGCCTCTTAATTAAAATTAGATTTAAAACAATTAATCAAGGCACATTAGCTACTAATATATGATGATTAATCCAAGATTAAATCTTTAATAATCTTATTTATATCCTAATCAAATTTATTAGCTTCCATGGATTTTTCTTAATTTTCCTTGATTTATCTTTAACTGAAATGGATAAAAAATAAAACAAAAATAAAAAGAAGGAAGAACTATGGGATGTAAATTCGAACCCAGGTCTGAGACTTAGCGCGTCACTCAGCTGACCACTGGGCTGTTGCCCGTTTGGTGATTGGAAGGGGCGAATCCATTTAGAAGAGGCGAGTTCCAAGGTTAGGCCCAAAATAGGGTATGCCGACGCCGGGGCAGAGCTGACTTGCCGGCGGTGGGTGGTGGCCGGAGAGGGAGTGGCGACCGACAAAATGGATTGCCAAGGCAACGAGGAGGCTCATGGTGGTAGCTGTTTCGGCTGAGGTGGTGTCTAGGCAAGCCGGCGGCCGACGGTGAGGGGGAAACGAGGCGCCGGCGGTCGGGAAATAGAGGGGAGGAGATGGCATGCGCATGAGTACGAGTGAAGTGCCAAGAGCTTACCTGAGTGGTCGAGGAGACCGGAGGGAGGCCGAGGTGAGCCGGCGACGTGCACGGGCGGCGGTGCGATTGGGTCGCTGTGGCCGGAGAGCTCGGGTAGCGAAGAGCTTCGGTCGACGGTTGGGACCGCTTCGAGGTGCCGAGGTGCTGCTCTCACCATGCGGAATCGACCTGGGACCAACCGAGGAGAGAACGGCGGTTGAAATGGTGGTGGCCTACCGAAAATGGAGGAGGAGCAGGCATGCTGTGCTCAGTTGTCGATCCTTCAATTAACTGCGAGTGGAGGTAGTGCTGTGATCCACAAACCGTGATGCGGGTGGTTTGTGGAGGAGATGACCGGAGTGGTAGAATTGGCGTGGAGGCGCAGGCGGGTGTGCAGCCGAGTTGGCGGTGGGGTGAGCGGGGAAGAAAGAGGAGGAGATGGGAGGCGTTGGGAGGCCTAGAGGAGGTCAGGTACTTATAGCATGTGGGTGCCGCTGTGAAGCTAATGTGGCCGGCGACCGGGGCACATGGCACGGTATGGGTGACGGCGTGGCCGGCATGGCGCTGGGACGTGGTGATGCGACGGGGGCGCAGGGAGAGTGACGGCAAGGTGACGTGCAACGTGAGGGCCACGCGGAGTGCAGAGGTGATGGAGGAATAGGGAGCATGGGGCCGGGCGGTCGAGTGACGCTAGCGAGCGTAGGGAGAGCGAAGATAGAGGAGGAAGAACCAACGGGGAGGAGGGAGAAGAAGGAAAAAGGAGGAGGTGTCAGGCCCATGTGCAGAAAGGGAAAAGAGAGAGAGAAGGAAAAGAAAACGAAAAAGGAGGGGCCCACATGGCATAGAGAGAAAGGGAGGTAAAATGCTAGAATTCCAAATTTTAATTTTCTATAGCTTGAACTTTGTGCTCAAAATCTTTCCCTTGCATTTTAGCTCTAATGTCAAAACTAGTCTTGAAATTAGTTGTATAATTTATGTGTGTGTGTGTATATGAATATGACTTGTATTTTTTTATCTCAACTATTACCCCTTATCAATTTTATAAACCATGTTTCAATTCAGTTAATAAATTTTTGAATTACTTTTTCTCAGAGTTTGAACTCACCCATCTTTATTTAAATTTTTAGATCATACTCCCCTTCTTTTTGTATGATGATTGAGCTATATCTCGAATGATTTCTTGGTCTTAATTATTATTATTATTATTATTATTATTATTATTATTATTATTATTATTATCTATTTCTGATCTTTAAATAAGACTTTGATTTAGTGAATTACAGTGAATTTTAGGTTGTCAGGGGTTAAACCCCATTTAAATTATTATTTATTTTTTTATTGCTATTTGGTGCTCGAAAATTATTTCCAGTTTTTTATTTGCTCAGCACAAAACTCAAGAAAACCCAAATAAGATTTTGAACCAAAAATTCAAATGCCAGTATGATGCAAATAAAAGTTTTGAATTACTCAAAATTTCAAACATCCAAAATTTAGGATGTTACATGGTGTCTCTTCTTCATCTTCTCCCTACACTTCCTGCGCCTGTTTCTTTCAGGAGTGTCAGTACCTTATGAACACTCTTGAAAGATTTGTTGGAGGTAAGAAAAAGCAGAATCTTATTATAGACAAATCCATGATTTGCATGTTCAATCAAGGTCTAGGATATGATTTCTTAGAGGATGTGAGGAAGCATCCACTTATTGTTGTCAGACCTATAGCAGCAGGTGTGATCAAGGTCGAACCAAGAAAGTTGAGTTAAAATCTACGGGCTTTGTCCAAGGGATCTCTGATAGTAAGGTGGTACCACCTGATACTTCGACCTCTCAGAAGGTGAAGCCTCATCATGCTACTTCGACCTCCTAGAAGGTGAAGTATCATTGTACCTTCTGTCAGAAGGATGGACATGGTATTGTGAGATGCTTCAGGTGCGCTAGGATCACGCGGAGAGACCGTGTTTGCGCTCTTAGGCATATTAGGGCAGTCCCAGACTCTGAGAGCACCTAAGACCAACACGAGGTCTAGAGTTGTAGAAAACTCTGTTGAGGTGTTTAGGAAGCATCGAGGACTTGGTTTTCCTGCTTCTATTTTTGGTCCTCGAATTGCTTCTAGTCAGGATATCCACCGTCCTGAGGGTAGATCTCGTGTCCCCCATCGAGATAGCTATCCACGACGTGATTAGCATGTTGTTGTTGGTCAGACTCACTCTTCTATAGTAGTCGGACCCGGCAACAGCTTCAGGTCTACTCTTAGACCTTCTAGCTTTCTAAGAGACAGAGAGCGTAGGGTAGTTACAGGTCAATTAGGTGTGACTGCTTCTTCTACTCATCGTGTGACTCAGTACTGTGTTCCCAAGTCTATTCTCATTTACCCTAGTACTGAGCCACAGATGTTGTTCTCTTGCTGACTCAGGTCCGCCGGGCTGGGAAGGGAGAGGTTTGGCTTGTCGACTCCGGCTATTCTCGACACATGATCGGAGACTCTTGTTGGTTCTCTTCCCTAGTTTGAGCTCCAGGTGATGAGACGATCACCTTCGGAGACGCCTCGTCTGATTGAGTCATCGCTAATGGTACTGCGCGCATTAATGATTCCTTTATTCTTAAAGATATTGCCTTAGTGAGTAAGCTACAATATAATTTGCTTTCTATTTCTCAGCTTACTGATGACAATTTTGAGGTAAGTTTTAAGAAAAATGCTTGCAAAATTTTTGATTCTTCAGGTAGTCTTGTTTGCAGGATTTCTAGATTTGGGAGAATCTTTTGTGCTGATTTTGTTGAGTCTTCTAGTGATCCTCTCAGGTGCTTAGTTGCGTCAGAGTCCCGTGATCTCTCCTTTTGGCATAGGTGACTTGGTCACATTGGCTTTGATCATTTAACTCGAGTTAGCAGCCACGGTCTCATACGTGGTCTGCCCAAACTCAAGATGGTCAAAGACTTAGTTTGTGCTCCTTGCCGACATGGCAAGATGGTTGCTGCTTCTCATCCCCCAGTCACTGTGACTATGACCAATGCACCAGGACAGCTTCTTCACATGGACATAGTTGATCCAGCTAGGGTGCAGTCGGCGGGAGGGAAGTGGTATGTTTTTGTCGTGGTTGATGACTTCTTGAGGTTTTCTTAGGTGTTTTCTTAGCCTCGAAGGATGAGACGTTCAGTCATTTTTGGGTTTTGTTTAGTATACTTTCTGTTGAGCTCCCTGGTGCCTTACGAGCAATCCACGGTGACAATGACACGGAGTTCAAGAATTCCTACTTTGAGAAGTTCTACGATGAGACAGGTGTAGAGCATCAGTTCTCTTCTCCGCACACCCCAAGCAAAATGGCGTCGTGGAGAGAAAGAACCGTACCTTGGTCGAGATGGCCAGGACGATGCTAGATGAGTACTCTACACCTAGGAAGTTTTGGGCTAACGCTATAGCCACCGCGTGCCATGTTTCAAATAGAGTTTTTCTCAGGGCACACTTGCATCGCGGTTCTTATGAGTTGAGGTATGGGCGAAAGCCCAGTGTCTCACATTTTCGCGTGTTTGGTTGCAAGTGTTTTATCTTGAAGTCTGGGAACCTAGATGAGTTCGAGTCACGATCTTGTGATGGTATCTTTCTGGGTTACTCGACTTCATCGCGGGCTTATAGGGTCTAGAACTGCGAGTCTAGCAAAATGGTACAGACCTGTGAGGTGACCTTCGACGAGGCTAGTCCTAGCACTAGGCCCGACATCTCAGGTTCTGTAGTGCAGTCCGAGACCATCTTTTTAGATGATGAGGAGGATGGAGATGAAGGTTGTCTACCTAATCCATTCCATCCTTCCCCTAAGGTACATGCTTCTACCACCGCACCTCAGGGAGATCAGCCCATTCCTTCTAGAACTTCTAGACCTAGTGGCTCTGTTCCTACCTCGTCAGCTCATGAGGTAGAGGCCACTTCCTCTTCTCATCATAGGAGATCTCTTTGAGTGCATCACACGCTCAAAATCCGGCTTGTCTCATTTCTGTCTTCATTCAGCCTTTGTCGCATCCTTTGAGCCCAAGGATGTTTGTCATGCTCTTTCTGATGAGTCTTGGGTCAATGCCATGCATGAGGAACTAGAAAATTTTGAAAAGAACAAGGTCTGGTCGCTTGTTGAGCCCCCTAGAGGTCACAATGTCATAGGAACAACTAGGTTTTCAAAAACAAGTAGAGTGAGGATGGAGTAGTCATTCAAAACAAGGCTAGACTAGGTAGCTCAAGGTTTCTCCCAAGTTGAGGGTTTAGATTTTGAGGAGATCTTTGCTCCTATGGCTAGGTTAGAGGCCATTAGGATTTTGCTTGCATTCGCAATGTCAAAGGGCTTCAAGCTATACCAGATGGATGTCAAGAGTGCCTTCCTCAATGGGTATATTGAGGAAGAAGTCTATGTTAGACAGCCTCCAGGTTTCGAGAACTCCAAATACCCAAATCATGTCTACAAGCTTTCCAAAGCCCTGTATGAACTTAAGCAAGCCCCTAGATCTTGGTATGAGAGGCTTAAGTCCTATTTGCTGACTCATAGGTTTGAGATGGGTAAAGTAGACAAGACCTTGTTCATTTGCAGGCATGGCAATGATCTTCTTCTCATCCAGATTTATGTGGATGATAGTATCTTTGGTGGCCCATCTCATGCTTTGGTCTCCCAGTTCTCTGATGTCATGAGCACAGAGTTTGAGATGAGCATGATGGGCAAGTTGAGTTTCTTCCTCAGCTTTCAGATCAAACAGACTCGAGAGGGTACATTATTGTATCAAGGCAAGTACACTCGAGACCTCCTGAGACGATTTGATATGAGTGACGGTAAGTTGGTGTCAACTCTGATGGCGTCATCAGCTTCACTCGATCCAGATGAGAATGGCGAGCCAGTAGATAAGAAGGAGTACGGAAGCATGATTGGCTCCCTCCTGTATCTCACTGCCTCGAGGCCAGACATACACTTTGTTGTGTGTCTGTATGCTCGATTCCAGGCCTCTCCTCGTGTATCTCACCGCCAGGCGGTGAAGCGCATCTTCAGGTACCTTCGAGCTACCATAGACTATGGTATCTGGTACTTTTCATCTTCCTATCTTTCCCTCAGAGTCTTCATCTTCCTATCTTTCCCTCAGAGCTACCATAAGACGTAGTTGGACGAACTTGTGCCGGAAGAATGTTCTTTGGTCTTTGCATGTGCAGGTTGAGTATGGAGGCGATTATGGTCGGTGACGAGGTGGACCGGGACTAGGATGGGGAGATCCGAGGTTCAGACGGTCAAGGAGGTCACGAGATGGTCGGGTTCATGCTTGAGGCGCATGGAGATCAGAGATGGATGATACGTGTTGGAGCTACGGAGGTGCGGTCTGGAGGCTACAACATGTGATGGATGATACGTGGAGAAGCTACGGGAGGTGCGGTCCTGGAGGCTTCGACACGTGACGCATTAGAAAAGTTGAAATTTTGGAAAACCCATGTTAGGAAGGGTTTTGGGTCCCTTTGCTGTTGGAATTGGATTAGAACTCGTGGGCTTAGGTTCAACCCATGTTTTGGGCCCTAGACTATAAATAAAGATAGGGTTAGGGGTTAACTCTATGGGTTTTGAAGATACTAATTTCGTGCTAGAGTTTAGAGGTGCCAGGAGGGTACTTTGTAGCTACCATGATTCAGAAATAAAGTTTAGATATATTCTTACAAAAATTTCGGTGGCGTGGTGAGAAATTGGAAAAACAAAAGAAATTGTAATCGACGACGCGTTTGTATTCGTGTCATCCTCTGATGTCGTCTCGATCCGGGAGCAATCCCGTGCTTCTCCCAGCGTGAGACATTATCGGCAACGAGTTTTGCTACGCGTGGTGGTGTCCCGAGGCATCGTCAGCTTCTCATGGGTTCATCGTCCTTCTCTGCCTCCATCATCGTGCGAGAGATGTGCAAAGCAAATGTGAGGATTTTTTTTTTGTTTTGGTTGGACAGCAACGTACGTTGCCTCCACTCCTCGTTTGGCATGTGGCTGAAGTATTTTTTGTGTCATGCCTTTTGCTTCGGTCTGGCATTGGATCCATTAAGCAATTAACTAGTTTTTGGTTTGTGTGCAAGGTCAAAGATAGGAAGTAATAACCAACAGAATGTGTTTTGTTTGCTCTAGCCGAATAGAGTCACGAGTTTCATCATTGATATGAGATTATTTTTTTACTTTTCTAGCTATTTTTTGTTCTTTCTATGATTAGTGAAAAAACAGATTTTGGGAAAGGCTTTCGCTAGGTGCTGCAATTATTCACCCTCTAATTGCCACAACGATCCTACAAGTGGTATCAGAGCAAGTTACAATGGCATCAGATCAGGAATGCTTTTCAGGTAAGCCACCGTTTTTTGATGGATCAGATTATCTCTATTGGAAGACGCGCATGGAGGTTTTCTTGCAAGCACAATGTAATTCTATTTGGCAAAAAGTTGAAAATACATATGAAATGCCTCCTGTTGTTACAACTGAAAAGTGCACAAATAAAAAGAAGTATGCTTCAAGCATGCCACCATCTAAAACAAGTATGCTACAAGCATTTCATTATGAAAAGAAGTATGCTACAAGCATACCACATGGGTATGAATTGAGTGTGGAGTAATAGGTTGTCATATGAGACTGCTAGCTCGTCTAGATTTAAAATTTGCTTCACTTTTAGGCTTTGACTTTTCGTTGTGGTGTCTCATTGTGCTCTTTATAATTGATTTGGTCATTGTTGAGATGTCCGTTATTAATATAAATCATACTCAAGACTAGTTTTGTCATTGCTATATGATATATGACTTTATATGATCTAGATAGCTCTACTAAAAAATATGGCTTGGTTTCTATATTAAATCAATGCTCAATGACTTGTATAATCTACAAAGCTTCTTGATTTTTACTCTCATTGCTCCTTCGTAGAATTATTCCTTCTTTGAATTTTCTTGATGATTACATTGCCAAAGGGGGAGAGATTTGGTGTGCTTTGAAAGATATTGGAGAGAATTTGGGGAGAATAAAATTGCCTCTCTTGTGTTGAGGGGGAGAGATTTGAGACTTGTGGCTTAAAATGCTTTTTCAGCTTCAATTCTTCACTTATATCTATTTGAAACTAATTCATCATGCTATCTTGAGGTGTTGCCAATGCATTCAACAAGGGGGAGATTGTTAGACCATGTGGTTAGGTCTAGGATATTTTGGTCATGAATAATTGACAATGGTTAATTTGTTATGATGAATAATTGGTGATTTTGTTTAGCATTGTTATGCGAGTTGTGTCGCGTGTGAGCGAATTGATGTTGTCAAGTTTCGACGAACTTATGCCGAAAGAATGTTTTTTGGTCTTTGCATGTGCAGGTTGAGTATGGAGGCGATCATGGTCGGTGACGAGGTAGACCTGGACTAGGATGGGGAGATCCGAGGTTCAAACGATCAAGGAGGTCACGATATGGTCGGGCTCATGCTTGAGGCGCATGGAGACCAGAGATGGATGATACCTGTTGGAGCTACGGAGGTGCGGTCCAGAGGCTACGACACGTGGTGGATGATACGTGGAGAAACTATGAGAGGTGCAGTCTTGGAAGCTTCGACACGTGACACGTTAGAAAAGTTAGAATTTTGGAAAACCCGTGTTAGGACGGGTTTCGGATCCCTTTGCTATTGGAATTGGATTAGAACTCACGGGCTTAGGTTCAGCCCATGTTTTGGGCCCTAGACTATAAATAAAGGCGGGGTTAGGGGTTAACCCTATGGCTTTTAGAGATACTAATTTTATGCTAGGGTTTAGGGGTGCCATGAGGGCACTTTGTAGCCACCATGATTCAGAAATAAAGTTTAGATATATTCTTAGAAAAATTTCGGCGGCGTGGTTAGCGATCAGAAAAAGAAAAGAAATTGTGATCGACGGCGCATTGTATTCATGTCATCCTTCGATATCGTCTCGATCCACGATCACGTGCTTCTCTCAGCGTGAGACATTATCGGCAATGAGTTTTGCTCCACGTGGTGGTGTCCCGAGGCATTGTGAGAGACCATGTGGTCGTGACCCCATGTGAGTGATGAGTAATTGACGTCGGTTTAGGATAGTCGAGTTTGGTTTGTGTGGTCGGACCATGTCGTTGTGTGGAGAAACGGGCTCGGTCGAACTTGGTCAAACTTGGTCGTATGGGATTAGGATGCATATTCCGATGATTCGACAGGTTTGGACTTCATCTTTGGTAAGTATGATGTTATTTACGCTTTCATGTATCGAGCGGTGCTATTTGATGTGTTTCTTGACTATGTTGGTTGCAGGACGTCGAGGCGTAGCCGTGGTGAGACACGAGGTGACCGGACTAGACACGGGCGGTGTCGAGGTCAGAACGGTCGGGATGTGTCGAAGATGGTGGAGACTCGAGTTGGTTGCGAGGCTTGGACGACAAGGAGCGCAGAAGCTTCCCGGAAGGTGCAAAAGGGGCGAATCAGGAATTTCGCGAGGCTGCACAAGTGGGAGCGGGCTCCGTTGGACTTAGCGGGCGTAACGGGGTGGAGACCCGTTAGCCATAGGCTATAAATACATGTGAGGGGCTGCATGCCTCCTTTATGGCTTTGGGAGAGAGCTAGGGTTTTAGAGAGTCAAAAGAGGCTTTGGAGGATGTTTTGCCTTTGCTCTTTAGTGGTTGAAGAGTGGTTGAGGGCAGCAGTAGGTGCCTCCCTGTGTCTGTACGTTGGTTCATCCTCCTCAAGCATGTATTGAGTGGGTGTTCTTGTGTTTGTGAGTGGGAGAGGATGGATTGAGAGCTTGTTATCATTCCTCTAGTTCCAATGTCTAGTGGCATCGGGACTCCTTGTATTCCTCTTGTTTCCATGAATGAAAATCTGATGTTTTATTCCCGTGCTCTCTGTTTTCCTTCGATGCTCCTTTGGATGAGTTTTTGACTTTTTTGATTTCTTGTTGTTTCTTGCTGTGGAGGTGCAAAATGGGTTGCTCAGTGATGGGATAGTGCCTCAAGATCATTTGATCGAGTTTCCCAAGAGCAAACATCGCTTTAATTCCTGTTTTAAGTTTTGGCCTCCCTCTGTTCACGATTACAGTTTCTAGGGTTTTGGAGAATCTCTTGATTCCCTTCATTGGATGGCTTGAAATTTGGCATGGAGAGTTCTGAGGCTATCTATTATCTAGTCCCAAAATTTCATAACCAAAGGATCAGTGAAGAGATGGCAATTTGGATTGTGTGTTATTCCTGTTCAGTTCTTGCCCATTCTAGGGTTTTGATAATGTTCTTAATTTCCTTCGCGTGATGGCATGAGATTTGGTCTGGAGGATCCTGTTACTATTGCTAATATATCCTAAAAGTCTCGAGGCCAAATGACTAAAGTTCAAATGGATATTTGAGTTTTCATTTCTGCTGACTGTAATTTCAGAGTTTGGCCAAAAATCTGAAATTATAGTTTTTGAGTTAGTTTTCCTTGCTCCCCTTTCCTCCCTTGCTATTTAGGTTATTATTGAGTTGCTCTAAAGTGAAAAAGTTGGGTGCAAAAGCCTCATTTCTCAGTTTTTGGAAGATCTGAAAAACTGCACAAATTTCAGATTTTTCAGGTTCCCACGGGCTGCTGAAAAAGGGGGCCGTCTGACCGGGTTTAACCCGGCGGTCAGACCGGCCAGGTACCGGCGGTCAGACCGGCCTGGTACCGGCGGTCAGACCGGCCGGCTTCCGGTTCAGAGCAGAGTTCAGTGTTTTTTCTGAATTTTTCATGTTTGTGCTTCGTAAGTTTTATATGAATGCTTTGAGTGCATTTCTCTCTGCTCTTCATACTTTTCTAGTTAGATCAAGTCCTTGTTCGTGATCTTGGTTTCATCGCTCTTCTTAGCTATTGGAAAGTTTTCGTGAGCTCTCTTCTTTGATTGGCTGAGATTATCTCGAGTACTTAAAGCTCTCTTCATTGCTCTGTAGCTACTGAAGTGACCGCTTTTTCGTGGGTACTTTTGGGGTCAAAATTTTAATTGATCGACATTCACCCCCCCTCTATCGCCATTTCGGTCCAACAATTGGTATCAGAGCCGGTTAGCTCTTTTCAATAGATCTTAACCGGTCTCTAGAGCCATGGCGACGGACAAGTACTCGACCAAGCCTCCGATCTTTGATGGCATTGATTTTCCCTTCTGGAAAAGCCGGATGCAGACCTACATCCAGGCTCAGGGATATGCCATCTGGAGGAAGGTCAAGGTCCGCTATTTGGTTCCTGCCGATGAGAACATCAATGTGGCGAATATGCCCGATGTTGAGGCAAATGCAAAGGCTAGGAACATAATCATTCAAGGTTTGAGTCGTAGCGAGTTTGACCGCATTTCGCATCTCACGTCGGCTTTCGAGATTTGGGAGACCCTCAGTGCTTACCATGAGGGCACCACCCAAATCAAGACAGTCCGACAGGACCAATTCGAGCGAGATTACAACAAGTTTGAAATGCTCGCTGGTGAGTCCTCGATGAGTGCTTTGCGCATTTTCACAAGATTCTGAGCAACCTCCGAGCGGTCGGTCTCACATACCCCGACTCGGATAACGCTCGACGGATGCTCGCTGCACTCGACTTGCGGGTTTGGGAGATGAAGGTGACTACCATCAAGGACACCACGAACCTCTCGACTTTGACTCTTGATGCACTGTACTCGCGCCTCAAGACTCACAAGATTGACATTGTCTCTCGCAAGTCGAAGACACAGTCGATGGCTCTAGTCACCGATCCCACCTTGGCTTCTAGTCTTTCTTCTGATTCGCTGTGTGGTTTCTCCCTTGCTGCTCTCTGCGACGTAACTGATGATCAGTTAGAGCAGCTCGAGGATGAGCAACTGGCCCTCCTAGCTCGGAAGTTCTCCCATGCTTACAAGAGGAGGAGGGACAGAAAGAGGGGAGGACCCGTGATTTGCTTCGAGTGTGGTGGCCCCAACCACATTCGGGCAACCTGCCCCAAGCTGGAAAAGGGCAAAGCTGACTACGACGGTTCGGGCAAGAATGACTACACCGACAAGAATCGCAACAAGAAGCTTCTAGTCCATGCCCAAGGCAAGAAGAAGTTCCGCGACTTTGGGAAGGCCAAGAAGTTGTTTCACCACGTCCTCACCGCGTTCGACGACCTCGACCTCGGCGAGGTGGAGGGATGGAACGACGACGACGGGACGGGTAACCAAGACCCCAAGAGTGGCGACGACTTCTCTGGCATATGCTTCATGGCCCTTGAGGGCGAACTGAGCGACAGCGAGCTGTACTCCGACTT
Organism: Dendrocalamus latiflorus; assembly: GCA_017311315.1. Taxonomy (NCBI): domain Eukaryota; kingdom Viridiplantae; phylum Streptophyta; class Magnoliopsida; order Poales; family Poaceae; genus Dendrocalamus; species Dendrocalamus latiflorus. Next base: position 20,584,674 of record CM029666.1, on the reverse strand, counting down.
CGACGAGGTATGCCCCACATACGACCAACTCAATCATGCTTTTCTTAAGCTAGGTGGATTTCATGCTAGAGCTAGGGCTAGGTGTACCGAGTTAGAGAAGGAAGTAGATAGACTTTCATGGGAGCTTACTTCACTTACATCTGCTCCCTCCCGTGATGATTGTGATACATGATGTGCTCTGTTGGATGACATGGAGAAACTAAGGACCTTGCATGATAGTGTGTCCTCTGAGCTAGACATGATTAAGGTGGAAAATGTTAGTCTGCTTGCTAAGTTAGAGATGAGTAGGTTAGCTGTTGCTTCACCTACTATTGTTGAGACTACTTCTTGCACCTCATGTGAGGATAAGGACAATGCTTTTAGAGGTCTTTATACCATGCTCCTTGATCTGCCTGAGACTTGTGAAAGTTGTAATAATTTGAAGATGAACCTAAAATGGGCAGATCATAAAACTTCTGAGTTGTATGCTTGGTTGCTTGAGCCAGCCGCTTCATGCTTGAACTATCCTAAATTAACTGCTGAACTTGAATCTGTCTCAAAATAGTTTTAAGAAATGATTGACCATAACAAGAAAATGGCTCAATTTGCAACTAAGGATCCTGTTAGCTCACCATGCATTAGTTGTGATAAACTAAAACTTGAACTCGTTGCTTTGAATGAACAATGTGTGAAGCTAACTAAGGATTTACTAGAGAAGCCATCAACTCATTGTGATGTGATTGCTGAGGTGGGGCAGAAGCCCCAGGGTAAGATGGAGACGCCTAGCGACGTGAACCAACTGGCTAGTAGTAGGACTGTCCCCTCAGAGTCGGCTGTGCGTGCACACGCCATTCCTTCCTCTACTGTTGGTTCTTCTTCTGCTCCCTTACCTTCTGCTGTCTCTTCTTCCCCCTGCTCTTCTTGCACCTCTCTCTTTCGGGAGTGTCAGTACCTTATGAACACTCTCGAGAGGTTTGTAGGAGGCAAGAAGAAGCTTAATCTTATTCTAGACCAATCCAAGATTTGCAGATTTAATCAGGGTCTAGGATATGATTTTTATGAGGATATGAGGAAGCATCCACCTGCCGTGCTCAGACCCATAGCACCAGGTGTGATCGAGACTAAGCCCAGGACCGAGAAAGTCCAATTTAAGTCTACGGGCTATGTCCAAGGGATTTCTGACAGTAAGGTGATTCCACCTGCTGCTTTGGCCTCTCAGAAGGCGAAGCCTCCCCGTGCTACTTCTACCTCTCAGAAGGTGAAGTATCACTGCACCTTCTGTCAGAAGAATGGACACTCAGTCGATCGATGCTTCATACGCACCAAGATTACGCGTAGAGACCGTGCTGAGGCACTAGGGCGTATTCAGGGTTAGCCCCAGACCCTGAGTGCACCTAAGACCAGCACGAGATCCAGGTTTGTTTCTGATGGGTTTGGGCAGCATCAAGGACTTGGTTTTTCTGAGTCTTCTGGTTTTCGTCCTCATGCTGCTCTTGGTTATGGCTTCCGCCGTCCTGAGGGTACATCTCATTCCCCCGTCGAGACAGCTACCCACGGCGTGATCAGCGTGTTGTTGGTACTCCGACTCGCTTCCCCGTAGCAGTCGGACCCAGCAACAGCTTCAGGTCTACTCATAGACCATCTGCTTTCCTGAGTGACAGAGAGCGTAGGGTAGATAGAGGTCAGTCATGCTTGACTACTTCATCTGCTCGACGTGTTGTTCAGTATTGGGTGCCAAAATCACTTTTGATTTACCCCAGTACTGAGACTTTACTCTCTTGTTGACTCAGGTTCGCCGGGCTGGGAAGGGAGAGGTTTGGCTTGTAGACTCCGGGTGTTCTCGACACATGACCGGAGACTCACGTTGGTTCTCTTCCCTAGCCCGTGCTCCAGGTGATGAGACGATCACCTTTCGAGATGCTTCATGTAGGCGCGTCATCGCCAAAGGTACAGTGCGCGTTAATGATTCATTTCTTTTGAAAGATGTTGCCTTGGTTAGTAAGCTGTGTTATAACTTGCTTTCAGTTTCTCAGCTTACCGATGACGGTTATGAGGTGAGCTTTAAGAAAAACGCTTGCAAAATTCTTGATTCTTCGGGTAGTCTGGTTTGTGGGATTTCTCGTTATGGGAGGATCTTTCGTGCTGATTTTTCTGAGTCTTCTGGTGATCCTCTCCGGTGTTTAGTTGCTTCTGAGTCCCGTGACTTGACTTTCTGGCATAGGAGACTTGGTCATATCGGATTTGACCATTTGACCCGAGTTAGCGGCCACGATCTCATTCGTGGTCTGCCGAAACTCAAGATGGTCAAAGATCTTGTTTGTGCTCCATGCCGTCACGGCAAGATGGTTGCTGCTTCTCACCCTCCGGTCACAGTTACTATGACCGATGCACCGGGACAGCTGCTCCACATGGACACGGTTGGACCAGCTCGAGTGCAGTCAGCAGGAGGGAAGTGGTACGTGCTTGTCGTGGTCGATGACTATTCGAGGTTCTCTTGGGTGTTTTTCTTAGCCTCAAATGATGAGACGTTTACCCATTTCCGAGGTCTTTTCAGTAGGCTGTCTGTTGAGCTTCCAGGTGCCTTACGAGCGATTCGCAGTGATAATGGCACTGAGTTCAAGAATTCCTACTTTGAGAGGTTTTGTGATGAGACAGGTGTAGAGCACCAGTTCTCTTCTCTGCACGTCCCACAACAGAATGGTGTCGTGGAGAGGAAGAATCGTACCTTGGTCGAGATGGCCAGGACAATGCTCGATGAGTACTCTACACCGAGGAAGTTTTGGGTTGAGGCTATTGCGACCGCGTGCCATGTTTCCAATCGAGTTTTTCTTCGGGCACACTTGCATCGCACTTCTTATGAGTTGAGATATGGGCGAAAGCCCAATGTCTTCCATTTTCGCGTATTTGGTTACAAGTACTTTATTTTGAAGTCCGGGAACCTAGACAAGTTTGAGTCACGTTCTTGTGATGGTATCTTTCTAGGTTACTCGACTTCGTCGCGGGCTTATCGGGTTTGGAATTGCGAGTCTAGTAAATTGGTAGAAACCTGTGAGGTGACCTTCGATGAGGCCAGTCCGGGGACTAGGCCCGATATCTCAGGTTCTTTAGAGCAGTTCGAGCCCATCTTTGTGGATGATGAGGACGATGGAGATGAGGGTTATCTACCTGATCCAGTCCCTCATCCACCCCTCGAGGTGCCTTCTTCCACTGCACCCCGAGGCGATCAATCAGCCCATGCCTTCTGCTTCTTCTGGAGCTAGTGGCTCTGTTCCTACCTCATCAGCTCACGAGGTAGAGGCCACTTCTTCATCTCATCCTGGACCTCCTCGGCATATCCAAAAAGACCATCCTTCTGAGCAGATTATTGGAGACCTGTTTGAGCGAGTCACTCGTTCAAAATCTGGCGTGTCTCAATTCTGTCTCCATTCTACCTTTGTCGCCTCCTTTGAGCCCAAAGACGTTTGTCATGCTCTCTCTGACAAGTCTTGGGTCAATGCAATGCATGAGGAGTTGGAAAATTTCGAGAGAAACAAGGTCTGGTCACTTGTTGAGCCCCCTCGTGGCCACAAGGTCATTGGGACCAAGTGGGTGTTCAAGAACAAGCAGAGTGAGAATGGGGTGGTTGATCGAAACAAGGCTAGACTAGTAGCTTAGGACTTTTCCAGGTTGAGGGTCTGGATTTCGAGGAGACCTTTGCCCCTGTAGCCAGACTTGAAGCCATTATAATCCTGCTTGCCTTTGCAGCTTCTAAGGGTTTCAAGCTGTACCAGATGGATGTTAAGAGTGTCTTCCTTAATAGCTTCATTGAGGAAGAAGTCTATGTGAGACAGCCTCCAGGTTTCGAAAACCCCAAATACCCAAGCCATGTCTACAAGCTTTCCAAAGCATTGTATGGACTTAAGCAGGCCCCTAGAGCTTGGTATGAGAGGCTTAAGTCATATCTGTTGAGTCATGGTTTTGGGATGGGCAAAGTAGATAAGACCTTGTTCATCCGCCGTCATGGCACTGATTTTCTGCTCGTCCAGATTTATGTGGATGACATCATCTTTGGAGGCTCCTCGCATGCTCTCGTTTCCCAGTTTTCCGATGTCATGAGCTCGGAGTTTGAGATGAGCATCATCTTCTGCTGTTACATTGCATTTTGGGTGCATTGAGGTTAGTCCTTCTAGCATAGGTTAGAGTGGTCTTCCTGTCTAGCGTTTAGACTTCTTGCTCTTATCTTGTCACTCTAGGATGCTGCTTGTTAGCTGTCTCTCTTCTCTCTAGGTTGAGCTTACTCACTGCTTATAGGTTCTAGCGAGGGTTGGGCCACTCTCGGGTAGACAGGGTTCGTGTTTGCTCCTTAGTCTGTTAGATGACCAGTTGATAGTCCTAGAGTCATATGGGGTAGATGAGAGTCAGTCTGAGCCATAGTATCCTCTATATCTTGTCTATGCTTTAAGGACTGCCTGTTTTCTGATTTCTTTGCCAGCTTCTCAATTTATTGCTTTGGTTCAGGGGGAGTTCATTTGTGAGCTTCTGGAGCTTAACATTGACATAACTTTCCTTGAACTAAAAAGTTGCATCTCATGTTGGGGAGGAGCTGGATTTTCTTGCATTTTAGCATTTCGCATTGTAATATAACTACTTTGAGCCTTGATTATTATCCTGTTATGACATGTTTACAATGCTTTACATCTTGCCATGACTTATGCTTATTTGCTAGATTTATCATGACTTCATATGTGTAGACTAGCTTTTGCCATGATAAGTTAATTAAAATTGCTCAACTTGAATTAAAACTTGTCATGCTAGCATTTGAGTCTAGTCTTTCTTGAGCTATCCTTTTATGATTCATGCCAGGTCAAATAGGCTGAGTTGAGCGTTGAATCTCTATTGAGCCTTAGATTGAGCTTTGTTAGTCTCTTGATGCAGCATGTGTTAGTACAACTTGTTTACAAAGCAAAAAGATCTCTTTTGTGCAAAAAAAACTGATTTCACCAATTCCTTCTCATGAGACGGCTTGCCATTGCACTAGGCATGAACTCAGGGGGAGTTTTGGATGACCTAGACTATCTTCTTAAGCTTATTGCTTGGAGTAGTCGCATAAGGCTTGAGATCTAGCACATCACAATAAATTGGGTTGGAAACGACCATGAGCTATAAAAAGACAATGTTTTATGTGCTTCATTTGCTTAATTACACAAAAAGAACCAAGTACTTGAACCAATGTTTCATTCTTGAGCATAGCACTCTATTTGGTCTCAATAGTAGCTTCTTGGTTCTGCTTAGTTTATTGACATGGCATGCATCATCCTTGGATGTCTCTAGCTAGACTTTGCTCATTGATGACTTGACTTGCTCACAAATTGCACTACATTTCAGATTGTCATCTCTTTGGTTTAGCTAGCATATACATATCTTGTCATGATCTAGATAGTTTTTTTTTAGTTATGGCTTGGTGTAACACATTATGGTCACTTTGGATAATTCTCATGGCTCTAAATACTTAAATAAACAAACTTCAGCCATTTTTATCCTTGGTCATGTCCTATTCTCTCCTTTGCATCCTTGATGTGTTCAATTTGGGGACTCTTCTAGAGCTTTGGAGATCAATTTGCTCTTTCAGTTGTTGCTCTAGTGTTCCTTCTGTCGACATGGTCATTAGCTTCATTTTCATTCTTTGGACCATGTTGGACTTTTCAAAGTCAAACTTAACTTTGTGTTTTTTCTGGATTTGTCAATATACTCATCAAGGGGGAGATTGAGAGACCATGTGGTCGTGACCCCATGTGAGTGATGAGTAATTGACGTTGGTTTAGGATAGTCGAGTTTGGTTTGTGTGGTCTGACCATGTCCTTGTGTGGAGCAACGGGCTCGGTCGGACTTGGTCAAACTTGGTCGTTTGGGATTAGGATGCATATTCCGATGATTCGACAGGTTTGGACTTCATCTTTAGTAAGTATGATGTTATTTACGCTTTCATGTATCGAGCGGTGCTATTTGATGTGTTTCTTGTCTAAGTTGGCTGCAGGACGTCGAGGCGGAGCCGTGGTGAGACACGAGGTGACCGGACTAGACACGGGCGGTGTCGAGGTCAGAACGGTCAGGATTTGTCGAAGACGGTGGAGACTCGAGATGGTTGCGAGGCTTGGATGACAAGGAGCACGGAAGCTTCCCGGAAGGTGCAGGAGGGGCGAATCGGGAATTTCGCGAGGCTGCACAAGTGGGAGCGGGCTCCGTTGGACTTAGCGGGCGTAACGCGGTGGAGACCCGTTAGCCATAGGCTATAAATACATGTGAGGGGCTGCATGCCTCCTTCATGGCTTTGGGAGAGAGCTAGGGCTTTAGAGAGTCAAAAGAGGCTTTGGAGGTTGTTTTGCCTTTGCTCTTTAGTGGTTGAAGAGTGGTTGAGGGCAGCAGTAGGTGCCTCCCTGTGTCTGTACGTTGGTTCATCCTTCTCAAGCATGTATTGAGTGGGTGTTCTTGTGTTTGTGACTGGGAGAGGATGGATTGAGAGCTTGTAGTCATTCCTCTAGTTCCAGTGTCCAGTGGTATCGGGACTCCTTGTATTCCTCTTGTTTCCATGAATGAAAATCTGAAGTTTTATTCCCGTGCTCTCTGTTTTCCTTCGATGCTCCTTTGGATGAGTTTTTGACTTTCTTGATTTCTTGTTGTTTCTTCCTGTGGAGGTGCAAAATGGGTTGCTCAGTGATGGGATAGTGCCTCAAGATCATTTGATCGAGTTTCCCAAGAGCAAACATCGCTTTAATTCCTGTTTTAAGTTTTGGCCTCCCTCTGTTCACGATTACAGTTTCTAGGGTTTTGGAGAATCTCTTGATTCCCTTCATTGGATAGCTTGAAATTTGGCATGGAGAGTTCTGAGGCTATCTATTATCTAGTCCCAAAATTTCATAACCAAAGGATCAGTGAAGAGATGGCAATTTGGATTGTGTGTTATTCCTGTTCAGTTCTTGCCCATTCTAGGGTTTTGATAATGTTCTTAATTTCCTTCGCGTGATGGCATGAGATTTGGTCTGGAGGATCCTGTTACTATTGCTAATATATCCTAAAAGTCTCGAGGCCAAATGACTAAAGTTCAAATGGATATTTGAGTTTTCATTTCTGCTGACTGTAATTTCAGAGTTTGGCCAAAAATCTGAAATTATAGTTTTTGAGTTGGTTTTCCCTGCTCCCCTTTCCTCCCTTGCTATTTAGGTTATTATTAAGTTGCTCTAAAGTGAAAAAGTTGGGTGCAAAAGCCTCATTTCTCAGTTTTTGGAAGATCTGAAAAACTGCACAAATTTCAGATTTTTCAGGTTCCCACGGGCTGCTGAAAAAGGGGGCCGTCTGACCGGGTTTAACCCGGCGGTCAGACCGGCCGGCTTCCGGTTCAGAGCAGAGTTCAGTGTTTTTTCCGAATTTTTCATGTTTGTGCTTCGTAAGTTTTATATGAATGCTTTGAGTGCATTTCTCTCTGCTCTTCATACTTTTCTAGTTAGATCAAGTCCTTGTTCGTGATCTTGGTTTCATCGCTCTTCTTAGCTATTGGAAAGCTTTCGTGAGCTCTCTTCTTTGATTGGCTGAGATTATCTCGAGTACTTAAAGCTCTCTTCATTGCTCTGTAGCTACTGAAGAGACCGCTTTTTCGTGGGTACTTTTGGGGTCAAAATTTTAATTGATCGACATTCACCCCCCCTCTGTCGCCATTTCGGTCCAACACATTGTCAGCTTCTCACGGGTTCATCGTCATTCTCTGCCTCCATCATCATGCAAGAGACGTGCAAAGCCAACGGGAGGATTTTTTGGTTTTGGTTGGACAGCAACGTACGTTGCCTCTACTCCTCGTTTGGCGTGTTGCAGAAGTATTTTTTGTGTCATGTCTTTTGCTTCGATCTAGCACTTGGATCCATTAAGCAATTAACTAGTTTTTGGTTTGTGTGCAAGGTCAAAGATAGGAACTAATAACCAACAGAATGTGTTTTGTTTGCTCCAGCCGAACACAGTCACGAGTTTCATCATTGATATGAGATTATTTTTTTTACTTTTCTAGCTGTTTTTTGTTCTTTTTGTGATTAGCGAAAAAACAGATTTTGGGAAAGGCTTTCGCTGGGTGCTGCAATCATTCACCCCCCCTCTGATTGCCATCGACGATCCTACATAATTTGAGGGGGAGCTCATTGTACTCTTTGTATCATTTACTGCATTTCATGACGGTGCATTTGAGTTAGTCTTTCTAGCATAGACTAGAGTGGTTCTCTTTCACTTAGACTTCTTCCTTTCATCTTATGATTCTAGGATGCTGCTTATTAGTTGTGTCTCTTCACACTAGGTTGAGTTCACTCACTTCTTTTAGGTCTAACGAGGGTTGGGCCCCCTTGAGTAGACAAGGAACGTGTTTACTCCCTGGTGTGTTAGAAGACCAACTGATAGTCCTAGAGTTATATGGGGTAGATGAGAGTCAGTCTGATCCATCGTATTCTCTATATCTTGTCTATGCTTTAAGGACTGTCTTTTCTTCTTTCTTTGCTAGCTTCTTTCCTCTTGTTTATTGCTTTGGTTCAGGGGGAGTTCATTTGAGATTTTCTGAAACTTAATGATGACATAACTCAACTTGAACTAAAATTGCTTCACATGCTGAGGGGGAGCTAGATTTTCTTGCATTTCATGTCATTTAAATTCAGCATTGTGCATTGTAATATAATTACATGGAGCCTTGATTATTATCCTTGTATAAAATGACAAAACTGCATTATATCTTGCCACGATTTGTGCTAGGGTGCTAGATTTATCATGACTTTCTATGTGTAGTCCAGTGTTTGCCATGATAACTTGAGTAAATGTGCACGACTTAAATTAAATCATGTCATGTTAGATCTTGAGACTAGTCTGTCTTTAGTTATCCATGTCAAAAAGGCTGAGTTGAGTCTTGAATCTATGTTGAGCTTTAGATTGAGTTATGCTAGTTCTTTGATGAAGCATGAGTTAGTATTAACTCTCTGTTCTTGAACTAAATTCAGAAAATGCAAAAAGATCTCTTTTGTGCGAAAAAAACTAATCTCACCCATTCTTTCTCAAGAGACTACTTGCCCTTGCATTAGGCATGAACTCAGGGGGAGTTTTGGATGACCAAGATCATTTCCTTAAGCTTCTTGCTTGGAGTGGTCGCATAAGGCTTGAGATCTAACACATGATTAAACAAAAATTGGTTGAAAACAACCATAGATTTCTAAAAAGAAAATTGTGTCAAATGTGCTAAATTTGCTCAATTACAAAAATGCCACGTACTTGAACAAATGTCTCATTCTTGAGCCTATAACACTCTAAATTGACTCAATGTTAGCTTCTTGGTTCCACTTAGAATATTGACATGGCTTGACTCATAGTTGGATACCTCTTTGATCTTGAATAACTTGACATGCTAAGCAATCCATCTAAATTTCAGATTATGGCTTATTTGCCTTTAGCTTATCTATACATAAATTGTCATAATCTAGATTGCACTTTCTTTTGTTATCGCTTGGTGTAATACTTAGAGGGTCATCCTGGATAATCTTCATGGCTCCTAATGTTTTAAATGAATAAAATGCAGTCACTCCATTTAACTCATGTTCTATTTTTCTTCCTTGTATCTTGATGATTTTATAAACAAAAGGGGAGAATAATGGAGAAAAAGGCATAAACAGGGGGATTTCTGGAGCTTTGGAGAAAAATTGCTCTTTCTGGTTTTGCTCCATTTTTCCTTTCTGTCAACATGGTCATAAGTCTTTCTGTCACTCTTCTCAGACCATGTGTGACTTTCTCTTTTTAAAACAAAAAAAACAAACTCATCTTCATGTTTTTTCTGTGTTTGTCAATATACTCATCAAGGGGAAAATTGAGAGACCATGTGGAGGTGATCTCAGGTTTGTGATGAGTAATTGACTCTTGTTTTATAAAGATTGAGTTTGGTTTTTTAAAGTTTGTGTTGTTTCTGCAAAGTCGTAAGCCCTAGTGAGTGGTCATCAGACCGTTTATGACCACGTTGTGCTATTTCTACAAAGTCGTAAGCCCTAGCGAGTGGTCGGTAGACTGTTGACGACCATGTTGTGTGTTGTCGAGGACAGCTGGAAGATTTACGACCACGTTGTGCCGCTTACGACCACATTGTGTGTTGGCTGGAGGGTTTACGACCACGTTGTCCGTGGTCAAAAGTCGGCAGACGGACTTACGACCATGTTGTGTCGTTTACGACCACGTTGTCTGCGGTTGGAAGTCGCTAGACGGATTTACGACCACGTTGTGTCGTTTACGACCATGTTGTCAGTGGTCAGAAGTTGCTAGACAGATTTATGATCATGTTGTGTCCTTTACGAATACATTGTCTATGTTCGGAAGTCAGTAGATGGGTTTTCGACCACGTTGACGGCAAATGTGGTCGGAAGGCGTGGTCAGTAGTCGAAAGTAGGCTTTTGACCACGTTGATGGCAAATGTGGGTGTTGTGGCTACAGACCAAACAGAGAGAGAGATGGTAGTGGAGAGTTGGGAGTAAGTGATGGTAATGGCTTGGGTCCTCCCCATGGCCTGTATTCCATATATGTATACATGGGGAGTGCTTTTACAATTATACCCTTACAGCTGAGTGTCCCCTTCAGGGGTACTTATGTCATTACACATGGCCTATTCTGGGCCTTATAACCGTCTACCAGGCCTGCTGGGATTAGGTGGGGGGCCACCCCTACAACAGGAGCCTCTCATGGTAAAGGGCTTCACAGGGCCGAAGCCATGTTGCCGAGTCCTTTGGCCCCCTCCGTCCCTGCGGCCTGTGAACTTTCCCTAACTTGACCGGGGCTGAGGCCGTAGCCGAACCCGACGCCTGGATTGGTGGTTGAGGTAGGTGTGCAAGCGCTCCGCCCCAGTCTGGCGCCTAATCGAAGTAGGCGCGCCCGCGCGCTCCGTCCCCCTGTCGTGGCGGGATCGGGGTTGCCCGGGCCGAGTCAGTTGGACTTCCGCCAGTTGGACTTCCGCCGGTTGGGCTTCCGCCGGTTGGACTTCTGCCGGTTGGCTCCCCCGGTGATGGGGTATATATATACGGCGCGGGTGCGTCGTTGTTCCTGCATCGTGTCCTTGGATAGAGGCTGCTCCCCTAAAATGGACCCCTTCCGTGCATCGACATTCCCTAGCGACGCTGAGCGGCTTGGGGGATGTTGATGTACAGATGGAGGTCCATTTTTCTTGGGAGCTTGGTTAGCGTCAGCTGCCGGTAGCCAGCCGCGCTTCCTGCCCTCGCGCTGCGTGTCTGCATCTGACGGCAAAGTTTGCCCTGTTCTCCTGAACAGACCTACCTTCAGTCGGGGTTCCTGATGAGGCCCGTCCGCATTACTTTCTGAGAAAGTGTTAATGCACTGAAGGTGGCCTGTTAAGGAGAACAAGCCAAACTTTGCGCGACATGACTTTGCTTTTGCCCTGTGTGGGAGGTGGCAACGGGCGGGATTATGCGCGCGGTCCGCTCCTCGAGGCCAAGGTTCAGGCCGAAGCCGCAGCTGCGGCCAGGTTGGAGTGGCGATCGAGAAGACGGCCTCCTGCGCACGCGTCGTGCTCCTGTATGAAGATGGCAAGGTTTGACGTGTTCTCGTAGACAGATATGCTTGAGTTCATCTACCTCTGCCGATTGCGCCAATCTTGCGCTATCGTGAAGGAATATTGATGTACTGAAGCTTATCTGTCTATGCAAACCAGTCAAAGGCTTGCCGCTATACCCCGGCGCAGGGCCGAGGCGGGCGGCCGAGTTTCGCAGTTACAGCGGAAACTCGCCCGTATTAGGCTGCCGAAGTGGACGCAGCGGAGCTGGCGCTTAGCCGAGGCGGACGCGCGCGCTCCGTCCCCTACTCTTCGAACGGGTGGCAGCGGAGCTGGCGCCCAGCCGAAGTAGACGCGCGCGCTCCATCCCCTACCCTTCACACGGGTGGCAGCAGAGCTGGCGCCGTAGCCGAAGTAGACGCGTGCGCTCCGTCCCCTACCCTTCGAACAGGTGGCAGCGGAGCTGGCGCCCAGCCGAAGTAGACGCGCGCGCTCCGTCCCCTACCCTTCGAACGGGTGGCAGCGGAGCTGGCGCCGTAGCCGAAGTAGACGTGCGCGCTCCGTACCATACCCTTCGAACGGGTGGTAGCGGAGCTGGCGCCCAGCCCAAGTAGATGCGCGCGCTCCGTCCCCTACCCGTCGAACGGGTCGCAGCGGAGCTGGCGCCCAGCCGAAGTAGACGCGCGCGCTCCATCCCCTACCCCTCGAACGGGTGGCAGCGAGCTGGCGCCGTAGCCGAAGTAGACGCGCGCGCTCCGTCCCCTACCCTTCGAACGGGTGGCAGCGAGCTGGCGCCGTAGCCGAAGTAGACGCGCGCGCTCCGTCCCCTACCCTTCGAACGGGTGGCAGCGGAGCTGGCGCCCAGCCGAAGTAGACGCGCGCGCTCTGTCCCCTACCCTTCGAACGGGTGGCAGCGGAGCTGGCGCCGTAGCCGAAGTAGACGCGCGCGCTCCGTCCCCTACCCTTCGAACGGGTGGCAGCGGAGCTGACGCCGTAGCCGAAGTAGACGCGCGCGCTCCGTCCCCTACCCTTCGAACGGGTGGCAGCGGAGCTGGCGCCCAGCCGAAGTAGACGCGCGCGCTCAGTCCCCTACCCTTCGAACGGGTGGCAGCGGAGCTGGCGCCTTAGCCGAAGTAGACGCGCGCGCTCCATCCCCTACCCTTCGAAAGGGTGGCAGCGGAGCTGGCGCCTTAGCCGAAGTAGACGCGCGCGCTCCGTCCCCTACCCTTCGAACGGGTGGCAGCGGAGCTGGCGCCGTAGCCGAAGTAGACGCGCGGGCTCCGTCCCCTACCCTTCGAACGGGTGGCAGCGGAGCTGGTGCCCAGCCGAAGTAGACGCGCGCGCTCCGTCGCCTACCCTTCGAACGGGTGGCAGCGGAGCTGGCGCCTTAGCCGAAGTAGACGCGCGCGCTCCGTCCCCTACCCTTGGAACGGGTGGCAGCGGAGCTGGCGCCTTAGCCGAAGTAGGCGCGCGCGCTCCGTTCCCTACCCTTCGAACGGGTGGCAGCGGAGCTGGCGCCTTAGTCGAAGTAGACGCGCGCGGCGGGGATTGGATTCTCCCGCGGCAGAGGCTCGCAGCTTCGCATCGCGGTCATCGTCACGCGTGCGGTGATTGCGATCTCCTGACGCGGTAATGCGCTGTAAAGGTTTCTGGAATTGTGCCGGCCCCCGGTTTGCCAGAGCTGGGTTGTCATACCGTGCGACTCGCCTCGGCGCGTGCAGGGCACGCAACGGCTTGTAACTGGTGCGCGGTGGGATGTGAGCGGCTGCGTGATCGCAACTGCTCGCCTCTTCCCTAGGGAAGGAGACACGGGGCGGGCGGGGAATGACGGAGCGTCGAAGCTGTTGTGATCCTGTGGCCCATTAATGTGCTTTTAAGGGCGGCTGGAGTTGCGTTGACGCGTAGCCTGGCGTGCGTCAGATATCTCGCGCGGGGGTTGGCACGCGGCGGGAGGCCATTGGAGCGTCGTGCTCTGACGGTCCTTTCCGCTGCGGTCGCGCCCTTTTGTCTTCGGATATGGGGGATTGTGCGGGGCGGGCCTTTGTACGACTGTAGTCGCGCCCGGTATGCGGACGATCGTGACGCTTCGACTGACTGCAGTCGCGCCCAGTATGCGGACAGTCGCGACGCTTCGGCCTCAGGGGGGAGGTAGCTTGAAATAGCCCTTGTAACCGCGGCCCCGCAGATGCACACCCCCTTCTTGCTTGCATCGCCTTGCATACGCCCGGAGTATTCTTGCCGCCGTACCCCTTTCGCAAGAAGCTATGGCATCTGGTGGCACGCATGGCCAGGCGGCTAGCGCCTGCGGCATTCACCGGCGATCTTCACCGCTAGAGGTGAAGTATTCGCTCAGCAAGCACGACCCGGCGGCGGCGGACAAATGTTGGCTGGCGGCGGAGAAGGAAGGCGCGTTCTCCGGCGAGCTGGGCCCGTCGCTCATGACCGAGTAGACAATCCGAGCGCTGCTGCGCGCGGGGAAGCTGTCCGAGCACCAGGCGGTACGATTGCCCACTGTCGATGAGGTGGAACCGCGCCCCGAGAGGTCGGAGGCGCTCGTGTTTGTTGCCTTTTTCGACGCGGGGCTCCGCATTTCAGCGGCGGCGATCGTGGGTGACGTGCTGCGGACCTTCGGGCTGGAGCTGGCGCAACTGACTCCGAACGCCGTGTCCCGGCTCGCGGTGTACAGCTGGGCCTTGCGCTCGGGAGCGTGCTGGCCCAGCGCCTCGTTGTTCGCCTACCTGCACGAGGCACGGTGCTAGCCGAAGGATCGGAAGGACGGGACGCTGTCGAGCTTCGGCAGCGTCACCTTTATTCTTCGGTCAACTTGCAGCAAGCTCTTCCCTACGAACTCCACTCGCGGGAAGTGGGAGTCTCACTGGATGAAGCGGTGGTTCTACCACCGTGTGGAGAGCGGGAGCGGTCTTGAGTGCACGGGCCGACCGATCGCATTCAAGACCTCGCCCGGCCGGACGCTCGACGACGAGGACAGGCGGAGGGCTCGGCGGCTCGTAGGCGTGGCCGCCCGCTTTAACATGCGCAACCTCGCTGAGGAGTACGTGATGTACGGTGTGTCGCCGCTCGCCAGTGACTGGCGCCTTGCCGCCGAGAAGCGTCGAGACGACAATGTCTCGCCATGGGTCTGCGCACTGCCGGCTCCCTCCGGTCTTCGTAAGCCTCGACCGTGTCTCCCCTTTACTCACGCGAAACACGTTATAGGTTATCAACTCCTGCCTTGCTTGTAGGGGTTCGCTTGGAGGACGCAGAGCAGGCCGCGCGCGTATTCCTGGGGCTGTACACCGGCAGAAAGCACGAGCAGCGCGCGTTCGCTACCGCCGAGGCGGGGCTGGGGCGGATAAACCGCGTGTGCGAGGCCCTGGGCCTTGCCGTGCCGGAGCGTGCTGAGCCGGGCCGGCCGCATCAAGACGACGGCGCGACGAGAAGGAAGGCGCCGTCGCGCAAGAGGGGTCGTGGTGGGGCGTCTG
The DNA here is from genome assembly GCA_017311315.1 of Dendrocalamus latiflorus. Taxonomy (NCBI): domain Eukaryota; kingdom Viridiplantae; phylum Streptophyta; class Magnoliopsida; order Poales; family Poaceae; genus Dendrocalamus; species Dendrocalamus latiflorus. Next base: position 20,569,674 of record CM029666.1, on the reverse strand, counting down.
CCGTGCTTGGTGTAGCGGCTGCCGGTGCCGCTGCTAGCGCTCCCGATGGTACGGCAGACGCCGAGTCGGATTCGGCGAGGTACGCTGACTCCGGTTTGGATGGCGCAGACGCCGGGGGCGACGGATCCTCGGCGGGTGCCCTGGATGGCGGGCTCGCCACAAGCAGCCGGAGAGGAGAAGTCTCGTCGCCCGTGGCGGTCGTCGAGACGAGATCCGAGGGGACCGGCGGTGCTGAGGTGGAGCCCTCAGACGTGGCCACCATAACGCCGGAAACGTCCGCCGTGGGGCCGCGCGGAGCTGGGTCCTCACCCGCAGCGACGGCCGAAGCCGAGTTGCCCCCCGCAGAGATTGCCATGGAGGGGGCTTCACCTCCGGATGCTACAACAGCGGCGGCCGCTCCGGTGGTGGCTGCTGGAGCGGCGTCGCCGCCCCGTGCTTCGGCTAAGCGGCCGTGCCTGCGGCCGGAGCTTCACCGGACGTCGAGGGGATTCGTCGTAGCGACGGGTATCGGGAGCTTGTGGGACTCCGATGCACATGCCGACGTTTCTGCGGCGCATCCTTCCTCTGCCCTTCAGGCTGTGCCGTCCGCCGTGCAGGAACGGTCGGCGCCGGCCCTTAACGCGGAGGCTTCTGCTCTTGGCGGGGCCGCGCCTTCTGCGAGCGCTTGCGCCACCGTCGGGTGGGCCGGCCCCCGGAGCCCTCCTTCCGCTACCGAAGGTAAGGTGGTTTGGCTTCCCTGGTGCTTTCGTTGCGTCTTGCGGCGCTCACCTGCGTCGCTATCTGTAGCGTCACTTATTCCGGAGGAGGAGCCTTTGCCAGGACATGGAGGTCGTGGCGTCGACGGCGCGAACGTCGTGCGTCCGAGTCCCTCGAACTTCGTTCCTCCGTTCGAGACACTGAGGGCGTGGCATGGGATCGTGGATGACGCTGCGGCCAGTGTCAGCCAGCAGGCGCTTCATACCTACCGAGTGGAGCGTCTCGGGGACGCCTTCGAGGTGTCGGGGGTGAGGGTAAGTACCTACTCATGCGACGATGCTTGGCCATGCTGAGCTTGCTAAGTCGTTTCGCCAGCAGACACTGGTGCTGGGGCAGGCCCTGCAAACGGCCTATGTTCATGCGCAACGGGCGCTCGAAGATAGGCTGCGGGTCGCCGAGGAGGGGCTATGCGAAGCCACGGGAGTCCGTTCCGCGCAGGATGCCCGCGTCCGCCAGCTGGAAGCGGAGTGCGCCGTGGCGAAGGCGCATGCCGAGGGACTTGCCGCTCCGGCGCGGGAGTCGGCAGCGGAGGTGATGCGGCAGGAGTTCGCGGCGGAGCGGGACGGCCTTCTCCAACAAGTCGCCTCGCTAGAAAAGGAGAAAGGCGAACTCGCCTTAACTCTAGCGGAGCGTGACGGGACTCTTGGCGAGGCTTCGGTGGTTACGTGGGATGCCATGCAAGCGCTGGAAAGCCACCTCGAAAAGCTTGTGACCGGAGTGCCGGACCACGCCTTCGGCCCGGAGGAGGTGTTGCGGACCCTTCGCTGGATCAAGGATGCCGCCGATGCTGCGCGAGGTACCGCGACGAACTTCGGCGACCACTGCGCCTACGTGGCGGCGTGTATGTGTGCGTGCTCCTACGACACCGTGGTTGCACGCATATCGCCGGGCTGGAGGACCCCCAGCTGGAGATGCCCGGCGGGGCTGGAGTAATGTCCGGCGCCGTCCGCGCCGTTCGTCGCGCCGCAAAGCACTTCTACGAGCGGATCTGGGATTACACTGGGGTGGCCGCCGCATAGGTCGAGCTCCAGAAGTCCCTTTACGGGGAAGGGAGCCTCGGCCGGTTTCTGGACGAGGTCCCCCGACGCGATGAGAATGGCGGTGGGACCTCCGAAGGCGCCGAGGATTCACAGGTGCAACGCCGGGCTGGCTAGGTGTAGGCATGCGTTGTAATGTCCGCCCCTTTTTGTGAATGAAATGCGCGCTTGTGCTGACCATTTGACCTGTGCCCCGGGCAGCTTTCTTGCTGGGGACGACTGCTTGCGTTCGGCCTTGCAACCCAGCGGCGCCTTCGACTCTGGCAAAGGGCCAAGGAGTCGCTGAACTTTTGGGCGGGCTGACGCTCTTCAGGCGATGTCCCGGCCTTAGCGCGTGTTAAGGACGAGCCCGCCGGATAGCAGCAGATATGCTGGCGGGCCTTTGTACTTGTAAAATTTTTCCGATGTATTCATCTGGTAATGAGGATATGCGCTGCGCGCTATGCTTCGGGCGGTCTTGTTCCTCGGTGGAGGCGAACCTTCGCACCACGACCTGTTTAAAGTCCGTAGACTGGCGCGTGCGTAGGCGGACCTCCGCACTACGACCTGTTTAAAGTCCGTAGACTGGCGCGTGCGAAGGCGGACCTCCGCACTACGACCTGTTTAAAGTCCGTAGACTGGCGCGTGCGAAGGCAAACCTCCGCACTACGACCTGTTTAAAGTCCGTAGACTGGCGCGTGCGAAGACGGACCTCCGCACTATGACCTGTTTAGAGTCCGTAGACTGGCGCGTGCGAAAGCGAACCTCCTCACTACGACCTGTTTAGAGTCCGTAGACTGGCGCGTGCGAAGGCGGACCTCCGCACTACGACCTGTTTAAAGTCCGTAGACTGGCGCGTGCGAAGGCGAACCTCCGCACTCCCTACCCCGAGGTGGGGGTAGCCTCTGGTGTACCCTGTACCCCGCGCGCGCTCTGTTGCTGGGGTCAGCCTCTGGCGCTGCGTCGGTACTCCTTAAAGTTCTCGGAGTTGGCTTCCGCGGTCGCCTCGCATACACGTCCCGCGGTGTGCGAAGGCGTGCTTCGACGCGCTGAGGGGGTGCACGGTCGACAGCCACGCAAGGTTCGCGCCACATTTGCGCTTTGCCCAACGCACAGGGACAGCATTCGTGTCTTATTTATACTCCGAAGAGTATGCACAGGGACGAGGTCCCTGGCGTGCGCAGGGTTCGCGTCTTGTTTATACTCAGTAGAGTGCGCAGGGAAAACATCCGCGTCTTATTTATACTCCGGAGAGTACGCACAGGGACGAAGTCCCTGGCGTGCGCGGGGTTCGCGTCTTGTTTATATTCAGTAGAGTGCGCAGGGAAAACATCCGCGTCTTATTTATACTCCGTGGAGTGCGTGCAGAGGCGTCCCCCCACACGTCTTTGTTTATACTCATGCCCGTGTCTTTGACGGAGAGTGCACACGGGAACGTGCGTCTTCGTTTATACTCATGCCCGTGTCTTTGACAGAGAGTGCACACGCGGACGTGCGTCTTCGTTTATACTCATGCCCGTGTCTTTGACGGAGAGTGCACACGCGGACGTGCGTCTTCGTTTATACTCATGCCCGTGTCTTTGACGGAGAGTGCACACGCGGACGTGCGTCTTCGTTTATACTCATGCCCGTGTCTTTGACGGAGAGTGCACACGCGGACGTGCGTCTTCGTTTATACTCATGCCCGTGTCTTTGACGGAGAGTGCACATGCGAACGTGCGTCTTTGGTTTATACTCATACCCGTACCCCTGGCTACGGAGAGTGCACACGCGAACGTGCGTCTTTGGTTTATACTCATACCCGTACCCCTGGCTACGGAGAGTGCACACGCGAACGTGCGTCTTTCGTTTATACTCATACCCGTACCCCTGGCTACGGAGAGTGCACACGCGAACGTGCGTCTTTCGTTTATACTCATACCCGTACCCCTGGCTACGGAGAGTGCACACGCGAACGTGCGTCTTTGGTTTATACTCATACACGTACCCCTGGCTACGGAGAGTGCACACGCGAACATGCGTCTTTGGTTTATACTGCAGGAGCACGCGCGTGGGCGAAGCCCCCGCGCGGCCTCGCCGCGTACTTTTGCCCAATGATAATAGATTGGCAACAAACGGAACTTTATTACCTTCCCGTTTGCGCGGGTGAGCGATTACATATGGCGAGGGGGTACTAACTGTCTGTGTTCGGCGCGGCCGAAGCCTCTAGTGATTGCGTTACCTGCCGGGCTAGCTGAGCCGCCCCCGGATGATGTCGTGGGTCCCCGCGCTGCAGTGCCGACCCTAAGTGCGTCGCTGGTCGCCGCGACGGGGACATCTAGTGCCATGCTCGATGCGCCGGGCCATGTCCTGGTCGCCACGAACGGTAATGATGGCCCGCGGCCCCGGGAGCTTCATGCATAAATAGCCGTGATGCGGTACCGCCCCGAAGGAGTTAAGGACTGGGTGCCCCAGTATGACGTTGTAAGGGTATGGGAGATCCACGACATCGAATGTGGCATCTTCGACCCTTGCATTGTCGCCCTGGCCGAAGGAGACCTGCAGGCATATTTGGCCGAGCGCCCGTAGGGGTTGTCCTCCGAATCCTTGCAGCGGGACTCCCGATGGGCCGAGGCGGCTTCGGGGGATCCCCATCTGATCGAAGGCTGCCGCGAATAGAATGTTCGCGGAGCTGCCGCCGTCAACTAGGGCGCGCCCCACATCGCACCCTGCTATGGCGACCCGGACGACCAGGGGGTCGTGATGAGGGAGCTCCATGCCTTGGGCATCGGCGGGTGTGAACGTGACTTCGTGTTGCGCCCAGTCCGGCGGTGCCTGCGCTGGGTATGCCGCCACGTGGTGTAGCCTCCGTACGTAGGCCTTCCGCTGTCGTGTCGAGGCGAACTCCAGCGAGGAGCCTCCGGAGATGACATTGATAACCCTATGGTGGGCGGCATTCGGAGCCTGTAGCTGCAAAAGGCCTCCCTGAGGCTGTTGTACATGGGCCTGAATGCGCAGACGGCCCTCGTAGGGCTGCGTCCCTTGTGCCTGAATGTGCATGAGGGCTTCGTATGGGTGCTGCACATGGGCTACCACGGGCGGGCGTGCCTCCTGGTTCCTGTCCCTGGTGACGCTGTCACGGAGCGCCGCGATAGAGGTGCACGTGCGCGTGTCGTGGTTGCCGCGACCGTGGACTGCGCACCACAGCCCCTGGTGTTGGTCGTCGTAATCTCCGCGGCCTCTATCGCCGCGGCCCCGGCCACGGCCGCGCCCCCGGCCGCCCCGACCCGCGGGGGCGGTTTCTTCGGAGCCACCTTCGATGTCGAAGACCTGCCGGCCTCGCCGCGACTTCTGCTGGCTGTGCCTGGGCCTATCGGACGTCTCCTTGTGCGGGACATCCTTGCGCTCAGGTGCGTCCTTCGATGACTCCTGCTTGCGCTTTCCCTTCACAGAGCCGTCCCTTGGCGGGTCTTCAGTCTTTGCCGAGCCATCGGCTTGGTTGGTGTCGGAGTCGTCACCTTGTCTTCGTCGTGCGTCCTCTTCCGCCCTGGCGTATTCCTCCATTTTGTCGAAGAGCTTCGTCACTGTCTTGATCGGCTTCCTTGCGTTGTATTCGGCCATGGGGCCCGGGCGGAGGCCCTGTATGGCTGCATTGACAACGGTGGTTTCGTTGACATCCTTGACTTGGCATCGTATCTTCGCGAAGCGCTTGAAGTAGTCTCGGAGCTTCTCCGGAGGTTTCTGCTTCACGGCAAAGAGCTGGTCTGCGTCGACTCGCTCAACATAGTTTCCTTGAAAGTTGTTGTGAAGGCAGTCGCGAAGCTGCCCCCACGCGTAGATGGAGTTTGGCTCTATGGTAAAAAACCAGGAAAGCGCCACCCTTGCAACGCGAGGGGGAGTCCCTTCGCCTTTGTGGTGTCATCTCCGCCTGCGGCTTCGATTGCGGTTTCGTACACGCGCACGAACTCACGGGGGTCCGTATCACCTTTGTATGACTCGATGACACTGGGGAACTTGAAGTCTTCGGGCCACGCCGCCTGCTGCAGTCCTGCCGAAAGCGGGGACTCCGGATCGACGCGCCGCAGCGGCACACGACTGGACGTGGGGGCGTCGCGGCTGTCTGCCCTTTCCGGCGTGGGCTCCGGCGCGACCACTGGCGCAGCCTGCTGGCTTCGAGCCTCTTGTATGTCGCGGACAGCCCCACGAAGATCCCCTAGCTCCTGCTGGAACGCTTGGAGGGCCGCCAACAGGGCGTTTTCCACCGCCTGCGCGGGCGGGGCCGCCGGCGCGCCCAGCGGACGGGTCGGCGCAGGTACGATCGCCTCGCGAGCTCCCGAGCTGCTGGTGAGCGTCGCGGCGAGGGTGACGAAGTTGGTTGTCGGAGCGCCAGCGACGGGGTTGGCCGTCGCGGCGCCGGTGGCGGGGTCAGTCGTCGCAGCGCCAGTGACGGGGTTGGCCGCCGCAGCGCCAGTGACGGGGTTGGCCATCGCGGCGCCAGTGGCGTGGTCAGTCGTCGCAGCGCCAGTGATGGGGTTGGCCGTCGTTGCGCCGGTGGCGGGGTCAGTCGTCGCAGCGCCAGTGACGGGGTACAGCGCCGGTGGCGGTGTCGGCCGTCGCAGCGCGAGCGTCGACGTCCTCGACCACCGCGCCTGCGTCGTCGTCCGCGCCCGCAGCAGCCGATGCCGAGGCCCTGGTGCCCATGCGACGCTCCGACCCAGCCGCCTTTTTTCCCTTCGCCATCGCAGACGAAGCTTTTTTCAGTGCCATCCTTCTTCGGACTTCAGGCTTGCTCCTGTCCTCCCCACGGACGGCGCCAACTGTTGTGGCTACAGACCAAACAGAGAGAGAGATGGTAGTGGAGAGTTGGGAGTAAGTGATGGTAATGGCTTGGGTCCTCCCCATGGCCTGTATTCCATATATGTATACATGGGGAGTGCTTTTACAATTATACCCTTACAGCTGAGTGTCCCCTTCAGGGGTACTTATGTCATTACACATGGCCTATTCTGGGCCTTATAACTTCTACCAGGCCTGCTTGGATTAGGTGGGGCCACCCCTACAACAGTGGGCGTGGTCAGTATTTGGAAGTGGGTTTCGACTACGTCGATGGCAATTGCGGTCAGAAGGCGTGGTCGGTAGTCAAAAGCAGGTTTTGACCATGTTGACGGCAAACGTGGTCGGAAGGCATTACGACCACGGCAAACCCGAAGAAGATGTGGTCGAAAGGCGTTACGATCACGGCAGAGAAGGCTTGAACGTGGTCGGAAGGTGCTTCACATTGTATGTGGTCGGAAAAGGCTTCGACCATGTTGTACGTGAAGGTGCTTTGACCATGGTGAAAAGCATTGAACGTGGTCAGAAGGTGTTTCAACCACGTTGTGAAGCATTGAACGTGGTCAGAAGGGGCTTCGACCACGTTGTGAAGAAGTGAACGTGCTTGAAACTTCAGCAGAAGTTTTACAACCACGAAGTCAAAGCAATCAGAGGAGCTATAATGTGGTCAAAACGACAATCTGTGTGGTCGTAAGACCAACAGAGTGGTCGTAACACAGCGGCAGGCGGTCGTAGCCTCTTGTAAGCGGTCGTACCAACTTCTAGGGTGGTCGTAACAACCTGCTATGTGGTCGTAGGCTACGAGCCTTCCCTGTCTTGTGCTTTCAACCTGCTGGGGTGTTTTCCAAATACATTCTTCTAATGCAGATGTATGATTTCAGTTTCTAGAGCAGTGCTATGTGATGTTTTCTTGTCTGTAGTGCTTGCAGGACTTTGGAAGCAGGTCATGGTGAAGCTGGAAGGATTGGAACTAGACATAGGTGGTGTTGAGGTCCAGAACGATCAAAAGAAGCCGAAGATGACTAGGACTGCCAGGTGGTTGCAAGCGTGGCCGGCAAGGGAACGGGGAGTTTTCGGGAAGTTGCAGGAGGGGCATTTTGGAGAAATGCTCAAAGCCTGCAAAGGAAACTGTTCTCTGGTTAAAGCATTGTTAAAGCATCTGTTGTCTGACTATGATTAGCGGGTTGTCGTGGGTGTGTGCATGCTAAAACCCGGTGTTAGTTGGGGTTAACAGGTTACCTATAACAGCCCAGGTTTTTATTAAAAATAAATAAATAAATAAATAAAAGTTAAAATAAGTATTTTTGTTGCCTAAGTTTTATTTTTGGTTTTGCCCTGAATTTTTGTTTTTGAAAAGGCTAGATTTGAAAAGTATTTTAAGTGAAAACCTAAATTAAATAAAATTATATTTTGATTTTTTATAAAAACCCTAATTAAAATTATTTATTTGGATTTTATTTGGGTTTTCTGAGTTTCCTAGAGTTTTAAAATCTATTTTGAAAATAAAAACTATTTTAGGTATAAAAATATAATACCAACATTAGTTTAACAATTTCTATGAATTTTGCTGGAATTTTTGGAGTTTATTTCATATTTTTCTGAGCTTTATTGAATTTCCTAGGCTTTTCTGAAAAATAAAATGAGAAAATCAAATTTTAAATCCCTCCCCTCCCCTCCGGCCGCCACTTGGACGGCCAGATCGCCCACGTTGCCCACTCGGATCCCGCCTTCCCCTCCTCTCGGGCCAACACGTGGCCGGCCCAATCCCGCCGGCACCCGTGCGCTCGGCCCATCTGCGCCGTCCACCCCTCGCTCTCTCTCGGTCGTTCGATCCGCCCTGGCTGATCTTACCCATCTGCCACCAATTAACCACACTAGCCACGTGGCACCATCTCCGCCGCCCGCGCCCTTTTCGCCCTCTCTCTGCCAGCCCGGGCCCACCTGTCGGCTTTGCCTCCTTCCCCGCCCTTTCTTCCACCTCATGCCGCACCTATCGCCGCTGGCCGTTGCGCCAACCCCCGCACCTCCCGGCCACTCCCCTCACTCCCGCGCGTGCGTCGCCTCACCCCCACTCCGCACGCCCACTTCCCCGCAACGGCCGCTGCCCATCTCTTCCTCTCCGGCGACCGATTCCCACACGCCTCCTCGTCCCCAAGCCTATTTAAACCCCCTCTCGGCCATGGCGTTCTCCGCACCACCCTCCCCCGCTCTCCTCATCCCTTCCTGGCGCTTGGGCAGCCCCCGCACCGAGCTCACCTGTGCGCACGCCGACGAGCCCCTCCGGCAAGCAATTGTCGCGCCTCAAGCCGCAATCGAGCCTCACTGTTGGCGGTCCGAGCTCCACCGCGGTACCCTCCACCTTCTCCACACCTCGGCCGAGCCTCTCCACCACCGGAGTGCCGACTTCGCTGGTGACCCGAGCCGCCTCCGCCGCCACCTCGCCACCGACCCTCATCGTCGACGCCCAGGACCCACACTAGGTAATGCCAAGACTGCCATGCTCCCCTCTTCCTCCTCCGACCCTCACCGCCGGCCGCCGCACCGCCGTTCGCCGCCAAGCTGTGGTCCCCGAGCGCTGCCTCCGACCGGCCTACCCGTGTCAAACGTGTGCCTGCGTAGCAACCACGTGGTGCCATGTCAGCACCACCTCAGCGTCGTCCCTCCCCCGTCAGCGCCATGTGTGCAAAAGCAACCTCCGCGCCACCTCACCACCACCCCTGGTCCATGGACCTAGTCCACATGGACCAGGGCCCACTATCAGTCGGCCCATCTCAAGGCTGACAACAGCATGGCATCATTAATCCATTTTTCCAATAGAAAATAAATTGGCCGAAAAGAAATTCAGTGCTAACGTCATAATTCCCATTTTCCTTTAGAAAAATAATTCTTAAAATCCAGATTTTTCTTTTTCTCTGATTTTAAACTTCCAAGAGCCCGTTCTTCTTCATCCTAACTCCGATTGAGCCCATTAAAATTTTTAAATTCATCAAAAATTCTCCTCTATCCATTTCTGGCCTTAATTCAAATATTTGAAGTTAATTTGATTTTTTTAAATTTATTTGAGTTTGGTGGGCTATTTTCCCGTGTAGACTTCGACAATTCAGGAGAATTCAAAGACGAAGATTTGTGCCAAGTTGAAGAGCAAGGCAAGTCACACTCCTTGATTATGTTGATCCTAGTTTTCAAATAAAATTATGTTGATTTAAATTATATTGCATGCATACTTTTATTCAACGTATTTCAATTCAGTTTTAAATTTAGCTATTGCCTACTTGTTATCACCTCCATTGATATTGAACTCCTCAATACCTTGTCACCCTAGAATCAAACTCTAGTTAGTACACTAGTATTGGCTAGAAGATTTTTAGCAAATGCTTAGACCTGCTTAGACATAATATATGTTTTGGGATACCTTTTTCACATAAAATGACGAGCCTTTTCACATAAAATAATATGCTTTTGAAATGTAATCTTGACTTTGGTGAGTCAAGGAGGTTTATGAAATATTTTGAAAACAAAAATATAAAAACTGGTTTAGACTTAGGCAATTGGTTAGGTGGTGAGTGCAGGCATGCTCTGTAGTTTGGAGACACATAGTTGATTGTCGTGCACAGGGGTATGTGATTGGGCCTAAGTCAATTAAGTACCGGTCTGTGAGCTACTGTTGTAAAGCCCTATCGTACTACCGCATGGCTGATATGGGACAGCCCTAGCTAAATAATTTGCGAAGTGCCAACCTAAGTCAAGTTGTAGGTTGAAAGTGAGCGTGGTTGGTGCCATGTGAAGTCTCACTTGAGTGAGCGTGCTTGTAGCCATGTGATGTCTCACTCAGGCTCAAGAGAAGGTCCCAGTCTGGTGGATTCCTTACTGGGGTAAAATCTTAGAGTTGGCTTGGCCAGGTTGAAGACTTTGCATTGTAAAGGCCTTGTCACGACTCCTCGCCGCACACCTAAGGAAGTGTGTAACCCAGTGGCAAAAAGGATGATCGTGTCTTGTGGGTAAAGTTGTACAACCTCTACAAAGTGTATAATCTATCCTGGATAGCCGTGCCCACGGTCACGGGAATGCTGAGTAAAAGTTTTTCATGGATTAGACTTTGTTTTTCAAAAATGATTTTTTTGAAAACCTTATGGATGGATGGAATCCATGAGATATTGAAAACATGTGGATGGATGGAATCCATACGAATTTTTGGAAAGCTTGTGGATGGTTGGAATCCATACGAGACCTTTTTGGAAAAGATGGTCCAGGTGGGATGCCCAAGAATAGGTTGGTGTTTGGTCGGAGCCTGCACTAATGGTATTATTTTCACTTACAAGTACTATTTTACTTACTGTATTAAATTCAGCATTTTCAATCTACTGTATTTCTCTAAATGTTGTTTTATGCAAACTAACTCTATAAGCCTTCCATTGAAACCTTTATCATTATGATGCATTTTCTCCGTGTGATTTGTGGAGTACAAGTTTGTACTCACCTTGCAATCTCCATATAGAGGAAGATGGCGTCGACTACGGTGAAGATCTCGATGAGTAGGTCGCATCTTACTGTCGCTTGCTTGTGGGCAGGCTTGGGCTTCGCTTCTTTTCAGTTGCTTCTGCAGTTATTTGCTTTATTTATCTTTGCCAATGGGCGTTGATGTAAGACTTGGCCATAAGGTCGTACTCTTTTATTTAATATAGTTGGTCATTTTTGCTTGATATGTATCTTTGTTCTACTTTGTGCACTAGCTGATCCTGGACTAGTGCGATTTACATAGAGGATCCAGGAGTTTTTGCTCTGGGTTTCGACATTACCCCCTGCTATTGAAGGCTATAAATAGGAGGATAGAGCACCAGGGCGAGGTGTGCGTGTTTTGGGTTTTACTTCTGTTCTTCTGTGAGTTGTTCTCAGTGCCGGAGCACTTGTGCTCGTGGTTCTCCTGGATGGAGTGGTTGTAGAAACCTCCATGAATGCAATCATCCATCTCTGTGCTTCTATTTGAGTTGCTTTGTCTGATTGATGCTTATATGTCTTGAGCATACTTTCTTTGTTCTTCTCTTCGCTCTTTTGCTTCTTGACATAAATCTTTGCTCTCAGTTGTTCTTTGGATGATCTGACTTGCCTGGTAATGGAAGAACATACTCGAAGCCTTCTTGGCCCATTTAATTCCATTTGCATGATTGATTATCTTCCTTCTTTCATAGTCGTGGTTTTGAGCGGTCTTCGTGATTCTCCTGAAAGATCTCTGTAGGCTTGATAACTAGTTGGCGTTCGACCACTCTGTACACAGACAGATCAATGCTTGGTTGTTTCGACCATGCGATCAGCTTTCGACCACTCTTGACTATCTTTGGCCAGCATCTATTTTCTCTCTATTGCGGTCTAGATTTCCAGTGAGCATTCAATCCCTAACTTCATAGCTGTGTAGTTACTGGAGAAGAAGGGTTGTGTGAATACCTGGGGAGGTTTGAAGGCACCATTCATCCCCCTCTGTTGTCTGTTCGGTCCTACACAAGGTTTGAATATCCTACACAAGGTTTGAATATCATTTGGTATATCCAATAGTGAAGAGTATAGATGTAGGACCGAAATGGCGACAGAGGGGGGGGTGAATGTCAATCTCTAAAAATCGCCCCCAACAAATATCTTCTTCTCCAATAGCTATGGGAGCTATGAGGGTAGAAGACAAGTACTTACAGGAAGAACAACAGCAGAGAAAACCAGATCCAGAAAGAATCAAACAAGAAAAACAAATTCAGCGCAAGTCTGGCTGCAAGCGGTAGTACCGCTGAGACGAGCGGTAGTACCTCTCGAGGAGCGGTAGTACCTCTGAGCGGTAGTACCTCTCGAGGAGCGGTAGTACCGCACGAAGATCGGACTTGTCCGAACGATTTGACGCTGCCGATCAGACTGGTCCGAACATAACCGGTAGTACCGCTAGAACAAGCGGTAGTACCTCTGAGCGGTAGTACCTCTCGAGGAGCGGTAGTACCTCTGAGCGGTAGTACCTCTCCAGGAGCGGTAGTACCTCTCGAGAAAAACAGCAAACAGGATTTTCAGGCTGGAACTTTGAGACTTCGGATTTTTGGCTAAAAAGAAGGTTTTCTCTCAATCTTTTTGATCCAAGGCCTTACTACAACATACTAAATAGTAAGGGGACCTTGGGAAACAAGAGAATCAAACCAAGAAGCAAGAATTTCAGATTATGGGTAAAAATCTGAATTTTTGCACAACCCGAGCCAAAAATCAAATTGCTTCCAAACCTTTGATCCTATGGCTAAGAGACTTTGCAGATATGTTAGCAATAGCCATAGGACTCTCCAAGCCAAATCTCAGCCCATCTTGCAAAGGGAAACAAGAAAAGCTCAAAAACCCTAGAGGGGCTAAAGAAGAACAGAGCAACCCAAAATGCCAAAACTGAGATTAAAAGAGGTTTGCTCTTGGGAAACTTGATCAAATGATCTTGAGGCACTATCCCATCAAAGAGCAACCCATTTTGGGCCTTCCCAGCAAGCAAGAACTCAAAACACCGAAAATCAAGAAATCATGCAAATGAAGAACGAAGAACAGACAGAGCACGGGAAGCAAACTTCAGATTTCATTCAACTATCCAGGGATTACAACTGAGCTACGTCCCCATACCCCGATTGATACAAGAGGAATGATTACAAGACTCTCAATCCCTCATCTCCCTCTCATTCCTCAAGAACACCAAGAATCTCACCACTTCTTGGGAGGAAGAACACACAGAGAGAGGAGACTCACATAGAAGCCATCGTAGAGACACAGAGGGAGCACACTCTGCCTCTACCACCAACTCACACCAACTAAAGAGCTAAAGGAAACAACCTTCCTAAAGCCTCTTTTGACTCTAAAACCCTAATTCTATCACAAGTGCTCAAGTGGGCATGCAGCCCCTCCTCTCCTTTTATAGCGCTTGGCTAACGGGTCTCCGCCCCGTTACGCCCGCTACGTCCAACGGAGCCCGCTCCCGCTCGTGCAGCCTTGCGAATTTCCCGATTTGCCCCTCCTGCACCTTCCGGGAAGCTTCCGCGCTCCTTGCCTCGCATGCCTCGCAACCACCTCGAGTCCACGTCGTCTTCGACACATCCCGACCGTTCTGACCTCAGCGCCACCTGCGCCTAGTCCGGTCCACCGTGTCTCGCCACGACTCCAACTCGACGTCCTGCAGTCACACAGACAAGAAACACGTCAAATAGCACCGCTCGACACATGAAAGCGTAAATACCATTACACTTACCACAGATGAAGTCAAAACCTGTCAAAACATTAGAATATGCATCCTAAACCCAAATGACCAGATTTGACCAAAGTCCGACCGAGCCCGATTGCGCCACGCAACGACTCGACTCCGAACCACTCAAACCAAACTCGACTGACCTAAACCTTTGTCAATTACTCATCACTCTCATGGAGCACGACCACATGGTCTCTCAATCTCCCCCTTGATGAGTCTATTGACAAACGCAGAAAAAGCATTAAGAAGAGTTTGATTTTGAAGAATCCAACATGGTCCAAAGAAAGAAATGAAGCTAATGACCATGTCGACAGAAGGAACACTAGAGCAACTACTGAAAGAGCAAATTGATCTCCAAATCTCTAAACTGTTCCCAACAGACTTTTTCTTCTCTATTCTCCCCTTTTGGCAATAAACGCATCAGGATACAATAGAGAGAATATGCCATATCAATGGATGAATATGGCTGAAGTTCGTTTATTTAAGCATTTAGAGCCATGAGAATTATCCATATTGACCATAATGTAATACACCAAGCCATAACTCAAAAAAAACGCTATCTAGATCATGACAACATATATATAAACCAGCTAGAGCACAAAGATGACAATCTAAATGTAATGCATTTTGTGAGCAAGTCAAGTCATCAATGAGTAAAGTCTAGCTAGAGACATCCAAGGATGATGCAGGCCATGTCAATAAGCTAAGCGGAACAAAGAAGCTAACATTGAGTCCAAATAGAGTGCTATAAGCTCAAGATTGAAACATTGGTTAAGGTACTTGGTTCTGATTGTAGATTAAGCAAATTGAGCACATTAAACATTGTCTTTTGAAAGCATATGGTTGTTTTCAACCCAATTTTTGTTTATGTGCTAGATCTCAAGCCTTATGCGACTACTCCAAGCAATAAGCTTAAGAAGATAGTCTAGGTCATCCAAAACTCCCCCTGAGTTCATGCCTAGTGCAATGGCAAGCTGTCTCATGAGAAAGAATTGGTGAAATCAGTTTTTTCGCACAAATATGGTGTTTGTCAACCAACATTTTGTTTTATCATGTGCTAGATCTCAAGCCTTATGCAACTACTCCAAGCAAGAAGCTTAAGAAGATAGTCTAGGTCATCCAAAGCTCCCCCTAAGTTCATGCCAAGTGCAATGGCAAGCCGTCTCATAGGAAAGAATTAGTGAGATCAGTTTTTTCGCACAAAAGTGATCTTTTTGCTTTTTAACACATTGTACTAACTCATGTATCATCAGGAGACTAAAACAGCTCAAACTAAGGCTCAATATAGATTCAACGCTCTACTCAGCCTATTTGACATGGCATGAATCATAAAAGGATAGCTCAAGAAAGACTAAACTCAAATGCTAGCATGACAAGTTTAATTTAAGTTGATCAATTTTACTTAACTTATCATGGCAAACGCTAGTCTACACATATGAAGTCATGATAAATTTAGCAAGCTAAGCACAAGTCATGGCAAGGTGTAAAGCACTGAAGCATGTCATAACATGATAATAATCAAGGCTCAATGCAGATTGATTAATACTAGAATGCTGAAAATGCACGAAAGACCAGTTCCCCCTCAACATTAGATGCAACTTTTAGTTCAAGTTGAGTTAAGTCAATATTAAGCTCCAGAAGCTCCCAAATGAACTCCCCCTAAACCAAAGCATTAAATTCGAGAAGCTGGCAAAGAAAATCCAAACGGGTAGTCCTTAAAGCATAGATAAGATATTGAGACAACTATGGCTCAGACAGACTCTCATCTACCCCATATGACTCCAGGACTATTAGCTGACCGTAAACCACACACTAGAGAGCAAACACGTACCCTGTCTACCCGAGGGTGGCCCGACCCTCACTAGAACCTACAGGAAGTGAGTGAGCTCAATCTAGTGAGATAAGAAACAGCTAATCCTGGAAGCACAAGATAAGAGAAGGAGTCTAAGCAGCTAGACAAGAGAAACACTCTAATTTATGCTAGGAGGACTAAACCCAAGTGCACCCCAAGTGCAAAGCAACAGAAATGAGACAGAAGCATAATCAAAATAGTAAAGCAGTAAAGCCCAAAGCTCCCCCTTACTACAGTCCATAAGGACAAACCACCCCAAGCTCTCCCCGCAGAGCTGAAAACCTTGAACTATCCAATGGCTTGGTGAAAATATCAGCCAACTAGTGGTCACTCTCCACAAACTGGAGCACTATATCGTCCTTCTCTACATGGTCTCTAAGGAAGTGAAAGCGAATATCGATGTGCTTGGTTCGAGAGTGTTGCACTGGGTTCTTAGCAATGTTAATCGCAGAAGTGTTATCACAAAAGAGTGGAACACTGTCGATAACTAATCCAAAGTCCCGCAGGGTCGAAGCCATCCAGAGTACCTGACTGCAGCAGCTGGCTGCAGCAACATACTCGGCCTCTGCGGTGGACTGTGCAACACCGGACTGCTTCCTAGACGACCAAGAGACGAGAGAAGTGCCAATGAATTGGCAGGTGCCGGAAGTGCTCTTCCTATCTATCCTACAGCCAGCAAAGTCTGCATCCGAAAAGGCTCTCAGGGAAAGACAGGATGAGGAAGAGTACCAGATACCATAGTCAATGGTAGCTCGAAGGTACCGAAAGATGCGCTTCACCGCCTGACGGTGAGATACGCGAGGAGAAGCCTGAAAACGAGCACACAGACACACGGAGAAGTGTATGTCTGGTCTCGAGGCAGTGAGGTAAAGAAGGGAGCCGATCATACTTCTGAACTCTTTCTGATCAACTGGCTCGCCATCCTCATCTGGGTCAAGATAGGCTGTCGAAGCCATGGGAGTTGACACCGGCTTACCATCACTCATATCGAAGCGCTTCAGGAGGTCACAAGTGTACTTTCTTTGATGAAGAAATGTACCCTCTCGAGTCTGCTTAATTTGGAAGCCAAGAAAGAAGGTCAATTCACCCATCATACTCATTTCAAACTCGGTGCTCATGACATCCGAGAACTGGGAAACCAGAGTATGGGAAGAGCCGTCAAAGATAATGTCATCGACATAGATCTGGACGAGCAGAAGGTCAGCGCCAAGCCGGCGGATGAACAAGGTCTTATCAACTTTACCCATTTCAAACCCATGACTCAACAAGTAGGACTTAAGCCTCTCATACTAAGCCCTGGGGGCCTGCTTAAGTCCATACAATGCTTTGGAAAGTTGAAGACATGGTTTGGGTATTTGGGGTTTTCGAAACCAGGAGGCTGTCGGACGTAGACCTCTTCCTCAATAAGGCCATTGAGAAAGGCACTCTTGACGTCCATCTGGTAAAGCTTGAAACCCTTAGAAGCTGCAAAGGCAAGCAGGATTCTAATGGCTTCAAGTCTAGCTACAGGGGCAAAAGTCTCCTCGAAATCTAGACCTTCAACCTGGGAGAACCCCTGAGCAACCAGTCTAGCCTTGTTTCGAATAACAACTCCATCCTCGCTCTGCTTGTTCTTGAACACCCACTTAGTCCCAATAATATTGTGACCTCGCGGGGGCTCGACAAGCGACCAGACCTTGTTCCTCTCGAAATTTTCTAGCTCCTCATGCATGGCATTGACCCAAGACTCATCAGATAAAGCATGAGAGACATCTTTGGGCTCAAAGGAGGCAATGAAAGCAGAATGGAGACAAAATTGAGATAAGCCAGATTTTGAGCGGGTAACACGCTCGAAAAGGTCTCCAATGATCTGCTCTGAAGGATGAGCTTTCTGGATATGTCTAGGAGGTCCAGGATGAGATGAAGAAGTGGCCTCTACCTCGTGAGCTGACGAGGTAGGAACAGAGCCACTAGCTCTAGAAGAAGCAGAAGGCATGGGCTGATCGCCTCGAGGTGCGGTGGAAGACGGCACCTCAAGGGGTGGATGAGGGACAGGATCAGGTAGACAACCGTCGTCTCCATCATCCTCATCATCCACGAAGATGGTCTCGGACTGCTCTAAAGAACCTGAGATATCGGGCCTAGTCCCCGGACTGGCCTCGTCAAAGGTCACCTCACAGGTCTCTACCATTTTACTAGACTCGCAGTTCCAGACCCTATAAGCCCGCGAAGAAGGCGAGTAACTTAGAAAGATTCCATCACAAGAACGTGACTCGAACTTGTCTAGGTTCCCGGACTTCAAAACAAAGCACTTGCAACCAAACACACGAAAATGAGAGACGCTGGGCTTTCGCCCATATCTCAGCTCATAAGAAGTGCGATGCAAGTGTGCCCGAAGAAAAACTCGATTTGAGACATGGCACGCGGTGGCTATAGCGTCAGCCCAAAACTTCCGCGGTGTAGAGTACTCATCAAGCATCGTCCTGGCCATCTCGACCAAGGTCCGGTTCTTTCTCTCCACGACGCCATTTTGCTGCGGGACGTGTGGAGAGGAGAACTGATGCTCTACACCTGTCTCACCACAGAAACTCTCGAAGTAGGAATTCTTGAACTCCGTGCCATTGTCACTGCGGATCGCTCGTAAGGCACCCGGGAGCTCAACAGAAAGCCTACTGAAAAGACCTCGAAAATGTGAAAACGTCTCATCCTTCGAGGCTAAGAAAAACACCCAAGAATACCTCGAGAAGTCATCGACCACGACAAGAACATACCACTTCCCTCCTGCTGACTGCACTCGAGCTGGTCCCACTGTATCCATGTGGAGCAGCTGTCCTAGTGCATCGGTCATAGTCACAGTGACCGGAGGATGTGAAGCGGCAACCATCTTGCCGTGCCGACATGGAGTGCAAACAAGATCTTTGACCATTTTGAGCTTCGGCAGACCACGAATGAGGTCGTGGCCGCTAACTCGGGTCAAATGATCAAATCCGATATGACCAAGTCTCCTATGCCAGAAAGAAAGGTCGCGGGACTCAGAAGCAACTAAACACCTGAGAGGATCGCCAGAAGACTCAGAAAAATCAGCACGAAAGATCCTCCCATAACGAGAAATCCCGCAAACCAGACTACCCAAAGAATCAAGAGTTTTACAAGCATTTTTCTTAAAGCTTACCTCGAAACCGTCATCGGTAAGCTGAGAGACTGAAAGTAAATTGTACTGCAGCTTACTAACCAAGGCTACATCTTTCAGAATGAAAGAATCATTAATGCGCACAGTACCTTTGGCGATGACGCGCCCAGATGAAGCATCTCCGAAGGTGATCGTCTCATCACCTAGAGCACGGGCAAAGGAAGAAAACCAACGGGAATCTCCGGTCATGTGTCGTGAACACCCGGAGTCTACGAGCCAAACCTTTCCCTTCCCTGCCCGGCGAACCTGAGTTAAACAGAGAGTAAAGTCTCAGTACTGGGGTAAATCAAGAGAGATTTTGGCACCCAATACTGAACAACACGTCGAGCAGATGAAGTAGTCAAGCACGACTGACCTCTATCTACCCTACGCTCTCTGTCACTCAAAGCAGAAGGTCTGTGAGCAGACCTGAAGCTGTTGCGGGGTCCGACTGCTACGGGAGAGCGAGCCGGAACACCGGCAACATGCTGATCACGCCACGGGTAGCTATCTCGATGGAGAAAACGAGATCTACCCTCAGGATAGCGGAAGTCACGAACAGGAGCAGCATGAGGACGAAAAATAGAAGACTCAGAAAAACCAAGTCCTCGATGCTGCCCAAACCCATCAACAGCAGTAAACCTAGACCTCGTGCTGGTCCTAGGTGCACTCAGGATCTGGGGCTGACCCTGAATACGCCTAAGAGACTCAACACGGTCTCTACGCGTGATCCTGGCGCGCCTGAAGCATCTCTCGATCGAGTGCACATCCTTCTGACAGAAGGTGCAGTGGTACTTCACCTTCTGAGAGGTGGAAGTAGCACGAAGATGCTTCGCCTTCTGAGAGGCCGAAGCAACAGGTGAACTCACCTTACTGTCAAAAATCCCTTGGACAAAGCCCGCTGATTTGAATTTAACCTCATCAGATCTGGGCTCGACCTCGATCACACCTCCTACGATGGGTCGGAGAATAGCAGGTGGATGCTTCCTCATATCCTCATAGAAATCATATCCTAGACCTTGATTGAACTTCCAAATCTTGGATTGGATTAGAATAAGATTAAGCTTCTTTTTGCCGCCTACAAATCTCTCGAGAGTGTTCATAAGGTACTGACGCTCCCGAAAGAGAGAGGTGCAAGAAGAGCAGGGGGAAGAGGGAACAGCAGGAGGTAAGGGAGCAGAGGAAGAACCAACAGCAGAGGGAAGAATGGCTTGTGCACGCACAGCCGACTCTGAAGGGACAGTCCTACTGCTAGCCAGTTGGTTCTCGTCGCTAAGCGTCTCCACCTTACCTTGGGGCTTCTCCCCCTTCTCAGCACAGACAATACAAGCAGAAGGTTGCTTCTCTAGTAGATCCTTAGTCAGCTTCACACATCTCTCATCCAATGCAATCAAATCAGATTTTAGTTTGTTACAGTTAATGCATGGTAAGCTAACAGGGTCCTTAGAAGCAAACTGAGCCAACTTCCTATCATGATCAATCATATCTTGAAACTGTTTGGAGACAGCTTCAAGTTCAGCAGTTAACTTAGGACAATTCAAGCATGAATCAATCGGCTCAAGTAAAGAAGCTTGTAGTTCAGCAATTTTATGATCTGCCCGTTTTAACTTCATCTTCAAGTTATTGCAATTTTCACAAGACTCGGGCAGATCAAGGAGCATGGCATAAGGGCCTCTAGCAGCAATGTCCTTAACCTCACATGAGGTGGGAGAAGTAGTCTCATCAGTAGTAAGTAGGGTAACAGCCATCCTACTCAACTCTAACTCAGCAAGCAGACTAACATTCTCCACCTTAACAATATCAAGCTCAGAAGACACATTATCATGCGAGGTCCTTAGTTTCTCCATGTCGCCCAACAGAGCACAGCATGTATCACAATCATCACGGGAGGGAGCAGATATAAGTGAAGTAAGCTCCCGTGATAATCTATCTACTTCCTTCTCTAACTCGGTACACCTAGCCCTAGCTCTAGCATGAAAACCACCTAGCTTAAGAAAAGCATGATTGAGCTGGTCGTAGGTGGGGCATACCTCGTCCGAGTCGGAGTACAGCTCGCTGTCGCTCAGTTCGCCCTCGAGGGCCATGAAGCACATGCCGGAGAAGTCGTCGCCGCTCTTGGGATCTTGGTCACCCGTCCCGTCGTCGTCGCTCCATCCCTCCACCTCGCTGAGGTCGAGGTCGTCGAAGGCGGTGAGGACGCGGTGAAACAGCTTCTTGGCCTTCCCGAAGTCGCGGAACTTCTTCTTTCCCGGCGTCTGAGCTGGAGGCTTCTTGTTGCGGTTCTTGTTGGTGTAGTCGATCTTGCCCGAACCGCCGTAGTCGTTCTTGCCCTTCTCCAGCTTGGGGCAGTTTGCCCGAATGTGGTTGGGGCTACCACACTCGAAGCAAATCACGGGTCCTCCTCTCTTTCTGTCCCTCCTTCCCTTGTAAGCATGGGAGAATCTTCGAGCAAGGAGGGCCAGCTGATCATCCGCAAGCTGCTCTAACTGATCATCAGTTATGTCATAGAGAGCAACAAGGGAGAAACCGCAAGAAGAATCAGAAGAGGGACCAGAAGCCGAGCTGGGATCTGTGACTAGAGCCATCGACTGTGACTTCGACTTGCGAGAGACAAAGTCAATCTCGTGAGTCACGCGAGTACAACGCATCAAGAGTCAAAGTCGAGAGGTCCGTAGTGTCCTTGATGGTAGTCACCTTCATCTCCCAAACACGAAGGTCTAGTGCAGCGAGCATTTGTCGAGCGTTATCCGAGTCGGGGTATGTGAGACCGACCGCTCGGAGGTTGCTCAGAATCTTGTGAAAGCGCGCAAAACACTCATCAAGGGACTCGCCAGCGAGCATTTCAAACTTGTTGTAATCTCGCTTGAACCGGTCCTGTCTCACCGTCTTTATCTGGGTGGTGCCCTCATGGTAAGCATAGAGGGTCTCCCAAATATCGAAGGCGGACGAAAGATGAGATATGCGGTCAAACTCGCTACGACTCAAGCCCTGGATTATGATGTTCCTTGCCTTAGCGTTTGCCTCAACATCATGCATATTTCCAGCATTAATGTTCTCATCGGCAGGAACAACAAATCTGACCTTCACCTTCCGCCAAATGGCATACCCCTGAGCCTGTATGTATGTTTCCATTCGGCTCTTCCAGAAGGGGTAATCCAGGGCATCAAAGACGGGAGGCTTGGTCGAGTACTTGTCCGTCGCCATGGCTCTTGAGACCGGTTAAGATCTATTGAAAAGAGCTAACCGGCTCTGATACCAATTGTAGGACCGAAATGGCGACAGAGGGGGCGGTGAATGTCGATCTCTAAAAATCGCCCCCAACAAATATCTTCTTCTCCAATAGCTATGGGAGCTATGAGGGTAGAAGACAAGTACTTACAGGAAGAACAACAGCAGAGAAAACCAGATCCAGAAAGAATCAAACAAGAAAAACAAATTCAGCGCAAGTCTGGCTGCAAGCGGTAGTACCGCTGAGACGAGCGGTAGTACCTCTGAGCGGTAGTACCTCTCGAGGAGTGGTAGTACCGCACGAAGATCGGACTTGTCCGAACGATTTGACGCTGCCGATCAGACTGGTCCGAACATAACCGGTAGTACCGCTAGAACAAGCGGTAGTACCTCTGAGCGGTAGTACCTCTCGAGGAGCGGTAGTACCTCTCGAGAAAAACAGCAAACAGGATTTTCAGGCTGGAACTTTGAGACTTCGGATTTTTGGCTAAAAAGAAGGTTTGCTCTCAATCTTTTTGATCCAAGGCCTTATTACAACATACTAAATAGTAAGGGGACCTTGGGAAACAAGAGAATCAAACCAAGAAGCAAGAATTTCAGATTATGGGTAAAAATCTGAATTTTTGCACAACCCGAGCCAAAAATCAAATTGCTTCCAAACCTTTGATCCTATGGCCAAGAGACTTTGCAGATATGTTAGCAATAGCCATAGGACTCTCCAAGCCAAATCTCAGCCCGTCTTGCAAAGGGAAACAAGAAAAGCTCAAAAACCCTAGAGGGGCTAAAGAAGAACAGAGCAACCCAAAATGCCAAAACTGAGATTAAAAGAGGTTTGCTCTTGGGAAACTTGATCAAATGATCTTGAGGCACTATCCCATCAAAGAGCAACCCATTTTGGGCCTTCCCAGCAAGCAAGAACTCAAAACACCGAAAATCAAGAAATCATGCAAATGAAGAACGAAGAACAGACAGAGCACGGGAAGCAAACTTCAGATTTCATTCAACTATCCAGGGATTACAACTGAGCTACGTCCCCATACCCCGATTGATACAAGAGGAATGATTACAAGACTCTCAATCCCTCATCTCCCTCTCAATCCTCAAGAACACCAAGAATCTCACCACTTCTTGGGAGGAAGAACACACAGAGAGAGGAGACTCACATAGAAGCCATCGTAGAGACACAGAGGGAGCACACTCTGCCTCTACCACCAACTCACACCAACTAAAGAGCTAAAGGAAACAACCTTCCTAAAGCCTCTTTTGACTCTAAAACCCTAATTCTATCACAAGTGCTCAAGTGGGCATGCAGCCCCTCCTCTCCTTTTATAGCGCTTGGCTAACGGGTCTCCGCCCCGTTACGCCCGCTACGTCCAACGGAGCCCGCTCCCGCTCGTGCAGCCTTGCGAATTTCCCGATTTGCCCCTCCTGCACCTTCCGGGAAGCTTCCGCGCTCCTTGCCTCGCATGCCTCGCAACCACCTCGAGTCCACGTCGTCTTCGACACATCCCGACCGTTCTGACCTCAGCGCCACCTGCGCCTAGTCCGGTCCACCGTGTCTCGCCACGACTCCAACTCGACGTCCTGCAGTCACACAGACAAGAAACACGTCAAATAGCACCGCTCGACACATGAAAGCGTAAATACCATTACACTTACCACAGATGAAGTCAAAACCTGTCAAAACATTAGAATATGCATCCTAAACCCAAATGACCAGATTTGACCAAAGTCCGACCGAGCCCGATTGCGCCACGCAACGACTCGACTCCGAACCACTCAAACCAAACTCGACTGACCTAAACCTTTGTCAATTACTCATCACTCTCATGGAGCACGACCACATGGTCTCTCAATAGACTATAGTAGGAGTACGACCAAGATTAATTCTTGTGTAACCCTACATATGAGAGCACTAAACTAAAATTTGAGCTTTATACTAATTTTAGTTGATTCCCTATTCTTAAGAATGCTCTTTATGCTCATTTCAGCAATCATCATGCTTCGTGCTTTATGTTTATGCTTTTAATGACATGGTAGAATTACATATTTATATACAATTTTTGTCATTTATATACTGCTGCAAATGTTCTTTTATCATATTTAATTATGCTGAAATTAAATCTAAATATATACATTACTACAAGATGAGGATTTTATGTTATTGCTACAAGATCTATTTGGAATGGCATGTTACTCTTTCAAAGGAACATTTTAGCAATAATATATGCCACATCGACCTTCAAAGGGCATGAAGTAAGTTATGGTCGCTATCCTAGTGTGCAGCATAATGAGGAAGAGACTTCAGCCATAACCAACTTTATTAAACTTGAGACACTAGAGTGTGCCATTAGCTTCATAGAACTTTGTTTAAGCTCATAGCTCACTGTAATTAGTTTTTCTTGTAAGAGAGATGACGTCCACACAATCATCGTCATCGTCATCTGGGTCTGACATTCTGAAGACCAAGGTAACTAAGTGTGCTAGAGGAGTATCGAAAAGACCAGAGGGTCGAATGACCATTACGGTGGTCTCTCTGGATGGGGTCCCTCTATAACCAAAGAAAGTAGTGGCAGCATTTCGGACTACCTATGGGATAATTGGAAGGCAACGGGTTCTCGTCACCATATCAATATAGAAAGATTTGACAAAGATTCAGAAAACTCAGCTGTGGGAGGAAATAACAAAGTTGTTCGAGATCCCAGTAGAAGTCCAGGGACTCGTGCAATGGCAGGTGCTCCTCGCGATGGGAAAAGCGTGGAAGAACTTCAAGAGCACACTTGTCAAGTAAAATTTTATAATTTTTGGATCAGTGTACTGTCGGTGGTGGTTTGTAGAAACTCGCTGGTCAGAACTCAGAGGCAAATTTTGTCCTCTGCTTTCCATTGTGAATCATGCCTTTTTAATAGCAGAATAAAATTATGGTGTCTTTGTGAAAGCTATAGCTTTCATTCTGTAGATTTCAAAAATGTTTTTGTTTCAGTGTTCCATTTAGTGGATAAAAAGATATGAAAAAGATAGGCAGTGCTGCTGCTGTGAGCTGAGCGTCAAAACAACAATTTGAGACAAAGTTGTCGGGTTTCGGGCATAGTGGCACTTTACCTTTCAGATATGAATATTATATTGAGGCTTTGTGCTGAGTGGTGACTTGTGAACATGTGGCTTCACTCCTGACTGTGTTGAGTTCTTCGCCCCTTCGGTAGAGGCAAGTAAACGTAGCGATTGTTGCTGCAGTTCAACTTATTAATTTAACTGCCTTCACCATAATTGTTAATGTTTGGTAATTAATCCACCTTTAAATAAAGATGCCCTGCTGCGCTATATGTCTTATTTTACATATTGTTGTCCATGTGGTTATATTCCTAATGAATCAATCGTGGCTATATCATATCATTTGCATTTAAGTTACGTCGCCGCACCTAGCCGTGACCGTACCGGTACAACATCGTACATTGCTGTTGTACAATGTACACTCTTATGTTTCCATGTAAGAGTTCGGTGGATCATTTGCATACATATGCATTTCATGAGGACAAACCCTATTATGAGGTTTTAAGAGGTATTGGCTCGTGAGAGTCACTTTGTGGCATGAGGTAATATCTTGTGGTTGCCGTTGGTGTGAGTAGAGGCATGGGCTCATGAGAGTCACTTGTGGCGTGAGATAATATCTTGTGGTTGTCGTTGGTGTGAGTAGAGACATGGGCTCGTGAGAGTCACTTATGGCATGGTGTATTTTTCTTGTGGTTGTTGTTGGTAGTAATGGTGGTTTTGGATATGAACGAGGTT
This sequence comes from Dendrocalamus latiflorus, assembly GCA_017311315.1. NCBI lineage: Eukaryota > Viridiplantae > Streptophyta > Magnoliopsida > Poales > Poaceae > Dendrocalamus > Dendrocalamus latiflorus. The sequence continues at coordinate 20,543,836 of CM029666.1, read as the reverse complement.
ACAGTGTGGACATCAAAAATTAACTATTAATGTCATTAATTTGATGTTTAATTATCTGTAGTTTAATTAATTTGTTAAATAGTTTGCTTGCTGAGATTTCGTCTCAGCCTTGTATTCCCTCTCCCAAGTGATCCTTGAGCATGTTTGGAAAGGGTAGAGCAGCACGGCACCATTACACAAGTCTTCATGAGTTTTACTATAATAAGTTAGAGGATTATTTTTAATCATTTCTTTCTCTCAGTCTTTGAGCACTATAACTTAATAATGCTAGATCGTGGTTGTCTTTAGTGCGATTTGAGTACCCAAAGCTAGGTTGATAAAGGATGTTGTTACACCGTTTTATAATCTTATGTTGTTTTGCTATTCCCTATTATACGTTATGTTGTCATGTTTTCACATAGTTTTTTATCTGGGGAGGTGCTACTGGGCTTTCTTTGTAATCTAGATGGTTGTATGTGTAGTTTAGTAGCATCCTGGGGTAATATGGTTCCTTTGGTGTTATAGTTGGTATCAGAGTGGGCTTTAGGTCCATGGTGAATAGATTGACAACTTAGGTAAACTTAATTTGCTAACAGTTAATTAACTTAAAATTTTGACACACTGGTTAATTAACTTAAAAATTTACACACTAGTGCACGGTAGGATGGGAAATGATCAAGCATTGCATTTGCATTTCCGTTATGTCGCATTGTTAATTTATGTTATGAGATAATCTTTTATGCCTATGATTTGATTATATGATTGTTATGCATGGTGATAGTCGATGTTGAGAGATAGAGATCGTGGTTATGGCCAGGTTATACCACTATTCGTGGTATTGAAATGGTGAATGATTTTTCCTTGTGTAACTTAGTTTCAGAGGTTGGGGAATGAGCTTCTTAAAAGTTGTTGTTTTCCTTGAGTTTGCATTTTGTTATTATGATTACATCCACTTGTGGCTGATCAATGTTCTTTGGATAGCGATTATAATGCAGTTGATGGGTTTCAATTGATTTCTATTTGTTCTTTGAAGCAATTATTGTTTTTTTGACTATTGAGATACTTTTGCTACTTGTGAATGTTGTTGATTTGCAAGTTTGGTCCCTTCATGGGAGTTTTGTCTTGTTGTGAAACATGATTCATTTGTTCGCTTGGCATTTTGCAGGCCCCATGTATTTCTTTTAGGGGTAATTTGAGTATGAAGTTTAATACTTCTATTTTATGAAACAAAGCATCACAATCCTTTTCGTAATGTCCTAATATGGATAAGTCAGTTATTGTAATCAAATAAATTGATGTGGTATGGGTATCAATTTGGGTCAATCGCATAGAGCATAATTAATCTTAGCTAGTATCCTTGGAAGTGAAATCGATTAAGTTGATGCTGTCTTCTGGTAGTTATTGTTGAACTGGGTTAATCATTAAGACTGAAAAATTTGGTAAACTTTTTGGGATAAATTGGATCAACAGGTCTCAATGGATTAATCTAACCGTTTAGGGTCATTAAGTTCACAAGGTGCTAGATTACTGTCTTGGTGGATATTAATCTTGGAGTTATCTTTTGTGGATACTTAGTGATCATATATGATTGCTAGATTTACATATTTCTTACCATGATTAATTGTTGTATTTGTATATAAAAGATTGAAGGGACTGAATATCAATGGATCTATAATTTATGGAAGGAGTTTTGGATAGTTCTTTTATATAGAATGATGCGATGAATTTGGTTGTAGTGTGATTGAGACTTTTGATCAATAGAAGATTTCAATTCTTGAAGATATGAAGAGATGGGCTGGTGGTAGACCAAGGTCAGCTGAAGGCGAGCTGGTGGTAGACCAGCTTAGAGGAGTAGCAGCAGCGAACAACCAGCGGCGCGGGCCGAGGGCTGAGCTAGCACCAGCGAGGCCCGTGGCGCGGCGGTGGCCGACGCCGACTCTTGCCATGCAGAGTCGGTGGCGTGGAGCTACTAGAGCTCAAGAAAGAAGGAAGAAGCTGGAGGCGTAATCGGTAGTGGGTACAAAGACAGTGGAGAACAAAGGAGAAGTGCTGAAGCTGTGCTGGTGGAGACGAAAATAGAAGAAGAAAGGAAGTAGCAGCATGAGAGAGAGAGCTTCGGTTGGAGAAAGAAAGAGACGGGGGAGGAAGTGAAGGAGGAGAAGAAGCTAACTATGGGTTGAGCTAGGTAGAAAGAAATAGAGAGAGAAGCGCAGTCTGCAGTGAAGAAAAGAAGAAAAGCTGTTGTAGTGGAGAAAAGAAATGAAATGGAAGGAAGAGAGAGGAGAGCTGCAACGTGGCTGTCAGATTGAGAAGAAAATGGAGAGAAGAGCAGAGAGAAACAGAACAGGGGAAAAAGAAGAGGGAGAGAGTGAGCAGTGGATGTCGGAAAAAAAGAAGAAAGAAAGCAAAGAGTAGAGAAAGGGAAAAGGAGGGGACAAAGAAAAGAAAGAAAAATAGAGAAAGAAAAAGAAAAAGAAGAAAAGGGGTAGGCGTGGATCCAACGGCAACATCGGCGATTACACATGAGTGGTCGAGTAGATCACATCCAGTGGTAGTTGGTGCGCCTTGTGTCCTCGGTGAAATTTTAATATTATCCGCATTATCATGTTTACGGTATTTAGCTATGCATGTTGCATTAACATCATTTATCACTACGATTTTTTTCTGCATGTTTGGCGTAAAATGTGTTTGATGGCCTTGAACTAGTATGAGTCTCCATTAGATCTTAATTATGTGTAGGTGTGATCTAGTGGTGTTATGTCGGTGGGTGTGAATAACCAGATTATTATAGCAGAATGTGTTTTGTTGATCGATGGGTGTATGATTAAATATTTTATTTGATTAATTGATCGAATAATATTGTTTTAGAGTCGTATGAAATTAGAGGTGAACCACGGAGGTTAGATCAAGTAGAAGCTTTTCTTTATAATTGGTCTAGTAATTTTAGGATTTAAGATGCATAGAGATTTTATTATCGATGCTCGATGGATAGTTCTTGTGATGATATTTGATGGGATATAGAGGTTAAATCAGAGGAATATTTAATCATGCACAAATTAATTGGATGACTTAAGCAATTGTTATGTGAGTCATAGATGCTAGAATTAGGAGAAACTAGCAATGGATTAGTTGATCATGAACAATTAATTGGAGTACCATATAATTAGTGGATGGATCTTATGTGCCAAATTGATAAACTCGTACCCTCAATTTGGATTTGTAAATATACAATTATGAGATGGTTATGATGGTACTCATATGACTAGAATTTCGGTTATCAATTTGGTAGAGTGGATATATGTGTGATCGACTATTGAGCTATTTGATGTTGGCTATGCAATAATAATTGAAAGGCTCATTAGGTGTTGGTTAGTCATATAAGCATCCGATCAGTGGAAATTTAGTTTATACGGTTATGATTTACCAAGTTGAGACTAGTAGAGCGAACTAGGTGTCGTTGGCATAAATAGTCTAGTGAAGAATGATTGTTAGATTGGGTTATGGTCATATGCCCATAATTGGTGGATTATTTACGACTACTTGATGGATCAAATGGGCGATATACCATGAGTCTAGGTGTTATTTATTGAATTGACTACCTTGTTTATATCTTGGTGGATGTTAGTGTGGGGCTTAGAGCAAAAATATAGGCATGTGATTGGAGAGTGCTATTCATGTGCTTAGATTGAGGATATGTGAAACAGTTAAATGAATTAAAATGAGTAGACTTGATACATGAGTTTGTGCATTATGAGCAACCTTACTTTTTTTAGAAGAAGACCGGAGGGGAAACCCCTACGGTGTAAAGAATTAAATTAATAAAGAGAAATAGTTATATACAAAAGAGAAGAATATAGAACCCTCACTGAGGGTAAAATCAATCAAAATTATCTAGACAGCTACAGATAGCAGTTCTAAGGTCATCCTTCACTCTACACATACGGAAGAGTGACATCTTGCTTAAAAAAATAAACCAATTGTTGAGGTTAACTACCTATGAGCAACCATAATTGATAATAGTGGAGCAACACATGCATGTCAAATTGGATCAGGATGGAGGAATTCTCGTGAATTCTATATTTGATAAAGATCATGAGTTACAAGGAAAAATAGAAGGACAATTTCATAGATTTGAAGTTCGGCTAGCAAAAAAATGTTGTTTTCTTTTTCTGGATTTTCCCACCGAACCAAATTGTTTTGCTAATAACTTTTGCATATGAACTCTGATTTGAGTTTTTCTATCTCTAAATTTTCATAAAATTATGATCTTTCATAATGTGCAAAAATATTTAGATTTGGTTTCTTTTTTAATTTATTTGGCTCTTATTTGTGCTCGTTTGGCTTCTACCGATTAGATATCGACATACCAAAAATATGCGAGATCGATCCTGAGCAACTCTCTGAGCATCAAAAGCAATGAAAGTGCCACTTTTGACCATGTTGATCCCACTCTTTCAGTTATTATATATTGTGTGCAAAAACCTATTATGCATGCATGTATATTTCATGGAATTTGCTATACTGTAGGTAACGATAGTTATATCCGTTTGAATGCATTCAACCTCCTTGCAAATTTGACATCCTTACTATTGTAACTCTTAGGACATGGTTTAGGCAATAGCTAATATCATTTTGGGTATATTACATTGAATATATGGTCTAGATGCTTAGCTACGCAATCACTAAGTTTGATTAATTGGAAAATTTTATGTATGGACATGGGTGGTTTTGAAATGTTGGACTAGAGAAAGAACCTCTGTTGGTTTGGTATAAAAGAAAATAAAATAAAAACCTAGATTTAGACATGGACAAGTTATATTATGAATTGCCAAATGTGAGAAGGTATCTCACATGTAGATAGAGGGAGATTCTCGCCCGATCAATTAAGGACTGAACATTATTACTGCATATCTAAGTCACACCGTAGAACCACATATGCTATATGGGCTCTGGTTTAGCTGATTAAGTTATCTAGGACTAGCCTTGAATTGTGGTAGGCAGAAGTAGTAAGGTTATTCTAGGATTGTTTGCTCATACGGGCTCCCTTCACCAAGGTGTTGGGACTAAAGCTTACTAATACAATGGTGAATGCCCACTTGGGGATGGACCTAAGTGAGAATCCTTACTTGGGGGATAGATCTAAGTAAGGGTTAGGATGCTCACTTGGGGGATAGACCTAAATGAGGTTCGATGTTCATCGAACTAGTGCAAGTTTAGGACTAGATGATCTAAAGGCTATATGATAATCATTTTTGTAACACGCCCATGGAAGCACATAGTTGCCGACAGTGTATTTTATTATCTCATATGGGTAAAGTTGTATAACTTCTTTAGAGGGTTAGAAACTATTTAAATAGCCATGCACGTAGTCACAAGTATGCTTGGATGCAGCCACAATGGGTATAGCTTTATTTCTTAACGAAATTATTTCATTGGAAATTGGGATGGCATGTAAATATTGCGTGTGCCATGTCCATGATTGGGAATTGATTTGAATATTCATAGCCAAGAAGGGCTATGAATTACTGTGATTTACTGTTATTAAATTTATATAAATGTTATTTCATTACATGTCAACTGCACTATACAATTCCGTTGTAAATTACTACTTATCAATATTTCCAATGAAACTTGTTTCATGCTGAAAATAACTGTAGCATAGAACCTTACTTATTGTTAGCCTTACATTTATTTATATGTTGTGACACACTACATGTCTTGCTGTGTACATAATGTACTCAACCCTACTTAAATTATTATTGTTCAGAGAATAAGGAAGATAACATACCCGACGATGCGTATTTTGCCCACAACATCAAGGAATTTGATAATGGGTCTTTCTAGGGTATAACTCTAGTCAGTTGCCTGTAGGCTATGGTAGCATACTGTTGGATGCTTTTGATTATTTACTTATCCTCTGCTGCACTTTACTCTTAATACTTATATTTTATTTGGCTGGTCAGCACTATGTTGTAAACTTTAATTATGTGTTGCTTATATTGCCCCGTTATTGTAAATTAATTGTATGTGATATGTATATATGTGATCTCCATGTTGTGAATCTATGTACTAGCTAGCCATTGATCATGTGACTAGTATAAAACACATATGGTGATTTTAGGTATTCAATGCCCGGGGTCCCCATAGCTATTATCCAAGGAGCTCAAAACATGTTGATGCAATAAGGATTGAAGGAAGCACAGTCTCGTTAGAAGAACTATGCTGACCATCACCATCATGAGATGAGCTTCAAGATAGATGATTATGTTTATCTCTAGGTATCACCCCTGCGCAGCATCCTTCGTTTCTAGGCCCATGGAAAACTGGCACATTGATACATCGAGCTGTACCGAATCATTGCAAAAAAAGGCGAAGTGGCAATACAATTGGAGTTGCCACCTCTACTTTTATATGTGCATGATGTCTTCCATGTCTCTTAGCTCAAACAATATATCTACACTTTGAGTGAGCTCTCTCAATTGGACAACATCAATTTGCAACCCAGTCTTTCTTATCAGGAGCATCTAGCCCGCATTCTAAACGAAGCCGAGCGACACACTCACAATCATGCCAACAAGATATTAAAAGTCTAGTGGTGTAATCATACCAAAGATAAACCCAAATGAGAACAAGAAGACCGACTTAGAATCAACTTCCCGAATTTCTTTACCGAGCCCACTGAATCGCAGGGTATATTCTTTGTAAGGCAGGTAGACCTATAACATCTTAGATTCCCAGGAATGCAAAAATGAGTAAAATTTAAAAAAAATTGCATACATCCTATTTCCTTCACTTTTATTGGAGTACCTTTGGAAAATTAGTTTGCAAATAGAAAATTTTTGAAAAAGAAATGTACATTAGATAGAATTCGATTTGAATTCAACATCGAATCTAAAAAGATGATCGTAAAATGGCCAAGGAGAATTACATTAGAAATCAATTCAAAAATTTATAAATATATTCATGGCACTAGATGTAAAATTTAAACCTTTTTAAACATGTTTTTGAATTTATTTAAGTCAAAATAGTGCATGTTGCATATAACAGTAGCCTTCAAAGATTTTAGAGAAAATCCAAATTAGATAAAATAATTAAAAAATTACACAATGATCTGCACTATCTTAGGAGAGACCAAAATATTTTTTGTAATTTTTGGAGGTCGTTTGGCATGTTTAAAAATTTCTTAATCCTCTTAGCCAAGCAAATAGACCTTCTTCTCTGAACCCTGCCCGCTTTCACTTCACGAAGGCATAATTTTTGAAAGCCGCATTCTCTCTATCACTTAAGAACTTCATGCTGACATGTGGGACCAGACCCCACCTGTTAGGCCACCCCTCCTCACTTGGTGATGCAACGGGCCTGCGCGTCAGGAGTCATCTTCTACCTTACGCACGTCATGCCACCGCCACCATGACTGATGCCACTGGGTCTTGACACCACGCTCGTCGTTTCCTCCTCACCTGCCCGGCCTCAATCACTTACCACATTATCATGCCGAATCTTCCTTTCCCTTGTCCCTTCTATGCGTTGCGCACCGTCGAGATGTATTGAGCCGTTCCAGCTTCATCTTGCTCATGAGAACTCGTGAAACACTCTCAGCCATCTTGTCCCTATAAATACTATCTCACTATGGCATGGTCTTCCTCATCTTTCCCTCACTACATTCCAATGAAAAACCGAGTTCTTCCCTCATTGCCTCGCCTAGAACACACCCTCCCTCAGTGCTAGTGAGCATGCTCCGCAGAGCTCCACGATGGCTCAAGCTCTCCAATAGACCTCTCCTCTTGCTAACCACATCATCTTGTGTTCCATATCCCCTAAAGATTTTTCCCTTGGCTAATTGCTTGATTCATGTAGACCCCCACGGGAATTGAGCCGTCGTCATCATCTTTGGCCAAAACTGCCACCGCTAGCCATTTTTCCTCTTCGGTAAGGCTTTGGCCAATTCCTTGCTCTCCAAGCATCTCCACCACCTAAGTATGCTAATTGGACCATGCTTTTAACTTGTCTTTCACCACGGTTGGCTGTCGATGTGAAACCTCTTGCCGCTATCCCAACTCAACGCTGACGAGCCACCTCCGACCTCCTCAACTCCGTTCAAGCTCTCGATTAGCACCCTGAGAACTCCCTGAAGCTCATGCATTGGTCAATTTGGCCGTTAAACATAGTTTGCAAGGACATTGCCTTGACCGATTGTACCGCTACTGCGGGAAACCTCACCATCACCACTCCGGTGACCCTTGGTCCCCAAGCCAAGCCCCAAACGCATTAAGACATCACCTTGAGCTAAAATGATTAGTTTTTAGCATGAATGCATGGCCCTCTCAGCCACACTGTAGTTCACTAGAGGACCATCGCCACCTCCCATCGTCGCATTGCCACCTCCGTCCACCAATCTGGCCGCCGTCACTGCCCAAAGGTGCACAATGACATAGTCGTCCCATTTTGACCATGTTAAAACCAAGCCACTGCCTCCCTCATTGCCGATGAGCTCAGCAATGAGCTCTACCATGACGCTCAACTGCTTACTCTTTTCCTCTTTGTGACATGTGGGACCTACATGTAAGAAAGATTAGTTAGCGCTAATGACATGTTCAAACTTAATGTGTGTATGACATGCGGACTTGAGTCAATTAGCTAATTAAAATTTTAATTAAAATCAGATTTAAAACATGTGAGTATGACATGTAGGACCCACTTGGAAGAATGATGACAGATTTGAACCAAATGAGTCTATGACAAGTGGGCCTAGCTAGAATCAATTAAGGAATTTTATTTAAACCAAAAATTAAATCATTAGTCACTAACACCTAGGGCCCACATGGTAAATAAATAAGTAAAATATGATTTAAATATGTTTCACTCATGAATGGATCCCACCTGTCAGTTAATATGGAAATGATTAAAACTCTGACAAATGGACCCCACATGTCAGTCTGATGACGCAATAAATCTAGGATTTCCTTTAGAAATAAAAATACAAATCAAAATCAAAATTCGAGCATAATACTATTTTTTTATTTTCTTAGTATTTTTCAAATTGAATAAAATTCAAATGGCCATAACTTTTGCATTGAACTCCAATTAAGTAATTTTTGTCTCTAAATTTTAATAAAGTCATGCTCTATCCAAATATACAAAAATATTTAATTTTTGTCTTTATTTGAATTTAGTTGGCTCTATTTCTATTTATTGGATTTTACTGAATAGATACCATCGCACCGGACAATTTCAAGAACGCTTCCAAATCATTCTTTGAGTAACAAGAGCAAGGCAAGCACCCTCTTTGACCATGTTGACCCCAATATTTCAATTATTATATATTATTTGTAAAATCTATTATGCATTCTGTATATTTCATTAAAATCTCTATACTGTGGGTAACGACAATTATATCCGCTTGTACGCATTAAACCTCCTTGCAAATTTGATATCCTTACTATTGTAGTCTTTAGGACATCATTACATAGTAGCTAATGTCAAATTTTGGGTATATTACATTGAGTATATAGTCTAGATGCTTAGCCACACACTAATTTTCACTAAGTTTGATATTTCAGAAAAACTTGAGCATGGACATGGGTGATTTCAAATGTTGGACCATAGGAGGAAGCTCTGTTATTTTGGTATAAAATAATATGGAAAAATATAGATTTAGATGCGGGCAAGTTATATTATGAATTGTCAAATATGAGAAGAAATCTCGTATGTAGATAAGAGGAGATTCTCGCCCAGGTCAATTAAGGACCGAATGCTATTGCCACACTTCTATGTCACACCGTACATCACATGTGTTATATAGAATCTAGCTTTAGTTGATTAAGTTGTCTAGAACTAGCCTTGTATTTTGGTATGCCGAAGAAATGAGGACATTCTAGGAAGATTTGCTCACAAGGGCTCCCTTCACTAGGGTGTTGAGATGAAAGCTTTCTAAAATAACGATAAATGCTCACATGGGGGAAGGACACGCCTAAGTGAGGGTTTGTCATTCATTGGGCTAATGCAAGGTTACAACTAGATGATGTCAAGGTTAGATGATAATTAATTTCATCACAGTTATGAGCATGGTTGGATACAGCCACAATGAGTATAGCTTCTATTTTTACAAAGTTGTTTTGTTAGAAATGATGAGATTGCATGTACGTGTCACTTGTGCCATGCCTATGATGGATGTGAATGGATATGATTTACTACCATTAAAGTTATATAAATGTTATTTCATTACATGTTGAATACTCTTTACAATTCCATTGCAAATTACTACTTATCGATATAACCTTGAATATATATATAGGACGCTGAAATGGGACACCAGGGTGCCCAGGCACCAAACCTCCCTGCCTTTAGATTGCTTTTAGATACGTGCAAGTGCAATGATATATGATATCAGGATGGAAAGTTTTAATTATGAATGGAAAGTCTCAATCATGGATGGAAAGTCTTAATCATGGAGTCTGGGCATTATGGTGCCCCTATTATTTATACTATATATATATATATACATATATGTATACATATATGTATATATATATATATACATATATATATGTATATGTATATATGTATACATATATATATACATATATATATATATGTATATATATATATATGTATATATATATATATGTATATATATGTATGTATGTATGTATGTATGTATGTATGTATGTATGTATGTATGTATATGTATATATATATATATATATATATATATATATATATATATATATATATATAAAATTTTGTGGTACATAGAATGAGAAAGATAATATACCCGACGACACATATTTTACCCCTAGCACTGGGGAATTCAACGATGGATCTTTTTAGGGCCCAACTCTAGTCGATTACCTATGGGCTATAGTGGCACTCCACTGGACTTATTTGCTTACTAACTTGTCTTCCACTGCACTTTACTCTTGATACTCATATTTATTTGGTCGGTTGGCCCTATGTTGTAAACTGTATTATGCATAGCTTATATATTGCCCTTTTATTGTAAATTAATTGTATTTGATGTGTATGGATGTAATATCGATATTATGAATGTGTGTACTAACCACTGACCATGGGACTAGTATGAAATACATGCTAGGATTTCAATACTCGACACTCGAGGGCCCCACACCCACATTGTAAAAAAGTTCACCCTGAGAGGGTTTTGTATCATAGGAAAGACAATAGGAGTATAAAATTGCAAATGCCATAAGACACTCAACTAATCTTTTTCTTTGTAGATTCCAAACTGTTGGATTTGCTTCGCCTCCTTGTATACACAGAAGGAGATGACTGTCTCTGTTTGCGACACGAGAGGCAATCAAATTTGACTACTATCTGGATTGTTCGATCGCCATTTTGTTTAAGGTCATTTAAAGCAGAAGTGGAGCTTTCTTTTGGGCCCAAACTTGGCTACTGGACCTCCTTTCAAATTTAGATTCCTCAATGAAGTGTTGCTTGTTGCAAGTTATACGATAGTCTCCTCCCTAGAAGTTGGCCTGTGACGAGATGGTTAGGCATGCGGGTGTGCCTCCAGCCCACCGTAAGTCCTTAGACTTGACGCTACCATCAATCAATTTCAAGAGTAAACACATGCATGCACATTCAGAGGAAAACATGTATCCACACTCTATGAGACCTTTGGTGTCTCCGATAATTTTCAAGCGTGTGTAGAGAATGTGTGCTCGTGTGTGTGCATGGGTTGTATGTGTTGAGTGTGTCTCAACCTTGCACTCTCTTGTTGCCACTGAAATATTTTCGACAGCAGCACAGTGTCCCTATGGAGGATGCTCACTGTCAGAACCCAAATATGCAATCCAGATCCTCTGTATGTACCGCACTAGTCTAGGATTACACTAGTGCACACAGTAGCAACATAGATGAAATATCACTCTATATATATGAATAACTAAAAAAATAAGCTAATGTTATTAATTATCAAAGTAGTGGCCTTATGATCAAATCTTACAATTAATAGCCTTAGAGGTCAAACAACTCGAATAAACTGTAGTGGAAGAAATTAAGATAACTTCAGTTGTATCCCATCCATATGCTACGAGCAATCGACCGGGGTAGTGCGACCTAGTTCTCCACGATCCTCGAAGTAGTAGTACTCCTTGTTGACCATCACTTATGTTGATAACTTCTTCAACAACTGGTTAACAATATGTATAACCATGAGTACATAGAGTATGTTGTAGGGGTGGCCCCCACCTAAGCCCAGCAGGCCTGTTAGAGGGTTGTAAGGCCCAAAGTGGGACATGTGTAATGACTTAGATACCCCTGACGGGGACAATGCTGATGTAAGGGTACAATTGTAAAAGCATACCCCATGTGAATATATATATATATATATATATATATATATATATATATATATATATATATATATATATATATATATATATATATATATATATATATATATATATATGGTAAAGGCCATGGGGGAGAGGTCCAAGCCATCATTCTCCTAACTCTCCACTACCACATCTCTCCCTGTTTGGTCTGTAACCACAACAGTTGGCGCCGTCCGTGGGGACGACAGGAGCAAGCCTGAAATCCGAAGAAGGATGGCACCGAAAAAGGCTTCGTCGACGGCGGGGAAGGGAAAGAAGGCGGCCGGGGTGGGGCGTCGTGTCGGTACTAGGGCTTCGGCGTCGGCTGTCGCGGGTGACGACGCGGGCGCGGCGGTCGCGGACGTCAACGCTCGCGCTGCGACGACCGACCCCGCCACCGCCGTGACGACGACCGACCCCGCCACCGCCGCGACGATGACCGACCCCGCTACCATCGCTGTGGACACCGACCCCGCCACCCTCGCTGCGATGATCGCTGGCAGCGCGAACCGTGCGGTCGGAGGTAGCCACGGTGGAGCAACCGGCAGCTCGGGAGCTCGGAAGGTGGTCGCCGCCGCGCCGACTCGTCCGCTGGGCGCACCGGCGGCCCCGACCGCACCCGCGGTGGAAAGCGCCTTGCTGGCGGCCATCAACGCATTCCAGCGGGAGCTAGGGGATCTTCGTGGAGTTGTCCGAGATATGCAAGAGGCTCGGAGCCAGCAGACCGTGCCAGTGGTCGCGCCAGAGCCCACGTCGGAAAGGGCAGACAGCCGCGACGCCCCCACGTCCAGCCGCGTGCCGCTGCGACGTGTCGACCCAGAGTCCCCGCTCTCGGCGAGTCTGCAGCAGGCGGCGTGGCCCGAAGACTTCAAGTTCCCCAGTGTCATCGAACCATACAAAGGCGATACGGACCCTCGGGAGTTCGTGCGCGTGTACGAAACCGCAATCGAGGCCGCGGGTGGAGACGACACCACAGAGGCGAAGGGACTCTCCTTGCGTTGCAAGGAGTGGCGCTTTCCTGGTTTTTTACCATAGAGCCAAACTCCATTTACGCGTGGGAGCAGATCCGCGACCGCCTTTACAACAACTTTCAAGGGAACTACGTCGAGCGGGTCGACGCGGAACTCCATTTACGCCGGGGAAGGCGCACGGCATCGCACCATCAGCGTCATCACCGGAGGTTCCCTATCAGGGGCCCCCTAGGAGTAGCCGCAACCGTGGATGTTGCCCGCAACATCACCTTCACCGTAAATGACGCTAGAGGTGTGGAGTTCCCTCACCAAGATCCTTTGGTCATTCAGGCCCACATCGCAGGCTGCGACGTCAGGCGCATCCTCGTTGACGGGGGAAGCTTCGCGAACATTCTGTTCGCGGGGGCCCTCGACCGTATGGGAATTCCCCGAGGTCGTCTAGAGCTGTATGAGCTCCACTTCAAGGCTTCGGAGGTCAATCGCTGGAGGCCCTAGGGCATGTGTCCCTTCCAGTTACATTCCGCCAGGAGGGTAACATCCGAAGCGAGCACATCATCTTCGACGTCGTAGACATTCCACACCCCTACAACGTCATATTGGGGCGGCCCGCCATCAACTCCTTCGAGGCGATCCCACACCACGCCTTCTTATGTATCACCGGAGGGTGTTATCACCATCTTCGGCGATCAGGACCTTGCCAGGCGCGCCGAAGTCAGCAGCCGGGACCTGCATCACCCGGTGCACATCCTTTCAGACACGCTCGGCGATGCGCCCTCCGCTCCGGGATGGACGCCTAAGCCTCGGCTCGAAGGCGAAGTCAAAAAGGTGCCGCTCTAGGCGGAGGGGCAGTTTGTGTCTATTGGCGAGGGGCTCCCTCCGGAGGTCGAACGGGACTTCCTCCGAGTGCTTCAGAACAACGCCGATATTTTTGCATGGTCACCGGAGGATATCAAGGGTGTAGACCGCGCAGTAATCGAGCATCGCTTGGCGATCCACCCCGATGCCAAGCCGGTCAAGCAAAAGCTCTGCTGTATGTCCATGGATCGGCAGCAGGCGGCCAAGGTAGAGGTGGCGAAGCTTCTCCGGGCCGGGGTCATTCGCGAGGTCCACCACCCAGAGTGGCTCGCCAACCCGGTGCTGGTCAAAAAGGCCAGCGGGGCCTGGCGTATGTGCATCGACTTTACGGCACTCAACAAGGCGTGCCCAAAGGACAATTACCCCTTGCCATGCATCGATCAACTGGTCGACGCTACCGCCGGGTGCGAACTAATGAGTTTCTTGGATGCCTACTCTTGCTACCATCAGGTATACATGGCCGAAGACGACAAGGACAAGACTAGTTTCATTACGTCGATTGGGACTTTCTGCTTTGTCAGGATGCCCTTCGGCTTGAAGAACGCAGGCGCTACCTTCACCCGCCTCATCGCGCTTGCCCTGGCCGCCCAGCTCGGGAGGAACGTGGAAGCCTACGTCGACGACGTGGTAGTCAAAATGTGACACCCCGGCCCATGTTGGCCCATGTGTATGTACACATGAATTTCTGGGTTAGTCCCACCTTGCTAGCTTACCTTGAGAAGCACTTACATATAAGCCTAGGAGTTCCAATGGTAGCACCCCCGGTTAACCGTTTTGCGCGAAGCGAGGACGAAAGCGCAAGCGGGTTGCTACGTGTGCGTGGCCTATCCAAAATGTGGTTAGGTCTGAGCCGGTTTGGACCCTAAGGCGTTACAAATGGTATCAGAGCCGACTCTCGCGGTTACATGGGCGCGTGCGGGTCAGGGGCGCGGGCATATGGCGCATGGCGCGTGTGGGCCCATAGCGGACACACGGCATGGCATATGTGCTGGCACTGAACGTACAGACATGTGCCAAGAGAGGAGATCCTTATCATTTGCCCCAGTGTGGGTATGTTTGTCCGACGAGGACGTCGGGTCCTTTGAGGGGGGTGTATGTGACACCCCGGCCCATGTTGGCCCATGTGTATGTACACATGAATTTCTGGGCTAGTCCCACCTTGCTAGCTTACCTTGAGAAGCACTTACATATAAGCCTAGGAGTTCCAATGGTAGCACCCCCGGTTAACCGTTTTGCGCGAAGCGAGGACGAAAGCGCAAGCGGGTTGCTACGTGTGCGTGGCCTATCCAAAATGTGGTTAGGTCTGAGCCGGTTTGGACCCTAAGGCGTTACACAAAACCCGACAGCTCGCCTTGCACGGCCGGGACCTCCAGGAGACCTTCGACAACCTCAGGAAGGCCGGCATCAAGCTCAACCCGGCAAGTGCGTCTTCGGCGTGCAGGCGGGCAAACTCCCGGGCTTCCTCGTATCCGGACGAGGCATCCAGGCGAATCCTGATAAGGTTGAGGCCATCTTGGGTATGGAGCCGCCCAAGACGACGAGGGAGGTCCAGAGGCTAGTGGGCCGCATGGCAGCCCTCAGCCACTTCCTATCTAGGGCGGCGGAACGGGGCTTACCATTTTTTAAGACACTCCGCGGGTGCGATGGATTTCGTTGGGATAACGATTGTGCGGAAGCCTTCAACGAGCTCAAGAAACACCTGGCGAGCCTCCCCATTCTGGTCGCCCCAGCACCAGAGGCTCCCCTCTTGCTCTATCTGGCCGCGTCAGCTACAGCGGTCAGTGCCGTCCTCGTCTTAGAAGAAGGTGTCGTACAGCGACCCGTATACTTTGTCTCCGAAGCCCTCCAAGGCGCCAAGACAAGATATACGGAGCTTGAAAAGCTCGCTTACGCATTGATCATGGCCTCCAGAAAGCTCCGACATTATTTTTTGGCCAAGGACGCCGAGCTGGCCAAGTACCTCGCGGCCGTCAGAGCGAGGGAAAGGCATTTCTTGGGCGTCACGGTCAAGGCCATCCCTCGCGCGAAAAATGAGCAGGCCGACGCCCTCGCGAAGGCGGCCAGCCAACAGCTACCACCCCCTGATGGGGCATTTTACGAAGTGTTGCCGCAGGCGGCCATCGCGCAGAACAACCGAGACGCGGCCCTCGTTCACCAGATCGTCCAGCAGGGCAATTGGCGAGAACCCATCTTCAATTTCCTGCAAGGCATCGCTGAGCCGGAGGACCCCGCCGAGCTCCGGCGTCTGCAGCATCGCGCCAGATCCTTCCAGGTGTTCGAAGGAACACTCTACAAGAAGGGGGTCTGCGCGCCGCTCCTGCGCTGCCTCTCGGGTGAAGAGGGCAAAAAGCTCCTAGCGAAGATCCATGTGGGTGTGTGTGGGTCTCACCTGGCGCCGAGGTCGTTGGTCGGCAAGGCATTCAGGCAAGGCTTTTACTGGCCAACCGCCGTCACTGACGCCCAGGACCTCGTGCGTCGGTGTTAGGGGTGCCAGTGGATGGGGCGTATCATCCGCAGGCCCTTGATGAACCTCAGCCCTTTTCCCCCTGTGTGGCCGCTGGCGCGCTGGGGTGTCGACATAGCAGGACCACTTCCCCGAGCCCCAGGGGACCTGCGATTCGTGGTAGTCACGCTGGAATATTTTTCCAGATGGCCGGAGGCGGTAGCCCTGGCCAGAATAACCTTGGTGGCCATGCAGCGCTTCCTTTGGCAGAACATCATATGCCGCTTTGGCGTGCCCAGGGAGCTCACCGTTGATAACGGCCTGCAATTCGACGCCGCCCCATTTAAAGAGTTCTGTGACAGCATGGGCATCACGATTCGATTCGCCTCGGTTGGGCACCCCCAGTCCAACGGAGCGGTCGAGCGGGCGAACGGCGCCATCTCCGTCACCGTCAAAAAGCGCCTGGTCGGGCTGCTGAAGGGCAAGTGGCCGAGCGAGCTTCACAGCGTCCTCTGGTCCCTTCGCACAACGGTAACGCGCTCGACGGGGTTTACGCCCTTCAAGCTCCTTTTTGGCGACGAGGCAGTGACGCCTGAGGAAATCAAGGCTGGCTCGCGGAGGATCCTCGTCCAAGTGCCCAACGAGGAGCGCCGCGTGTCTTTAGACCTCCTCGACAGCGCGTGGGCGAGCACAGCCCAACACGTCGTAAAGTACGCGCGGCAGATGGTGCGCACCCGGGACCGTTCCATATATCCACGAGGGTTCAAGCCTGGGGATCTCGTCCTCAGAACGTCGCTCCATGCAGAGACCGTTGGCAAGCTGGAGTCCAAGTGGGAAGGTCCATACATTATGGCGGATGCCCTGCAGAAGGGAGCGTACCGCCTCGCCACGCTCGAGGGACAGACTCTCCGCCACACATGGAACGCGGACAAGTTGCGGCGATATTACGCCTAGAAGCGGGACGAAAATTATAGCGGCAGCAGCCCCTTATTGTAAGATGCTCGCCCGCGCAAACGGGAGATCAATAAAACTTACTGTTCGCAAAAAGCACCATTTTTTCTGGCAACAATGTGCAGAACCTAAATTAAGTCGTAGCGTCGAGGTCCGCCTCCGCACGCGCCAGTCTACGGACTCTAAATTAAGTCGTAGCGTCGAGGTCCGCCTCCGCACGCGCCAGTCTACGGACTCCAAATTAAGTCGTAGCGTCGAGGTCCGCCTCCGCATGTGCCAGTCTACGGACTTTAAATTAAGTCGTAGCATCGAGGTCCGCCTCCGCACGCGCCAGTCTACGGACTCTAAATTAAGTCGTAGCGTTGAGGTCCGTCTCCGCACGTGCCAGTCTACGGACTCTAAATTAGGTCGTAGCGTCGAGGTCCGCCGCCGCACGCGCCAGTCTACGGACTCTAAATTAAGTCGTAGCGTCAAGGTCCACCCCCGCACGCGCCAGTCTACGGACTCTAAATTAAGTCGTAGCGTGGAGGTCCGCCTCCGCACGCGCCAGTCTACAGACTCTAAATTAAGTCATAGCGTCGAGGTCCGCCTCCGCACGCGCCAGTCTACGGACTCTAAATTAAGTCGTAGCGTCGAGGTCCGCCTCCGCACGCGCCAGTCTACGGACTCTAAACAAGATGCAGCGGGGGGACACCCTCGCACACACTCTCCGGAATATAAATAAGACGCGGATGATTTCCCTGCGCACTCTACGGAGTATAAACAAGATGCGAATCCCGCGCATGCACAGGCGTTGTTCCTGCGCGTACTCTCCGGAGTATAAATAAGGTGTGGGTGTCGGCCCCACGAGGGACGGAGCGCTCGCGCGTCTACTTCGACTAGGCGCCAGCTCCGCGGCCACCCGTTCGAAGGGTAGGGGACGGAGCGCTCGCACGTCTACTTCGACTAAACGCCAGCTCCGCTGCCACCCGTTCGAAGGGTAGGGGACGGAGCGCTCGCGCGTCTACTTCGACTAGGCGCCAGCTCCGCTGCCACTTGTTCGAAGGGTAGGGGACGGAGCGCTCGCGCGTCTACTTCGATTAGGCGCCAGCTCCGCTGCCACCCGTTCGAAGGGTACGGGACGGAGCGCTCGCGCGTCTACTTCGACTAGGCGCCAGCTCCGCTGTCACCCGTTCGAAGGGTAGGGTACGGAGCGCTCGCACATCTACTTTGACTAGGTGCCAGCTCCGCTGCCACCCGTTTTGGAGGGTAGGGGACGGAGCGCTCGCGCGTCTACTTCGACTAGGCGCTAGCTCCGCTGCCATCAGTTCGAAGGGTAGGGGACGGAGCGCTCGCGCGTCTACTTCGACTAGGCGCCAGCTCCGCTGTCACCCGTTCGAAGGGTATGGGACGGAGCGCTCGCGCGTCTACTTTGACTAGGCGCCAGCTCCGCTGTCACCCGTTTGGAGGGTACGGGACGGAGCGCTCGCGTGTCTACCACGCGTCTACCTCGGCTAGGAGCGCTCGAGCGACTACTCCGCCGATGACACGTTGAAGGTGGGGATCTCGGCCTCTCATAAAACGCTCGCCCAAAACACAGCATGCAGCAATATGGACAAGTGCTACTTCGATTCATAGCAAAAATATGGGGATTACATAACTACGAACATGGGCGCACAGCCCCCCCTTTCCCTACCCAGCTACTCAGCCTCCGCGCGGCGCCGACGGGCCCGCGCCGCCATCGTTGCGTCGGGGAACTCCTTCGAGCCAGCAGAGGAGGTCCTCTCCCCCGTGCAACGTCTGCCGCACCGCAACCCTGGCCGCGTCCTCCCCGACATAACCCCAGATCCATCGGTGGAAGTTCCGAAGGCCAGGCCCGATGAAGCGAATAGCGCCCGACAGCGCCTCCGGCTGGGCAGGGAGATCCAGCTGAGGATTCGCCAGCTCATGGACGTGCCTACACCCATGAGTGTGAAGAATGGCGAGGGCGAGGCACGCGCCAAGAAAGCCGCAATGCTCACCGAAGGTCCTGGCGCTACGGAGAGCGACGTCTGCCCCCTCCTCGACCAGCCCGAGCGTCTCCTCCAGATCTTCCGGCCCGTGAGTAGTATCCGGCACGTCGACGCACAGATCTCGGAGGGCCCGGTTCAGAGACTCCATTTCCCTCCACGCCGACATGGATGCATCGCCCAAGGCACGGTTCCTCTCCACAAGGGACTCGGCAAGCCGTGTTTTCTCCTCTTCTAGAGCAGTGATCTGCTGCAAGAAGGCGGTGCGTTCCTCGGCCGTGGCACACTGGATTCCCTCGATCTCACGTCGCGTGGCCGCCAAGGCGCCCTCCAGTGCGCAAAGCTGATCGTCCTTTGCGGCGTGAGCATCATCCGCGGCACGGAGATCGGCCTCTAGGGCTCTCCGCTCCTGGATACGGGCCTCGTCTAGGGCTTGGCTGATGACAAGTGTCTGGAAGCAGCAATAAGAGTCAGCTGGTACCCGGCAATGCTCTAGAAACCACGAGCACACCCACTTACCCTTATCTCCGAGGCCCGCAGCACGAGCGCCAGGAGGTCTCCCCCGCACGACGATAACATCTGTCAGTCGAGGCTGCCGTTGACGCGTTCTGCGGCTTCATTAAGAACACGAAGTATCTCCTGGCGCGGAAGGAAGTCGGAGAGGACGGGCTCCGGCCCCGCCGCATCAAGGGCTGCGGAGACTTCGGCCACTTCGACGGCGGCAGGTGCCTGCGAGGCACCCTGCGCAAGGTTCGCGACTTCGCGCACACCCCCGTTGCTCGATCCTTCACCACGTCCGGGAGACCTCGTCTCGCCTGATGTCGACAGAATGAGCGAGCAAATCGGAGAGAGTTTCGCGAAGTCGTGCGAGGAAAAAGAACCGCGCCTACCTTCGGCACCCTCCGCCGCGGCAGGTGGTGCCCATTCAATCCCAAGGGCGGTCGGTTGAGAGGCCCCTTCGGCCGCGTCGGACTCCACAATCCCAAGGACGGAGCCTGCAACGCCGTACCGGCCTCTTGGAGATGGAGGGGACTGGACCCGAGGACGTTTCACCCGCGGCAACACAAGCGATTCTTCGGTGGCGACATTTGCCGCAGCTCCTGTCGCGCCTATAGTCTCTGCCGCTCCGGGCACATCCTCGACGGCCGCTGCGGGTGGAAGAGCACCGCCGGCCGCAGCCCTCTCGTCAGGGATGACGTCCCCCCCGGGTTGGCAGGTTCGGGCCCAACGAAGGCCATGCCCCCAGGCTCGACGGACCCGGCGAATGGCGCTGCCAGTGGATCAGAGACGGCGTGCTCCCCCGAACCAGTTCGGCCGGATCCACCACCGGTCGGGCATCCCGTCTCAGCGGTACCAGCTGTCGAGGCGGCTGACGGGCAGGGCACGGCAGCATCAGAGCGGGCCCAGTGCCGCGAGGACAACGCCCCCGCTTGGCTGCCACCGTCGTGACGGCTCGAAGTCTCCGCTGGAGTTTCCGCCGGTACCGTGCGCTCGGGTACATCAATGCCCAGAACCTCGCACACGCGGTTTACCCGCCCTTGCTTGACCGCTCTGGTCGCGGCCTCGCGTAGCTTGTGCTCCTTGAACGTGTACGGGCCGAGGAGCACCACGACCGCGCACTCCGCATCTTCCAGCCGAGCCACTGCAAAAGACGGCACGTCGATTAGAAGGGGACCACGCGGACACAAAGGGACGTGTAGCACACGCTGAGCGACTTACGAGGAGCGGAGGGCGGCAGCAGGCAAGACACTGACGGGTGAACCCCGTCCTCTCGGGTGCCGCCCCGTCGCTCATACTTCCACCAGGCGGAGAGGGGCGACACCCCGTACATCGTAAACTCTTCGGCCAGGTCGCGCATACTTAGCCGGCAGGCGACGCCGGCAAGCCTCCGTAGCTCCTGCGCATCATCGGCTCTCGGCTTCACGCTTGGCGAACGGTTGAACGAGATTGGCCCGCCTTGGCATAATAGGCCACTCGTGCTTGTCACGAGGTAATAAAACCACCGCCACGTCCAACCGGACTCCCACTTCCCTCGTGTGGCCTGTGCAGGGAACATCGTCGTGCATGACTTTCGCAGGACAAAATCCACGGTGCCAAAGTTAGATATAGCCCCCTCCCCAACTTCCTTGGGTCGGCAGCGGGCGTCATGCAGGATGGCGAACAGGCTCACGCTGGGACGCCGGCCTTCTATCCGCGCTGCCCACGTAAAGACGGCTAGACGGACTATTGCGTTTGGCGTCAGCTGTGCCAACTCCAACCTGTAGATCTGCAGGACTTCGCCCACAAAGATCGTTGAGGGCATTCGAAGACCGGCGTCGAAGAACGCGACGAAAACAATCGCCTCCGCTTCCCGGGGGTTCGGCTTCGTCTCATCGGGGTGGGGCAGGCGGGTCCCGTCGCGCTCCTCGATCTTCCCCTCACGGACGAGCCGTTGGAGCGTCTCCTCGGTTACGCGGCTCCTCCCCAGCACACGGGAGCAGCGACCTCCCGAGTACTCCATGGCGTCCCACCGCTGGTCGACACGTGAAGGCTCGCGCAGCACCAGGTCGTACTCCCCAGAAGGGACGAACGACTCGTCCCGGCTAGACGAAGAGCCGCCGCGGGGACGGCGGGAGGCATCGCCATGGCCGGCCATTGTTCTCCAAACTCAGGGCAAAAGAATCAAGACGGGAGCAAGCGGCGCTAGTGTTAGAACAGAATAAGCAGGGCTAAGCGACAGGCGAGCCCCCACCACAACGACGGCAACTTATAAAGACCGCTCGCCTGCCCCACGGCTCGAAGCACAACTAAATCAAACCGCCACCGGTTCGGCTACCCGCCACTTGGGAAGAGGAACCACCAATACCTGGAGAAGCGTGCTTGGTAGGTGGCCAGGCAGAGCAGAACGCCAACACGCGCCCGCCACGCGTCCCACTTCCCTGGGTAAGAGGCGAACGGCCGCGGTCACGCAACCGCTCACATCCCACGGCGCACCAATCACCAGCCGCCGCGTGCCCCACCCACGGGAAGGCAGACCGCGCGGCGCGACAGCCTGACCCCTGACAAGCCAGGGGCCGGCGCGATTCCAGGCACCATTAAAGCACATTACCGACCGCGGGGTCACAACCGCCTCAAAGCACAACGGCGTCGGCGGCACGAGGCCTGCCTTCGCTCCTACGTCGACTACGACTTCGACGCAGTCCCCGACACCGACTTCGGCGGCAAGGGGCCGGACCTCGCCTCCACGTCAACTCCGACTATGCCTTCGAACCTCTACAGCGACTTCCAGTCCCGACATCGGCTTCGGCTTCGGCCTCAGGCTCGGGGCTCCGCTACCCCATAAGGCTCCGCAAAGTTCGGAGAAGTTCACAGGCCGCAGGGACGGAGGGGGCCAAAGGACTCGTCAACATGGCTTCGGCCCTGTGAAGCCCTTCACCATGAGAGGCTCCTGTTGTAGGGTGGCCCCCACCTAAGCCCAGCAGGCCTGTTAGAGGGTTGTAAGGCCCAAAGTGGGACATGTGTAATGACTTAGATACCCTTGACGGGGATAATGCTGATATAAGGGTACGATTGTAAAAGCATACCCCATGTGAATATATATATATATATGGTAAAGGCCATGGGGGAGAGGCCCAAGCCATCATTCTCCTAACTCTCCACTACCACATCTCTCTCTATTTGGTTTGTAACCACAACAGAGTACTTAGCAAGTAGTTGGTAACAGTGATGCAAATATATTCATGCAAGGCTTGATGATAAATAGTCATGGGGTTCTTTTGTAGAAAGCAATAACTTAAATTTAAATACAATAAATAGATTAAAAGCGCATTTGAGAAATGATAATAAATAACTGTTAAACCAATGATAGATGAAATGAATAGTTCAGTGAGGTGTCACCCTTCACTAACTACAATCTCATCAAACCACTGAACTCACCAGTTCTAGCTTTAGATGTCAAAATCACTAGTGAACACTTTCCAACCAAACCACATTTTATGAAAATCTATACCTCATGTAAAATCCCTAGGCACATCCATGATCACAGACGCAGCTATTCGAATAGTTTTACACTCTATAAAGGTTATACACTTTTCCCATAATATGTGACCTCTTGATTAGAGAAAGTCATAAGAAGGCCTCTACAATGCTTTGTCTCAATGTAGTCCCGCCTACGAAGGATTCACCACTGAAGGGTTCCATCCACCACAGTCGAGGACCCCTCTTGCATCGTGTGAGTCTACCCGTCCATCTCAAAACCCACACCACCACATGGTGGAACCAAAGTTAAGACATTGCAAATTAATCAGCTAGATCCACTCCATCCTGGACATGTGGTTGTACAGTATGATCCAATTCAGTGGTGCATAAAAGTTAAGTCCTTAATCAACCCAAGTGAGACAACCTCGCCCCGATCTGTAACCTGCATCCCTTTACTGCATGATCACTTGCTCCGAGTGTAAAACCAAGACCAATGGCATCCCTTTCCACATCACAACAAAATTTGCAAGAATGGCCATATGCCACAATTCCATATCTCATTAAGTCAAATTTATCATAATTCACCATGTGATATGAACCCATCTTTGAACTAAGCATGTCTAAGCATACTACATCAACCCAAAGTTGGTAGTACAATTATGTTCAACTAGTAATGACCCAATCCTAGGTTGACAATGGATACATGGCAAACAATAATCAAGGTGGACATAATGAGCAACTAGGCATTTAACTAATCCTAGTAAATAAAGTTGCTAATAAAGTAGCATGCATGTTGATATAAAACAAAGTACTTTTGCAAACATAGGTACAACAAGATCAAGGCTACGACTTGCTTTTGCTATACTAAATGTTGTTGTTCTCTTGGTCTTTGGTTCACTTCGTCTTCCATTCCATCGATCGACACCCGAAATTATCTACATCTACCAAGACAGAAAACTTCAAATTGATAATTAATGGTACTGGAAGGTAGTACTTGATTTTATATGAATTTAGGAAGAAGAACAGAGTCAATCGAAATTCATATGAAGGAGAACGGGCTTCCGAAAGTTTTGCTAGGAGAGAAAATGGGAAAATGACAGAGGAGAGACACTACGGGTGACTGAAAAGTGGGACTAAGGAATATTTGATTTTCTAGATTTTTAAAAAAATAAAAAGAGACTAACAAGTGGGCTTCGGTTCATGGTGGACATGGTTCATGGCATGGTGGGGCAGATGTGTGGGGCCTACATGTACATGAGAGAGGGGAACGAGGTGACCTCATGATGTGGGTGGCCCAAGCTATTTATAGGCCAATGGGCGTCCGTGCCATGTGGAGCATAGACTTCCGAGTCTCATGCAATGAAGGTTGAGTGCGGGAGAATAAGGAGACTAGCGCTGGGCTAGGAGAATAGAAATAGCCTCAGCCTAATATTTCTTAGGAGTATTTTTTTCTCTCTACAATCCTAGTTTACTAGCGATATGAGGGAAAGAAACCTTTTTAAAGCAAAAAAGAAGCAAATAATAAATTCTTAAATTCAGTATCATTATCACTCCTTATAACTTTTAGAGCACTTGGCAATTCATTATTAAATCTAAGAAATAAATCTTTAAAATAACCAAAAGTCCCATCCTTATATACCATAAATAAACATAAGAATATCTAAAGTAATTATCAACAATTACAAGTATGTCCATGTGCAACAATTGATCAGGGTCATCTATGATGATCATAGAAAGAGGTGGGTATGTGTCGAGATCTGAATATACAAATCTGAACTCTCTATATATTTCACACTAGCCCAAGATCATACTAGTATACACAGTGGAAATATAGATAAAATATCAACTATGATCACAATTAAGAAAACTCAAATCTCATTCATTATCAGAGTAGCGACCTTATGGTCAAGTTTACAAATAATAGCCTGTAGGGATTAAGAAACTAGCAGCAGAAAATAGTGATAAACGAAATGGCCATTCGACATGCTTACAAGCAATCAACTAGGAAGCGAAGTCATAATCTTAAAAGTCATCAAAGTATCCTCCTTCAAATACCTCCGGTTGATATGGCTCTTCGTCGGCAACTAAGCAGATATGGGCATAACCATGAGTACATAGAGTACTCAACAAGTCGTTTGTAATAAGATATAATATAATGATGCAAGGTTTAACAAATAATAACTGAGTGACTATTTTTGTAGAAAACATAAATTTGGAGTAAATACAGTAAATAAATTGAAAACACGGTTACGAGAAGGACGTAAATAAATAAGTAAAAAGTCAAACATTGAAGTAAACTTACCATTCACGTCTAATTCATCTTATTCTCTGCCCAACCCAAAGCAAAAAATTTAGAAAAAACCTAACCCTCGTACGAAATCACCGAGTATTGTCCATGACCAGATATACGACTATTTGAATAGTTTTACACCCTGCAGAGATTGCACAATTTTAACCACATGATATGACCACCTTGTAATATTACCAGTATAACATGCTTCATTGAAAATATCACACAAGAATATCACAATAAGACTTTTAGAATGTTTGATCTCAAACTAATCTTACTCGCTAAGATTTTATTGCCGAGTAGGCTAATAACCTACTCGGTAAAAGCCTCCTCGCCAACAAAACATGGCAATGGCAATATAAAAGGTATTCATCAGTTAATGGGTGCCCTCCATCACCTCACCAATGTAATAGGAGCCATACATAATATCCATCGCAGGGTTGTTCGGATGCTTAGCAATAGAGTTCTTGATTGCATTTACTGCAGCCTTGTTGGACTCCTCGGCATCTGCCCTGTAGATTTCAACTAGGACATGCTTGAGACTCCTGAGGTGCCCAATGCCGGAGTGTGTGCTGCCATATGACCTTGAGCCACATGCACTGAACCCCAACACAAGAGTTTCGAGTTTTGGCATGGACCTTTCTTCAAATGTCAAGCATGGCAACCCGGACCACAGGCCGAATGCTTTAAGGCTCTGGAAACCTGTTCCTGGAATGACAATCTTCTCTTTGCGAAGTGCTACCACCCACAGCTGAAAATGGAGCAGCGCGGGTAAAACTTTCCAAGCAAATGTACATCATTTTCCTCCAGCGCCCAAACATCAAGTTTCAACTCCGCCAGGTTATTTAACGCCGCGATCCACTTGGGACATCTCTGAAAATAGGAGTTCCACATCCAGAATCTTTGAAGGAGGAGAGGTGGGGGAGATAAAGATGTGAGAAAATCAACTGGAATAACTGATGGGCTATCAATATGTAGCGATCGGAGGTTCTGGCTGCTCAATTTGCTAAGAGAATTTGTAAAGTACTCCTTGTATCTTGCGTCACTTGGCTCAGCCTGTTCCCATGATACAGAAAGCTCCCTCAAATTGGTCAAATTGCCAAGCTCCTGCACTGCACTCATCGGGCTATTGCAAATACTGAACTTTGATAACGTCTGGAGAAATCTCATGCTTCCGACGCCTTCTGGCAACGTTGGGCACCCAAGGACATCTAAATGTCTTAGCTTTTGTAGCCGAGCAACCCCACGGGGCAACTCTGCAACCCATGTCTTCAATTCTATTGTTTCCAGATTTGGCAACTCGCCAATTTGTGCAGGGATCTTATCGGTGTCCAGTCTCAAATATTTTAGCTGGTACAGTTTGCAGATCATATTCAAATCAGCCTCTCCAGATAACTCACAGTTAATACTCAAGACTCGCAAAACTCTAAATTCATCAAATGACAGTCTCCAGTTGTAGTGACCACCAAAGATTGCCAATGATCTAACATGGGACAATGACATCATTTGATCTTGTACCAACGGATGTTCTCGACCATGATTTTGTACTGAGAGCCGACGAACAACACCTTCTGGTTTTGATGAGATCAGATTCATGCCTAATAGTGTAACAAAATTCTCCTCAGTTGCCTTTGATGTAATTAGTTCCAGCATCATATCATGCAGCAGACAAGAATGCGCCTTCCCATCGTAGTCGATGTGCATTGGTAGGATCATACTCCTGTTAATGAGCTCGTTGAAGTAGCTTTCAGCAACATCCTCCACGCTTTGCCCACGTTCTTCATTGATGAACCCTTCTGCTATCCATTGTCGTACCAAACTAACTCTTTCAATTTTATAATCCTCGGGAAACATACTCAAATAGAGTAAGCAAGTTTTGAGATAGTGGGGAAGATCATTATAGCTGAGAGACAATATAGTTTTCATACCCTCAAGATCAGGATTTTTTTCTAGCGCTGAACCTATGGATGCCCTTACATTCTCCCATTGTTCTTTTGTCATAGTCGACTTGCTAGCCAATAAGCTGGCTATGCTAACTACAGCCAAAGGGAGGCCACCACATTTTTTTAGGATTTCAGCAGAAACATGCTTAAGATGGACAGGGCATCCATCCTCACAACCAAAAATTCTTTTGAAAAATAGACTTCTTGAGTGGATTTCACTAAGTGGTTCAATTTTGTAGCAGCGATCACCCGGATGAGAGCAACACACCTTTGCTACAGTCTCAATACGCGTTGTAGTAATTACTCTGCTACCATGATTATTCTCTGGTAGAGCACATTTCAGATGTTCCCAAGCTGCTATAGACCATACATCGTCAATTATGATGATATACCTATTCAACAATATGCCAAAGGAAAAAAGGTTAAATAGTTTGAATTTAAACAAGAAATTGGAATAATGTTAAAAGAGACAATAATCGAATAAATATACAGAAACATTTGTTTAATAAAACTGGCTAGAATACATACATATCATCATGAGTTCATGACTTGAACTTGACTTTTTGGGGGAAAATTTAGAGATAATTGCATCAAAAACCCTTAAACTTGTGTCACTTATGACCTTCAATTTGAAAATTAACTTGTCAAGTCCTTCAGTTTGCATATTGAGTCACTTAGGTCTATAAACATGATGAATTGCATCTCACTACTACAGAAAGCCTAATAGTAGACGCTAAATCACAGACGGTTTTGTGAAACCGTCTGTGATGTACACTATTACAGACGGTTTTAATTTGGAGGCCGTCTGTGGTATTTGTGGCGGGAAAAAGGAGTATCACAGACGGTTCTTACCGCTGAACCGTCTGTGATATTCCAATATCACAGACGGTTTTATAATAAAAACCGTCTGTGATATTCCAGATTATCACAGACGGTTTTTATTATAAAATCGTCTGTGATACTGGAATATCACAGACGGTTTTTAATAAAAACCGTCTGTGAAACCAGATTATCACAGACGGTTTTATAATAAAAACCGTCTGTGATACGTTTCCCGCCTTGCAATCCCTCAAAATTTCAAATTTTCCCGCTTAAGTCCGAGTATGATTCAGTTTTGAGACACCTTCAGTAAAAGGGCATAACTTTTGCATACGGTGTCCGTTGTCGACGTTCTTGTACTCGTTGGAAAGCTAACGACGAGCCCGATCCAAAAAAAATGACCGGCTTGTGCCAGTCGCCCTCCAAGACCCCGAAAACCGGCCATCTTTGGACCTAAACCTGCGTCGCAAGTTTTTGGTGTCTGTTTTTGCCCTTTTTCTTGGTCTTCCTTTCGGAATCTGGATTTTGCTTCAACTGCAAAGTTGTAGATCTCGTCGAAACCTTTCAAATGAGTATATATAAGCTATATACAACGTTGCTATTTTATCTTTTCAGACTAGTTGTTTATATTGCATCGGTATATAAAATTCTGTGCTCTAATTCACAGACGGTTCTATATATAGAACCGTCTGTGATATGCATTCATCACAGACGGTTCTAGCCAATAGAACCGTCTGTGATAATCTGACCGCTGGGCCCGTCGATCCTCCTCAACCCAATCTCCGTTCTCGCGCCAAAAATTTCGAACTCCCGCCTCTCCCTCCCTCTCCCTCCCCTATAAATATAACCAAACCCAGCCTGTCTCCTCTTCCTTGCTATCCTCTTCCTTGCTATCCTTGCTATCCTCCTCCTTGCTGTCCTCCTGCTTGCTATTCTCCTCCTCCTTGCTATTATCCTCTTCCTTGCTATCCTCCTCCTTGTTGTCCTCTGCTTGCTATTCTCCTCCTCCTTGCTATTATCCTCCTCCTTGCAGACGACGTACAAGTCTACAGGAGGCAAGACACCGCAGAAGCAACTAGCTCGTGCCAACCGTGCAGGGGCGAGAAGGCATCCAGCTCATGCGTTGCATCAGGGGCGACAAGACATAGAAGATCTTTGCTTTTTCTCAGTTCTTGTTGTGTAACCTGCTTGTTGTTTTGGGATATTGTAATCTTTTTCTCAGTTCTTGTTGTGTAACCTGCTCGTTGTTTTGGGATATTGTAATGGTAGGCTCTAATCTTAATAAAAATGAATGTTTTATGTTTGTGAAATGAATTGAGATGTGAATTGGATGTATACATATACATGTTGATCTGCTTGTTTCAGAGGGCATGGCTAGCATTTCCTGAGGCTAGCCAATAAACAGAAATAGGTTTAGAAGTAGAAGTGCATATCACGGACGGTTTTTATTATAAAACCGTCTGTGATACTGAAATATCACAGACGGTTTTATAATAAAAACCGTCTGTGATTTATAAATATCACAGACGGTTTTTAGTAAAAAACTGTCTGTGATATTAAAATCACAGACGGTTCGAAAACCGTCTGTGATGACCTCGTATTATCACTGACCCATAAATTCAAACGGTTCACAAAACCGTCTGTGATGACGTTTTTAACCGTCTGTGATGGTCTTTTCTGTAGTAGTGTCTGGCCCTTAAACTTGTAGGTTGTGTCACATAAGTCGTTACATTTTTTTTAATTCCTATAAAATTTGACTTGACAGTGGGACATGGATAGGAAATTAATATGGATCATCCGTGACGCTATCCGGAATTATTCTACTCGGTAGCTTGAAGTGCCAAAGAAAAAGGAAGCGTGTAGGTGGCTTTGGTGTCGCGCACAGGTGGAGTTTTTGGAGGCAACGCCAGTGGGCACGGACGGCGGCAGAGGGAGCATAGACTTTGATTTGGGCAGCAGCGCGAAGAGTCTTTGACAATAATGAGTGGAGAAGGTCCGTCAATGGTTGTGAGGGGATCGTTATTTGGCTGTCATTGTAGAGGACGACGCCCCCCGGTAGGAGAAGAAGTGAAGAACAGGAGCGAACAACAGATGATACGGAACGACAACATGAAAACCAACTTGGTTGACAACACGACAGCATATTTCTTGGCGCTTCCTATAAGACCGTGTAGTGGCAGCCTTACAAAAGTGATGAATATTTAATATTGCTTGTGTCTTAATTTTGTTGTTTAACTTTGATTTTGATTTTGTGAATTTGCATTTTAACATGTATTATTCTGGTAGAACCGGCCCAAATGAGTTGTGCTTGGATCCCCCTTATGCATTTGATTTGTTTGATATTTTTATTTGGGCCTCTTTTCTCTTGATCTTTCCTGGTGCCAAGTATATATAAGAGGTGGAGATATCTTCTGTAGATAAGATCTCAACAATCTAGGCATGGTCTAGAGGAAGTTATTGAGTTTACTCAGTTTTTCTCAAGAGAGAGGTGATTTTAAGGTTTTGCTCCTGTAAGTGATTTGGGTTAAATTCGTGTTGTGATCTAATTTGCTATGACATATAAGAACATATCCAAGGTCATCTAAATCATCAAGAACTCTTGAGCAAGAGCAGATCGAGATTTTTCTCTTTTGACTAGTTTTATTGCGACTCTCCTTGCTTTGGATAAAGGTCAGAATTTTGGCATTGATCTTCATGATTCATGATGGGAATAGGTTCTTGAATCCTTAAGAGTGTTTATGCATATTTCATTGCGTTTGGATTAGTGGTTTGAGAGTTGGATCTTTTTTAGATCTAGTGCAGTGTTGATTGCATTGTTCCTTAGTGAGTGGTCTGGCCAGCGCCTCGGGCGGTTCAATCATCAGACGGTCAGACTGGTGCACTTGATCTAGCAAGCGGTCAAACTACAAATTTGCCAGTGATCATAATGATGTTCCTAGCTCTTAGCTTTGAGTTATTGAGGATTTGTGCTTACGCTACGTTGTGTTGATACCTGGGGAAAGATTTAAAGAAAGGGTCATTTACTTCTCTTTGACTCGCCATACTCGATTCTACGCTTTCCCAAGACTAAGAGTCTTGGCCATCCTTTTTTACAAGGTGCATTCGCATATCACCCCATGCACACGCATGTAAATGTGCCCCTAGTACACATGTATACTTACGATAGCTAGGGATACACATCCACGGTTAAGTCTTGCTAAGGTGTACTCACATGTACGTATCTTGAGAGTGGTAGAAGTTATGGTGGCTAAGATTATCGGAGTTTTTGGCACTTATAGTGCATTTTGAGGCTGTATTTACAAGAATGTCAGTATGCATGCAACAATAGTAAAAATGTCTATTTTGCCGCCCAGTCACCGGGCGGCGACACTGTGGAGCTGACACTTGGCTGAAGGAGCCCCGTGGCTTTGCGGTAGGGACTTGTCGACCGACCACCGTGCTGCCAAGCTGCATCACCAAGTCTTTGGTTGACACGGAGATTGGGGTGATGCCTCAGTACAATTGAGGATCAGCCGTCCTATGCGCCACACACGACACTTGCCAACATGGCATCGGTGCTACCCCCAACCTTGCCATCTCCTACGTGCTTCTACAGTTGTGGAGTTGGAAGCACTTCCCTGTCAGGCATCTGGCTTTCCGAGGCTAATGCACATGTTCAGCGCTTCTGGTGACTGGTGCCCGTCTGCATTGGGCCAAGGACAGACCGAGAGATGCTACTTATTGTGGCACAATGAGTTCGAGTCGCTAAATGGCAGCAACATCATCTGGGCTCCATGGACTCTAAAGTTCGTACTGAGTGTAGTGCTACACAGGCTGTCCGGGCAATGCCATCTGGTGTTCTTATACATGGTGGAGGCTTACACATCGCAGCATGTAATGCGACAGTTCGGTTTGTACAAGGTTGTGCCCCCCTCCGGATGGTAGGTTCCTACCACGAGCTGTACACCTGTGAGTCAAACTCCATCTAAGTAATATTTACACTTCGTATGTCTTCTTTTGTAATATCGATGATTCTAGAAATGCAGGAAATCAAGGGCAGGTCAGCATACTACGGACTGGCAGGCACTACAGTAGGAGTGGATGATGGCATGGACGAATAGGGCACTGTTGGATGCCGTAATGGAGCAGCGTCTGTATGATATTCGGATGTACGACGAGTACCTATAGTGGTACATACGCCGTTCACGTAGCAGACTCACCGTTCCTCCACCAGATCGCCTGGAGCAGGTCATGCACAACGATAGTCTACAACACTCATTCGATTGCCACGGCGCTTTGCAGCGCCATGAAACCATAAGACAGTTGCAAAATCTAATTGTTTTATTTATGAAATTCATACTAATCATTACTGAACCTGTTTCGTATGTCACTTCAGTTGGAGTGGGCGTAGCACATCGCAAGCTCGTCTGAAACCGCCATTAGCAGCCTAGACACACCACTGGCTCTATAGAAAACTTTCAAGTACATCATATAGCAAGCCAAAAAACAATGAACAACCTGTACTGCAGCCGATCGACGGACCATGCCATGCGCATCAGGCACCCAGTGGGGGCACTGTGCTCACCGCTAGGTCATCGCGACCTAGCGAGTCCGGTCGGCCATCGTGACCTACCGATTCTGGTCGGGGTCATAGTACTACCTGTCGATTATCCTCGGGCCAGATCGATGAGGAGATAACTTATGTATAAACCTATAATTTGTTTTCCTGTTAAGCCTTACATTCTGCTAACATCACGGTGTTCTCTCATTGTAGGTCTGTCATTCAGATGCATTAGTTTTACCCTCTGCACACCCTACATAGACTACCGCTCCCCGTCAGTCATCTTTGCTGCACATTTGGGAGGTACAAGATTCACATTCTACATCCAGAATATTTATTGTGACTAAAACTGTTCCATCTTGCAGCCTTCAATTCAATGTGAGAGTGACCGCTAGTCCACCGATGATGATGCGAGCCTCCCGACTACTTCCAGGGAGCGGTACATGGCACCAAGGTTTGCAGTATATGCAAGTAGAGCTCATTGTTCACACCATACGCAGGGTTCGGTGACTTCAATGAGCTGAGCTCCTCTGGCGTCGCTGGCACACCGTATGGTGAAGGCCAGGGCTCCTCTCACAATGAGGATTTCTAGAGTCCATCGTTCAAGACTTCATCACTGGCGGCACCCCAATTCGGCATGTCTCAACAAGGAGCATGTCGGAACCCGGAGTGACAACTCCAGGATCCTCTGTGTAAATCGCACTAGTCCAGGATCAGCTAGTGCACACAGCGGATAACAAAGATAAATATCAAGCAACATGACAATATTATTTCAATTAAAAATAGTAAGGCCTTATGGCCAGCGTTTACATCATCGCCCATTGGCAAACATTATTCAAAGCAAAGGAATACTGCGGAAGCAAGCTGGAATCAAAACGAAGCCCAAGTCTGCCCACAGGCAAACGACGGCAAGACGTGTCCTACTCGTCCTGGTCCTCACCGTAGTCGACGTAGTCCTCTTCTGTGATGAGACAGCAAGAATGAGTACAAACATGTACTCCGCAAGCCACACGGGAAAAATGCAATATAATGCTTAAGGCCACAAAGGAAGGCATATAGGGTTAATTGTGCGGAAAACAGCATTTCTAGGAATACAATAAATAGATTGAAACTGCTGAATTTAATACAATAAGTAAAACAATAACTGCAATTAAAATTAATACCGTTAGTGCAGGCTCCGACCAAACACTAACCTATTCTCGGGCATCCCACCCGGTCCAATTTTTCCAAAAGCTTTCACGTGGCTCCGACCACAAGGTTTTATAAATCATTTTAAAAACCAAAGTCTAATCCATGAAAAACTTTACTCAGCATGCCCATGACCGTGGGCACGGCTATCCAGGATAGATTATACACTCTGCAGAGGTTGTACAGCTTTACCCACAAGACACGATCATCCCGTTTTACCACTAGATTACACACTTCCTTAGGTGTGCGGTTAGGAGTCGTGACAAGGCCTTTACAATGCAAAGTCGTCAACCTGACCATGCCAACTCTAAGGTTTCACCCCAGTAAGGACTCCACCAGACCGGGACCCCCTCTTGAGCCGAGTGAGACTTCTCATGGCCTACGCCACGCTCACTTTCATCCTACGGCATGGCCCAGGCTGGGACACGCAAATTATTCAGCCAGGGCTGTCCCATACCAGCCTTGTGGTAGTACGCTAGGGCTTTGCAACAGTAGCTCACAGACCGGTCCTTAATTGACTTAGGCTCAACCACATATCCCCTGTGCACGACAATCAACACTGTGTCTCCGAACAACAGTGCATGCCTGCACCCACCACCTAACCATTAGCCTAAGTCTAAACCAGATTTTATATTTTATTTTGAAATGTTTCATAAACCTTCTTGACTCACCGAAGTCAAGAATACAGTTCAAAAGCTTAACATTTTATGTAAAAAGGATAACCCAAAACCAAGGTTATATCTGAGCATGACTAAGCATTTGATTTAAAATTCTCTAGCCCATACTAGTGTACCAACTAGAGTTTGATTCTAAGGTGACAAGGTATAAGGATTTGCAATGTCAAAGGAGGTAATAACAAACAGGTATTAACTAAAGTTAAAACTGAATTGAAATACGTTGAATAAAATTATGCATGCAATATAATTTAAATCAACATAATTTTATTTGCAATCTGGGATCAACATGATCAAGGAGTGTGACTTGCCTTGCTCCTCAAGTGGGTGTAAATCGTCGTCGAAGAATTCTCCGGAATCGTCGCAGTCTACACGTGAAAATAACTCAAATAAAACCAAATAAATTCAAATAAATTCAAATTGACTTCAAAAAATTTGAATTGAGGCCATAAATGGATAGAGGGGAATTTTTGATGAATTTAGAAATTTGAAAGGGCCAAATCGGAGTTAAAATGAGGGAGAACGGGCTCCGAGAAGTTTGAAAAGAGAGAAAATAGAAAAAGAGGAATTTCTGGAATTATTTTTCTAAAGGAAAAGAATTTATGGCGTCAGCATTGCGTCAGCCAGGGATTTTCATTTTCAGCCGAAATATTTTTCAACGAAAAATTCTGGGTTTAATGCATCAGCATGACGTCAGCACGGGATAAATCCCACTGACAGGTGGGCCATGGGTCCATGGACCGAGCCCACGGAGGAGAGGGGGTGGTGAGGTGGCACGGGTAGCGGGGCCGGGCTGGCGTGGCGCTGACGAGGGCGGGGATAGACTCAGGACTAGAGAAAGACAATATTGTGTACTAATCCTGCTAGACTAACGAACTTACATTTTCTCCGTCTAAGTTTATAAGGCGTATTTCCTTTAAATGCATAGACTAAGGAGATAGTGAAAATGACTAAATTATCCCTAATTATTATTACTAAGTAT
Organism: Dendrocalamus latiflorus; assembly: GCA_017311315.1. NCBI lineage: Eukaryota > Viridiplantae > Streptophyta > Magnoliopsida > Poales > Poaceae > Dendrocalamus > Dendrocalamus latiflorus. Next base: position 20,507,921 of record CM029666.1, on the reverse strand, counting down.
TTGTTCAATACATACTTGTAGATAATAGTAAATAAAGTTACATATTTATTAGGGTTATAAAGGAAACATTACATTAATTTTATATTAGAACATAAAATACGTTCTATATTTGTAGACAAGACCATTTGAAAAATATGTCTTATAAACTTGGATGAAGAGAGTACGTTTTAACAATATGTTCAAAGTTGAGATCATTACCTCTTAACTAGCAGTAGTGCTCTTAGCTTTTCAATGAGCCTTTTCTCATCCCATGTCTCTCTTTGTCTGACAAAGTCATCTCCTTTAGTCAGCTGAGAGAGTACATCCCAGAGAATTCTCTTCATATCAGGCTTTTGAGAAACTGATATAAAAGCTTGATAATGGAATTGCTTTCCAATCTTGCGATACACCTCATTGGCAAGAGTAGTCTTGCCCAAACCGCCAAATCCAAAGATGGACAACACCTTGCGATGCTTTACAGAACCTATCTCACCCTCCACAAGCCAGCTCACTAGGTCTTCTCTTGGGCCATCAATGCCCACAAGACGAGCCTCCTCCACAAAAAGTGCGGACAAACGAGGATCTATTGCCAAATTGCTGGAGTTGCTAGAAGCAGCATCATCAAGCTTGTATCTAACACGGTGCTCGGTCACTTCAATGACACGGACCTTCAGTTCTTGGATCTGCTTTGCGATGTGGTGCCTGGTGGCTGGTGCCCAGCGTCTTTAGACGTCGAGCACTCTTGCGGAAGAACTCCTTGATGCCGCCAGGCCCGTGATGCTCGTCAGTGCCAATTCTCTCCACGAACACATCGATGAAGTCCTCGATATCATAGGCGAGCTCCCTCACCTCTTTTGTCCAGGCCTTCACTTGGATGTCGGGGTTCTCCATCATGGTGCACTTTTGGAGCGCAGAATTCATGTGGCTCAGTTCGGACCGGAGAGAGCGGATCTCACGGCGGACTCCTTTCAGACGAGCGCACTCGTCGGCGAGCAAATCGGTGAGCTTCTTCAGGAGGGAGCCCATGGCACCCTGTGAAATACTCGCTCCAGCTTCCATCTCTCTCTCTCGCTACCCGCCTGCCTTATTCCTGGTCTGCGTGCTAGTGTGATTGCAGCTGTGGTTGTCCAAGTGAAGATGGCTTGGAGTTGGTTTGCGAGCTTTTTTAACTTGGGGATTGGCTGTATCCCAAATTCCCAATGGGAGGTAGGTTGACTGGTCGACAATTTCAAGTCATATGCACGGGTTTTCAGAGGCTTGTAACGTACTACTCAGAAACAAGCGCGTTAATAAATAAGAGCAACTCCATCCTATTAATCATTTCTCCCTCTCTATTTCCTAGGATGAAGAGGCTAGCTATTATTTTCAGCTCTCTATTTGAGTTAGTATTCCAATGGCCTAGCTATTTGAGAAGCGAGTGAGGATGCGCTCGCCAAATCTAGCTAGCGGCCGGGAGAAAATAACGACTCGATAAAAATGAAGAGGAGGATAAAGAACCGATTGGAGTCCATTTCTTGAGTCATATTAGGTAAATATACAATGAAGAGCAGGATAAAGAACCGATTGGAGTTGCTCTTAGTACAGGACCTTATCTAGAGATCGAGCTAAGTTAGTGCTCAAAGAATATTGAGCAAGTTGACTGACTTGTTCGATTTTTGTTGGTATAGGAAGTCGAAAGGATCCTACGTACACTTTTCTAATTGGCAGGGACTCAGTAAAACTTTGTAACTTTGGCACGGTGAATGGATGGCATTATTAAGATTCATTTCTTTTGGTAAATCGCTCGTCATGATCACCAATTGTTGCACTTGCTTAAGAAAGAAGGTCTTACTCATTCAGAGCAACGGGAACACAGGGTTCAAAGTTTCGGTTTGAAAAAACTTTCGGAAGACAGCAAGATAAATGAAAGAATGAAATTTTATTCATTTCATTCAAAAATTCAGATGAAAAATCAAAATCATGATGAAATTTAATCAAAATTTGGATAAAATTCAAATGAAAATAAATTCAACCAAAATTTGATCAAATCATTTTCCTTTCGAGGGGTAGCGAAATAGACGAAATTTGTTAAATTTTATCACAATTCGATGAAATTGCGAACCATGATGAGAGAGCGACGCAGATGTTCAGATCGTCTGGACCAACTGTACTAGTTCGCTATGCTCATTAATTAGCAATTGTTCAGTCAATCCATGTCATCATCTCCGTATAGTGGCAGCCAATTACCTCTCATGCCGTATGTCTCTAGGGCGAGTATTTATGCTAATGGATCAAATGCTGATAAGCTATTTCAAAATAACTATCTTGATGAGTCGCTTCAAAATAACAACGAAGAAACCGTCTATTTGTTTGTTTGGAATAAATCATAAGTCATAAACTAAAAAAAGCCTATAATTACTGTTGTAGTCCTACGACCACTCACTGCAGTCGTACAACCACGTTACAGACACTACGACCACCTTCTGCGTCGTTACGATCACTCTGTTGCTTCTCCAACCAACCTAGCAGTCGTTACGACCACTTTGTGACTGCTCCGATCACGCCTCCCAGCTCCGACTGCGTACTCGTAACTTCGACTGAAGTTACGACCACGTTCATCACCGCTGCGCTGCGCTGCGCTGCACTTCCTTCGACCACGGTCGATCACTATAGTCGTAACTCGATTACGACCACGCGGTGATTCTGTCGACCACGTTGAAGGGTCTATCGACTACCGTTGTCGTAACCCTTACAACCACGTTAGGTGCTTCACAACCATGGTCGTAACTCCTTTATGACCACGTCTTCATGCAAGGTCTCTTACGACCACGTCTTCTCGCTCTGTGACCGTAGTCGTAACTCGCTTACGACCACGTCTACTGCTCCTGCGAATACCTCAGCTAGTCGATGTACACAATATTTTCCACGTGTCTTAACTGAAGAAGTGTCTTCGAGTACCAAAAGATAAAGCTCCGTTGGAGGCAATCGAGCTCGAAAGTGATCTGACCTACAAAGAACGCCCCATTAAGATTTTGCACACAGTAGAAAAGAAGACAAGGAATCAAACCATCCACTTATGCAGAGTACAATTAAGCCATCATACCAATAAGGAGGCCACTTGGGAACGCGAAAATTAGCTGAGAAAAGACTATCCCTACTTGTTCACCGATTAGGCTGAATCTCGGGATCGAGATTCCTTTTAAGGGGGGTAGACTTGTAACATCCCGAAAATTTGAAGTTTAAAAATGTGAAGCTCTTGAATTATTTTGGAGTGTATTCTCTTGAAATTTGGATTTTATGGTGTTTCTCTAAATTTTGGTTAAGGTTCTAAAAATTGAAGAAATTTATGAAAAATAAATAAATAAATATTAATAAGCCATAAAGGAAATATGAAAATAATGGAAATCTATAATTTTAAAACCGAATCTGAAAAGATGATCCATCAAAAGAAGGGGTGTAACTTGTATTAAAAATTTAAGATTTCACTTTGGGCAAAGTAGTAAAAATAACAATAAAGGTAAATGAATAAAATACAAATATATATACATATATATAAAACAAAAATATGCATCATGCTAAACATATACAATGATGAGCTTAGCAATGAGGAAATAAAAGTATGAAAAATAAGTAAGCATGCAAAGGAACAAAAATATGAAAATATAAATGCATACATATATATATATATACATACATAAGTGAAAATGTAAATAAATAAATGGGAAAACATTTTTGGCCTGGCCGAGCCGGCTCGGCCTGTTTTCCCCTTCTTCTCCTTCCTTCGCTTCGGCAAAGCCGAAGCCTTGCCGTTGCCATGCGCCTCAGCTCGCCGCGCTCCTGCAAACCTCGCCAGCCACCGTCGCCCGCAGTCTCTGTCGCCCCGCCCACAGCTCCACTGTGCTATCGCTTCACCTTGGCTGGCGCGCTAGCAAAAACCACCATCGTCCACAGCTCCATCACCCACGCAAAAGGTCTGCCGCCTCTGCAATGAATAGTCATGCTGGTCACGGGTGCTACAGTGCGCCGCCCTGATGACGCCGTCGCCTGCCACCGACGCGACCGCACGGCCGCTCGCCTGTTGCCAACCCGCCCCCGCTGGCTATAACAGCCCATAAGGACTTCCATTCGCCCCGCACTACTCCCCTCCGTCTCCCACACTCCAGAATCGGGTTCTCGTGCCCCGTAGCTCGCCGGCGTCGCTTTCTCTCCCAACTCCGGCCGAAGTGCAAACCGCCGCCTCACGTCGCCACGGACCAATTCCTTCTCACCAGAGCACCTTTAGGACATCGCGAAGCCACCCCCACCCTCGGCCGAGCTTCTCTCCAGCTCCACTTCACCGGCACCGTGCACCTCCTCCGCTCTTCGTCGTCGCACGCCTCCAAACCGCCACAGCCATCCCGAAGCTTCTCTGACCCCTAAGGTAGCTTCCTGAGCTCGCTGTGATGCTCTCCTATGAGTTAATTGGATTCTCGTGGGACCGAGCCTAGGCGTGCATGCGAGCATGAGCATCCCATTTTTTGGAATGCTCATGGCCGGCCACCACTTCCTCTGCCGGCAGCGAGCTCGCCATTCCTCAACCAGAAGAAGGAGATGAACAGTAGCAGCGGTTAAAATGGTTAAACGTGATTAACGAAATCATTAATGCTAATATCGGTTAATTAGACAAACCTCTCACTGACATGTGGGCCATGCCCCTTAATTTAAATAGTAACTGGCCCCACCTGTCATAGACCCGGAGTAAAGAAAATAAAAATAGAAGAAAAATTTAAAAACTGGAAGTGGGACCCACCTGTCAGGATTTTATTATTTTTGGATTTATTTAAACTGAGAATTTTAAAAGGACATAACTTATTCATTTTAACTCTAAATTGAGTGAAACAAATTTATAAATTCATCTAAATTCAACATCTATCCAATGGAACTAAACTCACAATTTTTGAAGCTCATTTGAATTTTTGGTGATAATTTGTTTGGTTTGCTAATTTTTATCCAAATTTTCGCGCAATGGAAAAATAGCGTACGAGGCCTAGGAAGAAGCTGAAGCCGAAGCAACCCTCACTGGACAAGACCAAGCCAATTGTGACCAAGGTGAGTCGATACTTTGATCATGTTGAGCTTACATTTTGTAAATTAATCCGTTTTAAATTATCAAATTGCATGCCGTTATTTTATGTGCAAGTTTTTGTTTGATTTCAAGTTGCTAGTTATATACCCAGTAATGATCTTGTTAGTATTACTCTCAGTTAAAACCATTGAATATCTGAGCCTTGTCACCTTAGTAAAAACTATAACATTAAAGTTTTCAAAAATAAGTTTACAGTTATTCGCCATGCTTAGTAATGCTTAGATATTCGGGGGCACCTAATGGCCCCAAGCAACACTTTTTATCATGAGGAACTGAATTAGAAGGTCATGGTTGAATTAATGGGTGTATTTTGACATGATTATTTTATGCTTCCGAAAAACCTCGATTTTGCTTAAACATCTAGGCGGATGGTATGGGGGCTGATATGTGGTGCAATGGGAGCACAGTTTATGGAACGTGGTAGAACCGCCCAGGTGGTCCTAAGGACCAAATCTTGTCTTGATATCCTATATAAAACAGTACAACCATAAGTCTACAAAATGCAACCTGGCTAAGTAAAACTATCGAAAACCCTGGACTCATCTCACTGGTAGTGGAAAGGAGGGGATTAATGCAAGGGCAAGGGGAGCCTAAAGGGACACCGAGTGGAGGGCGATGTAACCAGTCGTGCTAGCGTTGTGGACAGTGGAGTCCGAATGCGCTAGTATCCGTGGTTACATCTTGTGCAATGTATGGGACCCACCGCAATTGGGAGCAGCCATAGGGTGAGATGACAAAAGGGACTAGATACTTTGAAAAGTTAGTGTGATAGTCTACTCAACCACGTGACAAAGGAATCATGTGGGGCAACGAATGGATTGTCTCTTGTGGGTAAAGTATGCAAACTCTGCAAAGTCAAAACTATTCGAATAGCCGAGCCCACGGTCATGGGCAGACATGGCAACCTAACCAGATATAGTTCTATTTCAAAAACTTTGTGGGTGGATCAAGTAAAATGGAGGGCAGTGGAATGTCCTGGTTCGAGTTGCCATGGGTGTCGTCCTAATGATAAGGTAAGCAGATATAACGCTGAAAAGCTAGTATATGGTGCAGATGCCATGTAAAGGTGGATGGAATCTGTATCGCTATTACTAAAGTCTCTTTTATCAAATTTTGTTATGAGTTCAAACTGCTAGGTCTTAGGAATTTTCTAAGTAATATATTTAAAAGCAATTTATGGTAAAATGAAATAAATCCAAGCCTTTCCTTGATAAGCCATGCATGTTATCTATTGCATACTGTGTGTTGGCTCGCTGAGCATGGGTGGATTTGTGCTCACACGCGCATTACCAAATTAGAAATAGGAACCCAGGACCACTACACTTATGAAGATGCCTCTGCCATGGATAGAGGAAATAACGAAGGAAATTAGGGCGGCTTCTTTGTTTTTGGGTCCTAGACAAGTTGGCTTGATGGAGATTGTGTGCACATATAGTATCTAGGATTAGTTAGTATATGTTGCTCATGTTACCCCTCAGTCGCTTGCCTGTGGACTATGGACTTACTTTTTGCTTTAATTCTGCTGTTATCTTTGAGCTATAAACATTTGGTCTGTTCGGCCCTTATGTAAACTGTCACCCGATGCGGTGTATTTCAAACTTGGTTGTGTAATACTATGTGTCGTAGGGGTGGCCCCCACCTAAACCCAGCAGGCCTGGCAGGACATTATAAGGCCCAGAATAGGCCATGTGTAATGACATAACTACCCCCAGGGGGGATAACCAGATGTAAGGGTATAATTGTAAAAGCACTCCTCATGTGTATATAAATATGAGTAAGCCATGGGGAGAGGCCCAGGCCATTACACTTATCTTCATCACTCTCCACTACCATCTCTCTCTCTGTTTGGTCTGTAGCCACAACAGTTGGCGCCGTCCGTGGGGAGGACGAAGACAAGCCTGAAGACCGAAGAAAAAGATGGCACCGAAAAAAGCTTCCTCAGCGGCGGCGAAGGGAAAGAAGGCGGCCGGGCCGGAGCATCGTATGAGTACCAGAGCTTCGGCATCGGCAGCGGCGGACGCGGGTGGCGATGCAGGCGCGGTGGCCGAAGACGTCGACGTTCGCGCGGCGACGACCAACCTTGTCACCGGCACCGTGACGACCAACCCCGCCACCGGCGTTGCGAGGACGGACCCGGCGGTTGAAGACGTCGACACGGGTGCGGCGACAACCGACCCCGCCGACGCGACGACAGCCGACCTCGCCGCCCCCACTGCAACCCTCGCCGGCGGTGCGGACCGGGCGGTCCAAGGTAGCCACGACAGAGCGGCCGGCAGCTAGGGACCCCGCGACGCGGTCGTCCCCGCGCCGATCCGCCCGTCGGAAGCACCGGCGACCCCGCCCGCACCGGTGATGGAAAGTGCCCTGCTGGCGGCTCTCAACGCGTTCCAGCGAGAGCTGGGGGACCTTCGCGGAGCCGTCAGAGATATACAAGAGGCTCGGAGTCAGCCGGCCGCGCTAGCAATTGCGTTCGAGCCCGCGCCGGAGAGGGCGGACAGTCGCGAAGCCCCCACGTCCAGCCGTGTCCTGCTGAGATGCGTAGATCCGGAATCCCCGCTTTCGGCGGGGCTGCAGCAGGCGGCGTGGCCCGAAGACTTCAAGTTCCCTCGAATCACCGACCCGTACAAAGGCGACATGGATCCTCGCGAGTTCGTGCGCGTGTACGAAACCGCGATCGAGGCCGCGGGCGGAGACGACACCGCGAAGGCGAAGGGACTCCCCCTCGCACTGCACGGGGTGGCGCTCTCTTAGTTTTTTACCATAGAGCTGGGCTCCATCTATGCGTGGGAGCAGCTTCGCGACCGGCTTCGTAGCAACTTTCAAGGACATCATGTCGAGCGAATCGATGCGGACCAACTCTTCGCTGTGAAGCAAGGACCCTCGGAGACGCTCCGGGACTACTTCAAGCGCTTCGCCAAGATTCGAGGCCAGGTACACGATGTTAATGAAACCACAGTCGTTAATGCAACCATACAGGGCCTTCGCCCGGGCCCGATGGCCGAATACAACGCGCGGAGGCCAATCACGACAGTTGCCAAGCTCTTCGACAAAATGGACGAGTATGCGCGGGCGGAGGAGGATGCGCGAAGACGCAGCATCACCGCCCTCGGCCTCGCCCATGAGGAGCGCACCCCGCGCGAGGTCGGGGCGGGTGGCCCCTCCTCGAAGCCGGGCCGTAGCCGAAAGCCCCGAGGAGGCCCTCCCCGAGGCAGTGAGGACGAAGTACAGGAAGGCTCTTCACGGTGTAGGCCCAAACCTCGGCGCCGCCAGCGCCGGTCGCAGGCGGCCCATCGCGTCCTCGCCACCGAGAGCACCCGCCAAGGACCCGACCCCGCCTCACGGAGGGGAGCCCGCGGATCGGGGGGCGGAGTTGACTACGGCAGCCAACCCCGCGCAGAGCAGGAGCTCCTGCGCTTTGGCAAGTGGTGCGAGGTACACGGCTACGGTGATCATTACACAAGGGCATGCATCGCGGTGATGGAGCTGCGGAGGGTGACGGCCGGATCTCGGACTCCGCCTCCTCGGCCCCCCGCCGAAGCCCATGTGGGGCACCCAAGGGATAGCCCCATACGGGCCACCGCAACGGAGGGCGCACAGCATCACACCGTCAACGTCATCACCGGAGGCTCCTCCTCAAAAGCCCCTGGGGAGCAGCCGCAGCTGTGGATGCCGCCCCGCAACATCACCTTCGATTTGAACGACGCCAGGGGCGTGGAGTACCCTCACCAAGACCCTCTAGTCATCCAGGCCCACATAGCATGCTGCGAAGTAATCCAGCATCGTTTGGCGGTCCGCCCCGACGCCAAGCCGGTCAAGCAAAGGCTCCGGCGTATGTCGATGGATAGGCAGCAGGCGGCCAAAGCGGAGGTGGCGAAGCTTCTTCGCGCCGGGGTCATCCGCGAGGTCCACCATCCAGAATGGCTCGCTAACCCGGTGCTAGTCAAAAAGGCCAGCGGGGCCTGGCGCATGTGCATCGACTTCACGGCACTCAACAAGGCGTGCCCGAAGGATAACTACCCCTTGCCGCGCATCGACCAGCTGGTTGACGCCACTGCTGGGTGCGAACTCATGAGTTTCCTGGATGCCTATTCCGGCTACCACCAGGTATACATGGCCGAAGACGACGAGGAGAAGACCAGTTTCATCACACCACTTGGGACGTTCTGCTTCGTCAGAATGCCCTTTGGCTTGAAGAACGCAGGCGCTACCTTCACCCGCCTCGTCGCCATTGCCCTGGCCGCCTAGCTCGGGAGGAACGTCGAAGCCTATGTCGATGACGTGGTGGTCAAAACTCGGCAACTTGCTCTACACGGCCGGGACCTCCAGGAGACCTTCGACAACCTCCGGAAGGCGGGCATCAAGCTCAACCCCGACAAGTGTGTCTTCGGGGTACAGGCGGGCAAACTCCTAGGTTTCCTCGTGTCCGGGCGGGGCATCCAGGCGAACCCCGACAAAGTAGACGCCATCCTGGGTATGGAGCCGCCCAAGACAACGAGGGAGGTCCAGAGGCTGGCGGGCCGCATGGCAGCATTAAGCCGCTTCCTATCCAGGGCGGCGGAGCGGGGCCTGCCGTTTTTCAAGACACTCCGCGGGTGCGATGGATTTCGTTGGGACGGAGACTGCGCGAAGGCCTTCAACGAGCTCAAGCAGCACCTGGCAAGCCTCCCCACTCTGGTCGCCCCAGCACCAGAGGCTCCCCTCCTGCTCTATCTGGCCGCGTCAGCCACCGCGGTCAGTGCCGTCCTCGTCTTAGAGGAAGGCGCCATGCAGCGGCCTGTCTACTTTGTCTCCGAAGCCCTTCAAGGCGCCAAGACAAGATACACGGAGCTTGAGAAGCTCGCCTACGTGCTGGTCATGGCCTCCAGGAAGCTTCGGCATTATGTTCTGGCTCACCCGATCACAGTTCCTTCCTCATTCCCCCTGGCAGAGATGCTACACAACAAGGAGTCCACAGGGCGTATCGGTAAATGGGCCGCCGAGCTCGCTCCCTTCTCCTTGACGTATGCTTCACGGACGGCAATTAAATCCCAAGTCCTGGCGGATTTCCTCGCCGAATGGACCCCGCCGGCCCAGCCCGGCCAGACGCACGATGATCCCGTCTGGACGCTTACAATCGACGGAGCTTATAGCGTCGTCGGCGCGGGCGTAGGGGCGGTGATCATCACGCCCGAGGGACAGCGTTTGCTGTACTCAGCGCGCCTTGCCTTCTCCGCCACTAACAACACGGCCGAATACAAGGCGCTGCTCTTTGGCCTGGCGAAGCTCAAGGCAGTCGGCGCGAGACGGGTGTTGGTCCGCACCGACTCGCGCTTGGTGGCCGGCCATGTGGACAAGTCATATCAAGCCAAGGACCCTGAGTTGGCCAAGTACCTCGCGGCGGTACGGGCGAGGGAAAGGCACTTTTTGGGTGTCACCGTCAAGGCCATCCCCCGGGCGGAGAATGAGCAAGCCGACGCCCTCGCCAAGGCGGCCAGCCAGCAACTGCCCCCCCCCCTGAGGGGGCATTCTACGAGGTGTTAGCAACGGCGGCCATCGCGCAGGACAACCGGGACGCGGCACTTGTCCACCGCATTGATCGGCCAGGAGATTGGCGAGAGCCCATTTTCAATTTCTTACAAGGCCTCGCCGAGCCAGAGGACCCTGCCGAGCTGCGACGATTGCAGCACCGCGCACGGTCCTTCCAGGTGTTCGAAGGGACACTGTACAAGAAAGGGGTTTGCGCGCCGCTCCTGCGCTGCCTCTCGACTGAGGAAGGAAAGGAACTCTTGGCGGAAATCCACGCGGGCGTATGCGGATCCCACCTAGCGCCGAGGTCATTAGTCGGCAAGGCGTTCAAACAAGGCTTCTACTGGCCGACTGCCATCACCGACGCCCAGGACCTCATCCGTCGGTGCCAAGGGTGCCAGTGGATGGCGCGCATCATCCGCAGGCCCCCGACAAGCCTCAACCCAATTCCCCCGGTGTGGCCACTGGCGCGCTGGGGTCTCGACATAGTAGGGCCACTTGCCCGAGCTCCAGGGGACCTCCGGTTCGTGGTAGTCGCGCTGGAGTATTTCTCCAGGTGGCCGGAAGCGGTCACTCTGGCCAAAGTAACTTCTGCGGCCATACAGCGCTTCCTATGGCAAAACATCATGTGTCACTTCGGGGTACCTCGGGAGCTCACGGTCGACAATGGCCTGCAGTTCGACGCCGCCCTCTTCAAAGATTATTGTGACAGCATGGGCATCACCCTCCGATTTGCCTCGGTAGGGCATCCCCAGTCCAACGGGGCGGTCGAACGGGCGAATGGCGCCATTTCTGCCGCCATCAAAAAGCACCTGGTTGGATTGCCGAAGGGCAAGTGGCCAAGCGAGCTTCACAGCGTTCTATGGTCGCTTCGCACAACGGTAACGCGCCCAACGGGATTCACGCCGTTTAAGCTCCTCTTCGGCGACGAAGCGGTGACGCCCGAGGAAATTAAGGCCGGCTCGCGAAGGGTCCTCGTCCAAGCACCCGAAGAGGAGCGCCGCGTGTCCTTGGACCTCCTCGACGGGATACGGGCAGACGCAGCCCACCATGTCGAGAAGTACACGCGGCAGACAAGGCGTACTCGGGACCGCTCTATATGCCCGCGGGGGTTCAAGCCTGGGGATCTCGTCCTCAGAGTGGCGCTCCAAGCGGAAACCGTTGGCAAGCTGGAGTCCAAGTGGGAAGGCCCGTACATCGTAACGGAGGCATTGCCAAAGGGGGTGTACCGCCTTGCCACGCTTGAAGGGCAAGCCTTCCGGCACAGATGGAACGCGGACAGGTTGCAGCGGTACTACGCCTAGAAGCAGCACAGTAGGTGTAGAGCCACCAGCCCGTTGTTAGGCGATGCTCGCTCGCGCAAACGGGAGTTCAATAAAGGTTGCTGTTTCAAGAGCATCCCCTGTCCGCGCTAAGCAGAACAAAGTCCACGGACTCTAAATAAGACGTAGCGTCGAGCCTAGCTCCGCACGCGCGAGTCTCCGGACTATAAAGAAGACGTAGCGTCGAGCCTAGCTCCGCACGCAATAGTCCACGGACTCTAAATAAGACGTAGCGTCGAGCCTAGCTCCGCACGCGCGAGTCTCCGGACTATAAAGAAGACGTAGCGTCGAGCCTAGCTCCGCACGCAATAGTCCACGGACTCTAAATAAGACGTAGCGTCGAGCTTAGCTCCGCACGCGCGAGTCTTCGGACTATAAAGAAGACATAGCTTCGAGCCTAGCTCCGCACGCAATAGTCCACGGACTCTAAATAAGACGTAGCGTCGAGCCTAGCTCCGCACGCGCGAGTCTCCGGACTATAAAGAAGACGTAGCGTCGAGCCTAGCTCCGCACGCAATAGTCTACGGACTCTAAATAAGACGTAGCGTCGAGCCTAGCTCCGCACGCAATAGTCCACGGACTTTAAATAAGACGTAGCGTCGAGCCTAGCTCCGCACGCACTCTACGGAGTATAAATAAGACGCAGCGGGGGGACGCCTCCGCGCGCACTCTACGGAGTATAAAGAAGACGTAGCGTCGAGCCTAGCTCCGCACGCAATAGTCCACGGACTCTAAATAAGACGTAGCGTCGAGCCTAGCTCCGCACGCGCGAGTCCCCGGACTATAAAGAAGACGTAGCGTCGAGCCTAGCTCCGCACGCAATAGTCCACGGACTCTAAATAAGACGTAGCGTCGAGCCTAGCTCCGCACGCGCGAGTCTCCGGACTATAAATAAGACGTAGCGTCGAGCCTAGCTCCGCACGCGCGAGTCTCCGGACTATAAAAAGACGTAGCGTCGAAGTCCGCTTCCGCACGCACTAGTCCACGGACTCTAAATAAGACGTAGCGTCGAGGTCCGCCTCCGCACGCGCGAGTCTCCGGACTATAAAGGAAATCGTAGCGTCGAGATTCGCCTCCGCACGCTCCACTCCACGGAGTACAAACGAGATGCGTAGACCTGTCCTCCGCGTCCGGCGGCAGGTAACTCCAAGCATAAAGTACTACTTGGTTCCATTGCAAAAGCAAAGGGGTTACATGGTCACAAGCGTAAGAACCAGTACATCATCCCCCTGCACTACCCGACCAACCGCTCAGCCTTGGCGCGGTGCGGACGAGCCCGCGCCGTCGTCGCCGCGGCGCTGAAGGACCCCTTCAAGCCACTGGAGGAGATCCCCCTCCCCGTGCAACGTCTGCTGCACGGCGACTCTCGCCGCACCTTCCCTGAAGCGGCCCCAGATCCGTTCGTGGAAGTTCTGCAGGCTAGCCGCAATGGAGCGGATGGCGTCCGACATAACCTCTGGTCGGTCGGGAGGATCCAGTTGAGGATTCGCTAGCTCATGGGTATGCCTACACCCACGAGTATGAAGCAGGGCGAGGGCGAAGCACGCACCAACATAGCTGCAGTGCTCGCCAAAGGTCCTGGCGCCACGAAGAGCAACGCCGGCCCCCTCCTCGATCAGCCCGAGCGTCTCCGACAGGGCCTCCGGCCTGTGCGTAGTGTCCGGCACTCAGACGCACAGATCTCGAAGGGCCTGGTTCAGAGACTCCATGGCCCGCCACGCCGACATAGACGCATTTTCCAAGGCAAGGCGGTTGTCGGCAGCAGACTCCGCCAGCTGGGCGTTCTCCCCTTCTAGGACGGAGATCTGCTGCACGAAGGCGGCGCGCTCCCCAGCCGCGGCGTCCCGAGCTTCCGTGGCCGCGACTTGTGCGGCCACCAGGGCGTCCTCCATCGCGCGAAGTTCCTCATTCTTCGCGGCGTGGGCAGCGTTTGCTTCGCGGAGGCTGGCTTCCAGAGCCCTCTGCTCCCGAACGCGGGCCTCGTCAAAGGACCGGCTGAGGGCAAGCGTCTGACAGAAACAACGAATTAGCAGGCGTCTCGCAGTACCTTACAAGCTCAAGCGCACGTACTTACCCTCATCTCAGAGGCCTGCAACGCGAGCGCCAGGAGGTCCCCCGCGCAGGACGACAGCACCTCTCGGTTGAGGCCGTTGTCGGCGCGCTCGGCGGCGGCGGTGAGGTCGCAAAATATCTCCGGGCGAGGGTGGAAGTCCGAACGAGCGAGACCCGGCCCCAACACGCCAGGGTTTATCGTGGCCACCGCCACGTCAGCAGCAGTGGACACGGACGGGGCATCCTGCACGAGGCTCCCGACTTCGCGCATACCTCCGCTGCTCGATCCTTCGCCACGCACGGGAGACGTCGTCTCGCCTGATGTCGGCAGAATGAGCGAGCAGATCGGAGAGACTCTCGCGAAGTCATGTGAAGAAAGGGACTCACACGTACCTCCTGCGCCCCTCGGCACGGTAGGAAGTGGCGCCGGGTCGACCACCCAGGGGGAGGCGGGCGCCTCGACGATCGGGGAGAAGATCTTCTCGGCTGCGCCAGCCGCCGTAATCGCGCGGCAAGGCCCCGCAACAGCGTATCGACTCCTCGTTGGTGGCGGGGACTGCGTCCGAGGGCGTTTCGCCTGCGGTGGCACAGGCGACTCTTCCGCGGCAGACCCAGCTCCGGTCGGCGTCGCCCCCACGGCTTCCTCTGTAGAGGGCACGCCCTCGTCGGCCGCTACGGTTGATAACGCACCGTCCCCCGTGGTCTGCTCGCCAGGGATGACGCCACCCCCCGGGTGGACGGGTTCCAACTCAGCGGTGGCCACGAGCCCGAGCACGGGCTCGTGGGCGTCGGCAGAAAGTGTCGGGGGATCCGCGGCGGTGCGCCCCTCCGAAGCAGTATGGCCAGGCCCACCGCCGGTCGCACGCCCCGCCTCAGCTGAGCTAGCCGCCCGGGGGGCTGCCGGGTCGCATACGGCAGCTGGGGAACGGGCCCGGCATCGCGAAGACAGCCCCCCGCAGCGCTATCACCGTCCTGAGCGCCTGGTGTCTCGGCGGGAAGCTCTTCCGGCATCACGCGCTTGGGCACGGCAATGCCTACAGCCTCGCAGGTGCGGTTTATCCGCCCCTGCTTAGCCGCCTTGACCGCGGCCTCGCGAGCCCGGTGCTCCTTAAGCGTGTAGGGGCCGAGGAGCGCCGCAACCGCGCGCTCCACATCTTCTAGCCGACTCACTGCGGAGGAGGTCACGTCAGTTAGGCGGAAGCCAAACAAATACAATGGCGCGATGGGCGACTTACAAGGGGCAGAGGGCGGAAGCACCCGAGACACACGTGGATCGAACCCGTCTTCGCGGGGGCCATTCGGCACAACATACTTCCCCCGGGAGGAGAGTGGCGCCGCCCCATGCATCGTGAACTCCTCGGCTAGGTCGCGCACGCTCATTCGGCGGGCGACACTGACGAGGCTCTGTAGCTTTCGCGTGTCGTCAATCTCCGCCTTCAGACTCGGCGTGCTGTTAAACGAGATCGGCCCACCTCGGCACTGCATTCTGCTCTTCTCGGTCACGGTGTAATAGAACCACCACTGCGTCCAGCCGGACGCCCACTGCCCTGGCGAGGCTGACACAGGGAACAACGTCGCGCAGGACGCCCGGAGCACGAAGTCCACACCGCCGAAGTTGGACACCGCCCCGCCAACCTTTCTGGGTCAACAGTGTGCATCGTGCAGGGTGGCGAATAAGCTCGCGCTGGGGCGCCACCCCTCTGTCCGCATCGCCCACGCGAAGACAGCTAGGCGGAGTATCGCGTGTGGCGTCAGCTGGGCTAGCTCCAACTCGTAGGCCCGCAGGACTTCGCCCACAAACAGCGTGGAGGGCATCCGAAGGCCGGCATCGAAGAACGCGACGAAAACAATTGCCTCTAGGGCCCCGGGCTTCGGCTCCGTCTCGTCCCGGTGGGGTAAGCGAGCCCTAGTGCGATCCACGATCTTCCCCTCATCCACGAGTCGCTGCAGCGTCCTTTCCGTCATGCGGCTCTTCCCCAGCACGCGGGAGCAGGAGCTGATGGGAACGGGGTCCCGATCTTCCAACAGGTTCTGGATATGTTCGATTTGGTGGAGGCACGACACAATTCGATCCGGCTTCCGAACGACACGTTTCGAACCCCGCAATCGCAGCACCACGTCTCCTCAGGTTATCAACCGTGCGCAGCCGGTTGACCTCGCCAAGAAGGCTAATCCTTGCCTGCGAATCGAAGAACACAAGCAAGAACAAGGAAGAACACAACTGAATTGCAGATGTATTGATTTAGCACTCGAAAGTTGGGGTCTCACAAACCGATGAACGGCGAAACTGTTCAAAGACAGAATTAATCTAAGCAAAACCCAACCCTAATGGTGGGGGTGGTGGCTGGATATAAAGGATTGAGGGGCGTGCAAAACCCCTGGACGCGCCCCTAATGGGCTCCAACACGATACAAAGCCGAAAGGCCCAAAAGACGGTGGCGCAGCACCCTGACAGATTCTGAACGCCCACTTGTTTCGACGATTCCTGTCGACTCAGAAGGAATTTTGACATGGGACCAGAGCCATTGGAAAGGTAGTCTTCTCAGCTTTCCATACATATGTAGAACGTCCAAAACGAAGTCCGGATGCGATCTGGGCGTCCATTTTAATGCGGCCTGGTCCTGGACTCCGAATTGGATTCGAAGTCGGTTTGAGTTGGGCCTCCAACATGATTCGACCACCCTTACTGGACTTGTGCGCCTCGTAGTCCTTTGCCAAGTACTTCTAGGTCCTCTCCATGGTTCCTAATCATTATTAAATCATTAGGTAGCAATCGATTCTCAAATGAACATGCAGAAGTACTTAGCAACGAGCTCACCTGTAAATTCAATTGTCGGGCGCGAGCTCTAGTGATTGGTCCTTGAATGTCAAGTGGAGGTGTGTTGTGTGTATCCGGAGAAGTGATGTCCTCATCATCCTCCCCCTCTTGAAGCGGAGTTGTCCTCAACTCAGCCTCATCTTCTTCTCCCAAGTATGGCTTCAAATCTGAAATGTTAAAGGTGGGACTAACCCCAAACTCGGGAGGCAACTCAAGTTTATATGCATTATCATTTATCTTCTCAACTATCTTAAAAGGACCAGCAGCTCTAGGCATCAATTTGGATTTTCTTAACTCAGGAAATCTATCCTTTCTCAAGTGCAACCAAACCAAATCACCCGGTACAAGTTTAACTTCCCTTCTACCTTCACTACCAGCAATTCTATACTTTTCATTCATCTTTTCAATATTTGCCTTAGTGGTTTCATGCAATTTAAGAATAAATTCAGCACGCTTTTTAGCATCATTATGTGTTCTCTCAGTGGTAGGTAAAGGCAAAAGATCAATAGGAGCACGGGGGTTAAATCCATACACTACCTGGAAGGGACTTACCTTTGTGGTGGAGTGTTCCGCCCTATTATATGCAAACTCCACATGCGGCAAACACTCTTCCCACATCTTCAAATTGCGTTTCAAGATCGCTCTCAACATGGTGGACAATGTTCGATTCACGACCTCTGTTTGTCCATCAGTTTGGGGATGACAAGTTGTAGAAAACAGCAGCTTTGTCCCCAATTTATTCCACAAAGTGCGCCAAAAGTGACTCAAGAATTTTGCATCGCGATCTGAAACAATAGTAGAAGGCATACCATGCAAGCGAACGATTTCTTGAAAGAAAAGGTCAGCAATATGAACAGCATCGTCACTTTTATGACAAGGAATAAAATGTGCCATCTTAGAAAAACGATCAACCACCACAAAAATACTATCCCTCCCCCTCTTAGTCCTTGGCAATCCCAAAACAAAGTCCATAGATATATCAGCCCAAGGAATAGAAGGAACGGGAAGAGGCATATACAAACCATGTGGGTTCAACCGCGACTTAGCTTTTTGACATGTGGCACACCGAGCCACGAACCGCTCTACATCTCGTCTCATCCTTGGCCAAAAGAAATGTGTGGCCAGCACCTCCTCCGTCTTCTTGGCACCAAAATGTCCCATCAAACCTCCTCCATGTGCCTCCTGCAACAACAAAAGACGAACGGAACCAACTGGAATGCATAGGCGGTTAGCTCTAAACAAAAACCCATCATGTATGACATATTTGTTCCATGTACGTCCCTCTTTACAATTTTCCATTACAACTTTAAAATCATCATCATTAACATATTGTGCTTTAATTGTTTCAAGCCCAAATATACGACAATCAAGTTGAGACAACATGGTATAGCGTCGAGACAAAGCATCAGCAATCACATTATCCTTCCCTTTCTTGTGTTTAATGACATAAGGAAAAGATTCAATAAATTCAACCCACTTAGCATGTCTACGATTCAAATTGGTTTGACTACGAATATGCTTAAGTGATTCATGATCGGAATGAATGACAAATTCTTTAGGCCATAAATAGTGTTGCCACGTCTCTAAAGAACGAACAAGAGCATACAATTCTTTATCATACGTGGAATAATTAAGAGCAGGACCATTCAATTTTTCACTAAAGTAGGCAACATGTTTGCCTTCTTGCATCAAAACACCACCAATACCAATTCCGCTAGCATCACATTCTAGCTCAAAAGTCTTACCGAAATCCGGAAGTTGGAGCAATGGTGCGTGTGTAAGCTTGTCCTTCAAAAGATTAAAGGACTCCTCTTGTGATGGCCCCCAATGGAACACGACGCCCTTCTTTGTCAACTCAATCAATGGCGTCGCAATGGTGCTGAATTCCTTGACAAAGCGGCGATAAAATCCTGCAAGGCCAAGAAAACTCCGCACTTGGGAGACCGTCGTGGGCGTGGGCCAACTCCATATCGCCTCCACCTTGGCTCTATCAACCTCAATTCCCTGTGGAGTCACAACATAGCCAAGAAAAGAGACTCGATCCGTGCAAAAGGTGCACTTGTCAAGGTTACCAAACAAACGCGCATCTTTCAAAGCATTAAAAACAGCACGTAAGTGATTCAAATGTTCATCCATGGACTTGCTATAAATCAAGATATCATCAAAGTAAACAACCACAAATTTGCCAATGAAAGGACGTAAAACCTCGTGCATTAATCTCATGAAAGTGCTAGGTGCATTAGTTAAACCAAAAGGCATGACTAACCACTCATACAAGCCGAACTTAGTTTTAAAAGCAGTTTTCCATTCATCGCCAAGTTTCATTCTTATTTGATGGTATCCACTACGCAAGTCAATCTTTGTGAAAATTATAGCACCACACAACTCATCAAGCATGTCGTCTAGCCTAGGAATAGGATGACGATACCTTATAGTAATGTTGTTAATGGCTCTACAATCGACACACATACGCCAAGATCCATCTTTTTTGGGAACCAAAAGAACAGGAACAGCACAAGGACTAAGGCTCTCACGTACGTACCCACGGTCCAAAAGGTCTTGGACTTGTCGCTGAATCTCCTTAGTCTCTTCGGGATTGGTCCTGTACGCCGCACGATTTGGCAAACTCGCTCCAGGGATCAAGTCAATCTGGTGTTCAATCCCTCGAATAGGTGGAAGTCCTGGAGGTATCTCATCAGGGAAAACATCTCTAAATTCCTGCAAAAGGTTAGTGACAGGAGCAGGCAAAGTGCAAGGCATATTATCAAGAGAAAATAAAGCATCTTTGCACACAAAAGCATAGCATGTATCATTAACATCATCAATTTCAGCAAGGTCTGATTTTGTGGCAAGCAGAACAGAATTTTTTAAATGGATTACTTGCTGTTTTTCAGATTTATCATGTTCCTTTGCATCATTAGCAGCAGCAATTCTCTCCCTATCGGCCTCTATTATCTCAGCTGGGGTCAAAGGCAGTAAAGTAACTTTCTTTCCCTTATGCATAAAAGTGTATTTGTTACTACTACCATGGTGTAAAGCATCATTATCAAATTCCCAAGGTCTACCCAATAAAAGAGAGCATGCTTGCATGGGAACCACATCACAATCAACATGATCAGCATAACCACCAATGGAAAAATGGACTCGGCATGTTTGTGTTACCTTAGCTTTTCCAGAATCATTTAACCACTGAATATGGTATGGATGTGGATGTGGTCGCGTGGTCAAGCCAAGCTTCTTGACCAAATCAGAACTCACCAAGTTGTTGCAGCTTCCTCCATCAATGATGACACGTGCACGCCGGTTCTTGATTGCGAAGAAAGTCTGAAACAAATTATGGCGTTGAAGCTTGTCGGTTTGTTCTACCTGTGTGCTGAGGACTCGCTGCACAATGATGCTCCGTAGCGTCGCTATGGACGCCCCACCAAGGACCAGGTCATCATCACCACCACCAGTGTCATCCGAGGCAGCAGCAACATCATCATCCTCCTCGACATCTGAAGTGCTGATGTAGCCTCCATCTTCGGTGGCGATGTATGCCCTTTGGCTAGGGCAATTCTTCTGCACATGACCAAGCCCATGGCAGCGGTGGCACTGAATATCGGAGGAGCGGCCCGTTGAAGCCACGGAAGAAGAAGTCTTGGCTGGAACCTGCAAAGAATTTTTTGAAGGTGGCTTCGGTGGCGCTGCTGCAATCTTGTTCACAGGTAGTGGAGGAGAACGAAAATTCGAAGAAGACTTGGGCAGTCCCGCCGATGTAGTCGTTCGCGGCGTGTAGAAGGGTCGTTCAGTGCGTGCCTTCGCTGATTCCTTGCGTCCCTGCAATTCTTTTTCTGCAAGCATAGCAAGGTGGAACAACTGGTTGACAGTAGTAAATTCTTTATAATCAACAATATCCTGAATGTCACGCCGTAACCCCCCATAGAAACGACAAATCTTATCCTCCGTGTCCTCAACAACCCCACAACGCATCATACCCTTTTGAAGCTCAGCATAATAGTCCTGAACAGAACGATCACCTTGTTCTAAGCGCTGCAATTTTTTTTCTCAATTCAAGTTTATATGTGGGAGGAACAAAACGATTACGCATATCTTCTTTTAACTGCTCCCATGTATCAGGTTGTAAGCGCATGTTACTGAGTTCATTCCACCAGATAATAGCAAAGTCCTTAAACTCACTAGTAGCTTGTCTAACTCTATGTTGTTCAGGAACCAAGTGAGAATTAAATTTTTGCTCTACCGTCATCTCCCAATCAAGATATATTTCAGCATCATAAAGACCAGAAAAAGATTGAATGGTAAACTTAACTTTAGCAAAAGGGTCGTCGTTACCATGATGATTCTGGTTATTACCTTCCATACCATGTCGGTTCTGGTTATTACCTCCCATACCTTGTCGGTTTTGCTGAAGACGCCGACGTAGTCGTGCATCTTGTGTTGCCCGCCGATCAATGTTGCCATCTGCATCATACACTATGTCATCATCATGACGATGGCCATCATTGACAGGTGGCAGGCGTGCCTCCAATTTGTCCAACCGACCAGTGAGGTCAGCCATTCGCCGCTCCACCCGCTCAATGCCGTCCGTGGTGTTCAACTTGGCAATGGCGGCGACGATGGTGTCCATTCTCACGCCGAGTGAAGCATTTTGTTTGTCGAGCGCAGCTTGCAGCTGGCCGCGACTAACACACTCGTTGAAATCGACCGGTGTTCCGTCCCCTTCGTCTCCTGCCATGGTTAGTGGAAAACACAGGGAAAACAAAAAGGATTATCCCTATCAACTACAAATGAAGGGCAGTGGGAACTCGCAAAGGAAGTGGCTTACCAAGCTCTTACAAGTGTTCTTACCAAAGCAGCAGGTGGTACAACCGGTGGCTGGTTCGTGATACCGTGTCGAGCGTGGATACGATTGCAAGGGTCAAAACTGTGCTATCCAGAAGTAGATATATGGAGCTTGGAAGGCCAAATATGTCAGTGGAACACAAATCAATAACAGATAGTAATGCTGAATAAATGTCCAAAGTACTGGTCCTAGTTGCTGGCCTAAATGTGTCCTATATCAGTGTTAGGATATGATGAACAAGGAATCACGGCCAGAAAGTAAGCGAAGACAGCAACAAAGATGGCCAGGGAATGAGAAACTTAATTCAGCAAAGCACAAAACAAATAAAGCTCTGTCACCTAAAACTGTGCTCTGTCCGGTTTTTTTTCTGTTTTTTTTCTGTTTTTTTTTCTTTTTTTTGGGCCAGTACTAGAGCCGAGAACTGAATTTCTCTCTCTTCTCTACTAAGCCAAAATTTTTCTTTTTTTGTGTCTTTTTTATTTTATTTTTTTCACAGAACAGAGCACAGAAATAGGAACCACACAAAGTTTCAACTCAATCCGATGTAAGGTGTGGCCTACAGAAAATAATGAATGTGCTGTAAATTCGGTAAATCAATTTCGGAGCTCGAGTACTGCACTTTCCAGGCCGAATTTGGGGAAAATAAAATCGCCGAACCCAATGAAGTTGGGGAGTATCGGATGCAAAATTTAATTTCACCCAATTTCAAAAAAAAATCAACTGATTTCGAGTCCGTATGCAAAAGTTATGGCCGTTTGAAGTTGGACCTCCGAGTTATGGTTTCTGTGGAGGCCAAAACAAAGATCGGGTGGAGGGATTTGGTGGAAATTGGTGGCGGAAGCTCAGGGAAAGGCGGGGGATGATGCTGTGTGATCACGAGACGTGATGGATGATGAAAACAGAGGGTTAACAGAGGGTGGGATATGGGTGGGAAAACAAAAACAGAGGGTGGAATACGCGACGGATGACGGTTAGGGTTTCACGCCTAACCCGAAACAAAGGGTATGAGAGGTAGCGGAAGCAAGATAACCCGAAACAAAACACGATCTAAACCAGCAACACAACTCGACTAAGGACACAAACTCAACACTACGGACTCTGAAATTAAGTTGTGCAAAAGGCTAAACGAGATCTGGGACAGGAAACAACCTATGACTACAAATTTTTTTTAGGGCTTTTCGTGGACTCTAGGATGAAACGAAAACAACAAAGGTAGGGTATTCTCGAACCTGAAGGAACACCTTAAGCTCTGATACCACTTGATGGGAACGGGGTCCCGATCTTCCAACAGGTTCTGGATATGTTCGATTTGGTGGAGGCACGACACAATTCGATCCGGCTTCCGAACGACACGTTCCGAACCCCGCAATCGCAGCACCACGTCTCCTCAGGTTATCAACCGTGCGCAGCTGGTTGACCTCGCCAAGAAGGCTAATCCTTGCCTGCGAATCGAAGAACACAAGCAAGAACAAGGAAGAACACAACTGAATTGCAGATGTATTGATTTAGCACTCGAAAGTTGGGGTCTCACAAACCGATGAACGGCGAAACTGTTCAAAGACAGAATTAATCTAAGCAAAACCCAACCCTAATGGTGGGGGTGGCGGCTGGATATAAAGGATTGAGGGGCGTGCAAAACCCCTGGATGCGCCCCTAATGGGCTCCAACACGATACAAAGCCGAAAGGCCCAAAAGACGGTGGCGCAGCACCCTGACAGATTCTGAACGCCCACTTGTTTCGACGATTCCCGTCGACTCAGAAGGAATTTTGACATGGGACCAGATCCATTGGAAAGGTAGTCTTCTCAGCTTTCCATACATATGTAGAACGTCCCAAAACGGAGTCCGGATGCGATCTGGGCGTCCGTTTTAATGCGGCCTGGTCCTGGACTCCGAATTGGATTCGAAGTCGGTTTGAGTTGGGCCTCCAACATGATTCGACCGCCCTTGCTGGACTTGTGCGCCTCGTAGTCCTTCGCCAAGTACTTCTAGGTCCTCTCCATGGTTCCTAATCATTATTAAATCATTAGGTAGCAATCGATTCTCAAATGAACATGCAGAAGTACTTAGCAACGAGCTCACCTGTAAATTCAATTGTCGGGCGCGAGCTCTAGTGATTGGTCCTTGAATGTCAAGTGGAGGTGTGTTGTGTGTATCCGGAGAAGTGATGTCCTCATCAGGAGCCTCCCGAGTGCTCCATCGCGTTCCACCACTTGTTGGCGCGCGAGCTCCCCCGCGGCACCAGTTTGTACTCTTGGGAAGGAGGGGTCACCTCGCCCTGGCTAGGTAAGGAACCGCTGCGGGGGTGGTAGGTGCCGTCGTCGTGGCTAGCCATCGCTCGTCGCAACAGAAGAAGAAGAAGAAGCAGGCAAAGGAGCAACTGGCGCGACAGTTAGCACGGGCGCAAGCGAAGTGGCAGATCAAAAAGCAAAACGCAAAAGGGTGCCTCCACCTTAACACTAGCACCTTATAAAGGCCGCTCGCCTGCCTTGTGGCTCAACGGACAGACGGATCAAATTCCCAGCGATTCGGCTGTCCAAGATTTGGAAAGAAGAACCGTCGGGACCTAGAGGTCCGCGCCTGGTAGGTGGCCAAGCAGCGCACAACGCCCCTACCTCTTCAACACGTGTCCAAATTCTTGGGGGACGAGGCGAACGGCCGCGGTCACGCAACCGCCCACATCCCACGACGCACCAGTCGTGAGTCGCCACGTGCCCCACCTGCAGCATGGCAGACTGCACGACGCGACAGCCTGACTTCTGCCAGGCTAGGCGTCGGCGTAATTCCAGCCACCATTAAAAGCGCACTACGAGACTGCAAGGTCACAACAGCCCCGGAGCGCGCGCGTCTACTTCGACTAGGCGCCAGCTTCGCTGCCAGCTTCGCCGTCACCCGTTCGAAGGGTAGGGGACGGAGCGCGCGCGCCTACTTCGACTTGGGCGCCAGCTTCGCCGCCACCCGTTCGAAGGGTAGGGGACGGAGCGCGCGCGTCTACTTCGACTAGGCGCCAGCTTCGCTGCCACCCGTTCGAAGGGTAGGGGACGGAGCGCGCGCGTCTACTTCGACTAGGCGCCAGCTTCGCCGCCACCCGTTCGAAGGGTAGGGGACGGAGCGCGCGCGTCTACTTCGACTTGGGCGCCAGCTTCGCCGCCACCCGTTCGAAGGGTAGGGGACGGAGCGCGCGCGTCTACTTCGACTGGGCGCCAGCTTCGCTGCCACCCGTTCGAAGGGTAGGGGACGGAGCGCGCGCGTCTACTTCGACTCGGCGCCAGCTTCGCTGCCACCCGTTCGAAGGGTAGGGGACGGAGCGCGCGCGTCTACTTCGACTGGGCGCCAGCTTCGCTGCCACCCGTTCGAAGGGTAGGGGACGGAGCGCGCGCGTCTACTTCGACTTGGGCGCCAGCTTCGCCGCCACCCGTTCGAAGGGTAGGGGACGGAGCGCGCGCGTCTACTTCGACTTGGGCGCCAGCTTCGCTGTCACCCGTTCGAAGGGTAGGGGACGGAGCGCGCGCGTCTACTTCGACTTGGGCGCCAGCTTCGCCGCCACCCGTTCGAAGGGTAGGGGACGGAGCGCGCGCGTCTACTTCGACTTGGGCGCCAGCTTCGCCGCCACCCGTTCGAAGGGTAGGGGACGGAGCGCGCGCGTCTACTTCGACTAGGCGCCAGCTTCGCTGCCACCCGTTCGAAGGGTAGGGGACGGAGCGCGCGCGTCTACTTCGACTTAGGCGCCAGCTTCGCTGCCACCCGTTCGAAGGGTAGGGGACGGAGCGCGCGCGTCTACTTCGACTTGGGCGCCAGCTTCGCCGCCACCCGTTTGAATGGTACGGGATGGAGCGCGCGCGTCTACTTCGACTCGGCGCCAGCTTCGCTGCCACTCGTTCGAAGGGTAGGGGACGGAATTCACAGGCCGCAGGGGACGGAGGGGGCCAAAGGACTCGATGGCATGGCTTCGGCCCTGTGAAGCCCTTCACCATGAGAGGCTCCTGTCGTAGGGGTGGCCCCCACCTAAACCCAGCAGGCCTGGCAGGATATTATAAGGCCCAGAATAGGCCATGTGTAATGACATAACTACCCCCAGGGGGGATAACCAGATGTAAGGGTATAATTGTAAAAGCACTCCTCATGTGTATATAAATATGAGTAAGCCATGGGGAGAGGCCCAGGCCATTACACTTATCTTCATCACTCTCCACTACCATCTCTCTCTCTCTGTTTGGTCTGTAGCCACAACACTATGGTTTATTATGTTTCATGCGATGTATGAGATGATACAGCAATGTACCTGTGTGCACTATCTATAGATCCAGGGAATAGTGTGGTGTTTCATAGGGGATTCTGGATTGAAAAATCCGAGTCTGACAATACTCGATAATTTCCTAGAGCCAAACTGCTCTTCTCTTCTTTATTTCTTTGTCTCGTTCGATCACACCGATCACTACAATCACCCCGATTACTCCTCTCTTTTTCCCTTGCCTCTCTTTCGATCACGCCGAAACTGTGCCGCCTTGTGCAGCCTCTTTTCTATGCATGCTGGAGAAAGTAGGGGTGAAAACAGATTGGATAGTGTCGTAGCTACAGACTAGACAGAAAGAGAGGGGGATTGGTAGAAGAGGAAGAGGAGAGCTAGATCTGGAGAGCTGGTGATAATGGGAGCATGTCCCTCCTTTGCCCCCTCCTGGGGGTTTATATATATGAGTGGGGTAGAATGGGAAATCCCCATTCTACCCCTTGGTACTTACAAAGGATGAGGGTACATTGGTATATTTATACTGGTATATTCCTCTACACTATTGGGCATATCACATGTTGAACTAGTTGCACGGCCCAATCGCGGGGGGTTGGGCCACCCCCACAACAGGTACTCCCTCGACAGCAAGCGCTGAGGTCCCGATGGGCGAGCTGACGCGATCAACTATCCCAGCCCCC